>CM060657.1:26303552-27736052 GCA_030686955.1 Odontamblyopus rebecca
ACTTTCCTAAAATCAAAGGAATACACAGTGGTACTTAATCATTAATCAATACCGTGATCAGTATTAGAGAGAAAAATAGAAAACAAATACTGTGGTGAGTGCATGTGCAATTTTTCCTTCTCTAATCAGTGATAAATGCACTACACATGGTAGAACAAACAAAGATGTTTTAATACAGTGTGTGTTTTTTACACTATATTATAATGCAACTCATTGCAAAAGTATTCTAGTATTCAGAATACAGTACTCAGATTAGACCATAAACAGAGTAATGCAGGTTTTCAGGAACAGGCCTCCTGCTGGTGCCCAGAGTCAGGACTAAACACAGGGAGTCAGCGTTTCAGATTCATGCAATTAAAACCTCAAACAGGCTTCCTGGACATGTGAGACAGGCCTCTACTTCATCCAGGCTCAAAATGGTTTTGTTTAGCTGCATTTGCCTGAAAGGTTTTCATTTTTCATTCCGCACGCTTCTCTCTCATTTAATGTCTCTCTCTCTTTTTAATTTTATGATGATTATTTAAGTTTTGATTTGTTTGTATTGTGATTTTAATGTATTTCTTGTTCTGTAAAGCACTTTGAATTACTCTGTGTACAAATGGTGCTATAGAAATAAACTTGCTTTGCCTTCAGTATTCTGTAACTTAATTCTTCCCAGTATACTTGCAGTTCATGAGCGCATTATGATTTGCTGTATACAGTAGAACAGTGAGTGGTGAACTTGAAGACAGGACCCCCGTGAGGTGAGAGGAGCTCCGTGGAAGACTCCCTGTGAAGTGATGAAGCTGATGAAACATTCAGTACCAATAACTAGAGCGCTGAGGGGCCCTCTGCCTGACTCTGTCCAGGTCTCTGTGCAGCCACATTCCTAATACAGTGTGTCATACTGACCATTGTTTCAGCTTTGATCAATACATGGATTTCAGGAAGATATAGTTTTAATGTCAACGGTTCAATGTGCAACATAAAGATAGTGTCTATGCTGGTAACTTTACAGCTAAATGTAATAGAAAGGATTCACCTATGGAGTAGTATTTTAAAGGCAGTGGAGGAATGGGTAGTTCTCAGACAACCAATCATATTTACATGTATTTGCAAGTATTTGTACATAGTAGCAGTAGCAATAGTAATAGCAGTTGTAAAATTAGTGAGAGCAAAAGTAGTTTTCATGATAACCAGACAGTTCTATTTTCATGTGTTCGTAGTAACTAGTGTCAATATTAGCAGCAGTAGTAGTAGTAACTTATTAATAAGTGGTGGGTTCAGACGAAGAGCACTTTGCGCTTCTACCACCATAGTAGCAGCGCAGTAGTAGTAGTTGCACTAGTAGTAGTAGTAGTAGTAGTAGTAGTAGTAGTAGTAGTAGTAGTAACCGCAATAGTAGCAGTAGTAATCACTTAATATCACTTCTGTCTTTATAAAGTTCTATTAAACTTAAGTGTATTTTGGTTTAAGTTTATAAACTCATACATTTGAGACACATAATTTGTAGAGTAGCTGTTTTGATGAATAATCCTCGTCAAGAGGTATATAATCACGTTTATTCTATTCACTACTGGCAAGAAATTGTTATCTGATGAGATGAAGAAGAGAAGAGAGGCTGTAATCTCAAACGGTCTCGTTTATTCCCACTTTGTGCAGCAGGGGGCGATATTAAGCCAGAAACCACCTCTAGGATGCCGTCTTGGACGCGCCGCTCTTTTGTTTGAACGTAAAACCAAACAACTACGGCTATCCTTTTCTGCTCCAAGAAATACCCACAAGATACCAAGAGAAACACGCATATTTATCCACGCAGGTTTTTGACAAGCTCTCCAATGTGCCTACTACAAATTCCTCATGCTTTTAACTGCAGTTTTCTTCATATTGCATAAACATTTCATTTCACTGCTGAGCTGAAAATGTTGCACAACCGTCCACTGGTCTATAAAGTAAATTAAAAAATCTGTCCTCCTTTTCCAGCGCACCTATCTGAGTTTAAAATTGTCCCTAGAGTCTATGTTGTGTGTAGCCTTTGAAAAGGTTAGTTCTCCTCACATCAAAGTGCATACAAGCCAGATCCGCAGCAGAAGCAGATCAACTTCATTTCTTCCCTCTCTGTTCAGAATGGCTGCTTTATAGACTTCCTTGGTTATGTAACTGTTTTTCTGTGCCCACTATTTGCACAAGAAATGTCTCCAGTCGAAAAATATCAATTCTCTTTGCTTATGGTCAAGTGTATGTTTGGTGGAGTTGAGACATGTTTTCACTCTTGGCGCAGAGAGAAATAAAGCTATAAAAATTCTTCACCACAGTATTCAATGTTGTGGAGTAGATATGAAGACTTGAGACTGTTTGAGTTAAGCCAAAAAGTGTATTTACATTCAAAGACTCAGGAGGTGATAAGTACATCAACAACAATAAACAATCAAACTTTCACAGTAAGAGTGAAACAAAAAGGAAGGATTTAAGATTATAAAGTGGATATTACACAAAATCAACTTTTTGGAGCCTTCTACCATGTTATGATCCCTCAAAAACATGCCTGAAGAGTTTTTAGTTTCATGAGTTTCATGCATGTTTGAGTAATTTAGCAATCTCTCCGTGGGCCTATTGAAACCCACCTCATAGCTAGCTGCTCCTACATGACGATTCTCCGTAAATATACAAAAAGAGGAAACAAAACAATGCACAATAACTTCACAAATCTGACACATGTATTTCATTAGAGGAATTCACGGCAATTTCAATGTGATAGCGCTATGAAGGGAAGTGACTTCGCATGGAGAGCAAACAGAGCAGGGGCTCAGAGCATCAAAAACTCATAAAGCAAGCTAATGTGTTGTTTTTTGGTGAATTTAGCATTTTAAAAACAGTACAAAGTAACATGGTGACCTAAATCTGTTATGTGTTAGCGGGTAATAACCCAAAGAAGTATAATACCCCCTATTTAAGTCATTAATTTCCCTTCAGATAGCGTTTATCCCATCCCCAAATGATATTTTCCAGCTTTGTCTCTTGGTACACTCATTAAACTAGTGCCACCAGGCCAAAGCAGCTTTTCACTACTAGGCAGTTTGCATTGTGCACAGGAAGACAATAGAATAGATATCATTATAGCCATTGAAAAGTGAGCTAATAGCTGCTCTTTATCCATGTGCCCGTGCAGACACCAGTGCAGCCTCAGCATCACTTAACTCCACATTAAACGGCCGTGAGCTGGCGGCTTGGAGCCCGGGGCAGACGGGAGGAGCCAGTCAGCAGATTAATGAAGCCAAAAGGATCTCCACTCCTGTCTTTGTCTTATGGTGGAAGACAGGGCAGGCGCTATAAAGCTCATAGTGTAAAGTAGAAGATCATATAAGCTTTTGTGGAGAAACTGAGGCAAGCAAATGGGAATAGAATGACTTACACCCAAGAGCCCTGCGCTTTCTAGAGAATCACTGTCTATGCCATTAAAGGCCTGTCCTACGTGCATTAAGAAGATCCACATATATTACTCAGTTTAATAGGCTCTTATAATGATCTCAACTCCATTTTTTTACCTCCAATGAGACCACTAATATGAAGAACATGCACATTTGAATAATTTAAGCAGAGTAGCAGGGGAAATAAAGTGACAAAATACATCAAATGAAAGCAAATGCAGAGCGTGGAGACTGCAGCTGTTGTTTTGGGAGGTTTTATTCAGAAAAAAAGAGGCACGATTTGGGCCGTTGTCTTCTACGCAATTATTTTGACTCACACTTTGGGGAAGATATGACAGGAGAAGACTTCATGGCATCCCAGAAATCCTGACGAAAGACTGATGAGTGTGTAATCCCAAAACATCTAATATTAATCTGAGACTCATGTTTGTACAGTTGAGGGAGTGATTAGGTTATAGATAATCATTTATTTAAAGGTGAACTATGTAACTTTTCAGGGGGTCTTTTGCTTGCTTGTTTTTACTGAGATGTTATTGCTTTGCCTATAATGTTCCACATTCTTTAAAGTGAGAATGCATGCTTTTCAAGGTATTTTTGAAATATAAATTGAAAAATTAATAAATGCAAGTTAGATAAGTTTAATGTCTTATTGTGGAACATTCCAGGCAAAAGACCATCTCCATGGAAATAAGCAGTGTTGGGAAGAATACTTTGAGCATGGTTTTAGTTACAGAATACTGAATACCTGAATTAAAATGTATTTTTTAACATATTTCCTGACGTGGTCCAATCATAGTGTCGTATTATGAACACATAGAATACTTTTACATTGAGTTGCATTTAAATAATAGTGTGAAGACAAAACATAGTATTAATAACAGCTTTATATTTGTTTCACTGTTTTTAAACCATTTCCTATCACTCACTGGAGACAAAAAAATCATTCCCACAAGAGAGTTGTCTGTTTTTCTCACGGATTCTGTACAGTTCAAAGGCTAAATTACACAATCAAATACCATAATGTATTCCTTTGATGAAAAATGAAAAAGTTACTGTACCAGAACACAGTTGCTCAAAATTAGTATTCAGTATATGTATTTTCAGTACATGTAATCAGTTACTTCCCAATACTGGAAATGAGCCCGGCAGAATCCTCACCAGAAAACTTAAAATAGATAGGCGTGAAGATGTGTGCGTCATTTTGACAAACTGTCTTCGTAATCAGGTTTCCAAAGCGTGTTTTGTCTTTGACATATAAATCCAACTAGGATCTGTAAAGTCTATTATAGAATACATGCGCAAATATGGACACTGTTCAATCAATAAACTTTGCACTAATATCGTATCTTCCTTTCAACAGAAATTTTCAGTACATGAATGCATCCTCACATTTTAATAGGGACTTATAATCTGGTGAAGTTAATATAGGACAGTGTTGTGATGTACCTCTTTTCAAGGTCTCTATTAATAACACAGGGTCCAGTGGTGTGTGGATGCCCTTGAACAGACAGCAGGCCAAACAAAACCTTCCATCACACAGTGGGACTTGGTTTATGCCCAATGTAAAGGATGCACGAGTGATGGCCACACACACCTCCTCTACTGACATGAGGCCCCCCGCTGGGATCGGCGTCGGACCGACCACTGACGACTGCTGATGGATCAAGAGCCGGAGAAGGAGCCAAAGACCGGAGAGAGTGAGACTGATTCATCAAGTGGTCTCACTACAAATGGACACACTCAAGAGCTACTGCAGAAAGTTTACAGAATCAAATAGTGAAATGCTAAATTACTAGCGAGGCAATAAAGATGTTTTGCTGAGAATTGAATTGGTTCATGAAAAGTCTCCTGAGATACAACATCTTGTTTTCTCGCCACATAATATTTTAGCTAGAAAAAAATTCTATTGCACAGGGGGAAAAATGTAGAAAGGCATGGCTCTCCACAAACCAGACTTTGCCTGCTTATCGTTATGGAAATGTTGTTCCTTTAGCTGTAATATTCCACAGTATAGTATTAAATGTACTTCCATGGAGAATGTTTTTGAATGCACTACAAAAACTATCAATCAATCAATCAATCAATCAATCAATCAAAATTTATTCATAGAGTGCTTTTCATACAAAGCTAGGATAAACAGATGAGTCTAACTGTGACATAACTATCTTAATTTACTACTAACTGAAACAGCTATGAGATTACTACCGTGACATATTATCTTTCATAACTCTTTCTATCTATCTCTATACTATCTTTCATAACTCTCTATACTAACTATACTAACTATAACCAACTACTACAGAGAAAAAGGAAAATAGAGGAAGAACAACAAAAGAACACATATATACATTATTACACGACATTAAATTATGACACGGCATTGCAACCGGGAGGAGGAGTCAGGGAGGTGGAGATAGTCCAGTAGGCAGGCAGTATCCAGATCCTGCAGCCAGGGGGCGCTGGCTACAGCAGACCCGCCCATCCCCCCGCCCATAGTCACAATGTTCGAGTACTTGACGCTCTGCCCCTCACTCCAATTTCCGGGCAGCCAAGTGGGGCGTTGAAAAGCTGCCTCAGTATTTGAATTTTTGGAAAAATCTGGTTCATGCGTGATCCAAAGTGTAAAGTCCCGTAATCCTGGTTCCGAATAGAAAGATCCTCTGTGTGTGAAGAACACGCAGGTTCACCCGACCTTGCTTGAATTGTTAAAGTGTAGATTACTTGAATTAAGAACGTTTTATCATGATTTAAGTAAATTTCAGCTAAGTTATCTACCAACATGTAACAAGATGTATTTTAATATTTTAGGAACAAAAAGTCTTTTTGTACTTTAAATATGAAAATATATTGTTACATAGGAATCAAAATCGAATGTTGGTTGAATTAAGAAAAAAACATGTATTTCATTGGTCATTTTACTTGTCAAGTTGTATCTACTCAAATAATGTAAAACATTCTTAATTAAAGTCATTTTAGCTACATGTTGGGATTTTTTGGCGGCACAGTGGCTGAGTGGCTAGCACTTATGCCTCACAGCAAGAAGGTTCGCCCGGGCCTTTTTGTGTGGAGTTTGCATGTCTTCCCCGCATTTGGATGGGTTTCTTGCGGGCACTCTGGTTTCCCCCATCAACCAAAAACATGCAGCACCCCAATGAAATGAAATCAAGGACCATGACAATGTAGGTCCACCCTCCTGTGGGGTTACCACCTGCAGAGGGGTCAGGGGTCAGGTGCGCAGAGGACTGGGCAGCGAACAGCTGCCCCCGCGACCCAGCCAGATAAAGCGGAAGAAGATGGATGGATGGGTTGCCGTGCCACTTCCAGACAGCAAGATGGTGTTGCTTTAAAATCTAAGGGAACAAGTTGTACTAGATTCTGTTTGTCAGAGAGAAGAGTGGGATGGGATTATCTTCTTTAGATGTTCGGAGTACCTCGGGTCACTTGATGCTGTGCAGTGTCTGAACATTAGATTCTTCTCCACCTAATGTGTTCCACTTGAAATAAATATATAGGTTGTTCCTCTACATCTATAATGGGCCTGGGGGCTCATGTGCTTAACTTACTTTACTGCTACAGAGGTCAACAAGTATTCTTCTAACAATACATCATTACATTTTATTCAAAAACTAGAGCAATTTTCTTGAGAGCTTGTTGAATCATTTTAAGTAAAACACTGCATATTTCTATTCTGTTCTGTTACAATTTGCAACTATTTCTAAAAGTTCAATAATATTTTTTACCACTGGCCTCAAAATGTGCTGCTGCGTGGGTCAGCATGTGATCCCACTGCACAAATAGTGAAAACACTCTTTTATAGTTGTGGCTGGATTCAGGGGCTCTTGTAAAGTTTGATGTGGGAACCAAAAACACTGTCAAGAAACGGCTAAAGAGCAGCTGACACACAAGAGGACAATAAGGGCATCCAGCAGTGTGAAAAAAATAAAAATGTTCAGTTTTTATATGGTATTTGCCTTAGAACTGTCACAGTGCCTGGTTTATTTCTGTTATTACTTGGTCCATCCACACAGAGACAGAGACAGAGGCAGAGAGAGGGAGACAGACAGGCAGAGAGAAAGACATTGAGAGAGACAGAAGAGAGAGTGTGAGACAGAGAGAGAAAGAGACACACAGAGAGAGAAACAGAAGAGAGAGTGTGAGACAGAGAAAGAGACAGACGGAGAGAGAGAGAGACAGAAGAGAGAGTGCGAGACAGAGAGAGAAAGAGACAAACAGAGCGAGAAACAGAAGAGAGAGTGCGAGACAGAGAGAGAAAGAGACAAACAGAGAGAAACAGAAGAGAGAGTGTGAGACAGAGAAAGAGACAGACAGAGAGAGAGACAGAAGAGAGAGTGCGAGACAGAGAGAGAAAGAGACAGACAGGGAGAGAGACAGAGAGAGACAGGCAGACAGAGAGAGAGAAAAAACAGTGAGACAAAAGAGAGAGAAAGAAAGAAACAGAGAGAAAAAACAGTGAGACAAAGCGAGAGAGACTGACAGGGAGAGAGAGAGCAAGACAGACACAGAAAGAGAGAGAGAGGGAGAGACATACAGACATACAGAGAGAGACAGAGTGAGACAAAAGAGAGAAAGAGAGAGAGACAGACCTAGAAAGAGAGAGAGACAGAGAGACAAACAAAAAGAGAGAGAGACAGACAGAGAGAAAGACAAGCAGACAGAGAAAGAGAGTAACAGCGAGACAAAACAGGAGAGACTGACAGGGAGAGAGAGAGAAAGAGCAAAACAGACAGAGAAAGAGAGAGGCATAAAGACAGAGAGAAAGACAGAGAGAGAGAGGACAGACAGATAGAGACAGAGAGAAAGAAAGACAGCGAAAGAGAGAGGCAGACAGACAGAGAGAGTGAAAAAGTGAGACAGACAGAGAGAGACAGAGAGCAGACAGAAAGATACAGACCTAGAGAGAGAGACAGAGAGAGAGAGAAACAGACAGAGAGAGAGACAGACAGACATAGAGAGCGAGAGACAGACATAGAGAGAGAGACAGACAGAGAGAGAGAGACAGACATAGAGAGAGAGACAGAGAGAAACAGACAGAAAGAGACAGACATAGAGAGAGACAGAGGCAGAGAGAGAGAGAAACAGACAGACAGAGACAGACATAGAGAGAGAGACAGACAGACAGAGAGACAGACAGACATAGAGACAGACATAGAGAGAGAAACAGACAGAGAGAGAAAAAGTGAGCCAGACATAGAGAGAGAGACAGAGACACACAGAGAGAGAGAAACAGACAGAGACAGACATAGAGAGAGAGACAGACAGACAGACAGAGAGAGAGACAGACAGACAGAGAGAGAGAAACAGACAGAGACAGACAGAGAGAGAGACACAGACAGAGAGAGAGAGACAGACAGACAGAGAGAGAGAGACAGAGAGAGAGACAGAGAGAGACACAGAGAGAGAGACAGAGAAAGAGACAGAGAGAGAGCCATTAAATGCTTACAATGTTTTGTATTTGCGTTGCCGCTACTCTCCTTATGCCTTTTTGTTTACCTAACTTCTAATGAGAGTCCTCAGGCACAGTTCTGATTTTCTATGTTTCCCATTATAGGGCCAAGTGCAGCGCTCACACCGAGGACAATGCCTCACCGCGCTGCTATTCTGCAAACAATAACAACTCCCAAACTGTATTTCTTCGGGATTGCTTGGTTCTTGAATTGGGTGGTAATCTTTCCTTTGACAGAAAAAGCAATTTCTCAAACTCCCTCCTGACAAACTAACGCATCCATAAGTTTGTATGCCCCCTGACCCCGCTGGAGTTGCAGAAACATTAATATCAATTGGCGTGGGTTCATTAAGATGGGCCATTACTTAGGAGGACGGTGTATTCCTGTGGTGTTTAGATGATGAGAGCGGTTGAGACCACTCCCAGCTCTCATTAGACGTCTGCCTTAGATACACTTTTCATCCCAAAGTGTCATACGCACACACACGCCTGTCACACAAATGAAGACGGAACGAGCGCAGCAAACAAGTTTTATATTCTTTATATTGACAGTCGCGGCGCATGTTTGTGAGGGATGGGCATCAGAGGTAATAAGAAACCACACTGAAGCAAATAATTGGTGGCTTGAACTTTGAAGTACAATATTTATTCAATTTAGTTTCCAGGTTTTTGCAGCTTGAAGTCAATATAAAAGCGACGAGAGAGCAGACTTCACTTCAAATAAGACTGACCCTGTTGCACGATGACATACCTGATGCTCTTGTGAAATTAATACAATTTGGATCAAAATTGAGATACAGTGATTTTCTAATTGTTAAAAACAAGTGGTTGGGTGCAGAGTTCAAACTTTAGAAGAACTCATTTCATATTTAGTTTTTAAGTGACAATGATTAAACGGCAGAAAATTACACTGAAAGACTTTATATATATATATATATAAAATCAAACTGAAATTATAATTGGACAGTTTGAGGAAATGTCAGTCTGACCCTCTAGTTCAGGGGCTCCCTAAAAGCTCAGCATTTGGTCCACGGGCTTAGAGTTCCATGTCATAATCAGCAGATGTACAGCAAATATTACAGCTCAGCAACATTGGTAGTATTTTTGTGATTCATGAAATAATTTTGATGGATACCTCTATGTTAAATGGCCTTTTGTCTAAAAATTATGGCTCTGTTCTGCTTACCAGTTTCTACAGTTAACCCTGAACCTAATCCTTACCTTAACCTTACTGTGAATACAATCAGTTGTCAAAAATCTACATTTGCAAGTCTAACCACAAACATATGTCTGTTGTTTGGCATAACCGAGTTGAAAATGGTGCTTCTGATGCATCAACAGAAAGTAAAAGAAAAGCTGGATGTGTTTTGGTTATAATTTTAGGCCTAAATTTGCTTTGTCTTCTCAAAAAGTTTGTTTTTACACGTGGCAGCTCAGGAGAATATGAAAACAATGCTGTGTAAGTTGCCATGGTTGCAATAATGTTAAGTCCCAACCCTCAGATGAAATGCGGAGTTCAGGGGTAAATGCTCTCTCTAAGAAACTAAACATTTTTTGGAATAAAATGCTTTGCGTCTGGCCTGGTATAAGTAAATGTTTATGCCAGATTTAGCAGTAATTTATGCAGTGTAAATGAGCAGCCAAACAACAGACCAACAAACATTCAACAATCCACACAGAGAAAACATCCTCAAAGCAAGAAGTCTGTGTATATATTTTATTTAAAACTTATATTTACTTTACTTTAAAAACAATCACACAATATTTACTCTGTCAGAAAGCTATGTCAGTCTGCAGGAATTTGCACTGTAAATTCCAACATAAACAGCATCCTTTGAAGGCATCAGCTGCTGCCTCTCCAGACAGTGTGGTTTGAGAACAGTGACTGCAGCATGTTTCCTTTGCTCAAACTCACATGTATTTACACTCACTACATGTGTGTTAATAATGCAATGACTGTATTTGCAAATTTCACAGTGAAAGCCACACTTCACTACAGGAGAAACCATTTGAGGGATGGAAAGGCTACAGGCGGTTTAAGAAGAACAACAATTTGGTTCAGGAACAATATGCAGAGGTGTTAAAATATTCAGCAGTGCACTCCCTGAGTTATTGTGTGCTCAAATATGCAGCGGATATAGGAAGAACCATCACCATGAGGCAAGTGTGTAATATAAGCTTTGGTTGGAAATGTTTTATCCATCAGATGTGACATTATAAACACTAACAAGTAAAGCAGCATGAGAGCACATGCCAATATGATTATACGATAAAAGGTCCAAACTACATCAAACTTTATCATCTGATGCTTGGAAATTGGCATACATGTGCTCCTCTGTGTTTTTAAAATCCTATTTCTATCATCTTAGTTTTCATATTCCATTCATTACACGCAGCAAACCAACTTATAATATAGTTTAATGTTTAATGACATAATTATGTTGATTCTTAATATATTATGGAAATATGTTCAAGCCAGTTAATAAAATAACAGTTGAATACATCTACACTTTTATCACTGAAAATCATGTGTTAAGAGATGTTTTTAAATTAGTAATTGCCCACCGAAAATGTGATTAAAGTATAAGCTATAAGCTTTTACACAGGCAGAACAAAAAACAAACTCAAAAACAGACTGGCTAAACACAGGGACACTATAAAGACCTGCAGCTTCCCGGATCCCATCTCCCTGTATCCCATCTCACTGTATCCCATCTCCCTGGATCCCGTCTCCCTGTATCCCATCATGGCCTTGCACTATAAAGAACTAACCATGACAGCTGTACAAGCCTAAAAATGTGTGCAACTGAACACCATCAAGAAACAGAGAATGCGATCGACTGAAAAAAAAAAACTCTTCATCGAGATGTCTGTGTAATCCCTCAATTGTCCAGGTAGGATCCATAGCAAAAGAAGAAAGAAGAAATTCTGTCAAGTGGACAAAAGTTTTAGAGTAAAGACATTTTCCTGCTCATCCAAGCGGCTTCTTCAATTCTGCTCAGATTTCCAGTGGCCTCTGCCTAATATCTGTCTGAAGAGAGGAGCTAACTACACTGAAACACCTACACTAAAAGTTTATCTATTGACAGAATTGAATTATTCTTTTCTCCAGAGAGAGTCTTCCTGGATCTTTCAAAGCTACCCAGTTTCCAGGCCCCAATGGAGAGTCAGATTTCTCCCTCTTCTTTTAAAACCACATGCTTTAAACTTATGTAAATAATGCCGGCTTTTAGCACAGCATAGCTCCATGAAATGTTTTTAATATTTGTCCTATAGAAAATTATACATTGTATACTATCTCTAGCACTCTACTCTATGTATTTGTTGTGGTTTAATTGCAATATTTACACTGATATGAACATGAATAATGAATAATTTAATTATGTTGTTAATGCTAAAATCTGCTCTGCTTACATGTTGTGTCATGCACCAGGTGAGTGCCACACTGAACATGTGACCTTCACCTTCATGACTTTAAATCTGCACTGTGACAGTCATCAAGAGTTTTCCTGATGAGGGCTGAAGTCGAAACCTAATCTACCACGTGGTAATAAAGACTTTTATTAATTTTTTACTTTTTGAGTGCTTTGTATTTGAGGCTACAGGCTAATTTTCTAGTGAATAAAGCTCATTGTATCAAAATCTTTTCAGGATTATTTCATGGTAGCATCTGCTGTGCCTTGTCGATTACGAACCCTATGCAATCATTGTTTTTTCTTAAGACATTTTGAGTTGGAACATGCTGCATCTGTATAACTAGAAGTTTTAACAGAGATGAGAATGTTAGTTCTCTATTATGCTTTGCTGGTCTCTGTAGTGAATCACAATTCTGAGAGCTTTGTCCAAATCAATATGAAGCCCCACACAACACTATAGCGACTACATTTACAACATGGAGAGACTCAATGGAAATGAGCTCCCTGCAACAGTCCCACTAGTTCTTTAAAAATGCATGTAAAGAGAGGTTGGCCACTATATGAATCAAACAAGTAAAAAGACTCTAAAGGAATGGAAATCTGACGCTGTATGGCCACAGACTCAGCCACTTTAAAGTCAATGCATCATGGCTGATAGACAGGCAATGTTAATACTTAATACCCAAAACATGCACTGTAGGTGTGAAAGTGGTGTGTGCGTGAGTGTTGGTGGTAGCTTACTACCACCGGGTCTGGAGTGAATGAACAATGCTTTGTTAATAATGCTCCGTAAAGCGTCTTTGAGGACATGTGTCTGTGAAAAAGCGCTATAGCTGTTTTTGTAAGGCGACCTTGGGTGTCCAGAAAGGCGCCAAGTAAATGAATTTCATTATTATTGTTATTATTATTATTATTATTATTATTATTATTATTATTAGTAGTAGTAGTAGTAGTAGTAGTAGTAGTAGTAGTAGTAGTAGTATTAATACTTATGGAGATGCTAATTTTTTTTTTAGAGGCAAAAAACATCTGTAAAAACAACAACTAGTACAACCATACTACTACAATAACTACAACTACTGCAACTACAGTGGTGTTTGTTAAATACAGTACAATTCTCATTGAGGTAGAGCTGAAAGGAGAAAGTTAGATGAGTAAAATGTATTACTATCATTGGAGCTAAAATAATCCCCTTGCTTCCCACCTTGTCTATAAAGAACAGCACATTCTGCTTCTGTTTGAATGTGAGCTGACAGATACAAAAGGTGCTCAAATACCATATAATTCTTAGCAGAGGCTTCTTCGCACAGAATATTTTCTGCAGAAGAAGAAGGCAAATTAACATTTTAATTTGTGTGATCCAAAATCCAAACCTATTAGCATTGATTGAAGAAATAAAGTGATAATTTTGCTCATGTCCTTGTTTTGGGGGAAGGTCCTTTAAGCTCAGATAGATAATTGAAGGTCATGGATTTCCATGTTGATTTTGCACTTGTGAATCATTAATAAGTGTATTCTGCTTCCATTAGTGTGGTTTTAGCTGAACAACTGTTATTAGACAGGGTGGACGTGCATTTTAAGAGGTCATTTTATTTGTTCAGCCACAGGTTTAAAAACAATATGTAAACAACTTTTTTTCTTTTGAGAGATCATCAAAAGTTTCCCAGGCTTCAGAAGAGCACAGTGATTAAAGGTGTACTATGTAACTTTTTGAAGGTCCGTTACCTGCTTGTTTCTATGGATATATCACTGCTCTGTCTGGAATATTCCACAGTATTAAACAGCCTTACTTTCCATTTATTCCGTTACAGGTGGTTTATACCTTAAAAATACCTAGACATACTGGCATTCTCTGGCAACAGGCATTCTGACAATGAGCAGGGTCGCCTCTCCACGAATCTGACCCGTCAATTGGTCTGGTTTGGTCTCCATGAAGATAGAGGGCCCGATCTTGCTCCCGCAAAGGAGGGGGCATGTCCAGGTTGGGCTGTGCTTTGCTGCTGGAGACTGGAGTGGGATGGTGCAAGTACATATACTGTGATGGCGTCTGAACCAATCTGTGACCGCTGTGGCATTTAAAAGCACTGCCCGTGTGGGTAATGTCTGTAATGTCTTTGCCTCATTAGTACAGGCTGCACAGAGAGGTGTGAGAAAAGTTTTATATGAGTATAAGCCTACAATAAAGCAGCTTCCGACACATTACAGACATTACCCACACGAGCAGTGCTTTTAAATGCCACAGTGGTCACAGATTGGTTCAGACGCCGTCGCCATAAACCGTATTTTCCGAACTATAAGCCGCTACTTTTTTCCCAGGCTTTGAACCATGCGGCTTTTAGAACGGAGCAGCTAATGTGGATTTTTCTTCCACCACTAGGGGCGCTCTAACTGGAATTTCAAACAAGATAGACGTAAAATTACTTCATGAAAAGCACACAAAGGAGTTTATATGATGCAAGTTTTAAGTTGAAGGCATCGATCTTGCTCCAGGAAGGAAACCGTGCTGTAGAGCCCTGCACCTGCGGGACCCGCGGGACCCAACACAAAACAGCGTGGCGCGGGACCATGGATGTAATAAGATCATTCTGAAAGAACATTCTGAAAGCTTATTGCGGGAGCATGACCGCACTACGCGAGCGCGGGCGGTAGCGGGACTGAAGAATGCGGAGCAGGCGGGAGCGGGACTGAAAATTCTGTCCCATGCAGACCTCTACTGTACTGCTGCACATAAGCTCGGCATCAATTTCAGCGGAGATGATTAAAGTGACTTGTGGTTTCACTGCACAGGAGAAATTAAGGTAATCAATTACCAGTTCTTTTCTGTTTTTGACTAGTTTTAATCAGCACAGTTGCTGCCGTGTTAAAAGACACTGTTGGGAAAGAATCTGTTCAGGTACATAAATGTACATTTACAGTACATTCGTTCTGTATATGCAGTAAATATCTAATTTTTCAACATAGATATCAGCGGCTTATATAACTTTTTTATTATGTTTTTTTTTTTTAAATAGATGGATGCGGCCTATATACCGGTGCCTCTATAGTCTGGAAAATACAGTATGAACTTGTACTGTCCCACTCCAGCCTCCAGCAGCGAAGTACAGCCCAACCTGGACACGCCCCCTCCTTTGCGCTTGTGCCACTGCTAAGATTGGGGGCAAGATCAGGCCCAGAAAGGTTTAATGCCATACTGTGAAACATTCCTGACAAAGCAATAACATCTTCATGAAGAAAAGTATTTGATGGACCCTCCCTCGCAGAAGTTACACAATGCACCTTTAATTTCCATTTCAGTATAAATCCTATATAATTATTGCCACATTTTACCAGTTATTTCTTATCATAATTCCAGTGGATTCTTGTGAGGAATGCATGGCTCAGGTGAGGCGGAATCTAAATTAGATGCTGTGCTATTTTGAACACAAATTACAAATGGTAATAGAATTCAGGAATCTGGTTTCCTCCATTCTCTGGCTGCATGCGAAGAGGACACAGTGAATGGCTCAACAAATACCAAATAATGATGAAATACTAGTCTGATAGAAGAATGAACAAAAGTGAGCAGACAACTTTGATGTGGAAATAAAAGTACAGAACTAAAACTATTTTTCCTGGAATAACAGAATACACACTGATTGGAAATTAAACTTTATCTAAAGCCAATCTCAACATTTAAAAGAAGACAATTCCAGCACCAAACAGCCAATATGTTTGAAAGAGTACTTTTACTGCAAAAATCTGGGACACGGGATTTTGTTTCGAGCCAAACAGTATGGCTCTAAATTTGGATTCAGCAGATATTCTTCCAAGCCATTTTTACTTGTTGGCATCTGCAGAACAATCCAACTTTTATTCTGCCTGAATACATTTTCTGTCTGTAATAGAGCCAAACAGCCTATTAATAGTCCCTGCTGCGCTGGCCTCTAGTGGTGGCATCACACATCTGCTTCTTCTCTCTTTTGTAGTTTTTGCTGCTCAGAGAAGCAACAGTAACAGGAGTGAATGACATCAGAGTCCAGCCATGACTCCTAATGCAGAGTTAAAAGGAACAACCCCACATGAGTGCAGCCTATGTGCCACTACGAGGTGTAGACAGGGCTGAAGAAAGTCTATGCTCTCTTCAATTACACTGCATCAGCTCCTATTACCTTGATTAGAGCAGACTAGCTGTGACTGTGCCCTCTCTCACCCGGTGCTCATGAGTTCAATGAGCTTTAAGCACAAGGTTAATTAGGTACAATAAAAGTGGATATACAAACACTATAGCATGTAGAACGTTCACCGATGCATATTCTGGTACTGATGGTTTCAAGCGGTCTTCAGAGATGCTTTACCAAGATGATTCTTGAGCTGTTACTGAGCATACTGTCTCCAGTTACAAGACACAAGTGATTAGTCTTGATGGTATTCCTGCCAGTGTAATTGAACAAAGGTAATGTTTTGGTCCAGGTCTGGGCTCTTTTTGCAGTTGCTAAGAGAAAGGAGATAAAAAGCCTTTCACCATACACCTATTTCACATGCAAACAAGTACTACTAGTATTTTTTTTAGTATTACTAAAAATTAGAGTCATTCATAAAACGTAAAAGAGAAAAAAATCCCCCAGGACTTGCATCAGAAGTACAAACAGTCACATAACTTTTCTCATGAGGGCACACACCCAGCTTATTTATTTCTGTATCATTGTGTTTACCTGCTGCATTTCATGTGACTGGATGAGAAACACACAGAAGGGAAGCATAATTTAATTTCTCAGTCCCATCTGTCATATCTGTATAATTGGAAACTACTTATAAAATCACTATAAAGTCAGGATGTATTTAAGGTGACGTCAGATTGCTGAAATGTGTATAAGAGATTTAATTATCATGTTTTTATTAAACATTTAGACTTGACAACTCACTCAGTGGTGGTAGGGCTATTTCTGTAGCTGATATCCTGGGGAAAAACTGACAAAACATGGCAGCTATTCTGTGCTAGCAGCTTCCTCCAGCACCATGCAAACACATACCGGAATAGACTGAAAATGTGGGAAAACAACAATAGCAATCAACACTGTTTTAATGATCACACCATATACCTATGGGTTTGTCCATCCATCCATCTTCTCCCGCTTAATCCGGCTGGGTCGCGGGGGCAGTTTGCTGCCCAATCCTTATAGCACATGACCCCCCCTATGAACCCCTCTGCAGGTGGTGAGCCCACAGGAGGGTGGACAACATAGTCCTTGATGTTAATTCATAGGGGTCGACCTATGGGTTTGTGCTGAAACAAATTAATTGTGATTAATAATTTAAAAGAAAATATTATATGTTTTGAGTAGGCAAAACTTGGTCAAATCAAAATGGTGCATGTAACAAGAAGCCAAAATCCACCAGAGTAAACCGAGTGTATATGAGGGTGAATCTACAACAGAACGACACCTACACTATCTGCCAGGAGGAGATCCGCGAATGCAGTAGTTTCTGCACAAAATTTTGACAACTTCTGACACACAACCTATTTAGTATTCTAGCTATGGTGTTGTGTTTAAAATAAATCAGAACGTTTTTCCTCCCAGCACCAGAGTGAACCAGTAAGTGACATATTACTGTCTGTGGGTCCATTAGTCAGCATGTAGCTTGTGCCAGTTGGAAATACTCACTATGTCATGGTGCCTTGAGATAGAGAGGATTAACCATTTGTTTCCTCTCATCGACTGCGTGGGTTTGGGACTGTGTGCCCAAAATTAGAATAAGAACTATACAACAATGGGCACACAAGACATTGGACCATCTGTGGAGCTCTGGCAAAGTTCTACCTATCTGACAGCCAAACCTGACCTCCTTTTACAGTGTTTGAGTTTTAAAATAAAGCCCGGAAACTTATTTCCCGTTTACACGTACATGGGTATTTTTAGAAACGAATATTTCCCTTACTCCGTTTTCTGAATTAACATTGTGCACAGCATTGTTTTCAGAAAAGTTTCAGTTTACATGAACCCACATAAATACAGTCGTATGTTACATAGGACCTAAGTGGACAGTTATTTCCTTACACATTTCCCTTACTATTTTTGACACAGTCGATCGAGCAAAACCGAAAGCGTTGGCTGTCTTGCGCAGTCTACCCTCGACGGACAGGTAATACAACGTGCAGGCAACTTTTTTATGACATGACCACATGACGGTCGTCTCATCCTCGATGTAAGGATGCAGTAAGTCGGAGAGTAACAGCAGTGATGACCACGACATCCTAACATTTTCATGCCACTCCTCTGGACAGCCATTTCATTTTCAAAATTATCCCACCACACAGCGGTCCGTCCAGGACGGACCCAAAAACAGTGACGTTGGCGGTGGCGGCGACTGGGTCTTCGGGTCGTAAGGAGAAGAGAGAAAATTACTGAGCTCCGAGCCTCGTCTCTTCATCATGCAAACACATGACACGTGTTTGCAGCAGAAGTAATGTGACTGCTGCTCTGATGCTTCCATGATCATCACCATAGAAAAACATTAACACTGGTCGCACACACTAAAACGCCGTTTATGTCACTTTACACGCAAACGCGAAACCGTAGTTTTCCAAAATCTCCACTTTTGCCGGAGATTTTAGAAAGATTCGTTTTCAGAGACGAATTCCGTTTGTGTGTAAAAGATGGGTACAAACGAAGGGAAATTTCTCTGTTTTTAAAAATATCCATGTACGTGTAAACTGGGCCTTAATTTATGGTGGTGCTTTTCAACTGAATGTGTGATTGACATTTCTCTTCCTATGTGCTCAGGAATGATTAAAAAACTGTCAATAATAAAGGCCCTAATATTGAGCCTTGTGGTACAAAAAGTTTTCTCATGAATTTTTCATATTTGATAAAAGCAAACAATAAAGCTTCTGCCAGAGTATGTTTGGAGATTCATGTATTAAATCAACCCTGAAGAACAACCTTGTGTTTTGCCTTGAATGTTGCTGCAATACATAGCCTACAAATATAAACATTTGCTTTGATTTTGAAGTAAACTCCATTGTTTAACATACTTTTTGTGGATTATGAATAATGTCACATAATTTTAACCAAATGTTTTAAAAAGGTTGCGCAGACTCAGGCAGCAGGGTGAAAAGAATGACTGTTCCACCACAAACATGTCGCTCCTTATAAACTACAAACACACAACAGTAAACCAACAAAGGCAGCTGACACACACAATATGCACCGCACTCATTTGCATTCACTAGAGGTTATTTTTAGATGTATTTCTCAGATGGGAGAATTGGCAGTGAAGACATGGCTGGAATACTTACAGAATATTTATAAAGCAGCTCATTTATCGCTTTTGAGCATAAAGCAGATGATAGGCTGCCTGATTGTGAGATATTAATAAGTAACAAAACTTTGTGAAGAAATAGTTTGGTAAAGGTTGGAAAGAGAAGTGTGAAATTGTGTTTTAAGATAACAGCCTTGGATTGGAAATACAAATTGTGCACATAACCGTGACAGGCCCTAGCAGGTCATGCATACGAAGCTTATTTAGTTTGTGAGAAGGCTGTTCCTCCTATTACTTGAACAGTAGCTGATAAGTGCAGACACACAAAAGCATTAGCACACAGCGTTATCATAATAAAACTATGACAAGAGGTGTTTCCAGGCGTTATCAGGGGAAAGCAGCAGAGCACATCACAAATGACAATGTTCAGTCCAGGTTTTCATTAAGATCTCTGTCCTCACCAAGACAAGCCTTATCCAGAATGTCAACCACCAAGCCTGTCCTATATCACTCTCACTGTTTCAGACGAGCTCCAACAGAGATGTCAAACATTTAAGTAAATAGAACTGTGTTTATTCTGATCATAAAAATGCATTATTTCAACTCAATCTATTCTTAAACTGACATCAAGTTTTTTGTTTTTTTTCCATTTTATCATTCAGAAAGTTTGATTTCATAAAGGTTGTGCAAATGAAAGACAATTAAAGTTGAAATACCCTCATAAAAAAGTTAAATCTGCCACCCCTCCTCTCAGATGCTGTCTTAATCTAAACATTTTAGTTAGTGCGAATTTGAGCCACAAGCCATGTGAGTCACTATATGACACTTTGGGATGACAGATGACTGGCTGTCACTTTTCTGTCTGAAGAGGCTGTTCTGAAGTGGCGCTAGTGGCTAAATAATTCTCGCAAGTGAATACTTAGTTCCAAGAGGCTTGTGAGAGCTAGGGGCTAGTTAGATAGATTTCATTACATACATAATTTGGCACAGTTTGAAAATTGTGTACACCATGCTTTAAAGATTTCATTGTTTGGTGAGCCTAATAATCGTGAATTATTGTTATATTCTGATGTTTCTTTATTGAATTACTGTAACATTCAAATTGCTATTGTGACATTTGTATTCTCAAATTATTTCATTTTCTGCTTCTACACTTGATAAATGTATTTCTCTGATGTAGCAAGTGTATAAATGATCTCCATTTAAATAGTTTATAGGTCTCACAGCAATTTAGATGAGTTCATCTCTGTGTCTGGAGTTCTCTCTGTTGTTACAGTGGGATAAGTTAAACCAGACATCTTAATAATACCACTTTTACCATCACATCTCATAAATGATTACACTGAGTTTGAGCAGAATCAAAAGAGATTATCTAGAGTTTTCAAATAGTGTTTGTGGAAGGCAATTTTATTCCTGATTGCTGAGGGCCATTTTCACCAAGCAATGTTTGAAAAAAGGCTTTTGTGTAAGTTGGTAAGGCCTAAGAGGTACAGTTTGTAGACTTGTTAGTTGGAGTATCATATTTTTAAACCGTGAAAGAAGGAAGTAGTTACTAAGTGGCAGTAAAACAAAACTTATTCCTACATGAAAAACATATCCCAGTTTTAATGGACAAAAATAACAGGCCATAGTGAAGAGATACTTTATTGAATGTAGACTGTATACAACCTCACCATGATATGGGAAAGCCTACTCCAAAGGTTTTGATGGTGCATTCTCTGTCATCCTGATAGAAAAGGAGGTAACGACAGAAACTTACAGAAACTGAAATGGTTCAAGCCCTGCATTGTTCATCAAAACCTTTCCATAAGACAAGGCTAATGGCTTCCATTTTCTCAGGTTCTTGGTTAATACAATATCCCACATTTCTGTACTTCATACTGAAATTGCTTTTAGCTTAGAGCTGTTTAGTTTAAGCACTTCCAATCCAAAAGTGTAAAAGAGGTATAGCATAATAGCATGAATGAATAAGATGAATATAGAATCTATAT
This sequence comes from Odontamblyopus rebecca, assembly GCA_030686955.1. Lineage (NCBI taxonomy): Eukaryota > Metazoa > Chordata > Actinopteri > Gobiiformes > Gobiidae > Odontamblyopus > Odontamblyopus rebecca. The sequence goes on from CM060657.1 coordinate 26,325,070, forward strand.
TGGACCTAGCTATGACCCAGTTAGGTCGTAACCCAACGGTTCAAAATCATTGACTTGGAGTGAAGAATTCTTGCATTAATCATTATATTAGAGTAACTGTGCAGCAGTGATGGAAATGCGGCACTACAGTCACTGAAATGAGACGCCATGTTTAATGATACGGCGCGATCAGTCATCTTGGATAACAGTCAAAGCTGCGGTTTCCCATGTGCCTCTCCTCTCTCCACACCGAAGCCTCTATAACTGTCATTTTCAATTAAAAAAATGCCACTGAACATTAAGACTCCCTGCTCTCATTTATGTCCCCATCTAATCACATGAAGGCTTAGGTGATTTCTATCTCTTCACGTGTACCCTGCTAAGTGTTAAGAGCATTTTTACATCAGGGCCATGAGGTAGAGAAGGGCCTGGTCTCATTTGTTCAGTGGGCTGTCACTGGTAATTAGACCTGAGAGGGCCGTATTAAAACCTGTAGAAGAGCCTGATTGAACAGATTGGTTGGACCCCTGGAAGTGTTAGTGGTACACAGAGACGCACAGATGCAAGGGACGACAGAAGGAAAAATGGTGAGTAGGGAAGCTATTATCAAGCACTAACCGTCTGTGCAAGTGAAGATTCAAATCATGTCCCACTGATCAAACAATTATACAAACTGACAAAGTGGAGGTTTGAAAAGCGAAGCTCACGCTAACTGGTGGGAGATTTCATCAAGATATTTTTTTCTCTCATGCAAACCAGTGTTGAAAACGCTGTGAGAAGAAAGACATTTTTGTCTCCTCAAATGATTTGTGTTTTTCTAAATTTCAATTCATCTGACAGAAGAACAATTTTACTTCAAACTTTTATTACTTTTTAGATGTGTTTTGACCATCATGTCAGCATCTTTTTAAAATGTTTTAGATTTTCTCTCTGGGGCTGCCAAGTCAAGCCTCCCATCAAGCAGTGATTTGCATAATAATACTGAATGGTCCTGCTGATGCAATCTTCATAATATTCATCATTTAACAGCAGAGGCATCTCAGCTGTTAAATTGCCCGCCCACTGACCAAGTGGTTGGCAGTCTGATCTCACCTCCTGGTCATGCATACTGTTGGTGTATCCTTGGGCAATACACTAAAAGTAATCCACATTGCTTCATGGGTTATTGTACATACATGCTTGAATGTGTGGTTCCTTGATGTAAACTGTTTTGATTGTCCAGTGAATAATTTAAATATTATTTGAGTGCCCTAAAGGAGCTGCATAAAAATGGGGATTTGTTATTTATTCTTGAACAAACTGATCCTAGGACCTACTTACCTACTGAGGTGAAAGTGGTAAGTTTACATCTAATCTTGATTAAATAAGACGGTAAATTATATTTGGGGCAAAAACAACTGTACTGCATTTAAATATTATAAACTGGGCTATGTTAAAAGGTGCACTGTGTAACTTTTCTGGGGGTGGGTTTGTTCATGACTTGTCTCCATGACTTGTTATTGCTTTGCCTGGATTGTACCACAATATGATATTGGGCCATTTCCATAAAAATAAGTATGCGACGCCACCAAGCTTAGTTACAGGCCAGATCTTTGGAGGAGTGATCCCATTCACAGTAAGAATGCATGTATTTCAAGGTATTTTTGATCAGTAAAAACATCTTTGATTAAATGAATACAAGATGAAAAGGTTTAATGACGTACTGTACCATCCCTCCCTGTAAAGACACAGTGCACCTTTAAATATTATTTGCATGAGATTTGCAAACCAGTGTATTTATTCTAATATGAATTGAAAACATGTATAGAGCTTTGAACATACATGGTTGTGGACATAACTCTTGTGACAGTGTATCAGTCTTGTAGAGTGGAGCATTTTCGCTCATTTCCCCTCTGTGACAGCAGCTGCAGGCTCTGTCCCCATTGACACAGGATGTGAAGCGAGACCTGTGGTGCGTTCAGGGACAGCTCGTATTTGTCTCGGAAAGGGCATCCGAATTGGCCCAAGTCAGTGATATATCCAAACTCATTTTCCCCCGGGTAGCTGCACTTGTCAGACAGACGCGTAGTCAACATCAGCTTATGCCAGCCCTCAGCCTATACTGTAGATCTATGGACCCTAACTCACTCCTGTAAAAACACCAGGAATATAAAATCTCCCTTTAAGATTTCGCCTTCATTTGACCTAATCAGAAGATAAAATGTTTAAATAATCTGGAATGACGAAAGAAAGCCCCTACTTAGCTCCTGTGAGGTGAGTGCCATCTATTTTACACACCAATTTCTAAATTTGTGCTACTTTCAATGAACAGAAGAACATTTCAATTTCAAAACTGACCTTAGATTGCATTTTTCAAACAACTGTTGTTCTGTGAATACATTATAAATTTACAATTCAAAACAACAAAACATCAGATTAACCCTCAGCGTGACTTGTGTAAATCTGAATTTGAAGAGTGTCCATCAAAGAAATTGCTTTTGCCAAACCAGCAAGGGTCCGATAATGTGCGTAGTCCATCCAGAGGTCCTAGAGGCGCTGCAATGGCTCTCTATGGGGGGCAGTCAAAGTCATTTTACCCCGAGCCACACCCTTCTTGGCCCCTTTACTGCAAAACATACTCAAAATGATTGTGCTTTTTTCATTTGAGTGGTTTTAGTAGTTAATATCATATTTATTTCCTGCTCAAATCATTATCACTAATCTAACTTGATGTTTTTGTAACTCTTGTCATTTTTTATTTTTTATTTTTTTGCAGTATGGCCCTGTGATGAAGGCGTTTGGACAGCAGCGTGATACTAAACACCCTGACACCCCGACTCTGCTGCTGAGGCTCTGGACAGGTGCATGCTGGGTGATTTATGTGCACGTCCTCTCACCGCTTCCCCAAGAGCAAATATTGACTAGTTATTTCTCCAGGCTCAGGGCAACAGGGAGGCAGCAATTTCTTTATTTTTGGACTTCAGATAAATTGAACCCCTGCAAGATGCAAACACAACTGGCAGGGGGCACTTTTTTGCTTTATACAGAAGGCCCATCCCCCATCGCTGGAGAAGCAACATTATTGATTTGTCATTGGTCTTCACAGCCATTCGGGACACTTCAGTTACGTGGCGCTGTTCTGATCACCACTCATCTACAGCAACAGTGGATCAATCGTGGACATACAAGATTTTTAAAGGTCTTATATTATGCCAAATTGACTCTTATGAGCTTTAAGCCATGTTATAATGTGGTTACCTCATCAAGAACATACCTGGAATTTTGTTCTGTTTCATTCACACGTTTGAATAGTCTCAATAGTAGTTATTTATTATTAGTCTGTCTACATCTCCAAAGCTCAACATGCTCTGTTCCACCTTGTAATGTCATGAAGTGGTAGTTTCCAAGTTAATAGCTCCTTTTACCTTTTGTTCATTGGAGATTGGCAATTCCAGGGCTGAAATGACCCAAATGATTCTAGTGAAGGTGTATGGAGTTTAAAAAACACAGTGAAGCACTCCCTGTATTACGATACAGTGTGTCGAGTGTTTTATGTTTGAGAGAAAGCCTAAATATACAGGGTTTGTGTGTTAAATATGTGTGAATGAAACAAAACACAACCCTGAGTATGTTTTTGATGAGGAAAGAACATTATAACATAGATCAGAAACTAGTAAAATATGGGCCCTTTAAGTGTGCAGAATCCAACCCAAATTGTATAAACAAAGAATATAGAAAAAGGAAGGACAGATCTCAAATTTATTTGAGCTCATCCTCTGATCTGAATGTTGGTGGTTCGAATATCTCTCTCTCGGTTGAATATTGCTGTTCTGTCCTTGGGCAAAGCACCAGTGTTGGTGTTCACTGCTGTACAAATGTAAGATAAAATATGTGTCTGAATGTGTGTGAATACTAGGTAAGAGGTTCCTTGATCTAAAGAGGTTTAAGAGGCTTGTGAATGTGACCATTTACCATTTATAATATTTGGAGTGGAGTGTCTTGAAGAATTTATTTAATGTGAAAAAGAAATATTACATAAACGAGTGGGCTTGTTGAGGGCTCTGAATTAGAGGACATTACAGCAAATGAAACAGCTAGAACTTAGAAATGAAATATGATGAAACAAAAGTTCATTGCCATAGCAGGAACAATTTAATACAGAACATCATGTCTTTGACCTCAAAATGAACATATATTGCACATACAGTATAATAGATGTAGGCCACCTTTATATCAGTGTGAACCTAGTTTTGTCTTGAGTAAAGGTGAAACATGAAGTGTATGTACCATCCATCAGCACCATGACAGTAGCAGACATAAGATTGACCTATATCCTTGATCTGCCCTTTAGGGTCATGCAGAGACTTCCTCCACATAAGGCACACAGGCCCCACGCTACAGATGCTGGCCTCTTTAATTTGCCCTTTACTGGTAAAAGACTGCATGTTTTTCTCCTCTCAGAAACAGAGCTCACGGGGAAATGTGTTTAGTGTTATCAGTGGGAGATATGCAGCGCAGTCAGGCAGAACAAACAATTATTGTACAAAGGGCAGAGCAGAGTTGTCTGCATGGCACCAGCCCACACGCCTCTATTACCAAGGTAGCATTTGAATTATACACAAATTAGCAGCTTTTGGAGAAGTATCATCATGTTTATGTATTTAAGATGCATTTTAGATTTAGCTTGACTGAAGAGATTAATCTTTCCTCAGCAGGTCAAACATATTGCGATAGTAGAGGTTATTTTTACACTGAGAGTGTTTGCAGATTTTGTGAAATATGTTGTTTCAAACGAAGGCAAGGAAAGGGAACATTCAGAGGCTGGATGGGCTTATAAGGAAAGTTGGGGTTGTGGTTGAACTGGGCTTGGACTTGGTGAAGAAGGTGGTGGAACAGAGGACTCAGGCCAGGATAAGAGCGATCCTGTCCAACACGAGCCGCCCCCTGCGCCCATCATCCCCCTCAGGATGTACAATGCTGCTTCTTCAGGGAGGGGCAGGAGAAGGGAGGTAGGGGGGCTGAACAGTGATTTGGTCAGTGCCTCTAACTCCTTATTCATTTATTGAGTAAGCTTTCACTGCTACTTTTCAATATCTCTTATGATCTGATCTTTTTATGCAGAATGTACTGCAATTTTCCTCAGGATTAATAAAGTATCTCTATCTAAATATGATTTCTACAAGAACAAATCACTTTAGAAACATACATTTAAAGTTGCATTACTTAGTCATCTCAGTGTTAGTGTTTGTTTGAAATGTATTCTCAATATTCCATTTACTCATGTGTCTGTGTTTTTGTTGCTCAAATACTTGTACTCTACTGTGAGCTGGCTTTCTTCTCCACAGATCTAGCCTGTAACTCTCGTGTTTGTTTTCATGGAGATAGTTTTCTAATGCTATACTCTGCAATATTCCAGACAAAGCAATAATTTCTCTATAGTGACAAGCTTGGTCCTCCATCAGAAAGTACACCTTTAATAAAGAATCAAGCAAGACATCTTATTCAGACAGTAAGCAGTGCTGTGCTCATTTATGCTCTTGCACTTTTCAAATCACTCATTCACTAAACTTTTAATATGCAGTCAAACACAAGCCAACCTGCAGACTCCAACAAATAGCTCGTGTTAAAGACATATGTGTTCTGAGTACAGATGCATTATGGGGACCCAACAGCAGAGAGGTCTGTAATGAGTGGGTAATGAAACGATACGATTTGTTTGTACATCTTTTAAACTGTCTCATAAAGTCATTTACAACCTGTCTGTACTTCAGTTAACAAACAAATGCTGAGTCAGTGCACTACACAAGTGGCACACGTCACAATACAAATGTTCAGTGCAAGAGTTGCTCAAAAACGTATAGATTCTGAGTACTTAAATATTTCTACAACTACTGCCTTGCACTTCTGCTAGGCTCATCTTCCTAATGACTGTCAAAACTTACAATAAAAAGTAAGTGTACTTTAGGGTTGGGTGGTAATACAGTATTAAGGTATCCAAAGGTATCAAAAAGTAGCAACGGTATCTGTTTCATTACCGTCATTAAAAAAATCTGCAGAGCATAAGGACCTAATATAATATTAGAATTTATTGATCCCGAAATTTGTTTGCTCAGAACAAATTAATGTGTAGTTGTATTTTTAATTTAATGCTATGTCCTGGTTCTGTCTTGTCCAGTCCTGGTTCAGTCTTGTCCAGTCCTGGTTCAGTCTTGTCCAGTCCTGGTTCAGTCTTGTCCAGTCCTGGCAATCGCTTAACGCTTGCGGCATGTATAAATTTATATACCGTTAATGACAGGGCGTAGATTTTCTTGTTCTGGTGTTTGTGGTTCCCCTGCTCCGGTGTCGCTCTCTAAACCAATGAGAATTCCACCCACACAATTTACGAACGATTTATCCTCAGCATGTTACAAGTCATCCATGTATCTCTACTGTGTATGGTCAGACTAATGGGATCTCTACTGGTCCATTTTTGGAATATTGCGCTGTCGGACCAATGAGCTGAGCCCAAACTGAGCAGGTGGTGGAGAGTGCAGAGCTTTATGCACAGCACTCTTATGGCACTCCACTGGTACAAGCGCTTCTAAATTGAAATTTACTTTTACCACGATCTGCCTGTAAATACAGTAAAAAGCCTGTTCTGCTGGTCAGTTTCACTGTAGATCTGATATAAGTGGTTAAACGCTCCCAGTTGAGTTTGATCGGCTTTCTCATTGAGAAACAGAGCCAGTGCCGTGCGCATACGTCCTGTTGGAGCTGTCTGAAAGGTATAGGTGCAAGCTACAAAACAATTCTTAATTAGTCAAGGTAATATTATATATACTCCGGTGAAATGCGAAGGTTTAACGGTATCAAAATTTGGATACCACCCAACCCTAGTGTCCTTCAAAGTAAACAAAGGCAAATAACAAAACAGATTGTTTCTATTAAGACATAAATGCACTTGCATAGTAAAAGGACTGATCCTCCTCCAGAAAAGTTACATAGTATGCCTTTAAAGCTTGTGTGTATTTTCTGTTATGAAAAGCATTGGAAGTTAATATTAATAATTCCTTACACTTGTAATGTGCTCACCAGACTGGACAAAGCCTCTCAAAACGCTCCACTGTAGTCATTATTCATTCCGTACTCACTGGTGGTAAGCTACTTACGCATAGTAGTTGCCATGTTTGCTTCTTTATAGCTCACAAGCTGTTTGTATTGCATTTATTTGATATTTTTGTGCTGGGGCTCTTGCTCCCAAAAGGCAATTTTAGGTCAAAATAGGTTATTTTCCTGTTGTTCCTGTTTTTCTCCAGAGCATCAGTATGCACAGTTCTCTATACTGTAGATATAGATATATGGATCTGGGGCTTAGATAAAGTACAGCACAAATCCATACACTGAGTTTAAGGAGACACTACACAACACTGGCATGGAAACAAAATGTCAAATATGAGGAGCAATAATTCTGCAGAAGAATCCAAGCTGTTCTTTCTTTTTACTTTTATAAACAAACTTATGTTCTGAGAGATATATCTCAATATTAGGGCAGGTTTGACAGAAAAACAGAACAGAAGAAAATATATAATGTTTGAACTTTTACTTAAAATAGTCTACTAGTTCAAGCTCCTTTCTTTGTGGTTGGAGTTCATATTTAGCATCATCTTCTATAAGCCTAATTAATAGTACAAACACATAAAATATTTTAAAATATATTGGTTGAAGTACATTCTAATATTAAAAGTTCTATATTACTCAAAACTGACTCTTGTGAGCTTTAGGTCATGTTGTAAAACAGTTGCCTCTTCAAAAACATAGCTGGGGTTTTGTTTTGTTTCATTCCCACATGTTTGCTCTGTTCCACCTTGTGATGTCATGTAGTGGTAGTTTTCAAGTTAATAGCTCCTTTTACCAATAATAGTGTCAGAGAATGGCAATTCCAGGGCCGAAATCACCAAATGATTCTAGTAAAGGTGAAGCTTAACACGCACTCTTTACTTAACAAAATAAGAGTTTGGTGTTAGTATTAGTCGTAGTAGCAGCAATTCTTTCTGTACCCATGCCCATAATTATATGCAATACCCATTAACACAGCACAAAACACAAGCGAGGTTGCGGTGACACACATTCGGTCCAATAGGAGGCCTGGGCACTATACAATTATTACAGTCCCAGCCTTGTATTCAGATTTTACATATCACACATATAAGCTGTTTCCCCTATGGACTCCTAAGCGTAATGACTTCTACTTCAAAGGACACTCTTTTCAATATTAAATCACACTACAGCATTCATTACGGAGAGACATATTTTATGGGTTGCAAATGTACTAAATGAGTGAAAGGAAAATATCACAAAATAAAGAGTAATTAGCGTATTTAAATGAGTGCTGTTTTTAAAGTAATTACAAGGCAGAGAATGTCGTCATGAATTATCCTGGTGGTGGAGAGGAGCTAAACATGGAAATGATTGTCCAGGATATTAGATACAAAATGAGTATTATTATTATTACTTGAGTGTAGTGTGAGAATAATGTGTTTTCGTCTTTTAGTGCCGTCTTTACAAAGTGGAAAACATGGAATGGTACATTGGAGCAACAATTCTTAATATGTTCTGTGTTTTCACTCTTCTTGTAACAGGCCTATTCATTTGGTGGGTGTAATCATAACAGCAACAAGAGAAAATGGTGGGTATAATACTGTATCTTTTGTTGGGTAAAGTTGTGGAATACACAAAATGATGAAATGTCAAAAGTGTTGAAAAAAAGGAAAATAAAGACAGGGTTTGGGTGAAAAGTCCTGAAAACATCAATAATATAACAATGCCTTTCTCGTGCGATGGGTTTGGGGATAGAGAATAAGACTCAGATCAATGTTTAGATGTTTTTTTTAATAAGACATTATTGATACTTTGTTGTTTTGTCACTCTGGGGGGTGTTCTACATGCATGCCTATGGTAGAATGTTACAGCAGTTATTGGCAAACACTGACAAAAACGTCTCAAAACTACAAGGAAAAAATACAAAATTTGATACAAATACAAAAAACACATTTTGAGGAGCTTGTGATCAATATGGGCCTTCATGTGTTTGATTTTAGGCAAAAAGGTGAGAGCGAATAACTGAAAAACTGATAATTCTAGCTAGCTTTAAAATGCACTGTTATTTGAGAGGGACTTGTTTAACAGTACAAAATCACTTCAGTTGATGTAGTTTCAGTTGAGAAATGTCTTTACAGTAAGATGTGTGAGTGTTAAAACAAAGCTCCGATTAAAGTCTAACTTAAGTAGCAGAGTTTCAGACAGAGCAGTGCCCACAGTTAGGATCACACCCCCAGGGAAGGCTGATGCAAAGTATCAATAGACAATATACTGATATCCTCTTGTTAATTAAGATTTCTTACATTTCTTTTCCACTTTATTCGGCAATTAACCCAAACCCTCTCCTGCCTTTTGCATTGTTTTTTTATCAACAGTAGTGGAATTACACTTTGTTTTTGTTATAATAAACAAACAAATAAAACAAAAAACACAATTAAGTACATGCACCCCATAAATTAAGTGTGTTCTCCAACGAAGTAATCTTAACACCATTTTATAATCTATTTTTAGAAGAATGCACTGTTTAGCCTCTTTCATGTCCAGCAGTGTAAACCTGGTGTATATTGCTTAGCTTCAACACTTGGATTGGTGTTCACTTATGCAGACCACATTACACAGTCAGTCTGAATAGTTCTGACAAACAGCACAGTGTGCTCTGCGTACAGACGTTTACAGGAAAAGGTCTCTATTAAACTGTCACTTCACAATCTGAGAGCAGCAGGAGCCCATAGAGATTAGCTGCACACAGACCCAACACAAGTCACACGCACAACTGGAGCTGAGTGAGTGATGGAAATATTCAAGAACAGAATTTTCCTCCAACAGCTCTGAATGGTTATGAAGGGCGGTGGCTCAAACTTGGGCTGGTCCAACCACAACCGTTAATTTGTATCATGTGTCTCTCAAATGTGGAAGACACACAACATTTTTATCATTCAGAACAAACTAACATAGATAAATAAGACTTAGATTAGTGATTCTGCAGAAATCTCATCCTCTGTTTGATGTTTTTCCCCCTTTTTTACTCGTGAGGAACCATGTTTGTTGAACGGGGCACGTGTTTCTCTGATTGGTTAATCTACCTGTCAGTCATGCCACTGGAAATCAGGGGGACAGGATACTCTTCCAGACCACATGTCCTTGTAAAGATTTGTGAAATCATGTTGTTTTCCCTTATCAGTTATTTTCCATTGTGTATATTGTCAAAGTACTTTTGTGGAATTTTGCATTCCCTGCGTAATCATAGCAAGGACACCTTTAGTTCACTGTTGACATTTCTCTGTGGTTAGCTCTGGTGTCAACTATTACAGAATATGTCCTTCTTTAATAATATCAGTTTCCTCAGTCAGATCATTTCACACAGTGGTATGCTATGCTCTTCTCATTTTATCTTGGCCAACCTGTCCTTCTTAGTTCCCGTTTAAAGCTCCTTGTGTGGAAGCATAGTCAGGCTTGAACAGCCAATACTGACACGTCCAGAGTTTCTGCCAACACTTATTTTCCCTAACAGTTACTTTGACCAGTTCCTATCAGACTTTAGAAATAGCTCGATGTTTTCTGAGATGTTGAGAAGTTGTTCTTGTTAGTTAGATCTCGGATGACCCCAATACAGCCTTTTATCCTCACATTTGCCAGATGTAACAAGTGCGCATGCACCCGGAGATAACTTAGCAGAGAACATATTTTTGCTTCCCCTAGAACCTTTAAATTCAGCCATTCATTATCATCTACTTGATTTGGGGGGTAAGAGAGTTATTTTTATGTATTCAAGTTTATAGAGAATAAAACCCACAGATTAATTGTAACCACATCAATGCACAAAAATAAAACTCAAGGCTGCAGGAAAATGTTGCTTATTAGAATTTAACTTCACGATCTATTGGCCAGCAGTTACAGCATAAATGTTTTTCACAACAAAGAAAAATGTTCTTTTAAAAACACAACAAACAGAAATGGTTGCATGATTATTAAATTGATGGAGAAAAACAGTTTAAGGTGATGGATGTTCACTGACAATCATTGCGCCGTTTGCTGTGTCTGAATTCATTTCCTTCCTTATTAAATATAAAATTATTTAATATGTGCCTGTGAAATAGAAAGGAAATTGTGTGACTAAATAAAAGCTTTAATGATCAGGATTAATATTATGAGACCTGTCTGCTCTTTGTATTTTATTATTCTCTATCTAGAGCAACATAAACATGTGCATCATCTCTACTGTGGCTTGTTATAGTTATAGACTGTATAGTTATTGTACATTATTGGCCACTAAAGGAAAGAGCTGCAGTTTCTTATGCTCTGAACCTGATCATCACAGTTTGTCAGATTTCCTCAATTTATTGCATTTTTCTGCCTCTTAAAATATGTCCTTGACTTTAAGTTCAATTTGTTTTGCATTTACAAGTTATTTCATGTATAATAATGTTTTTTTTTTATAGATTTAGATTATATTGTTTTATATTTTCCTGGTGATGGCGGTTATCACCTTCATACTTCAATATTTTACAAAGATGTGAGTCTGGTCACTGATGAATCTCCCTGTTTTTTGATGTGTGTGACTGACAGATGGATACACCAATCAGGGGCATGAAACAAATATCACAGAGGACTGAAAAGCATAGTGGATTTCTGTAGAATCAATGAGCGAAGTTAATCTCAGGAACTACCATGCCATAACCTGGAGCCTGAGATACAATGGAGGGAGTTGGGACCAGACTAATATCAATCTGTTTAAAAATACTGAGAGATATTCTGGATTTGCAAGGTCAAGCAAGTTCTCCCCTGCTTGGCTGTCTGAAACAGCCTTTTGTAAAGATGTGCACTGGGCCAAACACTCTTTCACATGGATACTACAGGGATGTGTCAAAGGGTTTGAGAAAGCTAGGAAACAGTTGACTGAATTACTCGAATTTCAAACTATGAAAGGAGGAAGTAGGTTTTTAAATCTATAACACTTGGGCACATTGGTAATATTTAATACTTTTCAGGCACATACACAGTTTTAGCATTGTATCTTACCTGCCATAAAACTGGTTGAATAAACAGTGGTTCTCAAACTTTACGAAGCACAATCATTGAAAAGATTTTGTTTCACCAGAATTAAAATAGGTAGTTGGCTATAGCTATAACATGAGTATTTCTGGTATAAACTAGAGCTCAACCAGGTACAACAGTTCACCAGACGTTGTCCTTTTTCAGTTTTTCTGAGGCCATAATGTTTCTCTCGTTCTCATACTTTCACCGATAACAATGTCTTAAACAAGGTCCCCTATGCATTGTAGTGAGCTTGGTGGGGCTCCTCAGTCTAATCTTGCCTGCAGTGAAGATCTCTGCAGTGATCGGACGTCCCACGGACCATGTGATTGAACTCTCCTGGGCCTGTGAGCAAGGTAGAAGACTGCCCCCTCCCATCGGAGATGAGTGGGCTGTAGGTTAATGAAAACATCAAACAGCTCCCCACAGCGCTGGGGGAACAGACCATCATGGCCTCCACTCGGTAAGGGCCAAGCAACAGAGGACAGAGAGGAGAGTAAGTACAAGTCTCACCTCCATGCTGGGTTTATGGAAATATCTTCTATCTTCTGAGGTAATGGAGTTATTTGTTTAAACTTTTTCTGCTGTGAAAAATAGACTGTCAAAAAGTCATACATTCAAGATTTCTTTCGATGGATTCTCATAAATAAACCACCCACTGTAACATCTGAATATAAGCTGACTGTTCTCTATAGAAAATAACTTAAGACTGCACAAAATGGAGTGGGCAGTGGAGATACTGGGTGGGCATATGCAGTGGTGGGCAAAAGTGTACTGTTGCTAAGAAAGTTGGAATAAAATATTTTCACAAAAATTGTTATGCATAAGTTTCTTTCACTGGTGTTGTCTTGACTTAGTATTTGTTAGGTTTCTTTATCATCTTTATTTATCTATTCATTCTTGGGTATAATCTGCTGCTGACCGTAGTACTATTTTTGTAATTAATTAAAGATACAATATAACTTTTCTGAAGATGTTCCACAGCATGGCATTAAATATATCTACTTTAAATCTATTCACATTGTTGGGAAATAACTGTACTTTTTCATTTGGTGCTATTCAGAATACAGGTACTTTTGTTAAATTAAAGGAATGCATTACAGTATTTGATCATGTAATTTAGGCTTCAAAATACACAGTATCAGTGAGAAAAATAGACACAGCTCTTGTGGTGAGGCATGTGTAATTTTTCCATCTCCAGTGAGTGATGCTTTAAAAACAGTTAAACAAATTTAAAGCTGGCGGCACGGTGGCTGAGTGGCAACACTCAGGCCTCACAGCAAGAAGGTTGCGGGTTCGATGTGTGGAGTTTGCATGTTCCTCCCCGTGTCTGGATGGGTTTCCTCCGGGTACTCCGGTTTCCCCCATCAACCCAAAACATGCCCGCACCCCTATGAACTAACATCAAGGACCATGTTGTCCACCCTCCTGTGGGCTCACCACCTGCAGAGGGGTTCATAGGGGGGGTCAGGTGCTATGAGTATTGGGCAGCAAGCTGCCCCCGCGACCCAGCCGGATTAAGCGGGAGAAGATGGATGGATGGATGGATGGAAATTTAAAGCTGTTATTAATACCATTTTTATCTTTACACTATCATTTAAATACAACTGTGTAGCAATGTAAAAGTATATATAATATATAGTATATATTCAGAATACAGTACTCTGATTGGACCATGTATCGGAATATGTGACCAAATACATTTTAATTCTTAATTAATTTTAATTTTAATTTTTATTTATTTTAATTAATAAATTTAAATTTTTAATTAAAAGTATTCTGTAACTAAGTATATTTTTTTGAAGTATTCCTCCCATCACTGTTTATTCAGTTACAGGTGTATTTATTAAAACACATTACTAATACTTGGCCTCGGGGCATTGTTGGCTTGTATCCATGAAGATATAGATAAGTTTAACGTAAATGAGATTTAAATGCTTTTTATTCTTAAAACACACACAGTCTTGTTATCAGAGACTTCATCCTACAATTTTAACATCCTCTTTGAAATTACATTCACAGCACATTTTGGATAAGAACATTGCCTTTCGTGCCTGGGTTTGTCCCTTGTGTTAAAAACAAATGTTGTAAATAGAGCGTGGTACAAGGACGTAGGAATAATCAGTCCTCTTTATGTTTTAAGGTTTGCCAAACAAGCCCTTATCAGCCAGGCTGTCTTTTGTATTGTAATGCATCATGTCTGATACTGAGGGATGACTCCAAAGCTGCAGCTGCTGTGGCCCTTCCAAGTATAAAAGCTCTGTTCAGTCAATCAAGAATGACCGAAGAGTATTTGATGGGTCCTGCTTTGTGAAATTCAAACAAACAGTTGTTGGTCTGATTCCTGCTGCTGGCTTTGCATATAGATGTGCTGCTAACAATATCACTATGTCTGTGTCAAAGTGTGCTGTTTTATTTGCACTTGAGAAGAGGACAGAGAAGGTAAAGGTGCAGTCAGCCGTCAGCCCCAGGGCAGCTCTGGCTACAGAAGCAGGTTAAAGCAGGAAAGCAAGAAATTAATCAGTAAATCTGTTAATTAATCTGTGAAATTAATATGAATCAAAACAGCTTGTGGCAATGATGGCCCTCGCCCCCACTCCGACCGCCCCGGCATGTCATCCTCTCTTCCCGACAGCCGCCCAGACCGACAGCTCATCCACCAGAAAAATGACATAGTGCACCTTTAATATTGAAAACTGAGATATTCTAGAGCCAAACTCTAGAAACTAGGCCACAGGTCACTGACTTTTATGATCAAGAGCACTGACTATGTCTGTGCATGAAAACAGACCCTCCACCAGAAAAATTACACAGTGAGCCTTTAAATTTGTGAATGATTCTAGAGGCAAAAGTATAAAATCTAGGGCATCAGTCTCATTCATTTCCTCTCATGATCAGGAGCATGTCAGTGAATATTATGCAAAATTTCATTAATGTGAAAGTCTTTTTTTTTTTCTCCCCATAGCAAATTTTGTACATTTGTATAGGTGGCGCTGCAGCACTGATAACTGTGTTTGACATATCAATGGAATCAGGGTCATGCAGTGTTTAAGTGACAGAAATTTCAGCACAATTGAACACGTGTAATAATTTTTAAAAATATTTTTTGGGGGAGTCTCTGTGCCCCTGCTGGCCAACTGTGAAAAATGCCCCAAGTCCTTTTTTTTTTTTTTTTTTTTTTGTAATCATATATAAAATGTAATTGCCAAATTTGGTCCAAATTCGATAATGTTGACATTTCTTTTGTTATTTCATTTGCCTGTGACAAACTTTGCTTGTCCCCCCTTCCAATTCTAGGTGGCGCTGTTGAGGAGCATTGTTGCCCATTTTATCATATTTTCACCAGACCGGTCAATCTGATACCCAGTTTGGGGACTTTTCGTCGATGTTCAGGCCCTCAAAATTGCAATCATTTGCAAGGAAAAATAATAATAGAGAAAAAGATCCTGGAGACGAACATTACTCCTCGCCAATAAGAGGGTCTCACAATTTAAACAGGTGCATAACGTGTGTTTTTCTTGAGAGATGCAAATGGTTTTATAATGTGATATTGTATATGCTGGTTAAATAAAATAAAAAGAGATTGCTTGTAGTTGATATTTAGAAAGATATAATTTATGTGTTTTGTATGTTTCACAATGTTCCTGTCACATTGTTCCTGTCCCCAAGAAGCCAAGGACCACCGGACTCAATGACTACAGACCTGTGGCTCTGACATCTGTGGTCATGAAGTCATTGGAGCGCCTGGTTCTACCCCACCTCAAGACCCTCACGGCCCCCCTCCTGGACCCCCTGCAGTTTGCCTACAGAGCCAACAGGTCTGTAGACGACGCCATCAACATGGCTCTACACTTCACCCTGCGGCATCTGGACTCCCCGGGAACCTACGCCAGGATCCTGTTTGTGGACTTCAGCTCTGCCTTCAACACCATCCGCCCAGACCTCCTCCAAGGCAAGCTGTCCCAGATGAACGTGCCTGATCCTCTCTGCAGGTGGATCACTGACTTCCTGACGGACAGGAAGCAGCACGTGAGGCTGGGGAAGAATGTCTCGGACTCCCGGACCATCAGCACCGGCTCTCCCCAAGGCTGTGTTCTTTCTCCTCTGCTCTTCTCCCTGTACACCAACTGCTGCACCTCTTCCCATCAGTCTGTCAAGCTCATCAAGTTTGCAGATGACACCACGGTCATCGGGCTCATCTCGGACGGGGATGAGTCTGCCTACAGGACGGAGGTTGATCGTCTGGTGTCCTGGTGCAGCCAGAACAACCTGGTGCTTAATGCCCAGAAGACAGTGGAGATGATTGTGGACTTTAGGAAGCACACAGCCCCACTCCCCTCCATCATCCTGACCGACACCCCCATCACCACTCTGGACTCATTCCGCTTCCTGGGGATCACCATCACCCAGGACCTCAAATGGGAGCCCACCATCACCTCCATCATAAAGAAGGCCCAGCAGAGGATGTACTTCCTGAGGCAGCTGAAGAAATTCAACCTGCCAGCACGGACAATGGTGCAGTTCTACACTGCCATCATCGAGTCCATCCTCACCTCCTCCATCACCGTGTGGTATGCTGGAGCCACCACCAGGGACAAACAGAGACTGCAACGTGTTGTGCGCTCTGCTGAGAAGGTGATTGGTTGCAGCCTTCCATCTCTTCAGGACCTGTACACTTCCAGGACTCGGACACGTGCAGGTCGAATTGCAGCTGATCCTTCTCACCCTGGACATGGACTTTTTGACCTACTCCCCTCAGGCAGGAGGCTACGGTCCATTCGGACCAGAACCTCTCGCCACAAAAACAGTTTCTTCCCCTCTGCTGTTGGACTCATAAATAATAACACTCGGACTGGTCCCACCCCCCACTCTGCTTCTGTCACATGACCCTGTGTTCTCGCACCTGCCTGCACCTGCCTGTTTTGCACTGATCACTGATACTCTCATACTCTATATTATTATACTCCTGTAAATTTGTAAATTTTGTTATATTATACTATAGCTTTATTTTATTCTATTATTTGTTGCATGCCAGTGTTTGTCTACATCCTGCTCCAAGTACCGCAGCAATTTCCTAATGTTGTGAACCTGTTCACTCATATGGCAATAAAACACATTCTGATTCTGATTCTGATTCTGAATAATGTCCTTCAGTCTTGTGGTTTTGTAAAGTCTGGGTGGCACTAGCTCAGGTACAGCATCTGTAACTGACCCAAAGGTTGGTAGCTTGATCCCTTCCGTGTGCAAGACACTAAACCTCACTGGTTAGTGTCTGTGTGAATAGCTGAGTGGTTCCTTATGTAAGGTTCTTTAGAAGTAGAAGCACACTAAATAAATGTGACCATTCACCATTTGAATATAACCGTCTGTTTGATAGAATGAGTACAGTATTTTTAATATCTCAATTTCAAAGGGCAGATGTGGGTCTTCATTAGCACAGCATGTAGAGCAGGTTTTCCCTCGGCCAGGGTCACTTAGTGGAAACAGAGCGATTATGTTCCAACATTATTAAAGCATGGATTATTACTTTAACCTTGTGGCTGCACCTCCGGGACTATTTCCCAGCAGCTTTTGGCCGTTATTGGTCATTTTAGATTGGTATCATTTCATTCAACTAAGTGGAAGTCAATGCACTGTACTTCAGGGACAGGCATAGGGGAGATAGCTGAGCACCAAATTCTCACTTTAGAACATAAATCAAGAGAATTGTACCAGTTTTCAAAGACATTTTTCTTTTGCTTAATTACTCCCATTAGTGACTGGAGCCAGGGGCAAATGTATCACTGCCTGAGCAATTGACAAGGCAGATTTCAATAGAAACGATGGTGGAAGAAATACTTAATTTCTTTAGGAACAAAAATGCAATTGCTTTGAATGGAAGCTGTGGAGAGGCGAGTCCACTGACAGTAAAAAATATGTTTAATGCCATACTGTGAAACCTTTGGGAAAGCAGTAACAACACCATAGAGACTAACATGTGTCCAACCTTCCCCCCAAAAAGTTACATATCCCACCTTTAGTTTTGATTAAAAATAGATAAAAACAAATAAAAACATATTTCTCGCAAATTTTGAGAACTAATAGTGAAATGTAATGATCTTGATCAACAAAAGAGAATCAGTATTTTTATTTTAATACATTTTGTTTGCTCAAAGCCACTGCTTAAACTCATAACACAGGCATAGATGTAAAGTAAAAAACATACAAATAAAAAAGTACAATTTACCTTTTTTTACTTACTTTTCACTACCACTAGCTGACCACTGCAGGCCTTGTACCATTAGTTAGAGATTCTAATAAAAAAAAACAAGAAGATCAATAGAATATCTTCATTGTTCTGTTTTATTCTTGTCAATACAAAGAGTTGTTCTAAAAAAATACAACATATTATTTGACTAGAGTGGAGCACAGCCTCTCGTCTTGCTGCCGGTCAATGCTCTTTACTCGTGTGGAGCCCAGCAATCAATGTTAACACACAGGCTTCAATATCAAGCTGTGCAATGTGAATATGAGATTTATTTTCTTAATTTTCTCAAAACAAAGTGAAAAACAATACAAAATGTCCATCTGATTCAGTCTTATTGCCTCTCCATTAAGCACAGACTATGCTTGCCTGTCAAGTCAGTGGAGATACTAAATAAAGCATCACTAATGAAGAGGCTGTTTAAAGTAGGATTTCTCTGTTGTTTAGTAGGATGTTTATACTGTGTGCAGGAGCAACTGTGGAACAAACAGGGATACTATTACTATTACTACTACTATTTTTTTTAAGTTGTTTGTGATATGCTGACAGAATTGTGGCTAGAAAAGTTACTGCACTTTTTTGTGTAAAATATGATTATGATACTGCATTATAAGTCACTCAAAATGTAAGTATTTTCCTTGGAGTTTGAAATAACAGGAAGTGCACACAAGTGGATTGTTTTTGAATTTCAAATCGAAGATCTTCTGGGGTATGTTAGAAGTGTTTTGATCATTAAAAAAACATTTAGTGGTGTTTTTATCAAGGAAAAACAGAATTACAGTTTGTTGTGGGAAAGTTTTGTGGAAAGAGGTTTTGATTGCAGAAATGCATTAGAGGAACTGTAGAAAACACTTTCACTTTTTCATCTGGTGATGTTTCTCTCAAACACAACAGCTCCTCACAGAGTTTAGAGCCAAAACCTGTATGTGATAAAATGTCTTAAATCTGCATATTAGTGATCGCTCCCAGTACTTAATATTTAAAGTATTGTGCATAGTATTTGTCAATATATCATGATTAAGTTAAGACATACACTTTTATGCAGGTTTTGGGTTGATGGGGGAAACTGAAGTACCCACCTAGACATGGGGAGAAACATGCAAAAGCTCAGAGTGGTGAGGGAGTCAAACCTGCAATCTTCTTTAGTGCTTGTGTCGTGGGCACATTGTGAGCTCAGAGGATGTGCACTTCCTCTAGCAGCCTGAAGGTGACTGGTGTGGGACACTGATGCTCCTCTGATAAGATCAGGTTCACAGAGTCACTGCTCCAGAGACTCATTCACCAAACAGAAACAGCTTAGTCAGCACAGCTCTTTGGGCCATGCAGTTTGTTGAGGAATGACTCTTTGCCAAGTCTCTTAATGGGCTTGTGCATGAGGGAAATGTTGGTAAACTCTAAAAGTGAATTATTTTCAGCCATTTTAGCCTAGAGAATGCCCCATACGAAATGAACTGAATGATTTCAAAAGCATTGTTAATGTGGATCTGTTTTGTATCAATATACTATTGATACAAAACAGTGACATTTCTGTCAGTCAGTGTCTTATAAAATCTTCCATTCTTGAAATCTGTTTCACTTCCAATTGAATATTCATTTTCTCACAGCTGTTTTGTAAGTATCCCAAATAGGATATATATGTGACAGATTTGCACATTAAGTGAGACTGTGACACTTAGAAGATGAAAAGGCTGAGGGGGCTGATGGTTCTGCTGCTGCAGTGGAAATGGTGCAGATTAAGTTTGCAGTTAAAATGAAGAAGCTGGAGATGGTATGCATTTGCATAGATTTGTTCAGAGGTAATTGGTTCAAAGATAGCAGATTACAAAATATAATAGAAAAAACAGAAATGTGGTCTTCCTGGTTTAAATCAAGCTTTAGACTGTAGTATCCTAGATGAAATATAGGCCAACATGTAGTGCATGTTTAATTGTATTTTTATAGTTTTCTGACTCTTCTGGAGTTGTAAATAAAATCTCTCCTGACTCTTAGCTGCAGTTGTTCACTGCTTTCTCAGAGGCTGCCCAGTATCCTCTTCTCTTTCTCACAGTTCCTTAGTCTCAGTGCTGGGCTGGGATATCAGTGTGGAGGATGTAATTTCCAGCCTCACAGCAGGAGGTGATTGGGCCAGTGGCAGCTCTTGGACAGAACATGTTTCATCAGGTCTAAATGACCAGAAGGAGTGTGAGAGGCTTATAGAGCAGTGCAGGGAGCCAAGACATCTGTCTCCTGGACCAGGCCTGTGGGGGACATTTCATGTGTGTTGTCCACATTCGGAGTGGGACAAACACATAATGGCAAAATGACTCACAGATGTTCACTTTGGAATGCAGCTCAGCTTGGACTTTGTAATTATTTGGTACATTTGGCTTGTAATACGCACCACATGCATTTGGTGTTGCCTCGTAGACTGTTCTTAATCATGACCATGGGAGAGTGGAGCTCCTATCACCATCTCTGCGAAAATACTGAGCAAGAGAGACTGGAGATTAAAGCTAACATCTGTGAGCTTATTTGATTTTTTACACCATAGGTGTCAGATGCGGAGCTGCTCTTCCTCCCCTCACCTGTGCTCTTCTGTCAGACCAAAACTGGCACATTATCACACAGCAGTAACAGAATATCATCTAGTGGTGTGAAGTGGGAATACAACATGGTGGGGTCAGATTACAGTGTTAAGTTAAATACAAAACATCTTTCAATTTGGTTAATTTTATCTTCTGCATTAATTAACCAGTGTTTGAACAGTACGGATATTGGTAGTTGTGGAAGTTGTGAGTTGGAGATGAATGATGATTGGTAATGACATTAGGGTGTGTCTTTCTTGCTGTATAAAAGATAACAGACTACCATAGGGCGGAATCAAGAATAATTACAGATAGAATTATGCAATAGCAAGAAAACACTGGATGTTCACCTGAAGTAAAACTATATATATAGAGAAAAAAAGCATTCACAGCAGGGCCTGTACTGGCCATCTGCTCCTCTTTTGTCTGCTGGGTCCAAACATCTCAAATGTGCTCCTGTGATACTACAGCAGTAACAGTATTTTCATATTCTCATTACAAACAGGAGAAGGCTGTTTTGACACATGCAGCAAAGTGACATATTTGTGAAGTGAACTCCAGGGACCTGCATCTGTCACAGAAGATGACATGTTTATTTATTAGTATTTGTCATTTACACTGATGGTGCGGGGTATCTGCTGAAAACAGAGCTGTGCTGTGGCATTGGCTCGTAAAAATCTGTATGTTTATTTATATGGTGTGACTGTTTTACTTTTATTTGGTCTGGGATGTACTGATATTCTGTTGAACATTGTGATTGTCATACCAGTCAAGCACTTTATATCTATGTATTTTTTTTATAAAAACATGAGAAATATTAGTAATTTAGTATTAGTATTAGTAATGACTAGCGTCACAAGAGTCGCAAAGCACCACTACTCTGCACTGCCCGAAACTTGGACCAGTCAGGAGAGGTCTGTGACACGAGGGGCATTTGACACAATAATGCAGAACTTTAGAGAGGCTTGTGACTCCTGTTGATAGTTTGCAGTGCCATCACACTGGGGGTGCTCTACATGCATCTGTATCAGATCAGCAGTTACCATGGAGACATAAAATGGAATGCAAGGAATGCAAGCTTGTGACTGTGATGTTGTTTGAGACTCTGACTGAAGTCACCAGTTCAGATAAATCAGTGTTTGATGATCAGATTGTGTGTTAAAACAAAGCTCAGATTAAAGTCTAACAACAGAGACATATATATACAGTATATAATGGTCAGACTTTATGGAAATATGCACTGGAAAAAGAAAGGAAATATGAAGTATTTTGGACAACTCTGTGACAAGGAAATAAACAACAGCCTTTTCACACAGACACAGTGCACCTGCTTTGCCAGATGCTCTATTGTGTGCCACTCTGCACTGTTCTTTATGTTAATGGCACTTTGAGGCACCATCAGTCCTTAGATCCTACTGTGTAATGACTATAGAAACTCAATAGTACTTCATGTTTGACTATACACTGTTGTTGAAAATGTTTCTAAATAAAACTATTTAATTTGACTGCAAACAAAATATTGTTTGTTGTTTTACAATGAACAAACTCGCCTCGATGCCCATTTTGAGTTTATTGAATGAAATGGAAGACTAATTATTACAATCATCCACCTCTTGTTCACTCCAGAGCGTCAGAGCAGCTGCAGCACTGGTGATCAACAACTAGTTTTGTTTGTTTCTACAGTAAATTTACACAGATGTAACCAAGCATACATTATAGCTACTGCTCAGTCACATAGATATATAGATTTTCTTGTTTTCACATTTAGAGTTGAGAGATTTTAGTATTTATGTTTTTATTAGGGATGCCCCGATATGATTCTGGTATCAGATATCGGTGCTGATACTGCAAAAAATCTACTGGCTTGGGTATCAGCTTCTAATTATCGGTTCAGACGATTTCCTGGTTGGAAATATACATTGGTGTAATAAGACTATTTAGAGGTCATTGAAACTCTCATAATGTTTGAACTTTCTGTACATAAGAAAGAAATAACAGCTACATAACACATTTGGATCACTTTTGTCTAGATTTATATTTGTTTAGATTAAATAAATGCTGCTATCCCTGTGTCTGCTCTAGTATTGGTTGATATCGGATATTGGCAGATATGTAAAGATATAGCATGGGTATCAGAACTGAAAAAGCTAGATCAGTGCATCTCTAGTTTCTATGTAATTGTATTAGTCTTAATGGGGAATAGACCAGCTACAGTTCTTGGTGTATTTGGGGACAATGAGCTGAAAGACTAGACTGACTCCTCTCACATAAGTCTGCATAACACACTTTGAAGCTGTTTTTACAAAGACTCATTTCTTTCAGCAGAGACACAGAAGTGAAGGTCCGGTCTTTTCTTGGAGATTGGGTGCTGCTTCTCCACTACATTATTGATTTGCACAGTGTTTAGAGCAGTGAATAATTAACACGGCACTGTTGTTGCTGTCAGAATGGCAGCAATCACAGCAACATGTCAAAACAATATTGAGAGAAGACATAAATTATGCAGTGTTGTAATTACACTCCCTCCATCTTGAGCCAATGGGTTTCTGAGCATAAGTACAAATGGTACAGACATCTACAGCTACAGCCCATGACAACATAACATTAGCCTGTGAGGAAAGGAGCTCCATTATTGGCAACATGCGCATTTTAATGTGGAATGTGTAAAGAAGGAAACTAGAATAAAGGTTGGCATTAAAAAAACAATCCATTGAGTTTCTATTATAGTTTCTAGTTCAGTGGTAAACGCTCTAGGGCAGTGGTGTCCAAACTATGGCCCAGATCCAGATAAACTGGTGCAAATGATCATAGGCAGTACTTCTTACATCAAATTCAAGTACCTTTATCACTGCGATCTCAATAACATCTTATTGCACCGTGATACGGAGCAAACGTTTGAGTTTCAAGATGTTTTAAAGCTGTTATGGCTCTGTCAGACTTCTGGAAAATGCATCAATCTGAAAGAGTCACTGTATTGGCCATCTGTCTGCACCCATCCACTACGAATATGTTTCTAGTATCTGCACTTGAACAGAGTTTGGACACTCCTGCTCTATAGGGTGTAGCTCCAAAACACTAGTGTCTCACTCAGTTCCAAGTAACTTTCCAAGAGGCTTTTACACTTCACATGTTGAGCTGAATATGTCAGATTTGATTCATATAGTAATGTAGATGCCTACCTTTGTGCACTAATGAACTGTTATCATGCCTGTGACAGATTGGACATCTCATTTTTACTAAAACACAGTTAAGATCATTATATTTTAGATTTTACGAAAAACTTTAGATCTTTTTTCCCAATTTTGGCATTTTTTTAGGTTTGTAATTTACTTCCTGGTTATAATATCATGCAAAGGTGATGTTCCAGGAGGTTCCATGGAAAGGAGGTTCCATTATCTAGCAACCATGTAGTACATTGGTCCAAAACTCATGTAACATATGCAGAGAATAATATTTGACAAATACAAAATAAAAGAAAACACCTTTATTTTGTTGAGATAATGTTTAAAGTATCACAAAAATTCTTCAGAAGTGTTTGAAAAATGGCAAACTTTTGGGCAGAATTCTCTCTATTGTGATGGCATCAGTATGAAACTAAAACTCTTCCTGTAATTTTCAACATTTTCTTCACAAACAGCTTCTTGACTAGTGCAAAACTATAATTTATATTTACAATAGATATTATCCCATCAAAGTAAGTACAAATTAGAGAATCATCTAACCTGTCATACTCACTTGTTTGTGTGTTAGAGGGCAACTAACTTCAGACTTTTGTGTCATAACAGTAACTCTCAGGGGGATAAAAGGTCAAACCTGCTACTATATTATGCTAATCAACCCAAAATGTCAATACCCAATAATATAGCAGCTTAGATAAGGTTAAGGCATACTTTATTGATCCTTATATAGTGACATTTCTCCTGCATATGAGTCACTCTGAGTTAGGTTTGGTCAGGACAACCAGAGTGCCCAGAGAAAACCCACCCAGTCACATGAAGAACGTGCAAACCCAACCCAAACCCTCACACCGCCTAGGAGTTGAACCTAAAACCCTCTTGCTTTTAGGTGAGAGCAGTACTAGTCACTTAGCCACCATGCTTTTCACTTTTGTTTATTTTACAAAGTTGTATGAGTTTAGTTCTGCCAGCACATGCATAAATGATCAATGACCTTACAGAGCTTTGATGTTCTTACTTGTGGTCTTGATCAAATGCATTTAATGTATTTGCTGACTCTAAACATAGATACAAAGAGATTATATTATGCTGCATTATGAAATAGTGATATTATTTATGTAATTTATACTATGCCATATCATGTAAACGAGATGCAGTGGTAAAGAAATATTGTGGTCTTAAGTTTTCTTATAATTTGTGTGTTCCATTAAGAAGCCCTGAGCAGTATCATAATTGAATCCATAGCCTGGCTCCTCTTGCTGTGGTTTCTGCATCCTCACTAATCAATGTCACAGCAGTCCTGACCACATGAAAAACTGGAGCCACGGTTCTCCAGCACACAGCTCTCTTTTAGGTCTGGTTTAAGAAGAGACGCCGCACTCGAGGCCAATATCTAATGTCTCATCAAATGGTCCTATATTACTCCAAATTGACATTTGTGGGTTTTAAGACATGGTATAATATAACATACCTGGAGTTGTGTTTTGGTTAATTTGCCCGTTTGCGTAATCCTGTATTATTAGTCTGTCAGCATTAACATGTCAGGTTAAAAATGCTCTGTTCCACATTGGGATGTCATGTAGTGGTAGTTTCAAGTTAACAGCTCCTTTTACCTTTAGTTCAGTGGACACTGACAATTCCAGGACTGAAATCATCCAAATGATTGTAGTTAAAGTGTATAAAGTTTAAAAACACAGTGGAGCACTTCCTGTATTACCACATGACATCACAAGGTGGAACAGTGTTTTCTGTGTGAGAGAAGAACTCTGCCTAAATATGCAGGGTCTGTGTGCTAAGTATGTGTGAATGAAACAAAACACAAAATAGTGTAATATGGGAACTTTAAAACAAACTCCTGTATACAAAGGCAGAGAAGACAGTAAAAAACATAAGCTAATGCGCTCATTCACTATAGTGGAAAAGGACCAGAAAATGTAGGCGTCAATAAGACAGCGTATTTGTCAAACTACATTGATAAATTGAGTAACTGCAGTATTGTACCTGCAAATAACAAAAAGCAGGATTCTTATATTAAATGCAAACATGTGGCAAAAATAGGACATTATAAACAAACATGCTAACCCAATATGTATATTGAAATAAAATAATAGTCAATCATAAATTAATCTAAATATATATGACAAGGAGGTATATGTTATATAGCAAATGAATTGTAAGCAGCACAAGTAAAAGTGACTACAGTACACTATAGTACATCATAGAGTTGTCAAAATGTCAAAAGTACGGATATCCAGTCAATAGCAAAACTAGTATAAAAACTAGATTTCAACAGATATCAATGCTATCAATATTAAACTAAAACTAGAATATTGTAGTTTATTGCACATGTCACATGAGTGAAAATTAGATAATAATGTCATCAAGTCGAGAATTTGAAAAACATAAAACTACAATAAAGAAATTAGTGGACCTCAGTTCACCAAACGTCTCCACCTCAAAGCCACATGATCCTTTGAGGATCATGAGGTACAGATCTTACCCAGAGAAAAGAAATGGTTTGAGAGGGGATTTAAAGAGGCTATTTTTGTTAGGAAAGACAATCCATCTTTGAACAGAAATGGAGAAGTCAGACATAATCTCTCTCCTATTTACAACTCCATCCTCAGACCTAAATCAAGAAAACAACAGTGACAGGCAGTCCAGGCTCACAGGTGTGAAAGCACCCATCACCCATCAGGGACCTGAATGATAATGCTAATATGACCCAGGCACCTAGCTAACCAACAGAAAGTGTAACCCAGTAGGTGTGTTAGTTTCAGAGTAGTTTCAGTGTAGTTAGCTCCTCCCTTCAGGTAGATATAAGGCAGTGTCCACCAGCATCTGACCAGAACAGAAGAAGCAGCTTGGATGAGCTGCAAAACATATTTGATAAAAAAAATTGTGTCCAGTTGACAGAACTGACTTTCTCCTTTGCTATAAAGACATTAGTCTGTATAGAAGGCATGTGATTCTCTAGGGCAACCCCCAGAAAGAGAGTGGTATGTACATCCATTCTTTGACATGCATTAAACAATTTACATGTTGTACAGAGGTTGAAGCACAGATAATGTTGTAGAGACACAGAGATTTCTCCCCCTGTAAACACTATGGCATCATCATGTTAGAATGTGGGTGTTTGTACATTACACTGGGGTGTTGTAATCATGTCTCCTACACATGGACCACAGCCAAGTTTGTTCTGTAGACACAAGTCACAAAAGAGTCACAAGTGAAGCCTCTGAGCAAGTCCCCACACAATAAGAGGAGAGTGATGTGGGTATATGTCATGTAGGCCTGTGACAATAATTACTACAGTAAATCAATTTATTGTTCAATATTTTGGGATTCTGGCAATGTAATTTAAGCTGTAAAAGGTTGAAATAATAACTTCTTTGACGCATTACAGATGCAATTTAAGTGTTACATTCTTCAATTTTTTAACTGTTAACTAACATCTCATGATGTTTTTACATTATTGAACATTTGAATAGTTTTTGTGTTTGTAATCGGCTCTTGGGTTATTGTGTTAGTGATATCAGTTCAATATTATTGTTTATCATCTATATTTTCTTCAGCTATTCAATATATGAAACTTCAAAAAGTGTTACTGTGACAGGCCTAATGTCAGGTCAATTATAAATGAAATAAATAGAAAATGAAGAGAAAATTTAAAAAAGAAAAAAATTAAGTAAACTAACTCTAACCCTAAAAAAGTATGATAAAATAACCTCAGTTATTTAGTTTGTGAATCAGATGTGTAGGTTAAAATGTGCACTTTGTGTACACACTCACCTATGTTTTCTGTATTATTGGGTCAATGATTCAGAGACTATAAATCCTACTGCAAGACTCCACAAACACATATGGGCTGACTGTTGATTGTAATTGTCAGATTTTGGCTCTTTCCTGAAGCGTGGCTGCCTGTGCAAGCCACTGTGGGAACAATCAAATTATCACTCAAATCTGAGTTGATTTAGTAATTTAGGTCAATAACAAGCCAATATTCTCCTCACGTCTGTCAAATAAGTTGCATTCACATTTTTCTGTTTGGTCCGCAGGGAGACTTGGTTTAGTTGCTATTCTAGCCCTGGTTCAGTCATGGCCTTGTATCGTTCTGGGTAAAGTCTGGATAGAAGTTTATTCCAGATTTTGCTGTGATGTGTGTGCAACTGTAGAGGCACTAGTCCATTTGACTGCCATTAAATAATAATGATCAAAGAAAAAACAACAATTGCATATTATAACCTTGAATGAGAAGTTGTGTTTTCATGCTGGCCCTGAAACTGTCACTCCAGCTGTGTAGTGCCCCCCTGTGTCATAGTCAGCAAAAAGTGACTGTAACGCATAAATGTGTTAATTAAAGGTCCTGTTGTGCAAAATTGACTCTTGTGAGCTTTAAATCATGTTATAATGTTGCTACCTGCTCAAAACCATACCTGGAGTTGTGCTTTGTTTCATTCATACATGTCAAGTTAGAAGTAGAATTTATCTTTAGTTCAGTAGAGATGGGCAATTCCAGGGCTGAAATTACCCAAATGATTTTAGTGAAGGTGTCTGGTGTTTAAAAACACAGTGGAGCACTTCCTGTATTACCACATGACATCACAAGGTAGAACAGTGTTGTGCTGTTGCAGGGTTTGTGTGTGACTGAAACAAAACACAACTCCACGTATGATTTTGATGAGGAAACAACATTATAACACATCAAAAAAAGCATAATATGGGCCCTTTAAAGTTCATAATAATTGCATACAGAAGTTTATCCACAGGAGCCAGTGATCCAAAATGGCCAGTTTTCTCTGCCCTGTCTGAATGACGACGGCCATCATTAAAAAGAGCAGGCTTTGTTTCACGGGACATCACCTAAGATGTTCCACTAGATTAATCCAATCAATATTCATTAATGCTAATCAATGTGCAATTTTTCCCCCTCAGTGGACTTGACCAAACTAAATAGATGAAGTGTTGTCTTGGAAAATAAAGTATGTTTTCCAGACTTTACAATATCTGTTTAAAGAGTTTAGCAGAGTGGTCGAGCCTGGAGCAACTCGTGCTTTGGGATAGCATCGTTCTTGTTCTTGTGATTTATGGTTCTATTTCCGCCCAGAGGGAACACTATTGTGACCAGCGGACAACAATTTATTGTTTTATGCTATATGTTTTTGATGGGATTTAAATAGGGGCACAGTAGGAAAAGCAGAACAATATAAAGTAGATTAGATTAGCACAGGGCCACTGCAGGCTATTCTTTGCGCAGTTTGTGTGTTATATATGTTATACAGTTCATTTCAAACAAGAAGCTTTTTCCTACCATGAGTTGTGCCCAGCTAGAATTTCATTTTCCAACAATATGGTTTATCAATATCCAGTTCAAGCGTGGCCTGTTCAGTAAATGGTGATTATAGCAAAGCCGTAAGTGCTCAGAGAACATCAATAAATTACAACATTGTGGAAAAGTCAGTTTATTTCACTGGATCAATTTCAAGTGTAATTTATGCACATGTTTAGGCCACACAGGGGGAAATATTGCATTCTGTATTTGGGAGTAAAAAAAATGGGTGTAAAAAATTAAGTATTGGTACATTTATACTTGACCAGTTTTAGTACTGATATACTAGATTTGGTTCAGATCTAGAACTGCTTTAGTCTTGGTCTTGTCCAGGTTTAGTCATGAGTTTAGTTCAAGTTTAGTCCCAATTTCTGATGATGTGCAAATGTGTAAATCTACCCCAAGTTGCCATAGGGTTTTGTTACAGTTTATTGAGACACATGACAACCGTTATTAAGGTTTGGGGCTAACACAAAGATGCAGTGATGTACGATAACACTGGATTATTGGATATTATCTATATTGTGTATGGGCTGAATGTGCTGGTTTTAAATGAACTACTGAATTACAATCAAATGCTCTATTTTGGCACTCACACAAAAACAATCATTTATGTTCTTTTGCGTATTCCTGTGTAAACATTTTGACACACTCAGCAAAGCTTGGTACAGAAGAAACATTAATTTCCTGCCAGCCTTAATTGGAGGTTTTGAGCTGCTGGTGGCTTGTATTGATACTGTTCTCCTGATAAAAGTGTGACACAGTGTTCACACCTTGTGCAAGTCAGAGCCACTTGAAACACATCTGCTGTTATGTTCACTTAAAGGTTTATACATGTATATCATAACATGCATAAAATATCTGCCACAAGGGCAAATTTGTCTTTAAGTAATGAACATATAAGCGAGACTGAAAACAATGTAGACGGTCAGAATCCTTCCTGGCAAATGAGAATTAGATTAGATGGTGAGATAAGCTGCTGAAGAGAAAAGGATAATGAGAGGTTGTGATAGAGGTGATTATGATGAGCCTGTGTTAAGGTAGTGATGGGCTGGACTTCACTTGCGCTACATGAATAAAACCACTGAACACCGTGGGCAAAGTAATACCTGGACTTCACTAAACTCTGAGAAGCCCCCTTTAAGGTCCCACTCTATTCCTTTACTCTATTATGGGGAACTCTCTCTATAATCCAGTATTCAAAAATGTTAGATGGTAGATAACATGGGAGTGTTGGCACTGATATTTAGTTTTAGTATTTTTTAACTTTTCATGACAATCTTTTTTTTTTCTTCTTTTATTTCTTCTGCTGGTTTGTTGTACCAAAAAGAATTTTCCCTTGAGGATGAATAAAAGTAATTCAGATTTTGTATTTTGTTGTTGTGTGAAAACCTTATGAAGCTGAACTGGGTGTGAAGAACAAATTCTTTTCCAAGGCTCTTTTTTTTTTTCGGAAAAGTGAAAAAAAAAGTTGCATTTTATTTGATCTCTAAGTTTCAGACCTGAACCATCTGCTGCTGTGTGTTCCTCTGGGTCAGGACGAGAAAAGCTGAATTATTGAGACATTGTTCCATATACACCTATAACAGCTAACAGCAAACCCCAACAAGGCTGCAAGTCCCTGCCATTTCCAAAGTATTTTTCTTTAGAGGAACCTGTGTAATTAATTCAGATCTGGTGTCCCCTGCTGGTTCCATTTGACCACGTCGGCTGTTTGAACAACAAAAGCGCTGTTTTCACTTTTTCAGGGCCCGGCGGGACTGACAAGAACAGGAGCGCAGAGGAGGACTCCATACTGAGAAGGCAAAACGCCTTCAGGGAAATGTTATCAGACATGCAACAACAAAAGGGTCTGTAAGGGTATGTAATTGGGTGTAGCCGACACCTCAAACAGGAAATTAACTTTACTTTTGAGAGCTGTAGGGACTGCAGTCCTGCCAGGCCTCACTGGAGACCATTATCATATTATGTACTGCTGTTATTTCTTTCATTCTGGCTTAATGGAATAAACGTCAGTAATCATATCCAATTCCTTTTGATAGTCTCCATAGCCAACAATAATCAGTTTTGGTAGTACATTGTTGTCTAGTCTATTCTAGTCTATTCTTTTCTTCTAAGAAAAAAAAAGTATTGCTGTTTTAGTTGTGTTGTTGTACCAACTTTCAGTTTACATATTAAACATATTTACTTTATAACACAGATGTTGGAAAATGCAGCAAAAGGTTGAAGTTTAAACCTGTTTTTGTTGGCCCTTGGGCTTCTTGGTAAACTGGCTCAAATGACCCTATAGTAGTGACACAAAGTTATAACTTATAATAACCCTGGATCTAATAATCCTATAGTAGCAGGACATTAGATAGTAAAGTCTCAGTTACAAAGGCGGTCCTAATAATTGACTCTAATGTGATTGTATTCACAGGCTCTTTTATCACAGCTGTTTGCCTTCTGGATGTGTCCTGGTTTGATATCGTGGTCTCATTCACAAACACAGCATGGCTCAGAGTGAGACTGGAGCCTATAGAGATAGTGAGAGGTAATGGAGAAGAGCAGATCAGGGCAGTGAAGAGGGAACTCAGTGGGCGATGAAGCCAACCAGGAATCCTGATTTACCCCGGGTGTACAGTATATACCTGCAGGGGGCGTGTGATTGATTCATCAAACTGCAAATCAATGGAAACCTGCCAGCACTGCCATTCATCCAGGCAAAACAATAAGAGCGCTAAATCCCAACTGACTACACTACAAACAAGGGAAACGCTCCAACGATGGAGGGATATGAGGAAAATATAGAGACGGAATAGGCGTTAATAAAAGGCCCTAAATGAGCTACACAAAGCAAGCTGATTTCCTAGGAGTACATGCATTGTCTGATAAATTACACACAAAAAAAAGTGTGATAGTGTCATGTACACAGTGATTTGCGAAACAACAGGCAAGCTGTAATTTTCATTAACTATATTGTTTGGAGGCAAATTGATGAAGTGTATACCAGTATGAACATGTTTGGCTCTCACTTACTTAATAACCAGTTTGTTTGCATTGCCAATTGTGCACTTTGAACAACACTACAGGCACAATGCCAGCCTCTAATGGAGCAACATACTGCAGTCTGCACTCTGTGGTGCATGAGTATATGAGTAGGCTTCAGTTGGATTGTCTCCATGTAAACATAGATTTTATAAAGCAGAGAATGCAAATAAGAGTTTTTAATCCAGCACCAATAGAGCTGCTTGTTTGGCAGTTTATATCCATAGATTACCACATAACAGAATGCAAAGAATCTTATGCAACTGTACCTAAAGTGCATCTGTTTTGGTAAGAGATCTTTTTGTTGAATTATGGATAAACTTTTACGTTTTAAAATGATCATATAGTCTATACTTTAGCTTAAAGGTACAGTATGTAACTTTCTGGAGGTGGCACATCTCCTGCATGATTAAATAGCAAGTATACTAAAGTTTATGACACATTATACCATACTGTGGAAAATTATAGCCCAAAACACATCAGGATACACATTTTTCAGTGCAATAAACACAACCAAATTGAAAAAACACGATTTTATTTCGATGTTTGTTTGTTTTTTTGCCTAAAATGTTACATACTGTGGCTTTAAGGAGCAAATGTGAAGAAAGCTGGAAAAGAAGAGCCAGTGTGTTTTAGTATTGGTCCAAAAACTGAATATCCATTTATGGTCTTTTGTTGGCAATAAGCTTAGTAATAGGTATTAAAATATGAGCAGATAGGGTGTCTTAGCTGTTATATGGGATGTTAGGTAAGAGAATATGACTTTTCCCTGAGCCAGACAGGTAATGTAGCCTAAATGTTAGTGAAACCGTCGCGTTTGAATGTGGATAAACTAATCTGGAGTAACAGAACATGTCCTCCCATGAGATGAAATCAGCTAAAGACCATGTTTTGGCAAATGGAGTGGCAAAGGCGACAAAAACAACCCCTGCTGCTTATGCATGGGAACCCTTACAACTCAAATGAACACATTATACAAAACACAGCGTTTGTCATTGTTTTTGTTGTTGTGTAATGGCTTCCTTTTAACAAGAACAAAAGTGTTTTATCTGCTCTGCCTGTTGGTCCGTCTGATCTCCTTGTGGAGCTGAGCGGCAAAGGCCAGAGTCTGCAGATGAATGGAGCTGTTCAGACGCAGCAGAGAGGAGACGAGCGCTGGGGTCACACACTCCCTGAGCTGTGGGGTGCGATGTTTTGTTTGGGACTCTTTGAACGCAACAATTTCAGAAACCTTTGGCATCTCCTTGTTGCCACAGAAACCACAAGGAGGGAATAAAAGGTATTTAAATATTATCCTGCCTCTTCTCGATGCTTAGAGTAACACTACATGACTTTTTGGAGGTAGGAATAGGAAGTTAAAACCATACTTCCGAACATTCTGTATGGAGATGTGTACTTTTTATATGCGGAAAATAAAGCCAAAGGAACAACTTTTCCATAGAAAAAGAAGGGCAAGTATGTATGTATGTAAGAATGTTAGGATTGTTGTCTAGTTTTATCTTACTGCAAGATCACCTGCTTGTTTCCATGGAAATGTTATTGCTTCGTCTAGAATGTTCCACAGTATAGATATAGCGTTATGCAACATTACAGTTCAGGTCTGTGGAGAGTCGCCCCTATTCACAGAAGGAATTATTGTAATTTTGAGCAATATGAATGAACATTATGAATAAATGCTAGATGTATATGTTTAATGTCATACCGTGGAACATTCTAGGCAAAGCAATAATATCTCCATGGCAACAAGCAATGCACCTGTAAGCTTGTTGTGTCTAGTTTTATCTTACTGTAAGATCATTACCATTAAAATGTAGATACTATTTAGGTTGTTAAGTTAAGTGGAAGCCAAAAGATAAAATTTCTGTGTCAGGTGAAAGCAAGCACATTAGAAACAACATTTAGTATTTAGTGCTTTGTTCCAAAACGTAGGGGGCGCTGAAAGAATCACATTTGTGCACTATCAGTTTATTTTACGCAATGATTTGGGAATAATTACTTTGCTCCTCTGCAGGCTTTTACCTCCCTCTCCACACAGCAGGTGCTTAAACAAAAATATATCTTTAAGCTCCTAAAGTATTACTCTGACATTTCCGAGGGTTCCGCCAAATTACCCCGAGATGACACTTAATGGCGGCTCATCCTTTGAAGTGAAACAAAAGCCGAAGCAGTGATCCATGTCGGAGCCGATCTGCTCAAACACAAGTGTGGAGAATGTGGATTTTCTTAGATATTACCAACGGCGGAAGTTTAATCTTTTTTTTCTCTCACTTGACGGAGACAAAGCAAACAGTTACTTTGTCATGTGGCATTTAAAGCATGTAATCTTTCCTTGAACGCACCAAAGTGGGAACAATGAGAACTACACTTTCAAGCTTATTCTGACATTCTCGTGGGTTGTACAACATTTTGAAGGAGTTTTTTTTTTTTTTATTAGCCCTGATTGTCTCTTCATAAATGACTTTGTATTTATTTAAAGAGCCCATATTACGCTATTATCTGATCTATAGTATAATGTTTCCTCATCAAAAACATACCTGGGCTTGTGTTTTGTTTCATTTACACAAGTTTAACTAACAAATCTGCAAATTTAGGCTCAATTCTATAAAACTGAAAACACTCACATGACATCACACCTTGTGATGTCATGTGGCAACACAGGAAGTTCACTGTGTTTTTAAGCCCCGTACACATTCACTAGAATCATTTGGATGATTTCAGCCCTGGAATTGTCAATCTCTATTGAAAAAAGGTTAGCAGTTAACTTTAGAACTACCACTTCATGACATCACAAGGGGGAACACACCACCTTGAGCTTTGGAGATGTAGACAAGCTAAATAAAGAGTTAATCAAATATGTGCAAATGAAAGAAAACACAGCTCCATGTTTCTGAGGAGGTAAAACATTATAACATGGCTTAAAGCTTGAGTCAATTTGAGTCAATTTGAATCAAATTTGCATAATATAGGATCCTTAATTTTTGGCTTTGTCACTTTTCTAAAAGTGGATAGTGACTAGATCTGGGGTGTAACCTGCTAACTTATAAGTGCATGTTATAAGAACATTGTTCAACTTGGGTTAAACACCTTTTTCAGCAGGGCCTATTATGGATGTAAGGATCTTGCTTGTTTGGAAACATTTGTAAAAAGAATTTGAGCATTTAGCAAATTTGCAAGCACCTAATTATTGTTATCATCAAAAGACATCAACTCAATAAACATAAACAGCGTATTCATGAAAACAAAGACCAAACAATGTATAAGCCATACTATTGTTGCGCTTCAGTGTTCACGGCTAAACTCCTTCAGTCAGGTCTACTGTATAGACTCCTATTGTCTCCCGTCTGTTTAATCCTCATTACATTGGGCTCATTATCCATTCACATGTGCTTGGCTTGCACTCTGTGTAAAACTCATTCTCAGATATGTACTGCACATTAATATTTAGTAATTGGATGTCATGCAAACAATACGCCGCAGTGAAGTTTTATTACTCAGGGATAATTACACTGCACACATATTAGAGTTGCACTTTTCCTTGAATACAGACAGCAGCTATGATTTACTGTAATTTTCACACCACACGCATTTCATTACATAAGGATAGTTAGGCAAGAGCAGCTCACGCACTGACCAATACTTTCCTAATTTTCTCCACATATTTTCACAACTGATAGGATTTCCCTGAGCCATATTTTATTAGTAACTGTTGGCTACATTTTCCCATGTAATTACAATCATAACCACAAGATGCAAAGGTACATGTGACTTTTCTGGTGGATGAATCAATAAACTATTACCTTCTCAAAAACATACTGGAGGTGCGTTGAGTTCATTCACACGTTTAAGTAATCCTGCATTACTGGGACGTCACATTTCCAAACCTCATAAAGCAGTAGTTTTCAAGTTAACAGATCCTTTTACCTTCAGTTCGGGAGAGATTGGCAATTCCAGGGCTGTGATCATCCAAATGATTGTAGTGAAGGTGTATGGAGTTTAAAAACACAGTGGAGAATTTCCTGTATTACTACATAAAATCACAAGAGTGTTTTCTGTTTGAGAGAAGAACTCATCTTAAATATGCAGGGTTTATGTGTTAAACAGGTGAGAAAACAACACGATACAACTCCAAGTAGGTTTTTGTTGAGGAAAAAACATCAATACAGGCTGTTAAAGGAGAACTATTGCATTCCATAGCATTAAACCAGAATTTTTAACCAGTTGTTCCTCCATATTACTGTAGCTTCATTTGTCAAGCCTATTCGAGTCTCATTTCTCCAC
This sequence comes from Odontamblyopus rebecca, assembly GCA_030686955.1. Taxonomy (NCBI): domain Eukaryota; kingdom Metazoa; phylum Chordata; class Actinopteri; order Gobiiformes; family Gobiidae; genus Odontamblyopus; species Odontamblyopus rebecca. The sequence continues at coordinate 26,361,757 of CM060657.1, forward strand.
ATCGCAGTAATGAGCCCTGGTCCGAGCTGCTGTATTTCCTCCATTTGCTCTGGGATCACAGGACTATAATGCATCACACGAGGGCTCCCAGCTGACCATGGCCTAAATGGTGTTTTTGCTCCGCTGAACACTAATCCTTGTGTCAGATAAGACCCATTATAACAGCAGCCCGCTCCACTCTGAGGAGACAGCAACCTATCAGAGGCAGACAGTGCGGTGCTGCAGCTCAGTTTGTTTAGAGAAATGTCTGGTGGAGGAATAGTGGGCTTTTTCATACTTCTCTATTAAAACGGAGAGAGAATTGAAAGCCTCAGCACAACAAATTACACAATAATTTTCTCTCATTGTGAGGGCAGGGATTAGATCAGAGGTTGGGGCTGCTACCACTGGCCGGTCCTACAGTGCACAGTGGCTCATTATTCAGGCTCAGCATCTGCCACGACTATCAACAACTATTACCTGAACATCCACTACTTTTTGTCAATTAGGCTTGAACAGGTTTGGAAAAACTGTATTAATTGTGACTGGATTTGTACTTTTATTATATGGTTTAAAACAAAGAGTCTATTCACATTTAAAACAATCCAGGGCATCAACAATAAATACTGAATATGAAGTGCTAATATAAAAATCACATGTATTTTAGAACATGTAACTACAGTGCATAGACTACAGGGTTACCAGGGTTTTATACTGTTTTTACATAGGACCTTTTGGAGACATTTTTATACAGAAATCCAGCATTTTTTATACAGCAAGCCAGCGTTTGCTTTAATGTCAGATGCCCTTCCTGTTGTAATCAGCCATTACTGGGCAAATTGTGGTGATGTTTGTTAATGACAGTATGTGTTCAGGCTGAGCTTGAACCTGCAACTTTATGAGTGACAAATATTTGTCACTCACTGAGTGGTGCCCAACCTTTTGAGTACCCCTAAGCCTTGCTTCATATTCCGTGTAGATAGCAAAATTGCAATTCCCCCTATCACATGACCACCTGAAAAGATGAACCTACTTGCATGAACTACTTACGTTATAGTTGTTTCCCTTATTTACTCTCTCGAAGTTGTATTTGGAGTAATGTTCAAGACACCATATTGATGATCAACCTAATTTTCACCGCCACTGGTATACATCCACTGTTCTGTACTACTGTGTTCTCCAGGTTTATTGCCGAGTAGTCATTTTGGTATAAAAGAAAATAAATCCATTACTCCCTAGTGTGATGTGCAGCTATCCATAGGAGGGGCCGACAACTTCACAGCTCTGTAATGGCATTTACGGCAACATCAGCTCCCATTAGGCACCGTAGTTTTTTTTAACCCGTATGTCAGCTGACTATTAAGTTGTTTATGATTAATATTGAGACTTAAAATGTGCAAATTATAACATAATGATCCATAGGTGTCATAGATTATAACTATATATCAGGCTAAAGTACAATATGGGTTTTTTACAATTTTATGTTCAAATACTTGATTAATAAATTTGTTATTCAAATATTAGTCAATATTTATTACATTTTTCTGTAAATATGAAAACATACCAAATTAAACCCATTTTAAGAAACACTGGTAAGACTTTGCATTTCTGCCACCACCATTCTGCATCCAATACAACAAAACACATTGAATAAAATACAATATTCTTTTCCAACTTCATACAGCATTTTATTGGACTTTAAATTGACAGAAAGTTCCTCTTACTTGTATGGACAGAAGATCTATAACAATAAATCAGCATCAGACAATGCTCGATATCTGTACATTAGATAATGTTAGAAAATGAAGCTGGCTCTGCTGAAACTCATTTGGAAGTTTGTATCTGTCATCTGTGTGGAGAGAAGAATCCAAAACAGAGGCACTTTATTTGCCAGCGAGCACACGAGCTTTGTTAGATTTTCCTCTTACCGAAAATGAGGAGGCGTTCTGGACGTTCACGGCCTGAGGGGAGAGGAATTTAACTTTGCAATGGCCTATATTGAAGCCAGCAATCATTAATGTTGTTCTCATTTGTCATACACGCAGGCCATTTTTGCTGTTATAGTCTGCAATAGAGCAAGTGTGATGCTATTAAAACACTTCACCACAAAAGCCACAAAATAAAATGCAATATCTGTCTTTTTTTATAGCATTTTGTTTATAGACTAATGACCACTTGTTGTTTTATTGGGTAAATTTGGTCCAGTTGTGTTTCTTATGCATGGGATTCTGCATGCGGTATACACACTGACCACCAGGGGCGCTCACCAAACTCACAACAACCATAAGGGAAATTGTTTGGACACAGTAGCTCACGCATCACAATATATTTATATAAGTTGTTGTACAGTTGTAGGGAGTATGGTATGAATGTATCTCTGACTGTTTGAGCGGTGCTGTGGGAGCCTGTTGGAGAATGAGCTCCTCAGTATGTCCCTCTATATCTGGTGGAGTGAGCAGGAGTGTCCATGATGGAGAGACATTTGTCCAGTGTCCTTGTGTCCCTCACTGTGACAAATGTCTCCAGCTCACAGCCGATCACGTGACCAGCTTTAGGGATCCGTTTTCCAGACTGTCCAATCAACAAATATATTCAAATAAGTTTCTGTGTGCTTGTTTTTTACTATTGCAGCTGCACATGTCTTATTAAGAGGTCTATTCTGTTGATCGTTCAAAGAGACAGCATCTTTCGCAAAAATCCAGCGAGAAGCAGAGCCAGGGGAATAAGGCGAGGAATAACATAGAGACTGCAGTAGAAATACACTTCCTCATGACATCAAAATGCAGTCTATATGTGCCATGGCAATGCTATTTTTGTATGTGTTTATGCTGTGTACAGTATGCGCCATTATTGGAGTAAACAGTAGGACTAATGAGCTTTAGAAAACATACAATACAAACACTAATGAAGCACTATGGGGACTTATGATAAAGAAAACAAAGCATGAAAGAAAACAGCATTTCATATTGCTAACAGTCAAAAAGGCACAGATTAATACTGTCTCTATGAATAATGTTTTTATTTCTCAAGAGTGTTTGTTGGTGGCATTTGAAACTGTGATGGAAAATGAAAAACAAAAAAAGGACATTTTTTGGCAAAAATGTTTTAAAAAATTAGCAAAATCTAATTTCAGTTTAAAGAAATAATCCCCTGTAACCCTCTTCTACCTCATTTCCACTGCAGTAGCATAACAAATGTTGGCAATGTAGTCTACAGTACTCTATTCAGTGTAGTGAAGACTGCAGTGAGCGTTACACTGGAGAAACAAAACAGCCACTGCACAAAAGGATGTATCAGCACAGAAGAGAAAGACAGAGTGGACCCCAGTCTGCCGTACACCTCCACCTTAAAGCCATGGGACACTCGTTTGAGGACAGTGAGGGGCAGATATTGGCCAGAGAATTGATTTGAGAGGGGAGTTAACCCTGCTTTAAACAGAAATGAAAGACTCATATTCCATCTGTCTCCTATTTATAACTCTACTCTCAATGCTAATCAAAACAAATTAACAAAACAATAGGTGTAGCTAGGCCAGGCCCAGAGGTGTGATAACACCCATTATGGCTCTTAATGATTATGCTAATATGACCCCACACTCAATGCCAGGCCTAGCTAAAGTAATTCCTGATATCCAACTCCTCCTGCTGGCAGGCAGATATAAGGCACTGCACTCCGGCATTCTGACCAGTACTGAAGCAGATTGGAAGAGCTGTGAAATGTATTCAACTAAATAAACTTTCTCCAGTTGACAAATTTAACTCTCTCCTTTGCCAAGTGTTGGGAAGTAAATATATTAATATATAAAACGTATATACATTTTAATTGCATATTACAGTTAATGCTTAAAGGTGCACTATGTAACTTTTTGGTTGAGGGTCTGTCATCTGCTTGTTTCTACAGAAATGTCACTGCTCTGCCTGGAAAGTTCCACAGTATGACATTAAACAGCTAAACCATTTATTAAAGTACAGGTGATTTTACACCTCAAAACTATAAAAAAAAACATGTATTTTGATTCTGAATGTGGTCTGCTTTGGTCTCCCTAAAGATAGAAAGGTTTAACGCGATACTGTGAAACATTCCAGACAAAGCAATAACATCTCCATGGAGAAAAGCATTTGACGGACTCTCCACCAGAAAAGTTGCACAAAGCACCTTTAATGCTTTGGTTTCAATGGTCCACAGTATGGCATTAAACTAATCTTCTGGCATTTATCAACTACAGGTGTTACTTATTGTTCAAAAATATTGTAAAAACTAAAAACATCACTTCTTACTGTGAGTGGGGTCGCCTCTCCGCAAATCTAACCTGTAATTTGGCTTGCGAGTCTATGGAGATTCTTAAGTTTATGGCCATACTGTGGAACATTCTAAGCACATCTCCATGGAGACTAGTGGGTGACAGACCCTTCACCGAACAAGTTACACAGTGCACCTTTAATATATTGGTACTTAGAATATGGTTACTCGCCAAAAATCTAATTGAATACACTGCAGTACTTAAATGGTACAGCATTACTTTGGAAGCCCATAGTTGTTGTGGTGAGTACATTTCCTTCTCTAATTAGCGATAAATAAATGGATAACTAAGTGCAACATTTATAAGCAGTTTTAAACCTCATTTTTACACTGTAATATATCGCAACTGATTGTGAAAGTTTACGAAGTATTCAAAACCCAGTACTCGGATTGTAATATATGCCGATACACGGTCCAAAGTACATTTTAATGCATTATTTGCTAACTAAATACACTTTTTTCTATTATTTCCTGTCAATGATAACAGCTTCATTAGCCTCTCCATCTTTTCAGTTCATGGCATGTCCTTGGATCTTTTCAGATATTAAAACATGAATGCTCCAAATTGAAATTCAAATCCCACTCGTCCAACTTCTTCAAACTGCCTCCAGCTTGCATGTGCCATCTGATTTAAGAATGCCGTTTCTTTTATTATTCAGGAGCAAATTACAGACAACAAGAACCAAAAGCTAATCATCATTAAACCTCATTTGAACATGTGGCAATTATCCAAAATGATGAGCAAAAATATACTTACGACAAAATCCTTATATTTAAATCATTTCATAATTAAAGCTATGAAGGTTAATACCAGTCAATTTCATTAGAAGAAAAAATATTCAATAAATGCGGCTTTTTAGTTGATTCGCACTTATGAGTCAAATGCATGTATTAAGCGAAGAATTGGTGTTCGGGAAGATGAGGGGAGTTTTAAGTGTCAAATACAGAGTCGAGCAGAGAGCAGTACAGGCAGATGTTAATATAGATTTAGCTCCAGATCATGAGTGAAGTTAATAGTTAAGAGACAGACATCTGAGACATGTCTAATCAAAATCAGGCTAATAATTACTCAGCAGAGCAGGGTTTTCTCTATCACTAATTCATGAGGGAAGATGGAGGTGTGTACAAATTGCAAATGCGTGTCTTAAAACTGGTGGATCAGAATGATATTACTCACTCTAGGGCTGTAAAATGAATAACATGCAAATCAAAACAGCAATGTTAATTTTATGCAAACAGGTACTGCTCCTCCACGTGATCTAATTGAAAAAGTTTACTTCACACCTTCACTGAGACATTAAGACTTTAGGACATTATATAAAGTTAGCAGCTCATATTTCTGTCTTCAACTGTTAATTCATGTTGAACACAATCTGATCCCTGTATGTTTTACTGTCTTCAAAAACATAATGGACTGCTCACTTACCTTACGTATCCCAAGCATCGTAATCTTTAATTATGTCCTAATTATTACTCACCACAATGAGTTTTTAAGCATTTTTCACAGCCCTTAGAGAGCAGAGCAGAGCAACTAGCACACCTCGAGATTATTGGACAACAAAAGGCTTTCTAAAAAGATGGAGACAGCAGCGAACTTATCTTGACCTCAAGAGCTACTTACACAACAGATCTGTGCCAGGGACAGACAAATTTTGCTCCAATGGGAAAAAATTGGGTACATGTCCTTTAGATATAAAACAGACATCTCACTGCAAATTCAGTGCAAGTTTAAAAAAAAAAATAGTTATTTATTTGTTTGGCTAATACTTTCTAACCTGTTTGGTATAGTGAAAATTATAGGTAAAGCAATAGCATCTGCATAGAGACAAGTAGACAATGTCAGGTCAACTTATAAGTATTGTTTGGATAAGCCTGCCCACCCACAGCTTTGTGTGTGTGTGTGTGTGTGTGTGTAATGTCGTAGAATGAAATAAATGCTTTTATGCTGGTCTGTTTTTTAGGTGAAACATTACATCTGGGACTTTAAGTTAAATGTAAAGTAAAGTAAAGTAAAGCCTGGTTATAGTCGTCTGTGTTGATCGTTGTGGTTTGGGTCTCATGGTGCATGCAGGAGGAAGCATATTATAACATTTTCTAACTCACTCCTTGTACACTTTGTCTGGGTGTGCTGAGGGAGAGCTGTGGTCTGCTCTGGACAACAGCACTCACCAATAAGCCTTTCACTGTAAACCACAAACCTTACTTTAACTCCTACACTCTTCCACAGCCTAACCTCGAGTTTTAGAGTGATGAAAAATGAGCACTGTTTCCATGGCAATTACCAATTCAAATTAAAATCTAGTATATAAATATTGAATGGTGAGACGTGCTATAAATGACGCCTAAACAGGAAACTGAAAGTCATGATTGGCACGCCTGTATTATAGTATAGGAATTATATTAACATTTGTGAACTGAATACCCTCTGTCTTGCCTTTTGTCCACTTACATCACCATTCAGGGTAGGACTGTACTCTAAATACTGATACAGCAATTTACATTGTTGTGGACTTCGCAATATGTGTATCAAGAGAGAAATGTGTATTGTGATAGTTTTAAACAGCACAAATTCATTGTAAATTGAGTTGAGAGTTAAAAATCTGATCACTACTGTATTAAGGCTGAATCTGGGCTGAAAAGGTGACTTATTTATAGGACAATTGTGTTCTGGTATTATGGGTATTCTGAACATGAAATTCCAGTGCACTTTGCAAAAATGCATCGTAAAAAGCGTTGATTTAGCCAATTTTTAACAAAGGTTTAAGCGATGTTCATGTATCAGGGCACTTTTCATATCAAGGTATCAAGAGAGACGTATGGCGACAATAAGCATCAGTTTGGTTATATGATTTTATGTTAACGATATAGGGACACATTTGATTTTCACACTGTCGAGGTTGTACTAGAGTGTTGTACGTAAACAATGTTGTAAAGTTTTAAGTAAGGCGACGTGTTGCTGTGATTCAAACTGTATAATAGAAAAACCCAAACCTTTCTCAAATGACTGGAAAAAGAAACACCTTTTGAGATAGAGTTGGGCGCACAAAGGATTATCCAGTGAATATACAGCAATACCTGTGGCAGTAAAATTATTTAGAGACCAGGGATTAGATGTTTAATCTTAACAGGGATTTTCATGGTGGAATTCATCTTATTTTCTCTTTCGGATACAATGTAAAGTGATAGGATTTCACCATCTCTGAATGGAAGTGCCCGGAATGTAGATTGTTCAAACATAAATGCACATGGCTCATTCATCGTCATTCATCCTCGCTCAGTCCTTCTCTCTATCCCCTCCTCTCTCGCTCAATCTCTCTGATCCATCCTCCTGTTTCTCCCCTTGTCCCTCTCTCTCAACATCTCTCTCAATATTGCCCTCCTTCTCTCTCATACACTCTCTCCCTTTTTCTCTCTCTCCTTCGCTCCACCTTTCCCTCTTTATTCTCTATCACTCTCTCACTCGCTCTTCTTCTCCACCTTTCTTTCTTCCTTTTCTCTCTCTATCCCTCTCCCTGTCTCCCTCACCTTCATTCTACCTTCCTTCCTTCCCTCCTTCTTTCCTTCTGTCCTTCCTTCCTTCTCTCTCTCCCCCTCCCTCTTTCTGTCTCTCTCCTTCTCTTTCTCAATCTCTCACTCCTCATCTCTTTCGCCTTCACGCCACCCCATTTCACTTTCTATCTTTCTCCTCTCTCTCAATTTCTCTGTCTCCCACTGATTCTCCACCTTTCTCTCTTCATTCTCGCTCTCTCTTTCTCTCTCTCCTCTCTCTCAATCTCACTCCCTCTCCCTGTCTCTCTCCTTCTCTCCACCTTTCCCTCTTCCTTCTCTCTCACTCCCTCTCCACCTTTCTCTCTTCATTCTCACTCTCTCCTTCTCTCTCTCCCAATCCCGCTGTCCTTCTCTCTCACACACTCTTTCCCTTTTTCTTTCTCTAAACCTTGTCCTCTTCCTTCTCTCTCACTCCCTCTCCCTCTTTCTTGCCACCTTTCCTCCTTCCTTCCCTCCTTCCTTTTCTCTCTCACCTTCTCTCTTTCTATCTCTCTTCTTTCTCTCTCAATCACTCCCTCCTTCTCTCACACACTCTCTATGTCTCTCTCCACCTTTCCCTCTTCCTTCTCTCTTCTCTCACTCCCTATTTCTCTCAACCTTCTTCCTTCCCTCATTCCTTCATTTTCTCTCTCTCCCCCTCTGTCTTTCTAGCTCTCTCCTTCCCTCTCTCAATCTCGCTTTCCTTCTCTCTCACACACTTCCTTTTTCTCTCTCTCTCTCCTTCTCTCCACCTTTCCCTCTTCCTTCTCTCTTACTCTCACACTCTTCCTCCCCTCCTTCCTTCATTCTCTCTCTCCCCCTTTCTCTTTCTATCTCTCTCCTTCTCTCTCAATCTCTCACTCCTTCTTCCTCTGTCTCTCCACCTTTCTCTCTTCACCTCTCTCCTTCTCTCTTACTCTTTCCCTCTTTCTCGCCACCATTCCTTCTTCCATCCCTCCTTCCTTCTCTCTCCCCTCTCTTTTTCTATGTCTCTCCACTCTCTCAATCTCTCTCCCTAACTTTTTCTCTTCATTTATTCTCTCTCTCTTTGTCTCCAGTACATCTGATCCGTTTTTCCCGTCTTCCCGCAGGACTCCTCACATTCCCGCAGCAGTTCTTCCACTGTGATGTTTAATAACTAAAATATGCAGATTGTAGCCGCCTTTAAATGACGTGTCACTCATGGAGATGTGAATAGTTTTCTTATAATAGAAGGTTTCCTGTTTTACATTACAGAGGAATGCACTCCATAAATGTGTTTTTAAGATTTACAACTCATTCACGGTTCGTTTCACTTTGGCAAAACATTAAAGATGCACACTGGAACTTTTCTGATTGTATTATTCAATTACAAGTGTTATGTTCATTGTACACTGTAAAACCTATATTCTACTATAAGCAAATCTGACCAGTAACTTTGCTTTCTGAGGCTAATTTTTGTCTTCGTAGCGATAGATATTTAGTATTTGCCATACTGTGGAACACAGGCAAAGTGGTGGTCCCTTTATCAGAAAAGTTCCACAGTGCACTGCTCTCTTGGAAACAATACTGAGCTTTGTTGGAGTGGCACTTCATTTATTGATTTTATTGGCAGTACATAAAATGTTCAACGCCTGCAACAAAGTCTGTATGGTTGTTTTATTCAAGGTTAGGAGTTGAATTATGGATTTTCAAATGAGGCTCCTGCTGGAGGTTACAATCAATGCCATGCAGTTCTTATTATTGAATCAAATTAGTGGTTCAGCCGCAGTGCGTCATAAATTATATGCTGCATTATAATGGTGGTATTTCAAAGCCAAAGATTAAAATGAAAAGTGAAAAAATAGGACTTGGACACGGGCACCATTTTTTTAGCCTGGCCACACTGATGTTTTCTGCTTCAGTTATTATTCTGTATCCAAACATATAAACTATAGCTGCTTTTTCTTGCTGGGTTTCATTTTGAGGACTTGACTTATATTTAGTTTTGAATTGTTAGCTACTATGACAAATGTTTTATCCAAAACCCTTAAAGGGACAGTTTGGAATTTTAGACATAGAGCTTCATTTCCTAGTGATCCAGAGTGTTGGAGACGTGTGGAGACACTTTTTTTTATTCCATCCAGTCCTTGTATTTGGAGAATTTGCTGGTGCTAGGCTAGTGCATGTCAATGGCCATAGTTGTCCTGTCACTAAAAACAGTCTTACTCACTCACAGTGCACCCGAGGCAAAACATGTTGACGTGAATGTCTACGTCGATAGAATAATTTTAGAAGTAAAACCAACCTTGCATTTGAAGGATTTATATCTGAGCAGCAGAAGCAGTGAGCTGTACTTTCTGATAGAAAGCTCAGCAGCGGCGGAATGATACATGAGAAAATAGTCCTTCAACATGCAACAATTCATGCGATGCATGGTTAGTTTTATTTCAAACATTATTCTGTCAACACAGACATTTACATCGATACTCTGGTGTAATAATTGTTTTTCTTCGTGTGCTTTGTGGATTGGGTAAGAGTATTTTTAGCTAATTATGGCCATTGACATGCACTAGCCTAGCACCAGCAAACTCTCCAACACTCTGGCTCATTAGGAAATGAGGCCCTATGTCTGAAATTCCCAACTGTCCCTTTAAGCAATATTCTGTTATAGATTCAAGTTAAGTTACCCTATAGTTCAGGATAAATTATTTAAACAAAAGAAACATGTTTTCACTATTGCTAAGGCCACTATGTAAGTTTTCTGGTCTGAAACCTATTCTTAAAGATGGTTTTCCAGAAACATTCCATACATGCATGGCATACAACTTCAATTTCCATGGGGACAAGTGGTAACCCCAACAAATCAAGTAGATTTTTTTTGCCAACAAAAGTAATTCAATAAATGAAAGATAAGTTCCCATACTGTGGAATGTTCCAGGCAAAACAATAACATTTTTATGACACAACAGGTGAAAGAACCTACATCAGGAAATGAGTGCATCTTTTAGGATTAACCATATCAAGATTACATCCACATTACAGTCAGTGGTTATTCAAAATACATGTATTAACAAGTCAAACATTTCCTCATAAAAATAAACAACACATAAAAAAGTTTGAAAACAGCTGAAGTTCAAATCACAGTCACAGTCCATAATCCTGCGGTCCAGCAGTCATTTCAGTGAAGTATAGATAACAAAACCACAGTCCACTTCTAAGCACTGCTGTGGCCCTATCTCATGATCACAGCTACAACTATCCGATAACCTGGACTTACCTTTCCTGTACTCACCCTTATCTTAGTCAGACCTGTGGATTTCTGTTCACAACATCTAAAGCTACATCTATGTAATATTGTTTGTTTTATACACAGTGAAAGGGAAAGCTGTAAGTAGTTATAATAAGCAGCAGTGAATGGTACACAGTGAAAGAGTCTGTAGGGAGAGAAGCAAGGATATTTATCAGAATCAGTAAGTTGCCAGGTGTGTTGTTGACCAAGCACATTTGAAGTAGAAATCCTGCCATCTCGATCCAGATTGGTGCTATAATCCTGCTCTCACTGGTATAAACAAGTCCAGTAACCATATTTGAGCTTGTTACAGTGAACATGCAAAATGAAATGTGTGCAATTCATCCAAATGTCCTCAAATCAACCTGAAGTCAACCATTTTCTACAGTCAACAATCCCCAAAGCACAACGCCACACGCCAACACAATTACAAGTAAAACGAATAAGCATTTGCTACACAAAATATGACTTCTACTAGATCCAAAAAAGGAGTCTAAAACTATCAAGGAAAGGTGCAAATTTGTTCTGTTTTTTAATCTTTTTTTCAGCCTGCCTAAATGAGTTTCTACTTCAATACAAGTTTTCGATTAGTATTGATTAGTATCTGAGTATCTATTTTTGGGTGCTGTTATTTTCATCATGATAAATTTCCAACAAAACTGATAAAACATCTTTTCATAATTATTAAGTTGCATGACATTTTGCATGTATTTTGTCTAAATTGATTTTAACATTTTTTTTTTATTTTTTGTTTTACCAGCTTAGATTTCCTTGATTTACAACAAGAAAGTTATTAATAATACAGTGAATCATTTCTCACTTTTCATTGGAACACATTCACAAATTATTTATTTTATTAAAGGACCAAGAGCCGAACGTATCTCTTAGGCTTTGTGCTACCTTTTATTAAAAAAGAAAGAAATCTTGCTCCTTAAAAAAGCTCCCATCCATATTCTTAACTCGAGTAAAGTAAGTATTTTTGGCCTTTGTAAACGCACAAAGCTGTTAGCAGAGAGCATACCTGAGCGTTCTGATTGGACGATCATCACACACTGTTACGGCCCGCGTTCTGGCTCCGCCTCGCCCTGCGCTCCCCGTTTGTTTTACTGCTTGTGCCTTCATTTGCATGTGCTGTGTGATACCTGGCACCTGAGTGGTTGGGTGTGGTTCCGTCGCTGTTGGGCTGCTCTGATGTTTCGCTCCTCCAATGCCGTTCCTGACCCTCAAACAGCGCGCGATAAAAGTGCTTCGCAGCCGCTCCTCCGGGCGGATGGTTGCCAGTATCAGTTTGCCACACTTTGATTCGAACGTGTCTCCTGGTTGCTCCGGTCTGGACTGCCAACTTGGCTCGGCCTTTGGGCATTTGTATTTTCTTTGAATTAGTTTGATTTCTTTTATGTAAAAACCCACTGTTACGTTATTGTATGTCCTTACATTTACTTTATAAAGCCACTTTAAATTACATCTTGTTTGTGTTACTTTCCTTTGTCCCTAGCACTGGTTTGTAACACATACATTAGAGAGCATTTTATCTATCAGGACTCTGTAAACGGAGGGTGGAAATGTCAGGGCTGCTCTCACTGTTGCTCTTACATTTATATTTATAACAAGAAGTAAAGTTGAGTTTTTCTCAGATTTAACTGGTGAAATAAAAGTTTGTCTGAAGTTTTCTTTACAGAGGTCTACTTTCTCAAATGTGACCCTTGGACTCTTTCTTCTTCAAGAGTTAGAAGGGAATATAGTAAACCGATACAAAGCAAAGTACAGAAAGTATCAAACAAGTGACTTAAATTTCATTGCTGTTCACTTTTGGTAAAAAGATTAAGACACAAGGGAAGAGACACCTCTAACAGTGACAGAGACGCCAAAGGTTAAAATGCTGAAACACAGAGCTGAGATATCTTGTTTATTCTCTGCTCCTCTGCTCGTTTTCACAGGGAATTCAAAAGGTGCTGCTACATCAGATAATACGGCCTTTTCAGGACACTGCCTTTTGGTCCATCATTCTTATCTCTAATGGAAGGACCATCGCACTCCTCCATCTTCAGCCTGACCTCCAGACAAACCAAAGACATGCAGCGTGATCTCACGCTTAACTACATACAGAACAGACTTTACAACCAGGAGATGCAGAATACTGTTTACAAGTTAAAACATGGATCTTAATCATTTAAATTTTAGACTCTGAATAGTCTGGAATGTTCAGTATTGTTCAGTGCCAATATTGTTCCCACCAGAAGACCAGGAAAATCAGTCTGTTACATTTTGTTAAAGGTGCACTATGTAACTTTTCTAATAATGGGGTTTGCCACCTGGTTGTCTCCATGGAGATGTTATTGCTTAGCCTGGAATAATCCACAGCATGGCATTTAATTGATCTGTCTTTATCCGATCAGATGGCTGTGCACTCCTTCATCACACCTGCCACTCTCTTCATGCCCTCGTCTCTCGCTCACTGTCAAACTGCAAACACAGCACAGATTTTATTATTTCCTGTTAGGGTACATGTGAAGAGGTTTGTTACAGTTTTACTTTTACGCACAGCAGAACTTAAGCTCTGCATGTACTACCGCGCATCCAGCAACTTCATTTCCCAGCCCACTTTAACCAGACTCTGCACTACGCAGCCTGTCCACGGAGTGACCGGGAGAGGAGCCGGGAGTCATGTCTTTCCTCTCGCTCCTCAGATCAGAGTGACTGGAAAAGTTCAGTGTCCCATATCAAACTCTTGTCCATGTGCGATGCGGCTCCTCTCTTGTTTAATCAGACCATCAAAAAAAGCCCATTGATTTGGCCTCTCAGAGTCACCACAAGAGCACAAAGTGCAGCTTAAACTCTAGGTCTCAGTTTAGCTTTGGTTAGACTCAGGATTATTTCTGTCATGGAACGACTTGAAGCATAAACTGGACATGGAGCTAGTTTCAGCTCAGGCTTTCAGGATAAGCCTGGACTTGCTAAGCGACTTCGGTGGAATACCCCCCTAGTATTGAATGTACAATAACAGAGTAGCTACATTTATACACTACACTAGGCCCAATTTAATATAAAACACAATTATATGCCATATATATAGGAGGGGGTCCCTGGCCTGAAAAACGTTGAAGACCCCTGCTCTAGTAGATAAGTTCCATATTGATGTAGTTGGGTCGATGAGTGATTGGTGGTGAGAGGTCTACCTCAGGGCAACTATGGCCACAATAAACGGTTACATTTAAGGAATGGAAGTGCGCCATACAAGACTAATGCAGTATTATTATTTTAAAGCACAAATCTTAAACAGCTTCATTGTAAAATGCCTGTAGGCCTTGCTGTCTTTCATAAGAGTCAAGTAAGTTGCTAATTCCCCTCCATGGGCGTCTGCTAATATATTATACTTATACTGCACAATGGCTCTGTTAGCTGTAGTAACGCCTGGAGCAAAGTACATTTACAATGATGACTGGTGGATCACAGGACTGTGCGTTAGATGTGCAGCCTTCTATATAATTAAGGGATAATGGTACAACACTAATGTCCTACAAGCCAATAATGGCCATGTGCGCTCAATACTTATCGATCCAGAGTCATCCCGTTAATGAGTGAGGCTAAAACTATGGCGGCTGTCCGAGCGTTACAAAAATCATGAGGAAATACAGCGCTGGCCTCAAGGTTTAATCTGCAACTGTAAATCCAGAGGGCGCTTCAGTGCTTACAGTGTAAGAGCCCAGTGATGCGTGACTTTGACCGTGACTTTTTCAGATAACATCTTATGGATTATCAAGATTAAAACAGGGTTTTAAATGAAATAGTTTTGACTGGAACGTGTTATTAATCATCAACCTTCATTGTTCATAAAACAGGTGAATGTGTAACCCTGTTTTGTGAATAGTGATTGTCTCCTGTGGTGGAATGAACAAGAAAATAATGTTTTCCATGGGAACATTTTTACAGTTGTATATGTCGACTATGAAAGTATATGTATTTGCCGTATTAATTAAAGTATGTAAAAGAAACATACAACATAATAATATATCTTAATGACACTTAAAAAAGTACTTAGATATTTTTCTTGCATTTCTTCTTTTGTCTCCAAACCAACAGCTGTAGCCTATATTGAATGAATACACATTGAGGTATAATATATAAAACATTTTACAATTCAAAAAAAGGCAATATGAGCTCATGAGTTGTGGCTGTCAGAGGCAGCCTGACTTCCTGCATTTCCATTCAAATAAGCAGCTTTTCTCAGAGCTAACCAAAAGGATGTGCTGATTACCTGACTGCCATCTCAGGCTCTGGTCCTGAGCAGAAGAGCAGGCACAGGTCAGCGGAGCACGACTGAGAGACTAATTAACGACAGCCCACAGTCAGGACACACGACTGCATCAGTAGTTTTACATGAGAGACATATGAGTGCACTACGTTCTACTTCTAGCTACAATTTTACCAAAACACTCAGATTAAACAGGCATCAGTTCATTGTTGGAGTATGAAACTTCCCCATATCCCATGTATGTAAAATGGCAATGATGAGGAAAACTACAAGACAAAAGCATACCCTCATTCGTCACTGATTTGAAAAGACAAGGAGTTTGTGAAAGCATGTCAGCACATTTACATTTATGGATAAGGATTGGATTCCAGAGATACTCATGTACACAGTAGATATACATAAGGGTTGCATTTGCAGCGGAATCATTTATGACATGATAAAAAAACTTTTCCAGTATACATGTAAATGAGTTAAACAGGTATATAGGTTAACCAAGGGATGCATGGAGTGTACTGCAAGGGGACCTATAGCAGCTGTGCATGACTTAACACTTTTCGCAATGAATGAGCCAAAGTTTCCTACACTAAAAATTCTAAATATGTAGTTGACCTTTCCGACATGTGGGTTTCTGGGCGCAGAGCTTTGGAGACAGCACATAATTGCTCAGTATGATTCTGCTCCACAATGAGGGAGAGTGTGACACCGCTGATTGTCAGGAAGAGAGAGAGACAGAGACAGGAGAGAGAAAGACAGAATGAGTGTGAGAGAGAGATAGAAACAGAGAGAGTGAGAAAAACAGTGTGTGTGTGTGTGTGTGTGTGTGTGTGTGTGTGTGTGTGTGTGTGTGAGAGAGAGAGAGAGAGAGAGAGAGAGAGGAACAGAGAAAGACTGAGCCACAGGGACAGAAGAGAAAAAAGACAGAGAGCGACAGACAGAGAGGGCGCCCTGTCAAACTAAATAGGCAGAAATACATGAGCGGAGATGGGGTCATGGAGAGGCTCACATTAGTGCGCTGTAGCCAGTATGATATTAGAGAATGTCGCATCCGCTGGACTTCTGAGACAAAGGCCAAACATCTCTGTCTTCTCGATGTCTTATCCACATTAAATAATAATGTTAGTGACGCACAAGCTCTGAGCGCTCAAACAGTAGGGGCGATGTTTGGGAAGGGTGAAGTGTAATAACAAAAATCTCATAAAACTATTCTGCTTAGTTGGCAGTAGGTTTTCTTTCTTAAGGCATTAAATCATGGAGGAGTGTTTGGTGTCAGCGATATGCAGCCATTAGATGGTCCTATGGTCTTCAATAATAGATTAGGTTTAACAGCTTCAGCTGCTGCTCCCGCCTCTGTTTGATGTGAGTCAGACACAATGGAAAAGACACTGGCCACATGTTTCTGTACTATTCTGTGTAGCTGTTCACTGCAGCCTGTTATTGTGAATGTACTAATCAATTTAGCAATACATGATCACATAACAGGATTTATAGTACCTATCTATATCAATATTTTAATTAGGGATGCACTGATCCAGCTTTTTCAGTTCCGATACTGACATTAATATTTTGACTTTAAGTATACCCGATATTGAAGATACCAGTGTAGGAACGAAAAACGCCACATATTTTCCTAAAACGCAATTAACTTATAACACAATAGATCCAGCTGTTATTTATCATTCAAATAACTATTGAACAGCTTTGTATGAATAAAAGCTCAAACATTATGAAGCCTAAACATTCAAAATCAGCCTATAAAAGCCTTATTACATCCAATTAAAGGTGCATCCAGCATATCAGTTTAATCAATATCAAGAAACCGATACCTAATCAATCAGATTTTTCAGTATCAGCACTGATATTTGATACCAATACAGTGTCGGTGCATCCCTAATATGAATGCATTTATCATAGCATGTGGTTTAGATACACTGGTTTAAATGGCGGTTCAACAGACTTTATGAGCCTTAATTTTAAATTTTTTAAATGTCAAAGATTTTCCAGGAGTTTTATTTCATTACAGCATATTTAGTCTCAGACAGCAAACATTAATGCAACAGAATTTGAAAAGGGGTGTTATCAGACACAAATGCATCAAATTTTTATTCACAACCTTGTAAGTAAGTAGGAGAATAATTTAAAAGCAATGAGCAAATTCTTGTCTAATAGTTTAAATCTATCAGCAAATGTCACAATATCAGCATTATTATTATAGTGAAAAGATGCAGTACGGATTTATCACTGCCTAATATATTACAAGTTTTTCTTTAATCCATGTAAAAATTCTTTATATTGTGACTTGACTTCACCCGTTTGGTCGATGGTGATGTTTGAAAAAGGAAAGCACTGGTTTGGAGATGTCGTCAGATGTAAAGAGTCAGTGCCCCACAGCCTCCATCACTCACTACTCTCTGGAGTTTAATCAATGTCACACCAGAAACAATGGCTTCACTTTCAGGATGAGTTCACATAAAACTTAACAGACAGTATCATGAACCTGCTCAGTGCAACTCTATTAGAATATTGACGAGGTTTTGTAAAATAGAGCTTTGCAGATAATGAAAGTTTTATCGTTATAACAATTATTGCTCCAGTCTAGGGTGTTGTTACTGAAATATCAAAGTCAACTTTCATAGGTACTTGCTTCTCAATATAACAGAATGTGATTTTCAATACAATGTTTCTGTTAACATGTGGCTTTATTCTGACCATGACCAAGGTATTTCAGTATTGATACTTGCTCAAATGAGTATGTAGTAGAGTTTTATTATTGATTAGTGTTGGTATATACTGTTTTTGGCAACCCTGCAGTCAAATACAGAAATAGTGGAATAATAATAAATGCATTTATTTATAAAGGATTATCTTACCTTAATAAGAACATTAAATTTAGAGATAGGGCCAATATTTGGACTTCGGCATATCATGTATGGGCCTTCCCAATAGGCCAATATTTGTTTTGTATTTGAAAATCGATGACAACTATTCAAATGTTAATCGAAAGTCAACCCCACTCCCCCTCCCGCATGCACACACGCACATACAGGATGACAGAACGAGTGAAACAGGTATTGAAGCACAAAAGGTTTAATCAAACAACAATAACCTTCCAAATCACAGTAAAAATCAACAACTCCATTGAGTAAACCACTTATGAAATCATATGAAACTATATGCTAAGCTATCTCAGTTTTAAAAATGCATGACCAACCACATACTGTGGCCTACTTCGCTACTTTCATTGAAAGGTGAAACAGGTGAAACCTGGTGAAACAGCCCGAATTGTCGGCAACAATAACACGTTTAAAGTTAAACAAGCCCTCATAGCCTAGGCCATGGCTATAGGCCTATGCCATAGTTTTGTTTTGTGGGTCCATCATCTGATTCTGTTGCATCACCTGTCTCTTCAGCATCATCAGAGCTAGACAGGAGGTCTCTCACCTCATCTGTTGAAAACCTGAGGTGTTTGTGCCTGGGATCCAAAAATGTGGCAATATATGCAACCTTATGTGCACTCTGGCATCTGCAGGTGCAAGCCGCTCTTTCAATGAAGCAGACAATTTCAATGAAATTCGTGACTTCGGAAGACTCCTCTGGGATTTCTTTGGGATGTTTAGACATTAAATTTGCAACCACTGGGTAAATCATAGAGAACGACACATTAGATTCTCCACATAAGGCAATGGTGGTACATTTGAGTGAGTATAACGGGGTAAAAGTTCTTCCATCACACCCCAGCTATCATTGGCCAGTTCTAGAGTACGCTCATCTGATAGTTTAGTGATAGTCCTGTCTGACAATACAGCGCACACAGCCCCTCTCTGCTCTAACAAGCACTCAAACATGTCCTGTATGGAATTCCATCTTGTCCGGCACCTTTGCACTAACTTATGCGCAGGTAAGTTTTGGAGTTGTTGCTTTTGCTTCAGTGCTTCTGTTGCAACCGTCCTGTGATGGACACAAGACAGTAGACAATTAGCCACTTTTAGTACGTTGTTTATGCTTTGCAGTTTGAAACCACCGTATGTGACCAGTTGAAGTGTGTGTACAAAACAAGCCTGCGAGTCCCATCCAAGTCCATCGGCATTTGCTAGAACCATGTTATTGGCCTTGTCATGCACATACGCGGTGACTTTTCCAGTGACCCCAGTGATCCCTCGCACTGGACAGGATGTTTGCCAAATTTTCAGCTGTATGCTTCTCTGGCATGGCTTTGGTCTGCAGAACAGCACTCTGCATCTCCCAGTCATGTATGTAATGGCAAGTGATCGTGACATAGGATTCAGTCGTTAGTGCACGAATCTGTGGTCAGTGACACTTTATGGGCATTCACTAAATTACTGCGTAGGTTGCTTACATTTCATTACATTTCATTATAAAGTTTTTCCAGTCTGCCAGTGATTGTTTTTCGGGGAACTGTGTATTCACACTCAAGAAAGTTGATAAACTCTCCAAGCCCATCTTATTCCAAGACAGCATATCTTCTACGATCATCTTAGTGAGGAGCACAGTTACTGGTTCAGCACGCCTTGCATTCAATTTAGATGACCTCACCATGAAACCAGCAACTGATTGGTGTCTTGAAGCCGAATCTGTGGTTAGTGACACTTTATGGGCATTCACTAAATTACTGCGTAGGTTGCTTACATTTCATTACATTTCATTATAAAGTTTTTCCAGTCTGCCAGTGATTGTTTTTCGGGGAACTGTGTATTCACACTCAAGAAAGTTGATAAACTCTTCAAGCCCATCTTATTCCAAGACAGCATATCTTCTACGATCATCTTAGTGAGGAGCACAGTTACTTGTTCAGCACGCCTTGCATTCAACTTAGATGACCTCACCATGAAACCAGCAACTGATTGGTGTCTTGAAGCCACTCCTTCGGCATGGTTCGCTCTCAGATGGTTATACATGGTAGTGGTTGATCTATGGTATGCTAGCTTCATCTGACAGATTTCACACTGAACCCCATTGTCACTTAAATGAGGACCATACAGAACTTTTACTAGGTCTCTGCATTGCTAATGCCATGTGGTAAGTTTTCTTCTGTTATTTTGGAGCAGCCGCTACAGTAGGCCTAGTCTACGTGTCTATAAGGAGTTTTAGTGGCACCTTCTGGCCTAATGCGTTACATGAAATATTGGTTTAGGAAACATCTTTATTCGAAATTACTATTCGATATTCGAACGCATAACGAATATTCGAAAATCATGTCTCATCCCTAATGACTACTCAGCTCTCTACTCAGGTTTGTGGTTAAAAAAAAAAGGGACAGTGGATGAGATTGTAATAAATTTAAATTATATCATTTGGGGAAAATAAATAAATAAAATTTTAAAATTACACATCGGCCTAAAAATATCAAGCTTATCAACCATTGATTCCCCTGGCTTCTTAAACAATCTGTATCAGCTTTGGCCATGAAAAAAGACATAACGCTCGAGCTCTAATTCACTGACATGCCCTTCAAACCTGGAGCAGCTTCAGTTTTAGCTTTCACACTACATACATTCTTTGTTAATTATACATGCACACAACTATAAAACATTTTCCACATAAACGATATTTGTATAAACCCATTAAAAACCTGACCCACCATCACAGGTCAGATTGGACACAAATTGCTCTATGTGTGCAACAGTTTTGTTTGTTTGGTTTTTTTCCTGCAAATGAAATTCACGCCTGGAGCACCTGACAAGCCCCATCTCCTGAAACAAAGCCTGATGTGTCCTCTCTGTTTGTTTCGCTGCTTTTGTTTATCACATTAAGTGTCACAGGCTAATGCTAAACAGCAGCTAATTAATTACACCAATCAGCCAAACACCACTGTCCAGCGGTGTCCATGACTTATGTTCCCAAAAACATCTCACCGAACTCTTCTATCACAGTGTAAAATAAACTACAAATTACATTACACAAGTAAACGTTTGATTTTGATGAATAATTGAAGTGTCAAGTTTCATTTTACCTATTTAATTTAACTTTATCCCCTCGATGATCCATCTCCACATCCTAAGATATTCATAGTTTTCAGCTCAATGCCATTTTGAGCAATTTTCGCCACTCAAAACATACATTTTTGTTAATTCCTATGGCATCTGAACTAATTTTTCATCATTCTGAAACCCATAGACATGTATTGTGTATCACTGTATTATTTTGGGGGGAAAATGATACCTTTTTATATTTCCACCTTCAAGGCACTCAAACCTTTACATCAAGGAACCAATCACCCATTCACGCACAATTCATACACCAGTGTACACACAGACTTTGGGGGTGAAGTATTAGGACTATTGTACCCCCTAAAATACACTAAACTTTTATAAACTTTTTTTTAGATTGTTTGTTTGTTCAAATTTCAACTCAAAACTATAACTTTTTATGTTTTTCCTTTCAATGACCATTAAAAAGAAAATTAAATCAAACTCACTTTTTCATCCATCAGTACTTTCACTGGCCGACAAAGCGCTAAAGTGCAGACAGTCATATACAAATGCACATGTTTTGCTCCTCTAATTGCTCTACATTTAGTATTCGTGAAGATGGACTGCCCTCCTCCCTCCCCACTGCTCAGCACCTCTTCTCGTCCGCAGGCTCTACAACAAATGTCCCTTCAGTCCATCCATGCACGTGTTTAGGATTGACAGCTGTAGCTCTTGACAAATGTATGGGCCTCTTCCTGTGTCCGTGCGCCGCTGTGATAAGGCTGGGCTGTTAAACATGGCCGACACCGGAGAGGCTCAGATTGAGTTGGGTTGGATAAACAGATCTGTCTTAATGTCTCCCTCCCTCTGGGGCCGAGTGCACTGGAGCTTGGAGATATCCCCAGACCCGTCCCACCACCCGCTCCCACAAAATTACCAACACATTATTTATGAGCGCAATCTCATTCTGCGCCGAGCCTGGCAATTCTTCATCTGCTCACAGGGATCATCAATGTTTCATCAAATCCTGCCTCTTTAGTTTATTAATGACAAGGTGGGATATAGGCTAGACTTGGCCCCAGAACAACATTGAAAACAAACTGCCGTACAATAGGTTGAAATAATCAAGCTTCAAAGCCGGCATTAAAAGTCACAGGCAATTTTCACAAACAGCAACCAAACAACCAAACTTCAATGCAGTTCCAATTTTGAGATAAATCCTGCAGAACCTGCGCTTCATTTTACAAACAAACTTTTTCCATTATAGAAGTTCATTATGCTGTGAAACGCATCTGCCACAGTCAAGGATGTATAAGCCATGAATTTCAATAATATATTCATCAGAGCATTTTTTCTTGTAAATGTCTATGAAAAGATTCCTGTGATGTACAAAAAAAATTCCTATATAGCATAAACACTAGTCTATAGGCCTTTAGCTGAACTGGTTGACGCCATCTTAGCCAACCAAAATTTGGATTAATACAAATTTGTATTAATCCTCTAATCATTTTATTTATATAACGGTTTTTATAAGACAACAACAAAAGGGAGAGAAAGAGAGTGAAGATTTTGTATTTAAAAAGGTCCTATATTATACAAAACTGACTCTTGTGAGCTTTAGCCATGTTATAATGTTGTTACCTCTTCAGCAGTACCGTGTTTTGTTTCATTCACACGTTTGAGTAATCCTTTGTCATTAGTTTGTCTACATCTCCAAAGCTCAAACTGTTCTGTTTCAATGTAACTGCTCCTGGCGGCACGGTGGCTGAGTGGCTAGCACTCATGCCTCACAGCAAGAAGGTTGCGGGTCGCCCGGGCCTTTCTGTGTGGAGTTTGCATGTTCTCCCTGTGTCTGGATGGGTTTCCTCCGGGTACTCCAGTTTCCCCCATCAACTCAAAACATGCACTGTAGGTGTGAAAGTTGTGTGAGTGAGTGTTGGTGGTGATCGGAGGGACCGTTGGCGCCTGTTGGCTTGGCAGCCGCGCCTCTGTCAGTCTGCCCCAGGGCAACTGTGGCTATAACAGTAGTTTACCACCACCGGGTATGGAGTGAATGAAGAATTCTCTGTACAATGCTGTGTAAAGCACTTTGGGGACATGTGCCTGTGTAAAGCGCTATATAAATAAAACCTTACCTTACCTTACCTCCTTTTACCTTTATTTCTGTAGAGTTTGGCAATTCTTGGACTGAAATAATCCAAATGATTCTAGTGAAGATGTTTGGAGTTTAAAAACACAGTAGAGCACTTCCTGTATTACCATCCATCCATCCATCTTCTCCCGCTTAATCCGGCTGGGTCGCGGGGTCAGTTTGCTGCCCAATCCTCTTAGCTCCTGACCCCCCCTATGAACCCCTCTGCAGGTGGCGAGCCCACAGGAGGGTTCCTGTACCACATGAGGGTTCCTGTACCACATGAGTGTTTTCTGTTTGAGAAAAGAACTCAGCCTAAATATGCAGGGTTTGTGTGTTAAACATGTGTGAATGAAACAAAACAAACTCTAGGTATGTTTGTGATCAGAAAACATTATAACGAGATCAGAAATAGCTTAATATGGGACTTTTAAATGTAAAAGGCAGACTGAACTCATGATTCACAAGTTTAAACTGTCTTTATATCAATACACAGTTTCCTAGTACTTTTTTCTTCATAAATGGATGTTTTTGCAAGAACTCCTGGTTGGTGGTCTTGTGAGTGCATTTGGGGTCAGATACATATAGATACACAATAGCTGAGAGCTTTTGTCACGCCTCCTTTTTAGCCGACTGATCAAACTGCAGGACATGGCTTTAGTGGACCAAAAAGTACAACCCTAATAAACACAGACACATGTCAATAACATTCAGAGAAACTGTTAAATAAATGATGGCATCTAAAAATAATCATCAATGATATTCTTAACATATTAACTGAGCCATCCTACAGAAATGGTCCAAAATAGTTAAAACTGGGGATAGTCTGTAATTGTAGGGCACCAGAGCTAATGACCTGTATTTGATAAGAAGCAAGGCAGTCAAAAGGAAAAGTGTACAAGAAATGAAGAAAGACATCATGCTTAAGAAACAAGACTTAATTGACTGTGTAGGAGTGTCAGAACGTCTAATGGAATATATATAGATAAGCCATAGCTGCAGCAAAACTTCTTAGATAAAGTAATTATCGCACAACTTACTTACTGCCCCACAGCAGATGTCAAATTAAACTAAAATTTAAAAATGCTATTTAAAACAAAAGAAATAAAACACAAAACAAGTCATAACATATTAGCTTAAGACAAAAATTAAAACATATCCACCTTATCTGCAAGGTAAGAGTTAGTTCAAATAACTACAGCTTATAAGTAACTCTCGTAAACATAATATTGTCCAACCTGCATCTGTCAGTAAAGTCAATAAATATCAGTATGATAGCTTTTTGAAATATAACATCAATGATAGTTGTGTCACCACCTACAAACATTTCCACTGCATTATACAGTACAGTTGCAACTCCTGTCGACTCTTCACCTCAACCAAACCAGCTAAATAAATGAAGAATACACACCTTATTTTCTTGCTTGTCTACATGTGCAAAACTCCAACTGTCCAGTGAAATTATTGTTATTTTACTAGATCCATGGAGATTATCCAAAAAAAAAAAAGTCCTCCTCTTCTTCTATGTTTTGTTTTATGGCAGGTGGCAACCAACATTTAGGTGCATTTCCGCCCCCTACTGTGCGGGAATGTGGGTCAGAGTAGGATTACATAATACTTGAGATTTTGAGTGAAGCTAAATTCCTTTTAACAAAGTATATTAACCCCCTAAAAAATTAAATAACAATTTAAAATTCTTGTGAATCATTAGTATATTATACAAATGAAATGTAACCCCTTTCTTGTCTAAAAGTCTGTCTCTTGTCATTGTACTAGTCCTAGTTTGAGTCTTGTGATGACTTCCTGCTCTCTTCTGCTCATTCTTCCTCTTTGCTGTCTCCACTTTCTTCTGGACTTGATACAGATGTGTACCTTTGAGTTTTGATTATGGCCATTACCACAGATTTGCTGAGTGCTATCTCCAGAACTCTTTGCTTTAGAGATTGCTTTGCAAGGTGAGCCACCATCTTGTTTTAAATCATTTCCTTGTGAGCCGGAACCCACACACATCAATTAACTACTTTTGTTTTAATCTAAATAAAATTTGATATACCAAAAAAGTCAAATGTTTTTGAATGTTTCCTCTTACATCACCAGAAGACTGAAGATCTGAGCAGGAAATACTGGTACTTCAAAATAAAATGTGTTTCACGATTCTTTAGGTCTTAATTAGTGTTTGAAATTATGCACAAAAAGAGTGAGGATAAAAGCAAGAATGGAAAAGTGCGGTAGCCCACAGAGAAAGTATCATTTCTCTGGAGGCAGTAATTTAAGATAAGATATTCTTTATTTGTCCCACAATGGGGAAATTTCAGTGTTGCAACGCACAGTAAAGAGAACAGCAAGAAACAGTAGCAGCAATAGAGTACAGTTAAGTTAAAAATAGACAAACACTATAAGGATCTATAAAGATAAGGATTATAAAACTATGTATCATATAAATTGCTATCTTAAGACAATATATACACAATATATACAATAAATTGCAATCTAAAAACTATATATACAATAAATTACTATCTTACATTATTGCACAGGGTCCCAGTATTGCACAGGCAGCAGAGTTAGCAGTGTTCATTGTAAAGTCTGACAGCAGCAGGAAGGAAAGATCTGCGTTGCAAACCAGCTGCTGACTCGCGCCTGCGCCGGAAGTATACGTTTTAAACAAACACTTCAATTAACATTCATTTATTGATTAATGTACCTTTAATTAGTTCATTCAATAACTGAATTGTTTTGATCAAATGGCCATAATCATATGTTTTATAAACATTATTTTGCGATCAACAACATGTATGTATTTAGTTACTTCTGACATTACATTACAAGACATGACTCTATATGCGTGTTTGAATAGGTTTGAGTAGAGCGGGCGGTTGGAGCTGTGTGCTGCTCATTAGACTGGACACAGGGCCCTTGTGTTCGTTCACCGCCTGCAGTCGTCAGGGAGATCGCATTAGTTCAGTGCTCGTTTCCCCAGTGACCTGTTAGCCGCCGAATCCACTCTGCATGCTACCATTCATGCATGTCTACTGCTTATTTCAACTTTATATTCAAACTAATAGGACCAGGATGTAGCACCAGACTGATTTTTGAGCTTTGTTCACTTGCACAGACACAGCATATCTAACATAAAATATATGTATAATTATATTGCTCTTCACCTGTATAGGCTTGTCAAAATCATCATCATCATTATTCATTCACTGTGTACTTGATGGTGGTAAACCATGTAGGCTACATGGGGAATAATCACAACAGCAGAATCTTCAGCCTTTCAAGTTGGTGAATGACTGCTCTAACCATAAACAACTGTCACCATAAACTTCACTCTGAGCTAAACCAGGACTAGACAGATCCTGTTTCAGGCCGTTCACTAATATCAAGCAGAATTCCAGCCAACTCCTAAATCTGTGGTCATTTTTCTCCTCAGTTTTTCATCAAAAGTCATGGAACATTCCAAATGGACTGTGTGGCCTAGAGGCTTCTGCAGCCATGGAGATTAAAATGCAAATTAATTAGAAAAGCCTTTTCCGTTTTGCTCAGTCTCCACCTGAAAACTAACTGCACCTGCAAAGGTTTCCACTATCTTTCCCCCAAAGCTTTATACATGTGCACATTTACAATTTAATTGTGCAGGAAACTCACCATCTAAAAGGGTAGGAACCTGGTGGGCTTGGGTTTTTTCTGTTATGTATGAGTTTTGCTGTTCTTATTAACCACATCCAACAGTCACATCCAACATGCTTATTGTCAATATTCAGTAAAATCCCACTTTTCCTTCTACTGTGTGTTCTTCCAATGACTTCCTCTGATTAGGTCTGAGAGTCAAATTTTGAGTTATGAGAATGTTCAGGAGAATGTGCATGGACCCAGTTTTGACATATTCTTTTGGGAGATTTTTCATTAACCAGAGTTTATAACAAATTATTTTCTGTATTTTTTCTTTCTCCCCAGAGGTTATGGGAAAAGTGAACCATGCAAATGGTGCTGTATGTAAAAACTAGCAAACCTTTTTCCACTATTATTTCCTTTCCTTTATTAGTTTGTATTGATGGAGTGATGTATTTTCTATATTTTTATGTAATAATGAGAGTTATTCTCCACTTTGATTTGTTGAAGAAACAGCCTGCCGTGCCTTTGTGTAGAGCCCAATATATTGGCTGCCGCCGACAGTCCGCTTTGCTCGGAGCCTTGTAAACATTCAGGAATCTATGCTCATCAACCCCGAGCAGCACCTTATTCCCCTGATCTATTTTCGACCAAAATAACGGCGTGTTGTCTGTCAATAGGACCAACAGGGAGGCAACGTGAACTATTGGTGAAGACAAGGTCTCTGAGGGCCCAGCATCGATTCAATGTTGGATCTATTTGTATGAAGGGCAGCAATATTATAGAGCTTCAACAATGTGTCTGAGTCTGAGGTTGTGAACTCATCACAACAACTTTAAGATTAAAAATGTTCAAAAAATCAAGCTAACAATTACACTTACTACATAGGCATGTTTTTATTCCATTTTGAACTTGATGTGAACTTCTTTTCTCTCCCACGCGTTTATCAGCTAACAGTAAGACAATCATTTCAGATTTAAATCATTTAGCTTGATTCTAAGCATTAATATAAGATACCAAGACTACTTTTCTTAATCAAACTGAAGAATCACTCTAGAAACTTGGCGCTAACTAAGGTCATCTTTACGTCTGGTTTACTTCAGTTTGGATTAGTCCAAAGCCATTAGTGATGGCTTTCTTTTGCCTTCTTTTGTAAAAGAGGGGGTATTATGATAAATTATTTTTTTGAGCTTTCTACTATGTTATAATGCTAGTCCCTCAACAAAAATATGCCTGAGGAGCTTTTAAATGTCATGGCATTCATGTTTGAATAATTTGGAGATCTCTCCTGGGCCCTATTCAAAACGTCATTGCAGTTAGCTGTAAGATTAATGCTTAACCCACAAGCCTACGTCATCCACATGACAATTCTCCATAAATATACAAAAGCAGGAAACAAAACTGCACATAAGAACTTGACAAACCTGATGTGATGTGCAGTAGTTTCATTAGACAGATGCACGCCAATTGTGCGCTCTGAAGGGGAGTGACTTTGCATGGGGAGCAAAGGGAGGGGGACTCAGGGGGTCAAAAATGAAAGCAAAATGTATAAAACATATGTTGTTTTTGGCAACTTAACATTTTCAAAACAAAAAAGATAACATGGTAATCTAAATATGTTATGTGTTAGCAGTTAATACCCCACTGAAGTAAAGTACCTCCATCTTAAATAAACCTGAACAATCCCTTTGTGTAGAGTAGCCTCTTGGTGCTCCACAGGTAAACACAGTCTCAGCTGCTGCAGGCTCCAAGGGCCCTCACGATGCATCACTGTGATCCAGGGCCAGATGAGGCACGTCACACTTCTGTCTATCTTTAATGACAGGATTACACCAAATTATCCATCCCTCTAATCAACTTATCACATTATCAGTTATTCCCTTTAATTTTAGGATACTTTAGATGGAATTCAGAGTACTGAACAGTACTGCTCCACTGCAGTAACACCTTGTGTCTGTGCCACCAGGCAAAGACCATGCTTGAAAACAGTGCATAATAACAGGATTAATTATTTGTCACCCACACCACCCAGTGAGTATTCCCATATGGACTTTCACTGAATGAATTAAAGCACAGATGTTGCAGCATCTGCCTGATCCCTTTGGCATTTGCAGAGGCAGGGTACATGAGCAAGGGCTAGTCACACACCCACAATATCAGGCTCTTCAGAACTCCAGACAGGACCCCCACGTACAATATGTAAAGCGTCCTATTAAAACTTGGTATTTTTCATAAATAATTGTGTATATGGTACCTAAAGTCATTTGGCAAATAAACTAACCTAAAGAAATGAGGAATATAAAGTCTGAATAATAATGTCCATCATTAGAAGAGATGAAGAGACAGTGGCTCTGTTTACATCCACACCAAATCTAAATGACATGCAAACCACAAAACGTGATGTGAATAATCAGAGGGACTATGATCAGAAAGAAATGATACAATTTTACTGTTTGTGTCATTTAAATGGTCTCTTAACTCCAAAAAATTTTTTATAATCACATTTTGAGCGCATGCAGTATTTTCCATTAAGAGACTATGGTGGCCTCCAATAATTGTAGGATTGCTTTAAGATTAAAAAGAGGAAATATTAGCCATATTTGTACATGAATGCATGCCTACAAACTGTATAATAAAATAATAATAATGTATTTGATATTATTGAATTAAATAAAAATGGTGTGTGCCTCCAGAATCTTATGAGGAATATATAACTATTTCAGATGCATAGAGCAAAGGAAGGAGTTTTCATTTTCATGGCGATCAGGAATTCTATATTTTACTTATATAATTATGTGCATATTAGAAAGTAACTTACAAAACAAAACTCATCATACAAAACACTATATCAATTTTATATCACCAAAAATGCACCATTATCCATCTGTTTGGGTAAGAGTTAAGACAGCATTTAAGATAATCCACATTCATCTGTGTTGAAAATATGTGATCTATGTATGTACATTATGTATAAATATTACTAATACATAAGGCCAAAGTTTTCTATTCACTGGCCCAAGCCAGTAACAGAGTAACTGGTAAAGGATGTTGTTCTTCGTCGGGTTCTTCTTTTTAATTTTTCTCAGTAGGAAATTGCATTTTTCACCCTGTAAACATGAACAAAAATTCCCCAGACAGGGTATGGGATTGACTAACCCAGCAAAAAATTTGATAAAATGGGCATTGCCACAATGAGTGACCCGACTCCCAAAGTTTGCTGTAGGCAAATGAAATTCAGAACAGTGGTAGAGAACAATAAGACAAGCCAAAAGTTGAATTAGTGCATGGCTCTTTGATGAACAGGAAGTCGGGCATACCGGATCAAAATCTGCTGCCGCTTTGACTGCCTGTTTGCATCTATTCCCTGTTTTTGGTCTACTTTAAAGCATATGAAAAGTGGACTTTGTAGCAATCCCCTACTTTAGAAATGAAACGTCAGCATTATTTGATTTGTACCGAATTTGGGGATTAAATTCTATGCATGACAATGATAAAGATGCCTGAAAAAATAACCTTTAAAGGTGCAGGTCTGTGGGCCTGGGCAGCTGTCGGGAAGGGACAATAGTATGCCAGGGCTTTAATTCAAATTATTATAAGGATAAGGATATTTGCTATTTGTGACTAAACAATTGTTTATTTTTCATGTGTCCAACTATTTTTCTCTAAATTAATAAAATCAAATCCAGGATTTTCTCTGTGGTGCCTTTCTGTGTGGTGCATGTCTCAAAAGTCTAAATAAATATGTCTCCCATTCCCTGCACATGTAAGAATAAATGCTTTCGGTAAACATTGGGCAAGTATCTGCACAGTGTTTGTAAACAGCCATGGTGCCATTGATTTCCTTTGTATGAGTAATTAAAGTAAATCTAAACACTCTGTGGTAATTTAAAGCTTCAGTCCGTTTGCTTTGTTGTAGTACATGAAAATAGCCAAATATAAAAGCCCGTTTGTCTGTCCCTCAGGCTGGGGAAGGAGAACCCTGAGGTTGTGCAGTGTAATGTAACGGACAGAATGACTTTGTATTTCTGCTCTGTTCTGTGAAATTGTTTCTTAAAGCTATCAGTTTGTGTGCCTGTCTGCTACGCTGTCCGCCTTTACAAAAATATGAGTCAAAACATACAATTTAACCAAATAAAACCAGCAGGAGGACTTTTCTCAAGAGGGGAAGGTGCATATAGACAGAGTATAGCATCACTCCACATTTCCCCTGAATCAGGTACTTCCATGAGATGCAGCTCAGAACGTGAGAAGTTCAAGCCACAATGTAAAAGACCACAGACTTTTTAAGGGAAATACCATTTGTCTTTTTGACTTGCCTCAGTGGCGTAAACACACAATGCTGATCTGAAAATTGGTAATTAAACATATTAAACATATTTGACATGTTGAGTGGCATGGTGGCATAGTAGTTTGCAAAAACGTCTCTGTTTAGATTTCCAGACCAAATAGGTCCTGTGTTTAAGGTCTCCTCTGGGATTGAGATCTCCATGGGAACTCTTCTGATTCAATAAAGGATACATAAGAAATTAAATTACACATTAGAAACTCATTAAAAGAGTTTGGGTTCAACTCTGGAGCAGCTACAGAGAACGTTTTGTCATCTTGAGTTTTCAAGTGTGCTCTTGTGCCAATAACAAGCCTCTGCATGGACATCCTGCAAGAAAACCTGAAAATGTGGATCAAAATATGACTGTGATGGACTTATTGTGTGGCAACTTTAACAAACATCTGATGAAACCCTGTCTCATAAAATGCAGAAAAAGTGTAGAAAAATTTTGAACCACTTACACATAAATGTCAGGACACATAGTATCTGGAGTGTCCTGGTAAATGTGAAGAGTTTGTGCTAAGTGTTGTGACTGGAGTGTTCCTCGGGGCCTGTAGCAGCTGTGAGGGATTTGTGTGTCTGATAGAGACTCTTCACAGCCACATGGAAACATACAGCCACAGAATCAGCACCCAACTCAATGTCCTGAGTTTGAGTCAAGTTCACTTCAAGAGGACTAGTGTTCATTAAAATTGAGTCAAATTATTCACTGGCATTTCCCACCAAAAATGCAGTCCTTGACATTACAATGATACAAATGGTAATAGTGTAAGACAGTAGCAGATATAAATATGTAGGATACCGTCACCTCAGATGCTACTGTATACCAACCTTCAACACAGAACTGCAATAAAATATCCACTAACTTCCCTCATCATTTAAACATGTATATGGTAGTTTAGTCATTCAGCTCGTGTGAATTATCAACCATCGTCATGAGCCCTGCGTTCAAGGCCACACAGATGCCTCTCCACTCACGGCCGCTCAAAGAAGTGATAAAATACAGTATATATTTTTAACCTCCCAGTGCTCCAGGCCTCATGCATATTCCCCCATTCTTTTGGATGGTATTAGCTGGAACACTGACATGCCTGAATAAATGTGGCTGTGGCTGAGCAGGTCCAAGGCCAGACAGACGTGTGGCTAAATACAAGTGACAGGGTGACATCTCCCTCACAGGGCCCGACCAGGCACCCTCCACTGTGAGCACGATTACAGGCTCATGCTTTTATATTAGGCTCCATCTTAATCTCAGCTGTTTTGACAGGCACTATTTCTCTGCCATGTCCTGCTGTGGAGAAAGTGCCATTAAAAAGGATCTGTTACTCACATTTTCATTCCACTATTTTTCAGTTTCAGGAAACTACTGAAACAGCTTTGCATGATTTACATACAGAAATGCTGGCTTGTATTTCTATAAAATGTATTCTAAAATGATCAAGTAAAATATAATGTCGTGGGGGTTGTTTTACAATATTTGAAACTTTTATTGTGTGTGTATTTTTTTGTTTGTTTTTTTATTTATGTTGCTGATTACCTGGATCTGAGTACAGTGTTTCATTTCTGTGTATTTTTTATACTGAAAAAAAAATCAAATCTGATTCTAAAAGGTGCTTCATGATAGTTTAGGTCTATTCATTACATTTTGAGGACTTTTGCCCATTTAAAAAATGATATACTAATATTTTGTTTTAAATTGCCAATTACTATGTCAGCTATAATAATTTTTCATAATTTGGAAAACTATGAATAGTGTGACAAGTTCTGTGCCAGCCTCAGATTCCCTGTATTCTGCTGAATGTCTCTCCCACTCCTCACATCCTTTAAAACATACAGGCCTACAAATAAATGTTGTTCGTTGTGTAGAAGAGTGTTTATCATTACTAGACTATGAGGAAACACATAAATCACTCTTTACTGTTTTCTTATCATGGTCATATTTGAGGAGGACAAGTGAAAGTCACCGAGTAGAATATTTGATGACACGGTCGACCTCAGGGACCTCAGGACAGAGGGGACAAAGGGTTGGTGTTTGTATTACAGCTATAAATACAAAGATTGGACCTGTGATATGGTCAGAGCTGGAGGCTGCCCACTCACCGTGCTGCTGTGAACCATTTTACTGCTATCACAAGTGTTATTGCTCGGTCCCACAGCATTCTGGGGGAAAAAAATCTTGATGACCTACATGTACTAGTACATATAGCTTTAGAATGATTTGGTCTTTATTTTAAGCAATAAGTAATTTAAGAAATATCTTTTCAAAGAGGTCAGGAACATCATGGTCAAGGTCATGAGTGAATTACATGCCACAAAAAGAACAATACAATGAGTGAGTACTTTTGTTGATACATATGATTTGCATTAGTGTTTCTTGCTCCTCTCCTTTAGTTTTAGTTTTATTGGGGTATTAAAATATGTTTCTATACATTATTTGATGCTTTGTCTTTCCATTTACTTGAGAATATTTGTCAGATGTTACCTCTAGTCAGATACTTGAGTCGTAGATTCTCATACTTTTTTACTCTAAGTAAAAGTCATTTCTTAGGCCATTACTTCTACTTGAGTACACTACGCATCAAAAGTTTTAGAACACCCCACTTTTTCTAGTTTTTTTACTGAAAATTATTCAGTTAAATGTGTCACTGCACTCTGAAATGAAAGCATAAAACAAATAAGCAATTTAAGCTGAAAAAGAAATGACTGAATCAATTTACAGACAAAATGTATTCTAAACTTTTGGCGCATCAGAGTAGCCACATTTGGCAGATATAACAGCTGAACACACTCGTGGAATTCTTTCTACAATAGAAATCAGCTCAGGAAGTTCTTCCAAAGTCTGTTGCAGAAGTTCTCATAAATGTGTGATACTTGGAGGTTGTTTGGTTTTCACTCTTCTGTCCAGTTCACCCCAAACCAGCTCGATGGGGTTTAAGTCTGGAGACTGTGCTGGCCACTCCATGTTTTCAGGTGTACCATCTTGTTCTTTTCTCCTGAGATAGATTTGGCATAGCTTGTACTGGTGTTTTTGGTCATTATCTTGCTGTAGGATGAATCTCTGACCATCTAGGTGCATACCAGAGGGTATTGCATGGTGCTGGAGAATGATGTGGCAGCTGTTTTGGTTCAGGGTGCTGCTCACTCTGTACAAGTCACAGACTCTGGATCCTGCAACACAGCCTGTGTGATGAACTGAAGATTTGAAATTTTGATTCATCAGTTCATAATACTTTCTTCCAGGTTTCAGTAGTCCAATGGTGGCATTTCATGGCCCCACTAGAGCCTCTTTTTTGTCTTATTCTGACATCTTAGCAGTGGCTTCCTTGCTGCAACTCATCCTGTCAAACCTGCAGTTCAAAGTCTTCTCTTCACAGTTGAAACTGAGACTTGCTAACTACAATCACTATTAAGCTATTGTCCTGTGAGCCACCTATCACGCAAGCTGTTACCTCTCAGAAACAAGTTTCCTCCAGTTTCTGAGTGATTTTGATGGTGAAGAAAACTGTACTCACTGACACCTCGACTTTCTTTGCAATGTCCCTGTAGTAAAGACCTATATTTGTAAGTGTTATGATGGTCTGTCTCTCTTCCATTGTTAATTGACTTTTTCTCACCATTTTTTGTAGCAAGACGCAACTTTCTGCAGTACAATACAGTTCACCTGATGCTTGTGAGGGTCTGGTCCCACAGTGTGTTCCAGCACTGCTTTTATGCTGTTTCCTACTCCTGCACCAGCTTTTAAGGCTGATTCAACCTTCATTGCTGCAAATTGTTAACCCACTTCGTGTTCCCTGAAAAAGGCCTTTTTGTATAATTCTGAAATGTACATTATTTTTCAGCTTTGGGTAACCCAACCTTCTGGCTGTTCAGTACTTACCTTTGTACCATTTCAAGCTATTCATTGGACTTGCATGATTTGAATTGCAATAAATAACTAGAAAAATGAGGGTGTTTTAAAACTTTTGACCATTAGTGTATAATTTTTGGGCAAGACAAAATGGTGATTGAGCGGCTTTTGTTCATGCTTCACAACAAGAAGGTTCCAGGTTTGATCCCCAGGTTGCCAGGGCCTTTCTGCGTGTAGTTTGAATGTTCTCAAGGCATTGAAGTATGGGTAAAATGACAGTGTACCTTAACCTTAGTTTAAGTAATGATACTCTTACTTGAGAACAGGCTGGCTAATCTTCATCTCATACAATAAATAATAACAAACAGACACAGCACTGAGCAGGGTGCTTCTGTAGTCAAGTATGGACATGGCAAATAGACCCATATATTGGGAAATATAAAAACAGTCTGGGTAGTCCTATGCTCAGCTGTTTAGGTGGCAGACTGCTATTACTAGAGTTCCACATTTGGCACAGAAATAACACACTCAAAATTCTATTCAAAATGTCTGACCCTTGTCAACTCTGTCAGTGTAACAATGGGCTTTAGCAAGAGCATTCAAATGCTTTGGACTGAAATAGGCTGTCTCTGGAAATTTAAGAGAAACCTATACTTTATTTTAGCTCTTGGATCTGATTGTGTTCTGCCTGTAGCCAACCTGAATAATAATAATTATACTTTCAAAGTTCATACATTGTGAACTTTGAAAGTATTATTATTATGCACCAGACTTGTACAGCAGAAATTAAAATAGTCATTCTCCCATTTCTGAAAGCGCATGTCTGGGAGCACATGTTCAAATGGTCTTCTAGGTTAGTGCTCTAAAATCAAAGGAAGATGAAATATATGTATGGTTTTAATCGCCAGTGGCTTTGTAGAGTATGCACGCAGCTACTTGACTTTCAAAGGGCTCAGCAGCACCTGGGCCCTGGGATCAGACCAGAGCAGGCGAGAGCTGAGCAGAGGAACAGTGATATTAACAGATGGAAAGCCTCTTCTCCCACTGCACTGGAGGCAGATGGTGCGCCAACTTGGTCTCAAGGACTTCATCTTCAGCTCCGGGGTGAGACTCGAGTGTGGAGTTTCAATAAGATTACCATTTTGGACTTGTACAGAAAATAGTCGAGGCTCAGCAGCTCTAAGAAGTAAAAGTGTTTCTTATGACACAGTGCCACAGACTCTGATCAGGGATAGCATTACAATAGAAGTGATGGGAGGGAACTAAATACATGTACTAAAAATAAGTCTTCAGAATACTGATTTTGCATGCAACTGGGCTTAAAGTTGCAGTTGCAGAAATCCATCCATCCATCTTCTCCCGCTTAATCTGGCTGGGTCGCGGGAGCAGCTTGCTGCCCAATACTCATAGCACCTGACCCCCCCTATGAACCCCTCTGCAGGTGGTGAGCCCACAGGAGGGTGGACATTATGGTCCTTGATGTTAGTTCATAGGGGTGCTGCATGTTTTGGGTTGATGGGGGAAACCGGAGTACCCGGAGGAAACCCATCCAGACACAGGGAGGAACATGCAAACTCCACACTGAAAGGCCCAGGCGACCCGGGGATAGAACCCGCAACCTTCTTGCTGTGAGGCCTGAGTGTTGCCACTCAGCCACCGTGCCACCCAGTTGCAGAAATCAAAAAATGTTAACAAATGTTCTTCTTTTTTGATTTTTTAATTCCATGTTACATTTAATGCAACTCAATATAAAAGTTAGTCTAGCCAGGTTAGACACAATGCAGAGATTTTCGATTCAGTCGCCAACCAAGTTTTCTGCCTTTGACTCACTGCAGAAAAACAAACTGCTGTGATTAATTCTGCAGCACATTTACAGGAGCTCTGCTTTTCTGCGGCACTAGAGCCTCTAGCTTTAACAAAGTGGGACGTAATGTTTTTTTGTTGTTTTGTTTTGTTTTTACTCAAATCAAACATGCATTCAAACACCAAAAGTGGAAACCTGAACTAGATCAGAACTGATTCAGGTCTATAACAGGAGCAAACCAAGTCTAACCTCTGTTCAAACCAGCACTAAACAGAACAAGTGTGAAGTCACCCTTAACAGGAGCAATGATGAAGAAATAAACCAGTTCATCTGGGACAGAATGTGATATTAGTCCTCCTTTATAAATCCTGCCTTATAGTTAGACCATGTTTATTTGTCAGACAGGTCATAATGACACTTTGCTGGATGACTTTGCTGAAGCTTCATTAAACCTCCCTGACGATACATCTCCTTTTCATTTTCTCTGTATTAGTGGTAGGTTAGATCAACTATGAATCATGTTCCTGTCACACTGTGTGCATCTTTTATGAGGATCAAGCAAGGTCAATTATTTTATCATGGCAAACTTAAAACACGATCATAATAGCTTAACATTGAGACTTGTGTGCACTTGCTGTACACAGACTATCTGTAAACAATACATCACAGCTTTCTGTTGGCCAGCTGATACTTTGATTGACATCACGCTGGGGGTGTTATATCTCTATGGTGCAATGTTCAGCAGTTACTATGGAGGCATAATGAACACATTAACAAACACTGACAAAAACAGTTTTGAAATCTGGAAACAGAAATCAAAAACTCAGATATTGAATTTAAACACATTTACAGGAACCTTTGATCATTATGAGCATTCTTGGTCTTGCTGAGGTGTTTCATTTTCAACAAAAAGGTGAGAGGGACTCACTGAAAACCTGTTGACTAATGCTAGCTTGTGACTGTAATTTTATGCGAGAGAGGTTTGTCTAACAGCACAGATCTGCTCACCTAGTGTAGTTCCTATTAAATCAGCTCTTTCTGGTCAGATTATGTTAAAACAAAGATCAAATTACATCTAATTGAGATTCGTACAGAGTAGTGCTTTTAGTTAGCATCACACCCTCAGGAAATGATGATGGCATCAGCCGCAAAGTATCAATAATGCTTGAAGTGAGGAGAGAGGTCAAATGAGTAATTGTTGATGAGCAGGTTTTGGTGATTGTAGAAAAAATCAACAGACGCCTTGGCAGACTCAACAATGTTTCCAACATTACAAATAAAAATAAAGCCAAATGTATTTGAGAACAGACAATAAAATGAAGATAGGCCAGAAGATTTAGCTGTTTATCAAGTATAAAAATTTGTTACATAGGTTATAAAATAATAAAGCTTTAATTAGACAGCCATTTTGCACTTTTCCCTATCCTACATTTATTGCCCTTAGTTTGATCATTTCTCTTAAATATAGAGAAATTGCACTTGCACATTGCGTTTTATTGTTCCCTAATGGGCTATGATTGGGAGTCCAATTAAAATCTTTCTGCTGAGACCTCTTTCATGTGAATGGCCAATTAAATGTGTGTGATCCATGCATAATAGCGGGTATACGGCTTGTTGGGATTAAATTAAAAGTGCGGATGTCAGTTTCCTTCATAGAGTTTTCCTGGAGGCCATGGAGCTCACACTTCCATCTCAATGACTGCATTAGTCTGAAAGGATCAAAGGCCTACATGTGCACGTTCAGCAAACATCCCCAAAGGACTTCCGTGCAAACACAAATTGAGTGGTAATATCTCAGTGTGCCTCAACTCAACCAACATGATCTACTCAAATTAGCATTACAAATTGTACCAGGAATCCACTTTCTATCAAATGGCCGCAGTCAAAATACTCTTATGTAACTATCCATGTATTCAGTGCATCCCTGTATAGGCCGTGTACGTGCGCCTGCTCTTAACAGTTTTCCTGTAGGCATTGTAGTGAATTTTAAGGGTGCACTGTGTAACTTTTTGGTTGGGGGTCCGTCGCCTGGTTGCTTCTACACATGTCATTGTTCTGCATGGAATGTTCCACAATACAACATTAAACAGCTCTTCTTACCTTTATTCAATTACAGGTGGTTTTAGCAAAAAATCCATGATGAGAGAGAGATTTAATACCATAATGTGAAATATTCCAGGCAAAGCAATAACATTTCTATGGAGTAAAGCATTTGACAGGCCACCAGAAAAGTTACACAATGTATCTTTGAGTTTATTGAAAACTGCTATTACTAAATCTATAATTATAATATTATTTTCTCATACAACGCATGCTACAAAATCACCAGTGGTCAGTGCTATAGTTGGGAGGATTGGTTCAAGATTCCAATATGTCAAAGAAAGTACAAAAAAAAATACAAAAAAATACAAAAAAAATACATTTGTACAGCCATATAAACCTGCTGTTACATCATGTGCTTGTTTTGTGCTAGCATCATGCTAATAAGCCTTTGTTTTTGTGAATCTTATGGTTCACAGTCTGTTGTATGTCTCACACTTGTCTCACATTTGTGCTGGTGAAAGGTGAAGTGTTTATCACAAGTTGTACCCCAGAGTCTGCCCCTCTCTTCATATTTAATTAAATGGTGTTGCTGTTGTGCTTATTTTATACAGTATTTTCCATTCATTATTTTGCAAGTGTGCGGGTTGTCGGTTAGAAACAGTTAAGAAAATACATTTTACTCAAATTATATCAATGAATGAATGTGGGCATGTTTGTTTTTCCCTTTGGGATCAATATCTATTTTTCACACCAAAAACAGTAAAACACAGTGAATCAATATAAGAGTGAATCTTATATTGATTCTCTTATATTCACTCCATTTCAGTTTGCCCATTCCCCTTTGCATATTTGAAGAACGAAACACAGGATTATTTTGCCATTTAATTCACTGATATTAATGCAGACGAAGTGATTTACTCATTTCACTCATTCAGTGTATGACTTTAATGAGTCTTCAGCTCTACTCCCAGACTTACTTGATGTAAAAACTGCAGATCGCTGGATCTAAAGCATCATCATACACTCCTTCTTTTCAGAGTGCACAGAGGGGTCATCTGACTCCCACACCCACATCTAAAATTACAAATAGGACAATAATAACAGCAGCCCTGGTCTGTGGAGGATAACAGAGTAGCGCAGCCATCAGCCTGCCCGGCCTCTCGCTGCATAGATTGAGTTCAAGCCCCCTCACTACAGCAGCGCTCAGGCCAACTCGTTTGTGTGAGGCAGAAGATGCAGCGCTGTGATGGACAGGGAGGTAATAGTGAACGCATCAAAGCAGAGATGTTGTCAGTTAGCGCGTGAGAATGCAGCAGTCTGACTGAAGACAACAAAGACCCCACATGCCCCGGGCGTATGCTAATAACACAGGGTTAAACCAATGAAGCATGTGCAATATAGTTTTATAGCATGTGCTCTTTCATAGCGGCTTGGCAATATAATGTATGTGCCACACTGAAAGATGAAGGGACCACGTGTCCAGTGTTCTTACCCTCCTGCTTGTTCGAAACACTGCAGAAATGTCTTCTCACAGGCTTTAAAGGGGATATTTTCTATAAATCTACTTTTATGAGCTTTCAGTATTATAACAATCTTACCTCCTCAACAACTTACACAGAGTTGAAATTGGACTGATTCATGCATATTTGAGTAATCCTATATTGTCTTGCAATTCCTCTGAAAATTTCAGTTTGCACCTAACCCCTATCTCTGTCTACTGCTCTGTACATCAGAGAAAACACAGAGGGCTTGATAATGTCACATAACTCAGCATTAAATGAAAATCCACCGCTTGCTGCAATGAAATGTCACTGTAAAGAGGTGGTCCAACAGAATCAGTTCTGTTTAAATCCATATTGCAGTTTACAATGAACAACATGTTCAACAATGTTCTGTGCCATAGTTTAATATTAAATACCCCACATTGCCTACTACTGCCTGGTACCACAACTTTTTGACAAGTCTGACTGGGCGGTGGTCATATTGGGACATGTAATGAGGATATAAAAGATGCAAAGGAAAGTCCAAAAAGAATTGTAAAAAAGAACAATGAGACGGGCTGGCCAAGCCCTGGGGGAGGACAAGGACCAGGTGGAGACCAGAGCCAAGGACAGGGTCTCCTGGAGAAGGACGCTCTCTGTACCAACAGAGGCACAGGGAAACAGTAAAGAAGTCTGACTGGACATGGCCAGATAAAGATTTGTGAAAAAGCAACAAAAAAATCCTGTATTTGTACTTGACAACCCTTTGTTATCAATGGTACCCCATACTACCAATAAAAAAAATTTAAAATAAAAAAGTCATTCTAAAAATGTCACTGCCTTTTTTCTCTTTCTCTCTTAAATTGTAATGAAAATGTTATAATTACGAATTTAGCAAATCAAGCAAAACAGACATAACTAAAGCAGATACACACAAAAGTACACATTTTCCCTGTGAGAAATAAGACTGGAGCAGGGTCAGTAACAAAATTTTGTGACTGGAGACATCTTCCACAGAACAAATTAAATGTTTTAAATCCAGAAGTTTGAAATAAAGAAGGACTCAAAATAATTGCTTATTGGATTGTAATGCATTGGACTGACTAGACAGGCCTTGAATTAAAATAAATAATCACAAACTGTCTTAACAATCGCAAGTTCTCGGTAGTCTGCACAAATAACAAAATACTGCTTCTGCAGAGAATTCTCAATAATGTTGGTCTTCATACTCCATTATGTATCTACTAAATAATATTTCACTGAGCTCTGAACTATAAAATATTTTGTGCTTAACATACGTACACTAAATCAGCAGCTTCTTTTATGTCAGACCTGCGCATTGTCCAGCTCCGGGGCCACATACGGCCCTTTGGTTGACTCTGACTGGCCCATTTAAGATCATTTGGAGTTACAAAATTTAGGTTTTTTTTAATAATTTTACCTCATGCATGGACTAAAGCTGCATTGTTTTTATTTTATAGGTGTTTTTTTTTATTCCATTTTTTTTGTAAAGCAATCTAATTTTTTCATTGCTTAGTTACCAGTCTGACCAGCAAGTCAAAACAATGCTATTTACTGCTTTTTATAAAGTAATACATATTTTCTGTTTTTGATGTGGCTCCATGGAAAAAATAATTGCCCACCCCTGTTCTACATGAAGTCTCCACAGTCTTGAGAACTGAACTTCCATAATTCATCACTGAAAACATACACACACACACACACACACCTGTCAATAGCCCATCAGAAAAGATTTGTGATGTCCAAAATTAGCAACTATTTTCAAAGCATAGTACTCCTGCAGATAGTGGGCAGACTACTCAAAAACCATTTCACTGAAATGTGAAAATAAATACTTGTTTTACTTACTTTTTATACTGTAATGTAGGAATGATGCCTTATGCAAGTTGAATGGATCTGTTTATTGTGTTTAACTGGTTTGGTTTTTGGTTTTGGTCATTTTTACTTCCTATTACTAGCTGCCACTTGCCACCAGCTACTACTGACCTACTACTATATACTACTAACGTACTATTGCTACCCATTACTTACCTACTAGTACTACCACTACTACCACGGGTACCACTACTACAACAGTAGCTCAGTATTTGTCCACTGATCCAAAGGTTGGCGATTCGAATCCCGCTCTCAACATAAAAATATCTTTGTGTCCTTGGGCAAGACACTGAGGGGTTCCTTGATGTAAAGAGCTTTGTGCCTTAAAGGTGGAAAAGAACTATATAAAAATGTGACCATTTACCATTTACTACTGCAACTAGTACTTACTACCAGTACTTCTTACTATCACTAATCCACTCTACCCTTACTACTTAGCATAACTGCTAGTCATTACTGCTTGTTACCACACCTACTACTTGCCTACCACGTACCTTGTACCTTTTACAGTGCCATGCTTCTTTGTTTTGTTGGCATTGCCCACCATGACTGCTGATGAACAAAAGTATGAGGTGAGGCGGAGGTCGGTGCTTGAACACAGTGTCCTAACTCTGGATGTGTCCAGTGCAGACAGCGGCTGCAGATAAATCCCACTCATTTCCTGTGCTGACAGTCGCAGCCTGCTTCCTTGACTTGGTAAAATTAACGGTCCAGAACGTTATTTTCCCATCCAATATGCCGCCATCAATCATCCTGAGCCTTCATCACTTTAAAAAAAGGATATGTCACTGTTTTCGACAAAGGCAAAGCAACAAATGTAGTCACCAGCAGGAAAAAGAAGATAAAACACAGGAGTTTGATGGAGGAATGAGCACTGAGGAAGGCTTCACAGTGAAGAGATGAAGAAAGATGATACAGCATACATCGCTATAAATGTTCATTTTAATGAGAGATAGAGAGAACAGTGGCTCTGTTTAAATTAGAAAGGCCATTATATAAAAACATATAAAACTGTATAAAGTCATATAAGCTGTAATTAAGGTTCGGGTATAATATGGTAACCCCTCATAAGTGAAATTCATTCTCTGCAATTGATCCAACCCCGTCACTATTATGACAATAAACTATATTAAAAAAGAGCACTGTGACGTCACCTACAGCGTTCAGCACCACAATGCTCATGGTTGCAGGGCCAAACCTAGAGCCAGGTCTATGTTATGAACAGGGTTTTTTTGACAGACAAAATAGTGGGAAAAAAATTCAGGATACAGTGGCAATTACAGAGAGACGGGCAACAAGATCCCAGTGTAAGTCCATTGGAGCCAGAGTCAGAAGGAGCCGGAAGAGCCTTCTGGAGCACTTCCTATTTGTCACAGGGCAGCTAACGTCTTAGCTATGTCCACTCATATATATATGGCCTATGATTACAACCTACCTCCAGATCTTGAGCTTGGTTTGGTCAGGACTATACCTATGAAGAAAGATGAAACATAAAACTTAATAAGTAAGGCGTTTCAGGGACAGTGCCTCTGTCAGTAAAGTTGTCAGTTTAAACCAGCTCTCAAAAGCTCATAGTATACACACATCAAAGCTTTTATTAATAACATTAGTTATAATAATAGGATTCATGTATTATGTATGTTTTACTTCTGTTAGACCGGAATATTGTTTTAACAATTTTATGAACCTATAAAACAAATTAATAATGTTAGAAATGTAATTCTAAAGTTTTATTAACACATAATTAATAAAATGCAAAATAATTATTTCTGTAATAAAAACCTTCTGTTAAACATTTGCCCAAAAGACTCAAAGAAGGACAGAAACATTAACTACCAGATTGATTAATAAAAGCATTTAACTGGGTCAAAAGGGGCAATGACACAAGAAAAAATAAAATAAATTTTCTACAAACAAAATAATATCCAAAACCACAAAGGTTGCAACAAGAGTGGTAAGGTATTTATATGTAGCAATAGTAGTAGAAGTAGAAGTAGTAGCGCTAATAAGAGTAATAGTAGTAGTAGTAGTAGTAGTAGTAGTAGTAGTAGTAGTGGTAGTAGTGGTAGTAGTAGATACTGTATTGGTGCGATATCTTAAACTCACATGGATTGCTACTTTCTCTGGTCCTACTGTTGTAAATGACTGCAGAAGAAGGTGCTAATTTGTTCAAATAAAATTCAAATTGAGTTCACTTCATTCAGGCACAATTTGTATTCTCTTTGCACAAATGGCGGGTCCATCTACTGCAATAAAACTGCTCAGAATCAAGTACATTTATCACCAAATGACAACTGGCCTCATATACAGCCGCGTGATAGACTGCGGAGGAGCACGATTATAACTGTGGGCTGTGTCTAGTGCTGCGTGAAGTATGGAGTTTCATTGCGAGAGCCAAATTACAAGTGCCAGA
Organism: Odontamblyopus rebecca; assembly: GCA_030686955.1. NCBI lineage: Eukaryota > Metazoa > Chordata > Actinopteri > Gobiiformes > Gobiidae > Odontamblyopus > Odontamblyopus rebecca. The sequence goes on from CM060657.1 coordinate 26,406,546, forward strand.
GAGAAGGAGAAAAAGTGAATGACATCTATAGCAGTTTAGTACGGAAAGGAGGGGGATTGTTTTGTATATAGCACATTCTCATTTTCTCTGGGATGGAGTTTAGAAAGTGGGAGAGTAGCATTATACATATACCATACATAATAATAATACTGAAGCTGAAGTACAATACAGGTCCACTAAAGGATTTAAGTAAGAGTAAAACCATAATCGAAAGTAAGAGGAAGAAGAAGTGTCTGGACATAACGAGCATTTGATTTATAATAAGCTGCTCGGAAAGGAAGGACAAAACATTAAACTGAATAATGCACAACATCTGGAGAGAAAGAGAGAGCAAGGGAGGGAGGGGAAGAGGGAGAGAGAGGGAGGGACAGAGGGAGAAAAAGAGAGGGAGGGAGGGAGGGAGAGAGAAAGAGGGAAGGAGAGACAAAGAGAGGGAGAGTAAGAGGGAAGGAAGGAGAGAGAGGGAGAGAAAGAGGGAGGGATGGAGAGAGAGGGAGGGAGAGAGGGGGAGGGAAAAGAGGAAAGAGAGAGAGAGGAAGGGAGAAAGAGAAAGGGAGAGAGGGAGAAAAAGAAGGAGAGAGGGAGGGAGGGAGGGAAATGGAGGGAGGGAGAGAGAGGGAGAGAGAGAGGGAGGAGGGAGAGAGAGGGAGAGAGAGGGAGGAAGAGGGAGAGAGAGGGAGAGAAAGGGAGGGAGGGAGGGAGGGAGATGGAGGAAGAGAGGGAGAGAGGGGGGGAGGGAGGGAGAGAGAAAGAGAGAGGGGGAGAGGGAGGGAGAGAGAGAGAGAAAGGGAGAGGCAGAGGGAGAAGAGAAAAGAGAGATAGGCAGAGGGAGATGAGGAAAGGGGAAGGGAGGTAGAGAGGGAGGGCAAGAGGGAGACAGAGAAGAGGAAAGAGAGAGGGAGGAAGGAAGGAAGAGAGGGAGAGACAGAGGGAGAGAGAGGAGAAGAAAGAGAGGGATAAAAAGAGGGAGGGGGAGCAAGAGAGAGAAAGAGGGAGAAAGAGACAAACAAAATTGTGAAAGAGAGAGATGGAGAAAGAGAGTGAAAGAGTGAAAGAGAGAGCATGAACAAAAGAGAGAAAGGGAGAGAAAGGGAGACCGGGGGCAGAAAGAGAGTGAAAGAGGGAGAGAGATATAGAGAGAGGTAAAGAGAGAAAGAAGAGAGTGAAAGAGGGTAATATATACATAGAGAGAAGAGGGGGCAGAGAGAGAGAGTGAAAGAGAGAGAATGAACGAGAGAAAGAAAGAGAGAGAAAGGGAGAGGGGAGCAGAGAAAGTGAAAGAGAGAGACAGGGAAAGAAAGAAAGAGAGAGAGAGGGGGGCAGAGAGAGAGAAAGAGAGAGGGAGGGAGAGAGAGAAGAAAGAGAGGGAGGGAGAGACAGAGAGAGAAAGAGAAAGAGGGAGGGAGGGAGGGAGGGAGGGAGGGAGAGAGAGAGAATGAGTGGGCTGCCGTGATTTGAGGGCATCAGGAAGCAGAACTGACAAAGACGGATTCACTTTGGCCTGAGCATGGAATTGGTTTTGCTTTTCCCCTGGAACTGAGCTGGAAGTGTCGGAGCAAACAATCTGTGAGCAGCAGCCTCCACACCAGGCCCGGAGAGAAAAATAACATGCAAACTGAGAGGAAAGTCAGAAAGGCTTGGCTGTTTAAAGCTGCACTCTGGAACTTTTCTGGTGGAGGGTTCGCATGCTGCTTGTCTTCAGAGCAATGTAATAGCTTTGCCCTGAATATTCCAAAGGAGGGCATTAAACGTCATCTCCATGGGGGCAACAAGGTGATGCCAGTAGACCAAGATACAGGTCAGATCTGTGGAGAGACTGCTCACAATTAACTTTTACATTTTTTAAAAAGCTGATGTCATTACCATTTCCTGGAGGTGTGACGCGAACAGGAAGCACTGCTCTGTTAGAAGATCTGTAACTCAAATTAAACTTAATCTGAGCTTTATTTTAACACATCCTGACAAGAAAGAGGGGACTTGGTTGGCACTACAACAGGAAATATGATTTGTGTTGTTAAAGTCTTTCAAGTAAAATTACAGCCAACAATTTTCACTTAGTCACTTTTACCTTTTTGTTGAAAATCAAACACCTGAGCAGGACCATGAATGTAGCATTGATCCCAGGCTCCTGAAAATGTGTTGTTGAAATCTATTTTGTATTTTTTCTTGAGTTTTCAGACAATCGTCAAACTTTTTTCTTTGTTTGTAGAGATACATGTAGAACACCCCCAGCATGATGTCACTGCACAGTGTCAATATAAACAGCTATAATTGAATAAATCTAAAATTAGGGTCAAAGAAGGTAATCAGGTCTACTTATAGGTGTTACATCACATAGTATGCAGCGCTTTAAGGATTCACTTTACACCTTAAGAGGGAAAGCGACTGAATGCGTACGAGAAACATGATCATAATAGATTTAATGTGAAGCAGAACACTTTTTAAACACCACAGATGATGACATTGACCCTGCTAATGCAGAGTGTCCTCAGCAGGGCAGTCAGTGTACCTTGAAAATAGAAGAAAAAGACACTTCATTAACACCAATTACCACTATATTCAAAAGCTAAAGTTTGGTCAGTGTTGTATGACGTCTGTAAATTGTTTGACTCTGTCCTAATGAGGCATAGCTGCGTTTTAATAGACGTTGAAAAAAATGAACTGCAAATGTAAGCAGCTTTTAAAGTTACATGATCTCTACAAATTGCTAAATGGCCCATATTACACTATTTTCTGATCTATGTTGTAATGTTATCTCATCAAAAATATACCTGGAGTTTTGTTTCATTCACACATGGTTAAACACTCTGTTCCACCTTGTGATATCACGTGGTAATACAGGAAGTGCTCCTTTTAAACTCTACACCTTCACCAGAAGCATTTGGGTAATTTCAGCCCTGGAAGTGCTAATTTCTACTCAACAAAAGGCAAAAGGTAGCTGTTAACTTGAAAAATACCGCTTCAGATGCAGACAGACTAATAATGCAGGATTACTCAATCACAACTTTGGGTTTGTTTTTAGTGAAATACTAATATGGCTGAAAGCTCACAAGAGTCAATTTTGCGTAATAGGTCCTAGGTGGGTCGTTTGGTACCGGGCCGCACAGAAAGAATAAATAACTTACATTATTCCCGTTTTATTTATTATCCAAGTCTGAACAATGTTTTATTTAGAAAAATGACCAAATTCTCTCTGTTACATCCGTCTGTGACTCACTCTTGACTCACTCTTGACACATGTCAAGATGCTCGTCTCGGTCTCGGTGATACATTAACACTAATATTAAACCCGCAAGCTGCAAAATGTGTAAAAAGACAGACATTTTGGAAATGTTTATTATTATCTTTACAAAATGCCACAGTTTTTGTGTTGGTCGTATCATTATATTTTGATGTATTTATCTGCCACACCTTAAAGGCCGGTCCCTGAAAATACTGCTTTAAAGGTAGCCTGCACTCTTACTTTCAATCACAACTGAACTTTGGTTACAAGTGCCTTAACCTTCATAGTAGAAAAAGGAGACACGTTTTTCTCAATCTCACTAAATCCAGAATTCACTCACAGTGACGGCACTAGCTAATGATTTGTGGCAGGTGCCTGGTTTTAGTAGTGAGTGTTAAGATGATATAGGGACCCCTTATTTCCCACTACAGGTGTTTGTTGTTGGAACTGGCTACCCAAGGAGTGAGCTTCATATTACTTTCTGATTGAATATTACATCATATCTTGTAACGCAACACAAGTCATGTGTCTGAAATATTAATGAACAGATCTGCATACCCTATCTTTTGCTCACTGTTCAGAAAACCAGTGCAAAATTGTGATAATACTAAGCTCTTGTATCAATTTAAATGGCCTGACCTGGCACAGACAGCAGCAGTCGACTGGGAAGTGGACAGCACAGGCACACTGCCATTATCCCTGGCTCCTCAGTCTAAAAGTGTTTGTGCATAGTAAACCCTGTTCATTTGTCAGGGCGCATTTAGTTGCCATCTGAAGCGGTAGACTCATTACAGAGTCGACAAGTGCAGTCTAGAAGTGAGATAAACATCGTAATAATGAACTTCTACAAAGCCCATAAATGGACTTCCTCTTGTTCTGATTGGATTGAGCAATCCAGGTGCCCTTCAGTTGCCCTACACCTGAATAAAAAACAACAAACAGGGACAACTTTAAAGATAGTTAACCTTCCTTGTGAGGAGTATGCTACCTACTACTCTCCATGGAGATATAATTGATTTGCGTGAAAGTTCCATCCCCATGGAGAAGCTGCTGGTGCCGTCAGGCTAAGTTACAGGTCAGATCTATACAGAGGTGGCCTCACTCAAAGTAAGGTAAGGTAGATAAGGTAAGTTTATTTATATAGTGCTTTTTACAGACACATCTCCCCTTTACAGAGCATTATGAACACACATTCTTCATTCACTCCATACCCGGTGGTGGTAAAATACTATTGTAGCCACAGCTGCCCTGGGACAGACTGACGGAAGCGCCAAGCCAACCATCAGTCCCTCCGACCACCACCATCACTCACGCACACACCACTTTCACACCTACAGTGCATGTTTTGAGTTGATGGGGAAACCGGAGTGCCCGGAGGAAAACCATCCAGACATGGGGAGAACATGCAAACTCCACACAGAAAAGCCCAGGCGCCCCGGGGGTTCAAACCCAGAACCCTTCTTGCTGTGAAGCGTGAGTGCTAGCCACTCATCCACCGTGCCGACAAGTAAGAATTCTGTGTTTTTGAACTATAAAAACAGGCTTAAATTGATACTGAGAGAAATGACAAAAGAAGCAACAACATCTCCATGGAGATCAGCAGGTCAGCAGAAGAGTTGTGCAGTGCACCTTTAACTATGATTTTTATATTTTATGCAAGCAAATGTTGATGATAATTGGTCTGTGCAGTCGCTACTATCAAACTCATGTCAGACTCATGTAAAATGCACCAGGATCCAGAGGCAGTCTGTTTCGGGTTCATTCCAGCATGTTAGCATCAAATGTGTTCAGCCCCTGTGCTTTGGTGAATACGACAGCAACAAAAGAGGACAAGACTCCGGGTGCAACTCTCACGTCAAACCAGAGCAGGTTCATGCTGGAATTTATCTCAATATAACAATTACAATACATCTTATTTTTCTTCTACATATTGAATAATAGAAAAGCAGCTCCTGAGGAAATTTTATTACATTTCTGAATACATTTTCTGAGGTTTCACATTCAACTGTCAGAGCTTTAGAAGAGGTATGCGCTGGTATTTTTAAATAGAAATATTTTAACTTTGAATGTCAAGTAATAACAACTCACAGTATTTAGTCAGACTTGAACTAATTATGTCAAGTCAATTACTGTGTGATAAAAAACATTACTTTAGGTGCAACTTTTCTAACGACTAACGCAGGACTTTGTGGACTGGTGTCAGCGGAACCACCTTCTCATCAACGCCGGGAAGACCAAGGAGATGGTGGTGGACTTCCGCAGACGCCGCTCCACTGCCCCCCCACCAGTGAACATCCAGGGAAGGGACATTGAGAGAGTGGACTCATACAAGTACCTGGGTGTTCATCTGAACAACAAACTGGACTGGACTCACCACACAGATGCACTGTACAGGAAGGGCCAGAGCAGGCTCTACCTCCTGAGGAGACTCAGGTCCTTTGGAGTGAAGGGGCCCCTCCTGAGGACCTTCTACGACTCTGTGGTGGCATCAGCCATCCTGTATGGTGTGGTCTGCTGGAGCAGCAGCATCACAGAGAGGGACAAGAGGAGACTGGACAAAGTCATCAGGAAGTCCAGCTCTGTCCTGGGCTGTGCCTTGGATTCGGTGCAGGAGGTGGGGGACAGAAGGGTCCTGGCCAGATTCACTTCTATGTTGTACCTGGAGTATCACCCTCTTCAGGGCGCCCTGTCTGCTCTGGAGAGCAGCTTCAGTGACAGACTGATCCACCCTCGCTGTGTGAAGGAGAGGTTCCGCAGGTCTTTCCTTCCTGCTGCTGTCAGACTTTACAATGAACACTGCTAACTCTGCTGCCTGTGCAATACTGGGACCCTGTGCAATAATGTAAGATAGTAATTTATTGTATATATAGTTTTTAGATTGCAATTTATTGTATATATTGTCGTAAGATACCAATTTATATGATACATAGTTTTATAATCCTTATCTTTTTAGATTCTTATAGTGTTTGTCTATTTTTAACTTAACTGTACTCTATTGCTGCTACTGTTTCTTGCTGTTCTCTTTACTGTGCATTGCAACACTGAAATTTCCCCATTGTGGGACAAATAAAGGATATCTTATCTTATCTTATCTTTTCTGGTGGAGGGTCTGTCAAGGGCTTTTCTCCATGGAGATGTTATTGCTTTGTCTGGAATGTTTCACAGTATGGCATTAAACCTTGCTATCTTCATGGAGACCAAACCAGATCAAGTTACAGATCTGTGGAGAGGCGACCCCACTCACAATCAGAATGCCTGTTTTTGTATGTATTTTTGAGCACTTAAACCACCTGTAATGGACTAAATTTAAAGTAGAGCTGTTTAAAGTCACACTGTGGAACATTCAAGGCAGAGCAATGACATATCCATCAAGGGGCCCCAACCAAAAAGCATATGGTACATAAAATGGTCTGTAAATGTCCAAAACACACATTTGAATTCCCCTTCCCCTCCAGCACACAGATGGGACAGGAGTGGACTTGAGAGGCTGCGCTCACAGTAAAGGTAGCCTCTGTCGAGAACATGTTCACTGCTCTTTGAGTGACACAACAACATCAAACCCATGTCACACGGAGCAGGTCAGGACCCCATCAGCGCGCTTCCCAGGATGCACACGCTGACAGGGGCCACAGACACAGAGCAGCTGTGAGAGCAGCCTTTTTCTCTTTCCTCCTCCTACACGGGAACTAGCCTCCACTCCACCCCCCACAACACAGGTGAACCACAGGGCAAGAGCACAGCAGAACACAGGAGCCGGAGGAGGAGGAGCAAGGATAAAGAGGAGCAGACAGGCTAGGACAGGTCAGAAAAACACTAATGGGGTAAAAAGCTATGCCTAAGTGTGTGTATGTGAAATATTGTTCTTTTGCTGCTATACTCGGAACTCAAGGAAAATAAAATACAACTGTCTCTGTTGCAGACTCCGGAGAATAGAAATAAACTACTGCTATTACTACAAATTGTTCTTTACCACTTACCTTTCCAGCCAAGAAAACACACTTCAGCAATAATTTGCAAAGTCTGGACACCATTAATATTTGGATCTAGTAATATCTAGTAATAATATCTGGATCTAGTCTGGACACCATTTTTCCTGCCCAAGTGGTGGATGAAGTACCCAATTTTGTAAAAGTAAAAGTATCACATGAGAAATCTACTTAAGTAAACGTATTAAATTACTGGTTTAAAAGGTACTTAAAGGGTAAAAAGTAAAAGCATTTAGCAGTATTTTTAGAACAACTAAAGGATGAAATGTTTAATAAAATATTTTGCTGTTTTTAAGTTAAGTTGTGTATTTGGTTTGCTCAAAATTGGGCTGTTAACTCAAATTAAATGTGCAAAAAATTAGTTTTTTTCTGCAAGTCTCAAGCCATAAAGAAAAATGCTTTCTACTTTTCAGTCCAGATCTAATATTTAGTGGAGTAGGAAGTACAGATACCTGCTCTCAAATGTAGTGAAGTAAAAGTAAAATGTATCCACTGTAAAATGTACTTAAGTAAAGTACAGAGACCTAAAATTTGTACTTAAGAACTGTACTTTTACTTTTGTACTTCAATACCTTCCACCACTGCCTAGGTCTAAGTAGGAATAATTGACAGTTTAGCCAATCAGCAACACACATGGTTCACCAAACAAAACAGACATGGCTGCTTACGAGGTAAAAACAGAAACATAAATTTGTTTTGTGGCAAGAAATGCTGTACTGGTGCTGTTATCTGTGTATCTACTGAATTAAATTCCACATACCATCTATGTCAGTTTTTCCCAAGTTACTAAAAGGAAAATATGTTCTATAAAATGTGACCATCGTGAAGACTACATTCTTGAAATACTACATTCTTGGTATAAAAGTATCATGTTATATTGACTTCATATGAAACTGAAAGGTCTGAAATATTAAAGCCTCCATCCTTGCACACGTCAGTGTGGGGTTCAGCTTACATGGTACAATAGTGTAATCTCCACTGATTCATTGTCGGCCAAATGGAAAGGGCTGTGACAGGGCTGCAGAAAAGACCTCCTTCTCCTGTTAATTAGGTTTGAAAGTTGTGAAAGACACTGGCGGCTGCTCTCTCAAAGCCGGAGGACAGGCCTTCAAACACCACACCAATTTGTAGTGGATTCACTCATCCTCAACCAATATCATCCGACCTCCAAGGGCTAAGAGTACAGCCTTCTAAGACAGTTTCAGCGTGCCGGATCTCACACCCACAAAATTACTCATATTAATCACAATTTTGTCACCTCTGTGTAAATGGCCCACACTGTGCCTTAAATAATGAAAACCAGTCTGACTTTCCCAACAGCCCCCAAAGCCATTGCAATGATTTATATTTAGCATTTAAAGGTCAAAATTTTGCAAAAAGTTGGCTAATGTGTGGCTCCGATCAAGATGTCAGGGATTTTCAATTGAAATGTATGCAGTGGGATATATACTACATTTTAAATAGGCCCCCAAAATACATCATTGTGTGGAGAAATGAGGGTATTAAACCATGTGGACAGATGATGTCTGAGCTTTAACACTTCTGTGCTCAATTAATTCAAATAGTTCAATGTCATAGTTTCAGGAGGTGATAAGCAGGAGGGTAATAATAATTGCACTCAGAGGATATACTCAGAGGTACACTTTCTTCTTAGCTTATACAGTATTGTACGAATTGTACAAATTCAGCCAAGTAAACATTCTGAGGCTGGACATGAGGGGCCTGAAGACGCATGCTGAAGTAGTAATACAACAGTTTCAGTCCTGGGGTAGTGGCTTCATGGAAATAATGCCTGTATCTGTATGATAGAGGCAGTATTTTTCACCCCTGGGAATAACATATGCTCCCCTAAAGCCTGCATTATACAATGTCATTGAATTTAATATAACATTTCATATAAACAGTTCTCAAGGTTACTTCCTCCTGTGTAACATTTAAAGATGTATTATGAAATTTTTGTGGTGGTGGTATTGATGGTGGGGGTCGATTCTTTTTTAGCTTTTTTCATGTTTCTTTTTTAATCTCCTTGTCTTCTCCTTGCCTCGTGACCTGATGTGTCACCTGCTTGTTTGAATGGAAATGCCATACTGTGGAACATTGTGGTAGCATAGTGCATCTTAAAGACATGGCAGACCCCAATATCCAACCCCACACTGTGAAAGTGGTCCAGCTGTAGTGAGCTGGACCATACTGTACTGATCCCGTGTTGAAGCCTCTTTAGAGGGGGACAGTATTTTCAGTGAGGATGTGAGAGTTTCACCTGCAGCGTGGCATTACTCAGCCGTGGCAGGGTAGAGATGTGATGTCTGGAGGGGTGAGCAAGAGCATGGTGACCCAGTGGAGAGAGAGGGATGAACATGAGGAGGGCTCCCTCAGGTCTGCCCCAGGTCAGTGTACTGCTATCACAAGTGTCCCCTGTCCTTGCAGCTCTGCAGGTGTTTGGACAACAGCTAGAGGAGAAACAGGAAGGAAGAGGAGAGAACGGACACAACAACTACACACCATATTCAACTAAATAAGTATCACAAATATCAACATTAAACATGAAAAAAGTGGTCTTAGTTCTGCCTTTGTCCAACCTCTCTATTGCTGGGTTTCAGAAGACATCACAACATATTCAATGCAGATGGGGCAGTTTAAATGAATATTGCTGAAATACAGATTTTTGTTGAAATACATTATGTTTTAGATTATAATCACAAATAGAAATTATTACCTTTTGGATATTTCATCAGAAAATAGCATGCAATCAGTAAAGGAAACTGACTTGCCCCTCATCTGGGAACAGGACGTCATCACATTGAAAGGTTTTCATTTCTCACTCTCTTTCATTTCTCTCTAATGTCTCTCTCTATTTTTTTAATTTTATGATGATTATTCATGTTTTGATTTGTTTATATTGTGATTTTAATGTATTTCTTATTCTTATTCTGTAAAGCACTTCGAATTACTTTGTGTGCGAATTGTGCTCTACAAATAAACTTGCCTTGCCTTATCTTGCCATTGTAAAATCTGAAAACCACAATATTTAGAGCCGTGTTTTTGGTGCTGTTTGCTCTGCGGCATTCTGATGTTGCTGATCAGTGCCGTGTTCTATTGCAGGTTCTTAATTGCCTTCAGGAGACTAATGTCGGTGCACTTAACAGATTTCTTGGAACATACCCCCTGGTGGAGTAGTGCTGTCACGGCAAATCTTCATTTGGCTAATTTATAGGCAACCTGAAGCAGCTGAGACCAACGTTAATTTAAGTGTGAACCTGGGAACACGACTGCACTGGTCATCTTTGTTGGTAACTGTTACTGTTGAACCATTTCCCTTACATTATTCTGCTGTGCCATATTTAACGGCGAAAGCAGATAAGCAGGATATGACTGACCTTGTTTTGAATCGTAATAATGATTTTTGTTTTGCATGGTTTTGAAGTGTTAACACAACAGACTTGAAAGGGCAAAATCATTGTTCTATATGACTACCTTTGAAACCGATTCCACTCCTATATGAATGAGGGATTACACTGACAACACAACCAAATGTATGGAATAAAATAGGCGATAATACGCAATCTCGCCTCTGTTGGTTAACACTAGCAGCTTCACAGGTAAAGTTCTATAGGAGTAACCAGTCTCACATTTTCTCTGAACGATAATCCTGTTTATTCAATCTGGAGGAGCTCATAAAGTCTGTTTTTGACTGCTGGAGTTAAGTGAGCTTTTCAATCATCCACCTGTCACCGCTGCCTAAACAGAGTTATTGAGCCTATTATTTTAAAGCTATACATGGAAAATAGAACACTATTGATTGCCTCGTGTTCCACCTTTAAGGGATTCACAAATACTTCTCTAGTTTAATTTTGTGGGGCCTTCTGGTGAAAATGATTGATGCCAGTCATTGTCCGCAGCACCATTTCTCTGCTCTAAATAAAGCTGAAGGATAAATCCAGTGGCTAAGCCTGTCTCTCACTGGGCTGACCTTTTGATAAGACCATCTCTCACATTCATGGCAGTGCGGAGATGCTTTATTGCCACAACCTAGAAATGGTTTGTGTTGACATCAGATCATTTACAAGCTTCTCCCCGAGCGCTGAAGGCTTAACACCTCGAGATGTGCCAGATTATCCTTGGAGTAAAATCACTTCTAGCCGCTGCACCCGAGATTATATTGTTATCTAGAGGGAAGTGTCGGGGATAGATTAGCCGTAAAAAGTTGAATAAAAAGCACTAAAAGTTCTTTTCCCTTTCTTTCACTGCTCCCCTATGAACTGTTTTATTTTATGGTGGTTTTACGTCCCTCCACTGGTTTAGTTCAACTGTTGAGCGTGAGTCCTTCTATGACACAGGTCAGGGCTGTGTGCAGGGTTTGTGGAGGGGACTCACATGGCCAAAAAGCAGTAGGACGTATAAAATGAATGAGTAGTTTCTTATGTGTGCTGGAGCTGTGGTCATCTGTGGGCCCTTGTTTGGCTCAGTGATCTTCCTCACACACATCTTTTCTTCACCATGACTTTCTCTGGACTACAAGCCACCACAGCGATAAGCGCTCCAATCGGGCCAGTGCAGCAGTGGAAACTGTGAAGTATAGTGTTGGACACAGCCATCTGGCTAAGTCGTCACTGTCCCTGCTCCAGTGAGCACAAAGCTGCAGCCACCTGCCTGGGCCGCCACACTCGCCAGAACAAGGCGACAAGTACCAGGATGTAAGAGGAGATAATGTGTGCTCACATATCAGCCACGAAGAGCCCAGACAGGAACACAGCATACCTCTGAGAGACTGCACTGCTCTGTGGGGTATTGAATATTACAATAACATTTTCTATTTTTTATTTTCTGTTAAAGGATATGCAGATTCTTTTTCTACTTATCGACTGGGGATGGAGCAAGGTCATCCACAAATGCTTTTGCGACAACATTCTCCCAGTGAATATTGGATTTTATCCGTTTCTATCAGAGAACCATTTGGCTTGAAAGGGAAAGCATTTAACAGTTAGTAAGATACACCGCTCTGAGGCAGTGTTTTGCCAATGGCCAAACCTCAGACATCTTTAAGTCCTGTATCAAGTCTCCATACTGTAGCAGGTAGTTGGCAGCAGCTGAGCACATTCTGCTGCAGTTTAAAGCTCTATCTCACCTTCTCCCCCTGTCTGCTGTCAGAGCTCACTGCCAATTCTCCCTGACATACACACGACTCACTAGGGATGCCCGGGGAGCCCACTTCCATCCAAGCTGTCAGCGATGAATATAAGGCAAGGGCCTCAGAGACAGGAGAAGGGGCTCAGATCAGGGCTCAGGTATAAGCACAGCACAGCCATTACACCATCAGAATTAAATGATAAGATTCCAATTACCGGCTCATTTAAGAGCACTGGGCAAACAGGAGTGCTGGAGGATGGGGAACTGGAGGGGAAATTCAGGGTTTTTTAAGGTAAATAAATTATATAAAACAAATTAAACCATTAACCATATAATATATTTGCAAATGTAGAAATATTAACACACTTTCAAACCATACCAAATGACCAATTAACACTGAAACCAGCAAGAGTTTATAAAAAGTTTGTGTTGATATGGTATTACAAAACCTGGACTAAAAAGTGGATATAAAACGTGTTTACACTATGGAAATCACTGCATTGAGGCATAGATGACTTGATGTTGTGCAACTGGAACAGAGCGAAAAAGGAGTAAACCCATTATTCAAATTTGTTTGGTATAATTACTATAACTCTACGACGAGAAAAGTGCTGCTATTAACAGAAATTATAAGTTAAAGACCATCATTTAGTGATGTTACCAGCAGGGGGTCTTGTCCTCTAATTAATGCAGCATGTCCCAGTACTACAGAGCAGATCTACTTGCAGCACTGCTCTATTATTCAACATAGCCAGGGGGGAGGGAGGAAGTCTGCGGTCTGGAGTCACCTTTCGCTGCCCCTAACCAGATAGAAAAAGATGAGAAAGCATGGAAATGAGGAAAGCATTGTGGCTAACAGGGAAAGGCTTGAATGGTGATGTGGTCAAATGCTAAAGGAGAGCATCTGACCCAAAACCGCAATGGGGTGAGCAGGAAGTCTGCATCAAGCTGTCATCACACTGCTCCTGCTGAAAACCTAATCAGAAAAAAAACCACAAGTGATTTTGATTCTTTTGCAGTAAAAGATACCACACTGCACCTTTTTGCCCCTTTGCTCTTTTATTGTTTGAAACCCCTTCCCAGAATACAACAGCTTCAGTTCATTCATGAGACACACAGTTTTCCTACAAATACAATGGTCAAAAAACACAGTAGTTGTGTACCATTGGCTGAACATTATACAAGAAAAACTGAACTGAAATAATGTACAATGCTGTCAAATGGTAGTAGAAAATCATGAAATGCAGGAGATTTGTGAAAACGACGACATGAAATGCAAAACAGACAATGGGATCATACATGCCGTGTTTACCAGGAGCACAGACAGGGGGATGTTGTTAAAGGATCTGGCAACAAACGCACAAAATGTCATTTACATTACATTCAGCTTGGTGAATATGACATGGTTACTTATTCTTACTCTGGGTAAACATATAGCATATTATTCACATAGTGTTCACTTTACATATGATACATCTCTATGTACATAACCCTTTCTGTCAGCCAGACTCCAGGCACTTTCTCTGTTACATTGCAGTCTATAGCTTCTAGCAGCTCCGTCAAAGTCCTTTGTTCTCTACTCAGACACAGCACTGAAGATTCAGTGTAGAATACTCAACAATGGGCAAATTCTTTTCTTTTATGGTGTTGTCCTTGTGTAGGTCCAGAAGAATGCTCAAACAACAGAGCAGGTTACTAAGAGTTGGTCTATCAATAATTCTTGACATTTAGAATAATTTTGCCAAACAGTGAAAGCCTCACATCTAAATTGAAAATCATTGAGGCAAACACCAATTACCTCTCTATTTGTAATGTGCCATAACAAACTGACCATGACTGCCTAATATGCAAAATCAGATTAGAAGGGAACACCCAAAAAGTGCTGCTTACCCAACCCATCACAATGTTGCCCTTGTCTCTTAAATCAGTATTTTTTATTAATAATGAAATGTAATAAACTGTATTTATTTAAACTTTAATTTCAAATTATTAATCTTTTTTTTATTTTGTCAAATATATTCCACCCTCTAAGAAGTGCCAAAATAAAGAGATAATCTGTTTTATAGATTTCAGTGGTCATAATGCTTTGCCTGGGAAAACATATATATTTATCATTTTGTATGAGGTCATTTTAAAGCAACTGTAAATGTAAAAATATGTAATTATTAATTAATGTTAATGCCCGTCTTTACATGAATATAATTGTCTTTTTTATACATCACTTACAGCAACAGTAAAACTGATTATTTAAAACTTGAAATGTCATAAAACTTCAAGCTGTCATAAGCTTCAAAAGGGGGAACATCATCTTTATATGAAAGAATGTAAAACAGAGTTAACCCTGTGGCGTTTGATTGGTTCAGACACTTATCACATTGTACACACCACTTTGATGGCATGTCGGTGACAGCTCCCCCTGGGCCTAACATTAAACACACAAAAACAACCACAACAGCCTGTACTTCACATATTGTGTGTTTGGAGGCAAATATTCAGATGAACGAAGTAACAAAAGGATTCAAGTTAAGCCTTTGGGATTGGCACTGTGACAAAATGGGACCAGAAATCTCCAGTGGTGGTCCAGGCCTGGTTCCATCCACCTACTGCACAAGTGGTAATCTTCTATAGCACAAACATCAGAAAATACAACACATTTGCACCACTGTACAGTCTGTGTCAGTCTGTAGGCTTATTAAACAGGAGGATGTGGAGATCAGAGAATAAGGCAGTTCATGGTATGGGAGAGGAGTGCTGCTAATAACCACAGTGGCCTCTGCAGCGCTCTGAGACACAGGAAAATGCCTCCCATGTAAAGATAATACTGCTGAAACTCTGAAATTTCATCCATCTCCCTCGCCACTTCAATGAAACGATGAAACACAGCCAAGGTGACCCATCTTTACAAGAGACAGGTCTATTTTGTAGCTTACAATATTGTTTTGCTGCTACGGAAACCTTAACACAAAAAATAGTCTGGAGGCAAAACAGACCCAAAAAAGCACAAAATATCAAACGAGGAGCATGTCAGTGATAAGAGGAAATCACAGCTGCACATTAAAGGTTAAAAGTTGAAACCTTAAGTGTGTTTTTCCTCGAATCTCAGCTAGTGGCTGCAGTCTTTTCAATAGAAAGTCTCCGGTTGAGAACATGAAAGTGGCAAGGTCACTGGACAGCCTTAACTCAAATCTCCTGCATGACGAGCTCCTCCGCTGTGGTAAACATTTAGTTGCTATCTCGCTTCAAAGCAGTCCAGGTATTCCTGGACGAGGTCATAACAGAATCGATACTGGTCCTATGAAAAATACAATATGTATTCAGCAAAAACCATATTTTACAGCAGAAATGTATTGATTAGTGTTTGTCCTCACCAGAGACTCCACCATGTTGGGTTTACAGTTACGTAGAGTTTTAACAGCATAAAAGATATCCACCATGTTCTGATACTGGCTCATCTCCAGGACGATGTTACAGGCACAGAACACACCACTGCGACCACCACCATTTCTATCAAAACAAACACAGATGTCAAGTCTCTTAATGAAATCAGAAAGAAGGTTTTGCCAACATCATATAATGATTTAAGAAGACATCTAGGGCTTGGCATGTATGGTATAATGCATACTTTTATTGATTTGTGCAGCTTTATGTCCTCTGAAGTGCAATAAGACACAATGAAGTTTAATTAAGAACGGTTACAAAACTGTCACAATGTAGTAAATCCACATAAAAAGCTAAAAAGTCTGAACATTTGCCGTGTTTAATATTGTATGCAGCATTTCTCATTACACACCCAGAGTTGAGTAAATAACTTTTACAAAATGAAACATGAACAAATATAAAGCAAACAAATATATGATTTCTGGGCCTTGTTTTACATTCTGTAATTTTCATCTGGTCTTCACTGAGTCTATGTGCTTTAGCACAAATCCTATCACATTACATGCCAAGCAGAGATTCACCTACACATGCTCTGAGCAAATTTGAAAATGCAAATTTACTGCCATGTAGAGATAGGCCTCCTAACACACACACACGTGTGGATTATGAATGTATAATAGTGCAAGGTCTTTAATGTGAAGACATATTATGAATTATCAAACTCAAGCAACCACAGCAACAAAACCTGGACAAAAATATAACAAAACAAGAAAGTTGATGTGGAAAAGTAGGAAATAAGCCCATGCTGTGTCATGACATCAAATATTGTTCCAGTCTTCATAAATGAAACAAAATATCAATAAACTGGAGGAGGACAATCCACTTCCTGTCTCCAGAGACTAACCCAATGAAGGTGGGCACAGGCCTCTGCAGCCAATACAAGCGATATTAAGGCAATCAATCGTTGTCAGTGCACTGGCAGCCCTGGATTTACTGTAGTGGGAACCCGCACATTCTGTATTAAGCCATAATTGATTTGATCTCCATAATCTCTTTCCTGGTTGTCGTGGGTAACACTGTGTGACAGCGCTGAGTGATGTGCTTTTGGGTGGAGGCGCGGGCTGAATGTGCGATGCTTTGGCAATGAGATGGACAGCCCATTCATATTCATCAGCCGACGTGTGCTCTGGGGGCTTGGGACAACAGACAAGAGAGGGCACCCAGGCATTTGCACACTGCACCACACTGCACCACACCACACAACTGCTTGCCTCCAAAAATAATATTAGATAGCCAGCAGAAGGACTTTGGGCTGTACTTTATCACAGCAAATCGACACAAGACAAGGATAAACCTGGAGTCTAGCATTTTATAAGTAAACAGTTTTTATTATAAAAGTTTACACAAAGAGGTGAGGTTTACTTGTGTTTTGATTTGAATAATGTAATAGACAGTGTGCAAACCTATGAGTTTCGCCAGTATGTTTTATCAGTAAGAACACAATTCATTGTAATCAAATCATAATCACAATTTGAATGGTTGCAGTTAGAAAAATGCAAATGGTGCAATTACTTGAGTTTTATTATGTATAAACTTGCTAACCCTGCAGTATAAACCTGTTGTAAAATGCATGGGATCCCTGTATTAGATTAGCATAATTCATGTTACAGTCAGCACTCAAATGTTAATACTCCTAGATGCGTTTAAATGAACAGAATCCTGATTTCAGTACATAAATGGAAAAATCTAATCACATGCACAATACTTCAGAAAAAAACAATTATATTCAAAACAGTCCTAAATGATCTAGTATGACGGATTACTCACAGACAGTGGACCACCGTGCGCCCCTCGCCACAGTCCCTTTGCCACTTGTGCACTTGGGCCAGGAGGTTGAGGAAGGCCTTCTTGGAGTCTGGGACGTCTCTGTACGCAGACCAGCGCAGGAACTGGAACTGACACACCACCAGCTGGCCCTCCTGAAGCTTCAACACCAAAAACAGTTCATGTCAGAAGATTCTATTCTGTATTTAATCAACAGCTCATATTCAACTGCACCACCTGACCCCTACCTACCCTTTCACATATTTTTAATGCACCACACCCTGTAAGGGAAAATAACCCTCCAAGTACTCAGGCAGCAGGACAGGCAAGAGGTGGTTTCCTTGGGGCAGCATCTCTGTCCCAAGTGGAGATGCTTGCATATTGATTCCGTCTAATGTAGTTATGGCCAGAAAGGGCATATTGCCCTTTTTTATTGCACTGTAGATGTTATGGTTGTTGTTATGGTTCTGTATGTATTTGTCCTTTTTTCTCTCAATAAAAAAGAGAATATGAAAGATAACACAAAAAAAAAGATTCTATTTTCACTCTGTTTACACTTGTGGACCGCTTCTTCCATACTCGGAGCATCTGTTACACTTTGATTATTAAGTCTGAAGCAGATTTTGGTCACCTTGAGTGTTGTAAAGGCCTCTGACATTGATTATGTGTACTGACATTTAAAGATGTCAAGTCTGAAACCCTTGTAAAATATATTAGTAAGCCATTACCCCACTTCTACAATAGTTTTTATCTCAAACATGCCCCCCTCCCATGTCCCTGTACCCCGGTTGAGAAACACTGCTCCACTACACTAGTGACATTTGAGCTTGTGTTTATAGGTTTGTTGATGGCGGTTAACGCCCTGTGCGAGTGCTCTCCTGCTGCACACTGTCTGTGAGATGTACGAGTGTGAGCTGTGCACCCGAGCGCTCCCTGTGTGTTCATAACCTTGTCCTGTAGAAGCTCACGTAACACTTAGGGACCAGTGGAGAACTGTAAGTCATGCAAATTGGGCTGGCAGCGACACCAACGATGCATGGAGGAATATGCTCTGTGGAGGTGGGATTTACTCATTTCTGTGGGACTTTAATACCTACTCATTCATATGCTTACGATGCACTTTCTTTGACTTTTACTTTCTTTCTACGCCCTATATCATTGGAAATACTAATAGGCAGAGGGCAGGACAGAGAGAGGGAGAGGTAGGTTATTTCGGTATGATTTTTAATCCGCTGCTCTAAAAAGTTGCCCTACTCTTGACAATGCTGTCCACAAAGCAGAATAAAGGCGGCATATGAAAGTGGGAGCGACAAGGCCAGTGGGAAGAGGAGGTGAGGATGCCAATCAGGGAAGAAAGGAGTCTTTGGCCCTGCCTGTCGCCCTGTTAAAAATGGCATCAATGAGACATAGTGCATACAAATTCCTTTAGTAATTGGTTGACAGGGATCCTGAGCAGAATGCATGCATGTACTTATGCTAATTCTTCAGTATAAAACCATCCAGGCACAGACACATCCAACAGTGAAGAGAGAGAAGAGACTTATCCATGTGAACGCTCAGGCTGCAACTACAGAGGGACAACTCTCACCTAAGTGTACTGGGACATGAGGTCGTATCAGCTCATATTCTTCACACACGGCTTCACTAATGCAAAATGTCTGCTCTAAATTTTAATATATTATTAAGTATGAGGTGTTGAAAGCGCTTTACATTATTTGAAAAAAATAGTTGTGTCCCTGATATAAAGTAAACAACTTACCACTACTACAATTACTACTATTTTTTTTATTGTAATGTTGATATCTACATTTTAGAAAACAAATGTAAGATTTTAGATTCTACTAACTTGAGTTAAAGTCCAACATGTGAGAGTTAAAAGCATCCTAGTGTGTGATTGTAGTAATGTTGTGATGACAGTAAGCATTTAAGTCCATTCTATTGTGTATTGTTCATCATTTTGGGTGCTTACAGTCTGTCACACTATCAGAATAATACATTTCTCAAACACATGTCTCAGCTGCCACAGCTGTGCAGAGCCTCACCCTGGTCACGTTCTTGACCCTGAACAGACGAGTGATGACGTCTTCATCGGCAGACATGGACAGAAACTCCACCTCCATAGGCCCGTACTGCTGCAGGCCCGGCTCTGGCCAGTACTGCACACACGGCTGTCAATCAACAAGATCTGAATTACTCTTTTAAACTTGGACACAAACTAGAATATAATAAAAAACAATTCTTAGTAACAAAGAGCAAATAGAGAAGCTATACACAATTTCAAGAGGACAAATGAGAAGGGGAAACAACTATAACATGGCTTGTCCTTAAAGGGTTTTAAATCTAAGGTGAAAGCAGAGGCTGCCTCAATATTGAGCACCTTTTTTTCCTAAACTGTGATCCATGTCATTTTATTGTTGCTTGTACGTATGTTGTAACTATGTACAGTAATTGCTGGTTAAATAAAGGTGAAATAAAATTTAAAAAAGAAAATGAAAAGCTATAAAAAAAAATCAATTTTCTGTAATAGGTGTGCTTTAATAAGAAACAAGTCCACTGACTTCCTGGTTGGAAAACTGTAGTTTCCAAATTTGCGAAAAGTAGATTTAGCATAATAGGTCTCCTTTAACACACACACACACACACACACAAAAAGTTCCTCCAAACCACATGTTTTCAGTAACGGAGCATTGGCTGTGGACCTCTTGATTAAAAAGCATATCAGTGACAATTAGAAATATAAAATAAAATGCAAGTTGATTAATTACCCAGCCTTACTGAATTGTATGAAAAGCATCAGTAAAATAATATGCTGGTAAAATCTAACTAAACATTTACAATAAATGCAGTTCACAAGAGATGGAGAAGAAAATGCAATGCCAAAATGAATGAGGTAGCATTAACACGTGGATTGTTTTGCAGATTCATGTGAAGAGGAAGCCCTTATTTCTATGAAAATCTCTGCTAACAGTTTAGCAAGGAGCTAAAATGGATAATTTAGAGCATAACAAAAGCAGGAGAAAATGTAGAGTAGGTAAAAACAGCTTTGGCAAAGCGCGAATCGGTGCCTTTAATGGTGAAGCAAGAGGTGTTATGGTGGCACACTGGTGTTAATAAAACCGGAGAGACGAGGCAGCACTGCTCGTGTCACAGCTCAGAGCAAATGAAAATGAAGCAAGACACATTTCTTTAGCAGCACAAATGAGCAGAGTTCATAACAAGATCCTGCAACTTGAAATGAGAATAACTCAATTTTCAGGCAGGAACTGAAAGAACTTCACTGCACAATAAGAAATCAGATCAAAATAAGGACTTGATTAGAAGAGACTAAAGAGAAATCTTGTTCAGTTTTGTACCTGGGAAATTCAAGTACAGGCACAATGGAGCCAATATGGACTGTGTAAGAAAAGGTGGTACACATACTTTGACAGAGAAAAAAATCAGTGCCATACATAAATTTAATGCAACTTTACTTCTATTTGCTTAATTAAATCTTTCTGAGTGTGGCATAAATTGGTTTACAATTACGTGTCAGGATAAACAGTAATTATTTTTGACTAAACATAAAAGCTGACTCAATAATGTAAAAATCGTCAGCACAGTCTGAGTAGCATAATTAGCATAAACAACTTTTCATCAATTCATCGACAACGCAAAGACATGAGTTTAAAGTTTTTGACATTTCAACGCTATAATCAAATGAAAAGTTAAAAAGTGGTAGTGCTGCAATTAACACATGGTATTTCATTATTTAATTAAGTGCTGATAAAAGCTTGTGCCAAGGCAAACTTTTACAAATAGTTTTAATAAGATGTAAACAGATGCCAGGAAAAGCTTTGAGGGATTTTGTTTACTTTTGAGACAAACAGTTGGACATTTTCCATCGGTATTTCCCCCTGACGCTGTTGTACTGAAGTCTATTTGAATCCAGCGCCCAACATTTTTCAGAGATTAAATTATTAAACAACTCAGGATTGTAGCATCTTTCTCTTCCTCAGCAATGCTCTTTGAATGTGTTTATCCCTCATACTACAAACAGCATTTGCATTAGAGATAAGTATGTATATATGTATGTCATGATGCCCTTTTAAATGAATATAGTTTCAAATTTGGAGAAGGTGACGCAATTGAAAAAAAAACTGTGCTCACTATGCATTTCTGACTGTGTGGCAATTACAAGCTTGTAACATTGGTTTAGTGCACAAATATAAATAATATCTTGTCACACACACTTTTATACCTTTGATATAAATTGTAATAAAAAGTAATACATGCGTTACAGAACTGAATTCTATGGTTAAGTGTGAGAAGGAACGGCACTATTTTAATAGAATATGATGGCTGCTATTATAAGACATTAAAACTTGTGAAATACAGTGCTACAGCAAAAGTGGTGTGCTCAGGAGAAAAAGTGGGGCGCAGACAAGAAAGGACTGTGGGATATGTCTGGAGGGCACAGGCCTATTCTCTGGAGACAGAGCGCAAGGAGGGGAAGGGAAAAACTAGGGCGGGCCTTATCTAGTCATGCTTTGAGATCAATGCGGTCAGGGATCAAAGTCAGACAAAATGCCAAGAAGGAACTAATCCGCAGCACAGTAAGATATAGGAAAGAGCGAAAGGCAGTGAATATCAGGAAAAGTCTTCACTAAATTTCACATAACCTCGAGAATGAACCCAAGTTATCCACAGCTACAACAAAATCAATTGCAATAAGACTAAACACAGCGGGGCCACCTTACCCAGGCGGAGTTGGACTGGTTGAGCTGGTTGAGCATGACTACAGCGGTGCACCCATAGTCGTACACAAGTCTCCAGAAGTCCGCAGTGGTCCCAGGCAGAGGGTGAGGGGTCACCACGAACGCAGCCTGGCGGTGGAAGCTGTCGGCCAATGCTGCATTTATGTAGTTGTTGCTCTCCCCTTCAGTGGTGACCAGGAACGCCAGCGCCCGGTCCGGAGGCAGAACGTCCATGCTGCGGTTCTTCTCACGGTTTCGGGGCAAAAGGGCGATGCTGCACTCCTCCACATCCAAGTGTGGGGTCACAGAGTTTAGAGTCTGCAAAAGAATACAGCAGGTGAAATACTTTGACGGAACACAGGTAAACCAAAAACATGAGCTTCTTTTAGAGTGTTTTTTTTTACTTAAAGGTGCACTGTGTACATTTTTTGATGGAGGATCTGCTATGAGATTGGAGATAAAAAGATACTACCAGGCTGTGAAGAGAACACCCTCCTCACTGTAAAAATGTATGATTAAGTATTTTTAGGAGTAAAATACAAAATTAATGCAACACTGTAGAAGATTCCAAGCAAAGCAATAACATCTCCAAGCAAACAAGCAAGTGGCAGAACTTCCAAACTTTACATAGTGCTCCTTGAAATTTGCATTTTTGTAAATTGCTTCCACCCAGTCACTAGTTTTAAATAAAAGCATGTTCTCAATATATTAGTATATACTAGAAAAGCTATGAAGCCTGGTGGGAAATTCACCACCTCCTTGTTTCCATGGAGATATGATTGTTTTTCCTGGAAAGGTATTCGAAATTCCAGGCAAAGCAATAACAATAAACAAATAAATAAAAATTAAGAAAATTTACTGTAGCCTTTTCCTGTATGGAGTAAGCTCTGTAAATCCTCCCTATTTTTTCTTTCCCTGGCCCACCAGAGGCATGGCAGTTTAAGGCACTGCTCACATGTGAGTGTTACCACATCGGTATCGTGGATTTGTCCCCAGGTCATGACTGTTTGCTGAATGTCTCTACCTCCTCTCTCCACATTTTACACTTCATCTGTCCTATGTGCAGAAAAGTTCAGGACTTCAAGCTTAGGCCTGGCACAAAAAGTTAGAGGACAACATTTGTCCCATCTGGCCATAACTACATTAGACAGAATCAAAATCTCATGAATAATACATCTGAACAGTGGTGATGGCTGCTCCACTACAAAACAGACTGGACGACAGCAAGACAAGAGACACGCAGCGACGCGGCGTTTATTAGATCAAAGCTGTCACATTTTCTTTTAATTAAGAGCTCACACTTTGTAAAGAAGTGCATCTCACTACCAACTGTAACTCTGCATAATCTTAAGAGATATGTCTGTTACACTGCAGCTTATGAACAGGATAAAACAATATTAAATAAAAGCAGGAGTCACTTTGAAATGTTAAAGCCGACTGAAGCAGAGTGAGTGGAGACGCAGGTAAAGCATGTGGGGAACACAGCTGGCTCTCCTCTCCCCTCATCAACATCTAACGAAAAGCTCTGACACGGCGCTCCCACAAACCACATCAAGCATTTCAGAGCCAGTCACAGCCCATCACGAGTGAAGGGAGGGAAAGTGCACTCATGTTTGGAGGGATATACGCGGTTTTACCATTCTCACTCGAAGAGTTTAAAGATAGGTTTAAAAATCCCAAATGTGCACTACTCCTCTGTCAGCATATTTACACAAACTTGCTAAATACTGTAAAATAGGATATGCGGTATTTTTGTATAAAACTATGAAGAGTTCAGGGCAAATTAATCTGTTCTGTTTCAAGTATAAAAGTCAGAAACCGAACATAGAGTGGGGTGGGCTATAATATGCCCAAAAATTCATAATTTTTTTGGAGCCAGATCACAACTTATGCCCACTTAGTATTTCTATACTGCACCAAAAACCCTATGTACAGTAGCAATAAGTGAACACGCTGAAGTGTAAATGCAACGTAAGACAGATACGGTTCTATTTAAGTGGAGCATACACCATATAAGCACAAATAACATGGAGTCATATGGCCACTGACATTTCACCATCCCAGCACCTGTTAGCAGGTGCAAGATCTAACTACAGCAAGTGAACATTTGTTGAGGGGGTCTTGAAAGTAAAAAAAAAAAAAAGACGTTATAACTGTTCCGTATGTGGTTGCATCTTGTTCTATTTCTTGCACTACACTAACTCATCGTTCAAATGCATTTAGTGATTGTACCTAATAATTACAACGTGTGCGATTATAGATACTCATCTGTCATGCCATTTATTTATTGCGTACAGTTTATTGCATCAGTGGCATAAAGTGGTCTTCAATATTATCATTTATCATCACTTTCTTTAGGAATGTATCAAAATTAAAAGCTTGTTCCTGTGACAGGACTAGTTGTATAAATAGCAGATGATTATAACAAATAGCATTATGGTCACCAACATTTACTCGGCATCGTAATGTGTTATTGACAAAAGCACTGACCTGAAACTCATCTCGAAGTTGTGAGGAATTACTCTGTGAATCCACGCGCAGCATCTCTTTGTAAGCGACTGCAAATTCATTGACAAGGATGGCCGTCTCTCCGCACAAACAGGCTTCCAGAATGGCATCATGGATAAAGATATACTGCTCCTGCAAATTACAAGCAATTGTGTTTTTGAATATAGGCACTGGCAGAAAGAGTGATTTTTCAAGTAAATTCAATTAAAAGTACAGTTTCTTGGCTAAAAATGTTCTCAGTTACAAGTACTGCTGCCAAATTTGTACTTAAGTAGAATTATATAGTACACATGAAAAATACTACTCAAAACACAAATTACTTTTTTAGTAACTTGTGTTTTGTGTAGCATGTTGGATCAGTCTTTAAATTAAGTAGTTTAAAGGTGAATCCACATTCTTTGAGCTCATTTTACATTTGAAATGTAACCAATTACAAACTATTAAATTAAAAGCCATTAAAATATAATAATTACAAGTATTCTACCCCTGATTATAGATAAGATTTGTTCGAGGTCAAAGTAAAGAAGAGTGAAACAGGAGACAGGTAAAATATATGTATATTTGAATTCATTATGAGACAAGAGAAGACTATTTTTCATAAGCAGCTTTGTCTCTGAATTAAACATGGGCAATAATGCCGCTGGTGTATCAAAGCTGTTTGAGAATAGATAATATTTCAGAGTAAACAAACACATGATATGCATTTAATTAGAACCTCTGCAAATACCCTACAAATGTTATAAACAGCTAAGTCAATGTAGGATTTACATAATCAAAGGTGAACATGTAAATTATCTGCAGATCTGAAGAAATGCATGTTGAGGGGGACATGAAGGGCCTTCTCTCAAACTGTTACTGTGACCTTTGTACAAGTCCCCAAAGAGGGTTATGATAATATTAGCCCACAAACATTGATGCACAGGAGACGTTTTGCCTAATTAAAGACATGTTGTAGCTGTGAGCTGGCTGTTGGCATGTGTGGGCTCACCTCAGTCTGGATCATGTTAATGCGGCGTGAGCACAGGGTTTTCACACAGTTGTAAATGTCCACCACTCCCTCACACTCAGCCATGTCCAGCATCACATCCAGGACTATGTAGCAGCCAGTGCGCCCCGCTCCAGCACTGCAACAACAACAACAACAACAACAAAGAGATAAAGCCGCACTTATTAATATTTCGTAGTCCACATAAAAGGTAATCATTTTGTTAACTGCTGCAGCCTGGGAATAAAAATCAAATGTTATTTTACTGTTCTTAGTGAGGTTGTGCTTTCATTAACAGTTACGGCCTGTAGGCTACAATAAAAACCTGTGAAACATCAAAAGTAATGTTTATTCATTAATTAAAAAGGTGATTACATTTATGTACTCATCTTAATTAAGACATTTAAAGTTAGCAAACAAAATCCAATCTTGCGTCTTATGTCTAGTCAGGTATGCAAGCATCCTCAGGCTATATTTTATCTGTAACCCAATCCAATTTGAATGGATATTTTTTTATTATTTTAGTATTGATAAAATAACAACAAGTGTCTGTGTTTGTTGAAACTTTTTCAAACCCAGAGCTATAAAAATACTGTACAACTTTCCCATTATTTTCTTTCGAAAAGTTGAGGCCATAAAGTTAATGGTAGTTTGGTTTACAACAGTTTCAAAAACAGCAGTAGTTAGATGGTGGATGGTACCTGCAGTGAACCACCACTGGCCCCGCATCAGGGGGTGTGGAGGCTTTGACTCTTCGTATAAAAGCTAAAAGCCCGGTCGCGTGATAGGGCACCCCATGCTCAGGCCAGGATGTGAAGTGGAACTGTCGCACCTCATGCTTGGTAGAGTATCCTCTCTACAAAATCAAAGGAAACAAAGAGAAACAGAAACTATGAATTATTATGTAAAATATTCACAAATGTTCTGTGCTTAGAACTGTAAAAATGAAGTGTTGGAACTGGTTTATAGTTAATATTCACCTATCCACAGAAGCAAACTCAGACACTCAGTGTTTCATCCGTCTCAGCATTAAACTAAGATCATTTCACAATCTTTTTATAATTGGCTTCAAAAAGTGGTGGCAATATTCAAACACATATGCCTGTACCTTGTTAGTTGAAATAGATGTTAAGATGGCAAGTTTGTGGAGCCAAACCAATAATAAGATACATCATTAAAAACTGTGAATCTCCCATAGAGTTATATAGGCCCCAGTCCTCTATCTGAAATTATGACATCAAATTCATCATCGTAAAATTCCAGACATGGAGGCAACCATTAAACATTGCTATCACTATTTAAACAATTTTACAGATGTCGCATCAGTTTCTGTGATAAATGTGAGATATTTTTGGTTCACAAGGGGACAGTTAAACATGAAAGTAGGTTTAGCATCAGAAAGCCTGGAGGCATGTGAGTCTAGTTGTACAGTACGCCTGTGTGACAGACAGGTGGACAGGAATTACTTATGCTCCCGGGGAACTGGGAGGTTTCTCATCTCTACTGGGAGCCTGTTCAATCCCTCCCTCCACACCGTCACGGCAAAGTAAAGCGACAAGGCAAAGATTTGTTGTAGACAGAAAGCCCTAAAAAGAATGTGATAAAACACAAGCTGTCACCGCCTCCTGAATTTGCCTGATTTGAATAAGCAGAAGCGTGACATAGTGATGATAGGCCTGTGTTTGTGCCACTGTCATTTCAGCACCGCAATGAAGTCTTCCAGTAACAGCCTCGGGAAACTGGAGGGTAAGGAGGGAGCATTCTCACCGTTTGGTGGGTAGACAGCGGGGGCATATAAAAACCACTGTGGTTAATCCCTCTCAGTGTTGACCATGTGCCTCTATTCCCATCACAGTCAACATTTAATCTCTTCTTTTAGTGCAACTATTAATTCTGCTGAGTAGTGTCAGCTCACATCATCATTTAAAAAAGAGTGAAATGCATTTAGTCTCACGTAAACATAATGACTACGCTCTAAATGAAACGGATATTTGCGTTCAAACCTGCAGTTAAATGAACTCACCCGTTCTAAGGCAAAGGTGCGCACAGTGTATTCTGCCAGGGTCTCGCTCTTCAGTAGAGTGATTTTGATGTCACCGTACATCTCGCTGTCTTCAGGCCAGTACTTGCAGCATTTCACCTGGTTGAAAGAGGTGAGAGGAATAGAAGTTTAAATGGAAATAAACATTGCCTCCATTCAAAAGAGTAATATGCTTGTCAACTCCCTGACCTGTAATAAACCTCCTGAATCAACAACATGACAAATAAGTTGAGATTTTATTTATTACTCTTATGTGCTTCAGCTCTTTGACTTAAATGTACAATATACAACTTTTCTGGTGGGAGGTACAGCACCAATGTGTCTCCATGAGGTTGTTATTGCTTTGCCAGGAATAGTAAATGAAAAATTAAATTCTGTGACCTGGACCAAAGTTTTGAAAACGTTTCCACTCTTTGGTCCAGTGCACAGAATTGGATTTTTTGTTTGCTTGGATCATACCTAGACGACTGAGGGAATACAGACATTAACCTGGAATGTTCATCAGTAACAATTTGAAGATAATTTCAGCAATAAAAACACCTATAATTGAAACAATGCAAGATTAGCAGGTTTAATGCTGTACTGTGGAACATTTGAGGCAAAGCAATAACTCAAAGTAAATAATCTGTAAATTACATAAGATACCCTTTGCACGGAGACCTCATTACAGTATACACACAAGCAGATCAAAATATCTTCTGCTGTCCCATTTTTAGTTTATCTATTATAGATATAATTTTGTGTCTGAGTATAATAACAGACTAGTCTCATAGTAGCCTCACAATAGAAGCGGAGGAATAAAAACAAGCTGTTGTGTGTTTTTCAGAGGCAGAAAAAAAAAAGCCTATGATAATCACATAATGTGGGAAAGTATAATGAAGAAGACCACTGCAGTCTGTTGTTCTCACTACACAAAAAGGTAATTTTTAGTTAAATGGAGATGTTTGGATTCAGTCAAAGCATTACTCATGTGTTGACTTTCCCCAAAATTGTCAGGATTGAGAATCAATTTGGATCTAGCAATAGCGCAGAAAAATGGCGCCAATTTAACCATCTTAGCTGCTCTGAAAAGCATAGGGTACTTAAACTTGCATTCATATACTGCAGGTATTTATGTGAGCTTGGAAATAGCGTGGTCTATTGTGCGCCGGGTATTAAAGGCGCGTATGTACGGACAGCAGCCTTAAAAGCACCATACAGAAGACGCTATTATGCATGACAAGTACTTCACGCTACATTTGATGGTGCTTGGTGTCATTATGGTCATGATGGAAATTTCTATAACACCCCACCTCAATTTGATGGTACAGCTATAACAGATAAAAGGGACAATCTCAATCTCAACAATAAAGACCTGTTTATAATCTGCTTTTGGGGCCGCTATTGTTATGGCTGTACTGATGTGCGGGAGTGGGAGAGTGTGTCTATAATGGTAAATTCTATCAGCAGCTAGCGTGAGTATAGATGCAAATATCAAAACGTGCAAAAATAGGCAAAATCCTTTCATTTTGTCGTCTGTTGATATAATGTCTCTTTATATCCAGATAAAATTTGTGCTTATTAGAAAGTAACTAGAGGGAATACATGCAATCACAATATAGAGATATTAGTGGTAGTAGTAGATTGTTTATATATATATTCCTTTTGATTGAATGTGCATATACTTGGTAGTAGGTGGACACACTTACCCTGCCCACCTCCACAAGTTTAGTGATCATGACAATGCTGAAGCAATTCTCCTGCCACACCATCCTCCAGAAATCATACAGCGTCTCCTGCTTAGGTCCTACCAACAAGCAAAAAGAAACATCATTAAGAAAATTACCAATTTGACAATACATAAAAATGTACTAAATGTTGAAAATGGGGTACTAATATTTAGGTAAAGATCATCTCCAAATAATTGTTAAAAGTAGGGTTGTCAAAAGTATCAATGTCTGGAAACTAGACACTCATTTGAAGAAGTATCAATACTGCAAAAAAAAAAAAAAAAAATCTGTTGACAATATTGGACCTTTTGTGAAGAGTTTTAGAAAGTAGTATAAGACCACATCGTAAACTTGAACACTTAATTTCATTGTATAAAAATTGGGCTCATTATAGTCACAAAATTGAGAAAGATGGGGGAAACAACCAGCACAAGTAACATAATGCCAACATAAAAAGAAGTTTGCACATAACAAGTGCAATAACATAGCAGAGTGAGAGTCATCTTATCATCTTCTGCAGCCTATACGGACAGAAATGTAAAAGTATGGCCACATAAAGAGACCTTGAGCAAAGTCGCCATTGTGATGGGAGCGTCTAAGAAACCAGACCTTCAGTCGAGGTTAAAGGGACATTTTAAATAGAGATTTCAAAGTCCAAAGTCATTATCTGCAGAACACGTACGTGGGCAAGTGAAAAATTTGAAGAAAAAATTACTACTGAACCACTACTTTCTTCTCCAGGGTAATGAAAGCTCTACTGGATTCCTAAGTCATCAAATATTAAGAGACACATTTTACATTTGTAGTCTACATTATTTTAATTACTATGCTGCTATTTTAAGGATTGCTCTTAACTGTATGTCTTTCTTTTAGTATGCATGAGTTAGAGGCACAAGGATTCCTTCCTTTTTAAGGATTTGGCATGGAAACGTCCACTTTTGCTTTAGCAAAAGAGCAATTCAAAAATAAATCTTTTGAACTGGGAAAGATCTACACAAAATCTTTCAAGTCAGGAAAGAAATTTAGCCTGAAAACTATGGATAGAGGCATACTAAAATATAGCAAAGTACATTATTTTTATGAAATAATTCTAGTTCTTTTAGTGCCAAGAATTAATGTGGTATTTACTTACTGTTATTCAGAATTACATAGTTATGTGCTTGCAGTCTGCTTGAGTCACCTTTATGTTCAATGCATAATTTTTTCTTTCACTTTATTCTCAAAGTTCTATTTCTTTTCTTTCCGTGATGTGCCTGTACATTTGTTATACTCCCATACACTAAAATACACTCTGACCCTGTGACTCTCTTTAATGTTAACACTAAACTGAGAAGCAATTACCAATAAGTAATTAACTTACATAATGAATAGCCTACTCCTCCATTAACCTAGTAACATACTGGCACCTTTGCAGTTATAAGAGAGATTGTTTTGGCAAGGGACTGCGTCGAGAGGGTTCACTGGCCAGATCATTTTTAATTTATTACTCTAAGAGAAGTTGCTCTCGCTGTCCCCCTCTCTTTCACACACACAGAGGCTGCAGAGGCTCGTGACGATACTCACCCTGAGTGGCGATGAAGTGGTTGGATCGATGGTAGCCCTGAAACAGAGAAGAGGGACGACTGCTGAGTAAGGCATCTGACCCAGAGCACAGCTGCAACATGATGTGTCACTGTCTTTTCTCTGTCTGTGTCCTGTCCCACATGACCACTGTGCCATTCTGTTGTTTCCATCAAGCACTACTGTGTATTAGTGATCATTGTTTTAGAAATAAATATAAAAGTAAAGGGGGTATACTTCAAGACATGCTATTTGATTTGATCGATTAAAAAAATGACATTACATAATTTAACCATTTATACAGCGCTCTGTCAGATAGATAAATAAAATAATAATAAATAATAATAAGAGCCACACTTCAAGACTGACAAACCGCTATTATT
The DNA here is from genome assembly GCA_030686955.1 of Odontamblyopus rebecca. Lineage (NCBI taxonomy): Eukaryota > Metazoa > Chordata > Actinopteri > Gobiiformes > Gobiidae > Odontamblyopus > Odontamblyopus rebecca. Next base: position 26,438,003 of record CM060657.1, read on the forward strand.
TATGTACAAGCAAAGCATTGAACTATTTACCATGTGACAAAGTGCTTGGTGCAGTTGTAATATATCTATAGTGTCTTTTGATCTATTCATGTAGTAATTTATTGTCTTACATGAGTAATTTCAATGAGAACCACTGCGCAGCTTGTGCAATGACATTAAAGGGATTTTGATTCTGATCTGAAGATAATATGCTCACTGCACGTTTATTTCAGATATCAGTAGTAATTGTGCCTGATATATGTACAGGTCTACCTAATGTTTAGACATGACCAACTAAATGTGTACTAAAAATGTATGTTTCTTCCATGTTATAGCTAGAAATAGACTTGTGGATTCCCTCAGGCGCTTGGTAATAGTGTGTGAGGATCTTTACATGTGACAGCCTTTGAAACACACAGACTTTTCATATGCTACAGGTGAGGTGAACATGAAATAAACAATGACGTGTAATAAAGCCTTTAAAGGGATAAACAAAAGATATTTAAGCGATGGCAGTTCAAGCCAGGCAAAACAGCTCTAGGGAATTCTTGAAAATGCTCACATTTAAAGGGTGTGTTCCAGCTGTTTTACATGAACCACAAGACCTCAAAAGCAAAGAGAATAATCTATTACCTCACACGACACCGCTAACTGAGGACTTCACAGTAAACATTATCTACGTAAACCATCTAATAAGCCTTTTGATAACAGCTTTCATCTTATCTGTGGCCAACTATAAACTGCTGATGGACTGAAGAGTGTAGCATACACATACAAAGACAATGGTCAATGGTTTAGATGGGGATGCATGACCAGTGATATGTAGTCTGGCCTTGTCCTACAGTTAGCGTCAAAGCAAATGCAATGGAAACTGAACTTCTTGAGAACTAATCAAAGGTTGAAAAAAGATAATCAGCTCCAGAGGGACGGAAGTGATGTGTGAACCTGCTACAAATTGGCTTAAACTGTTATATTTTTGACTGTTCTGTTTTATGGTCCAAGTTGAGATAAGGCGACAAATTTGTTTTTGAAAGTTACTGCTTCTAAAAAGTCAAAAAAACACATTTTTCTAACCCTAACTTTAACCATAACCCACTTCTTATCATAAATCATTACAATACTTTTCGACTTCATCATGTTAACTGACCAATCACAGCAGACCGTCCCTCCAGCCCAAATAAAAACCACCAGACTAGTGTGTTTATTTAAGATTAGTTAAAATGGCACTAGGCTATTCCATTATTTTCCACATTAGTTTTCTGCGAACACCAAATCTTCTAAATTCGGACCCCTTGCAGAGAGGATAAACGTAAAGGGGTGCGGGTAGAGCAGAAAGGGACAACAAATAATAGAGATGGCAGGCAGAGTAAGGAGCAGTACTTACTTCCCTGTTTATCCGAATCTACAGGGTCCAAGGACAAGAGAGGAGGGATAGAGAGAGAAGACATATAGGCTAGTTAATGAAAGAAGCTTTTAGTGAAGCTCTGGTGATGTGGTTAGATATGTTGAAGAGCTGTGCACCTCTGCTCTTTTCACAAAGTACTATCCAAATAAATGAATAATATGTATAGTGGTGCTGAGTATGTTTTGATTCATGACACATAGCACTTTGTACGTCTGCACATTTACATACAAAGGGGCTTAGAAAAACTACATACAAAACTACATCCCAGCAATGTTCTGCATGTACGTTATTCATCAGGTAGGATGTGTAGCCTTCACTCATTCTGGTTTTAAATCCATCTACAACTGGTAACTCAAAGGAGAGAAATGTGTGCGCTTTCATGCTTTCTGACTGCATACTTGTCTTGAGGACCAAAATACAAAATGACAGAAATTCAACAACGTAGCTATCATTTCCAGTGTTTTTGTGAATGAAGAATAAATCAGCATTATAATTGCTATTACAAAAAACATTGCAGACTTCATGGGACAAATCACTCACCATTAATCAGTACATTGGCATGCAAAAATGTGGCTTTCTAGCTCCAGTGTAGAGAAATATAATTTTTATATGAATGAGAAGAGCTAAGATCAAAAAGTGAAATAACTGTGCCAAATGAGCCATTTTCCTATTTGTTTAGCTACAGCTGAGACTGACAAAACACCAAAGTAAAATGCAGTCAAGTGGTTGCTAATTCATTATTATTCATTTTTAACATGTTTTCAAAGGTTAAAAAAGGTTTTGTGATTTCCCCTAGGGTGCCTAATTACATGCTGCAGACATTTATAAACTCAGGGGACCTGTTGCCTGGGTGGGAGAACAATGGCAGACAGTGACAGGGCAGTGGCACGTTGAGTAGTGTTTCTGCTAATGCTGCACCTCTGGGTCTGACACCTGCTCCGGAGCTTGCGCACTAACAGCAGGCTACGCTTTAATGCGCTATAAAAGCATCTTCGCACTGACCACTCTGCACTCAGAAACAAATGAATGGAATAGCATGAAGTCAAGTTGTGTTTATACAAATGGCCCTATATAATATTCTGTCATATTATCTTATTTTTAAACAATATTCATAACCACTTAAAAAGCTCACACTAAAGTTGGAGCATATTAACTCAACAAAAGCCATCAAGAGTAAATCATCAACCTGCTGTTAATGATCAAAATCAAGCACCAGTGGTGAAACATAACAAGCAAAACAAACAAAATGCCACAGAGCAGATCAGCTTATATGGACACAGGCACAGGAATGTGTCATAGGCTACACTATTGATCTAAGATTGAACTAAGAAAAGGGCATTACAATATTGTAAAGAATTCTGACCATTTACAGTATATGTGGTTGGTATGATTTTGATGGTTTTTGTGTTGGATTTAATAACACAAAATTTGACATGTGAAATATTAATTGGATTTTTAGGGTTAGGTCTGAGTTTGACCCATAGAGGGAATATAAAAGTGGACTTAGCGAGTGTGACGTCACCCGTTGCGTTCAGCGCCGTTCAAATGGGGCTCGTGATGCTAACGGTCATAGGAGCGATTCTGGAGCCAGGCTCTATGGTATGAATGGGTTTTTTTTGACGGACAAAATTGCGGAAAAAAAAATTCAGGATAATGTAGAGTGGGTTCATACGAACAATTTAAGATCAAAATTACAAGGCTCCGTGCAGCAGTTACAGAGGGAGGGGCGATAAGATCTCAATGTAAGTCAAAGGGAAAAAGGGTCAGAAGGAGCCAGAAGAGCCTCCTGGAGCACTTCCTATTTGGCACGCGGCGGCTAACGCGTTAGCTATATCCATTCATATATACGGTCTATGGTTTGACCAAATAATTTCACCAAATGAGACTGAGCTGTCGCTCCTCGAGTGCAGCTGATGTTTACATGACTGTGACCCATCAGACTGAAGAGTGTCAGTCTGCTCTATCCATTTAAAAGGATTTGTGTCATCTCTCAAAATGGGTTCATTTCTGTAGTCAGACATTAAAGTGCATTTACTCCTATGAGGTTTAATAAAAGGCATAGCACCAGTCTGGGTCAGAGAAGTAGGGCCTATGGCATCTGTGTGGGCAGACAAGAGGGTGTCCGATCTGGATGAGCACAAGATGAGAGCAGGCCAGTGGTCTGAAGGGCTGAGGTGGACTGTGCATGATGGGCACTGTACATCATTTGATAAAACTGGTTGATAAAAGATTTTGACTTACATCGATGTAGTTAGCGTTGATATAATCAGAGTTTGGATCTCCTAGAAGAGGATGCAACTTCACTCTGTGCCGGTCATCTGGGGAAAGAAGAATGAATCATTAGAATCAAGCGTGTACAACAAACCTGTACACGATACATGTGTGAATGTAGACTCACAGCCCAACAGTGTGTCGTGCCTCCCCTGTGTTTTGTCCGTTTTCTTGGTGCAATCCCAACCAACGAAGAAGCTCTGTGAAGATGTAACAGACTTGTTTTAACGTCACAGAAAATCTTAGTTAACTCTTGAAAAACACACACTTGAATCACTGTAGACATAAACTTTGGATTTACACATAAACACACATTTTGGTACTAAGGACAAAAGGGTATTCAACTCTAAAACAAAACAAAATGTAGAAAACTTTAGTATCAATACTGAACTGAAATATGGAGGAGCGATTAGAGAGGTAGGAGTCTGTGGGCCTATAGGTGATGGAGAAGGTATGGAGAGGCTAAGGTGGAGAAGAGGCAGCGGACATGGCAGGCTAAAGTAGGGGAGAGAGAATGCATTTAAATGAATGGCTTATTCAGATACAAAAAGGCTGTGACTGAAAGTAATGGATGATACAGGTATCACAGTGTCTAGTAGAATTTAGGTTCCACTGAAACATTATAAATAGTCACTGGTGGAGAGGTGACTCAACTGTAGAGGATCACAGAGGTAGTTTTAGTCATTGTGTCAGGGAAAAGCACAGAAAATTTTGATGATGCAATGATTAAGCTCCATATTTAGAAGTCTATCACAAAGTGTTGAATGAAAATTTTAGGTAATATATATGGAAATCTAAATCATGCAGTTGTAACAGTGAAATGAAGTCACCAGTGTCTCCAAGTGAATCTGAATAGAACATTTTCTCTTTTGGGTCTGCACCGCAGATATAAACCATGGCTCTCTGCCTCCTCTCACTCCTGTCTTCTTGGGTAGTGAGTGGGTGCCCGCCAGTGTCCGGCAAGTGGCTCAATTAAGACTTAAACATCCATTTTAGAAACAGGGAAGTATACCAAACCGGTCTACCTCCTGTGTCATTTTCAGCCAATGGGAGAATTTTGAGAAACTCTGTCAAGTGCATGCTGGGAAGGGGATTACAACAGAGCCCTCCCAACAGAGAGCCAAGACCCATCCAAATCCTGGGCGGGATTAGACATTTCTTCTCAATTTATTCTCCTCTATGTTCTTCATCTTGGGGTTTGAGTCCCTGCCTAAAACTTTTCATCCAAACCTTCCTAAATCTATATTTTTAATTTACCATCTCAAACATGCACAAAATCACAACAAAATCATGAAGCAGTCCACAAAGGAGGTGCAAACTGATTAGAAAGCCATCTGGTGGTAGTGGGAGGGTTAAGAGGATCACACAAAATAACTAAAATGAGATTAAAAGAATTCTGCCCGTCCTTAACTGTCACACTCCTGGGACAAGGGGCAATAACAAAACCAGCTCCTCATTTGAATAGTAGATGCATTTTTGTTCTGTTTTCTGTTGGAAAAAGACTCAAAACATCAGATAATTTCCATAGTGTGTAAAATGTTGGGTGTTAATGAATAATAATTAAGTTGATTTGTCACCATTATGGGTTTAATTGGTTACAAAAATACATTCAATTATGCTGTAGTTCTGTAGAAAAGTTACAGTCATAGCTAATAAAGTTCAAGACCAATTTAGCATAAGTTAAGCCATCTCTTTCTTCTTCTAATTTAAAAATATAGCATTCAAATTTCTTTTACAACAAGATCAACAAATGACTTTGAGAGAGTATATATTGTTTTGTTTGTAGATGTTTATATGGTCCATAACTAATTCACGTGCTGTTTGTGTGGACTGACAGAAGACTGATGTGGAACGGGATAAAGACTCTAGGGGAAATATGTCAAGAAACAGACATGTTTACAGCCGATATAAGAGGAGTTTGGTAAACACAGAGATACCATCTTTTGTTGAGTTTGTGACCTTGGCATGAGATTGAAGTTGTAAACAATCCAAGTTAGATAATGGAAAATAAACAATATGCAATTACTTGTCTGCGTGTACATTCTTCAAAATCCAGTCATATAATACAGTATAGGCTCGTGTGCCATTTCAAAGCTTGAATTGCATACAGGGTTATTAATGTCTGTTATAACCAAAACTGTGACATTAGAATCGTTTAAGAAATATATAAACCAACTATGTGCCATGAGTACCCCTGTCCCAAGACAAATTTCTCCCACGGGAGACAATAAAGGCTAATCTAATCTAATCTAATCTTTAATATGGATAAGGATTAAATGGAACCCCATTGCTCGGTCAAGATGTTAAAGGGAGTTCACAGTTGGCCACTAAACTTGTATTATTTATTTATTACACCATGTGCTAGTGTAGTGACAGCAGCTGCCATGTACAAGCACCTATATAAACTGTTGACCAGTGTTCCACAAAACAAAGGAATGCTCAAGGGAAATAAAACTACAGGACTGTCAAGAGATAGTAACATGATATGACTTCTTCATTTTGCTTCATAATATAGAAAGACAGACCATCGAAAATATATGGCCAAAAAGGGGAAAATACAAAAAGAAGTGTGTATTGATTTTGTTGAGTGGAGCAAGTTTTGCCTGAGAGCGACACTTTAATGAGTCTGCAAGCTGAGATCCAGAGGGAAACCGTGCTACAGAGACACAAGATGTGTTTTTATGAATGCCACAGGCGAGAGTAATGGACTCGTCCCACAGAGAATCCAGCACACAGCCATAGCCGCTCCACTGGGAACAGCCTTTCAGACATTTGGGACACTCATTATAGACCCCGATGGTGCAACATGGAACAACAGCAGGAGCAGCCGTCTAAATACTGTCAACGGATATTTGTATTTCATTTTAAAACCAAAGAGGTCGTCAAAAGTAATTTATTTTTTCCAAACTATTTTCTCAAAAATAATAGCAAACGTTTAGCTTAACTAAAAGGGCTTGAAAGGGCTCTCTACAAAAAAATGTAACTATTACAGTGCAGACCATTCGGGGTCAAGTAGTCTTCAAAACAGAATTCCAAGCATTTTAAATGTGCTTTAATTGTATTCTTATCTTAAATAAAATAATAATTCAGACTAAATATAAGGCACAATCAATGAGATGTTCTGGTAATATTATTTGAATGTACAATACAGTGCTCTGACATTATTTCCGACTGTGTAGCTCACAAAGTTATATAGTGGTGCTTAACAAAAACATACCTATTAAATAAAATACATGCACATACAATGAATAGTAAATATAGCAATGACTGTGAATGACTGATGCAGATGTGTGTACAAAAGCAAACATGTGAAAAATAGGAATGGCAGCATTGTATAAGGGTCTAGAGCGAATGTAATAGGAAAGGACGGTGAGGTAAAATCATCAGTTATCAATGGATTAACTGGAGAGTGCATGCCTAATGAGCTTATAATGATCTTTTACAGCCTTCACACTTTATATGCATAGTACTGAATCTGACACTGGCACAAACTATTGCAGCCAAGGAGCCTACAGTTAAAACTCATCAGGCTGGCGGCCATGACAGAGGTCCTCGTCTGGCCCAAATCAGATGATTAATTCATACGTTAAGCAAAAGTGCCATCCAGATGCCTTTTAACCAGGGTAATTACAGTCTGTGGGTGGCATGGAGGGCACATGGAGAACTAAGAGGAGGATTGATGGCATTATAAGATGCAATCGCTTTCTGAATGACAATGTTACTCACAATCTCAAATCTTTCTCGCTGATGAATTTAGGCCAAAGTAGTACTTCAAAATTTCAATTCGCCTCAGTGATTATATCAGTTTGAGTTCATTATTTTAATTATTATCAAGACATTGTTTTCTATTATCCAGCTACAGAAGCTCATGTGTCAGTGCCAGTCCTTAGTCAGAATAAACTGTAGCTTTTTAAAAGCATTTTAAAATCCTAGGCCAAATCAATAAACATTTAGTTTACTCTGATTGCAGAAAAACATGAAAACTTTATTGACCACTATTATAATAGAATTTAATAAAATGTTGACTAAGGATTAAATTGAACTTCTACACAGTGAAATTCATTATCCGTCCTTGTAGGATGTCTTAAAATGTTTCAAATGGAGATTCTCTTTAGCTAAATCACAGATGTGCAGACAGTTATAGGGCAGGCTCTGAGCCCATAAAGTGTTTGTACAAGATTTACTAAGGCTCAAATACATCCTCATTTTAACAACAAAAGCCAATTAAGGTCACGCTCTCTTGCTGCACCGACCCACCTTTACCTTGTGAGGGCACAAGAAGTGGAGCAGTTTACACTCCACTTACAACATACCTTTTACTGCTACCAGCCTCAACAGCAAAGTTAACCAAGACATGATGATGATGCAATCTATGAAATTTAACAGTTTTATTTAATATGTCTTCTTTTTAATTTTAAGAGCAACAACTGATATTTTTATAATGATTTATGACTGATTTGAGTGTTTTGTTCAGGGACAAGCACACTCTCCATTCAAAGAGACCAAACACAGAGTAGTTTTCTCTCACCTCATACTCCTGTTTAAAGCCATAGCCCTCCGCGGTCTTCATCTGGTTGATGTGTTGCAGGAGGTCAGCCACGCGCACAGCCGGGTGCAGCTGTCCCGTGTGGTAGGGTGAGCCTTTCCTTCCACAGTGGTGCCTCGGGGAACTGCCCAGCAGACTGCTGGCCTCATTCACAGAGCTGCGGGCATCACCTAAGTCATATTACATTAATTTAGTACCTCGGTGATGGCTGTAGGCATACAAGAGGCTGTAGGCATACAAGAGGCTTACAGAATCATCCCCAATATACAGTATGAGTCTACACAATTACAAAGTGAGGAATGATATGTGTCATCTCTCAGATGGCTGTGTGAGTGATTTTGAGTGGTGCTGTGTGTGTGTTGCGTGTGCACACTGTGTATACTGTTGTCTTACTGCGTGTGCCGCAGGTGTGTGCGTCCATGAAGGAGAGAGCCATCCTTTCATCTTCCTGCAGAGTGCTCTGGTCTGTGAAACTGCGCTCCATGGAGCCCATGTGACTCTTCTCCTGCCGGTATGTGATGGGCGTCTTATTCACAGGCTTACTGCAAACACAGACAGCAGCAGCTCAAGTCACTATTTGCAGCCTTTCTGCAAATAACACTGTTTATTTAAAATGTATTGAAGAACACATAAAATGTTTAGATCCTAAATCCCAAGTACTCATATGAAACTATAATATAATGTATGCAATGGGCGCTACATTACACCTGGATAACTCAAAAGACCACACATCTGATGTTCTATTTGGTTTTTGATGATTGAAAAGCCAAAGCCAGAGGATGTACATGATCACAAAACTATGGAGAGGAGAAGAGGTGGAGTCACTTACGGATAGTAAGAGTAGTAGTCCCTCCTGGCAGAGTGCAGTGGGAGAGGATAAAACCAAGAGAAAAGAAGAAAAGGTGTAAGATGAAAGCAATGTCAGCTGAGGGCAGAATGCATTGATTACAATGAAAATGAGAAGCAGCCCTGGTTGTGCCATTTGCTATACGACACAAGCAAATGTTCCAAGCAGGTGCTGACAGACCAAACCACAGCCAGGCACAAAATGTGTGTTTCTTTCAATCGAAAATGTCTCAGTGTTACACTTACAAGGGCCAAGCCACGTGGCTTCCTGTCACAGCAAATTTAGAAATCAGTTCTTTCTGAGAGAACTTCCTCACTGCCTAGTCGAGGGCTAATGTGCAGCGCTATAGGTGACTTTAGAATCAACACTGTTCAATAGCGGTCTATGTGCTGTATCAGCGCTATGCTAATGAACCAAAGGACCACAAATAATGTCCTGTTTGCCATTGTGTATTTAAGACTCATTCACATGTCAGAGTTTGCTGCCTGCTAACACATGCTAAATGAATGCAGAGTCAGAGGCAGAGATGATCTCCTGGAAACCTGAGGGAGCGGTGACTAATAATCTTTAAAAGTACACCTTTTCCCTCCTAATTACCATCTCATTTGAGGGTCAGGCTGCAGCTTGTTGTGCGTAATTAAGTGGCTAATTGAATTGCATCCGCCTTTAATTAAATACTTCACACTCAGATAAGCTCTGCAGAGGAGAGCTGTTTGGTCTCTGGTGGTGCACCATGGGAGAATGAAAACATTGCGATGGCTGTTGCTGGTGTGGCCTCTTTCCAAAACAAGCATGACCTTTGAGAAAGTTCAGCTGGGCTTAAGACTGAACTGTTCTACTAGAAGTAAAAGCAGAGGTGTGATGTGACGAGAGGTTTCAGAGACATTACCCTTTCTTTATGATGATGATGACAGCACCGAGCACCAGGATGAGGACGATGAGGCCCCCCGCACAGACCCCCAGGATCAGGCCCATCTCTTCAGAGTTCTGAGACACCTCCATGGCCTTACGGTGGTCTTTACAAGCAGCTAAACACAGAAAATATGTTGGAAAAAGAGGAAACACAACAGGAACTCTAGCCAACAATTCAGACTAATTCACCATTTTTAAAACATAACAACACAATGAATTGATTGTATTTTCATCAATACTTAAGTTGTCTGTTTTGTAGTGTGACATATTCATGGGTTTCAGCTTTCTGTTACAGGGGACAGTAGCTACAAATATTTGGTTTTAAATTGTTCATTGCACAATGGTGGTCCTAATTTTTCAACATTCTTAAACCCATGGATAGAATTTAACATATACCGGTCGATAATGTACTAACATTCATGGCCATGGGTGTGTACTTTGGATTGATATAGAGTAGACATTAGTAGCATTATTTATAATTGTAAACAATTTCATGCTTAAGTCAAATAATGTATTTAAGTGCTTACATGAAAATAGTCTTTCCCTTTGGGGTATTGCAAATAGTTACAGACATCAGCAAGTGGTGTTAAAATATCTTTTATGCAGCAGGAGTAAAAATGTATTGAGCTGGCAGCAGATAAAGTGCAATAAACACAGAATATATTTATGGTTGAATTTACCTCTGTTAATCTTTCATACTGATATGCAGCGGCAAACTGACCTTGCAGACTTGTAAATCTACATTGTTATGCCACGGTCAATCACATACCCGTTTTGCAACGCAATTTCTTTCAATATATTGTATTACATTTCATTTTTCTGCACTCAAGTCATCCGTCCTCCGCTCTGGTATAATCTCAAGGTGCCCGAGTGTCTGAGAGCTACTGGAAAAGGTCGTTATCATAATAGCAGGTTATTCATTTTGTTGAAGTAAAGCTTTATACTTATGTAAATGCTGTCGAGGACTGGGGCTCTCTTTGTCTTGTTCTGGGGGCCCACTGATCTAGTTTTTGTGTGTGTGGATGTCAGCTCGTCCTACTGTGTCCAATAGGAGCTGTCTCTGCAGGGTGAGGGAAAGTCAGAGCCAGCCCCGGGACACAGAGCTATACAGAAACTGGATGGGCTACAATCAGATCTGGGGCAATGAAAAATGAAAATACACCATGTTGTAGCCTAACTGTCTGTTGCCTGAGGAGTTGGAGGGGATTATCAGCTGCTCCCAAATATGGCTTTAAGTTGGACAAGAGTAGGTGTTATTATTCTTTTTTTATGGTTAACATTCAATTTTCCAACAACTTTTGCTACACTTAAGGTTAAAAAGAAGAAATTAGGTGAACGGCTGCCGCGCTGCTCCACTGAGAGACACAGGAAATCTTTCCTGCCTGTCGCCATCAAACTGTTGAACGCTGCACTTTAACTCACTTTAACTCACATACTACTCAATCCTTTTCATCCTATTCCCTGCTCACACATGTATATAGTCATAAATAGGTCAATGATGTAAATAATTTCCCAGAGAGAGCTATTTTTATCTTTTATCTTATTGTATTTAGCTTATTTTGTAACTTGTTTGATGTACATGCTCGGTACTTGGTCGGTTGCATCTGTAACAAAGAAAATTTCCCTTCGGGGATGAATAAAAGTAATTCTGATTCTGATTCTGAACCTGTGGAAAGTAAATGTGGTGGGGGACATTATACAGTATGCTCATAATAAAACCTAATTTTAAGACAGTTTTTTTGTTTGTTTAAAAATAATTATTGAATATTTGAATTCATTAAACTTGACTTTGAAAGTTTGAAAACATGCTTTTATACCAAAATATCTTGTTAAAATGTTTCATACAATCGACACATGCAAATTTCAATTTTCAATTTTTTTAAAATGTGTAAACATTTATATTTACATTGGAACATTTTGAACTGGGTCAACAAGTAGTAATGTAATTAAGTAGCAGTTTGCTTCTTGGCCTAATATACTGAATATGAGTAATGAACTGAGTTCAAGTGAATGCAGAAGGGTCTTATAAAGGCACATAATGCAGATGAGCAGGTGAAAAATCAATTTCACTTCTCTCACATTGGCGACAGATAAGGTGGTTTTGCCACATTTAGCCCCGAAATTTCTATTAAGCCCAACATGAGCATGAAATAGATTTCCACATGAATCCATGCACCTGCCAACTGTCCAACACTGGAAATTGGCACTTAGAAGAGAAATGGAAGTCTATTGTTGTGGTGAGCCTGCTGGAGGATCCTTAATTAAACTGTCACCTCAAAGTTGAAATGTAATCTCCAGCTTTGTTATCCCAGGCACCATCATTTGCCTCCACTTTGCCTGTGATGTGCTGCTGAATAATGACGGCTCCGCAGCGCCACCATGTTAATGGTAGAGGGATAACGCAGATCACAAACAGCAGCAGCAACATGTGACCTCACACCTTGAAATTGGAAATCACGCAAGCATTTTTTTCATTAGGCTTTCAAGGGTTCATGCTGGATCACCCAGGCAGTGTACATGATGTCACCCTGGTATTTTTCCACCTTTCTGTTCCCAAAATGTTTTGTAATGTTGTCACAAATAAACTAAATTGCTCATATGTTTTTTTTTGTTTTTTTTTCAAATCTAACTTCTTATAGCATCAAAGGGAAAGTCAAGAGGAAAGTGAAGGCAGAAGAAACATTATTAATAATTGACCAAGTGGGCAGACAGAAGCAGCGCTCAAAGGCTGGCCTTGCAGTCTGGTTCTCATCTCTTTCATTTTGCACACACAAAAAGAGTCCGTCACAAGAGGAAATAAAAGACAGCGCAGAGTCAATTTGCTCAGCAGGCCAAGCTTACTGTAGCAGTGCTAAGATAACTATAAATACATACTTTTATTCAACCTAATCTGACAGAGCTCTATGGCAGGGGGGCTCGCTGCCACCAGGACTTAGAGTCAATTTCCCTGCCCTTTTCAAGTGCTTTTGAATAGCTACGCCAGGGCACAGAAGAGCAGCACGAGTTTTCTTGTAGTGATAGGATGTGATCGCTTGGTGGGTCTAAGTTTTGATGTGGAGGACCCTTGTGGAAACGCACAGGTCGAAGCCTTTTAGATGACTGTGTTGTGTGCTACTGATGAGAACAAAGAGAGGGGCTTTGATATATAGTGACCCGGCATCTGCTCCTGGCACACGGGATGAAAGAGTGACCTCTACTCCCTCCCTGTGTACTGCCCTTTTCCCTCGGGTCCAAACAACAGGGACCAGCACACAAAATGTCCACCACAAAATAAAAAATACAAAAGGCATAAACATAACAGCGCGTTTTAACATTTTATCGTAGCACAACAGGAGAGATGTGGTGCTGCAAATGCATCAAGGTCAGGGAGGGAAGCAGAAATATTCATGTGGCATTACCTTTGCGAGCGATTCGAATGCAGTTGATTCTGGATTCCTGAAAGAGAAGGAATGCAGACATCAGAGGGACGTGTCACTTTTGCATAAAGGAGATGTGATAAAAGAAAAGGAGGTGACATGAAATACCGAGCAAGACGTACACATACATCACTGTGAAAAGCAGATAAAACATGCTCAGAATACACAATAAAGCATTTTAACTCCAGGGACATAAACATGAGGTAACGGTAGACCACTCCAAAGCAGAAGGACTGTCTGTGTAGTAAACAAAGGTACAGTATGGAAAGGTCTGCCACCTGCTTGTCTCCATACATTGCCTGTAAAGTTCCATAGTATGGCATTAAACATATCAGCAAAAGGTAAAAAAAGGTAAATTTACAGTGCATGGTATTGCCTCTCCACAGATTGGACCTGTAACTTGGCCTGATGGTGTCTGTTTGTCTCCATGGATATAGATATGTTTAAAGCCATACTGTGGACCATTCCTGTCAAAACAATAACATTTCTTTGGAGAAAGCATGTGAGAGACCCTCTATCTGAAGAGTTACAGTCCTTCTATTCATTACATTCATTACAAAAGTGAGTTTCTAAGTGAGGAGGAATGATGAGTTCAAGAGGCGAGTTTAAGTAAAAGATTTTTACACCAGTGTTTAAAAAAAACAATTTTCAACATGACAAATCTCTTAGTGTGTTGAAAACAACTTGTGTAAAACATCTGCTCATGAGAGCCAAATATGAAGACATCTGTTTGTCATTGCATTGGGAAAATCTTAATGTTAATTCATGCATTAAGGCGCCATTATGTAAATATAACTACTTGGAAAATAAGTAAGGGGTGTTGTTCACAACTTGCTAAATTGCATTTTCAACTTGCCATGTAATTATTATAATAGCTTTTACTTTTAATTAGCTATTTCTAAACTAATTGTCTCTGAGAGTAAACAAAACTAAATTGACTAAATCCTAATTATTAAACTACATGACTGAAATATCTAGTATATGCTTGTGTTCAGTTCCAAGGCTGCATTTGTAAAGCAGGTTGCGAGGAGAGAAATGCTGACTCGAAACAATTATTATATGCGACCATCTCTCCATCAAAAAGCTGATTCATTGGAAGCTGTCTCCTGCTAAGAGACACCTACATTACTCATTATTACAGGCTGTGGCACATTAGACAGACTGGTCCATTATTCACCACAGCTAAAATAGAGCAGGTACCAGTGACAACACACATCTGATCTGATTCATGGCTGTAAGTGCTGAGCGATATTGGCAAGGTGTTGATTGAGATACACCTCATAGATGTCTCTACTAACATTTAAGAGAACAATAAAGATTTATTAAGGTACAAGAACGGTTGGCAGAGAGAGTTATTTAACTCTTTAGTGTATTGGCTATTGGCCTTGAAGCTCATATAGACTGACCTTTGCTTGGACTGACCATCTGACACTAGTTTTTTTATTAAACAGAATTGAAAAAGAGTTTAAAGTTATTTTATATGATAGTTTTTGGGGGATAATGATTTACAAAATGACCAACATATTGACCAGTCATATTTCCAATGGAACAGTATTATAATTTCAATAATAAGCATAAATCTTGATCACAAAGCACAGCACCAATAAATAAATAATAAAAATAATACGTAGCAATTCTACCTTCCTGAAACAGTCTGTAAATCAAATCTTAACTGCAGTTATTATGCTTATAAAATCAATATGAATATCAATCAACATCTTTTACACAATTTGAAAGACTGCATTGTGTCCAGAAAAGCTGATGCAGGTAACTAATATCCAAGTGTAACAACAGGAGTAGATTAATTTCTTAACATAATTAAACTAAATTAAGTTACTACTACCAAGGACTTTTTTAATGATGTAGAGCCACATGACCAGGCAGGACTGATGCCCAGATTTGACCAGTGGCAGCGACTCTGTGTCCAAAAAGCCAGGGCCAGTGTGGGCTGTGTGCTTTGGCTATGTGCTGTACTTATTGTGCTTCAGTTATTGTGGACCCTGGCCCCCCGCCACACTAAACAAAACCAAATCCCTTCCGTTGGTAAAGCTGGGCATTCACAGTCTAATCCTATGCTTAGCAGCCTAGTGTGTGAAGTGCACACATCGCAGTGTCTACATGTGTTTCTCCAACGGATCGGAAAAAAGATGCTGCAATGACATCAGCCTCGTACCCCTGAGTAAATACAGGACATTCTAAATCAGGAAAAAACAAAACAACGAGAATTAACTGGTGTGCGCTCCAGAGATTACCAACACAGACTCACACCATTTCATTGAGTACACCTGTTCAAATGCTTGTAAATGAAAACATCTTTGTGTGTAGCAAAGCAGCAACGGAGCCCAAGGCAACTCTGTTCAGTAATACAAGTCAAATCAAGCATCAGAACGGAGAAGAAAGTGAATCTGAGTCACTTTGAACTTGTCTGTTGAACAAGGCTTGGAAATTTAACAAAAGACCTTCTACATACAATTATCTGGCTTGCAGAGTTTACAAAAAGTAATTGTACTAACAAAGAAAAAGATTATGTGCATGTCAGGCAAAAATAATGACACTAGTATATATTAAAGCCAGAGGAGAAAGTCCATGTGAGATCATAGAAAAGCAGCAGAAACTCAAATATGTCACAAAATAACACTGAGGAGTATTTCATGCAGTGGTCAGTGATTGTAGCGTTGATATGAGAGCAGGGCTTTTGTCCAGCTGGGTTTCAGCACCTGGGTCCAATTATCTCAGAGTTATTGTCTGGTCCAGTCGAAGCCCCTGACGTAATCGAGTATGAAGAGCTAATGCGGTGTGAGAATAAACTGACCACTGGAAATTTGGTGCTGAAAATGTGAATGAAAAAAGTCTGGGATTTGGTTTAATTAGATTTCATTGTTATTGTCACACTACAAATAGAGTAAAGCTAGGACTGGCATATGCTCCTTTGAGTTTACTTGTTAATTTGGGATCTTAAGCTGTGCAGTTTTCAATCATGTAAGCACAAAGTAAGTTAATAATGAACAAGACAAAACAAACTGACATCCAGAAAATACAAATGAAGTATGCTATTGGCTAATGCTGACTAATCACTGCTTTAATAGCTCTTAGGAATTAATCATAAGTAATTTGCCTTCAAGAACTAAAAAACTGAAATATAAATATATATACACTATTTCTAAGAAGTCAAATCTTGTTTCCATTTATGTGCAAATTCTGTTAATAGGATTAAACACAGGAAGTCTTTTACCATAGGGACCATCAGAGCTAATCTCTGCCTCCTAAACTGAATTAATTCTTAGCCTAGTGATAAGACCTGTTATTCAGGTTTGGGGCTGGCAGAAAGAGTACAGGGCTTCTCCCTTTTCAGACTCATCACAGCAAAATATCTCCCTGAGCTTGCAGTGATACACATGATAGTTTGACTTCAGCTGTCTGCAGCAGCCCTCTCTATAGTTCAGGTTTACGACTAACACCAAGAGTACTGGCTTCTATCCTCAGTTTCAGAAACTATGTGTGAACATAGACATCACTCAGTTAGAACGGTGCTGCTCTTTAGTCACTTACCCCTCTGAAGTTGCTCATGGCCTGGAAGTAGACCAGGTAGCTTTTGCGTGGGTCCAGAGGGGTGTTCCAGTAGCCGTTGTATGTGTGGTTGTCACCAACAGTGAAGGGGCTGGCCTCGGGCAGGCTGCTGGGGGGCAGCTCAGCTGTGTAGTAATGGGGTGCGCCCCGGGCCTGGGCCTCACCGTGGGACATTGGCAGAGGGAAACAGTCCTGGTGCCCCAGCTCACGTTTCACCTTCTTCACCATTTCCTCCTCAACCACTACTTGGTAGGTGCTAAACACAGAGGTTGAACATGTAAGAAGTAGGTAGCAAAAACAATAAAACTCTCTGAAATCCTTTGCTCACCTGACAGGGGCGCCTCTCCCCTGAGCAGGCCGCAGTAACACAGTAATTGTGCTCTCTGTCTCGCCCAGGGGGGAGGGGATGTCTCCATAGTCAAATGTGGGAGCTGAGAACATAAACAGAGATACACACTTTATGTCAGATATAATTTTAGCCCACAAATGAAGATATATTCCTTTGAGGTCACCTGATTCAGCTCAGGCTGCAGGCAACTTTGTTTTTCCAAATGTAAACTCAGGGCCACTGGGTCTAATGAAACTGATGGAGCATTGTGTTTACTGAAAGCAGCCCCCAAGTATAACCAAGAGTATTAGCATATTCTCAAGACAACTATTCTAGTTTTTAATATGGGTCTAATTAAAAGTTATGAATGTGACGTGTAGTTGAACTTTGTATTTTAAAACAGATTTGGTCAAGCTTTTATTCATATCAGGGGGGTTGGCATGATAATATATCTCTGAAAAATAATGAATTCACCCTTGCATAAATTGTGATAAATAACAATATCTCCTATGCAAAAGGAAGGAAGGAAGGTACATTCCAAATAGGGCCTTAGCGTGAGTTGACGTTAGCATTCTGCAGAGCTTTCTTTGTACCTCATCAGATGCTAAAATGGTTATGATGCGTGCTGAGAAGCTGATCCCAATAGGACACAGTCTGTATACGAGAGCACTTTTATGAAAATGTGTGTTTCTGCTGCTCAGTGAGGATTGCTCTTGAAGATGCTGACAGTAGTGGCTGCTTCAAGGTGTTCACTGTTTGCCTGCTGTCAGTGCCCATTTGAAAGACATTCAGTATAAGTGAATGTTGGGAAGTGAGGGCCAGTAAGGGAGCGCTATGCATAAAGACTTCTGTGCTCTGTCTGTAGTGGGCTTTGTGCCAGAGAGCATCTTATGTGCAGCCAGTAACTCAAAGATTATGTAGTAAATCTATAATTAAACAAAGCAAGCCTTTTTGTGGAGAGTTGGGGCCAGAGAGCGCATGGTGGACAGATTGTGTGACAGAGGGGGGAGTGTGCGTTCCTATGAGATGTAATTCCATCCCCATAACAAGCACAAATGCATCATTAAAAGACAACAGAAACTCCAAGGCTGTGTTTGTATGAGCGGTAATAAGCTCAGAGAGTCTCAGAAGTGACATTATGGTCCCAGGTATGCACCGCATCTTTCTTTATACATAACCATACTGTATACTCCCATCTGAGAAACTTTCTCTGCTTCCTATGAGTTAATTTATGTGTTGAGAGGCAAGTAGTGACAGCGTGTCATAAGTTTGAGGAGGCAAAAGAAACTCAGTCTAACATCGGAGGTGCTAGTTTTACCTGAGTGAGAGTTGAAAGATGCTGAGGTCAAAGGATAGAAATCCACATCCTGGTAATAGCACAGAGTGAATGAAGCCTACAGCTGTACTGGCAGTGATGGGAGAGACTATATCTTTCTGTCTTTGGTGGTTTTTCAAATACTTTTACCCCATTACCTGAGATGTTGGTGGTGATTTCCGTCAGTGCTGTCTGTCCGAAGCCCTTTCCAGTGCGTGCTCGTACAGAGATGAGGTATGTGGTGCCCGGGTGCAGGTTGGAGAACATATGGTACGTCTCATTCTTCAGTTTGGAGACAGTTCTTCTGGGGCCTGGGACGTTAATGCTCGGATCAGATGACTCGATACTCTGGTAACTTATCTGAGAGGGAGGAAAACAACATAAAAATCACATTGTAAAAGTCAAAGTCATTTTAGGATTCATTAATGCTTCCATTGTTATTGCAGCCCATAACTTTTTAAAAGGATCACATCAAGCCAGGTATTTATTTTGTACTTTTACACCCATCAACAGAGGATATCAAGCGCTAAATTGCTCTAGTCATAAAATGTAACAAAAAACTCTGATTGAAGTTATTAATGAAAAAGCAAACCCGTGTTAAATAATGTGCTCTTATGCTAGTAAGAAGAATAGAACCTGATTATTCTGGAAGGTCATACACATATTTTCACAAGCACTTTGAATATCTGACTTAAAAGACTTATGAAAGACCTGCAGGGCATTAGAGACATATTTTACTTCTTGAGAGGGGATAGTCTCTTGTTACTGGACAATACTGTATAAACAGGATGTGATAAAAGTTCAAATGGGGTGTAAAAATTCTGAAAATTACGAGATATTTAATTAACAGAACAGAATGTATTTGGGATTTTTGTTAAGAATTTATGAACAGTTTGGAGAAGGATCAAGGACAAAATAATAAATTGTGCAATTAACTTCTAGGAGAGTTTCTGTAGTGAGTGTAAGTTCACCTCCAAAAATAACAAAAATGTTTACTGAAGCATTGGACAGTAATTACAAAAAGAAGAAGTTTATATCAGGTCAATATAACTTTATTGTTATTCAGATAGAGCCAGTTCTTGGTTTAAATGTGCCATCTTTTTGTGTATTTTGGAATATCTGCCTTGCACTCAAACCTAGCCTAAACCGAAAATATGCACAAGTGACAGTCCTCCAGCTAGGTGGTCCTGGCCAAGCCAAGCTCAAGATCTGGAGATGGTCCTCAAGCACTGTATGTCAGTAGGTCACTGCTCCTAACAGATTACCCCAGCGGGATTGAAGGTTTTTTCAAATGCACAGAATGAATTTCACTTATGCCTTAACCTTAAAGCAAAGCATAGCAAGTGTTTATCACTATATCATATAAAAGTAATAGCAGTGGGTGAAAATCCTTCTAAAATGTAAAACATACTTGGCAAACATCTTATGATCATGACCTCTAAAAAGCCAACCACACACACAGCAGCAGGGGGTGGTCCAGACAACGGGGGCTCAAGCAGAGTGGGCTTTGATTTAATCTTGATGAAGTAGGAGGGAATTGAAGAGCGCTCAGTAAAGCTTTGTCCGTCAGCTGAGAGAGATCAACACACTCCTGAGTAAAAACCCTGTGCAGCCTCCACTTCATATGTCAGACCACAAATCCCATTTAATGATATCCTAGAGGCGATGCACATGAGAGCAGCATGTTGGGCAGTGGTTCTGCCGCCTCAGAACAGGGTACTAATGTATGAAACTATTACTCAAACAAGACCACTAAGTATGTGAATCACTGACCATAGCAATTATAGTGACTGTGTCACTTCATAATTGCCTTGTTATGATAAATATGTTTTGGATGAGTAATGTTTGAGGTAAAATGTAGTATGTAGTCTTCCATTCTAGGTTGCTATTGTAAACCCTCTCCTCATCTAAAAACTATTTAGTTAATAATACAGCAACTACAATCTTTACTGACACAACCTTGTTAATTTACATGGGGGACTGTCTAGAGTACAACTGCATACTAAATGATAATATACAAATAAACACACCTATTATTTAATAAAAGCAAGATAGATCAGTTTAATGCCATGTTGTGGAATATTACAGGCAGGGCAATATCATATTCATAGTAACACTATGTATAGCATATTCACAGCATATATGAGTCAAAGTAGATACTACAATATCAACCCCTCCCATGGGCTAAATCAACCACTTCCAAGGGTTAAATGTATCCCACAGACAACACTTTAGGGCCCCTAAGTAGATGAGCTAGTTCATTGTATCTTAACATATTAATTAACGTAATGTTTAATGTTGACAGTTTGATTATTTAAGAATAGCATCTGAGCTCACCTCATACTGCGTGATGAGGCCGTTGGGTTCGACAGGCTCCTCCCACTTGAGGAAGATCATATCATCCAGTGGGGTGAAGGTGAGTGACTCTGGCGCAATGCCTCCGGGAACTATAAGAAATTGTCAGAGCAAACATTTGTTGGAAAATGGAAGCGCTAATCCCGCGGTGAGTCTCAACTGTCAATATCACTGAAATGAATGTCAGATGGGCTCAGAACAATGCCCCACTAGAGACACGGCTTCACATAAGAGCACAGCTAATTTATGAACTACATCAATTATATAACCACAACAGAGACTAGAGGCAGTGGCATGAAAACAGCATTACAGTTTAATATCTGAGGGCAAAAGGAGTTTGATGAATCTGTCAGATCCTTCACTTGAATGACTATTTGGCCGTCTCAACATTTCAGGCTAGTGTTTTTGTGGCTACTGTTTGATGCAGTGGTCCTCCTGACTGCTCTAGAGAGAAACTGTGTGTTATGTGAGAATCTGGCTCCAGGCAAAAAGCCAAACAGCTGAGTCAACTGTTATTGCAACATAAAGTGAGGGGACAAAGTTGCTTATTAAGGCTTTTGGGGAAAAATAATTATAATTGACATACGCTGGAGGTACAGTATATAAATATACATTGGCTTACTTTATCACTTTGGTAAAATAAATCCTTCATTTTGCTCTCTCCCTTTCACTCAGCCATCACTCACTGAATATACAGCAGCTCAATGAAAAATCGGGTTTGTTTTGATTTCATTTTTCATGGGCGAATTGATTTCTGCAGCGGCTGAAATACAGGCAATCTGCTAAAGCTCAAAAGAATAATAGTAGATCCAAAGTCAACACAAAAATGGTATTGGGGTTGCCTGGGTATTTGATAAAGTGGTTTTATTAAAATCTATTATTTATCTGCACAAAAATGAAAGGGTATTTTTGTTACAAACGCCAGTCAAAAGGACAATCACTATTTAGTTTTTAAAATAAGAAACTGAATAAGAAGCTTATAAGTGCTGTTAAGTAAAAAGCACAACGTCCTTTCTTATTGGCCACATGAATAGTATAGTACAGCCTCTTGTTAACTATGGTACAGTAGGCAAGAGGCTGCATGAACTACTGAGTGATAAATTTATAAATGTTAAGATTTGTAACTTTCAAGGACACAATACTGGTCTTACAGTATTGCATTAAATCCCACCATGACTATAAAGTCACATTATGAAATCTAATTATTAAATTGTATTGTGTGTAAACACACCCACACAATACCAGATCTTTGGGATTACCTGTTACAAAACCAAGAACTAGACCAGGACTAAACCATGAGTGGAGCAGTCTACTGGGCTCAAACAGGACCAAACTAAGACCAAAGAGTGTGTCCAGGATAAACTCGACAATCTTATTGAGCTACAATGTTTTTTATTTAAATTTTTTCCCAGAGTAGGTGATTTATTGATTTATTTTGCATAGGTTTTATTCCAATGGCACAACAGCACACATTGTAGCAGATGGTTTGAACTGCCAACTTTCTCTATTATAACATTTAGAATAATTAAGTAATATCTTATCTAATTCCAACTACTTAACATTCTTTTAAATAACAATACTTTATATTATCTATAAAACACACAGCAATTCACTTTGATCTAGGACCTTATAAAAAAATTTCATATATTTCATTTTTTTCATATATTTCATTTTCATTCATTTCAATATATAATACTGCAGTCTTTTGTAATCAATGTCCGTTGTTTACGTGGGCATTTGAATAAGTTTTATGGTGCATTTTGGAGTTTTTAGCATATGTTTCAGGCAGATAAAATAAGATAACCTGACATACCAGTTGTTTATGAGTTGCTCTATTTTCTCTATGCTGCTGATCTTGTGTTGTACCCTTCTCAGGAGACTTACTGTCCTCCTCAGTCTGGAAGGTGACCTCTCTGCCCTCCTTCTTGCCCTCGGGGTTGGTGAGTGACAGGCGCACGTGGATGCTGTGGTAGGGGGGCAGGTCCCGCAGAGTGAAGTGTGAAGTGTTGTGCTCTACTGCCAGGCACTCTCTCACTGTGGTGTTGTGCCCGCCGCCGCCCCCCGCAGTCGTGTAGCGGTAGCACAGGGACACCGAGTAGGTGTGGCAGCGCGTCAGGTTGAACGCCAAACTTTCCCACTGCAATGTCAGCTGTCTGGACTGGATGTCTGAAGCTGTGGGTCCTTTCAGAGCACGCATGGGTTCTAAAAATAATAATAAAAAGAGACAAAAAGAAAGGTCGGTCATCATAATATAACATCAGGGAGACTATTTTTAGCATGTACAGGTAAACTAAACAACAAAAATCCATTGTGTATGCTCTTATATTTGAAGTCTTCAAAATGGTGCATGGAAACAGGAAACTGAAATCCATGAAAAACAGAAATATACTACCTCAGACAGTAAGTAATTAGTCAAAATTGTTTGTTGGGAGGGTTTACAAAACTGCCCTATTCATGAAGAAAATTTGTCAGTTTCTATCAAAAGCTCATTAAAAGTGAAATCAAGCAATTCCAAAATTCACAAAAATGAAAAAAATACTTGATAGGAGAAAGCAGAATATAGCAATACAAATTATAACAAAACTAATTGCGTATTTAATATAAATAAACAATGTCCTACTTTTTGAGTAGGCAGGTGATCGGCTACCTAATAAATCCACACCGTTAAAAACATTTGAATAAAATCCCAGGACGAAACTGGCAAATTTTCTGCTGCTACCATTAGACTGGTTGCCAGATTTCCCCACTATGACACTGAGGTCGGCATCTCTCTGCCAGCACAACACACCCACACTCCCTATGGCGAAGTACTAGCTCATGCCAATTGTGCTAATTAATGGGACCATCTTCTTCTGCTCGGTATCACACTCCCACCAGTTCTAACCCTGAGCGGCAACAAGCAAATTGACTATCCAGTAGTTACAGTTCTCTGCCCTGAGCTGTGATCCGTGCACAGCAAAGATGGCAGTGAAATACAAGGGCGACCACTTCCACTGGTCACTTTTACTGCTGGGTCATCGACTTGGCAACACTCGTATTTTTAGTAAACAGTTAATTCAGTTCAGTGCCAAGTTAAGCCCAACTTCTAAGGCTGAACGATTTTGTTTACTTAGCTAATTGTGTTTTATGGGTAATAGTTGGATTTTGTTCAACATGTACATTTTAAACATGTCCAAGACTTTTTAGATTTAAGAGAAGACTGAAGTAAATATCCTAATAAAAATAATAAAAATAAACAATAATGCAAGAATCAAAGGCATTTCAGAACAGTTTGTAGAAGTTTGAACTACAGAGATGAAACTATTATCTTAAATAATTAGTCTTTGCTGTTTGCTAATGTGACAATATTGATACTGATACTGAAACTAGACACTCATTTGAGCATTTATGATAATAAAACGTCACAGGACAGAAATGAACCTTTCCGAAATAGGTACGGTCTGAGTGGCTAGCACTTATTCCTCACAGCAAGAAGGTTCCGGGTCACCCGGGGCCTTTCTGTGTGGAGTTTGCATGTTCTCCCTGTCTGGATGGGGTTCCTCCGGGCACTCCGGTTAACCCCATCAACCCAAAACATGCACTGTAGCTGTGAAAGTGGTGGGTGCGTGAGTGATGGTGGTGGTCGGAGGGACCGTTGGCGGCGGTTAGCTTGGTGCCGCACCTCTGTCAGTCTGCCCTAGGGCAGCTGTGGCTACAGCAGTATCTTACCACCACCGGGTATGGAGTGAATGAAGAATGTTAATAATGCTCTGTAAAGTGTCTTTGGGGACATGTGTTACCTTACCTTACCTACCTTACCTAAATAGCTTTAAAATGATATTGAGCTGTATCAGAACAAGTATATGACCGCATAGACTAGTATACGCCCATAGATAACTAATGCACCTGACTAGATGACTGAGGGTTTACAGACACACAAACATGACACCATATGGTTATATAAAAAAGTACTATTATTTAAAACACTATTGACTAAAGTTATCATTGTGGTATTGAAATCAGTAGATTAGATTAGATTAGCCTTTATTGTCTCCCTTGGGAGAAATTTGTCAGTATTGAGTATCAAGTCTATTCCTCAGTTGTAAGAATGAAATTTTAGTATCATGACAACACCACTTGCAGCCCTACAAACTTCATCTGACTCAGACTACAGCGCTGCCTCTTAATGCAGGGGACACAAAAGCTCTTTGGAGAGATGCACAGGCAACCCACTGTTCAGGAGGACATCCAAAAAAGCAGAGTTAAGCCAAGGGCGTCCTCCGTATCAATGAAGGCATTTATCTGAGGCATTATTGACACAATCAATGCCATTTTGTCTAGTAATTTGCTACATGAGATACTGTATCGCTTTATACTTTTAATAGGGCAGGTTGAGTAATGAGGTGGGGAGGTAGGGGGTGACAGCGGGGAGATGAGAACAGTGCAGATCAGTGAAGTTTGAGGTTACCTACCAAGGTCTTCATCTCTTCAGTGGCTACACGTACACAGACGCACACACACACATACACACAACTGGGACATTCAGATTAGGCTAGAAAAACTTAGAGTACTTAATGCACCACAAAGGAGACTTACTGCACCACAACACAATTCAGCAAAAAAATGAAATAAAAAGTGTAAAATGCAAAAACTAACTTTCCATAATTTTCTGCTTTGCTGTAATCAAGCGGCACAGTACAGAGTTTTTGTGTCAGAGCTAATTTTCACTTTAATTTAACTCCACAATAGGGAAATATGACCAGAGCAAAAAACATAACAGAGGTGGTATGTAAGTAACATTAAGATAAAACTGATTACCGGTAATAGATTTTAATTACCAAAATTCAAAACTTAAAGTGACTACAGACTGCCCAGACTAGAGCTAAATAAAGAGGGGTATTTAGCTGGTTCCACCACAGTGTTCCTTTGTAGCTCTTCTCAAAATGGACGCCTGTGCCAGCCCCTGCTCTGGACTCATCTGATTCGTCTGTGGTCCGTGGCATCCTGTCTCCACCAGCCGCAACCACTGAAATCCCAAACCACTTCTCTGATTTGCAGCAATTGCACGTGAGAAATGACAGGTTTGAGTTTATTATCAAAAACCATGTGTGTGTCTGTGTCAGTGGGGAACAGATTTATTCAAAAAAGCATGTCTGGACCCATGAGCAAATGAAAATACAGGCATCACATAAATCCAAGGCACCCAAACGCGCAGAGAGGAAGACATGATAAATGACGTGCCAGCAGAGGCGCACCGCTTGAGCTTCTAATGCTGCTAATTTTAATCCGACTTCACTGCTGGCTGTCTGTACCGGGAGATCTCCAGAAGGAGCAGTGACCCAGCGGCAGGTGGAGGCCCATTAACATAGTTTGGGGACCACCTGCAGAACAAATGCTCGCCTCTCCTCTGTGATTTACTTGAGGGGCTTCACGCTGTGCTAATGCAGCGTGCTGATAATCACAGCAATGGCTCATCAAGCACACCTGGACGGCCATTGTGGCGGGCACAGAGCATGTTCACATTCACGGCCATTAGTTTTACAGCCTCTACATAAGGCCAGCACCGCATTTGTGTACAGCCGAACCAGTTATCAAGGCCGACGCTTTTGGGACAAACTTTACTCTACATGACCGAAGAAGTCATGTAATGATAGAGAATTATTCCCTTTGGTTTTCTCTGATCCAGATAACCCTTCTGCTTGCTGGATTCTTGCCATATACTTGATATTTCCTTGTGCCTTAAACAAATTGGGCTAACGGCAAGTGGGACAGGCGTGCACAGCAGAGGAGTAGAGGGTCAGTAGGGCCCGTGTGGAGCAGATGGTGTGGAGGCGGGGTCAGGGAGGTCCGGGTACCAGGTGCTGAAGAGAGTCTCAGAGATGAGCAGCTCCAGGTAAACGCGCATGCTGTTGCAAATGATTCCAACACAATAATAAGCCCCCGTAGAATGAGTGAGTGCGCCTACCTGACAACATGGTAAAAGCTGCTAAATATTCATACAACACAACTTTATAACCAGTGGTAGGACAAGTACTACATTTTGTGACTTAAGTAAAATGACAGATACTGGGGCAAAAAAATACTTAAGTAAAAGCATTGCATGACACTTAAAGAGTAAAAGTATTTCGCACATACTTTATGATATTCAAATGCAATGATTTTGATACAGATTTATGATGAATGTTGTTCAACAGAAACAATTAAACTGATATTTTTTTCCCTAGAACATGTTAAAAATAAACCCTTCAGATTGTTCAGCAGATCCAAGCTCCAATAATAAAAAAAAACTTTTCAGTCCTGTTCAAAAATGTAGTGGAGTAAAAAGTATAAATACCTGCTCTTAAATGTACTGAGTAAAAGCAAGTAAAAGCAAAAGTGTTCACTTTAAAAAGCACTTAAGTAAAATTAAGTAAAAAAAAAAATCTGTATTTTACTGAAGTACAATACTGTACTACTTGTATTTTGTTACATGCCACCACTGTTTATAACACATTCAAGGATGTAAAAAACCTAGTGCTACAACCGTAACAAATAATTCACCTACACTTGCTCTTTATTGAACTATATGCATCCAAATGCTCTGTTTAACACTCCAGCAGACACAGGAGTATTACCTCTCCCACGTCGCTGAATAAGCTAAGGTCACAGTGGTTGAAATGTAAATACATCATTGCAGTCAGAGTTTAGCAACTTTCACAAACACTGGTATAAACTGTGAAGCCAATTTCTCTGCATAGTAACCCCGCTCTCCTCAGATATATTCGTACTGGCTCACTTTCTCTTAAACCTGCTGCAAAGATAAGCACAGCGCTCATATTGACTTTCATGCTTTTGGTTGTGATTTTCGTTTGAGGTTCGAACCGTGTACAGGGTTTTCGCTGAGGTGGTTGATGAATGAGGGGTGTCTATGGCAGTTGAAACAGGAGAGTAGCTTTAATATGTCATTGGAGAGCACGGGAATGTTGTGTGGCGCAAAAAGACCACTGGGCAGAGAAAGAGTGATAACTGTGGAAGACAAAAAACACATAGTGCCTTTGGGGAACACAGTGCTTTCAATTTTGTGGGACGATGCACATGCAGGGGGCAGTGATGTTTGTTTTCTACTTGTGTTTATGCTCCCAATGATCACATATATTTGGTAGCAAAAAAAGGTTTGACTTCAAGATGACCCCTGGGTCTCAAAACATTCTGAATTTTGGACAGCTTGTAAACACTAACTTTTCAGAAATTTGCAAATAAACAAGTCTGTAACATTTGCACCAAAAATTGCAAATAGAATAAACATATGCCAAAAAGCAATTAGTAATGATTATACATCTGCGACACCTCATTTGTGAATGTTTTGTTTTGCTTATAAATGTGCTGTTTATCCTGCGTAATCAAAATGCCAATCAGTCCAATAGTGCAGTAGAAAGAGCACCAAATTATCCTTCTCTCCGTCCTCAGCTCCAAGTTCACAGATTCTCTCAGTAAATGTCTTTTGAAAATAAGTGCCCAAGTACATTTCTCGGTATATACCTGAACAGATTATCTTGACAGATGTGGCTCAAGTACAGGACTATCTGAAATTACACCCTGCGGCCACTCTATTTCAATACCCATTCCCATTAAGTCTTAAGTGCTGAGCAGAAGACTGAGGTATTTCACTTAAATTAAATATAATCAATGGCTTACTTTTGTGATTAACTGGCAAATGTCCAGAAAATACAAAACCATTATGTTAAAAAAAACAGCTAAAAATGCTTCAGCCACGCATGAGGATAAATAGAAAGTAAATAAATCTATTGCATTAGTAAAAGTAAGTGCATTTGAGGATTTGAATAGGGGTATTGAAGCCATATGCTGTGTGCTGGTGTTTTTACAACAAAGCCAGGTGTTCAACATGCTGCTCTTCACTTTTTCTGGTCTCTGGGGGGCTGCATCTCCTACACAATGTTCAGAGTAATTCCCATAAGCACAAAGTCTGGAGTTTGTTTTTTAGAAACCACTCTCCATAGGGAATAGAGAAAAGAAAACATACTCAAACATAAAACCAAGTCAAGAGGAAACTTTAAAATGCAGCATATTAACAAGCATGATGCACAAAGATTAGCATTAAAGACTAATGTCTACTCAACAGTTACTGGCGATCATAGGTTACACTATTAAAGGGTCTATATAATGCTGATTTCTGATCTATGTTACAAGGCTGTTTCCTGATCAAAAACCTACCTGGAGTTGTGTTTTGTTTCATTCACACATGTTTAACGCACAAACCCTGCATATTTAGGCTGTGCGCTTCTCTAAAATGGAAACAGTCTGTTCTACCTTGTGTGGTAATACAGGACGAGCACTGTGTTTTTCAAGTCCATACACCTTCACTAGAATCATTTGGAAAATTTTCAGCCCTGGAATTTCCTATCTCAACAGAACAAAAGGTAAAATGGAGCTGTTGATCTAAAAATGACTGCTTCATGACATCACAAGGTGGAACAGAACATGTTGAGCTTTGGACATGTAGACTAACTAGTAATAAAGTTACTGAAACATGTGTGAATGAAACAAAACACACTTCCAGTCAGGTACGTTTTTGATGAGGTAACACTAACACCATTATCATATAAGTCAATTGTGTGTAATATAGGACATTTACACAAATGGCCAATAGCGCTATTAGAAACACTGTAATGCATTTAGTATTGTTAATATTCAGAAACTAAAAACTGTCCAGTGAAACTTGTTTTCGGTCTCCATGTGCATCACTCTCTCGCTGTTTCACCGCATGGTTCTTTAAGACCACATTTGCTATTGTAATAATTGAGCTTAGGCTCAAGATATACTGTATTTAATAAAGAGCCCAAAGCAGAAATGTACCATGAAAAACAAAGCTATACAAAGATGATTTTAAAAGAAATTGTATATTTTCAATAAAGCTCCAAAGTAATTGCCAATAAAATATGCAAAAAAATCTGAATCCAATCACCTATGAGACACTTCTCTTGTCCATTATCATCGAGATAGATCAATCCTTTACTGTTGGACAAATACATTATTAAAATGGAGTAGAGAATCAGTGGGCCCTCACCTGCACACTTGGTCCTGCTGACCAGAGGGGGTCCTGGGGGTCCAGTGCCCCCCTCTCCGGGCCGAGTGAGAAGCACGCTGATGTGGTACTCCGTGTCTGGATCCAGGTGCCACAGTTTGTACGTGACCATGTTGACTCCGTGCACCTCCGACCAGGGTGACTGGCTGGCACGGTACTCAATCTCTTTCCTGATAATAGGGCCATCTCCCAGAATGGAATTTGTGTTCAGCTGAATGATCAGGTAAGTGGAGCCGGCCCGCAGCAGTTGAGGTGGTGCAATGGGGGATGGGGGCACTGTCAAAGCAAATGGAAAATTGGTTATTTTGGAGTTCTCATTTTATTTTTGAACAAATACCAAAGTTTTACTAAGCAAGGTGTTATCGACCCACTTTTAAAAGAAAAACACTTTTTTTCACAAGCAGATACAGATGGCCTTACAAGCTATTACCTATTCAAAGCAAGGATAATACCTATTAACAAGTCAAAAGGATTTGTTATACAGCTCAGTACAAACGTCTCACACAGAGTAGAGAAAGGTGTAATGCAGCAAAATTTCAAAAGGATCAAAATTAAAAACTTCAAATACTTTGAATATTTCACAAAGAGAGGAGACTGAACAGACCTTCAAACTTTAAAAAAAAACAGGGCTATAGTAAAAGCTCTTACATAAGAAACACAATACATATTTAACTACACTAAGTAACATTGACATCTCAGTACAGAAACTCGTAACATTTCTGAAAAGTTCCTAACTACATATTTTCCTTTTTTCAATTATTCACATTTTCCCCAAATAACCAAAATATATGTGTAATATGTGTATAAATAAATATATTTTTTCCACCATATACTGATTTTGGAGACATCTTTGAATATCCAAGTTTAAAGGGCCCTTATTAAGATATTTTCTGATCACTGTTATAATGTTGTTTACTCATCTAAAACATGTCTGGAGTTGTGTTTTGTTTCATGCACACGTTTAACACTCAAGTCCTGCATATTTAGGTTCTTCTCTTAAACAAACAAAAAAAAAAAGCTCTGTTCCACCTTGTGAGGTCATGTGGTAATATAAAAAATGCCCTTCTGTGTTTTTAAACTCCGTTCACCGTCACTAGATAGAAAAAAACAGAACAGAAGACAAAAGATACTGTAGCTGTTAACTTGAAAACTACCGCTTCATGAGATCGCAAGGTGGAGCAGAGCATTTCAAGATTTGGAGATGCAGACAGATAATAATAATAATGCAGGATTACTCAGACATGTGTGAATGAAACAAAACACAACTCTGGGTATGCTTTTGATGAGGTAGCAAGATTATAACATGACTTAAAGTGCATTTTGTGTAATATAGGACCTATAAAGTGGAATGGGATGCAAACAAAGAATGAGAAACACCCAAATTCACTGCTGTGACAAATCTCGGTTACTATGGAATACGTCTCTTTTCTGTCATGGTTGGTCCTCTCAGAGCTCAACACACCCAGTGCCCCACCTCTGGCTTTTTTTTTGCCTCCAAGTTACATAGCTGTCATCACTTGCATTCATTAGAGAAGACTGAATTGAACCCACAAGTGCAGACAACCAGTGGGGCTTAAAGACGCTTATTTTGTTTTAGCTCACAATCCTGAGAATAAGACAAAAAACTTGCTTTGAGTTAAGTTTTTAATTTGCACTCTTTTTGACCATTTTACGCCTATTTGAGTGCATTATTAGTTTACTCCTCCACCAGTGGGCACAAAGTTTACTCTCAAACTAAACATTTCTTCCACTGTTTAATTAAGGAGTCAACTGCCAAGTTTTTCTTAACAGGTTGCAACCCCTGGAAATCTTAAAATGCGCTCTGAATAGAAACTATAACTGTGCCTATGTGTATGCGAGATGTAGGGAGCGATATGCTAAGAAATGTTTTATTCATTACGTTTTCTCGATGAGCTACTGAAATAGTTACATAGTGATTTGGGCATCTAATCTGTGGACTAGATTCAAATCAACGTAGAAATGATGAGGCTCTTTATAGGAGGGTGGTGGGGGAGAGAGGGATTTTAACAGTCTTATTAGGAAATCAGACTAAATCTACGGAAACAGACAGGATTTTGAGGTTACAGCCACTTGCCTTACATATTGCAACACTATCACACCCACTGGCAATTTAGAACAGTAAGAGACTGCTGCCAAAAATAACATATTTTTTAATTGTAACTAAGGAAAGAAGTGCCAGCTAAGGACAATGGCTGTTATGTACAACATAGAGAACTTTATAATTGGATTTTACAGCTTTCTCTTATTGAGTATTTTTTGAATTAGTATGTAAATGTACCCATTATGTGGAAGATAATTTGTTCCATTACATTTTGAATTTTAAATACCACTGAATTTCTCACTTCTCACTTATTTATCACTGAATTTCTTTCTTGGTGAAATTTTAAATGTACTTTTTCAATATGTTTCAAATAAAAATGTCACCTTTTAAATATTCAGCACAAATATTTTCAAGTCTTCAAATTCAAAGTAGAAATTCAGAGTGTGGAATTCGCAGTGAAAAATTTCACAACAAAGCTCCAAGCTGCAAAGGCAGAAGAAATCGATCATGTGTGCGCGAGGAGGACAGAGCTTATTTCCTATTGGCCATTCTCGTCTGTGGGCGGGGTTTATACTTAAGAAACAAAACAGATAACATTTTGATGAGGGAAATTCTGACCAATTAGACCGGTTCATTAAATTAGATCACTTTGGATCGATTGCTTAGGTCTTGGCATCTTGGATTTTCTTTTTCTTTATTGCAAATTTTTTTCACTGCAAATTTTAAACTCTGAATTTTGACTGTTGAATTTCAGGCTTTGAAAATATTTGTGCTGGATATTTAAAAGGTGAAATTTGTATTTGGAATTTTAAACACTTAAAAAATGTACACTTAAAATTTCAGTAACTAAAATTCAGAATAAAAATAATTCAAACATGTTTTTAAAAAAGAAACTCAACAGCATTTAAAATGAAACAAATTATCTTCCATACCTTACCTCTGAACCATACTGAATTTAATTTCATAACACTTTACAATTACTCGCATTATAATGCACTTGAATTTACTGCTTATAATAAAGGGCACGATATCAATTTCATGGTAGAGTGTCCACCAACTTTTGTTACTGTTTTGCTTGGATTGCTCCACAATATGGCATTAAAAAGGAGGCACCACAAGGCCAAGTTCCAAGGTAATTTTGAACAATAAAAATAGCTGTAATTGAATAATTGCAAGATACATTTAATGCCATATTATGGGACATGGAACATTCCAGGCCAAGCAATAACATTTCCATGGAGAAAAGCAGGTAGTGGACTTCCCACATAGAGAAAACTAAATTTCTGCTCTCAACTACTACAGGATTTCAAAACCACAGGCAAACCTGAGACCCCAATAGGTACTACATGTTATTTTGATCCTGAGATAGGACATAGTTACCATGTGTACTTGTGCATGTACTGAATGAGTACAAACAGTCCACTGTATTGAGACCTCTTGTAGTGAAACCTCTTTAAACCACTGCGTTGATAGAAGCCATTAGATTGTCATTGTTCTTATCCTTACTTTCCCTTTCACTGGTGGATGGACACAGGATGGAGTTTGTTATGGCATCAAAGCATTGCACGGACACGCCATTACTATGCTGTCAAAGAGGTGTCAGGATGAAGGCTGGGAGTGAGTAATGGGAGTGAGGTCACCATCTGCGGTACATGATATGACAGGGCCGGCACTAGTCCCAGTCAAGTGAACAGCTTTTTGACAGAGAGCTGAAGAGCCGAGTGTGGCTCCAGAAGCAGAAGTAGAAGGCTATTTGACAACTGTGACTCAGACAACACATGTCGGCCAAATCGCATGGTCATTCGAAACACTTGTTTGAGGTACTAAGTCGCTGATAAAGCAAAGGTCTTATAGAAACAATAAGGACTCTAATTATACCGAATGATCACCAGTTGTCACTATTGTTATGACCAGCTATTTTCATGCTTTTAAATTATGTGCAACATTGCATTGCATTGCATATATAGTAGACTTAATTACTTTCAGATGTATTTAATATGATTTAATATTGGACATTTAGCGGCATGGTGGCTGAGTGGCTAGCACTCATGCCTTACAGCAAAAAGGTTGCGGGTTCGATCCCCGGGTTGCTCAGGCCTTTCTGTGTGGAGTTTGCATGTTCTCCCTGTGTCTGGATGGGTTTCCTCCAGGGACTCCGGTTTCCCCCATCAACCCAAAACATGCCCTGTAGGTGTGGAAGTTGTGTGAGTGAGCAATGGTGGTGGTCGGAGGGACCGTTGGCGCCGGTTGGCTTGGAAGCCGCGCCTCTGTCAGTCTGTCCCAGGGCAGCTGTGGCTATAACAGTAGTTTACCACCACTGGGTATGGAGTGAATGAAGAACGCTCTGTAAATAATCCTCTGTAAAGCGTCTTTGTGACATCTGTCTGTGAAAAGTGTAAAAAGTAAATAAACACTTACTTACTTACTTACTTACTTACTTACTTAAGAGATATTTGAAAACAGCAATTTCTTTGGGCTATTACTGCTGAACCACAGCACCACACTGAAATATATGTGTGGATTCACATTTTGCTGGTTTTTTCACCCATACAACATGAGATGTTGCAATTTTTGATAGAAATAACAGATCAATATTACTGATTTTATGAATGCTCTATTTTGAATTGGGTTTTGTGAGGTAAGAATGTATTTTATTTGACTCATACAAACTCTAAGTAGAACATACAAACTTTAAGTAGAACACCAAACAGAAAGGTAGTGTGTGTTTGTGTTGTCAGAAACAGGAGTGGATAAATACCAAAGAGCACAGTACATTGCGGTGAATTACCTTTAACCACGAGCTCGGCGTAGTTGGAGACTCCGGAGCCTCGGGGGGACTGGGTGACACAGCGGTAAAGGTCCTGGTCTGTTCTCTGGACGTCATCAAGCTGAAAGGACACTACAAAGCGCCGGTGACTGAGGTGCTTGACGGACGCACTGGTTAAAATGTCCCCATTGTGTCTCTGAAAAAGCAGCAAAAAGCAACGGGTCAGAAAAAACAGGACAAGTCATCATCTTCTCCCTTCAATGCACACAGAAGGACAAAGAGTATACACACAAGCACAGACTGCACATACAGACTAGCCTGCAATGTCACAACAGATATGATCTTCAGTGCTACTAATGTGCCTTACGTAATAGTTTTATTGTTCAAATGAGCCGGCCTTTTGCTACACGGTTCCTTGCCTTTACCCAATGGAACAGAAGGAAACTAGGTGAAATAGAGGGTTGAAGGGTGAATCAAAATCACAGTTTGAATTACTCATAGCAAATTACAAAGATGACTGCTTTTAGGCAATTAAAAAAACTATGATATAACCTGTCTCAATGGGATCTTATTCTGTCTATATGCCTATACTCAGTTGATTTTAATTCTTCTCACATGCTCCTGGGTTTCCTTAAAATGTATATTTAAATTTTATAAAAATCCTTATTGCAATACTAAGACAAAACAGCAATTACATACTTTTCCTAATTGCCTAAATTAAGTACACGCTCAATAAATGTGAAGTAGTGTCCAAAGCCTGTATAAAATTGCTTACACTGTGTACAATCTGTAAAGTATTGTAATTGTGATATTAAAAAAATTGCATCCACGACTGCTTAATATTACACACTCTCCCAACCCACCAGACTAACAATAAAAATACATTAAAATGAATCCTATCTGGGTCAGATTTTTATTAGTGCCTCATAATTAAACAGAGAATTGTCCATTTGTGTGTGTTTTAATTAGAACAGCAGGACTATCTCAGTGCTCTGTGATTTAATCACCCAATATGACAATCTGATGTCCTTTCATAATGACCAAAGTAATCTTGTTAAAATAATAGTCATTAGGAGAGTAATGTAGAACAGCTCTTTATGGAGGCTGTCAATAGAACTGTCATCCAAGTACATACAACAGAGCCACAGTATAGTTGTGTATTTAACACAATATCTAACATTTTAGCAAAAAAAATAGACTAAAATAAAAACTTTTTTAATATAATGAAAGTTATAACTATTGTGCAAAGGTATTATGTATTTCATGTTCATTCTCAGTACAGTAAAGTAGATCTACTTTAAATCCCTAAATCTTCTTTCTTTGCTTCTGATCAACATAGACAAAAAAGACATTTATATAAAGTAAACATTTCCTTTTTTATTTGGGGAAAAAAGTAGGTAAAGTGAAAAAGAGGAAAACTGGAGACAGGCTCAAATGAAAGTCGTGGGCTGCACCTCACTGCTGCACTTTGCATTTCTCCCATTG
The DNA here is from genome assembly GCA_030686955.1 of Odontamblyopus rebecca. Classification (NCBI taxonomy): domain Eukaryota; kingdom Metazoa; phylum Chordata; class Actinopteri; order Gobiiformes; family Gobiidae; genus Odontamblyopus; species Odontamblyopus rebecca. The sequence continues at coordinate 26,474,319 of CM060657.1, forward strand.
TTCCACACCATTAAAACTCTGAGCATTTGTCAACTCCACACAGCTCACAAACACACATCGAGCCTGGCATCTTTCCCCATGTTTTCAGGCTACTATTGTCATCATGTGAAATAGTGGCCGCGTATTTCTCAAACTCTTTCTATTGATGTGGCTGTTTTAAGTGAATCCCAAGCATGTGGAGCCCGCTGGGAATAACAAAGAGATTTCTGGGTTGAGCTGGTCATTGTCCTTTGGGCCTTGAAAAACACAGTCCACACACACCTCACATACAACCAAACAACTGCAGTTTGTGCTCTGCAGCTACAAACTAAAAACTACAAAAAATGTGAAAATCTTTAGCCGTTACACAACCATACCTGTGTATGTGTGTGGATCTCAACAAGGACGAGGACACACAGTTCAGTATGAGTCAGGTGTAAACTCAAAATGTTATTGAAATTTTTCACAATGACAATAATAAGTTTGTTTTTTTATTTTATAATAGATCTATGTCGTCGCACAACTTATAATAACAATTTTACTATACTTAACTTGACTTAATGCATTCAACTTTTATGTAACTTTTCGAATCACTATACTATCGTTTATTATGCTTCTGACCAACACTCACTCACATATTACATTCAAACTAAACAAGGTCGCCTACCAAGGTAGACCTTGCCAAAGGACACAACAACAAGTCTGTACTAGAACAATAGTAGCCCTAAATAATTTTGAATACACTACTAACTGGTACAGGGACACAATGAAGGCACAATATTTCAGTATTTCTTATTTTAAAGTATTATGATTAATTAATTAATTAAGATGTTGTTGAAGGTATGGTAATTATATACTACAACAGATGAAAAAGCTACTAATCATAATTAATAGTTTTTTCTTTATAGTCTAATGCCTTTGCATTATATATGCAAAATTGCCTGGCTACGTTTAAGTATTGGCATGTTTTGCTCCTTTCTACAGACCAACACTGAATAAACAACTACACTATAATACAGAGACACAAGTGGTTGTTTGATTGTAATCAGAGGCACATTGTGCGCACAATACCTGAGCACGTCATCTACTCTGTGCATAGTATTGAGGTTTGCTTAAGGTCAGATGCAATTAACAATATGCAGTCAGTTTTGAAGACGCCCCAAATTACAGATTTTTATAGTTTAAAAGTTAAGAGTCTTTTAATAAACAACTTAAAGAAAAGAATGCCACTGTGAGCTAGTTTGAAAGGCAAGTAAGTCTGAAAGGGACATAAAAATTTTGATAATTAAAAGTAGGCACATGTTCTGAATAAAGAGAAAACCACTGTGACCCTGTAAGCTCTTTAACTTCCCAAAGGCAAAGAGAGGAGGCTTCAAGGCGGTTGAAAGCAAGGTTACCAATCTCTATTTAAACATGAATACATTACGGACATTAAGCTATTCAAACACAGCATATCATTTGTGATAGTGTTGTAGTGGGGTGATACAGATATAGAAAATAAAAAGTCACATTGCGCATTTGATGACTTAATGTTTTAAATGAAGTTTCTTGAGGTTTGTCAGTTGTTTTTTCATTGTTGAAGTACTCACCTCCAGCAGCAACTTCTCAGCTTCAGATGACCTTCCTGCCGCCACACATTGGAAAGTAGCATTCTGCCCGGCATTGACCTCCTCGTCTCCCAGCCTGGAGAAATGTGGCGCCTTATCTAAAGACAGACACAAACACACATCAAAAGACTCTATTACCTTTAGTATGGCACAAAGCCAGAAGCTTACACAATGGACATTCTATTGTTGTTTTTTCCCCTTTTCATATGCAGAAACTCAACTAAATACAATTTTTTTACAAGTTCATCTCATTATCTCCTCATCTGTAGAGCTATCGAGTGGGATTTTCTCACTGTGGTAAAGTTCATTTTAACTGTATTTTTTCTTGCTATTGAAATGCAAGTGCACTAGTGGATATTCATACAATATAGTGCATATAACTCTTATATATTGTTTCGTGAGTGTAAATGTGTGTGGGGGAGATGAATATAATGTCTATTATAAAATTGAGTTCAAACAGACAACTGAATACTAAAGATGAGCAGAATGTGGGTGTATCTGTTAAAGACTAACAGTAAAGCAGCACACTATATTTTGACTAATAATGTCCCAGCGTGCCAAGCGGCAGAGCCAGTGACTCAGTGTGTAGGTGTAGCCCTCTCACCCAACTCGGTGATTAACAATAGCACAGTGAGACACAGCCCCCCACTGAGCCAAATATCTGGGTAAACATGGCACCGCCGCCTGCCTTCCCTCAGACATAGGGTAGGACTAGTCCGCCTGTCGCTCCACTTGATTGACAGCAGAAGATGGAAGCACCGAGGCTTCTGGGAAAAGTGTGTGTGGCTCTCACTGATCTCGGCTTCTGTGCTGCTATGGAGATGAGGGGGAGATGAGGAGAGATGAGGGGGAGATGACTATTTGTTGAACTTAGAGTAAGTAGAGTATGGGGAGCTCCCCACAGGAGGCCATGTTTCCTTTGAGTGACTCTGCCTCCTAAGGTTAATTCATAATTCATATTCGTGCCTGAGAAGCAAACATAAACAAGTAGTGAATTAAGTGTGAACACATACACAATAAGTTTGGCGTGCATGTTACTACAGCTAAATGTGTCAAATTTTAGCCTGCAGACTCTTTAGTGAGATAAATATTTTATTTTGCCGCCACAGATAAAGGCAAAGACTGAGACCCATGAGAATACAGCCGAACTGTCACATACACTTCAACAAAGAAGCCCAAAAGGAGTTGATTTGATAATGGTTTATTTTGGAGTTGCACTATTGGCTATGCAGCGCGTCCTTTTGGTTTCTTCTCCATCTTTCTACACATTGGTCTCTGCCAAGTAACTCTGACTGGCTTAGTGCCATATCATAAGGCATGTTCAGGTCTTGATGAGAGCCTTAATTATTTAATAGCCACAGTGGGAGCATTCAGGGAAGCCATCTGCTGCAGCTCAGCGGATTGGAGGGGCCGATGGAGCATTGTACGTACAGACGCAAGCTATAAACCGCCAACAAGCAGCTCTCATTTAGGCAGCGAATGACTTCTTTTAAAATGCCATTTCATCAACAAGGGGTGGAAGTCTAGATAAGACATCTGCTTGTAAGCAATAAACTACCAGTGAAGCCTGTACCATTTACAGTAGTCACTAACTAAGTGTAGCCATGTGCTGGAGGTGTTAAACGCGCTATGACCTGACAAGAGCCCTCCTGTTCAGCACAGTGTTCAATGCATTCTGAGTGTTCGTGACACGGCCCGACCTGGTCCTGTATTAAACTCTGGGGGTACTTATGTTTTACACACACTCCTCCAGGGCCTGACAACAGCTCTGAAATCATGCTCTTTTCAATAGTGACACACAAAGCTTTACCACGGTAGGGAGTCAGAGGTTACACCCTGAAGAGAATGCATTTTCATGAGCCTTGATGCAGTGTGCCTTGTGAATAATGCAGAAATGCCTTTGTAGAAAAGTTGCATGTAGTACACCAGCAGGACTGATTAACACATACATTTGGTTGTCAAAAATGGCTCGAAGGCACAAAGGCAGGTGCGTGCTTTCAGATGAGTTGGCATTTGAGTGTCACAGTGTTTTAATATCGCCACTGTTGCTATGGGACGCCCCGAGCCTCTCTGCAGTGCTAATATCAAAGGTCGATCAGCCATTACTCTTCCCCTCCTGCCTATTTACGCTCCACTTTGATTTACATTTTAACCCAAACCAGTGGACTTTTTTGGGCTCTCTCTCTTCTCTGTTTCCTCTGCCGTTTTGGTAATTGCGTTCACTGTCAGGAGTGCCACTTACAACAGGGATAGTTGACCACCATGATGTCATCCAGGGCGATGTAGCCTTTCCGCTCCTTGGAAACTGTGGCTTCTATCAGCACCTGCAAAAAGTAAAGTGAATATGATGACTGGAGTAACTGCCATGTGATTATCCTATACCACTCAAAGCTTAAGTACAGCTGCCATTTTGAAAATAACCTCGAGAGCTGAGAGTGTACGGACTTCCTGATAGACATAATTACAAACAAAGCAATGCACATCTGAGGAAAAAATCAGACAGGCCAACTGAATACCAAGAAAAAAGAGGATCTACAGAAGAGATGAGGCTAATAATGTTGGTTATGACCAGTTTAATATGCAATCTCCTCTAACCTTTTCCAGTTAAAAGTATAAAGCACTTGAAACTGTGGAGATTAAAATTGTGTTAACATTAACATAAAATGTGCACTATAAAGGTTGTTTAGGGTTATTTATTTTTAGTAATAACATTTGTAGTTGAGTTGAACAGTTGCAGAACCACAGAACCACATGCAGAAAATATAACTTCTTAAATTGCTGCTTCTGATAGATCAACACTGAGGGACAAATGTTCACTTTCAAGTTAAAATATTGTAATCACACCATAAAGCGCTTCACAAATGCACATCTGCTGACCTGAAAACAAAATAATGGAGACAATCGAAAAATAAGAAAAACATTAAACAGAGATTGCTTTAGTTTGGCCTCGGACTGCAAGACAGAAGAAATATAATAGCTCTATCTGGGAGGACACAATGTGGTTCTGGAGTGGTGAGGTGCACTGGACATTCAGGGTGCAGCCTGCGATGAGGCTATAAGAGCAGATAATACAGCGTGCACATGGGGCCCGGGGGACGGCTAAACTACACATGGCACGCTGCTGGAACAATAAGCTGTGTGAGGGGAGCTCTGGCGAAGCCTAATCAATATCAAATCACCATGCTCTATAATGGCACACAGTTATGAGGCTCTGGGGGGATGTTTGTTTTCCACACACCAAGGACAGGCTTCCATCGGACGGTTTGATCGAAGGCTGGCTTTGAGTTATTGTTTCTCATAATCCTCTGACCACATGATTACAACATGGATAATGTCCGTGGCTCTGCTCAGGCTCTCGCACAGATGCCCTGACGCTGGATACTGTTTATGACTGGTTTTCTTTTTACAGGCAGGTTAGAGATAATACAGCAAAAGGAATTGAAGCACTCATATTGTAGAGTGCTATCTGGAAATCTTTGGAAAAAAATATATTTGATCTGAAATCTTTGTTTTTTGTCTCGTTTAGTAGATTTAGTGATGGTTGTATTCTTTGAAGCACAGTAATAGCATTTTAATCAGATGAAAATTGCAAGGTAACTAAAAGTGTAATTATGATAATCACAAGGTAATTCACATCTGTCACTCAACTTTTCTGGTAGTGTGATGGTTCCTATTTTTAATCCAATACAGAGGGAAAAACATGGCTGATATTATCTTGCTAATAATTTTGGAAGGTCTACATATATAGTTTATATTTTATAGTCTACATTTACCGTGCACGTTCTTCATAATCATGTGGTGCAGTGTGATCAGTTTAGTACATTGTATTTTAAATGCAACATTATTTATTATAGCAAGCATTGTCATTAAGCTAAGTATAGTTAAAGTTATATTACATCCAGTGAGTGCATTTACTATTCTTTTATTAGACTGAAAAATTTGCAGGATAAATTCATGTATTCAAGTTTGTTCAGAAAGTCTCATAATGTTTGAACTTTTATTCATACAAAGCTGTTCTGTAGTTACTTAGCGGTTTTGTCTTATTTTATTTCTATTTAAAGGATGTAAATGCCATTTTCGATCTCTGATGCTTAAGGCAGATACTTAAAGCTCTAGTATCAAAACGGTATCAGAACTGTAAAAGCTGAAATTAAGAATGAATTTGACTTTTCACATTATATTACTTCACTTAGCCTTGTTAGAGCGTAATGATGACTGGAGACTCTGCAGCTATGGTTTTGGCTTGAATTTTACCAAGCTCTTCTAGTTATGAACCAGAAGGACAAACAACTCACCCATACTCTTGCCCCCTTACAAAATATTTACTTGTGTGTATTTCAATAATAGAAAAGTGAGAAAAGTTTCTTGGATTCCCATGGTGTTTGCAGAAGAACAACAACACCTCTCGCACCTCTGGCCCCAGATATCCTCCTCTCACGGTGAACAGGATGGAGCCAGACCTGCCTCATGGACTTAAGGCCAGGGATACATGTGATTACAGCAACAACTGGTGTGACAACAACCCTGGCCATGCGAGACCCAGAAGACACCTCTGCAGATGGACAGGAAGTGAAAAGATTGAGGTCAGCAAAACAAAAAAAGCAAGATCTAGACTAAATGAGGCACAAAGGTGAAGAGTGTGGGCTGAATGAGTACTGTAGACTGAAGTGGAGATGGCGTCACTTGAATACCGTGATGTAAGGTGTGCATCAGGGGTCACTGAGTTGGAAAGTGACCCCTCTTCTTCTATAGGTGCCCTCCTCCTACCGCTGGATCAACACGGAGGCTAATCTCCTCCTGCCAAAGTACATTTCTCAGCTTGTTCTCATGCTCGACTTGAACCTGACCCTAAAGACACCATAGGTATGATTTACAGCCTGCTCTCTCCCACATCTCTGACATTTTCTATCTTATATATAGTGTTTAGGGGGGACGTGATGTTCTTAGTGCAGTTAATCTCCTCTGCCCTATGTCTCCTCAATCACCACCTCCACCCATGTTTTTGTGAGATAACTTAAACAATAATAATTGTACTTGATGAACTATAATTCAGGAGAGGTTGTTCCTGTCACAAGAGGCGTGTTCAATGCTAGTCTTAAACACTGAAGGGAAAATAACAAAGATCTGAGGCTCAACAGATTTTAAATTTACTTGTTTTTATATTAATGATGACTCAGAATTCGTCACTTAATTTTCACTTTCACATGTGATACATCTCCAAAAATATTATTCACAGAAACTACATTTGAAATATTTTCTGCTATGTGGCACGTGATAAGAAATATGTGTAAAATAAACTGAAAATTACACACACAAAAATGCCACAATTTGTTATTTCCTTTACAGATTTAATTCAAAGTCCACATTTCTATTGTATACACTCCAAACAAAGCATTGTGGTTCCCATTGTTGATGTATTTATTTATTTATTTGTATTTTATAAAATATAAAGTATAGAAATTAGCCAAGGTCATGGACTAAATAAATGCGGAGTAATTGGGAGAAGAAAAACATCGTCAAAGGCCAAATCGAAGTTGTTCTTTCTTAGAGTGAGTTAAAGTGCTCTGTGAATGATTGATTGTGGGTTCATCTCTGGTCTCCATTAGGACGAGGGTGATTAAGAGGTGAACAATTCATGCATTTGTTTCAATAATCAGACTCACAACATTCCTCTGTTTTTTATACATACTTGTCCCTTTACATCTGGGACCCTGTTCGCTCTACTTTAGTAATGAATTTTTACTTGGAGATGCTAGAGACATCTAAAGTGGTAAAAAATAAAAGCATGATTTATAGCGGAAATAAAAGACACATTATGAGGATGTATTATATTACACTGCCTTTAAAAGCTCTGTAATGTATACAAATCAAAAGACAATTCATCTGAGCCATAACACACACACAGCCTTCCCTGCAGCCAGAGACAGCATTTAGATGCCAAACCCTCCTCCCGTCACCATTGGACACACTCATAGGTAAATAACCTCCCAAAAGTCACAAGTAAAAGGTCATTCGCTCAAGGAAAGCTGCTCAACTGGAAAAGGCCAGAGCTGTCCATGTTATAAAATATGCCATTATGAATACCAATATAGCCTCTTTAGCGCAGTTTCAAAAGGCACTGTGAAAGCCCCGGCTCACAAAGGGAAACATATCTAAAAGGAGTTGCAACAATATGCAGCGGATCATTAATTAAAGACACCTTTTTTTTCGTTTTTTTTTTAACAACAGACTGAACAACTTTTAAAAATACATGTTGAATAAGGTACTTGCATAATGTATTATTTTTTCCCATTTTTGACACAATTTTAAAAAGTGGGTTTGTTATTGTACCAAAGAAATAAAATACACGGCAAGATATTTGACCTTCACTGACTGAAGTTTAATCAGACTATTTAAAACAAACCAAAGTGGCTTGCAATATTTATTTTTATAATAGAAACAATGAAAAAAAATCATTGCCATTTACACAAACAATAATCCTCCTCCAAAGTCTAAACTCCACACTCAAAGATGCTGGAGCTTTGAGTATCTAAAGCTACATAAATCTGATGTGATCTGATTATTTTTTTATTTTATTTTATTTTTGGCAAGTGGACCTCTTGATTAAAAAGTAAAAAAGAACAGTCAATTAGACAATTAGAAATGACTGTATCTTGATCTCAACTGAAATGTGATTAATTGCAAAACCCTATTTAACAATTATCAAATAAAAAAACATCAGTCTAACCGGAAGAATTGTGACCTTGATTTAAAGTGATTTGGAAAGAAAAAGACCAGTAAAACCCCACGTCTCCAGCCCTAGTTGGCGCTCATATAGGTTGGATAGCATCTTTAATATTTGATAACCAGTTCCTCTTGGTATTATACCTCTACCAACACGACAAGGCAGTGCAGCAGACACACAAAATCTCCAATCGAGACGTCTCAAGGTCTCACTATACTAGAGGATTTTCACAGTTCAATCTGTTCAGCCTGAAACTCCTTCTTCAAATGTGCGATAGGGGTTTATAGTGATCACATAACAGCGCTGTATCTTTGAACACACCTTTCATGGGCTTTTACAGAAATTGCATTTACAGACAACAGATGAATCAACTTGTGTCACAATACAAAATATCAAACTCAATTTCAATATTTGATACAGATTTCAAGACCACATTGGTAATAATAAAAAGCACTTTTAACACATTTTACACCAATTTTCACCTCAAAAATAGTAGTTTCTTAATATTACCATGTAGTCATGACTATAATAGAAGTGATAGAGCCAAAGACCATTTTAAAACTATTCTGAAAAGGTCCAATTTTGTCTAATTTCAGTGATTTTCTTCAGTGTTAATATCGGTTCAAGTGAGTGTGTTCTATTGTTGATACTAATTTTAGTATTGATTAGTATCTGGGTATCATTTTTGGATAAAACCTACGGTAATCTAGAAATTTTAGAAAAGCTGATTCATAAACTCCTCTCAGTCTGTTCACTTACTTATTTTAACTCACAATGATTTGAGAAACCAATTTTCTAAGTCTAAGCTTTAAAATAATGCTGTGGGTTTAATGACAAAGTAAATCTGTCAGTTAACTACTTAGAGTTGCTATGGAGATGATTTAGAGCTTAAATCTAACCGAGCTGTAAACTTAACACAGCCATCGGCGAAAAGTAAGGAAGCATGGAGACGGATTTAGTTATTTTCAGTTTCCTATTTGCTGAGAGTTGTTAAAATAGAGTTATAACTACCACATAAACTGCTCTACTGACTGCAGTAATGTGATTGTAGATTTTATTTGTATTTCAGAACCTGTATTAACCTTTACAGAGCAAGTTTGAGCTTTTTTATGCCCTTAATTAAAACAAAGGGTTATGAGTACATTTAGCACCCGCTGCAGATTAAAATGGACACCACTGTAAGTTAAAACTACAAAATTTTGTAACAAGGCCTATGGGATCAAATAAGTCTCAATGGGTTTGAGAATGAGGAAAAATTGCAACGTTGCCATAACAGTTTGACAAACCAAATATTCTTATCCTCAAAATGGCACCTATGAACAAGAAATTGAAACTGAAAATAAGGGGTTTTGTCAGACCATACATCTACTTTGATTTGTATATAGAGAAATAGACTGTGTGCATCGGTGTTAGCTTGCTTCAAATTTGAAACCAAATTTAAATTGTCGTCCTTTTTACAAGATAATCTGGATAATTAAACATTAGTGGTCCTATTAAAAGTGAAGAGACATTTGCCTCCTGCTTATCCTCTGTCACCAGCTCCTTTAAAGCACATATACTCCTCCTGTGACTGAGGCGCTGATCAAGGTTCTGCTGCAGTGTTGTGATGTCCTAAACTGTACACCGCAGCTCCGTCTCACCTCGGATTACACTGTTTGCTGAGATGCTCGCACAACTTAGACAGGAGAGAGTGTCAGGAGAGGACAAGGCAAACACACTGCACTCTGAGACTAAGAGGGCTCTGAACTAACCTCACTTGGGCCCAGAGAACAGTGGACAATAATAAAGCACATTTTCTTGTTTAATTCTTTTATTACCATTGCCTATATAAGCTTTTTGTGCTTATATGGGCTTTTTGGTCTGTTTTATTACTGTGTACGATATTGTATACATAATTCATTGCTCAAATAAACTTTATTATCAAATTATTATTGAAGCTTTTGATCAAACTGCCCAAGGGGGATAACACTGAATTCAATTGAAATATCTTAATATGGAGGTTTACGTTTTTTTTCTCCAAAACCTCACAAGTGGGCAGCTCATCCATAGTTCATACTGTCACTGTTCTTGGGCAAGAAACTATCTACAAAATTAATAATAGCTTCTTGTGTTATGAAAGAAAATGCTTTTTGTTTGTAATTATATTTATTCAAAAAGTTTCAAAAAGTCAAAAATAAAATTTGCAAATCATGCATGCAGTGGGAGAAGACTCTTTCACTAATTGAATCCTTTTGGTGTTTTGTTACTTGCTAATAAGAAAAAAAATATCGAGTTAGCATCATCTTAAGCAGCACAAACTGGCTTAACTAAAGAGTGTAATTTGCTGCTTAATTGAGCACAGTTAGAAGCGCATTAATTAAAATGGTTGACCAGCAGTCAGACATTTTATAGCCACCATGACATACTTTATACTTATATACATTTAATTTGATTCCTAACATTCTTTATTGAACAAACAACTGTATGCAATTATTTCTTCCTCAGATCACATGAAGTGCCAGCACAGTGTCACCCTATATCATGTGCGTAGCATTGGTATTTACATAGTGAAGGTCACATCTGGCATGGCCGAACAGAATTTAATTAAACTGTAAGGATTGACAGTTCTTGATAAAATGCACACGAGTCCACTTAATTGCTTTCTGACAGCTTCGCAGAGTTTGCAGAAAGAAGAAAATGGATTAATAGAAGCATATCCTATGGGCTACCTGTAACATAGTCAATAGTATGGTACTCAACACTATAGTACTACACCATGAGCAGTGCTGGAGGCCAGATCTACAAGTCTGCAACCAGGAAGCTCATGTTAGACCTGAGAGGACCCTAGGGTGCTAGCACTGCTGTATGCTCATAAGGCAATCAATGCTAATTAAATTGCAAATGTAAAGTAATTAACACCAAAACCTCTCAACCTAAAGCAAAGATGATTGCAATTAATTATACAGAAAGCCTTAAATATAAGTAGTCAGTGAATGCAAAAAACTGTAATTATAAAATATTACAATATATTGTTATAATCAAGCAGCAGTTATTTTACTGAAAATGTAGTACATTCTCAGCAAACAATATCTGTGTTGTAAAACTCAGTGCTCTGCTATTTTATAGTTATGACAAATGAATTAAGCATAAATCAATCATTCATTCATTCACCACGCCAACCCAAAAACCCTAATGTGACGAATACACAAGCTGAGTCTATGAATAGGTTTTAGCCATTCATAGACTCAGCTTCTTATAATACAGTTAGGATTCGGGTAGTAGGGTGCGTTCACACTGCACATCAAAACTGGGACTAAACTGGGATTAAATTCAGAACTAATCATGGACTAGACCAGGACCAAACCAGGACTTTACTATGACCAAACCAGGTCCCTACAAGGATACAAGTGAACGCACCCTTAGTAACAGTTATATTGTTGCTAAATATCTAGAGATTTATGGTCTCTTACCTGGTATTCATTTGGCCAGAAGGTGCTGACAGCGAGTTCAACCTGGTGCCACTGTTTGCCATGGGAGCCTGAGGCATTCCACACAGGGTTTCCCAGAGGCCCACCGTTGACGCGCACATAGGCGTTGAGGGCTCCGGGGCTGTGGCCGTCGCGACTGTATAGGAAGTAGCTGAACTGGACGCAGTGCGTGTCATTCTCACTCAGCGGAGGGAGAAGCAGCTGAGCACGCTGCCCCACTGCATGCTGGGAGGAGTTCACGAGCATGTACGAGCCTGGAAGAGAGCATGGTATGGTAGATTAGTTATCTAAGAGTAAGAACATATGAATCAACATCCACCCCAAGCAATCACAACTGTATGCTCATTAAAGGTATTATGTGCCATGACTCTGGGAGCAATAAACACTACACTGCTAAGCGCTCGCCGGTGGTATAATGGTTTTGTAGATTTGCCAAATGTCTCTACTCACTTTTCACTGATTTTACTGTACAGCTGTCTTGTCCATAAAGTCTTCAGTCTAGAAAAAAAGCCCTGACAATTATAATCCCTCAAGATGTGCTGCTCTGCATATGTTGATTTTCAAACTAAATTTTTTTTTTCAAACTAAAATTTCTTAAATCTCTTTAACAGGTATCATACAAATTGTGTGAATTATTTGCAATGGCCTTCACTGTACATTGAAGCATAGCCGCTGCAACATTTGAAACAGAAGGAACATTTTTCCTGAGAAAAACCCTATTTTAAGGGCAAATCTGTTGGAATAAAAATGTAAAGTAAAGGTACGTTTTTGCCACTTGGTGCAGCTCTGAGTGAAAGCAGACGATAACAGTGAAAGAAATGTGCCAAGTTGAATACAAAAACACCATCAGCACAGCAGTAGCAGGCGGAAGATCTTATGAATACAGGCAGTGACACAGAATGAAATGGACTGAGAGTGATGGCAACCTTCCCTGTACAAGGTGACTCGGAGGTAAGCAACAGGACTCACAGACCCCCCCCCAAAGCCTTCTCTAATCAGGATAGCACAACCCCATTGCCCTCTCCCCAGCATCTGTCCTGCTTGAGTCGGAGCCTGCTAACGTGATTAGCACCACAATGTTGGGAGTCCTTCCTGTGTACTCTCATAATCAAACCAGTTGTCTTTGTCCTCCAAGGTCCCAGTGTTCTCCGACCGAGACCAACCACAGCTGCAGTGTAGGTGCCATAGAGAGTCCCCGTTCAGACTACATGCCAAGGCCAGATGACAGAATATAGACTTTATGGAATATTAAAGTTTGTAAAGATGAAGAGTGTATTTTAAGTGTAATGTATTAACCACAGGGGCTTTATAGAGTTTGTCATTTTAACTTTACTTTAATAAAAGTGACACATGCTAGAGGAGTGTTCATCTATTCGGCAGTGTGAATGAACGTGAGACTATGGTGTCAGTATCAATAGAATAATTCTAAACTGTGATGTTTTGTCTCACTTGATATTGTGAGTGATGCACAATTAAAGACTCAACAGGACCTGAATATAGACTTTATGGAATATTAAAGTTTGTAAAGATGAAGAGTGTATTTTAAGTGTATTTCCAAAATAGTACATTATCTCACAAAACCACAAAAAGATATCTGATAGTTCGGATAGTTCGACATGGATTTTTTAAAAAGATATGTTTACAAATTAAATTTTCTCTTTTGCAAATATTACAACAAAAAATATTTATCTGGGATGGAGTATAATTTTTTTTAAACATAAACATACAGCTACCTTTTTAGCATCATTGTTCTTCAATTTCTGTTTTAACCCACTGGTTTGGCTAAAACGACTCATGCACAAAGGAGAAACTGGCAATGACTTAAGAGCACAGGAGAATGATACAGCTTAGATAAAATACTGGTGCTTGCATAAGAAGAATTTTTAAATATGGGACTGCTTCAGTTACAGGAAAAAAAAAGAAAACCCAATATTCCCAAAAGCAGATAAAAAGAGAATGACCAGGTAAATGATCAATCTTAACCAAATTCATAACAAACTTCTGTCCTCTTGTTGCACTGAAAATAAAGTCACCTTAGGATTGCGATTCAGGATGCCTCAGCAACAGGTGGCCACTGCACCACTGCTAAAATGCAGTGCCTAATCATGTGGCTTTTTTACATAATGATGTGAGAATGAGAGTGGAAGTCAAACGGTGGTCTGGGGGTGCAAGGGGGCTCATTACTGCAGGCTGCACAGAGCCCTTTTCTGCATAGCCCTCTGCCCCCAAGCGCAATGTCAACAACCCCTGATTTGTGTCTGCTTCTCTCATTTCATTTCACTTAATTAGATCTTTCAGGGGTTGCTCTCTCCTGCTCCCCAAGCCCGCAGGGACCTATAAAATAATAGCCATGCCTGAAGTGTCCCGGCCACACTGTCCTCAGCTTAGGTTCAGCCTTGGACACATGCCCCTTCTTTAATATTGAGTCAACACTTTCTGTCAACTCTGCAACTTCCCAGGACACTGCATAGGTGTATGAAGCATTGTTTTTGCCCCTTTTGACCCACCGTCTGAAGGAGGTGGGTGAGGTTCTGCATTTTATGAGATGTGACAGACATATGAGATAGGTAGCTGAAAATATACTGTACTTCAGCATTGTCAAGTCCAAAGTCATAGTGTATTTTGGTAAATTTAATAATAACAAGATTGCAAAGCCTTGAGAGAAGTGATCTTAAGTTTATTCAGCTAACCAGTAATTGGTACGCAGGTCAGAATATAATCATAAAATAATTGTGACATGCAATCACACAACTATTTGATCTATATCCCATCTGGCTGTGTGTGTTGAGAACATGTGTATGAGTTAAGTATTTTTTTTATTAGTCAGTGCATATTAATCCAAATAAGTTGACATGAACATAAGTAAAGTAAACAGCTGTATTTGTATGTAATGTATTAACCACAGGGGCTTTATAGAGTTTGTCATTTTAACTTTACTTTAATAAAAGTGACACATGCTAGAGGAGTGTTCATCTATTCGGCAGTGTGAATGAACGTGAGACTATGGTGTCAGTATCAATGGAATAATTCTAAACTGTGATGTTTTGTCTCACTTGATATTGTGAGTGATGTCTATACTACAGCAGTCCTTGCCTTGGGTTTCCTATAGGATGGAGAAAGGGGCTTTTGTTTGCTTTTGTCAACCTTTACCAAAACTATACTGTGTCCCTTTTTGAATTATTATGTAAAATATGGATTTCTGTTGAAGTTAGATAATTGTTCTGCACTCTTCCCCATAGAGATTATAACCAAGAACTTAAAAGTAGAGAGGTTGAGTAATAGAAACTTAATACCTCTACTACTTCAATAGATGAAATGCCAGCTCAAGGAGACACTTATTCAAAAGAACATATAAGAGTTTAAAGGTTAGCTGACACTTCATCTTAATCTTAAGGCTACTCAGTTTAGCTTTGCCTTGGCATGGAAACATTTTTAATTAATTTTCTCTGAGAATGTTGTCGAGATCTTCAACCAAGTTGTTATGAGTGAGCAATAACAATACAAGGTGCCATTAAATTGCCCCACATCTTTTCAACATCCAAGGATTTGTCCTTTTGTTGAAGAGAAGTCTGCAGTTACCGTCTTGGACTCTATGATTGCATTCAACCAAAACCTTCACAACGTAATCAGCATCAGCCTACAAGTCTCCGTGCCTTGTGTATTTGTACAAAAAAACTACTATTATTTAAAACCAAATTACCTGTTCTTATTCAAATAGATAGCATGACATAACAGTATATTAGAACTTCTAATTTTATCTGATATTATTACAGTAGATTTCTTTAACCTCTATTCAAGTCCAGCTGTACATCTGAATATTGTACCAAGGTAAGTGCTAATTTGAAAAGCACAAAATGGAGACTAAACCAAATGTTCCCAAAAGTTTCTGGCGAGTGGGTGTTTTTCTGAAGTACAGCTCAAATGGAGACTCAAGTCCCTTCTGTAATAAGGAATGATTATAAAGAAAAAAAATCTAATTGCAGATTTTAAGCCAGTACTGCTGTTGAATTCTGTTTATTCTGCACATGTTCAGACTTTGGTGAGAAACATTATGGAGCCATTCAAATATCAAATGCTTATTTTTTTATATAAGAAAGGTCATTTGTTGATAGAGGTCTAAACTTCCAATACATTAAGAAATTGTGTAGATTTGATGGTTATTAATCTTGCAGCCGTAGTGTAAAGAATTCACTCATGAGACAAACCGTGACCCAGAACAAGTATTCATTAAATATATAAAATTTCTCCACCATCTTAAAGATATGTTTCATTGTTTCATTACTATTCCTTATCTGTGCACTGACCTGCTGAGAATGATCATCACAGACAGAGAGCCAGGAGTTCTCTGACACTTTAATTAACACAGGTCAGTTTTTATGAAAATCAGTTAAGTGCACACTCTGATTTGGTTTCATTATGTCTTTTATTATTTCTGGCTTCGCTGCAGCAACATTTTTTATCAACTGCATGTTTACAACTTAATTAAAAGATAGACACTGGAAACTATGAATCTGCAATGATTTAATAAAACTAATAATAATTTTATAATATTGTGTTCAGCCAGGCGTGCGCCCTACACCAGCACAGCTCCAACATGGCCCATTTCTCCAGTTATACTCCTGGGCAGCGTGAAATCTGATAAAGTTCTTTCCATCCACGAAAGCCCCTCCCAAGGGCAAAAGAACATCCATAACAAGATTAGGAGTGATCCGCCACATCATAATTTATAGTGAGTGCTGCTGGACTGCAACCTGGTCATCGTCTACAGTAGCTGACACTATCTGTGGCAAGACACATAGGTGCGGAGAGCAGGGGTGGTATCTAACATAAAACCCAGTGACTCTATCTCGGAATAGAAAACGTATCGGATTCTATTTGGATGGCATGGGCATAAAAGTGTGCTATTCATAGAAAATTTAGCATTAATGCCATAGCAATTAATAATTGAAAACAAAATATTATGTAGCTTTTAAATGGCGAAAGATTTCAAAATGCTACTTATTAAAAGACAAGTGAAACATGTGACGCCTGATGCCCATTCAGATGCAACCCTCTTTAATAAGGATTGTATACAACACAAGAACATCAGCTTGTGATTCACAGCAGCTGGGACTGCCACCTGTATGCTACAATATATTATGTTACAACAAAACATACATAAATTGTTCCTTTTCTGAATTTGGACTGTGTTTTAGATGCAAATAAAACAGCTCAATTCAACGCCCACCACTGACCTGAAAATGAAAATTACAACATTAGTTGCCATTTAAAGTAACAACTAACCAAAAAATGATTACACACTGGACCTCATGATGTGTTAATGCACTGCCTTGTACACTTAAAATTACTTATCAGCATCTGTGTAAATGAAAAGACTCCAGTTAAGTCACCCTGTGCTTTTTCCGTTTTGCCTTTGTGCAGATAAATCTTTATAAACCCCATAAAATTGACTAAAACATTTTTTTTTCCAACTAAGACATCAATGGTTGAATTAACTAAATGACTAAAGGCCCTAGCCTAGTGCTTTGATGTAAAATATGAACATAAAAGCATCTTGGAACCCCTTTTTTCCATCTGAAAAGTTTGGCCTTTTGGTCACCATTGAAGGTGAGCTCAGAGTAATCTGGCACACACAGGGCAGGAAGGAGCAGAGGTTGAATGGAGGCAAATCAAAGGTGGAGCTGAACAAGCGTCCTTGTGGAGGCCTGCTGTGGAGGCTCATGGGCATGTGTCTTTTAAAGTGCCTTATTCAGTTTCCTCTTTTCTCAAAGTCACATTTCAGGCTTCTGTCAATCCACCTGATTGTAATGGCCTTCACAATCACTGCAGCCAATACTCAGTCCATCATGAGTCAATGCAGGGTTGGACATTACATTATGGAATATTGGAAAGGGAAAATTATTGACCAGCAACAAATGATTTCTAAGAAAATCAGTCAATCTGACCTTTTCTCAGATCAATGAAGGAATGTGCAGATGACATTGTAAACTTCAAAAAAGTGTTGAAATTCAGTTTTCATATAGTTCATCTTGAACATAGTTGAAGCATTCAGGTTGTGATGTTACAGTTTCTGTTCTCTGATCATTTACTACTTACAAAGACACTAATCAAATCCACAGAAAAATTGATTTAAATGAAGGTTGGGTAGTATCTTTTCTTATTATATAGGAATTATACATTACACAGGAAAAATACCAGAGTAATTTCATAAACCTAACGTCATTGTGAAACCTCTGCATTTCATCTTGAATTAGATCAATTTGTACATGCAGAAACATACAAAGACTCCACTCAAACCACATCTCATAGCTGCTTAAATATCTCACTTTTCACTGAGAAGATAAAACCTGCTTCCTGGTTTGTGCCCACTGTGCCTTTAAATTGTGACATTTATTGAAAGTGATCCCATGCCGCTTCTCATTCGCACGCACCATTTTGTCAGACAGTAGTGACAACATCCACATTGGCAGCACCTCATTTGCACCAAGATCAATAAGCAGGTTTGAAACAGGAGAGAGAGAGAAGGTTTCAGTCCATGCCCAAGTGCTACCTGAAGGGCAATAATAGAAATAGTCTTAAACAAAACACAGAACTTGTAATTAGCATAACCTTGCCACTGACATTTAAAAATTTCATAATTTAAATGTAGGTGTTAACGTGACAAATTTAAAGCCCAAAATCCATATGCCTCATAATAATTCATAATAACTCACTCACATCGGGACCCTCTTTTTAAGACAGGCAAAATACATTTGATTGATGGTTAAACAGTGCACATATGAAATCTACACTGAGTTTAAAGCTACCATCTGAAGGTTTATTGGATTTTATTTCACCAGTAGATGGCAGATGTGAAACCTGTCTTCCCCTCCTCCCTCCCTTTACCTGGTCCTTTTTCCGGCTCACCTGTACTCTCTGGACTTCTTCTTTCAGACCAAAGCTGCCACATTATCAGACTGTAATAACGTAGATAGCATCTAGTGGTGATATGTGAGAATACAACAGGGGCGGGTACTAATAATTACAGATGGTAACTTTAACTCATTTAGTACAGGTCTGTCCATTTAAGCTTGTTCTAGGAAAATAACTATAAAAAACTATTGGATAAAGAATCATTTACGTTCGGGACAACTTAAACAAATTTCCTAGATCTGTGATGTACAAAACCAACACAAAACAACCCTCTTTTTCTAAACATTATTTTTATATTATCGACCAAAGCTTTCGCACTACTTATAGACATTTATGGAAATGTTTCCCAAACAGGGGTACAGGGACCTATTTAACACTAACTTTAAAATGGAGCCATTAAGCAAAATAAATTTTTTAGAGCATTTGACTAATAATCTTTTAGCTTTATTGTAGATGAGATTTTTATTATTATTGTTTCCCACCATTTAACCACTTGAAATTGTGTTTGGAGAGATTCATGCCTGCTTAAGCAAGCTTATTTTCAACATGCCATTTTGCCGATCAACTCCCATTTTCACTGCCACTGGTATATGCCCACTGCTCTGTACTTACTTTGTTCTCCAATGTTATTTTCTTATTTGGTAATACAAATAGGATTCGGCAGCGACATACTCACTGGGTATGGAGTGAATGAATAATGCTCTGTAAAGCGCATTTGAGTGCCTAGAAATGTGCTACATAAAACTGATGCATTATTATTATTTATTTGAATACATTTGCCCCTATGAACTAACATCAAGGACCATGTTGTCCACCCTCCTGTGGGCTCACCACCTGCAGAGGGGTTCATGGGGGGGTCAGGTGCTATGAGGATTGGCCAACAAGCTGCGCCCGTGACCCAGCTAGATTAAGCAGGAGAAGATGGATGGATGGATGGATGAACACATTTGTAGAAGCATTGACTGATGTTTATTAAAACTCTGAGTTTTATCATGTTTGATCTGGTCACATGACACAGCACAGTGACTCCCTCTGGACCCTGTTCCACATGCACTCCAGTTGCTGTGAGCAGAACACTTGGCTTTGCTTTGGAGGAACCCACTTCAGAGGAGTGCTACAAAGTGGTCTTTGGAGGAAGGACCCTGGGAACTGAGAAACATCGTATGTCTCACTGGCAGCAGGTGAATGTGCCCCAGCGGATTCACTCTGCTACTGCATCCAACAGATCATTGTGTGGATGCAAAACAATTTTCTCCAGCTAAACTCAGATAGGACTGAAGTCACTGTCTTTGGCCCACAGAAACAAGGAGACAGTGTCAGCAGTCACCTCCAGTCTTTCTTAAAAGCTTCCAATCAGGTTAAAAATCATAATAATGGACTCAGACTTGAACTTTAACAGCCACATCAAATCAATAATACCTGCAGCTTTTTACCATTTATAAACCAAAGTAAAAATCAAAGAAATCTTGGAGTGTCCATCCAGAATCCATGTATTTGTCTTCAATGTTAGTTAGACTACTGTAACAGTCTGGTCACTAGTCTCTCCAAATGAGCTATAAGACACCTGCATTACGTCCTGACTAGAACCAGGAAGTCCTGTGCTCAGGTCTTGGCATGGCTCTTGTGGCTGATCAGAGAATAGATATTAAAATAGCTCTGCTTGTGTACAAGTCTCTCCATGGCCTAGCACCAAAGTACATCTCTGACATGTTAGTGCCATAAGAACCATCTCACACTCTGAGGACCTCAGGAACTGGCCTCTTGTTGGTGCCCAGAGTCAGGACTAAGCATGGGGATGTCAGCATTGCAGTTCTATGCAGCTAAAATCTGCAACTGTCTTCCTGAAGATATGAGACTGGCCTCTTCTCTGACGATGTTTAAATGCAGGCTCAAAACAGTTATGTTGAGCTGTCAAAGATTAGAACAATAACAGACAAAAGAACAATATGTCTTCTTTAACACAACTTAGGGGCTACATGAGACAAAAAAGGTTGGAACCATTGATTTGCTATCCCATTTTTGATATGTATAGACATACTAATGAACCCACATGGCATCAGTGCCATTTCTAATCTCATTCTCCTCTTGAGTTTAGCGCACTCCTCTCTGACATTAGCTGTTGCTTCTTTGGCTTCATCGCCTCAAGGAAGATGTACTACTCGACTATTACCTCTGCCTCTGGGGACAGCTGTGTGCACCAGGGGTAGAACAGGGAGTAGAGCAGGCCAAAGAGGGCTGAAGTTTAAAATAAATGAAAAACCAGCGGTGTGACTGCAGACGGGCTGCGTGCCTTCCAGTGCTCGGGCCAGATAAGACCACGTCAGCAGGAGTTGTTGTCTTGTTCCCTTTCTGAGCGTTTTCTCAACAGTCGGCTCGTGTTGACCTTTCAAATTGTCCTCCAGGCTGTTCGGGATCAACTGCCAGATCTTCCCAGAGAGCAGCCAGTGAACACAAGAGAGGAGGAATATAAAGGACGAGCGAAAGGAGACTGAGTGAAAGAAAAACAATGAAGCAAGTCACGACTTTTTATGACAATTAATCAATCCGTATTCAGTGTCTTAAAGGTGTAGCTTTTTGATGAAAGGTTTGCGCTTATTTGGTTCTGTTTGTCTTCAGTGTGGCATTATAATAATAATAATAATAATAATAATAATAATAATAATAATAATAATAATAATAATAATAATAATAATAATAATAATGCAGTTTTATATAGCACTTTTTCTGGACACTCAAAGACGCTTTACAGAGCATTATTCATTCACTCCAGACCCGGTGGGTGTAAACTACTATTGTAGCCACAGCTGCCCTGGGGCAGACTGACAGAAGTGAGGCTGCCAATTTGCACCATCGGCCCCTCCGACCACCACCAGCACTCACGCACACACCACTTTCATACTAGGCAATGTGGGTGAAGTGTCTTGCCTAAGGACACTACGACAGTTTTTGCGACTGGCGCCCCACTGTGGCACCTGGAATTCCCAGTGTTCTCCCATCCAAGTACTAACCAGGCCCGGCCCTGCTGAGCTTCTGAGATCTGACGAGATCAGGCTTTGACAAGCCGGTATGGCCACATAAAAGGTATCTAGCTGTATGGAGACAAGCAGGTGATGCCACCAGACCAAGTTACAGGTCAGATCTGTGGAGAGGCAACACTGCTCGTAGTATGAATATGCAATTTGAAATGGTTCCAACTAGTTAAAAGGAATGGGCAAAATATTTGCATTTTCAGGAAAGGTCAGTGGCTAGACATCTGCTTTGTTGTGTGAATTGTGGAAGTGTCATGGACATAGTATTTAAAATGATTGTAAGAAGGTTGTAAAACCATAATGCGGAACATTACAGAAATAAAAGCATCATGGTTACAAGCAGGTGGCAGACCGTCCACCAGAAAAGTAACAGTAAACCTTTAATGGCATAAAATGTATGTAGACCTGAGATGTTTCTTTGCAGAATAGTATTTTTATAAAACTTGGCAGCAACAGTTTGGCTGTATTTAAAGATCTTTAAATCTCATAAATTATTTACAAGAATTTGACATCTTTGCCCAAACCGTGCAGTGCTTTGTTTCTCTTTGGTTTCATCAAATGTTGCATCATCACACGCTCTTGTTATGTCTTATTACTTGACATGTCTTACAACGTGACAATATGGTGCAGATCTTTGTTATTTGATGTACAATGTCACAGTTTCTTTTCAACTCTGAAGAAATACTTGTTAATTTTGACTGATTATAATAGCGCTGTGAAATATTCTGCATTTCTTTCATGTCACAAATGAGCAAAATTGGAGCCATTTTAAATCTTGTCAAATAAAGCCTATAATTTTGAGGAAAGTCATAGGTTTAACTTGCTCATTCCGGTCTAAAATCCTGTCAAACCCAGCAAAATGCCACGCCAATTGACTTCACTGATTTGCTCAGTCTAAAGGCTCAAATTGTGCTAATCAGTAAAAATCACCAGCGGCTGAAAAGTTAACAAAGAGTATCACCGCCAGAATCACGCCAGAAGTTCAAGAGAGGACAAAGAGTTAGAAAAGTAGAAGTACTGCTTTTTCTTTTTTGTTTTTTTCATCAAATCACTGCCCAAAAATCAGTCAGGGATAGCAGCAGACAAACATTTCCTGTGCCTACATGACCAGCTCTCACACCAGCTGTCCACCCATCCACACACACACACACACACACACACACACACACAGCGGTGGCAGCCATAGCTCTGGCAACAAAAGCCAGTCCAGTAGATACTCCCCAGGATCTTTAACATACGACTCCAATTAGCAGCTCATTACAAGGGATTATCACTGGTTAAAGAAGCCGAGAAATGCAAATGAATAAAATTATTGCACATCTGAGTATGTTTAGGGGTGTAGAAATTAGGAAGCTTCACATATAATGAAATTAGCTGTGTATTAGCAAGAACCTGCAGATAGACTTCTAGAAAAGGAACCACATTTAAAAATCATTTAAGAAAGCAAACCCATTACCACTGTATCTCTATAAACCCACAAAAATAATATTGTAACTTTTGCTTTGGGAAACCTGAATGATACCTGGCTTTGTACATAAAAAGTACCTACCTACTCATTATCTTAAACATTATCGAGACAGACAAAACAGAGCTCCAATGTTCATTCTGTCAAACTTCAATCAATATTCAATCTATTTGAAATTTTAGTGTTTATTTTTGGTGATATTGCCTTCTGTACTTTTGTATAGTGCCCTTCCAGGACTCACCAGGCAGCAAATTGTTAAACTGTTATTAAAACAAATATATTCTTTCAATACCAGTTGTGCTTTTTTCTAACTGTAATGCATTTTACAGAAAACAGGTAGCCATAAAATAATAAACTCAATTATATCACTTTGAAATTAATCATGAAATAATCTTTAACATGAAGTTAAGTGCATTCACCATGTTCATTTGCACTTACATTTCTTGTAAATACGGTCCATTTACCATGTGAGTCTCTTCTAACTCTTTACTGCTGATCCTGCCATCTGCAGAGTAACATCCGGTGGCTATTTGAAATGCCCTGTGCTCCCAACAGTTTGAGTCCACAAGAAAAGTGAGCACAAGCCTGCCCCTGGGTGTGCAAGGCTCTTAAGGCCGGTCAGGGGTGTAATCAGCCGTGTGGCCAGATTGTAACCCCTATCACGAGGAGCAAACCCAATATCCAGGAGCCAAAGACCACTGTGGGCCAAAATAAAAAGATGCTTAATACCAATGAGGCATGCATTGCCATTAGCAACATGGTCAAAGTGCAAAATCACAGTTCTTTTCTTGGGAGTATATGTAACTAAGCTCTACAAGATGGAAATCTAATATAGGAATGTTTAAGGAAATGTGGTTTTAGTCAGCATCACATCTCAGTGTACAAAGTCTTTACATTATAAATGTGATGATATGATAGATGGATGATAACTTCTTTTGGTCTGAGAGCAAAATGGTCAAAGCCTCTTGAGGTCTCATTTGTGCTTATGAAACAAAATGAGTCTTTGAAGACTGGTTAATTTCCCATTAGGTAAAATGGCTTTCAATTTTATCAGTCTAGACAAAAATCATTATAAAATATTAGTGCCCGTGGAGATAATTCCTTTTACATGAAATTGATCAAAGTGGGTGATATGGGGATAAAAATGTAATCTGATTACTATGATGATGCTATTTTTGTGAAATTGCATTATGGTGCTTTACTGTAATACAAATTTATGCTCAAAGAGTGAATGACAGGTGACAATCACTTTGAAGTGTGAACTCAGAAGAAGTGATAACTTGACTTTCCTCTTTAAGGTACCAATGTAAATTAATTGTGATCAAATTGAAATCATGTGCCTGCTAGGAAATAGCAATTATTTTTGTAGCTTATCACCCAAGTCTAAAATGGTCTTATCTGTGCAAATAAAAAATAAAAAAATAGAAATACTAATACTAATACTAATAAAAAAAAATATTTCTCTGGTCAAGACACGTTGTTAAAATGTGTAGATTGCAGGCTGGGTTAGAGATGCTAGACGTCCGTGTGCTGGAAGTCCCAGGGGGTCAGTAGGCTGAGAAAAACCACGGAGCCAGTTTGTAAAGACATGCTGACACTCTCTGCTGCTGCCTGCTCGACTGCTGTTCTGGGCAGGGAAAAATCTATGCACCTTTGCCCCAACAACTCTGTAGCACTGCCCACAGCTCAACGCACAACCCATACAGACAAACTTATCCAAGATGTACAAAGTAAAAAGTACAAAGACTATAACTGATGTACAGGTTACTATGGTAATTTATTTCTTCATTAGCATTATAGAATTATAAAAATAAACCTTTTGATAACTTGATATCACATTGTGTTGTGTGAACATAATACTTAAATGTGTTATGTTTAGATTATAGTTAACAACATTAATTAATAATAATAATAATGCTGTCACACACCAACAAGAGACATTTGCGTTGGCTGTCAGAAATGTATTAAGTGTTATGTACATCGTAAGTACATGTAAGTGGAATATGTGCTGTACAAGTATAAGACAGAAGACCAGAGACCACAGCTGTAATGCCAGCTGCATGTGCTAGTATTCTCACAGGCATTTTAGACATTTCCTTATGTCACAATAACCTTAATTTTAATTACGTATCAGCTAAGATAATGATCATGCTTTAACCACTGGACCTATGCTCCCTCACATTCCTGTTCTCTGTATTCCCATGATTTTTCTTTCATGTGCAACTCAAGGATGTGTGAGGGTTTAAAGGCAGTGTGGGAGCACTGTTAGACTCATAACTCTTATTTCCTTCTCAAGGAAATGTACAAGAATTTCCATTACACAGGTGAGCCTGCACAAAGGCCAGGTGAAGGGGGGGTTCACATCTGCCATCTACTGATAAAACAAAACCAATCAAATAAACTGGCAGGTATTAGTGTTAAAGGCAATATAAAGATACTAAGAAGATGGATAGAAAATAAGATGGATACTAAATATAAATCAATCCAAAATTGCAAAACACCTTTTTTGACAAATATATATGCAAATCACAGCTGACTTAATCTAAGTCATGATCGCCAATCTGAATCTCCTGATCAGGATCCTGGCCGATGAGCAAAGGGTCCCAGGTGTTATAAAATGGTTGTCAAATTGTTCCATGTTGAAAAGTGGAAGAAATGCAGGACTAATTTTATTATGGAACAATGAATTCACCCAAACCCTTACAGGACTAAATAAGTTGTCCATGAACAAACCAGACTGTGTGAAATATTAAATGACTCTTAAAGTTGCCAGAGGAGTCAGCTGCATAGAACATCTTTTTATGATTTTATGTTTAATTAAATCAAAACTTTAACTTGAAAACTCGACAAACAGATCAGATACTTCAGTGTGAAGTATTATTGTGCATCTGAAAGTTCACAAATTATTATTTCAACAAAATGTAATGACATGCTTTATAGTGCTTTGGGTTAAACTTAGCAGTGGAAGACTTCGTACATATGGTTGGCCTACATTCAACACCTACAGGGCACTGTAAAACTCACCCACTTCACTTTGCTGCAGCATTCGTTCCTTCAGGGCTTCATTTCTTTGAGCCGTCCCCCTTAAGAGTCCCACTATGTCCCCACCATGACAGTGCATATACAGAAAACTCAGGTGTTGACAAAGTGTAGTTTTAATACCTCATCTCCCGGGATATTTTAAACATTTCCTTGGCTCACACCTTGACCTCTTCTTTGTCCTGCCTCATAGAAAGCCCAGGGGGGAGGAGATAAAATAGACCAAATTAATGGGGTCCCATTAATTCATTTCCTGTATGCCCCTCTGTTAGAGCTGTGCTAAATTTAACAGCATAGAAATGAGCAGCCTACCTATCCGCTGTGCGTTTCTCCATCTGATGTATCCAGGAATTGCTCACCGTACCCCAGGCGTTAGAAACGCAGATGAAATGAAGGAAGGAATAAATAAATAATAGAATAAATTGGACATTCTTCTTCTTGAATGACAATATGAATCATCTTTCTAATGAAATCTGAGTTTTTGTTTTTTTTTTGTTTTTTTTTTAGTGCAATGTGAAGACAATCAGGAGACGTTTTCAGATTAGATTTCCATTAGCAGCTTGTTATCAATGGCTGATCCCATTAACCTGTCAGCGTAGTGACGTGCCCCTCTGCCAAAGTGATGGACAATATAATGCATGGTCACCTGCCCTGACATGAGGCTAATAAGACAGACAGAATGAACGGCAGGTAAGGTAGACCAAGCGCCTCACATGGGCTGCTGTGTGGCAGGAAAAGAGTGCTAAGGCATTTATATAGAACAGTGAAAAGACAGGTGTGCAATAGAGAGATAGAGAGTAAGCGATTGGAAAGAGCTGAAAATATTGAAGTTCTCTTCAAGAGTGATGAGAATTTGGCTGTGTGTTTTTTTTGAGACTTATTAATTTCTAATTGGCTGTGATCAGCTCTTTTTAATTGAGAAGTCCACAGCCAATCTTCTGTTAGTAAATACATGTGGATTGGTGCAGAGTTCAGAAATAAGAGTAAGAAATCTGACAATGTTTGGCATTAAAATTCTGTAATGTGTGTTCAACATAAGAAAACATGATTGATTTTTTAGATATAAAAACACTACAAGTCTTGGGCTTATTGGGATGGATAGTAAATATATGGTTAAAATAATAACAACAATATACAGTGATACATCAGTAAGATAGCTGCAACAAAACCACATACTGTGCACAGCTGCTTACGCCACATGTTTACCAACATGCATCTAAAGCAAGCCGTAATTACTGAAATGTATATTATTAAGAGCAATTACAGAATACATTCACCACATCATCACAAGTATGGTATTCAACTAAATCACTCTTTACTGTCACAAAAGGGTCACAATCCGGGGACCTGGGCCCGAGATTGAGGGCGCTTTCACACTGCTGGTTTGATTATTTGGTCCACACCAGGCAAGAAAAATGTTATTAGGTAGCATATAGACTCCAGTGTGGTCTGCCTTCACACCTGCAAATGAGCCAAAATTGGTCAAATTGACGTTTCATCAGTGTTTCTCTTCCAGTAGAAATAAATGGCCATTTTGGGGTCAGGCTGCCATTCCCTGGCACTGCTGTTCCCCCGGGAAACATCGGTACCTCCAATTTCGAAAGTTATTGATGTTCCTCAGTGCCTATGTTTACCAGGGGAACATCAGTTCCTCCACTTCCGAAAGGTACCAATGTTCCCCGTTAATACCACAAGCTGTCCATCTCAAGTTATCATCATGAACTCATAAAACAGCAGCATGTATAACTTTGTATACAGCTGACTGCACATCAGCCTGGAGCAGAAGTTCTGAGTTTGGGTAACAGAGATAAAGACACGGTAGTACAGTAGGATAGAGCTGGGTGTCCCATCCTTGGTCTTGTGCCAGCCTTCGAGCAGGTTGGTCAGATAGGTCCAGAGACTCCGTTCTCCATGTGCTGGTTCCAGATGGGGGCAAGCAAGACCAGTGCGCAATGGACTGGGCCTGAGCGGGTCAGTGCTGTTCTCTGAGCGCTCGATCCGTGTGGCAAAAGCGAGAATGTGCAGTGGAATATAGGTCCGGCCGGGCTGCTTTTGTCCTCCAGGCTTGCGGAGTGCAGCTGGTTCCGAGGTGGTGCAAAGCATCCCAACAAAAGTGCTACTCCCATTTGGTTGGTTATATCTTGTTCTGAGGAGTGGTCCGTCCTCCGTGCACTTGGTTCTTCCTGGGGAAAGTGGTTCTCATACCGAGGAACCTAGCATCATTCCCCTCTCCAGCTCATCTGAGCCAGACCTAAACCGGAGCTGCTCCCCGCTGGTTCAGGAGTCTGGGTTTAATCTAGTCTGACTATAGCATTTCTCACACTAGGCTAAAAGCAGGGCATTTTTTAAGTTGAATCAACTGAATAGGCTATTGCCAATTGCCATAAAATTATTTGGTTAATTAATAGCCTAAAATAACAAAATGCTGGTTGCTACGAGAACATGAGGAACACTGGGACCTCTCTGAGGTGCCGCTCTTCCCCACACCAAAGAACTGGGGAACACTGGGACCTTTTTACACATGAGATACCGCTGTTCCCCCGGCCATACAAACTGGGGGACAGCGTTACTGGGGAACATAGGTACGCCCCCTCAATTTTGACTCTATGGAACGACACATTCGCACATTGGAACTTGCTCTGATCTATGTATATTACATTCTCTGTATTGGCCATTGTTGGCAAAATATCCAATTCGAAAATGAGCTGCGGCTGCGCCAAGAGAACAATCTGTTATTACACTGAAGTCAACAAAGGCGTATAGCGTGGCATTTCAGGCAGAGCAGACGCGAATCCCCTCCCACGATGCATTTAGTTTGGGCCTACTGTCTATGGTTTGGACCCAAGTTCGCGTTCACACCAGAGGGACCGCACCAGAGTTTGGCATTTGGTGCGAAGTCAAGCGGGGTGTCTCTTTTGGTGCACACCAACTGCTGTCAGTATGAAAGCATCCTCAGAAAGTATTATTAAAATGCAAAATATAGTGCACATGTTATTTCTTCATAAATGGCATAGCATAGTATGCCCACTAACTCTGATTACGATGACCCAAATTTGTAAACGTAAAGGAAAAAGGACTTTACAACACAGAAAAATGGTAAAGCTTGAGTGCATGCGAGCTATCATGTGTTATCAACAGAAAAATCCCGACTGCCCCATTCTGAGGGCTCTGTTATATCAATTTGTACTATCCTATAGGAGCCATGAGTGAGCACAGCGCTTAGCTCCCACAAACCTCTGCTACTGCGATTAAAACACACTGTCACTGGTATGAAAGGGCAGCAGTGTAAACACAGCACTGAAATGAAAAGCAATTTCACTATCACCAGCTGCTCACCACAGACAGAGCCACCAGCCTTTAGACACTCACAACAACACAGAAATATAACGCTGAAATGTCAATAGGACTCTGAGACATCCTGAAGGGTGCTTTTTAGTAAAGTCACCAGCCCTGCTCTGTGGTGCCATCAGACAAAATGTCCACCCACACAGCAGTCCCACAGCACTGCCCAATAAAATCCTCTACTCTCCCCTCCTGCCATGACAAAGCACCTTCCTGGCTCCACAGATCTGTTGTATTGCTAACATTTATTTTGTGCTGTGGTCTGAACGAGGACAGGAGCTCTGCCACGTGACGCTGACCGGACCACTCTATACAGAGGAGAGAGAGGCTGATTTTGTGTGCAGTGTCAAAGGTGGACTTAGGAGCTGACGGATGGACAGGTGCCAAGACCTGACCCAGACAAGTCCACAGCTCAGAGCAGAGATGATAAATCCAGCACAGACAGTAATAGGCCTGAACCATCACAATGACAGCAGACAGCCAGAGGGGGCGCTACAACCATGATCCTAGAGGGGTAATGTTCCTGTGATTAACTGTCAATCCCCTGTTCATCTGAGAAAGCAGCACACATCATTCAGACAGAGGCTGAGGACATGACCTTGGCCTGCACCTACTGTTGGATGTGTCTTCACAGAGTTTCAAATGTGAAGAGATAGCAAATTCAGAAAGACATGTAAAGCCAAATTGTTCATATTGGTTCAGAACTGGCTGGAATAGACACATTAGAGTCAATACTTTATCATTTAACATCTGATAGGCCACTATAAACTAGGGGGAAATTAGACAGCCATCGCTATTGTATTAAACTTCACGCAACCTGTTGCAGTTTGGCGGCCATGATCCATGTAAGTTAGACTTTTCTGTCCTGAGCAGCTGCACAGCCCAGTGTGTCGACTCCATCTGAATGAGGAGAAAACAGCCTCATGTACCTGACTCTGGGACACACTCAAACACTGAAGGTACGCCTAAACCAAGCACCTTGCTGTACACCCGCAGCCAGCACCCAGCAGTCTGATATACGTCTCTGCATATGCACATGGAACAGTTCAATACTGTGCTATTCTCCAGATATTTTATGCAAATGGAGCGATGCAGCAAAGAGCCGTAAGCAGTGCTTAGTGACTGTGGTTGTCACTTGATGAAAAATGCCTGTTGTTTGAAAACAAACACCTGCTGTGCAGCACAGTGTTATATGCAGCACATTGCACTGTTGAGTCTCACACCGGAGCCTCATTATGCACTTGTGCTCAAACTGTCCTATTACACCATCACATTATACAAGTGCAGAGTGACACAGATGTTAGACTGCAACTTATCTCAACGTTTGTCAGTACATGAATACCACTCATCTATACCCGTTATGGAAAAGTGGAGAAAAAGTGTTTGAATAAATCTTGGCAGAAGAGAGTTTTTCTGTTTTTCTTAACCTCTCATTGATTACCAACTCCACTCTGGTGCCTTAGACCTTAGAGCAGTGCGAATGTTTTCTGTTTGTGTGACACCTAGGGCTGGGCGGTATACCGTTTGAACCGGTATACCGGTAATTTTTATTTTTATGATATGAATTTTTTATTTACCGCCATACCGTGTGTGCGCGCATATGTCGGCAACATAGAGCGGCGGAACGTCGCACAGCGGTAGATTGAGCGGGGGCTGTTTTTCAGTGTTACACCAAACAAGCCAACAAGCCAGGTAAGGATAGCGAGTTGAGTGGTGAGCATGGACGAAGAAAATTACACAGACACAGGCTCCCTTTTTCGGAGAGCGGGAGTGCGCGGAGCCGTGCCCGGGCGAGAGAACGTAGAGCGGGAGTGCGCGGAGCCGTGCCCGGGCGAAAAGGTGAAGAGTGGGACTGCGCGGAGCCGCGCCCGAGCGAGAGAACGTAGAGCGGGAGTGCGCGGAGCCGTGCCCGGGCGAAAAGGTGAAGAGTGGGACTGCGCGGAGCCGCGCCCGAGCGAGAGCGCGGGTGCGCGCAGCCCCGCTCTTCACCTTTTCGCCCGGGCACGGCTCCGCGCACTCCCGCTCTCCGAAAAACGGAGCCGTGTCACAAAACACTACACAGACGGTCCCTTTAGCAAACGCGCCTACCAGGGACGTCTGTGTAGTGTTTTGTGCTGCACTGCCAACGTTACGCAGAGATTGGGGAGAAGATGCAGATTTTACTTTCATGCAGTCTTCGTATTCTCCCTCTAAAGGGACCGTCTATGACAAGAAAAGCAAACGTTGGAATGATATTACCAACTCTATCACACTCCACTTAGCCAAAGACAAAAATACCGTTAAATACCGTGATACCGTGATAATTTAAAAAAATACCGTGATATCAATTTTTGGTCATACCGCCCAGCTCTAGTGACACCCCTGTCCTGACAAGCCGACTAGAGAGAGAGAGAGAGAGAGAGAGAGAGAGAGAGAGAGAGAGAGAGAGAGAGAGAGAGAGAGAGAGAGAGAGAGAGAGAGAGAGAGAGAGAGAAGAGGGAAAGAGAGAGGGCATGAGGGAGAGGAGGGACAAACAGAGAGCAGAGGGAGAACAGGAGAGAAAGAGAAGGAGAGACAGGGAGGGACAGAGAGGATAGAGAGCAATAGAGAGAGGGGGAGAGAGACAGAATGAAGAGAGGGGGCAGAGAAAGAGCAGGGCAGAGGGGTGGGCAGATAGAGGGAGCAAAAGAGAGAGAATGAGAAAAAGAGAAAGGGAGGAACAGAGGGGACAGACAGAGGGATAGAGAGAGTTAGATGAAGAGAGGGAGATGGTGGGAGGGAGGTTCTTTAGAGAGTCACACTGACATGACTACAACACAGCCAAAAATCTGCACAGTCTTGTTTGCAGCCCCAGGTTTGAGGCGTGCATGCATGCGGGGGGAGATTAAATGAGACAAATTTGGAATTGGTAAACTTATGACTCTGTTGTTTCTGTGCTCTTGGCTGCATCTCATTTTTTATATAAGATTAAATTGTTTTCTCTCAATCTCTTTCTTTCTGTCTCCTCTATACCTTAGGGGAATTAATTAGAGTGGGTTACAGATGAAGCACCAGGCCGTGTCCAGACTTTCCTATATCATGGCAGAGGCCTCTCAGACTCTGTAGAGATTGCACTGTTGTACTGATTTATTTATGAGAGTCTAAAATACAAAGTTCTACCGTTTTCTCTCTTAGCAACCCATGGGCATGTTCCACACTGCAGAATGTTTGCTCTAATAAACCACCACATTATCTCCTAAAAATTGTGCTTTTCTGTTGTAGAAGCTATAAATGTAACCTGCTCTCTAAGTGTCGAAATTGTGTAGTATATCAAGAAAAGCTGTAGTTCTTAAACATTACTTCAGCAATCATGGGAAATACTGTTGCTGTTTAAGTGAGCGTGTGTTTCAATCAATAAGCATGTACATTTAACTTCATAATTAACCCTTACCTCACAAGCTACATATGAAAGCAGCAGGGGGGCTAGAACTGCATCTGCTGGTGTATTGGAAAGTGAGGTCATTTGTACAGAGTTAATAAATATCGTACCTGTTGAAGTCGGTACCATAATTTGTGATCTGGGGAAGACGATCGTGTAGCATTGGTGCACGAATGTAATAAAATATGCCTGTAAAGTGCATTTTGGCGAAGGACTATTATAACATTCAAGACTCAAATAAGTTAGGTTAGCATAATAGGCCCTTTAAAAGGAGTACGTTCTGTGAGCTACGAGTAAAATCGTTTTCACCTTATTTTCCAGACCAAATGCTACATGGTGTGCTTTTAAATCACCTCATATAAACCTTTTTCAAAATACGATTTGGTGCCAGAGCCCAGACACCTGTCGTTGTCTATGAGGGCTTTTATGTGCACCTCTCACTTAAAAAGGATCAGAAACGTCAACCGTCAACGGCTGAAAAGCTGCAGCGTGGCCATTAGTCGAGTGCCGAGTCTGCCATAGAGTGGTTCAGAAAAATCCACCGAAACCCAGTGGTCTAAAGGGAGCCTCGGTCAGCTCAGGGCCCATTTCAGCTCCGGATCCAAGCAGCTCTCGTCAGCCGTCTGTCTGCAGTCAACAAGAAGAACAGATGGACACATGGGGGATGACACTAGAGCCAAAGAGTGAAAAGTGGAAAGAATAAAGTTATGAAGGCTGAGAAAGTGAGTTTTATTAAGCTCCACTCACCTATCTGCACAACACAATTAACAGTCAATATTCAGCTAAAGATAGGCTTTCTCGGGAATCAATGCCTGAAGACGACAGTGTTTATAAATACAATGTTTGAATTATTTATTATCTCAGACCTCAGTGAGCTTAATATATGAGGATTACTTTTGGTCAGCTATCCACTCTTTCCCACATTATCACTTTTCAACCAACCAATTCTTTACCCATTTATCATCTTGATGATTATTTTAATATTTTGAGTAAAGGGGTTTATTTGGCTATCAAAATATTTCAAAATAGCTTCATAGGCTTTACAGTTAGAATGGTGTAAAACAAAATACTTTTCTCTAAATTCTCTACTCTCTCACTCTTTTCTCTAAATGTGCACATATTTTCAAAAGCCTCCTAAACATTTGTTTTAGAAGTCTTTAAATCAATCCATATTGAGCTCACATGTAGAGGAAGATGTGGGGTTTGAAATCAAAATATAAAATGTCACATGGGAAGGAAACTGGCAGACTTGAAATGTTTATTCAACATGTATAATTAATTAATTACGGTCTGTCACTGAGGTAGAGACAAACGTAACTCTAGGACTATATTTATTTAAGCGCAAAAAGAGCAAGAGGCTGCTTCACATAATCTGTTTTTGATTGCAGTGACGAGACACGGAGCACTTTACCTGACTGAACAACAAGTTTCCCCACATGTGTCACATAACTTTTCTTGGTAAAGTTTTGTAGGTCAACTGTAGATTTCAACTCTTTGTAAGCGCATACTTAACTTACTCTCACTGAATTTGCATTACGACTTTGATGTTTTGCAGACACGTAGTACATGTGGGTGCTCTTGGTTTTTAATGCTCTTTCCAAAGCTGTGTGCCTTGAATGACGTGTATCAAGGAAATGGGCTATAGCTCTGACATGCTGACAGAACTGCAAAGATAACCACTCAATCACACAAACAAGTTTTTGAATGACCAGAAAAATGTACCCTCTTGCTAAAGTAGTTGCACCAACCACTCTATGCCACTGTGCCCTCTATATTTCACAAGCATGCTATAATTCACAATATTTCAGATTTCACCATTAGTCAAGAAAGCTTTTAAGACATCTTAAAGATTTTAAAGGTCCCATATTACGCTGTTTTCTGATTTATGTTATAACGTTGTTTCCTCATCGAACTCATACATGTAATCTGTTTTGTTTAATTCACATGTTTAACAAACCCTGCATATTTAGGGGGAGTTCTTCTCTCAAACAGAAAACAGCCTTTTCTACTTTGTGATGTCAAGTGGCAATACAAGATGTGCTCCACTGTGTTTTTATACTTCATTTGGATGGTTTCACATCTAGGATTGCCAATCTCTACTGAACAAACGATAAAAGGAGCTGTTGACTTGAAAACTACCGCTTCATGACATCACAAAGTGGAACAGAGCACTTTGAGCTTAAGAGATATAAACAGACTAATAATTAATAAGGGTTACTCAAACATGTAAATGAAACAAAGCACAACTCCAGGCATGTTTTTGATGAGGTAACAACATTTGCATAATATAATAATATAATCATAATATCAAATTTAATACCGGTGGACAATGGTCATCAATTATTAGGACAACACTGAGCATTTTGAATTACTCATTGTCAATACAGGTGTGACATCAGCAAAGCCTGAAGCATAAGATACATTATTTTGGCTACAAAAACCTAAAACACTGAAATACCGTGTAACCCGTCCATACAGTATTGTAAGGCACACCACCAGCTGTTTGAACCTGACCATGAAAAACCTGCCCAGAACACAGAGAGGATTTCTGGGGTTGGTGGTGCAACAGTCTCCCTCCCCAGACAAGTCAGACCAGAAGTGAGTGGAGGTGGAGGCGAGAAGAGAGAGGATGAGAGAGCCGGCAGCCAAGAGCATTAGAGAGGAAGCTTTGAACTGTGGAGCAAGCTAAACCTTTCACGCTTAACATGTAAGAGGCAGGAATTACATCCACGGCTAACCCTGCTAACCCCAACACTAAGGGCTGGGTATTGCCATGTACCCCGTGATAGAAACGATACATGGATATCCCTTTAAAAACATTTATTAAATTGTTTTGATTATGTAGAATAACAAAATACATTGAGATTACATGTTCACAGTGGCCTTTTTTATAGTTTTATAAATAAGTAACCTTTTCAGAGCAGCATATTATGCAAGTAGTATAACTGGAGTTGTGTTTTTTATTCACACATTTAATACACACACATTCTTCTCTCTAACTGAAAACACTGTTCCACCTTTTGATGTCACAAGAAGTGCTCCACTGTGTTTTTAAACTCCATACACCTTCACTTGAATCATTTGGATAATTTCAGCCCTAGAATTGCCCATTTCTATTGAACTAAAGATAAAACATAGCGGTCAAGTTGAAAACTACCACTTTATGACATCGCAAGGTGGAACAGAGCATTTTGAGCTTTGGATATAGAGACGGACTAATAATAAAAAGTTATATGAATGAAACAAAACACAACTCCGGTATGTTTTTGAGGAGGTAACAACTTTCTAATATGGCTTAAAGTTTAAGAGTCCATTTTGCATAATATAGGACCTTTAATACAGTAGCAGGGTAACAAGTCTCCACAATTTATAATGAATTTGTTGTTTAAAAGTATCAGAATACGCATCTCCGTATTGATGTAAACCATATAAAGTCAAGAGCTATACTGTGATTCTTTATATGAATTAATTAATCATTGTATTTATATAGAGCCTTTCAGGACCCAAAGCACTTTACAGTTCATTCTTCATTCACTCCACACTCAGTGCTGGTAAACTACTATTGTAGCCACAGATCCCCTGGGTCAGACTGACAGAAGCGAGGCTGCCAATTTGTGCCACCGACCACCACCATCACTCACACACACACACCACTTTCATACTAGGCAATGTGGGTGAAGTGTCTTGCCTAAGGACACAACACCAGTTTATTTTTAATTTTTTTTGGCAACTGGCGCCCCACTGTGCCCCAGTACAGACTGCACTATATGCAGTTAGGCAAAGTAAAACTAATATTATAAATATTTAATACAGGGCAGACAGTAATTAAGTAGCATCTATAATATTAATGCCGTTGTGTAATCTCTGTACATTCACTTTGTCTTTGAAGAGTTTCAGAGCAACGAGGTTCGACCCGCTAAAACCTGTGGAAACCGGATTAGTCGCAGCCAGGCGTCCTAATTAATTGCCATGATGTTTGGCTAATAAATCTCAGTTATCTGGCCTTCGAATCGTAGCTGGAGAAGATAGCACGTCTCTGACCTAACTACATCTTCTCCTAACAGCTTTCTGTAATCAAGGAGATTCCCTGCTTTATTTGGCCTCCCCTCCAAATGCAATTATAGAATAAAAGGCGATGCACTGGAGTAACTGGAGAGCATTGGTAAATTGGTTGCATATTACCTCAATGTATTCTGCAGCAACGTTGGCAACGTTGGCTTTAGCTGGCCCCTACCAGATTTTCACTAGAGGTAATACAATTATAAACATGAAGATTACTTAAGTTTTTTTTCTAATTTGTAGTGCATTAAGAGTTTGGTGACAGTGTCCTTTTTAAGTCCGACTCTTTTATCAAAAATGCTGCAAAAAGAACTGGTTAAGAATAAAACAAATTTACAGTGTTATTTTTTCAATTAAGGTTTATAAAGTGAAATGTCACAATCCATTCATATAATCTGTGATATTCAAACTACAACCAAGACATTTACATGCCCATTGACACCTGATACCAATGTGTAACCATGTTTTTACTGCAGCACCAAGCTCTGAATATATGAAAGGAAGAGCCAGACTCACAGGGAAGAATAAAGTAGTAAGAAGGAGACAGAGTTCTTGTATTTCTATGCACATAGTAAGTGTATCAGATCTGTCCACAGTGACAGAGCTGCAGTTATGTGAGCAGAGAGACGCCCTGGCAGCAGTGGTCCTTGTGCCTGCAGGTTAGAAGGAGAAGAGTGTCTGGCTGATCCTGGAGTGCCACAGACAGCTATCCTCCACAGAGAACCTCAGCCCAGATCTGAGCAAAGACAATATGTGTGAGAGCATCATTTATAATGCACCAACCCAAGCTCCGGAGTTGCCATGTCATCCTATTCTCACTATCAGACAAGACAGAGGGTGTGAAGTCAGTGCAGAAACAGTGTGCTGAGTAACTGATGAACTGTAGAGTGGCAGCACAGGTGAGAACAAGACGGATATCCAACCACTGATGAAATAAAAATTACATTTAAAAATAGCCTACTTTAATGCTTCAAAAGAGGGCTCTCAGACGATTTAGGTTAAGCACTGTGCAAATCCCACAGCTGTTTGTGGGTAAGGCTGGAGGGGCCCCCGGCTGCGCATCATCAGCCACCACCCCACCACCTCAAAGAGGACACATCAGAGGAGCTCTCTGGCCTCTCCACTGGAGACATGTTCACAAGAAACACTTTGAAATCAGCTGCTTCCCACTAGTTGTGTTGCAAAATTGACTGTTTTCTTTATAATGTGGAATATTATGAGAAAAGCATAAGATAATATGAGTTTCTTCTCAAAGATATGATAATGGTTTTGCTATTGTCCCACCTGGACCACACGGGTCCTTTGTGTGGTAACAAGGGCTTGGCTCATGTAATTGCATTGAATAGCACTGTAGCTATTTCCTATGAGGCTCAATTAAATATTCAGCTATATTGTAAACCAGTGTTGTCCTTCTGGTAGAACGCATGAAAAGATGTATACAAAAATTAGTTAGGAAGGTCGTCTGACATACAAACGGGGGATTGGCAGTGGGCAGACTACTGAGTAAAAATGTAAATGAATTGGAACATTATGTTGGTGAAAGAAATACACAGTATTTATAGATTCTACATTAAGACTATTAAAAGGAAGTTCAAGGTTTAGTCAGATTTCTAATACACTTACGGCTTTAAAGGAGTTTACCTTGAGAGTTCTGACATCATAACAGAAGTTTTTATGAAAAAAGCCTTCAGTTCAATTGTAACAATTATGTCATGTGAAATGTTTCACTGAAAACTCACTATGCAAAAAAATATACTTCACTTTCATTTTGCTGGCTCATAGGGACAATGACAATAGTGTCTATCCAAATATTTAACTTAATCATATCTGTGTAACTGCAAAAAATTACCCCAGAGGATAAAATAAAAATCCTTGATTTTCCAAAAAAGTACGTGCTTTCCAGTTTGCAGAGTTATACACCATCTTCTGTTCCCAGCAGATGCCAGTGGTGCCTTGGTGTGGCAGAGGCTCGTGGCCCGATATTAATCTGTGAGCAAATGCGCTCCGACAGCTCCTCACAGAGAAGCCCAGCAGTCATTAGCTGTAACAACCTGGGAGTGTTCCTCAGAGGGACAGGCTTTTCACCGCAATTACAACAACACGCACATCATCACACCATTGTACACTCCGCTCCATCCTCATCTGTTTTTGTTATGCTACGAAAAATCCAGAACAGCCATTTTTCCAGAACAACTGAGCACACGGCTTCAAGCTGCGTCATCTATACAACTGTGTTTGTGATGGCCACGACAAAAGGCATTGGCGGGTTTATACCGTAATTGCAGTCGATATTTGTGAAGGTAGGAAGTGGCGAGTAGATTTGATGGGAGCAGTAAAAGGCAGTAATGACAGTGGCACTGAAAGAGGAAAAGAATAGAGTAATCGTACACATGCCATAAAAGCCTGCACCACCGCCCGAAAGAACGTCTCACATTTCAAAGAATGGTCTAACATGGACAGACACTCCATCATTCTTGACATTTACAGGAAAATAATGTGCTTCCTTCATGTCTTTTGAGGCGCCACAGGTAAAAAGGCACAGTGAAATAACAGAATGTAGTGGTTTGTCTGAAGTGCAATATTTTACTTTGATGGATTTGTTTAAGGCTTTTGGCTGTATAAAAGATGGTACATAACAATATTTGGTATATTTTGTTGGAATAAGTAAACTGTTTGAAAACACATTAAGGTTGCAGTGAAACTTTTGGCACTAACTAAACTGGACTGGACCCATCATCCACTATTACAGGTGCATTGTGTAACTTTTATGGCGTAGGGTCCCTCAAATGCTTTTCTCCATGGTTCACACTATGGTATTAAACATTTGTATCTTCATGGAGACCAAGTTAGAGGTCAGGTCTGTGGAGAGACAACCTCACTCACAGTCAGAATGCATGTTTTTCTAGGTATTTTTGAGCTCTAAAACTGCCTGTAATTTACTAAATGGAAGGTATAGCTGTTTAATGTCATACTGGAGAACATTCCAGGCAAAGCAATGACATACAGTATCCATAGAAACAAGTAGATGATGGACCCCCAACCAAACCAGTTACATAGTGCACTTTTAATATTAATAACTTTTATTTCTTTTTAATCTGATTTGTATTTTATTTAATTACAACTAATATATATTGCCTATTTGTCATTTAAGCATTTGGATATGTTATAAATTGTAATAAGTCAAACCCAGTATTTTCATTTTGTTTTTCCCACTTATTTGCGTTACTTAAATCTTCTTTCCACACAAATCCCTAGTGTTCTTTGACAGGTGACAGAAGCTAATCCCCAAGCTGAACTTTTTTGAATTGCTTTAAAAGAAAAAAAAAAAAGCAAACTTTTCCCTATATCTTCAGCAACACCTTGACAATATATTATTTAAATCATTTGAGTTACTGTGTGTCTTTCTTTTCATTTACCCAAACAGATGTCCTGCTGGTATTTCTTCTGTTTTGGGGCTCTGAGAGGAGCCATTTATCAGTAAAGGTGTGCGATAGAAACCGACACAGAATCGGTGGACTGTTAATGCTTGATTATCCGCACCATTGCCTCGTGTTAACTCATTTGCATCACTGACATTAAACGCAGTGAGATCCTAGAGAAGATAAGGCTTTTAGACATAAAGAAGAACCGCCATTTAAAAATAAGAAAGCGCTGATCTCAATCTCCATTCACTCACCTCCCTGTGCATTTAAAACCACTTATTTTAGCACCGTTGACATTCCAGGCATGCAGCAATGATATGCAGAGGCGTCACAGGGATAATGATGGCAAATTAAAAGTGAGTTTGACTGTTAACAAAAGTGTTTCACGTTTGAAAGACTTATAAACGTTGTGTTGTCAGGGGCAACAAGTGATGACGGAGATTACACAAAGCATGTCAATTATGGATTTCGTCGCTACATTTGAATGAAGGTGAAATAAGAAATAAGAAAACGTCTTGTAACTGCTTGAACAAATATTTCTTATCTTGTTTTTTTAACCTTCATATACAAAGAGCATGAATACAGTACATGATGATAAAAAGACTTTCTAACCTTCTGCAAGCTGCCTATACACTAATATATAGGCAACACATAATGTATTTTCCTGGAAAGGAAGGTAAACAATTTTGTCTATTATTTATGCTTTTTTCAACATTCATTTTATGTCCAGTTTTAAGCTGGTAAATGTCACACTGATTCATTGCATTTAATTTGATTTGCATTTTAGAATGTCACAACATATTTTGATCTTACTCTGTAATAAAATGATAGCAGACAATCATCCAATGTGAAATGCTCCTTCATCCTTCAATCTTAATAAAACAGTCAGTAATATTTCTCACTTTCCTCTCCCGTGATACAGTAATGATCTATATATTAGCGGCAATAAGCTTCTCCCTGAGCGGTAATGGGAAACAATAAAGTTTGTTGAAGCTTGAGGTGCCAATTATGAGCACTCTGGTTAAAATCACCTGGACGGACAGCATACTAACTAAATGGACACACTGGGGATTAGGCACAAGCTGTCACTCAACAATCCTTCACACTATATGCATTATTTAGGCTGCCTTATACAACATATTTCACATTCTTCTTCCAGGAACTAGCCTTATCCTCATTTTAAACCGTATGCGGTGGGTGAAGTCAAAAAGAATATCTCTCTATGTGGGCCAAAGTATGTGAACAGCAGCCAACACTTTTGCACAGGCTGGAGAACCCCTGAGACCTGCTTTAATATATTACTTATTGTGTATAATTCCAATAGCCATCCATCTGCGGATCGCCATTCTGCTTGCATCAGGCCTTTTGTGTTCATTATCATTTCAGTTAACACGATTTTATGCAAATGACTGTGCCTGATAGCAAAGTCTTTACATATCAATTACATGCAGGGCGTTGTGGACGACAATACATATTAGACAAATTGATTTAAATTGCACCTGTGATATAAGTGTAAGAATGAAGGGATGAGCTATTTGGGAAAAATAGTGAATTGTAATTGTCTGGAAATCCAGAATGAATCAATCAATATGAGTCTGGTCCCCACTCCCTCTGCCAAACCTCAAGCCAATGTGATAGTGGAGTGAGATTTTTTTTTTTTTTTTTTTTCAGCGGCGCATGTGAAACGAAGGAGCTCATTGGTCACCACCATTTACAAATTTCAAAACATTTACAAATGTATAAAAGTTAAACTGATC
Source organism: Odontamblyopus rebecca (assembly GCA_030686955.1). Lineage (NCBI taxonomy): Eukaryota > Metazoa > Chordata > Actinopteri > Gobiiformes > Gobiidae > Odontamblyopus > Odontamblyopus rebecca. Next base: position 26,516,518 of record CM060657.1, read on the forward strand.
TCACCTCATCTGTCAATCACACCCTTCTGAAAACAGGGAGATTCAGCATTGACCAGACTCACACACATTCATAAAGTTTTGAAGAAGTGTGTATTCTGGGTACCTGGAAAAAATTGTGATTTAATTTGGATTGAGACTAGATTTGCAAATTGTTTCAATTATATGATTCTGTTCAAAACTCACGCCTGGAAGAATTGACAAAAAAAATCCCATTTCAGGATGGGTTTGTAGAGAGCTAAACTAAACTACAGAGTTAGCAGTTTTTCTACAGAATAAGAAGGATATTTTGTAGTTTGTGGAAGTGGTTGTGGAGGAGAATATGAAAATTGCTGCCTTTGTGATTTGCTAATTGCGTCCATTCAAATTGTGACTTTGATTCTATTGCGATTAATCTTGCAGCCCTACATAAGAAAGTGCTTAAGCGCTTACAAAGGAGGAGTGAAATGGTATTTTATTGTTTCAAGGGGCCTCTTGGCATTTTGTCTCTCCAAAAGCAGCAGATGGAGCCTCAAGAGCATCCAATACGTCTCGAAATCAATGTTATTCTCGTAAATGGAGATAAAATAACCTACACTCTAAAACCCCTCCTAGCAAGCGAGATTGCCACCCACCACTTGCACAAAGAGAAATACACTCAAATCATTAAACCAAGCAGCACACAATCAATGGGAGCATGCAGATACAGGCTTATGGAATTCGAAAAGGGTATTCACTTTCGCCATTTTCACGCTCTTTTGCTTGCTTAAAACTTGCTTAAAATACACAGAGTGACTTCGCTCCATCACCCACCTAATATGCATATGAAGCACAAAGCACCATTCACAGTTGTGTTTTTTTATAACTTCTCTTTATTCGTCTGTCAGAGTTTATGAGATGCTTTACGCAGACTGAGACACTTTATGAATACTTGGTGGAGAGAGTGGTTGTCCCAGTGGGAGCATTAAAATATGAACCAGAGTCTCGGGGGAAGGCAGTTGATGGTGGCTTCATGGCAGCAGCAGCAGTAGTATAGCGATGGCATGTTTTATTTCCCATAGAAAAGCAGTCAAGCTCACAATAGAAATAAAGCCTGTGGAGGAGAATAGCGCCGCTGAAAAGAAGAGTCAGCAACTTTGAAATAATTTGAGAGAGAGCGGGAGAGAGAGCTTGGAGTGAAATGAATGTTTAAAACCCAATTAACTGCAAGGAGTCTATAGTGCTTTATTCAAGGGATGCTTAGGGTTTTACAGTATATAGCTTGGCTTTACCTATACATTTAAACAAGACAATAAAATGCAGACGTTGTTTTTAGTTGTCTTTGGAAACTTTGGCTTCCGAGCCAATATTATTTAAGTGTTAAAGTGATTCTATGCTGCTCAGAAAATGCTCAGTAAATGTTTAACTCAGGTATGAAAGTACTCATAACAAGATTATTATGAGCTACTAATATTGTTTAAGAGTTAGGTGAATTTAAAAATCCCCCAACTTGCCTACAGAGAATGAATGTGAGTGTATACCAGCTAACGGCCATATGAGTAGACAGATTTCTGTAAACTTAAACCAAATATTACAATAGTATCATATCAATTTTACTTTCCTCACGTTGTTTCTTGACTGAATAAAATAGCTGATCCGGTTCCCATTGTGTGCACGCACTCATAACCATAAATAAGAGCAGTTTGATATCAGAGATTTAGTGCATATAAATCACTGAGCTCATAGTAAAGTGAGCTGGACCCTGAAGCAGCAAATACATGTCAGAATTTACTGCAGCTTTATTGGGCCGATAGACACTCCCCCCCCTGACCCAGAGCAGGGCGCCCCCACACCATCAATCACTATTCTCTCTGTGCTTTTCCACATAATTAGCTTAGAAAATTAGCATCTCCTGGATAGCATCTTAATTGGAGATATTCCTATGCCATGGTAAATTGTCACATTTTCATATAGTTTTATAGAGTTTTTTCACCTTCAATGCACTCAAAGCGCTTTACATCAAAGAACCACTCACTCATTAATACACCTTTGTACACAGATTCAAACCATCAACCTTCAGGTCAGTAGGAAAACACTCCAACCAATTTGCTGCCCAAATGCCAAGTTGCTGTCCCCCCATTTGTATTCAATCAATTCTCACTCTGGCCTTTTTTATTAAATACATTCTAATAATAATAATAGGAATGCAATTAAACTACTGTCAACAGAATAGCTATATAATGGTCCATATATGGCTGTTGATGGCTGTTAGAGGAATACTCGCTTGTCACATCTGACCTTCATCTGTTTTTTGTTGCTCTGAAGTCACGGTCCATATAGAGGCGTAAAATATATAGAATGTGTGGAGGTGATGCTAAGAGCAAAGGCCAAAGCAGTCACTCAGCCTCCCCCTGCACAAAGTACATGGGCAAAGACAGCCATTTTCATCCTAGACTCAATATTCACCCTAGAGAGAGAAAAGAGGAAAAGAAAACGCTGGAGAAAGAGTGGAAATAGCTAGAACAAGAAAAAAAACTAAAAAGATAGGCTTCCAAAAAGTGCTGTATGTGACTATAACAGAAATACTACCACCAAAAAGTATTACAACAACAAACATTAATAATAGTTCAATGCTCAAGCTCTGGTGATTGGTGCCCAAGAGCAGCACTGGGGTTGCCCACTGCTCTTGACAGGCTGGCAAGCTTAGAAGCCTTTGTTTTCTTTTCTTTCTTTTTTTTCTTACTAAAGGCAAATAAATATGGCCTTCATAATATTTTTTTAACATCTACAAGATTGATTACCGCAAACAATCTGCTTTCACTAACTGGCTGCAAACGTGTTGATTAGAAACAATTTTACAAGCCCTTGTAAAGACATGTTTTTAGTTTGTTTTTAAAAGTTGACAAGGAGGTCCCTTTACCCTCAGTCAACAACAGAAAATTGTATAGAAAATGTTCAGATACACCGAGGCTAGCAAATTCTGGTCTGAATAGGTGAAAGTTGTGAATATCAACATATTCACAACTTTCACCTATTCAGACAATGTATTACATTGTGTGTGTTAAATATAGCTGCAGATGCTGCGAGCTGAGATGAGGAAAAAGTGTGGCACAGGTAGAGAAAAAGTTTGAAGAAAGCAGAAGTTATTTTTGTTGGGTTTCATTTTCTAGTAACCCCACCTTTTTCTCTTTGTCACACGGAGCCAATTAGCCGAGTGCACAAGGCTAATTTACACTGCAAGAGGCTCATTGTGCTGTTTAACCACAATAGCCTTTTTACATGCTGTGCCATTATGCTCAAAGTGACAAGGTCTGACTTCTAGCCTGTGCAAAAATGACTAAAATCATTTCTGCTGCCATTCTCAAAAATAAATAAATAAATAAATAAATGTATGTATACATAATGTATGTATGTGTGTGTGTGTATATATATATATATATATATATATATATATATATATATATATATATATATAAATTATATATATATAATTTTTTATATATAAAAAAATTATATATATATATATATATATATATATATTTTTATTTTTTTTTTCAAAATAGCAATTTAAAAGTCATGCAATTTTGCTCTGCCAGGTTATAAAAACTGTCAGGCATAAATTACTGCCTTATCTGCCTATTTCCTCGAAGAAGGTCCTCCCCATCAATAATAAAATTTAAATTCTTCAGATTTTATAATAGCAAGGTGCTTTACAGAACAGGTACAGTTCCCATGCCGTCAGGGATAATCCAATGTGGATTTTAAAAAAAAAATTTATTTGAACTCATGGTTTAAAGCAACTGAGGCAATCGGACTCAATCAGAACAATACCGATATCTGGTACCCACTACTGACTTATATTATATACCAGACCTGGGCATTGTACAGCTTCCGGGCCACAGTCGGACTGGCCCGTTTAAGATCATTTGGAATTACAAAATAAACATATGTTTTATTATTTTACCTCATTCATGGACTAAAGCTGCATTGGTTTTATTTTAGTGTTTTTTTAAATGACATTTTTTGTAAGACAGCCTCAGTATTTCATTGCTTAATCATAATATTTACTGTTAACAGTCATATCAGCTTGTCAAAACAATGTTATTTATTGTTTTTTAATAAAGAAATACAATTAAAATTATGCATAATTTAGTTAAGCATTTGGGCCCAGCCCTCCACAATATTTTCTGTTTCTCATGTGGCCCCATGGAAAAAATAATTGCCCACCCTGTTATATACTAAATTGTAAGTTATTTGTTGTTAAATTAGACGTCTTCTTTAACACTCCTAAGCCACAGTAATTATGGGTTTGAACACTGTGGGCTGTCATGTGGACACTGCCGTTGTCAGTCGCACTAATTTGTTTATTTCTCCTTGTTGCAAGGTGTTTTAATTAGCCACTACCTTTCACTTCACGCTTCAATTAATCTAGCATTACTTGAAATAGACACTGAACATATTCAGTTATTTAGTTATTTACAAATTTAACCCACATAAAATTTGTTTACAACTAAAATCCTCACCTAATTACTTTAAAAGCTTGTTATTTACTCACAGAGCAATGACATGCCAGTATAAGCCTCAGTGTAGCACCATATGACACACGTCTGTGAAGAGGTTCCAACTACAGCTTTTGATTTGATTAAGTAGGGCAAGAACCAAGCAAAAAACATCTGTTAAGTACTTAAAAGCAATGTTTAAGATCTAATAAACATGCTTTTGGTTGTTTTGGTGAGTTTCCAGGATGAAATTAAGGCAACTCACAGATGGGGGGCAGAGGGAAAATTTATAGAGATTTTACTGTAAATATTCATTATTAATAATTATTTTTTATTACTGTGCCTCAACCTGCACAATATAAATTTTCTCTGGCCCCAGTTTCAGTTAAATATCATATTTCTTGTAATACCATTGACACTTTGCAGCTGATGTCATAAACATTTCCTGAGGATGTGAAGCTAACTGAAAGCACTACTCAAATTACTGGAACTACAACAGGTGAGCTGACTTTGTGCTATTAAACACACACTCTTACACATAAAGTTGTAGCTCACATCTTTTTGTTGAAAATCACCATCTCATACTCATACTGAACACAGGCATCTGAAAATGTGTTGTTTAAATCTATTTTGTAGTTTTTCGTGAGTTTCTTAAGATGTCTGTGTTTGCTGTGCAAACATCCCCTTGGAAACTGCTGAACATCCTGCCAATAGATATTCATGTAACACCCCTAGCATGATGCCACTGTGAAGTATCAGTAAATATATCTGATGCTAAAAACTGTGCTCATAAGGACCAATGTGGACCAGCCAGAAGGTGTCAGTAAACAACAACCAAGAAATGTATTTATCTGACAAAGTTTGAGAATTACAATATTTACCAGATGTGATTTGGTAATAATCGTAAGTGTTTTATTTTGTCCTTGTAGCTTTTAAATTCTAACATATTTCTAATCTAAAACTAAGTTAAAATCATTTTCAGAACATTGGCTGCTATGTGAAATGAGAAAATCTGTTGCTTTACTGGTGGGATGCTGCTCTCCTGTTATACCACATGGTCACCTGATGTAGAGGCCAGGCAGGGGTCAAAGGTGACAAATAGCCGGCGCACCGAGATGTGACACTGTCCTTAGAGGCTAACGGATGCCAGCGCTGTACCTGAAGGCCAGCGTGTGTCTTTGCCTGGATGAATTAAGGTTATTACAAGGGACCAACTGCAGCAGTACATCCTAACTGACCCACACTGACCCTGCCACACTGTTCAGAGCTGTGTCCTGTAGAAGTCATAACATGGTCAAGAGAGCTATTCTTATCCACTGATTGCACCTTTTAGGTAAGTTAGCAGAAATGGCATGAAGTTAACACGGACGAAGAAATGTTACAGAGAAATGCAATTTTGCTGCAATGAATGAAAATAAAAAGTCAATTTTATTTCTTTTGTTACAGTGATGGACCGTCTACAATCTCATTCCAGGGATAAATTAAATAAAATATGGAAAATTTCAATAATGTCAATAAATAGGAAATGTACTAATACAATAGACATAAAATTAATATTTTTAAGCCTTTAAACCATAGTGCTTTCAACCGTTTCCCTTTTTGTACTTTTGTACTTTAATGTGCAAAGCTTTCAGGTGGATTTGGCTTTAAAATTTCAAGTGAAAAAAGAAAATGGCTTTATTGGTCATACTTGTACAACAAAATTACTTTATGCGATAGAATACTAGCTTTGAGCCGCTGCGACCCACATTTCGGAGAGAAGGGAAGACAGAATGCAGACACTAGGAGAAAGACCCCATCTGCTCTGGAAATTGAACACCAGACCTTCTTGCTATGAGGCCAGAGTCTAACAACTTGCCACTCACTTGCTAGACTACAAATCTGGGACTGGCTTATGAACCATTTTAACTAGATTCTCTTCAGGACCTGTACACTTCCAGGACTCGGACACGTGCAGGTTGAATTGCAGCAGACCCTTCTCACCCTGGACACGGACTTTTTGACCTACTCCCCTCAGGCAGGAGGCTACGGTCCATTCGGACCAGAACCTCTCGCCACAAAAACAGTTTCTTCCCCTCTGCTGTTGGACTCATAAATAATAACACTAGGACTGGTCCCACCCTCCGCTCTGCTTCAGTCACATGACCCTGTGTTTTTGCACCTGCCTGTTTTGCACTGATCATTACCTGCACTGTTATACTCTTATACTCATATATTATTATATTCCTGTAAATTTGTAAATTTTGTTGTTATATTATAGCTTATTGTTTCTACTTTATTTTATTCTACTTTATTTGTTGCATGTCAGTGTTTGTCTACATCCTGCTCCAAGTACCACAGCAATTTCCTAATGTTGTAAACCTGCTCACTCATATGGCAATAAAAACCTTTCTGATTCTGATTCTGATTAGATTAATTCTGCTTGCAAACAAAGAATGGTTTCAAAAATATAAATAATGATTGTATGATTGATCGTTTTTATCCATTTACTTGCATTGCAAAATGAGCAAACAAAAGCCAAAGTCTTTAAGAACTATCTTCAGCATAAAGAAAAAGTTGTGGAAGTGATGGTCTGGCCCCCACAGAGCCCTGTTGTGAGTGATAGATGCACCTTCATGAAAGCAGTGGCTTTACCAGATTTGAGAGCTAAACATACATATTGACTTGACAAATTGAGGTCAAGACAACAACAAAAAGTCTTGCTTGCAGGCTTTTTCCCATGTGTTAATGCATGACAAATAAGCTTTCTGAAAAATACAAGCTTGTATACAACTGGGGGCTCCAGACGTGATGCTGTTTGAGCTGCTGGTTTCTCCCTTAAGGCTGCTCTAATCAGCTCATACTTTTCAGACTAATCTATACGCACTTGACATTACGGCCTGACCAATATGGATTTTTTGCGGCCGATATGATACCAATAAAATGGGAGTTGGAGTTGCCCATAGCCGACATAATTGCAGATATATTTAGTGATGTAAAAATTCACTATAAATCTTCAACTGATTATAAAACTTGGCTCTATTGGATTTTTTTTGGCCTAATGGCATTTTTGCATGACTTTCTAGCCAGTCATAGCACCTGACTATGAACCCCTCTGTGAGTGGTGAGGACACAGGAGGGTGAACATCATGGTCCTTGATGTTAGTTCACGGGGGTGCTGCATGTTTTGAGATGATGGGGGAAACCGGAGTGCCTGGAGGAAACCCATCACGGGGAAACATACTCCACACAGAAAGGCCCAGGCGACCCGGGGATCGAACCCACAACCTTCTTGCTGTGCCACCCACCACTATTAGATTTGAGCGGTAAATCTGTGTGTGCTGCGGTAATTAATTATATGCATAAATGCAGCTCTACTCTGTCTATGGGACAGTCCTCCTTTCTCCGATTTGCACGTTTATAAAACATGCAGTAGTTTTGTTTCTGGCCAAAACTGTGCTGAAGTTCACTGTTATTTAGTCAGTATCGTGGATCAGACACAAGAGCATTTAAAGCAGCGCCTCAGTGGTGTGCACTGGTAAACTAGCACATGAGTCACGTGACGTGACTCTAGGGGTGCGTTTGGGGCAGTACAGCGTCACAGACAGACAAATTACGTTAATATAAATACTGATGCGGAGCCCCACATTTATGTCTTTAAATTTTATTAAATGGATATAATATAGAGTCTAAGCTTTATAATGAAGTATGACATGTCCACATGGACATATATACGTGAACCTGTATTGGAAAGATTTAGGCCGATAGCCAATATGTCTCCATTGCCCATATCGGCTGGCCGATATTATCGGCCGGGCCCTACTTGACATACTTTCTCCTTTATAACAGTTTCATTACTTACTTGTTTATTAAAAGGAGAAGAGATTATCAATAGCAAATTTGATGGCATTCAAAACCGCAAGTGATACCAAAATTCCTATTAAAATCTCAATGTATTTTGTCTTGCAGCTTTTATAAGGTTTTTATTTTTTCTTTGGCGAGAACAGTGGAGCATAATTTCTCCAGGGAGCCACAAGCTGCTGCTATATCAGCTGTGTTTACTAATCTTCCCTCAGCACCGATTTTTCCCAGCCCCACAAGTTAATACTGGCCCTATGTAAATAGCCTTATCTCATAAAGTCTAGTTATCCGCTCGCTGCGTCTGCCCTATGTGATACACTATAGAAGCACAAGGAGATTACAAAAAAGGGCTTTCTGCAATTTTGGACTGAGGTTATTTTAAATGGCAGTGAAAATGTCAAAGTGTGTTTAACAATGAAGCAGAGCCAACAGCACACAATGACAATGGTCAGATAAATACCAAAGGGGCACAATTCAAAATAAAAATATGTTTTGAAGATGATCTTTAAAGATGAACTTCTTTTTTATTCCTGCATTTCCCTTTTGTACCTGGCCATAAAAGTATAGCAAGTTTTTCAGTATGTTTTAGTTTAACAGTTTATGAGGTGGAACATGGAAGAGATACAAATAGAGACTGGATTCAGTTTACATACACAAACATCCATTAGGCCACGAGAGAAGATTGAAATATAAACTGTTTATATAGAAGTTTGTTATTTTTCCTTTGCTAACATATCAATGCAGCAGCTAACAACTCAAAAGAAGCAAGTCATCACACTCGTGGCAACATAAACACTGATATTTTCACCTCTTATCCAGCACAAATACCTGGCACTCTGCATCGGAGCAGCCAGGGGTCCAGCTAAATGTGCATATTTATAGAAGGACCTGATCAGTGAAATGAGGACAGAAATAAAGGAACTCCATAGCAACAAGCCATCAAAATGTTTGATATACTCCACACTACAAAATAGGTAATACAAAATCATGAGGTAAGGGTGGCAACTGTAAATACCAGATAAATGTCAAGATGTACCAAACAGAGGTGAAACAACAATGAGGCAGTAGGGTGAATACATCAGTGTAATTCAAAGCATATTATCTTTTCATGAGGATCTTTAAAGACGCCTGTTATTGGGTTCATTTAGGAGTACCTGCTTGCTCCACATGTGCTCTTTCTCCTCTCTGCAAAAGCCCAGATCACTGAAAATGCCGTGGCAGTAGTTTTTAATTAAACCCAAGGGGAAAAGTATTAATTATCTCATCACCTTTTGTGAATTGGCTGGTGAATGGGTTCCGTACAGTCACCCTTGAATGCTGATGATGTAGAGGTGAAAAAGGTCTAAGTGTAATAGTGGATTACAGTTCAAGGTAAGAAGTCTATTTGGACAGACACCTCAAGGAAGAGTGTAGCAGTTGCTTTAAAGGTGCACTATGTAACTTTTCTGAAGAGACAGTTGTCTGCAGGTGTTTTACAGGTGTATTTTGAGATGGGTAGCTTGTCTCTGTGCCACTGTGAACCACATTATCCACTGATTATACCCTATTTTCCGGACTATAAATCGCTCCGGAGTATTAAGCCAAAAAATGCATAATTAAGAAGAAAAAAACATATATAAGTCACACTGGACTATAAGTCGGGTTAGGGTTAGGGTTTTGGGGGGGAAATTTATTTGATCAAATCAAACATCAGGAACAGATATTTCATCTAGAAAGGCAAGTTATAGTAATAATAACAACAGAACAGAGAACAACAGGCTGAACATGTGTCTGGTGTGTCCACGTCACATATGAACAGTTATTCAGAAAACTAGAGCAGAAACAACAGGACATAACCAACATTACCAAACTCTTGATCTCACTCCAAATCACTAAATCCATTGAATTCTTCATCCTCGGTGTCACTTCTGAGCAACACTAGCTAAATCTAGCTAAATCCAGCTTTTAGCTTTGTATGTTTTCTTCATTGCAGTTTGAGTTACTCTTTTCTCCAGTCCAACTTTGTCGCTCATTCCAAACTTTCTTTCTGCTGCTAGATTTGTCCTCTCTACCACAGCTCTACATACGTTCCTGGTATTCCGCTCAGTATATACACGGAGTAATAATGTGTTTCATGCAGCTTTGTGCACATTTGTTTACATTTTACAGAAACAAAATGTAAGGCCACATGGCTAATTTGCATATAGTGAAAAAACAGCTCTTGCGCTGATGCAGTGAGCTTCTGTCGGACTAAAGGACCAGATTCAATGGATTATTCACTGCCTGGACAAAAAAAGTCGCCACTTAGATTTAACTAAGCAAACAGGTATGAGGCTGCTGCAGTTGGTGAATGAAGTGACAGTGGTACAGGAGTAATAGCATGAAGCCCAGCAGATACTGGTACACACACCTAGAGCGCCCTCTTCTGGCAGTCAGTGTGAAAATAACCAACATGTGAAATTATACCCTGCTGGTCAAAATGCGTTGGTGTCCCTCGATGCAATAAAGGACTTTTAATAGTCAGTGTGCCTCAGATTACCTTGCCCATGTTTACATCTTCCAGTAAGGGCTATTTCTTGTTTAGGTGTGAAATTATATATTTCATACATAAGTCGCACCTGAGTATTAGTCGGAGGACCACCCAAACCATGAAAAAGACGGTAATTATAAGTCAACCAATATGATTTTGTAAGACTTTTTTCAAAACTCCAGATTAGCTGGAGGTCGATGACCAATGCAGAAATTTTGGTGATTACAATAAAGGTCTGATTTAATCTATTGTTACTCATATTACAACATATTCAATTAAAGTGATTTTATAAGCCACAAAAAATATTCAAAGGTGTCTGACACAATGCAATGATCCAATGCAATTAATTTTGCTATTATGTATAACTTTGATGAAAGAATGTGTTGAATTTCTGTCACCCGCTGAGACAGACAATAAAGCATTTCTTTCTTTCTTTCTATTTATTTATTTATTAGGGATTGGACCAGATCAAGACTGTGCATACTTCAGGAAAATTATCTTGTGACATTTTTTTCCTCATGTTTTAAAATTTAGCTTAAATTTTAAAAAGTTAACTTTGCTGAGTAACTCCTCTTGAGAAGCTGTAATACTAAAAAGCAGTGCTAAAATTACACCTCAACTGTAAACTTAAATACCTAAAAAATATGAAGGCAAATTTGTGAACTGAATGTAACAATTTATTTATTAAAAACATCTATCTATCAACATCTCGTCTTGTTCTTGTGAGCTGAATCTCGTGACATGTCTCATCTTGTAGAAATTGAGTCTCGTCCCATCCCTATCTATCTATCTATCTCTGAATTATGGTCTCACAGTACCACAGTCATGTACTTGCCAACATCAGGTATCTGAGTGTACTATTTAAAGCATGAAAAGAATGATTTAGTCTACACTATTCAATCTTCCACGTACTAATCTCTCAGTGTATAGTGGCCTACAGAGGAGAGTTACAACCACCAGCTCCAGGCCTGAACTTTCTGCTGAGGATATGAAATTGCACTTGTGTCTTTGTAAAGTCCCCGTAGGTGTTTGTTAAGGCTGCCATTGAGGAGCACCTTATAAAGTATGCATGGCCTCTCCCTGTGGCACCCTGCGGTATAGTGACGATGAGGCCAGGAAAATGCTGTTTGCCTGAGCCCTATGAGACTGCTTAACATAAAATTATCCTTCAGGTTTGGACAGAAACTCAGATATTCATTATCACCAAAAGGCAATGGACATTTCTTATTTGCATATAAACGCCAACTGTCACAAACAAACATCTTATTTAACCGTATGAACCACATCATTGCAAAAAAGTAGAGGTGGGAGATATATAGAAAAATGTGTAATAACACAATTGTTGTTTGGAGCTATGTAAAATTAGAATATCATCCATAATTAAAACTATAAAAAGATTAAAAGAGGCAGAAATATCTTGTGTAATCTTCCAAAACAAAGATCTTAAGTTTAAGTTATATTTTTTCACATTTGTGGTTAATTTCATAGTCCACTTCAACAATGACATATGTAGGCGCATTTGACAGATTCCTGATTAGAGATCAACCGATATGTTTTTTCAAGGCTGATGGCAATTTTTTAGAACACAGGGCAACCAATGGCTGATTAGGTCAGACGGCATTTAACCACAAAGCTATACAAAAAGTAGTGAGTCATGTGCAGCTATATTAAAGTGATAAAGCTTTGTGTGTATTTTTAGGCAGCAGATTCACCAAAACAAAATATTGGCCTGTCCAATAAAGGGGAACCCCAGCACATTTGAAGCTAAAGTCCGTTGCTAGAGGTGGTTGAATACTGTCAGAAGCCAAAAAACGGCACAGATGAGTGTTGCCCGGCGGAGATCTCACCATGGTAGTGAGTCTGTCAAGGCATGATGGGAGCAAGTAACATCCATGTAAATCAATTTGCTTCACACTGAAGAAGCTTAACATCACTTTCTAACCCATCTTACAACATAGCCACGAGTCTAACAAACAGAACGCTATGCCTGGCTCACTCGTTAGCAGTCTGGACACCTTATAAAACAACTTTATAAGCAGCCTTAGCCTTACCTTTGTTGATTTCCCACTGCACATGCGAAAGCCCAAAAGACTCGATTGCCGATGTTGTTTCTAATCCCATTTATTTCCGAGGGAATTATATATTTTTTTAAAAAGTATATAAATTATCACCACAATATTGCAGAGCATGTAACAACATGGATAGGCATTAGGTAGTGCTTTCTTGCTTTTGTAGTCTGTCCTGTTCTGACCGCAAGCTGAACTCTCACTCTAAAATCACGTGTGAGTTCGTTGTTGCAGGAAGAGATACTCCAGTGGCAGCAAGCGGCTAGTAGCCACCAGAAGCAACAAGTAAGGTTCGACTACTGACTGTGAAGAAGAAGAATATTGTGCCATGGTGAGATCTCCACCAAGGCAACACTGATCTGTGCCGTTTTTTGGCTTCTTACAGTATTCGACCACCTCTAGCAATGGACTTTAGCTTAAAACGTGCCGGAGTTCCCCTTTAAGGCTGATAGCCAATATGCTAAAAAGTCCAAATATATCGGCCTATTTCTACTCCTGATATATTGTTAAACAATCTTCTGAATAACATAATTAAGATAAAGCAAAAAAAGAGAAAGAAACATTTATACATCAAGATATACATTTTTGTCACTATCGCCCACCCATACCGAAAAGAGACCTTGACACAAAATGGATACTCTGCAAATAAGCAGGTGGAGACAGGAGTACTCACCCCTTAGGAGGTCCAAGCTGGAGAAAGGTGAACCGTACGTCCGGAACAACATCCAGTCAAAGTCATCATCCTCCCCTTGAGTGAAGTCACACAGGCTGGGGTCAGAGTCCTCCTCGAATGTGCAGCCGGCCGCTGGACATAAAAAAGAAAAGACATTATTGTAGTCAGCAGATGTGGTGGCCACTGGATTCATATTGTGTATTGGTAGCTTTAACTAAATTAAAAATATTGATGAAGACAGCCCAAAACAAAAACACAAGATTAACCCTTTTATATTTTCAGAAAAGGTTGGCTCATCTCATTGAATCTGATGATATGGCAATTTTACTCTACTTTTTTTATGAAGAGCAGCCCGATTAGCAATTAATGAATAGAGTAACTTGGTGCTCTTTTTTTGCCATTTGTTTATTTTTTTATCCCACTGCCTCCTGACCACAACTCAAACATGCTGCAAGCCCTGCCTTTGAAAAGCTGTAGTTGGGCTTATCATGATGTAGTTAGAAACCTGTACAACACCAGAAAAATGCTTTGATGTGATTTTAAACAAAAACTCTGCAGCCTTTAAAATGGCCTGATTGGTCAAAAGCCTTTTCATGTTTCCAATGGCACCTAATGAAATGTTTTCTCACTCTGACCTGGGCAAAAACAAATCTGACGACGAACACACTATAATTTTCATAGACCAACACAAAGGACCACAGGCTCTGGCAAAAGCAATAATTGCCCTGCTGCCTGAGGAGAATTACCCCTCCTACAAAAACATACAAACAAACTACAAATCCCAGATCATGTTCACAAAAGACATGCACAAACAGCAATAAATGTTTCAGAAAAGTGGGCACCGCGGGCAATGTGCTGATTATCATAATACCACACAAACTACTATACCACAGTCCAAAAAGCACATTTCTCAAATTATATTTAATAGCGGCTGCTTTGATGGCTCTTGGGTCCTGAATAATGTGCTCCAGTGGTTGCTCCCTGCCTCTGTTGCCATATTTCACATTAAAGTCTTAGATTACAGGCCACAGATTGACGGTTTGCACTGGGCTAGCAGCAGCAGTGATAGTAAGAGGGAGGAATGGACAATATATTGGTGCTAATATTGATTTTTCATATATCAAATTGGTCCAATATTATATTATATAATAGTTTTGTTAAGCTGTTTCAGACTCTGTGCTCCCATGTGTCATTTCCAGTTTTTTCCTCAGTGCATTTTTGTAACTTTTTAAAAGCAGAATAGTTAAATAGTTAAACACAAGAGCAAAAACAGTCTAACTTTACTACAATTGATTGGGCCTTACCATCATCATAAAATATCAGTTATAGCCTAAGATAAATATCGGATTGATTTGTATAGGCTTAAACAAATCCATATCGATATGAAAGCACAATGCATAAAAAATATATGCTACATGACAATAGCAGGGACACTGAAGGTCTTGAAGGTGACCTCTGCATTCACAGCTTTATAACAGCCTTTTCATTCTGCTATTTCGCCATTAAACACAAATGACTCTACTGTATATGACAGGCTGCAGACAAAACATTTTATACAATTCATAATTCTCCATTTTACTACAGATGTTCATGACAGCCACAACCTTTAACAGGTAACATTACAGAGAGCAGAAAAATTGTTTCACAAAGCAAGGACAAAAGAGACTTTTACTGAGACTAGTTTGACCTCCATGTCCAAGTATTAGAGTGCCCACATTATTCATTAGATATTATTTAAAATACACAAATTATCCACTCTAAAATATGAAAAGGCATCAGGAATAAACTAAATTTAATGTACACAAGAATCTTAAAAGATGTACTGTGTAATTTTTCTGGAGGCGAGTATGACATAAAGTTGTCTTGATAGAGCTGATATTGTATTGCCTAGAATTCCTGAGTATGCAAAACATGCATCGATCTTACATTTATTCAGTTAAAGGTGAGAAGGTCATAACTGGTCAGAAATAAATGGGGTCGCCTCTACACAGATCAGATCTGTAACTTGGCCATGTTGAGTCAACTGCTTGTTTCCATGCGAATAGATAAGTCCAATACTGTACAACATTCTAAGCAAAGCAACAACATCATGGAGACAAGCAGATGGCAAAACCTCTGAGAAGTTACATAGTGCGCCTTTAAATTTTACTTGAGAGCAGGACCATACTATCCATACACCACCTGCTTCCTCTTCTCCATCTTCTAGACTCATGCCCTCCACTTTTTTACTTCACATTGTTATTGTTTTGTGAGTCTGTGTTGTTTAAGAGAAGTAATTGCATTAGCGCTAACAGGACAATTGCCACAGCTTTAGAAGTCTACTACATTAGCTTTAACACTGATGTAAAATTGAGGCTGCTCAATAGAGGGCACATAACCACCATAATGTAGTTCTCGCATAACCTCTCACTGCTCAAGTTCAAACCAGTTAAACCCTGAGATCTGAGTCCAGATGGTGGGTTCACAGACACAGAAACCCCAGTGCCTTCGCCTCAGGCGAAATTATTACATCACTGAACCTTCAGAATAACACAATAGCAAGGAAAAGTATGCACCCATGTAAGCCGTGGCCCACTGGGTGAGAATATCAGCCAATAGGAGCAGGGCTTTCTCCCTCTAGGTTTGATTTATCGTCCTGTGTTGGGCCGTTACAGCCTGGACCTGCTGGTGGGGCCAGGGGTTAATTGTGCTGCGCTGGGGTCTATTTCGATAGAACAGCCGCATATGGGCCCTGACATATCCGGGCACTGGCACTGTATTATTCCCTGCTGTTTCTGTAAATTAAGCTGACAGACTCATGCCCACAAAGTCTCACCAACAGGAGGAGAGGTATGAGGCCAGAGCCGAAGAGAAGGTGCTCCTTTAAGACAACAAAACTGAACACTGTCAGCAGCCTTTCAAAACTATTATACCAACTTGGTGCCAATGGGGAGACAAACGTTTTACAGTAGAGAAAAATCTGTACACATTTCTATTTTGTTTTTTGTTTCAGTGACATCTCCATTGAAAAGTAAAGAGGAGTGCAATACCAAATTATTGACAAAATTAGTTATGTTGTTTTGAAAATATGGAAAGTTATAATACTGAGTTGGTTGTTCATTATTTAAAAAAATATTTCTATCACATATCTTAATAAAAGAAGCATTTTTTATTCTAACTTCTAGTGCCAATGTGTAAAGACAACTTTTCACCTACCCTTTTGCATACTGACATCTCTAATGAGAAGCAATCCTGTAAAGGGCAATATATGAAATATCGGACAATATTGTGAATGTTCTTTCAAAGATATGGACGACAATATTACTCATCCTTGTTTCTGTATAATAAAGAAACACATTTCCTCACAAGCAGCTATGGTTTAAGGAATCACACTGCATAAATCAGAAAACATGTTGGACTGTTTTCTACATAATTTCCATTTTAACACATTGGGGATATTCATGCCTGTGTTTGTGTTGACACTTGAAGTAAAGAGTCTTACACAGTAAGAAGTTATGCGACTCCAAATGTTTGTTTACCAGACAGCCCCATTTGTCTGAGGTTCAAATGTTAGACGTGCACTTAAGTCTGTTGCCTTCGGAGTCCTTCGAGCCGCATGTAGCCCTTAATTTGGGCTTTGGCATCTCTTCTGTTTACTTGTATAATCCCCCGCCTTGCCATCTAATTAGAGTGTCAGATATGCACAAGGAACAATGTCGGCGTCTCTGTTTATCCCTTTATTTGCATATGTTTTAAGTTACAAGAATGCTGGTCTATAAGCTTATTAGGGTGCAAGGTCTCCATCAACTTCCACTTTAATAAATCAACACAGGACCTGGTCAAATTAAAGAATAGTGTGCTTCCTGTCCCGGGGTAAATACTAAGCTGTTGTTGATGCTTTGTCATGATGGTCAGTTTCAAAGGGGGTTACCATCAAAGAGGCATCTCACAAAATTAACATTCACTATTAAATATGAAACATAAACCTTTGATCTAAAACATTGATAATATTTTTACTGCTTTTAAAATATAGATTTGCTGTGTTGAGGAAGCTGTTGTACCCATCCCAATAAGCCTATATACAAAGCTCTTTAAAAGGCAAAATGTATAGCATAATATCAAATACTAAGATGGCGTGCAAACCTAATGTCCTATATTTTCCCTGTTCGGATATCACATCTTAAAAGCACAATCTTCAGAATTTATTGGATACTTTTTGTAAAGAGCTCTATTTAAGCTTACAAGTTCAACAAAGGCCAAACTGAGAATTAATTTGTTTGTTGCCATACACAGGCTTACACAGGTTTCGTCAGTAAGGGTGGTCAACGTGTCAAAAATTAATTAGGTCACAATTTGTATTTTTATTAGAAAGAATCCTTTAACACTTATTCTGAGAGTGCACACTTAATTGTGATTGGTTAAAGCTGCCCGTCACTCAATCATAGCTGATGACGGCAAAGCAATAGGAGGGGTAGATGTAAGAAGCAGATCAGCAGAAGTCGGTTCAGTATGGCGCTGCAATAAGCAAAGAAAAGCACTGAATTAAAATATAGTACAAGCCATCAGATTTGATATATTGTATCACCCATCAGTTTGCATTTCTCTAATTAAAAGCACAACTTCACATTATAAACACGACATAACACATTCAAGAATAAACGATGTCTCTGTTCATTATTTGATAACAGTACAGCCCATGTACAGAAAACTTCACAAGAAAAGTAATTATAAACTTAAAATCCCAAATGATCTAACAGATGGCAGACTTCTCCAAAAGTGACTGAAAAACAAGTTATTATTATTATTACAAAAGTGATTATTCTAATGAGTACCTGTATCACTCAGCAATTATTTCTAAAATATTACACAAGTAGAATAATTGTGAGAAAAATTCTTTCAGTTTTGAAAGTCAAGCTATTAGGCAAACTGATTGCCTCTGGTAGGGTGCTTCACGGTGCCTTTTGGCCACAGCTGCATAATCAGTTAAGTGCAGTATTTTGGACTAAACGCTACAATCAATGACTGAATGGTGTTTCTGCACTTAAAGGTTCTACTTTGAAAAGGTCATTTGGTATTTTTAACAGCGCTTTACTTGCTTTGCGGAAGATGAATTTAAGAAGAGGTCAGGGCAAATATGCTAACAGGAAAAGTTAAGCTCTATAATACCATCTGGAGATTTCTTATATCAATCTTGTCTTGTATTTATAGAAAAAGCAACACATTTTCTACACTTAAATACCTGCTGTGAATCCCAGAAATAATATGGATTGCTGTTTGTACAATGGCAAATTTTGTATTGATTTTATTTAGTCCAGAAAATAAGGAAAAAGTAGAAATTATCACAATGAACAAGTGGCAAAAGGTTTGTAATTTCTGCTGATGTAAGAATATGTTGTTGCTTATATGATTGCTGTCTTTTATACAATGTATTTTATTGGAGATGTCACCCAAGGGAGCAGGCTACACCTTATTATATGTGACCTGTTGCTCTTGGGTGTTTAAGATGGCTTCCTACCTTCATTTCACCATTTACCTGAAGAAAGTCACATGGCTGAAACGTTCCATAATAATAAATTAACTTTTTGCAAGGAATAGTGGCGTGCATGATTCCTTTCCTGCTAATGCAACACCAAAGACTCACTGATACCACTAGACTGCACAGTGACAGTTTTCCTGAAAAGTGAGCCATCTGTATTAGCAAATTTAATCTCAAACCATTTACACGAACATACACCACATACAAACACACATACATGGAATGGCACTTGTCTTACATGTTATAATCTACACAGAAAAATTAAACCATGCCAGAAAAACTCCACTGACCAATAGAGGCTAAAGATATTAAAAGTTATTATTGTGCCCTTTGGGGTGATTTGAAAACAGTAAAAGGTCAAACAAAGCAATGTACTCACAGGTTTTAACACCACTAGCCATAAATTAATATCGTAGGCATTATCTCAGCCCTTATGAAATAACAAGGAGAATGTCATGGACCCAGCCCCCTTTTAATAAATGTGATGTGAGCTGCAGTTCAAAAGCTTTGCTTTAATGTCAACTCACTTGCCTTTAATTATATAGCAGGCAGGTAATGAACACAAACCACTGTAGACACTGGAGAGTCCATGTATATAAACTAAAACATCAGTTGCTTCAATGGTACAATGCAGTCTTGGCAATAGTTCTAATGTAAATCTAAACCATTTTACAGTTTTTCAAGAAAGGTTCAATTCAGTCCTATCCTCCTCAGTGCTATATTTTCTTTTTACTTGTACATGTAGATTTATACAAATATGCCATATTTGACACCAGTCTCTTGCAATTTTTGCTACTTATTCCAAATGCATTATTACCAGTTATATTTTTGCTATTTGTTATTATAATATATTATGATGTGTGAGCTACTGTGTCCACTTAAGTCTGAGTGTCTACCAGTGATCTCCAGTGTCTATATTTGATGTTGATTTTGTTGACAAGCCTACGGAAGTGAAGACTTCACTATAGGACATGTTGTGTATGTGTGCTGTGTATGTTAGTCTTCTAAAAACTGGGCAGCTCTTCAGTGCCAGGTGTAAATGTTTCTCTCATTCGCCTGCGTAATTATAACAATCAAAAAATTTACATAAAATAGCATCTTGACAACACTGCACTTAAACGCCTTCTTCTTCTTATCGAAATCTGGATGTAAAAGACTCCGGATCCAGGCGCAGGCAGTTAGCGGAGGAGAGGAGGCTGATTTGCATTGCGCTGCGTGGCCGATGTATCAGCAGGAGACAGGTATATTTATTCTCCACCGTGGCTCTCCTCCCCAGCACTCCCTAGGCTGTTTCTGAAAGCCATCCATCCAGCGCACCTGAATACGCAATGAAATCATCGGGCTGCCTCCTCCCCGGGCATTCATAACTCAACCCTGGTGGTGGCCGGGCACACAGGAAACAGATTGAGAGAGAAGGGGATAGGACAGCCGATTGGGGAGGCCTCTGGTCTCTGGGTGCTCAAACCCGAAATGCGCAGATAATATAATGTCTGGATGGCAAGATAGAAAATATATGAAATAAAGTCATGTGAAGAAATCACATCATTTCATATATTTTCTGTCTTGCTCCAGACATTATATTGACAAAAGACGCCATAGATATAGGTGTATTGATATTAGGTGTTGGATTGCTCATGTTGTATCAAAATACCTGGGACAAGCATATCTGCAAGGAGTATTAGGAGTTTGCTAGTCCATAGAGCTAATTTTTCACTTTGTCAGAGTTTCAGCTGAATGGTAATTTTAGACAATAATTATGTAAAACATATGCCAAAAATATCAATCACTTGTTTGATACTAAAAGCTGCATCAAAACTCATTTGAGCAAGTATCAATAAAAAAAGAAAAAACAAAAGAATAAATTTCCAAATTGTAGAAATGTCTTTATCTATATTATACATCTTTATCTATAACTAGTAAAATACCACATGGTAACATTAATGAAACTTGGACATCTTTTTAAGATTTCTGAATAGTATGACATTTTAATTGTGACAACACTACCACACAGACAAATTATTTGCAGATGCTCAACCTTTACTAATTAGTTAGTTGTTTTTTTAATGATCTTAATGATCTTCCTTAATTATTTCCCTAAATACAAAAATGTGGCATGTCTTGTATAAACTATGGCATGCAAGAGAGCATCAAAATGATTCAAATGAGTCTCTATTATTGCACCAAAATTTTCAATATTAGTTTGCATTTTATGTAGTGGTTCTGACAGTACAAAGGCAATAAATCTACTTCCTCTAAATCTCTGTAAACGCAGTGAGTCAATTCTCAACAGCAAGCTTATAAAAGGGTGCCTCAGATGTCAATAGAATAAAAGTCTGTAATGTTTTTCTTCCAATATCAGATTTTCATGCTATTTTGAGAGCAACACAAAGAAAAACAAGGACGCTGAGACAAAAACATCCTGAGATTGTTGTCTGCACCGTCTCTCGACTCTCAAAGTGAAAAAATGCATCAATTATTCCACTTGGAGGCTCCTGTGGGTTTCAGGTAGGGGGTAGAGAAATCCCACTTCACACTGCTGATTGCAAGCTTCTTTTAATTATATTTTTCTGAACGACTTTACATGTTTATTTCGAGGCGATGTTTTTTATTGGAAGAAGGGTTATTGTTTCCTTTCCTTGTGGCAAATCTAAAATTCAGCAGTCACTTTTCCGTCTGCTTCCAACACATACGCCGGAAATTATACGCAAGGGGATCACAGTGCACAGTCAATTCAAAAGCTCCTGTAACAAATCATTGAAATAGCTGGGGACCTCACCTGTCTGCTGGCTTTAACATCTGTTCAGCTTAGGTTAAAAATGCTTGAAGTGAAGATGCCAGATTAGTGCTAAAAGTGGATGAATAAATCAACTAAGTTTGCAGCATGAATCTGCATGAAATGTGGTCCTGAACGTGGCAAAGATTAGTGTCACTCAAACATCTGTGCAATTTATTTTTAAGAAAGCTTTCAAAAGTTAATGACATAGGACCTAAAATGTTTAATGTAATTAATTTAGAAAAAACATATATAAAGGTGTGGTATGTAAGTTTTCTCATGAAGGGTTTGTTGTACCTATACATGTACCTATAAATGTTATTGCTTTGCCTAGAATTTCACAATAGTTTCATAATATGGTATGACTAATTTTGTAATATTTTTTCAAGTTATCAAATCAAATTTTTTGTCTCCATGGAGCTATGTTTTATGTAATTTTGTGGAACATTCTACGGTGAAAAGGTTTCAGATCAACCACCTAAAAAATGTAGTGCCCCTTTAATAAATGAATATGACAAAATAAAAGTTTACTATGTAGGAAAAGACTGTCAAATGGGCTGGCCTGAAAATCCCTCTAAAGCTCTGAAGGAAATGTCAAAAGAAGATTTGTCTTCTCTGTTAAACTGCCATCTGATAAGATTTAAAGATGTTATGGTAAAGCAAATCTTAAAATAGACACTTGTGTTTGATGCATTTCAGCATCCATGTCATTCTCCGGGCGTCAGTGACTTCATATTAGTCAATCTATACATGGACACTAATCAATACTAAATGCAAGAAAGTCAACACAAAAGACAACATTGGACATTTCCAGTCATGTTTTACAGTCTTATCTATGCCAAAACTAGTGAATGGGCACATGGTAACATTTATTTTGTATTGAAATTTACATTTGTGATATAGGTACTGAGAATCAAGCCTTATCCAAATTTGAAATGTCAAAATATGGTGATTCGTGACAACAATACTTCATATATATCTACATTTACTGAAAATGAGCCAATGGCCCACAAAAACATACCCTTTGCACCACTTGGAAGTCACTATAGAAACTCTAGTCTCGCTGCATAGGACCTGAAGGACTCTGATGACAGCGGGTCAGATGAAAGAGCTCAAAGCCTCACTATAGGGTCGACTGCAGCAAACTTTCTAATAGGAGCTGGAATTCATTCTGCTTGTCAATTTCAACACAAAAGCAGCCAATCGTAGCCTCTTTCAACTCCACTAACTCGCAGATGGAAAAACACAAAATGGGAATGATGGAAGAGGAGGTATTGCAGATTTAAACTTGGCATCAATAATGAGAAAACAATAATGGAAATGATTCGGCTGAAGGTTTTTAAACATTTTCTACTGACTTAGGTTTTCTTCTTAAACAAGCTAAATCAAATTGACTTTAGTGGAGCTGCACAGTATCTCAAAGTTATAGTATGATCTACCATTTTAATTAGCTTTCAGAGGACTTTAATTAAGTTTGTGGAGAGACAAACGTGTAGACATTTTAGTGTATGACAGTTATTAGGAGAAAAGATTAGAATGGTTAATACTTCAAATTCTTTATATGAGAAAATTCAAAGTTTACACAAGGTATGGATCAAATTTCCTAAATGCATATTTAAATATACTTATCTGGCCATGAGTTTTATTTGCAGAAAGGTTTCCAGTAACAAAAACTTGCACCTGGCCTCCATTCTGAGCAAGGACCCATTTCCTTTAAACAATGTTATATTCTCTCCCTGTTTGCTTCAGTGATAAGAACATTTTTAAGATTAAAATTTAAGATTAGGCCAAAAACAGGAGGAAATAATCTGTATTTATTCAATTGAAATCACTAAGGTAGATTTCAATGGTATTTCTACAATACAGATTTGCAGGTGACCGTGGAAGAGTGGAATATCCTGGACAGTACCAATAGCAGCAAGGTAGCAAAAACCAACATTACATTTTTATTACCGAGTAGAAATAATGCCTAAATGTAAATGTGTAGTAGGTTACAGTTTCTCATCTAAATAAGTCACGCTACAGAAAAGGCCACAAGAGAAATTGGAACAGCGTATTCCATATTTGAGCTTTTCTGAAGTCAGTCCAGCTTCACCTGTCCTCTCCGGGCATCCACCCAGCAGCCGTCAATGCCCACCTGACCAGCTCCTAACATCCAGGCTGCACCGTTCTGCCTCAGCCTGCGGTGGGCACACTTCCTGGTGCAGCTGCCACCTGCCCAGTCCTAGCCTTTTCTGCATCAGTCCTTTGCCGCTGGTGCCAAGTGGCCAGTCTGCTGGAATGTGCCCACAATAATCTGCATGGTCCACTGTCTGTAAGCATTCATTTAGACGAGGCCTGATGTTTGACGCTGTGAGCAGATTCAACATGGTGCTGCCAACTGAGATGCCATTCAAACAAAGATGGACGTGCGGAGAAAAAGGAACAGACATTAAGCAATCACTCCACTGGCACCATGCCGGTGGTGCCATTGGAGTGATTGCCGCCTACGTCGCCTACGGCGTGCCGCCTACGCCGCTTACGCCGCCTACGCCGCCTACGCCGCCTACGCCGTGCCCCGCAAATGCCGCACCCCGCAAACAGCGTGCCCTACAAAACAACGTGCCCCACTAACAGTGTGCCCCAAAAACGCCACGCTCAGCAAACACCGTGCCCAGCACATTGCGCCGTGCCAACGCCACGCCTCACACTAACCCTAATAACCATATGCCCCAACCACACTTTTCATATGCTTTACAGTGTACTATATTCAGGCAGAGATCACGCATTAATGATTCAAATTTCCCAGGCACAACACATCCTCCATCTGAAAAATTACATAGTACACTATGATTTTTGAGTCTTTGTGCCCCTGGTGGCCAACAGTGAAACCGCCATGTCCGTAATATGTTTTTTTGCTCATGCACAGAATTTAATTCCCAAATTTGGTACAAATCTGATAATGTTGACATTTCATGTCTAGGGGGCGCTATAGTGTAATTTTCCATATGCTTTATAGTGTATTACAGAGGTACTCAATTGGCGGACTCCGGTCTAGATCCGGACCCAAACGCAATGACATCCGGACCAAGACAAAAATCTCTCTCTCTAGCTTTTTTTTCATAGCGTTCCGGATCCACGCAGTATTTCAATGGCATGTGCTTTGCTGTGAAGCTGTGTTCTCCATCCCCGCCCTACCGGTTACACGTTGCCATTCTGACAAACCACCACTCCGACATTGACGTCTAATAGTCGGAGTGGCAGTGTGTCCATTTTTTATCAAACGTCCTGCACTCCGACATGTTTTTCCTCTGTGGTCGGAGTGGCGGCTTTTTTTTCAACATCCCACCAGGAGGCACGGCATGGTTCAATCCTGGTTAAATCCTGTTGTAGTTCTGTTTTACACCTGGTTTTAGTCCTGTTATAGACCTGGTTTCATCCTGGTTTAGATCTGGTTTAGACCTGGTTTAGTCCTGGTTTAGATCTGGTTTTAGTCCTGGTCTTAATCAGGACTAAAACCAGGTCTAAAAACCAATCATAGTCCTTATTGTCTGTGTTGTTTTGATGGGTAGTTAGAAAATTTCAGAGGTGCACGCAGAGAACTATAATAAAATCTTATACACCCATGCAGGTGGTCGACACAGTTTTGACGCAGAACCATAAATTGGCCTTAATTTGGCCTTTAGCTTTTCACACTGATTCGGACAGAACACACAATACTTTGTGCACAGTTCAAATGTTCCATGTGGATTTACTACATTTTTTGTTAGAAGTTCTAAGTTTGAAAATCTACCGTCACTTTTTCGAACCCTGGAAACTCTGTAAATTTGGTAAGTGGACCTTTTGAGTTTGTAATTGAGTACCCCTGGTGTATTACATTCAGGCAGAGATCAGCATCAGTGATTTAAATTTTAGCACAATCGGACTAAGCCGGTACCAATGGGAGCAAATCTTCACATTGAATACTGTCTAAATTGATTGAACTTTGTGGCTTCGCCGCACGTAAACCATGAGTTACCAAAAAAATGGAGATAACGTTTGAAGCCGCACTTTTCTAGATGATGTACGGTGATTTTCAGCCCTGTGGGCGAAGCGCCTTCATAGGAGTGCGTTCAAACGCAACATGAGCCAAAATGTGGACTCTGCATTTTGAAGATTTCAATCCAAGATGGCCGCCTTCTGCTTTGTCAGGGGTCATGGCCATAATAATATTTTTTGTTTGTCTTCACGTGATGAATGTGTGTACCGAATTTCGTGGCTCTACGACAAAGTTGAGCTGGGATGGCTCCCATAGGAGTGGGCGGAGCCTAATATTAGAGGTGGCCTATTATCTCCATTTTTTAATCCCCACGCATGAAACCTATATTTTCTTAAGAAGAAGAAGAATATTCTGATACAAGAACAATGTTCCACTTTTTTTGGCCGACAAACTATACATTTTCGGAAACCTCTGGCACATTGCTACGTCATGGTGAGGGTCCCTGGTCACTACGGGCGAATCACGTCGCGTCATTTTAGTTCCCGCCCCCTATGAGCATCGCTATGCAATACTAATAGGCCCTTCGCCAGCCTCTGGCGTTAGGGCCTAAATAGGGGCAGGAGCTTATGGTGCATTCCAAGAACGCAACATTTCTACTTTCCAACTCAAGAATGATGAATATATTTATGCTTAATAAAACAAGCTAAAGTGTGACATTAAAACAATAACACCACTATCACCTGCACCTTTGTTATAGTATAAAACCCACTAGGTTTGTTGCACTTCATAGCATCCTAGTTAGACATTTGTGTAAGGAGGAATATGTGTTCTCTAAGTAATGCAAGAGTTTCCTATACTTAAAGAATGCGGTAATTGAATTTATCAATTGGAGTTTGATTATTCTGAGTTAAGCAGCACCACGTGGCCTTTGTGGTTCTGACTTAACTAGAATTAAGAGGGGCACCACCCAATGAATATTGAGAAATATTACCAATACAATATAATCAATTACCTGCATTAATGAATTAATTGAACATTTCATCTGAAGGTTTACAAATTCTTTCCATGACAGTGACTCAAGCAAACTTATGGTTTATGAATATTTATTGACCAAGTTAAACAGCAGTTAAATATGCAAATGAGTGTAGGTAATCCTAGACTGGTGTGAATAAAGGATTGTAAAGAAATCTGAGATAAGGTACACATTAAGAGTTCCTAAAGTTATGTTTTGAGTTTGAATTGATTGATTTCAGTCACAAAAAAACTGCTGTTGTGTTCTTAGGCACTTCCTAAGGCACTTCACCCACATTGCCTAGTATGAAAGTGATGTGTGCATGGCAGGACTCCCTTGAAAAAGAGATTAGTAATCTCAATGGAACATTACTGGTTAAATAAAGGTTAAATAAAATAAAATAATCGATTTTAAGCCGTCTGTGATATATTGTGCATATATGACCAGAGAAAGGACCGCTGTTAATCATGATGAGGTCCAATCCAGGTCCTTCAATGTGTGTGACATCTTCAGAGGGACAGATGATGGCCGCGTAATCCAACAGTGTCTCCAAGATTTGTCCTCAGTCTCAAGAGGAACAGGGGGCAACTTCAAAGCGTCAATGTGGTCTGAGCAGCACTGGTCACTAAGGCTTAGTCAATCAAGAAAATTAAATACTTACATTTTGTAGACCAATAAATTTGGAAAAATAATAAAATCTTTGCTTTCTGTCAGATTAGCTACAGAAATTTGGATAAAACATGTCAAAGAGATAGGCAAAAACTTTTAGAGAGTAACTTGGAATGTTGTCTCTCCTTTTCAGAGAACTAATCACTCTACTCCTCTGTCCTGGGGCAGCTCCGGCTGCTCTGCTGGGTGCTGGGTGTTAACTGCTGAACATGTGGCGGGGGTCACAGAAAAGTCTACTCCACTTCCTCCTCCTTCCTGAGTTTTAGCAGGAAAGGCTGGCCAATGAGAGATAGCCCTGTGGGGATGACTGCTAAACTGAGAGAGAGAGGGAGATGTTTTACCACCCTCACGTTGCAATGAACCATAAGAACAAGTTTACACGATTAAAGTATTCACACATATACATTCAAATGAATTTTACAAATCAACATTAAAACACAATCATTGATGATCATAGATGAATGTTCAAGTTCATTCTTCTTTTCTCTCGAGAAGTTTTTCTAGAGATTTTTCAATTAAAGCCCAAGTCTTTTTAATTGTCTGTGTGTTTTATTTAATC
Source organism: Odontamblyopus rebecca (assembly GCA_030686955.1). Classification (NCBI taxonomy): domain Eukaryota; kingdom Metazoa; phylum Chordata; class Actinopteri; order Gobiiformes; family Gobiidae; genus Odontamblyopus; species Odontamblyopus rebecca. The sequence continues at coordinate 26,544,546 of CM060657.1, forward strand.
CATAATATTTGAAGTTAGTCAATATAGTTTCTTTATAAGAGAAACACGTATAGATATGCAGATCTTTTGTAAAAGGTCTTTACTCCTTGTGTGAATATTCCTAGAGTCTTTGTGAGTCTCTTAGTAAGTTTAATTTGCACAGGACATCTACTAACTAATCTTGATTAAGTGGAAACTGCAGGTAAGAGCGGGGTTAGGTGAGGTTAGCAGAGGCCAGTAGCAAATTACACTGGGAGGAAGGGTACAGGGTTTCCAAAGTTAAACCACAGTCAGGGTACTTGTTCAAACTTTGGTAGACATTCCTTCCTCAAAGTTTGATATCATGGCCAGAATTGAGATATTGAAGAATACAGCTTCACGGCCAAACCTGTATTCTTACATTTGCCACGAGACTAAAAATTCAAACCTGATTTACTTACGTAGTTTTATAATTGTACTGATATAGATCAAGATCATTTTAAACCTCTTTAGAAAAATAATAATAACTCAGTATTGATACTTTGCAGCTGATGTCATCAAGTTTCCCTTGGATTGTGATACTAACTATATATCTGTTTGAAGCTCTTTTATTAGATTTTAAATTCAGATTTAACACAATCTGACCATAAAGAGCAGACTTAGCTGGAACCACAACAGGTGAGCTGTTTTGTGCTGTTAAACAAGTTTGCCAGACATCAAATTACAGTCACAGGCTAGCATCAGCCAACAGGGCCATGAATGCTCGTATTGATCACAGGCTATGAAAATGTGTTGTTTAAATCAATTTTGTATTTTTTCTTGAGTTTTTGAATAATCTTAAAACCTTGTGGTTGTGTTTGCATTGTGTCACCATTAGGGGTGTGCAACAATATCAAAATATCAATATATCGTATTGATATCAGGGACCGCTGTATCGACATATCGCCAAGAGTATTTTTTGGTATATTTTACAAAATTATTTTGTTACAGCGCTACAGTTTTGTTGCCTTTTTAGAGGAAGGAAACTTGTTTATGCAATACATTTGACATTTTTACTGTTTTGATGACTGAAATTGGTGTGTTTCATATTAACTTTACACAAAAAGTGGTTTAACAAAAACTTTTAGTATCACAGCCACGATTTAGCCATTTTCTTTTTGATTGTATTGAATTGATTTGAAATATATTGTATTGGACTGAAAGGGCACTATATCGAGATATGTACTGTGGCTTATGTATCGTAGTATGTATCATATCCAGGGCTCTACACTAACTTTTTTTTCAGGAGCACACATGCCCCGAAGTTAAATATTTTAGGAGCACAGAAAAAAAAAATGGGGGCACAAGTACGTTTTCGTTTGAACGATTATTACAGTGCAGAACTTGCGCACACCAACACCAACCCTGAATAAATTTAATACAAAAAAACCCCAAAAGAATTATGACTGTACTTTTCCTGCATGATCGCAATGTTTTTATAAATATATCTTCATTTTATCTGATTAATATTTAGACTTAAAATAAGCCAAACAAACTGCACTGCACTTGAACACGCTGTGGCCCTTTTTGGACGTTCACCCACAATTTAAGAACCTCTTCTTTAAGAGAACTTCCATTGGCACTTTACACAAAACTGTTTCAAAGTGTAAAAAGTGGGTAGGATTGTTAAACCTGTATTTTCAAATTCCTAACTGGAGTTACATTCTCTTACTGGTTTTACAGTGGTTTTTAGCCTCTGCACATTTACCAAACAAAACGCACATTGTGACAAACAGATTTATTTGGAAAACTTCAGCCCACATACCGCCTGCTCTGTGCCCTAGGTCTGCTCTGTGCGGACACGGACATAAAATTAGTATTGGCGTATTTGACGTGAGGCGGATCGACAGGTGGGATGTTTAACCTGCCCTGTGACGCAGGCTGAGGGTGGCGCTGTGGACAAGCCGCACGCTGGCGGTGCCGTGCAGTGTCCGCGGGCTCCAGCGCACAGGTCCCGCACACTGGTTTATTGCCGACAGTAGCGGCCGTAATGAAATATGACCACACTCAGTATTCAAACCCCGAGTCCGTGACGAGACCGAGTCCAAATGCGCTCGAGTCCGAGACACGACCAAGACAAAACTCTTGCTTTGTTGGAGGACGAAGTCCAGCGACATGGGGGTGTCTATTGAGTGGTGGGACAGGTGTGGGTCCTGCTGCGGGGTGCTCCTCGTTTAAGGTGGGCATGTGTGTTTTGAAGCAGAGTTTGTTTGTATGAGTGATATCGGCCACACGCGAAGCTCGTATGCTGGAGTCGTGCGAGGTCGGAGGTGTTGTGTCCGGGCACGGTTCGGTTGCGCTCGCGCTGGGCAGGCGTGAGGCGCTTTAGGGGCGATCCAGGCATGGGCACGATTCTAAAGTCCTAGTGAGAGTTTGCCCCTAATGTTTGACACATGTAGAACGTTTAGCTCGTCAGTTACGTCTGTGCGCAGCTCTCCTTATTGTGGCTGCAGAAGCACTCGCACTGGTGCGACTGGTTTGTTTTCCTCGTTCGCACGGCGAAATATTTACTCGCAAATGCGAGCGAAATGGGCGCACTGTAGAGCTCTGATCATATCCACAATGTCTTGATGATACCCACCCTAGTCACCATGGCAACTTCTAAACATTTAGCCATAGAAATACACGGAGAACACCCCCAATGTGATGCCACTGCAAAGTAGATATTTGTTACTAAAACCTACTAGATTTTGTTGTAAATCTTAGTTTCCAAGATATACCCAACCTCCCATTACAATATGTGTTCAGGTTATCAAACGACACAAATCAACACTTAATCCATTCTTACTTGCCTCTATATAAGAGCTGAACTCTGTGGTGATGCATATGACCTCCAATCGCAATACGATTCTGGTAAATGTTGATTTCTTGCTTTTAACTGCTTTCAGACTTGTACAGATCTTATAACATCCACAAACTCATCTTTTTATTCTCAGTTGAAAACTCTGAAAAGGATGCCTGTGTTAATAATCCAGCTGGTCCTTATAATACATGAGGAATTTGCCAGAAAAGCGCTAGAACTAATCCTCTGCTTTGCCCTGACAGATTTTAATTGAAGTGGGTATATAAGTGGGCTGTTTTTTGGAGCAAGATTGTGATTTTTCATCTTCACTCTCTATTCTTCTATTGCCTTTAAGAGTTGAACAAGTCATCTAAAATTCACAGTTCGCTGTGATTGGTTAAATCCAGCTGTCACTCACTCAGATCTGTACAGAAATGTGCCAATAGTAAAACGCGAGGGGAAAAATAGTATTAACTAGAGAAATATCGAATAACAACATGGCGATATCACCAAAATAGCAGATTGCCACACAGACGAGACCAAAATTCTTGCTTTGTGAAGAATGTTGATTTTGGAGCTTGCCGTATATTTTCAAACACAACAGAAAAGCCCATATGAGTTTTGAGTTTTTCGGTGGGTCTCCTGGGGGCTAATCAGCGTGTGTCTGTTAGCGGAGAAGGGAGAGAAGCGCAGATTGGAAAGTGCTCAGGCGATTGTGTGCTTTACCAAGACGACAAGGACGGCAGCATGTTCCAGCTACGTGAAACCAACAGAAAATGATAGAAAGCGAAAGCCTTGTTTAAAGTGATTAGCCACACCTCCGTCACAGCACTTTGAGCACAGACCTGCTGCCTCTCCTCAGGGAACACCTTTCTTTTGAATTTAAGTTTGCTGTGTGCCTTTTACTTCTCTTATTTAAATGAAAATCCAAATTACACCAGCGAAAAGACTGTAATACTTTATGTCTTGAGGTCAGAGAATTTTTCACTATAGATTCAGAAAACTTATTACTAATATTGTACTTGAGATATGGCTGCAAGGACAAATGGTATTGATCATTACTTATTGAATGACTAATACACTATCAATTATTATAATCTGGATGACACAGTCTCATGCATGTGATGGGAAAAGATGTTTTACCTTAAAGGCTGTGCAACAAAATTGCTTGAGTATAATGTATGCGATATACATTTTCAAAAACTTTTTTCTTTACATTTCTTTTACAGAGGTCAGTTGGCATAAATTCTAAGATCTAAAGATTGAAGGCTGATGAAAAGATGTTTAAACTGAGATGTGAGATTGACCTGGCAGATAGAACATAAGGGCGGACTTTCCACTGACTCTCTGGTCTTCAGCTTCCTCAGATCCAAACTCTCAGCTGATCAGCTCTTTCCATTTCCACAGACTTATCTCTCGCCAAGAAAAAGAAACACCAGTGCGACTGATGAGTTTCTCATGTGCACCAAAAGGAAAAACAATATGTCTGAATACAAAAATCAGCTCAATGCTTACAGGGCACAGAGAACCAACAGGCCTCCAGAGTGCCTTGTGTTTTTATTGGGCAGCAAACTCAAGTATGACCAGCAGTGTCTGTAAAACTCCAAAACTGTGAATGAAAAGATATGCAGATTTTAGTGAAATCATCATAATTCTCAAGAATAGCACAAGCTGCTTTTGTGACAGCTCCATGGGTAGAATTCAGCACAGTCCTAAGACCAACATTCAGTATTACTCAAAGAATATAGCGAATAGTCTCATTGGGCCCACTTGTTACAGCTCATTTCTTTGCAAAAATCTGCTATTCTGCTACTGAAGACCTCCTATAAACTCCGAGACATATTTTAGTACAGAACAGGGACATTCTGGCACATGTACAGACTGTGCGTGCGTGCCCATATTCGCATGTCACCCATGCGAATATGGGCATATAGGCTGCTTAAACTTCTTATCACTGAATGGCACAGGCGAGTGTAGTTATATTCTGATCAGCAGAGCTTTTATTTTCACTTGATTTGAGAGCAATGATTGCAATTAATAAAAACAATCAAGAACGTGTATAACATTTGCTTTAAGTACTGCACTTTGATTTGCAAAGTAATTCCCACTTGGCCTGTGTAAAAGCTGAAACTAATCTGGAGTCACAGTGCCTGTAGCAGACTGTGATCAGCTGTGTTAAAGGGGCTATAAACTTAATGTTAACCAAACTAATATTAGAGGCAGCCGAGCTGCAGACTATCCAGGCCAGTGTGAGCCCCATGGGTGAGCTGTGCTGATGGATAGCCCAGGGCCCCTCCATGGCTCCTGGTGCTCAGTCTCACATCCTGGGAGCAGAGACTGGAGCAGAGACTGAAGCAGAGACTGAAGCAGAGACTGAAGCAGAGACTGAAGCAGAAATTGGAAAGAGACTGGAGCAGAGACTGGAGCAGAGACTGGAGGACTGCTGCCCATTTACTGCCATTTTATTTTGACACTCAATGGCTCTCATCATCTGACTCACATCATTTTCAATTACATTTCCCAATGATAAAACGCCACTTGGAGCGATGCAGTCTGTACTCACTGCTTCATGAGCTTGTATGTATTTTTCATCAGAGAAATTAAAAAGATGTCCTACTTTTCAACAGTTTAGAATTCACTGAGGAATACTGAAACTGGGTGAATGGCCACAAAACAAACTAAATTAAAAAATGTCTGAAGAAGATGTTTAAACATTTTAAATCAATAAATAAGCTTGTCGCTGGTATAGTTGACCAGCATACCATTTTGTTTATATATTTCTGGAATCATGTTTTCATTTTGCAGTGAAGAAAATACAACAAAACATGAGCTGTATAAGCCGTCCAGGTAGACCTCTTTTAACATTCACAAGCTCATTATCCTGTTCAACTAAATGAGTTGAGCTCTGGACAGAGGTAGTTTTAGAAATCTCACTCAGAAGATTAGAGTTGGAAATACTAGAGAACACCTGGTGTTTGGCTTGAGATTTCAGTCCGGGTTGTAATAGTTTCAGTAGTCTCAGTATGCAATGGTCATCTGCACTCTACACTCTTTTCAGGTGGTGGTTTAATTGCTAAAAATATCTTGAAAAACGCACTCCAATGTGAGCAGGGTCGCCTCTAGGCCTGTGACAATAATTACTATATCAACTTAATGGTTCAATATGAAAGCTGGAACATTTTGGGTTATTTTTTGGCTATACAATAAGATTTAAGCTGTAAAAGTTTTAATTAATAACTTCTAATGCACAAAAACTAAGTAAACTAAGTACAAATGTGTTTCATTAAGCTGTTCATTTATTGCAGCTTGTGTTTTTTTAACAATACAGTAGATTTCAAATAGTTTTTGTGGTTTAAATCTGCTTTTGAGTTGTATAATTCAGGTTCAATATTATCAATTATCATCTATATTTCCTTTAGCAATATATCACGCTTCAAAATCTGGAATCATTACAGGCCTAGTCACCACTCCACAGATCTGCTATCTAAATGGTTGGCTATAGAATGTAATTTTAGGCAAAGCAATAATATCTTCATTTTAGACAAGTAGCTGATGTGCTATGTAACAGAAATGTTGCACAGTGCACCTTTAAAACAAAGGTTGGCTATATTAAATAATAATATAATAATATAATTGTTGCTATTGATTGAATAATGGTGTAATCTTTTAATAAGGGTATTTTTATGGTCCACTCACATTTTGAGGTTGTTATATTCATTTTCACAACCCACCCCTACTGTAAACATCAGACAGAATAATTGGTATGTCAATTAACAATATAAACTGTGTGAATATTTTAATCTGCATTGTTATCTCTAATCTGTAAGTAATCTGTAAATTAGCAGTATATCTGCTCTTGAATGCTGTTGTATTATAAGTCTACTGGTGTACACAAGTCTCTATTGTTTTGTCATTATGGTCCATTGTCAATATTGTCGTGTCACGCCGGCTGAATGCTAAAACAGACTGTCACACAGCCTGGAAATGTCACTGATGCATAACTATCAGAACAAGCACAGACAGCCAAAGTCGAATCACTTCCAAGAGTCACTGCTCAAGGTTAATCAAACTAAATGATTCTGTCTCAAAAAGCATGTCTTAACATTAGACGAGTAACCATTCATTAATCACTTCTTATTTGCAGTGTTCCCTTATACCAAGATAAACCTTTTTTCTCCCACAATCTGGAAATTACTCCTGCATCACGGAAATCTTTATTAGGTGAAAGTTTCAAACATGATTTGTTTTCCATTATATAGGTTCAGTTTAGAAAGAACTACTAAAATTTCAAACTTGTTTACAATTATGGGTGTGCATTGCCATTAATCTGGCGATACAATACATATCACGATATCCCTGTTATGATTCAATATATCACGATATATCCCAATACTAACACACAGGACAATATATTGTGATTGATTAGTAATTACGTATAATATTATGGTCGAGTGCACCTTCATGAGATCTAAATTGGATGAAAAACATTTAGTTTAATTAGTAAATCGTCAGAACAGTAAATGAAACATGATTTTTTTTATGAAGAACATGACTTTAAAAAAAATCGATTTGGATACATTGTGAATTGATGTGAGAATCACACAATGAAGTATCATTCATTGATTATATATAATTATATATATATATAATATCAGATTTTTTCTTACACCCCTAGTTACAATACTCAGGATAAAACTTGACACTCAATACTATTTTTGATACCACAATTAATTGTAATCTTAATACAGCAGAATGTAGTTTGACACAACATAATAGTTTTGCATTTTCAATTTAACAGCCTTTTATATACAACTTGCTAAACTGTAGTTTAGATCTATATTGAAATGTATTGATGTGTTATTTCTAATGGTGATGGTGTTTATGTTACCTTTAAGATTAATCTTGACCAAATTCACAGCTCCAATATTTAAGGTAAGGTAATGTTAGCCTTAGGTTCCCTGTAGGTAAATTTGTCCTTTGCATTTGATCCATCCTTCATTTATCACACAAATTGCAACTAAGTATTTATTCTAAGATCAATAATTTGTTTCTTTTTAGTTTTAGTTTAACTGATGTGATATTGTAAATGGGCTATTACAGTGAAAGCTATTTACGGTTTTCTGTCTCTGTAAATGCAGTCTTTTCGTGCTCCTTTTTGAAGCCTCTGGTGTTTTGTTCTAAGTTTGATGATACAGTTTATGACACATTCAGATGCACAGCCCTTGAGGTAACATGCTGTCTGGACAAGTCAGCAATTTGAAACTAATCAATAAAAGTGACTTCAGTGTTCAGTCAAGCATGTGTGGCACCCAGGCGTGTTGACAGAAATTTGGGAAAGGCAAAAAAGGTGAACAATATTTATGTTCACAGTGGCAAGAGCTTTTTTATTTCTTTCATTAAAGTCAAAATCGTTACACGACACTGCTGAATCCTGAATCCTACTGCTGATGAATTAAGGGCCTGTTTACACGAGAACGCTTACGGGTAAAAACAACAAAATATTTTATCAGAAGTGCCTTTCGTTTACACGGTGACGGCGTTTTTGAGGGCCAAAAACGCAAAAATCTGAAACCACCCTCCAGAGTGGAAAAGTTAAATACGCTCCGCTGTAGCGTTTCCGTGTAAACTGCCCAAGACGCAAAACTCTGGTCAAATCACGTCGCGTACGCGTTTACGTCACATAGATGCGGCAGTACAGGGAAACAAACATGGCGGATTTGTGTGATACCCATACGCTGGATCTTCAAGTTGCTCTGGTAGCTGTAATAAATATACAAGAGGCATTCCAACAAATGCATAGAGTGTGTATACATGCTATTACTCAACAGAGAAGGATCTTGAACCACCTCCGTGAAATTCTGTGAAACACAGCGCCACCTAGCCACCTGGCATGCATATCCAATCGAATTCCACATACTTTTGCGTCACTGTATGCACGCAGATTTCCTCCCAAAAACACTCGTCTAAAAGAGGAATAAAAAGTGAAGACGCGACGCCACTTTTGCGCCTTCATTTCAGACCGTCATCGTGTAAACGTAGCCTAAGACACCCAAGTTGGAGAACAGGCAGTGAAGTAAAGAGGATTGGGCGCGAATGAGGTGTAGGGGAAAACCGGAATTTTTGGAGCAATGCCGTTATTATTGAATACTGATTATATTACGTTCTTTGACAACATAAACATATTGTGTATCATTTTGTATGAGTCACCAAACCACATCAGCTGCACGCTCTCATTCTGATCTAAAAATAATATGGAGTAAGGGGTGAGGGGCCAGAGTGACACACAAAATGGGGGACTGCCTTTAAAGCCTGGAGCTAAGTAAATGTAATGTAAAGGCACAGGCTGAAGAGTGGGTCCACTGGGGGGTGAGGAACGTCAGTACTTTCACTTTGCATCAGCGTCAAATTAAAGCTGCAGAGAAAAAGACGGAGCAGAGATCCCAGAGGCCATAGGTGGCAAAGAAAGGAGGAGAGGAGGAGAGAAAGGGAGGGGTGGTAATCCTGAAGTCAACGCTGCCACTGCACAAAACAGAGGGTGTGTGTGCTTTAGGGAGCACTTGCAGAGAGTTTAAAGCCATACATCTAATGATAAATCCATGTGTTCAGAGCAGTCCAAACAGAGACCTGGGGCGATAAAAGAACCCACTGGAGCAAGATGTATTTTTCATGTTTTTTTTAATTATTTCTACACACAGTGCAAGAATGTGGAAATAAAATAATTGATTAAAAATGCTATACAGTTCATTGCCTTGAAATTCAAACTTTTAATGACAATGCTTCATACTTTTCAAACATAGCTTAGAAATAGACAAAGAAAAGTTAATATGGAGGGCAGATCAATACTGTTATAGCCTACAATATATGCTCCATGTTGATTTTCAATAAAAAAAAAGAAAAAAGAAAATCTTGAGTACATCCCTCAGGGGCTCAGTACCAGTGTATTCCTTCAGACAGAGCCAAGGTTATGTTTGGACTCTCGAATCTATCAACAGATCACATAAGTCGTAATGGTTACCTAAAACAGCAGCCAAAACAGAAAACATATTTCCAATTAAAAGTTTTAGTGTTTTATGATTGTTGAGAAGAAACATCACAATTTGACCATTATTCATGCTTATGGACTCTAAACAGTAAAATCCATAATATACTTTCATTCACATTCACAGATCAATATTCCACTGGAACAGGCATGTCAAAACTATGGCCCGGGGGCCAAATGTGGCCCTCAGACCAACTGTTTTGCCCCTCAGGCTTCCAGGTGACTTGGCACATACTACCGCAAGTAGTACTTTTTACTGCATGTTTTTGAAATGTACCTGGATCACACAAATTTAGTGTGTCCTTTTGAGGGTTTAAGTATGAACAAAGGTCTGGAGGGTCATTCAAACCTGTTATAAATGCACATATTTGAATTACTCACTGTTTTAACCACCAGTTTATGACCCTCGATCGGCCCTCACACTGGTTTGTGTTTTGATATGTGGCCCTCAATGAAAAAAGTTTGGACCCTCCTGCTCAAAAATCTATCTTTATGAAATCACAATTCCTGAATGATAAAATAAAGTTAATCTGATATTTTAGCATCTAAAAGGATCACAATTAGTTAATCATAATCTTTTTAAATTACAATATATGAATATGACCTTTTTGCTAGCTGGATGAAAGCACTGAGGGTGGAATTAACCTTGTATTTCATTCACTTAAACTCGTGCTTAGCCAGTATGATGGTAAAACCCAGGTGCCCTGACCAGCTCTGCCGTAGCCAATTGGGGCCAGTGGGTAAAAAGGGGCGGGTCTCCAAAGTGGCTGCTTAAATCTTTACCTCCATTAATCACACTTTGCACGCCTGCGGCTCACCGAACAGTGTGACAGTGACAGCACAGAGAATGATTAATACTTAATGCAGCGTTTAAGAGAATGATTTATGCCATCTGTTAGTGGACGACATGCTGCAGAAGTTGGCTTTACCACTCACACACACTTGTCAGCAAGGATTAGACGAATGATACATAACTTAATCTCGAGAGCGCTGGGTCACCTCCAAAATTAGGCTGAGTTTTGACCATGCACACCGGGGGGCAGCACAGAGCATGAGAGGGGTGTGGGTGTGCATAACCTCAGAACACATTTAATTGGAACGGGCCAGGAATAGTCCACGACTAAGCAGGCGTTGCATTAATCGGTCCAATGCTGGGTCAGTCATTACCACCTCATTCGGGGCAGCCTAATACAGTGCACAGCCATCTATTTTCCACCACCTTCCTAGAGTCACAATATAGTCACTCTTCTTATAATGGTTCAATATATTACTATATTCTAAGCATCAAAGTTAAAGTAAAATGCACCAGGAAATGGGAAACAGAGAGAAGAGACATTCAGCAGAGATAAACCACTACACAGCCGACAAGCATATATATATATATATATATATATATATATATATATATATATATATATATATATATATATATATATATATATATATATATATATATATATATATATATATATATATATATATATATATATATATACACTGTTGACATTAACCTCATCAATCCCCATATATACTGGTTTTACTTTTCAAGGTATTTCTGAGCAATAAAACCACCCTAGCCACCGTGGAACATTTCAGTGAAGAAAAAACATCCTATTGTGTACCGTTAAATAGAAACAACAGTGAGAAGTTTACTCCATAAATCACATTATTTATAATTATAACAAGAATCACCAGTACCACTCTGTGAGCTCAAGTAGTTCTGTCTTGTTTTGGTCCAATTCCCTTTCTCCCTTTTTCCCATGACCTGGATTGCACTAGGTTATCAAAAGGTTGAAAGTTGGAAAGCAAAATGTTTTCTGAGGTGTGAAAATGTCTGAGAATAACTGACACACTGTCTATATCTCTCTAAGTCAATATGGAAACCCATTTCACCTTCTTGTATCACTGATCTAGAGCTGGATTTAAAACAGCCAAGGGTTAAAATACGGTCGATGCGCATGCACTATATACTGCAAAGGTTTCTATTTGGCGCTCACCAGATTTGAGCTGGTATTAGCTCCACTGCTGCACCAGATGGATGGACCGTTAGTGCCCTGGCTACAAGTGCTTTTTCAGATTTACTTTATGATACAGTGCAACAGTGGGTTTAGAGAATGAAAGGTTTATATTTGAGTCTCGTGTTTCCAGGAGTTGGTGTGTTGCACGCCTTGAAATAAAAGTTCACATCCATCAGTTTTTATTTTTTGTACAGTGTGATACATAGAGGTATTATAGCAGTTGAAAAGATGCGGCTGACCCTGTAACAGAGTACACTTGGACTCAAATAGGTTTGGTTAAATACTTCAATAATGTAACAATAGATGTGGGGTTGGATATTATATCTAAATCATTATAAAGTTCAATACAAAAAAATGTCACAATATTTAACAAGTTCAGTGTCAGTGCACAGTAGGCATGGGCGATGTCTTGATATTTAAAATATACTGAGATATTTTTTAAACTCGAGATGGATTTTGACATATTGTATATATATATATCGATATAATTCTTATATTTACTTCTGATTTTGCCACTTCACTTGTTTGGCTTGTCTGTGCTCGCCCCTGCCTTCTCGCCCTCCCCTCGTGTCTCATTCAACACAGCAGCACCACAACAGCCTGTGAATGCCCAAAGTTGGTGCCAATCAAAGCTTCTAGCACCACGAACCTTTTCCACCATTTACCTGCTCACCATCAGCTGCTCATCCTCTGTCACAGAAAGAACACTCATAATACACCGAGTCCTGTCCTTTAGTCTGACAGAAGTTGACCAAATCAGGGCAAGAGAGCTGTTTTTTTATTGTTTATGCAAATTAGCCATGCTGTTTTAAGTTTAGTTTCTGTAAAACATAAACAAATGTGCGCAAAGCTGCATTAAACACATTATAATCTCAAATGGGCTGATCTGGCTCTATAGAAGTTATGGTTTATATGTTGTAAAATTTATAAATGTAATGTTTTTTATATCCATATCGGCAAAATATGGTATATATGCCACAACAATGCCACAAATATGGGATATTGGTATCAGCTGGAAAAAATCCAATTGCTTTTAAGAAGGAGAATGAAAAGCTACATTGATTTTAGAGGATGTGGTTGTGTGCGGTCTTTAGATGTCAGCAGACAGACTGACGGAGGGGAAATTAGACATTACACTATCATTAGAGATCTACTCTTTTCATCATGAGAGAGTAATTCGATCAGGAGACTGAACTGCGAATATACAAGTATTTGTCAAGGTCATGAGTCATGACATACACCGACTGTAACAAGTAGTATAAATGATGACCATTCAACTGGAAGTTCAATGCTCCTGCTGCCACTATTTTAATGCTTCAAGTTAAAATATTTCAGTAATAGCCTTTAAAAAGCAAACATAACCTGTTTTAAATATGCACTGTATTTTTTGTTTGTTTGACTGAGACCTGGATGATGAAGACAGCACAGATATTGATATACTCAAACAGAAAGTTCACAGCTAATGACTTAAGGGCACAAAAACAATGCATTTAATGTATTTGTTTATATATCATGACAAATGCTGCAAGTATCATAATCTCAAGACAAAATTGTAAATGAGCTACACGTTATCGCTGGCTTCCTGTCCCGTGTCTTTTTTCCTCTCTATTCACTGAGTATTTACATATTCAAACAAACTGTCAAAGCCCCAAAACAAACAATTTGTTATCCGCCCGAGTTTGCATGGTTAAAAATACTCTGCATCTCATCTGCATATAAAGTGTGAGTCTATCGTTGGCGTAAGGAGGATTTTGCTGCTCCCTCAGAGTTCTTCACAGGACTCAGATGACAAGGTGAACACAAGGGTAATCAGGCTGTATGGTCACTGCTTTGGGTTGGTCTGCTCCAAAAGCCACTACATTAGTCTCACATTTGACGATCAAGCCGAGACTTAATCAAAAAATCACTCCTTTATCGCTACTTTGCGCAATGAAAGGCTTGTCAAAAACTTCGCTTTAGATTAGCTTTCATAAAATCAGCCACTGTTCACAGTAAAAGTTTTAAAACAATATTCTGCAGTTCGTTACTCGCTGTCCTGGAGTGAACTTGTGCTCAATTTGAGAGGTCAGTAGAGGGGCAGAACAGACTTATCTAAAAATCCACAACAATACTGGAAGAGCTTTATACAACAGACAGGTAAGGATGTGGGAGTTTGCTTGTTTAAAATGACAGAAACATGAAAAGCGATATTGACAAATTTAAGAATGGAAAAAAAATACGAAGAAATAATAACATTTTATGGAAATGAAATTAAGAAACATGAAATATCTGTCACTGAGATGGACCAAAGATATTTTCTTTAACAATCCTCAATATAATTCATTTAACAATCCTTAAATGAACATAAAGCTAAATTCAAGTCTGATGACTCTATCATTCCATTTGCAGGATGTGTCCCTGAATAAGTGCAGAAGTCAGTTTAAATTCTTATGGGATATTTCTATAATAGATTCTTATTGCCTCAGAAGAGAGTTTGGTAACTGAGAAACATTTGCATTGATGAGCTGTGGCATATATTCAATATATTGAATTAAATAGTGAAAGTATGGGGTCTACATGTTGGACATTAGGGCACCTGGGGCTAACTGCCAAAGGTTTAGGTTCCTGAATTTCATTTAGAAAACAGTGCGCCATGTAAGACCTTCGATGTGATACCATTGGCCTATTTAACCTGTATTGGAACAACTGCCATCTGTCTAAAAATAGAAAACAAGCTAGGGAAAAAAAAAACTTAGCGTGTGGCCAGAGTGTTATTAAAGAAAATTACCCTGCAGAAGTTAACAGCAGGAATTATATACAGAAACACAAATGTCAAACAACCTCACCCAACATATCTTCTATTATAAAGTGCCACGGCTCATTAGTACTCAATTAGATGTTAGCATGTAGCATATGAATGCTCAGTTTTACCTTAGTTAAACGTCTCTCATCTTCAGAGACATGACATATTATATTGCTGTATCTTCTTAGCTTCCCGACTGACAGATATGGTAAGTCACAGAAGAGGTTGCTTGTTACTTTATTGCTCCAATCTTTAACATGAATACCTGCTAGCATTTTGCCCCTGGCCGTTTGAGCCTGTTACAAACATCACTATTTGGCAGTCGGCACACAAGGTCTACTCAACATGGAGACACAACTCTTCACAAATGTAAATTTATGTACGCCTTTCTCCAATCTTCACTGCTGATTGTGTTACCTCCTCTGCACCTTTGCTTATTATTACAGATGATTAACTGTGCTTTCGGCCTGGTAGTCCAAAGAAGAAAATCAAGATTGGTATACAGCTAACCTTGAGTGCGCTCCAAGCTTCTTATGACTCCTTTGAAACATTAACCAGCACTGCCGACCTGTGCATATACAATAATAACAACAACCGTGCTAACTTCTTATTGAAGAGGATGCTTTCTTCACAGCCAATTAAAGCCAAACGCCAGCACTGTACTTTTATCTGTAATTCTGGACGTGGCCATCACAATTACAGGACCCTGGAGAAATCACTGGATTCGATAAAGAAATAAGGGTCCCACGTTCACAGCATTAGTGTGTGTGTGTGTCTCTATGAATTAAAGTTGTTTTTCTGTTCCAACCTTTTACTTGGGCCATTTTGAGGGCTATACAAAGGGATGACAGTGTGCCAGTTAAGACATTAACAAACCCATCAGCTGTGAGATCTGTGCCAAAAGTGATTCACAGTTACGGCTAATAACTTTGAATCGATGTTATAACACATTTTGACAATACAGTTCTCACTGCTGGGGTTTGTGGCAGTATACTGTATTAACACAGAAAAGGGATCAACAGAAATCTTCAGTTTGGCAGGATGAGAGACTCCTAAAGGTAGCATAAATCAGTAAAAAAAAATGCATAATTTACTTAGCAATGTGCGTTTTGGCTCAGGATGTTTTACATATTTGCTTTTCAATGCCTGAGAAAGGGCTTAAGAATTTTTGTTAGGAAAGGCAGCAATGGCAATGGGGGCTGTACAAAAAATAAGGAATGGAAACAAATAGTATTCATATTTATTCCCATTTTATGACAATTTAAGGTCAGCAATGAAATTTGCAGTATTTTTTACTATACCACCCACCACAATTCTGAAGGTATTTGACAGTTTCTCTAAGATTGTTTCAACAAATGTAAAAAATGTAAATATTACATTGCGATGGCTGATGATATTATGACATTTTGTGCAGCATAAGATTTAATTAAACTGAACTTAAATTCCTCAGAAAGAGCAATAAATATGTAACAAAGATGTTGGTAGTTCAGATATCAGCATGTAAAATTAGGACTAAGCATCCCTAAATTACAAGAATCCTAAGTGTTTTCTTCTTAGCATATTTTCAATTCCCATTAAATTGACTCACAGTTTTGTTCAGCCCGTTATCACTTCATTGCCTCAAACTGGGTCACCATATCTCCCGGCACAATTACAGGCGAAAACCTCAGCGAGACAAATCTGCTGTCAGTAGTCGTGCCACTTTTATGTATGAACCGCAAGCTGTCAGCAGGGCCCGGCACTCCGATAAAAAACGGTGAAAAGGTGCAAAGGAAGTGCCATGGATCATCCGGCGAGCCCAACAGGTCGATGGAAGACAAACGTATGTAATAAGGCCGTGATGAACCCGGGCAGTCCCTCTTGTGGGGTCCTTTAACAAATGTGTTATTGACTACAACGAGAACAAGTCAAAAAACCCAGTGTTTGAGAGACTGAGGTGGGTTAAATTATTGATCTAGCAATGCTGTTTGTACATAATGACGAGAGAGAGGCATAACTGACACGCTACTCTATACTTGACTTTACATGGAGAAAAATCATTAAAACAACAAGTAATCATATAGCATGGAGAAGGCTGGATGCAAGGAAAATGTGTATTGAGTGGAAAACACATCAATAAGCACAACCAGGTTAAGGAAAATTGAAAAGTATCCATAACAGGAAAACCAGTGGTGCTGGAAAAATTCGCCCTCTGTCAGTCTTAGTCAAATTTAACATTACTGAAGTATATGAGAATAGCTTCTAGTCAATATAGTATTTCTCCAGACAGTCATTTTACAGTTTTTTGCACTATTCATTCACTCCACACTTGGGTGATTGTAAGCTTGTACTTCTAGCCACAGCTGCCCTGGTATAGGCTTATGGAAGGGGGACTGCCAAACTGCGCCATCACTACCAATCACACACCATATTCATACAACATGGGTGGGCAAAATATACAATGACACTATAGCACAATAGGGATGGGCATTCGATTAAATTGTCTTAATCGATCGTCGGGAAAATTAGCAATCGATTTTCGATTAATCATTAACATTTTATATTAAAAGTATCATCACAATTATTACTATTACTAATCTGCATAAATAAACTCAACTTTACAACATATAAACCATAATGACTATAGAGCCACATCAACCCGGCTCCAGTGTTTGCGCTGAGGCTCAGCCTCGTCTCCTTGCGCTACGTTACGCACAGCAACCTACATTCGGTTTGTCGATTAAAATGAACATAATTGACAAAATTCTTAATGATCAATTATTGATCAATCAACTAACCATACCCATCCCTAATGCACAAGTCCCAGTATTAAGCAGGCCTATCCCGGCTTAGCTTCCGACATCGACATGGTGGTTTCAGTGTTTACGATTAATAGAAGAGACTACGGGAGCCACCTATAGTCTAAAGAGAACATTGGCCTAATAAAATCCCACTTTGTTGCTCCTCTTCATTCACATAAAATGTATCTACACTGTCAAAAAAGACTGCTTAAATATGAAATACAGGCAATAAATGACATTTAAACTCCAGAAATTGAATTTTTTTTTTTACTCTAGGAAGTATTTGTGCCACTATAGTCTGAAATAAATCTACTGGGAAACACTGTGAATGAACGTTTCTTTTTGAAACCCGGGTTTCCACAGCAAATCAGTGCCAGATTCCCTTTCTTCCAATCGCTGATTCGTGGTCTAAATTGAAATGAAATTGCCTTCCATTTGGTTAAAGGGTACCCCCACTTAACCTCTTGTGTCACTCTTCCATTAAAATTAAAAATAAAGCATTTGTTTTGTCTTATATTATTAGTAAAAAGCTACACACAACCAATTAACACCATAAACTGATCTCTGTGTTGGGTATAGTGCTCTCCTTTCTCCATAAAGCTACTGTTTACAATGGTAACAATGAACTGTGATGCACTCATACACAGCTTCATAATCTTTAACAAGCTGCTTGTAAAAACACATACTTAAAACCTTCTTTATAGACCATGTTACAATAGATTCTGTGTATGTGGGTTACACTGATTTATTTCAAAGTGTATTGTACTTTATAAATGCATACTTAAATAAGTTACAGGTAATGAAGACAAAATACCAAAATTACTTCCAGATAGATTATTAATGTGTTGGCTCCGGATATAAAGTAAAGTGCAGCCTGTGTAGTGGTTGTGGGAGAGTTATCAGAGCCACTAACAATAAGTCAGGACCACATTAAAGCCCATTTCATCTGCAGTTATTCATCACAGTTTCAGTAATATTAACTACCACTGTGCTGTATGGCTCATGACTTATGGCGCTCTGGGGTAAATTACAGACGCCATGCAGTTGACTAAAGCAGACTGCAGCTTGGAGTGGCCTCTTCTACATTTGAGTACAATTATGAAAAAGTAACACAATTGGTTTCTTCAAAATAACATTAATGTCAGTATGAATTAAAATCACTAACTACAGGCGCATATTAATGAATGAGCTTGTGTGTGCCTTTTTAAATCACCCTTTCTCTACAGCCTTTTGTTTACTTTGTTTTACGCTAATAAGCAATTAAAAAGTAAAGGCCCGAGGTTGTTTGGTTCAACTTTCAGAACATGTACTTGTTAACACTGAGATGAAGTACAATTATAAGTTCTTTATCTAAGGCCAATACTCTAATACTGTAACTAATCGCAAAACTAGAAGCTCCCCAAAATTAGTTTACCAAGTCATAGACCTTATCTCTCGATTAAAATGTTATGGAGTTTGAACTCGCTACAGGCATTGTGCACTTTTGCTGTGTCACTGGGCAAGACACTTCATCACCTTGCTTGTCTGAATGGGTCTTATCAGCAGATATGAGTCTACTAAATTAAAGTGTTTTGGGAGGCTTGTAATTACATTCTGTTTAATTATATTTTAACTCTAAGGATAGAAATTTAAGTAGTAAAATCAGATCTCAATCTCTAAAATTTGGCTGTGTAACCAATATTGTCAACTCTACCTGTCGTGTTTTACAAATGTCTCAACTCTGCGACTTCTATAATGTTCTGTCTTTTCATATTAAACCTTACAGGCCAAATATATTTTTAAAAATGATGCTAAATAATTCTGTACTCTTAGTCATTGCTATTAGTACAGCAGAAGACAGCATTATGTTTGCTTGTATTATATCATACTTGAGCTAATTTAATACTGGGAGCTGGCAGTTGCTGGAGCTAGTGTCAAGTGCAATGTTTATGATTAGCAAAATGGAGACAGATGAGAGCCGTAGTGTTGCATCCAAAATAAACTTTTGTGGATGACTACCGCATTCCCAGGTGCCGATTTGGAACTGTGATGAACAAATCTCAAAATAACAGCGGGATTTAAACGAGGTAACACCTACTTTATTTTATTTAAAGTTACAGCACATTTACTTTTTCACTGACATCGATTTGCCGAGGCTCAGCTCCAAAAACAGAACTATTTCTTTTTACCGGCACTATATAGTAGTGTTACAGCGTTATTTGAACTTCAAGAAATTGTTCATAGGCCTACATTTATTTTGCTGTTTCTATTTGAAGGGCACATTACGCAAAATTTACTCTTGTGAGAATTAAGTTATATATGACATTATTTGATGCTATATATGATAAAATGTTACCTCCTCAAAAACATACCTGGGGTTGTTTTTGTCTCATTAACACACATTTGATTAACTCTTTATTATTAGTCTATCTAGTCTACCCAAAGTGAAAAATAGTGTTAGCTTTAAAGATGCCTTTTACCTTTTGTTCAGTCCAAATTGGCAATTCAAGGGCTGAAATTATCCAAATGCTTTGAGTGAAGTGAGTGAGTTTAAAAACACAGTGGAGTACTTCATGACCACATGAAATTACAAAGTGGAACAGAGGGTTCAGAGAGAAGAACTCAGCCTAAATAAGCAGGATCTGTGAGTTAAATAAAACTTGTGTGAATAAAACAACACATAGCTCCGATTATGTTTTTGATAAGAAAATAGCACAGTAGGGGCCTTTAAACAAAAAATACTACACATTTTGCATTTGTAAGATGATAAAACAGTAGTTAATAATTGACTCACTACCAATAGAGAAAAACAGTAAAGTAAATTCATAAGAACTGCAAGAGGGCAGTGAAAGGCATTCAAATGTTTAATCATTATAGGCAGACAAAGACAAATTAAACAAGTTTGTACGGAAATGACAAATGAAGGACAAGGGAGAGCAGGGACAAATTCAAATTGAGTCAGTACAATGCAGTATTGTATTTCATCAGCAAAAAGTTTATTTAGTGTTAAGTTGCCCTCACAAAATGTAAATCACCAGCCTTCTTTTAGGACAAGCCTCTTCCTTTACATAGGCTTGAGACCGGCATGAGCAACAAACTGATTTATTTTTAATGGGCATTTAAAAATATGAGCTCCATATAAAAAAACTAAACCCTGAAGCACTGGTCTAACACTGAGACTATGCACTGAACCAGACTTTCCCACATTTGCTTATTAGCTTAGCGACAAGCCTACACCTGTTTGTGCATATCTGTTTGCATCTCAGTGTTATCAGACAGTGCATATAGTTAGACATGCTCTGTTGTGAGTTGGCGGTGGAGCGGTGCATTGTGTGATAAATGTCCTGTTTTGGTGCTGACAGAGCAGATCCTGGAAAGCCAGAGTGTCCCATGGGTGGGAGGCTAATCACAGCCGTTTCTCTGGAGTCACTCTTCAACCACATGACAAACACTAGCATCACCTCTCAGTCAAAATATTCACACGATACACCATTTTGCCCCTATCAACTAAACTAACACAGGAATCTGCTGTTCAATAAGCGCAAAGAGAAAAAAGGTAATGAACCATTTACGGTACTAGTTGACCAATATTTATTATTTATTACATATTTATTAACAAGGATATATTTTTGGTATTCCAGTTTTGTTTGAATCAGTGAGTCTCATCTCTTTAGATCATAGATTATATCGGAGATGTTACTGGGAAAATATATTTTGTAGATTACTTATTAAATTATTAATTATTAAAATTACACACCTCTAGAAGGAAATTCATTGGTTGTGGAAACATAAAACCCTCTGTCAACTTTTCATTACCATACAGTTAATTACCTACAAGCCCCAGAGAACTGACAGCGACCGCTGTGAATTACTTTGAGACTATTCTCTGCTCATCCTCTTGACAATATTTGCATTTGAGATCAGAGCTGATACTGCGTGTGGACACAGTTCTGTTTAACAAAATGTTAATTATGTAAACTCGAACAAAGCAAAGCCCCCTCTCTATGCCCTCATATTTTCCTTCCATTTTTTTCCTCCCCAGACTTCTCGCTCTCACATCCCACAAATCACAAGTGCACAGCCGACCGACACACAAAGCGCAGTAGAGCAGAACACATCTGGCAACACACCGCGTCAATCTCATGCTGCTCGCCGTGGCCTTGTAGAAGATGACACCACTCTGGCCCTTTCTCAGAGCTGCTGTTTGATTTGAGACTTCTCACTGGATACAAGAACAGAGCAAGAAGATAAAATACAAGAGATTTAGACATTTGGAGAGTGGAATGAATGCCGGATTTGACGCATTTGAGTCTAGCAAGAACTTCTGCATATGAAAAGAAGTGAAAAGGGGCTACTAAGAAAATCTCCATCTTCAGCAAAAAGGAATAAAGGTTTTCCAACTCCTACAGTGTTCTGGTACTGTAGAGGCTTTAGACATGTAAAGACATTTCTCTGCCAAGAACATACCATTGTACAGTGAAAATACTAGGAGGAAGATGGTGTAAACAGGACCCCATGTGAGCAGGAGCCTGAGGGTGTGTAAGGGGTGGTGCTGTGTCAAGTGAATAGAAGTGAATGGAGCAGTCCTTGAAAAGAAACAGACTTGACTTATCATAATGGTATTAGCACCTCTTCAGCTCCTGGTGCTCACTTGTCTGCCACAATGGCTTTGCTGAACAGGGTTAACAGAAGCTGAGAGAGCTGGAAACATGGCACCACGCTCCAGGAGATCTCAGCAAAAGCACAAAGGATGGGGGCTTCTCCAACACTAACTCATAATATAACATGCCACTTCTTTCATACCACTAGTAGGAGAACAAGATTAATCGCAGTCGGATTGAAAATCACTATTTGAATGGACGCAGTTCGCTAATTGCAAAAACTACTGTACAGTTTTTGAATGACATAATTTCCTCCACAAAAACAAAATATCTGATACGGCGTAAAAGCTGCTATCCCTGCAGTTTAGATCTCTACAAACATGCTCTGAAATATGATTCTTTTTGTATTAGTTTTTCAGTCTTTTTGTCAAATCTCCCTGAAGCATTTAAAATGTGATCTTAGAACAAAAACCTATTATTAAAATCATGCAGCTCTACTACCTACACACCTGCTAGCCTAACAGCATAAAAGTCATTTGTCAAGTTTGTCGGGTAAATACAAAAAAACTGCCTAGGTCAATAAAATGAGTTGGGCAGTTTGTGTTTTTTTGGGTGTAAGAAACCAAGGACAGAGGCAATGATATCGACCGATGCAGCAATTTGGTCAAACAATTACCTAAGCAGTTTTGCTATTAGGCCGGCGATATGAAGCTATTTATTTTATGCTGCCATTGTGTCCTTAAGCAAGGCATGTCATCTCACCTCTCATGCCTCCAGTGTCTGCATAAACTATGTCAACGTGTCCTAGATATAAAGATTTCATCGGAATATTTTGCTTTTTAGGTGTTGAGACAGAGGCGGTTGGAATTTGAGGACGGAAACATAAAGCTCTATTAAAATAATGGCAATGAAGTATTTTGTTAGTAAAAAGTACACAAACAGCCATGCTCAAACAATCTATTTTTTGAATAGCATCAAGTCCAAAATCAGTTTGAATCTTGCAAAATCTGATTTCAGATTGAGAAGTATTATTTGCACTACTGTACCTTTCTCACTGGCCAAGCTCCAAGAACTTAAATTGGCAGAAAGAAATAAGATTTTACATTTTTGTAGGAGCAAATATTTTCCCTTAACATTTCTTGCTTCACTTATCTGAGACTGAGGCAGGCAAAACATTGCATTAAAACTAGGGCCCGACTGATATACCGGTTGGCCGATATGAGCACTTGGAGACATATCGGCTATCGGCCTAAATCTTGCCAATATGTCTATAGTCCACGTGGGCATTTTATACCTCATTGTAAAGCTTAGACTCTCTATATTGTGTCCATTTAATCCAATTTACAGACAGATAAATGTCCTAAGATGTGGCTCCGCATAAGTATTTATCTGTAGAGTAATTTGTCTGCGTCTGTGACGCCTCAGTGTTACGTCATGTGACTCACGTGCTCTTGTTTTCACCAATGCACAGTCATCGATCTACGTGCGCAGCACTGAGGTGTTGCTTTAAATGCTCTTGTGTCTGATCCATGATACTGCCTATAAATAAAAGTGAACTTCAGCACAGTTGGGGCCAGAAACAAAATCACTGCTGTTTTTATCAAAGTGCGACTGCAGAGCAGAGAGGACTGTCCCCGTAGACAGACGACTGTCCCACAGACAGAGGACACACGCAGCTGCTTTCAACATGCTGGATTATAGTGTTTTTACAATGATCAGTCTGAGTCAGGATTCAAAGGACATTTATTCATGCAGACTTATGATCTGAGAGGAGCCTGTGTGAGCGGTGAGTGTTGGACATGTGTTTTGGTTAGCACTTAGCTATTGTAACTATCACATATAAACAGCCTGTTTTCTTTTACAGTGGCCGACTGTAAAGTGACTATAGTGACTGTACATGTTACTGGACTCGCATTGATATGTAAATGAGCTGTGAATAGAGGTGTGAATGTTCCACATTTATGCATATAATTAATTACGTGCACGCATTTACTGCTAAAAGCTAATAGAAGTAGTTTACTTACAGTACTTTCTTTACTGGCTAGAAAGTCATGCCAAAATGCCATTAGGCCGATCCATTGTCTATTAATCTTTAAAGAGGGACAAACAGTAAATGTAGCCTACATAAACTCAATTTATAATCCAACAGAGCCAAACTTAAATTGAGACTCAGTTGAAACTCCAATTCCCATTTTATTGGTATCATATTGGCCACAAAAAAATCCATATTGGTCGGGCCCTAATTAAAACTATTAGTGAAAGCATTAAATATTATTAAAACTGCATTATCAAATCCTCCTTTCACCAGGGCAACCTCTTGTCACAGCTGCTGTTAAGTTATACTCCACAGATGTCCCATATCTCTACCACAGAGCTGCTCGGTGCTACAAGGTTGTCTGTTCTGGTCTGTTGTTAAGGCTTATGGTCACAGGGAGTTTCCAACGAAAGGTCACTGCTTCCACCACAAGCCCCTCTGAAGACAGGAAGCCATCACAGACACAGATGCAGAGATAATAACAGCACAGAGAGTGATTTGAGCTTTCATGTTGCTATAACCACTAATGACCAACCTGAGTGCTCCCTTTGTCTGGGTTTGCTGGTGCCTCCCGGATTTATTGTGAGTCCCTACCACACACGAAGGCAATAAGGCAAAACTATAATTTACCTAAAATTGTATTCAATATGTAAAAGTGTGTGTTAGGCCTTCTTTCAGACCAATGATGGATTAGAAGTACAAAACCAATGCCCAAAATCTTAGGCCAAATTTATCATGGGATTATTTATAAGAATTATTGAAAGCTATTATTGTTATTGAAAGGCTATATTGTACCATACAGCTTGGGTTAAATATGCGCCATAGGTAAAAATCCTCCAGCTAAGGACCAAGCCTAGCAAGAAGATCACAGAGATGAGTCTCCCAGGTGCATGACAAGACATGAATCGCATTCATAATGTATTACTTGTTTTAATAGCAGTTGTGTAACTAAGCAATTAACCTAATTTAGTTATTAATATTGTTATAAATAATAACATTGAGGAGTGAGCCTTCAAATAAATAAATAAATAAATAAATAAATAAATAAATAAATAAAAGTTCACTGAAATAGAGTTTGAAATGTAGGTATCACGACAGCATTAGAAAGAGCATTGGTTCAGAGAGGATGTCACTTTCATCAGTGTCAGTCTTTCCGATCTTTCCAAAAAGCAGCTCTCTGAATCTCAGCGGATCCCTGATGTCGATTTGAGAGTGACAATAACAGCAGTGCTAGGTATAGGGCAGTGGTGAGCTCACGTCCCTCATCTCATTGGGTCGCTTACCCCCAAATAACACAAAAACACACACCCACTTCACCTTGACCAGGGCATTGGATGAGGGAACTGACTGTGTGTATGTAAGTATGTGTGTGTGGTGGGGGGTGAATTCCTGTGAAGCATTTGTAGGTCAGGTGAACTATCCTCACTGGGAGTCTAACAGAGGGCTTAGGTTTACGTTTTAGCCCAAGCCCACACCAAAGCCTTTCCTATGAATGTCAGATTAGACCTTTTTGTGCGTGTGTGTGGAGAATGTGAAATATACCAAGAGTGGTCACATGGGGAAAGAACAAGAAGCTTCAACAGGCAGAAGTGTAATTCTACAAAAATGTTGAAGTCCATTTTGATATAAAGTGAAACAATTCAGGAAGTCACAATCATTCCTATCAGTTAGTAGTTTTGATACTGTTATTGATTAGTATCAGCAGGTGAACACAGACATTAAACTATGACAATAAAATTACAGGAGCAAAGCTAAGTAAGTAAGTAAGTGTTTATTTATATTTTCACAGACATATGTCACAAAGACGCTTTACAGAGGATTATTTACACAGCATTCTTCATTCACTCCAAACCCGGTGGTGGTGAGCTACTGTTGTAGCCACAGTCTGCCCTGACAGACTGACAGAGGCGTGGCTTCCAAGCCAACCGGCGCCAACGGTCCCTCCAACCACCACCAACACTCATTGCCACAACTTTCACACCTACAGTGCATGTTTTGGGTTTATGGGGGAAACCGGAGTGCCCAGAGGAAACCCATCCGGACACAGGGAGAACATGCAAACTCCACACAGAAAGACCCTGGGATCAAACCATATATATATATATATATATATATATATATATATATGTATATATTATATATATATATATATATATATATATATATATATATATATATATATATATATATATATATATATATATATATATATATATATATATATGTATATATTATTTGTGTGTAATTTGTAGTACTAGTTTAAACCTCTACAAACCAGTTCTGAAACACACGTCATTCTTGTATTAGTTTAGTTCAAAATGCTATTTGGGTTTAAAATGTGCATTACGAACATGTTAAAAGACTAAAGACTTTAAGACCATTTCTAAAAAGTATTTTTCATGGCATTTCGTAAGTGCTTTATCTGCCGCATGCAGTTACTTCTGCAAAACCGTAAACAAACAAAGAGAAAAAACAACTTGATTTCAGTCAATACTGGGAATAAGAACAAGATGGATATGATTGTTTTGCCTGACTGCCCTCCACTCAAAGCTATTATGCCGTTGCTTTGTCTCAGGGGCATAGGCAGCAGTTATACATGTGTAAACCAACACTGAGTCCATAATAGAGAGCTCTGAGCCCCGACCTGAGCCGTAGCCAATCGATCTGGGTTAAAAGAGGTTAATGTTTGCCCTTTTTGTTAAAGGCCAAGTGAGTGTGAGTGCAAATGTTTATGTAAAAGATTTCTGAATGATAGCTGAGCAAAGTGGAACAGTGAAAATAAACGACATCACATGAAACCACAAGTCATTTAAAGGGATGACCACAAAATGGTGATGTCACCCATATAGATTTACAAAGGAAGTATGCTGAAATCACTCAGCTAACTTAGGAAAATACATTTGAGTGTTGTGGGTAAAAACTACAAATGTGAACAGAAAAATAAAATAGTGATGATATTTATATCCATCCATCCATCTTCTCCCGCTTAATCCGGCTGGGTCGCGGGGGTAGCGTGCTGCCCAATACTCATGGTGAGCCCACAGGAGGGTGGACAACATGGTCCTTGATGTTAGTTCATAGGGGTCATGATATTTATAATAAGCTACTATTATAACAAACAAAGTTTAGCCACCAGATGTCATCTTTGGGTCATTCCACGCCAAATTTGCCCCCACGCGACCATCTCAGATTTGACTGAAAAAATTCAAGAAGGTTCACACACTTTCCAATAGGAAAAGTCCCAAATTTTAGCTCCCTACTCCTTATAGTTTTGGCATAAAAAATATAATATAATATATAATATAATATAGAATAGTTAACAAGGATTTGGCATGGACTGACCCCTAAGCAACCACCACATTGATTTAGTTGTCAGTCATAAACATGGTGTTAATAGGTGGTTCCAAAACAAAGGTTTTGGCCTTCCAAAGCATTTTTCCTATTGCTGTGCCTGTTACTTCAAAATTTTAGAAATCAAACTATTCAGTTAGACCAAAATTATGCTGTCAAAAAGTTTGTTTTCAATTTATGGTCATTCAAACCAAGTAAAAGAAAATCAGTTCACTCGAGATGTCTGAGGAGAGATAGTGACACATATTTTGATTGCCACTGTGACCTGAACAAAAGCCTGTTTGCCTGTCTGCACATGCACAGGCCTGTGCCGCAGATAGTGTGACTTCAGTGGGATAAATTATAGAAGGAGAGTTTGTAGCATGCTTTACCTGCTCATTATATACTTGCAAATACCGCTGCTAAAAGCCCCTGGGGCTCCAATTGACCCTCGTTCTTTCCAGTACACTCTCACTCGGGGGGAGGAAAGCCTTGGCGATTTACATACTTGCAGGTGTGACACTTGCACTCTAGACTGGGTTAGGATAATGAAGTTAATGTGTACAGCGGGAACTGACTAATGAAGTTAGATTCTCCCTTCGCTCCAGGTTTGGAATTTACGTCTCTGTCGGGGGTCTTTTAACCTCGGATGCAGGAATGTTTTTCCCCTCCATCACAACCTCCGGAAACACGTACTTTCACAAACTGGCTTAATGAGTGCCTGGGGAGGAGGCAGACGGGCACATTGTCACAGACAGATTGGCTTTGAGCTTTCTCAACACCCAAATACTTCCTCAAAAATCAGTAATGTAGACTCCACAGCAGCCTCAAGGGATAGTACAGGTGAAGGAAGAGTGAGGAGCATTTGGTCCAACCTATAAAATTTAGCTGTCATGGGGATGGCAAGATTACCCGGTTAATTCAATTGTGATTATTCAAGTCACAATAAGAACAATACAATTATAATTGTGACCATATTAGATGCAAACATGTCATTTCATTTAACTCCCAAAAACAAAGCCTAAATGTAAAATCTTTTTTTTTTGTTTCCTGTTAATATTTCCTGTTCACTTCTATGCTGGACCTGGAGTCTCACCCTCTTCAGGGCGCCCTGTCTGCTCTGGAGAGCAGCTTCAGTGACAGACTGATCCACCCTCGCTGTGTGAAGGAGAGGTTCCGCAGGTCTTTCCTTTCTGCTGCTGTCAGACTCTACAACAAACACTGCTAACTCTGCTGCCTGTGCAATACTGGGACCATGTGCAATACATAAGATGTCCAGCAGTCACTTTACCCACTACAAATGTATTTATTACTGTAAGATACTGTAGCCACTTTAAATATATAACATTATTTATACTGTACAAACTGTAGCCACTATTCAGATAGCAATTTATTGTATATAGAAATTTATTTTATTTTATAATCCATATCTTTATAGAGTTTGTCTATTTTTAAGTAATTATGTACTTCTATGCTGCTACTGTTTTCTTGCTGTTTTCTTAACTGTGCGTTGCAACAGTGAAATTTCCCCATTGTGGGACAAATAAAGGATATCTTAATATTAACTACATTATGATTCAGGCCCTTTAACTTCACAGATTGTCACATATTAGAGGAAAGGTGAAAACAAATGAAAATTAATTCATAATTGTTTTGTTTGTGAAGTATCTTCTCACATTAATTGTGAAAATAGCATGTGGTGACACTGCTAACTGTCACTACCATGAATGGATTTAGAAAGAAGTCAACCGCAACATAAGACAGGGGAAAGTGAATTCAATCCAGGGTTTATGAATCAAACGTCTGTTTTAAGATCACAACCCATCACGAAGCACAAAAGATAGAAATGGGAGAAAGTGAAAGGCAGACGACAGCTGTAGAAAAGCAGGTGCATTCTCTGTGTGTCTTCCAGTAAATCAGCCTCAACACTTTCTCCAGCTGCTTCAGGCTCCGACTCTGCCAGAGAAAACAACACCACGATTGATTACGAGCAAAAACATCTGTTGGGACACAAATCTGGAGATAACCTACTTTTAGATTGTGTTGCTGTAGCCTTAAATTACTGTGCCCTTTTGAGCACCTGGCCGCTTTAATCCAGGCTTTTATTACATACACAGGTATACAAAAGTAAAATATACTTTACAGTTGCTAGAAAGAAAAAATGCTTTTGGTTGAATTTCATGGAGTGCTGCATGGACACAAGTTAATTATTGGTCACAGAGTAAGAAAAATAAACTGACCAGTCATATTAGTCACTGTTTAAAGTTCAGCAAATGATTAATAGATTAGAGATTCATATTTTGAGATCTCTGAGATTATTGTGTATTTTTGTTTCTGTATTTTTATATTAAATTAAAATGCAATCTTTAGACGGTCAACAAATTAGCGTATCAATGACTTAAAGGCACACTATGTCACTTTCTTGGAGTAGGGTCCTCCATCTGCTTGACTCTGTGGACATATTACTGTATTGCCTGGAATGTTCTACAGTATGGCATTAAACTGATCTATCTTGTATTTATTCAATTACAGATTGTAATAACAGATAGTACTGAGGACAGAAAAAATACCAAAAGTATGACTGCAATCTATCTCAACAGCATCTCGCTCATGGTTCTCCTTCACTTCCCCCAATATTAATTTTCAAACAGAGCGCATGAGCTGCAGGTGCTGGCTCAAACCAATGCAGTGGCCAAAAGGAAAATCTGCCTGTATCACAGTGGAGGCACAGACAGACGGACGGAGGGCCCTTAAATCCTCCAGCAGGCACCACAGGGACTCACTGGACTGGGATAAATCCTCCTTTCCATCTCTGCAGCACTGAATGAGCCCACAGCCCCTGGAGGATGTGTGCCTAACCAAGCCAAAAGACAGGCAGCCGAGCGGGAAGGCTCTTCTCTGAGGTGGACCTGGTTAATTCATCTGCTGTAATGACATCGAGGCCACAATTACATCGCCACAAACCCAGGCAGAATTCCTATCAAAAGTTGTGCGGTCCTTTTATCCACTTGGACAATTGGTGGGTTTTAGATTCAAGAATGTGATGATGGGGGGAGGCAAAAGATTAATTTACAAGTGCTGAGCCTGATCATTTCTGTTACTAGAGCCAAGAACTCATTGTATTACATCAAAAATCTCTATAACGATATTCATTTTAGCTGCCGCCAAAAAGTGTATTAGAATTAGAATGGAAAAAGATGCGCGGGGCTGGAGATTAAACACAGAAGAAACTCTTTACAAAACCCAGTACACAGAGATATGACCCCTCAAGACATTATGATAGTGTAGTCCATTCTAGTTTACTCAATTTCAGCCTAGACATACTTCTGCTGTAGGAAGTATTATACCTCTGAAGATGTACGCCAAAACAACAGCTTGGAGGTGAAGTGTGGAGCGGGGAGAAAAACAATGGTGATGTCCTCTGAAACCCAGAAATAGGCCCTTAACTATCACAGCTCAGAAAGTGGAATTAAGAAGTGAACTGTTACTGAGGACTTTTCCCTCTTTTCCAGCCAGGATTGAGCAAAGTCTTTTTAAGTTGGGCAGACAAACACATTCCTGTCTGCTCAGTCCTGGCAGCTCCAGCTCAGACTCTGCTCTAGTTAGGCCTTCATGCTGTGCACTTCCTCTGATGGGATTAGCCTTTAAAGATTGTGGAAAACAATTCAGCGCTACCTCTCAATAAGGTCAAAACAAAGCATTTCTGTATCAAGTCAAGCGCTGTTAATTCTGCCAACAAACCACTTAGACAAAAGTATATTCCAAAAATAAGACCTCTTTGTGAAAAAGTAATGGAGTGAATTAGATGGGCCATTTGATACAACCTTTGTGTTTGATAAAGCCCGCCTACATTGTTATTCACACAGGCCTCCTCCAAATTTACTCCAAAACAACAGGAGTAGAGCACAGGCAGCACGCATCACGTTACGGCTGCGTGCACCTCACAATAGGTGCAATAGGCTGGACTAAGAAAGTAACTAGCCCTGTTTCTCATTGTTTCCGAGGGCACGCACCATCTATTCACGCCTCCTAAAGAAGAAGATGAGGGCAGGCACCCAGAGGTATCAGGCTTTTAGTTCAGCCCTACAGCTTGTTCCCTCTTTTAATGAGAACATTAATTACATTCCACAGAATTATCTCCAAACTAGACAAGAGTGTGTGCATTCACAAGAGAAAGGGAGAGAGGAAAAGTCACCATTGGAAAGGTGCTGTAGTAAGGCAAACACTTCAAAACGGAGCTAAAACATCTCACAGATGTGTATTGCAAAATATTTCCATTTTCTAATTAGGCTGGGACAAATTGTGAAAGTCTGAATGCATGAGAAAGGGAGATAAAGAAAGGAGGAGTGTGTAAACAAAGCTATCTGAAGTAAAGCCTATTAGCAGTGAGCTCAAGATCTTAGTATCAACAGGCTTCTATTGTCAGCTGTCTTAATGTCACATGATACCAGCGCTAAGAGCAGTAATACCCAAATTAACCTCTATTCGTCTAATGCTTTCACTGCTGTCTCCCGTGATCAGCCTTACTCACAGATATAATCCCAGCTAAGCCCATTCTTAATTACCCCGGTTGTCCGAAAAAGTCTAGGGCCGTGCACCTATATCTGCAGAGGTCCTGACACAATCTACATACTTACCTCTCTAAATTGATAAACTGCGCCTTTTATCGTGTGCACTGCCAAGGATTTATCATCAGAGAAATATTAGCACTTTATGCTAATGTTCTCATTAGCATTTTCACTGTAGAAAAATAAAGCAACAGAACCTGTAATCCATGTATGTGATTTATGAACTTCGAAAATGGCTGAAGGAGTTGGCAAATATTAACAAACAGTATAATCAGGTGGGAACAGTCTGGCCCTTTCACATATAAGCGCTGAACGAACCCTGGCCAGCTTGTTCATACACCCACATGTAAACTAAGGAAACAATAATTACGATTTTCTGTTGGTACAATGAATAAAGCCCTTTGTTAACGACACCCATGGGCTCTGTAGGCAATCACATACTTGTGGCTTGCAGTTATTTGAAACAGTGCTCTTCCTTATTCGTTTGAGAGGAAACATGTCAGGGGGCTTTTGTTCTACCCAGTCAATGCAACTCACACCAAAGCATCTATCATAAGTAAAAACAATATGATTCTTTTGCTATAAGACAGTGGAAAATTTTTAAACTTGTTGAATTTTGGAGGAATCTGGGGTGAGAGAGAACGTAAAGACACAGAATTATTAAGGCAGTTTGAATTTGTGTGTTCATCTACAGCAAATGATGTTGATGAACTCAGCTGAATCTGTTAATGTGGAAGTAATATACATACATAAACTCCACCCACAACCACATTTCAAATAGAGCTGTACCTGGGCAGTACCTGGAGGACTCAAAAATCAAAAAAAGAGTACGGGAGGAGGAGGGCAGGGGTCTGTAAAGAACAGGTATCCACAATGTAACAGGAAGATCTGGCTGTGATCACGGCAGACTTTCGTTATGTCACCAACTACAAATAGTTGCTGTGGCTACTGGAAGCAGAACACACTCAAAATTTTTTACCACAAAGCTGCACATTTATGTAATTTGCACAGAAATAGACAAACATGACTGAGAGTAGTAGATAATGCTATTAAAACACCATATATAAAGTCAAGTATGGCAAAAGAAGTAGATTTAGTGTTTAGTCCTATTTTAAGGACACCTGCACCTTTTATTGGAAGAAAATACAATCTTAACATTGCACTAAGGGTAATCATCTGGAAAAAGATCAAACATTTAAGGTAAGTTGACACTCTGCTGAGCATTGTTAAAGAAATGGCTAAAAAGATGAAATAATACAGCAGGTAATTCTATGGCTTGGCTTTCATTAAATTTGA
The DNA here is from genome assembly GCA_030686955.1 of Odontamblyopus rebecca. Taxonomy (NCBI): domain Eukaryota; kingdom Metazoa; phylum Chordata; class Actinopteri; order Gobiiformes; family Gobiidae; genus Odontamblyopus; species Odontamblyopus rebecca. The sequence goes on from CM060657.1 coordinate 26,577,753, forward strand.
AGTAAGCTTTCACTTCAGCTGGAAGTATATCGGTTCATGCAGCAAAGGTGTGGTCTAGTTGCACATATTTAGGCAGGACAGTAGTTAGGCTGTTGCCATGGTGGTAAGAGTGTATTGTACCGTAACAAAAAAAATACAATTGGATTGTGAAGCTTAAAGAGAACCATCTTCCCAAACTTCCCCTGGACATGGCTGGCTGGCCCCACTAGTCCATTCTAGCGGTACACGAACAAACAAAGTCCTTTGAAAGTGTTTGACGGGCTGTCTCTTAGGAACGTCAGGCAGCCGGGTCCAATCCAGGAAGTGAGAAAGACCCCGAAGAGGCCTGAAAATGCCACCTGTACACAACCCTCCAGGGAGGGTAACCTTGGCAGACATCACAGGGTGGTATTTTAATTTTAACAAAGTGTGTGCTTTTAGCCATGCATTGATCTGAGCAATGATCTAAAGGCGAAAGGGCACATATTTTCCCGGTCTGGTGCTATCTCTATTCATTAGGATCTCTTCAAAGCCGGCAGCTGTTACAATATACAAGGTAGAAAAATGTGAGTCATATCTTAGCCTCCGGCAGTTGCACCACCTTGTCTAAAGATGTGAATAATACATACTGTTTTCACACAATCCGTTGATAACCAGTGGCTTGAACCATATAGTTGGCAAGCTGACAAAAATATTAATCACATTTTTTCTTACATTGATTGAGCATGATGTTTATGGTTTCTTACTGACAAATTAAAAAAAGGCTTTCTATATTAATTTTCTTGAACAGGAACAACATAGACTTTTAATAGTTAATGTGTAGAAGTACACTTGGTAACTTTCTAGTGGAAAAAAGAAATTCCCATGGAGATGTTTTTGCTCATACATTTTTACCTTTATTCAAACAAAGGTGTTTTTATTGGTAGAAATATCTTGAAAAACATGCATTCTTTTTCTACATAGATCTAACCTATAACTTGTTCTGATGGAGTCATTTGCTTGTTTCCCCCAAAGTCTGAAGTCAGCTCCAAATCACCTGCTTTTACTGGCTGTAGACATCTTTATTAAAAAGAATATTAGCATATCATTCATGATTAGAAATGACTGAAGCTTGATCTTAATTAAACTTTAATTAACTACGGTACATTGTCAAGTCTAAGTTATTGTGAAGTACAAGCTGCTGAGATGCCTTTAAAACACACAAAGGCATCCACAGTATTTTTTCCAATGTGATAGCACTGGTCCCATGGTGTAACTGCAGCAAAAGCGCCGTATCAAAGAGAGCAGTGCGATGGGAGGTCACCGAGGATCGAAGGCAAGAGTTTCGAGAGGAAGAAGACAATAAGCTGACTGTGACAGACGCTTTGAGAAATCAATAGGCTGTGCTTTTGTTAAGTCTCACTCCTGCACCTGAACCACACCAAAGCAACTCTTAAAAACTCCCACTTTCTACTTGTGTTACTGCGCAAAGAGAGTGGCAGTCAGAATCCACTGCACCAGGCGTATGAGATAATAGCAGTTTCACCAATTGTTTCTATTTACATGTAAATAAGAAACCTGCTTCAATGCCCCTGTGGTCGTATGTAGAATGGAAGTCAGGCGCACTCATAAATAATAGCAAAAGTTACTTAGCGTTTTATGCTAGCAAAACTGACAGAGCGTTGTATAATTTTCTCCACATGGAGCGCTGATGAAACCGGATGCAACCACTGCAAAGTTGTAAAGGAGTAACAAATGGTTTCACTCTAAATATGCTAAACAGAAAAATAAATGTGTTGATGAAACACATTTCGACTGAAGTTTTAGGAAACACTTTTAGCAATTACACCACCAACAGCTATGGCTTTTCATGAAGCCCTGAGTCACAATCTGGGCAATTGCTTTTAGCAAGTTGTTTATATAAGTGCAAATACATTCAGAAGAAGGAATGAAAAGAACTAAACAACAAGACAAGTTTATACATTTTCAGATAAAGGCTTATTCGCTCGTCAAATTCAAATGGATTCAGAATCAATCAATCAATAAATTAATCAATATAATTTATGTCTATTTTGCTCTAGTGAAAGAAAGCAATACAATAATATGAATCATTATTTAGTCTAATACACAAACACTGACATAACCACTAAAAGGAATGTTTTAATACACCTCAAATTTGCTAAAAGGTTTGATGACTCAACACTAACCTTGAAAATCATTTTTTTTTCCCAATAGTCTTTAGATTGCATTGTAGCCTCCTTTTAGATTAACAATAATATGTCTTTGAGCATAGATGTTAGAGGATAATAAAATGTGAATCATGGTTGAATACCACTTCATCACAGTGATCAGATCACTTTTTAACTTTATCATCAATTCTCTCAGCCCTACTTTTGTGCTCACTCGAGTTTTAAGAGTTGTTGACAGCTGACACCTGTGCCACTACAGTTGTCAGGACACGTCCCACACGACCACTGAGTCACTGCTGTGTCAGAACCACTACTGGAGGAGAGCGACAAAATGCCTGGCTGCCATTCAGCAAAAAGGGAAAATAGAGGAGGATGAAGCTACAGCTGAACTGATATAAGAGATTTCACACTGAACGCTTTCAATACCGCGCCGCTTCAAGTCAGCAAAGCACACATTATGCACACTTTTAAGATCTCCACTGTTCTAACACAATATATGAAGAGACTAGAGAGTGTCTGTTTAATAAATGCACAATTCTTATCTCTGTCACCCGGTTCAAGGCTTGCTGAAAAACATATTTTTAATCCCAAAAAGACTAGACAAACTGAAAAATCTACTTCCTTTAAGTGTGTGAGGCACAAAAGACAAACAAAAAGTGATACACAGGTGGAGGGGGCAAAAATTTCCTGAAGAAGCTGTTTTGTCTGGAAGGCTCGTTTGGGGATCAGATATCACTAGGCTGTCACGGAGAGTGCACAGCAGGCTGCTCAACAACTGGTCCCAGCAATGCTCCTGGCCTAGTCCTGAACTATGACTTTGGTGACCTTTGCATTTGTTTCGTTGCCGCCACTTGAAGAATTTGCTTCTGAACATGTTGACAGAGGGAAAGGTACAAAAAGTGAAACACGGGCTCTAAATATAAACTGCACGTAAGGCTTTTCTCTCTCCTCTGGGTGGTGGTGGTACTGCTCGCTGCATCAGTCTTGTAGACCCACTTTCTGCAGGGTTGTTGTCTGCTACCTCAGGGAAGTGCCTCAGCAGAGCACACCGCCAGTGTCTTTGGAAGATAATTACACATCTGCATGCAAGTGTCCAACTCACACTCTCGCGCTTTGCAAAAGGCAAAGAAGGACACAGTGGCAGTAGTAGTACAGTAGCATTATTGAAAGACAACCTAATGGGATCTAAATTAAACCAAATAAGCACAATTAGTGGGTTATAGGGTCAGGTTTTGTATAATCATGATGCATTAAAACTGAATAGCTTTTAAGACACTCAGATACACTTTACATTGCATCAATTATTCACTATAGGTAGTGATGTAAACTTCTGTTAGTGGTAGACTGACTCAAATTATGCTGTCAATCTGCACCACTCTGACTACGAGTAACTTGTACACCTATTATATTGGTACTACATAAGGTGGGAAAAAACGACAGTGTGCACTAGACTCAAGTCACTGCTGTCCCACTATGGCACCTCATATGCCCTATTGGTCTCCCATCCAACCCTGCTTCATTTCAGTTTCAGAGATCAAACAAGATTGTATGGATACTTTTGTATAATATTCATCAGTTTAGACTTGTTTTTGTTGTGGTTTTAAGTTTAGATTTTTAGAAATAAAATATTTGGGTTGGTATCATGCAATTTACTTCATGATAGATTTTCAAATAGACATTGTGCTAGCCAACAATGGTTTGTCATTTTAATATTTTATTATTATTATTTGATTAAATAGATGTGTTTGACCCCTTGACTGAGACAGTATAATTCCATTTCACTGTCCTACAATTGTTCAAAGTCAGGTAATTTGTTTTCCTGCACCATTCCTTCACGCCACAGGCAGTATGCCACTTTGATCAAATTGAGATAAAATGGACTTTGCAGGAGTTTGAACAATCAATAGCACATTAATAAGATCTTGCAGAGCGCTGGTGTTCCTGCTGTTTTGTGGAGGAGGGGCGTTTCTTTTGCCCAGTGACTACGGAGGAGTCAGCATGATGCTTAAGCGTGCTGTGGAGTGCACTTGTGTCTCTGTCAGTCAGATCAGTGGGGCCTTAGAACATGACAGGACATAAGAGGAAGGCTCTCTGCTCCTAAAGATACACCCACAATCAGGTGCTAATGGAGGAGGCTGCTTCACACCACACACACACTGCATTAATACATTATGCTCATGTTTACCGTATCTCATTACTGCATAAGTATTAGAGGTGTAAATGTCACAATAAGATATTGATTAATAGGACAATAAGATGCTAAGATGTTACAATCTCAAAGAGTTTTTAATGGTCAAGTCAAAGATGATTTATCACATAAGTCATATCATGTTTTTATATTTAATGGTGATGTTGATATAGCACAGAGGTATTTATGTTACATAAAGGTCTATACTAAGGATTTATCTGAGGTAACCTGTCTATGTCACATCTTCAGTCATTGTACTCTACATTCAGTATAGTCATTAGTGCATTGATTTCTATTCAGAAACTAGCATTCATTAAATTTTATTGTAAAGATTCTAACATATGCATATACTGTCATTTATTTTAGCCTAAAACAAGACAACACCACACCATGTATCTGAAAAGGGAAAGCTTTGCTAATTACCCAAACTTTTGTTCTCTGGCCATAGACATCTAATCTGTGGAATAAAATTTGCTTTTTGTCTTCTATTTGTGGATGTGCCAGTGGTTCCTGACCCCTAAATAATACAGTTCTCACAGAACCAGCATGGCAGAATAATGATTGTCAGGTGCAATTACCTCCAATTGGGCAGATTTCATTCCAAACGGGTCCATTCAGTCTTCATTGTTAAATCACTGGTCACAGAGACATGTGATATGACGCACAAAAAGCCAACTGAGAGGCCCCGCTCTCAAAAAGATGATAATGCAGCTTCAGAAACATGGCTCCCAACCTGCACTTGACCTCTGAGAAGCACAAACACTCCTCTGCATGGGTTCACTTCACAGTACAGACCAGGGCGAAAGCACAAGCACAGAGCTGATTTAGGGAAAAGGATTGTAATGGGTTGTGGAAATGCTCAGCAGGGCTAATTAAGCTCAACAATCACAGGCTAGCACAAAATGCCTCTGCCCACTCAGCAGCGAGCAGACAGAGGTGATATCCATCATAAGACAATGAGGGATGGGACCAGTAGTAGACAGGGGAGGCCAACTATTGGACAGGTGCTTACAGTTATGAAAAGTACCCCTGCTAGATCATTAATTAATATCCTCTGCGGTTAAGGGTTTATATAGTTTATCTCAGTCTTAATAGGTACTTGGACAGTCATACTGTAAAAAAAAACAAAAAACATGCCGAGATACTAATTGATACTAACTAGGGCTGAAACGATTCATCGAGTTAATCGATTAAATCGATTAGAAAAATGCATCGATTATTTTTTTTTGCCTCGATGCTTCGTTTTATTTTCATCCGCTCGGCGATGGCCGGAACCTTTTGTGGTAGAGGTAAAGTTTCCGCACGACCACTGCACTTCACTGTACACACAACAGCGCGGCCCCATGGATGTGTAATAAGAGCAGAACCTGCGGGGTGCGGTATGCTCCGCACCCTGCATCTCCCGTACGTCGCACGCTCCTCATCTCCGGTACACCGCGCACTCTGCGCGTGGATTGTGTCTTGTCGCGTACACTCCGTAGGCCGCGCTTCCTCCTGTGCGCCTCTAAACCAGAACTCACACCAGGACTAAGCCAGGTCTAAACCAGGACTAATCCAGGTCTAAAACCAAACAAGAATTTGCAGGAGTTGGCTGCTACATTTATGTAGTTTTAAAAATCATGACAATATCAAGTAATCCAAAGTATTCAGATTACGTTACTCACTTTAAGTAATTTAATTGATTACGTCACAAACTACATTTTGGGGAATGTAATCTGTAATCTGTAGGGGATTACATTTTAAAAGTCACCTTCTCCACACTGATGCTACAACATGTAAACAGAACCGTACATTACATCAAGTGGAAAAGAAACCGTGAGGTGAGTCGACCTGAGCCCAGCGATAATTAAGTTTTTCATGTCCAAAACACGTGGATCTGTCAGTGCAGGTGGTGTGGACTTAACATGTGCAAAGTAGACGCAACAATAACAAACGATTACTCGATTATTCGAACAAAATAATCGACAGAATAATCGATTACTGTAATAATCGATAGCTGCAGCGCTAATACTAACGCTAATATTCAAAGTTAATTTGAAGTTGATACTCTAAAAGAAAAATGTGTGCTGAAAATTGCATTCTAATCTAATAATAATAATTAAAAAAAAAGGTTTACTGGGGCATTGAATTCATTTTTAGTACTAATCCTTTTCCTTAATGTTGAAATTGAGTTGGGAATTTGATTGTTGTAAAAGCTAGTTAGATGCATTCACTTCCTCACAAAGGGCAACATAAATGAAGTGTAAAACTATTCTCTAGTCTTTGTGCTGGCGACAGACAATAAAACAGGAGGAACAAACAACATTACACACCAGTCTCCAGAATTAAAACCTCAATTTCCTTGTTGATATAGACAACCAGCATATTTCATTTTGTATTGATTTTCTTTCATAAATGATAAAGCCTCTCAGTATTCTGGTACTTTGGTGATTCAGTTTATTTTAATATGAAAAGTGAAAGCAGTGTCACTGTTTGTCAAATCATACGGAAAAATTACTACACCCAGCACCCATGGGTCGCTGATAAAACAAAAAACACACTGATACTATTTGAATAAGGGTTGTTGTTTCAGTCCTATTTTCCACTCTACTCCATTTGTATATTATAAACCAAGTCAAAATCTGCAGAATGTTGTGGTCTAAAATAAATTATTATGTTCTCAAAATCATTGTGGTATAAAAATTAATAATAACATTGATTATCAAGTTTATTCCTTGGTATTAAAATCAAGTTTGAAATTTTAGTATCATGACAACTCTTGTCCCCATATCGCAAAGTCTCAGCAGAAACACGTGGGAAACAATAGTACAGTATTAATCCAGTAATGGATGTCTTGCAGCTACAAATAGGAGTCTTCATATCAATAATGCAACAATAATAAACCAGTGAAATGGGAAAACACTGTACTAATATGTGGCTATAAGAAGAAATCAACTTCAATGGCTCCTTTGGCCTGCTTTATCTGTACTTGTACTACTCATATCTGATATAACTTAAAACATTTAACCTTTAATGTCCTTATCTTCCTGCAGTCCTAAAACATCCCCAAAGCTACTGCCAATGTTTATGTAGCTATCAGCGCTGGGGCATTATTCATTCCACTCTATGCTCCAACCAGACGTACCATCGCTTCACACAGTCCTTTTCATCTCGGCCCAAGCGATCTCTTATTCACTGAAATAAGCAAAAAGGATATTCTGCCTTAACTTCCGATCAAACCGGCCAATGAGTCATGAGACATGGGATAATTACACCCCTCACTTGACAACACTCACAGTTAATAGAGGAAACAGATGGTAAGAGAGGGTCTACTCTGTTCCCCAATGACAGAGTGAATGTGTCAGCTAAGGTTTGATATCAGCAAGAAAGATGGATGGTAGAAAAGACTACCTCCCAAATTTTGATTTCACAGCATCCTTGAACAAAATTGGTGTGAATGAAATCAGTCTCCTGCTGCACAGAAAACTGATCTTGATTTTATAATTGGCAGACAATATCTAATTACATCAATAATAACAAGAGTATCGCAACTTGGATTTTCCAGACAGGCACTTATTAAAGGTGAAGTACTTTTCTGGTCTGCTGGCTCCTTGTGTCCATGGAGATGTCATTACTTTGGAATATACCACAATATGGCATTAAACGTATCTATCTTCATGGAGACTTGTACAAAGGAATCAAAACTGGACCTCTCCCTCATCCATACATTACAAACATACAATACAATACATGGGGAAGACTGGACCAGACCAGGAGACAGATATCAGATAGGAATAAACACTGCAGCATGACATGAGGATAGGGGGAGGAGAAAAAAAAAAAGAAAAGTACAGCCCCAGACTATGCTCCTATCGGTGTAGGATATGGGGGAGTGCACAAAAAAAACAACACCTCCACACATCAGCACATAGTCAAAACACAACACAAACATTTCACAAGACTAGCAACAGCGTCAAGGAGGGACCCAATGTAGGTGAGCAGCGAGGGGTTGCAATGATGAGAATGCATTCTTTTCATGGTTAAGCACCAGTTTAAGCACCAGTAAATGAATTTAAGATTTAATGCCATAAAGTGTTGAAAGACTTTAAAACATGTAATACTCAATTATTTTATTAATATTTCTAATATTCTTATTTGTTTTCTTAGTATAACCAACAACTTCATGGAAATAAATATAAATGTATAAGTATTTATAAGTTTTCTTTAGGCTCGAGTTTGTACCTCTTAAATGAAACTAAACTTTGAAGTCTGAACATTATAAAACCCAAATATAGCCAATATTCAACATGGCTATTGCATATTGCATCTCGTTTTAAAATATTGTGCAACCCTTTGAAATTTCCCCATCTACAACTCAGACAGACAAGACCATCATTGCAGAAGTTATGAAAATATGGATCAGGTGAAAAAGGCAAGAAATCCCAGAAGGACGGTCCAGGCTTAACTGTTATTAAGCATCCAAGGTTAAGGCGTGGTCTGAATCCTGAGTGTTAATAAAAGCCAACACTGGGAAAGTTGGAGGGAGTCAAGGCTGCATTTCACCCTGTTCATTTCACAATGTGGGAGCACAGACAGACCAGGATCAGTCACATACAGAAATAGGTAACTATTAGGAGTTAATGGGAAGGTACATGTGCAGATGGGGCAGGCTGCAACACCCCAGTTAACAAACTAAAAAACCTGACAGGGGGTAAATTTGTGTTGACAGCCTCTCTCACACAGCCCGGGTGAAGCGTTTCACTGCACACTTTTAATTACCTGTGTGTGTGATTTAATCTTTCAAATGTCGTGGCTCATTCCTTTTAATGATCTGCTCCAATCAACCTCTTGACAATACACATCCTGCTTACTTAGTTGTGTCCTATGGTGACTTCCATGAATCACTGTGCTGTAAGCAAGAATACAAACTAAGGGATGACTGTGAAAAAGCAGATTTCCATGTAATTACTTGTCTTGTTAAAATAAATGACTAACATTGTGTTGTATGCTGACCGCTATGCCACGGTCTAAATGTTATTATTATCATCCCAATTTTCTCTTTGGAAGCTTAAAATATGTATCTGTAGACATTATTACATGACCTATTACATGACTAATGCATTGTGAGAGCTGAAAGGTAGTGACAATACAATATGTTTTGGAGTAATTTATTATTATTATTATTATAATACAGATTTCCATTTAGATATAGGCCTATTTGTAGCGTTTTGTAACAAGCCTCGCAACTCTCCAGAGTAATTTAAGAAGTGGCTCTGTTTGATCCTACCATAAAGCAGTTTGGCAAAGGGCTTTTAAGATTATTAAACTAATCAACAATATCCATTTAAATGTGGAAGTTGAAAACAATTTTTGTTGGAAAAATAGACAAGCAACATTTGAGCTAGGGATGTTTAAAAACAGGAGATCCAATCCTGAACCATGTTTGAAATCAAAAATCAAAATCACAAAAGCACCAACCAATCAGGTAACTTTTGGGAAGGTAGCCCAGAAAACTGACACACTAACCAGAGCCACTCCAGGCAATCCTGTCTAGTGTTTCATAAATCCTGGATATCATATCGTGGGAGTGTCGTTTATTTTGCTTGAGGCTTAACTGTCAGCATGAATAAACAAAAGCCAACTATGGATAACAAAAGGTGCAGCAGCTGTTTTTCCCTTATACCTGGAGCAGAATATGCCGCTATCACACACAGCCATAGAGCAGGAAAGCACAGTGCGTAATGTTTAGGGAAACAAAAGCAAACATTTTACATGAGATAGCACAACGCAAAGTGAGTTTTCAAGCATTAAAAACAGCACAATGCATCTAAAAGTTTACAGATTAAGTTGTATCATTCCACATTGCAAAGCTCGCATCCAAAAAGCCACACGAAACGGGAGCGTACTACGGAGGAGCAGAGATCTAAAGTTGGCACCACGCTAGACAGAGGTGCACTGAGTTTACGCGCAATTATAACTTTTATTCATCACTAAAAACTTACAAACTATTATTGAGAAAGTCGGTGTGAAATTGTGTCTTACCTGTTGGTCCTTCAATGCCATCGGCGTAGATCTGGACGGCTAAAATCAACAGAAAAGCGCAGGTGTTCATATTGAGGCTGTTTTAGTCCACTTGAAACATGTCGCAGGATTCATTTCAGTCACTTGGAAAGGTCCGGGTAAGTTGCGGAGCGCCTATCCCATCTGTCGCTCCTCTCCTCTTCAGTGAGTAGACTTTCAAAGGCAGACACGGAGCGGAGACAGGGCACAGCGACTTCTGCAAACTGACGTCAGGGTAAACACTTCGGCTCCAGCGCGGGGAGAGCGGATTTCTTTCTCCAAACGCACTTTTCCGTGCTCCGCGCTGCGTAATGGGCGGGCGACCCCAAGCGGCAGGAAGACGGTCAAACAACAACCAAGTACAGATTGGTCCAGTGAAAAAGGAACTGCGTACGAGGCCAGAGGAGACTGCGAGAACGAAATTTACGCATTTACATTTGACTAACAACAGATTAAGTCAACATTCATCGTGTAGGTCCAGGGTACAGGGCTTAACACATTTATTAGACCACTTGTCATGAAAACATATATAATAATAACACAAATAACTTCATAGTATATAAAAAACTTGATCAACTGGAATAACAATATAGTCCTTGTTGACAAATAATAACAAAAAATGTCAATATTTTTTAATGTGCAGATAACAGCTGCATTCTTGCTGCATTGTTTTTATGTAGTTTTGCAAAGTCTCTTTTGTTACTGAGTACCAAATAGTCCCAGAGACTTGCTTTGGATGAGACTTTGGTGTCATTTTGAACATGAACAACAATGAGCAACAATAGTCATATTTTAGCATTAAATATATTGTTTTGATAAAAAGATCTTGCATATACTGGCGGATTAATCATTACAGAAACATAAAAAGATAGTATTTTGGTAAACAGAAATACAGTTACATTATTGCAGCAGTGGTAAACACCTTATACTGGATGGTGGTTTAATAAATTTGTTAAGCACTGTATATTGTCTAATAATATTTCAGTTATAATGCCCTCAGACAAACCTCTGTATGCATGTATGCACTGCAATGTTCTTTGATCTGGCCAAGATTTCAAAACGTATATCAGGTTATTCATCTTGTTTTCAGATTTATTATCTACTTACTAGTTCCATGAATGCTTAATTCTAGTCTAGTTTATTTTAAGATAACTTGTCAAGTAAAATAATGTTGCTGCATGGACAGATATTTCACTACTTTTAAGTCATTTTCTGTCATTTAAGTCATTTTTTTAAGTGTTTATATCTTAAATTTGGCCAAGCCTGTTTTCAGTGTGTATGTATATATTTATTTATTTATATGAATACAAATCTATATTAATAGCTACATCATGGTACTTACATACAGTAACAACAGGGCATAGTTAAAGTTGCACTGTGTAACTTGTTGGTTGGGGGTCCATCACCTGCTTGTTTTTATAGATAAGTCATTGCTCTATCTGGAATGTTCCACTGTATGACATTAAACAGCTCTACCTCACATTTATTCAATTACAGGTGGTTTTATAGCTCAAAAATACCTAGAAAAGGCCATGAGCAGGGTTTTTTCTCCACAGATCTGACCTGTACTTGATTGGGTTTGTTCTACATGATGATAGAAAGTTTTAATGCCATACTGCGAAACATTCCAGACAAATCAATAACAACTCCCTGGAGAAAAGCATTTGACGGACCCTCCATCAGAAAAGTGACACAAAGCACCTTTAAATATGAGTCACTGGTAGTACTAATAGTAGCACTACACTGCGACACAAAATAAATAACCACCTGTGTGAAACTACTCAAGTTGTCTAGTCATGTATTACTCATTTGCTTGCTGGGATTAAGAGCTTCACCTCACAAATGCTGAGGTTGCAGCTATACTCTGCATGAAGCAATCCCCTGTCTAATCTATGGCTGAAGTAACATAATTAGTGGTTGCTCCAAAGGCCCCAATTGCATAAAGATGCCATTATGCGGCACAGTACAGTATATTTCCTTGTCATATATAGGTTTATTTCGCAGCTATGGATTGAATTAAACAAGGGCTATAGAGACAGATATTGGTCTCCTGCTTGGACATGCATGAGTCCCTAATATTGTTAGCCCAGTATGACAGACGGATGACAATGAATCGCTCTGTAAATTACTTCATTTAACCAAAGGAGCATGGCATATGTCAAGGCAACAACTGTAATTACACCTGCGTGATGCATGTAAGGCATTTTGCACTCTTGGTATTTCATGGTCAGACTGGCAATTTATTTCAAGTCACTGTGTGCCCCTCTCTGAACCCACTTAACCTACATCAGAGGAGCAAATGAAAGTAACTTTTATGCAGCACATTTCTCACTTGAACAAATTTGATCATCACAAGAGCAGATATCCTAAAAGTGATGACGATTTTATCAAGCCTTTCAGAGTCTGCTGCTCCTTAGCCCTGACAAACAACTACATCTACAGTGTCAGGCCTGAAGAGGCAATGACATGTCATTACAGCTCAGAGGAAAGTCAAAAAGGACTGGCTTTCAACACATCATGGTCACAGGCTTTATATGCACTACTACTGAAAGAACAGGGAAATCATTTTTTTAATAAATGATCTCTCAGTGAATATAACTAAAATGTTTTATGACTTTGTATAGCATGTAAAATCCTTATATGCTACCTCAAGCCTGAATGGAAAAATAACCCAGAGAGATATGAATGAAGTCACATGTTGAGAGAAAGATGAACTGAGATGGCTAATTGAACTCAGTAACAGCATACTAATACCATAAATATTAGGCCTGTGCCTTTTCTTTTTTGCAATTTTATGTTTATCTGTTGAATAAACAACAAAGTCTCCTATTAAACTTTATACATATGTTTCACAATGATGAAAAACTAGAACTGTTGCCATGAAAACCGCATTTATACAGTTGAATATTAATAAACATATTTTCCCAATAGTTTTTTCCTTGCATAGACATTTTACTTCATTTGATTAATTGACCTATGTACAGTACAAGTAAACAAATAAATCGATTACAAACAATACAGTATACACCTTAAAAAACAGTTATATTTCTATAAATTGCATTTTACTTCCTCAAATACTAACAAGAATATTTTAACAGATCAATACTCAACAATAATAACTGATTAGTGTATTTGTTCTCTATATATACAGTATATTCAGTTGCTACTTTCAAATGCCATGTCTTCAGGCCAAATGGCAAATGTGTTTCAGACTCTAATGTCGCAGGTACTCGGATGGCTATGTTCAGATAGGGACAGGATTACATAGGAATCATATTATATCTAAACAAACAGCATATTAACACCACTCCTGTCCTGTCTCCATCTCAGTTAAAAACTCCAGCCATATTGAATGTTATGATGCCAGCCAAACCCGGGCACTATTAGTCCATCATATCATACGCATCAATAATTCATTTGAGATCTGTCTGCCCATATCTGTAATACTTTGCAAGCACCTATACCTTAAGTTTCTGAGATCCTTCTGTGCACTGGTGTCATGTTAGCTGTTGCTTTCTGCCTCCTCTTCTCTATTTTGCAGCTCTTTGTCAGAAGTACCAGTGCTTTGTCTCATCTCCCTCTGAGTCCCTCTGCCCCTTCTGTCCTCTTCATCCACACCTTGTCGTCTCAAGTTACTATTTTCTCTCACCCTCCTCTCCAGTTTGACTTTTTGGCCATCCACGATCGACTTGTCAGAGAGTTGTCCAGACGTTGCAGTGTCAGTGGAGATGTGAGCAGAAAAAGGGCTAAAGTGAAGAGGGCTTATATTGTGCTCGGACAGGCCAAAAGCAGAGAGAGGGAAAATCGCTGGGCTGGTTGTTACCGGCGACAGTATGTTAAAACAGTTGCTCAGTGACCCATGAGGCAGAAGTCGGAGTTGTTTTGACGATGAAACTTTGCAGGTAGAGGCTTTTTCCATTCTCTTTCTTTTTTTCATAGTCCTATTCATTCCTGTGAGACGGTACATTTTTAGTTTTAGATTAGGTAATATACATTATGTTATTTACTCTTGTAGCATTAATAATTGAATTGAGAGAAATTTAGAATATGTTAGATCACTTGGTTATAGTAGTCATGGGTTTTAGCTTTCTGTTATCCATGGGTTTCAGAATGATGAAAAGAAAAAAGGCTAAAATTGAGCACTTTTGCCATTCAAAAGATAGGATGTTTTGTGATGATAGGATGTTTTGTTTTAAACGGTTAATTACTATGGCTAAAGACCACATTTTTCATACGGGTAATTCTGGAGCTCCATGAATAAGCACAAAAGTTGCGAAAATTGGATTTTGGGGCTTGTTGAAAGAACAATCCCCAAATCAGATCTTCGTATTTATAGTTACCTTTAATTTTAAAAGGAACTATCTTGCACTTTTACAGTTTAAAAAATGATATTACAATCACAATTTAACCTGGGTTGCCTGTGTCTTAACCTGTATATAGAGGACACCCTGTTCTCAGTAGATGGACAGCATATACTGCAATAGCAGATGCACTGATTAACGATTGGCTGTGGTGCTGGGGTTTCGTGAGGATTCAGATCAGACTCAGAGACATTTTAGGTTTAAACCAACTGGATTCTAGCCTTGAAACTGACAACCCAAATGAGAGACTTGCATGAGGCTCATTCTGCTTTCTGACTGGATCATGTTGAGAACCAAAACATCAAATTATATCATAAACAACTGGGCCATGATTGGTTCAATGTTTTTGTAAGAATAAATCTGTATTACATTTGTTATCAGTAAAAGCTGCACTGTACATGAGTTGGATATGTCTACCTCATATCTGGGACACATTTAGGCCACAGTCGAAATTTTACATATGATCTCTTTAAGTATTGGTTATGTTCATATAAATTGTATGGATTTCAATGTAAGTCTCTACACCTTTGTAAATCTTCTTACAGTCATAATTTCACAGGACACTTGCACTCTTACCATAGGAAGGATTGTCAATTCTGTTTTCTTCACTGAAATTACGCTTCAGTTCCACGGCTTGCTTCACTGATTCACAAAGTCCAAACATCTCACATAATGTATTAAGGATTACGGCATCTATCAAAAATATATTAGAATGATTTTAATGGCATTATCACAGTGAAGGTGGAAAAGGCTTAAAAGTGTTTGATCTAACTCACCTTGTAGCTGTAAGTCGTCCTTCAAACCTCGAGCCTCGATTTCTTTCAAAGTCAATAATAATTTAGTCTGGACACTTGACAGGACAGTTCCCATTAATCCAGATTCTGCCACAGATTTCCAGAGACTTAGTACTCCATCTGGAAAATTGTAAAAATATAGGAACCATGTTAAGTGTGTTAAGTGGGATAAGCAGCATATCTATATAGGCAAAGGTGTATGCTACAAGGCCACGGTGAGACTAGTATAACAAAGTTTAATAAAGTTCCTAATACCTTTTGCTCAGGGCATGAATCTAAACTCTATGTTTAAAATCTGTTTCATTTCATCACAGCGGCCCCTTGTGTGTTGGGATATTGGTCCTCGTTACCTGGTGAGTCACTTCTCTCCTTCTTGGCAGGATGTCCATTTGTTGTAGCTGGCTTAGGGGATTGGTTTGCAGTAACACAATCTTCTGTTTCTGTACCAAATTTTACCTCTGAATGTTTTTCAGTCCCTGTTGCATCATTAAAATCCTCTCCTGAGAACAAAACAACACTAAATTATAGTACATAAGATGTTCAAATTACCTCCGAATGTGCAAATATCGAGGGAGACATGTCCACATGGATTCTGGCTGGTAATAAGATAAGTATTTTCTGCCTCAGTAACATTGTGTGATTGTGCAGTTTAGTGAGGGTACCTGTCGCACTGGGAGGACTGGGCTGGATCATGGCTCTGCTCATTGGCACATCACATTTAGTGCTGCGACAAGTGTTACTGCACACGGTACTGTGCTGATAGAAATCTATTTGGCCCGAGTCCATCATTTTTCTTCATAAGAGAAAAGGTTAGAAAACAACATTATGTTTGTCTGCAAAATCTGTTTATAAATAGTGAAATTAATTTGTTAGAAATCAAGACTCAAATAAAAGATTTTGCCATGGCAAGATTCAAATTAAATCACAGTAACACCAAGAACAAGTGTAAACATGATAAAGGGTGAGTATTGCTTAGCAACGTGCCTGCACTTTGCCATAAAAACACATCTTACAGAAAGACTCTGACAACACAGACCCAGAGTCAAATGTATGAGAAAAGTGATGGTTGTGTGTCTGTTTGGTACAGTAAAACCACAACATTAAACAGGACTTAGAAAGGGTCAACTGTGGATCACCAATTAAACTGTAAAAGTCTAAAGCATTTAGATCCAACTGTTCTATTATATGCCTAGATAATGGTTTCCTGCTTTACGTTTGGAACAAAATAAACCAGATTTTAGAAATTAATAAAAATTATTAGCCTTAGCCCTTATTTTCTGTATTTTACCATTTGACAGAAAACAGCAAAAGAATAACAGAATAACATTTACAATCTTTAAACAAAAATCAAGAATTGTCAAGCTAATTAAGTAACTTGCATTGAAGCAGTATGTATCCAACTGTGTATGCTTACCTGAGCATAACTCCACCCAGTCGGATGGCTCGTTTCCAGTCCTTCAGTGTAGCCTTTCCCGACAGATATACAAACTGCTTGGGACTAATAAGTTCATTGTTAAACTGTAAAACACAATAGCTCTTTATGAACAATTAAGTGAAAAAATAAATATGATAAGAATAACTAATTAGGAACAGGACCGACTTACTTTGACACACCTCACATTAATTCCAGGACAGACAAACTTCTTAATCAGAAGTACTGCACTGCTGTCTCCACAGGTGATGGGATAGCCATACTCAGTTTCCTCTCCCTCAGCCTTACTCTCATCTAACAAGAACAAATTATGGGCTCTGTGTGTACCCATAATTCATGAATGATTTTATGAAGAAATATAACAACTTACCATGCTGGGTGTCTATAGCCAAGACTGTACCACTCCCTGCAGTTTCGTTATTAACCCTGCAGGAGGTGACAGAATCTCAACTATTAAAACTGTTGGATGTTTAGCATAGATTTAGCAGTTTCAGTAGGGACCATAGATTAATTAATTATGTACTCTAAGCAAATGATTCTCAGTGGCATATTTCATAAATACAGACTGACACAGAAATCAGCATTAACATACAGCTCATACTGAGTTACCCGATAGGCTCCAGGTGCAGGATGACTGGGGAGGATTCTTCTGTTTTCAGCATTTTTAGATTACTTGAAGATGTGCTCTCAGCATGGGCCTCAGCTAACACAACAAAAGGCATGTGGACGGTTATTGATCATCAAAAGCACACTCGATTATGCAATTATAAAAGAAGCCTATATGTCCTATTTTAAATCACAAGAAAACAAATTTTACTACAGTAAAGAAACAACCGATTATTGCCTCTAGTGTGACATCTAAGATGAGCAATTTGGAAAAGGTAATCAAGAATTAAGATTAGGCATGAACCTAATGATGTTATGTTATTTACAGGATCAGATATAGGTATACTTTATTCAAATATATCCATATTGGTCTGCGATTGTGTTCAATTTAAGGCAATGTGCTTTTAAAGCCTAAACCTATTCAGATTTACAGTTGGCCGTCTACGTTTCTCAGTCAAGGAAAACTTGGTTAGGTTAGGTTAGCTTGTAAAAACAATAGTCTAAACTACTCAAAATGTGGGATATTTTAAACTAGGTAGCCTACATTGCAAGAGTTAAGAGTGAGTCGTGCTGGTTGTGCTGTTTATAGCGAACTAATTGAGTGCGCGCTCAGCCGGCTTCAGCTCCTCAGTGACGTTGAGCGTCACACGCACATTTGGGACAGCGCTTCACGCCATTTTACGCCCTGTGTTTAAAAAGTGTACCCTTAATATGATCAAATTGGCAAAAGCGCAATACAAGTTGGTTATGTTGTGTGAGGACTCACCGCGTTAAAGCAATAAACAGGTCCTCCGCTTGTCAGAGAAGTGGGGGAGCATGCGCTATGTTCCCTCGCCGCACTTCCTGCACTAAAGGCAGCATTTGCCTGAGAAGCATCTGTCCCGGTGTCACGAGAACTCGTAGTCCGCACGCAAAGCGTAAATCGGTCACACTGCTCTGAGCGCCAGGACTGGGC
Organism: Odontamblyopus rebecca; assembly: GCA_030686955.1. NCBI lineage: Eukaryota > Metazoa > Chordata > Actinopteri > Gobiiformes > Gobiidae > Odontamblyopus > Odontamblyopus rebecca. The sequence goes on from CM060657.1 coordinate 26,596,275, forward strand.
TCAGCGGATCACTGTCGCAACCTTCAGCCTTCATGTAGCCAAGACTCCAGCCTTCAGTATACCTGGCTGAATAGAAATAGAAACTTTGGTACCAAAGGGCAATAACCTCACATAGCATACAGCCTATCTAGAAATGAACTGCTCCTTCTCTTTTGGCTCGCAGTTTCGGCCTGTTATTTTTGTTGTTGCGGGTATAGGACCACAAGATGGCAGTATTTAGTTGTCTACAGTCCACGTGAAAGTCATATTTGATGATAACTTTAAGACATAATAGGCAGATGTGAATTAGTGAGTTTATTTTATCTAAGATTATTTCATAATTTCTGCTACAAAATAACATTAATATTATAATAATGATATTATAATACTAAATAACAATGGACCAGTTGTTTATTTGCAGCACCATTTCCCGATGTCCCGCCTCTTCGTGGGAATGGAATTCCGGGCCTTGTTTGATTGACATGAACATAGGACCAATAGGATCGCGTATTTCACTACATAGTAAACGCCTCACGGCCCCAAACTTTCATGGGACAAACAGCTTTACTTTCCAGTTGCACCTTACGAGCTCTGGAAAACATGTACGAAACAACCGGAGATGCTGTAAAGAATCTTGTTACATCTGCTTGGATTATTTTTTGTTTTTATTTTGCTGATGTGTGTGGACAGGAAGGTGAGAAAAACATAACGTCTTTGTAGCGCTTTAAAGTTAACATTTAACGACTTTTATTTAACTATGCTGCGCCTCTTTGGCAAGGCTTTATTTTATCAAGCAGTATACTGTTCATGCATTAAACTACTACTACTACTACCCCTAATAATAATTATTATTATTATGATATAAATGTGCCTTTAGGTTATCAGCAGGAATAAGCAGTGAAGAAAATGGGAAATGGAAGACAGTGAATTATTTATAATACCATGTAATAAATAGCCTACCATGTTACATACATTTACCTTCACAGGTTGCCAGAAAAAAAAACTTAGCAAATAGTAACTAACAGCATATTGTACCTACATGTCTATGTTTATCTGTTTCCTCTTTATGATACATGGTATGTGCTGAAATGCCTTATAAATACAAATAGGCCTACAGGAACATACTACCATACCAACTGAAATTAAATTATTTTACTGGGTTAAGTTCTATATATGCCTACAATGTTTCCTGTCATTAATGGGGGACTTGACCACTTCTGTAACTGAAACACAGGTGAACATCTTGTCTGTTTCTGTGGACCTGTGTGAACATGTCAAAAAAAGCCTTGAACAATGTTGCAGTGGGAAACTGGATGTGTGGTATTTTCTCATTGGAAATTACCTTCTGAGAGTTAACAGTTGGCACACATGTCCATTCCTATGTAATAAAATTTATATTATATTGGACTTAATGAGCAGGGGGAGGGGTACAGCGAACTTCCTTTGTGGCTGCCTGGTCTCTACAGGAAGGTGACAGATCCATGCTCTGTTGCTCACAGTCTGTGTCACAGAAGCATTTCCACTGAATCCTATGGGAGCTGGAGGTGGAGGGGCATTTAGTCTTCATGGTATTTAAGGATGAAAGCTGGTCTGAATATAGACTGGAGTAATATGATAAAGATTTTTATGCATTTTTGTCCCATTAAAGTATAATAGTGAGTAGTGGTGGGCAATAAAAAATACTCATTACACACTGTAATTCACTATGTTTCTGTTTGACCAGAAATCTTAATCATTCCACCTTTTCCCATTTGGTTAGTCTTCATGTAGCCTTCATACATTCTAAAATCTAAATTGTAATTTGACTAATAAAACCTTAATATACATTTTTGCCATATCAGCCCTAGAGATTTGAGGTCTTATCTTCTCTGAGCAAAAGTCCAAAACCCTTATATGGCACAGCAGGAATAGTGTGTTGACTTAGATAGTTGATGGAGTATTTTCCATTTGAACCATTCATGGACCACTTGAGTGCTGGATGTTTTGTGGTTTTTGCCCCCCACAGCATTTATTTGTGTCTGACCACTGTGGGAATGTGTTTGTTGTTTGACTCATTACAGTTAGGGGCCTTAAATATTTGAATTAGTCACTTTATCTCAAGCAGAAAGGGTTTCAAAAGGAAGAAAAAGTATTAAGAATTGCTGGGAAGAAGTAGGAGGAAGCATTACTTATGTTATTACAGCTGAAGCTATTATTTTCATTATACAATAAGCAGTAGAGGCGAACAAATATTGAAAAATGTATGATATTGCACTTGTAGTTTTGGAGATGGAAAAAATTTATATTTAATATATAGAGGCATAATAAACACTGTATAAAAAAGCTGCGAAAAGAGCTAAATAAAACCAATAATGGCAGAAACCGGCAGTGTGCTTTTCCTAACTATAGGGAAGAAAATTACATTTCTTTACTGGTTAATTATGCAGTCAATTCATGTTTTTATTATATTCAAGACATTTATAGGCTTTCTTAATATTTATACTTTGCTTTATAGGAAATGGCTGTGGACACACACTACTTGGAGCAGAGTCTGGGACCTTGGCCTCTCAGAACTATCCAGGCACATATCCTAGCAATATATTCTGCAAGTGGAGGCTTCGAGTGCCAGAAGGAAGGACGCTGCGGCTACTGTTTGGAGATTTTGACATTGAGAGCAGCCCGAGCTGCAGCAATGGTTCACTTGTAATCACAGATAAAAATGGCTACACAAGTCTTGGTAAGAAACTATAACTTAAGTTAATAGCACTTTTCATCACAGAGTGTCATTCCATTGCATTGATACATAAATAACAGGCAATAGAAGACACTTTCGCAATAGCCTGACACATACACATCTTTCACCCAGGTGTATCTGCCATACCTCGGGGGCATAGAAATGTAGAAACGTACCAAAAATAAGGGCTGAAATTCAGTCACAAAGAAAAGTAATATGTCTGTTGTTTCGTGGTTGCTACATTTTGTAAAATAATTGATATTTCCAGGACCAGTTTGTGGGAAGCTGGATGCATCTCAGAGGAATGTGACACTGAGCAGTAATGAAGTGGTGATAACATTTATGTCGGGCACACACCGCTCTGGACGAGGGTTTTTGCTTTCTTATGCAACAGACCTCTATCCAGGTATGGCAATAATTTGTTTACGTTTTGAAAATCTGCAATTCATATTATTATTTTATATTACATAACATTGATTACATGGCATTTTAATGGCACTGTAACATTTGCCCTTTTGCTGCAATGTCTGTATTGTTTTAACATAAGTGTGCTATATTGATGTGTGTATGAGTCAGTGCTTATTGGCATTCACTCCTCATGATTGTCTTTGCTCCAGCATGTTTGCTCAGAAAGCTCTGCTCCTTCTCTGAGCCTTGAATGGATCCAGGCCTCAGGCTTTAGTCTGTGGAGGAATATTTTCACCCACTCCCCCACTCTTCATTCAGTCCCCCACATGAACTGCCTGCTAACTAGTACTCATGCACCACTAAGACAGTGGGGAAGGAGGGACTTAGATAAACAAAGCAGTTTTTACTTTTACAAATGTAATATCTCTGTTTCCTCACTTCACCTTGTTTTCTCCTTCACTTTAAATGACTGAATGAAATGTTTTTGTCTCAAACATTATTAACACAAAACATGATGTACTATAACATTTAACAAGTCACAATGAGTTTGAGAAGGAGTAGAATGAAGCCAAAGCCTTATTCTGGTTCCAGTTTTTATTCATTGTTAACATTACATTAAAAAAACGTATCTACATAAACTTTTTTTTAAATACCGGTATACGCTTATTTTTTCTTTTCAAACCTGTTGCATCACGCTAAGATGAAATCCCCAGTTTATATGTCAGGTTGTCTAGATACTTAGATTTAATGAGTGTTTATTTCTCTTAGTGTGACTGAGGTCATCTGTATTGCACGGCATGTATCATAGTTTCCTGTTTTGCCGGTTGTTTATGAGATCTGTCTGCGTCTGGAGCTAAGCTCATGGTAAGGTACAGACCACTGTCTGTGAGCAGTGATCACACTGTACCCGTGAACTCAACAGGGACTCAAACAAAGACTCACCACAACCACAGCTCATGTCCTAATATAGCACACTGCTTCTGTGTCTGAACCAGTGAATAGGGTGGTATTATGTAATCTGAGATGCCACAGTTCATACACACATTTATATGTTTTTTCTTCTAGAGCTCATTTCCTGTTTACAACGAGGCTCTCACTTTAATTCACTGTATTTGAGGTAAGTAGGTTACCCTCATCTTTACCCACAAATCTCTTCAGCTCAATTTCATGCCACTCTTTGTTTGTTCAGTGGGTCAGTGTACTGTCCGGCTGGCTGTAAAAATGTCACAGGTGATGTTTGGGGAAGCTCGGAGCAAGGTTACAGAGATGTAAGCCTCTATGAGCCAATACAGAATAATGATGAAGTACTTGTTATAACCAGATGATTTAACACTGTGTCTGTGGCAGACTTCAGTGCTGTGTAAAGCTGCGGTTCATGCCGGGGTCACCTCTGACTCTGTTGGAGGTCGTGTTACTGTGACTCGAGGAAGAAGTCTTACACTTTATGAATCCACGTTTGCCAATGGAGTCTTGTCAAAAATGTACATTTATTCTTATTCTACAAAGCACTATAATAAAATTACAATTGTGAAATGATATATATTTTTTATTTTTCATTAGGGGATCTTTGTCAGAAAAGAAGTTTATTTTCAACCGAGGTATGAATTGCTAATGGCTATTATATTGAAAGGTTTAATCTTGTAAACTTGTCATCATATTGATAAATATCTGCAAATAATTATATTTGTTTATTGGCAGATTGCAACACTATATTGCAGATGTCTGGTACAAATGCCTCTTCTGTGGATACAAACAGTCCAGAGCTCAGAAAGTTCTGGTCCTTGGTGGGTCGAGAATCTCGTCACGAATTTATTTCCTGGAAATCTGAGTATAAGGACCCTTCTCCTTGGGTTGAGCTGGAGCTGAGTGATAGAAGCATGATAACAGGTAAGTCTAACATGGTTTCTGTAATAATAGTCTAATCTGTTATAGTGTTTCTGTTGAGTGCTAATTTTACTTACACTTACAATTCTTTTTAGACATAGTAACAACAGTTTCAAATGAAGACTATGTGCATTTTTATAGTCTTCTTTTTAGTAAAGACAAAAAGACCTGGAAACTGTACAAAGATCCATTAAGCAAAGAAAAAAAGGTATGTCAACTAACCATATACTGAGTTTACCGTCAATAAGTAACCTGGTTGTCATGGTTTCCAGGTATTTCAGGCTTACATTGATGGTCACCTTAGGGTGCTCAACAGTTTGGCGCCTTCAATTGTGGCCCGGTTTGTGCGGATCCTCCCAACAAGTTGGAGGGGTAGAGCTTCATTAAAGGTGCAGGTTATGGGATGTCCCAAGGATGTTTCCAAGGTTTCACCGAAAACACGCTCAAATGCAGGTAAATGTGGGTAAATGTGTGGCTTGTACTGTTGCCTCTTCGTAGATCTAACCTAACTTTGCTGCTTGTCACCTGCTTAACGCCATGGAGATATACAAGTTTAATGCCATTTCAGGTAATGCATTAAGATTTCCATAGAGACAAGCAGGTGTCAAACCCTTCACCAGAAAAGTTTCATATATTATATACATTTATTTTTCTGTACTAAACAATTAACATGGTTTTATTTTTTATCTTTCAGAGTCTACATCTGTGAAAATCCACATTGTTACACTGCCTCCAAACAGTAATCCCAACTCCACTGAAGGCCCACTATTAATTGAAACTAGACTAAGTAAGGCACTTGTCTATCAGTTCATGCGCACACTGCCTGCACACACTCAAAATTGATTATCAGTGTTTGGGAGTTATAAGATTATGTAATGACATTATATGTAGAATCATTTCATTTCTTTTTTCTCATTACTCACAACAGATTATGCAGTTTACATTACATACATATAAGTAATCTTAAAAGTCCAGAAATCAAATTATAATCAGATTTTGGTGTGCATGTGAACAGGGCCAATGTAACAGGTAGACTTGCACAACCTTGAGGTTCTAGCATTTGTTAGTGTACACACTGCAAATAAACTACATTCTTTTCCCACATTTGTACAAATGTTTACTTTCACGCTCCTCTGTAGGCTCCAGTCAGCCGGTTATAGTGGCAGTGGGAGTGGTCCTTGGACTGATAATGTGTGGCAGTTGTCTGCTGGGAGGAGTCTGGTGGAAGCAAAGGTACCATGTTTATTTAACTGTATTTCACATGGAAATATGAATATGCATTATATTTTTAGTTCTAATCACAATCCAGTAAAAAATTATATACACACCATATGATTTTTTTTCTGTCACATATTTCTGTCAAGCTAAGTGCTGCATTTTTTGTATCTGTTTCAGGAAAAAGGCTTCGCTAATGAAATACTCTTTACCCCCAAGTAAGTCCTATAATTATGTATTATTATTATTATTATTATTGTTGTTGTTGTTGTTAATATTATCATTATTATTATTATTATTTAGTTTTTATTATTTATTCCTCTTGAATGTTTGTATGACGTATGTTTGCTTTCATAGTGGAATGTCAGAAGCTTCAAATAAAGGCGCTACAGTGTCCAACATCAGAGTTTATATCGTACCCGCTGGAGCGAAGTGTGCATGACTCTCTGCCTAACCCTCCACTTAATGGTAAAACTCTACAGTCTTAACAATCAGTTGCTGTAACTGTTTTGTCATTTCTAAGATTCATCAAAACCTACAGATAATTTTCACAAATTATCTGGACTCACTCCCCCTCTCATTATTCACTTATGGTTCAACTCTGGGGCTCAATATTTATGTATATTTTCATTCCAAATGTGTGTAGATTTTGGTTAATGTTAAAATTTTAACAACAATAACAATTATTTTTAAGATGTAATTGAATAACTTCTATAGTATAAAGTTGTTTCATTAATATCTTTTATCACAATCTTTTTTGTAGCAATATACTGTACTTCAAAATGTGTTTTCGTGACAGGCCTACCCCTCCCTCCTCCTCTGTTTCCATCTTTCCCGCTTCACTACTGCCTCAGGCTTGACTGGTCAGTTTGAGAAGCTCACGCCAGGCCTGACAGTCAAGCGGCGTTCCCGGCAGGCAGTCCATTCTTCTTCGTGGCTGGGCCCATCACCCAGTTGCAGTATAAACATTCCTTTCTTTGGTCCACGGAGCTCGTCTGAAAGAGTCCCTTTAATAGTAGCGGGATAAAGGGCCTACTACCCCTACCAGTCCCCCTCTGCCTCCACCACCCCCTCCCCCAGCTACTGAGAGCTCCAGTGATAAATAGGACATAGGGTCACTGGTAAAACAATCAAGGGCTTGAATTAAAGACCACCTAATAAAAATAGCATATGGTCAAGGCTTTGGAGCACACTCCGATGAAGGGCTCATTGAGTTCTCTATCAGTCACAGTTCTCTTCATCTTAACAGAAATAAGCTTAAATTTAAAGATTTTAAGCATTATACACTGTATGCCACAATACTTTAGTCACACTAATTTCCTGAGTGAAGTCTGTATGTCCGATATACATAAAGTTCTGTCCTGCTCTTCCAGCTCACTATCAGATACATTTTAGTGGTTAATTTTCTCCTGAGAGAACTTTAATGGTCTGTCCATGCACTTATCTTATGTCTGCTCTTTTTTGAATGTGTGCATGTGTCTCTTTGATGTAAATGTTCTGAGTGCCCAATAGTTGTTGCAAGGTGTTAAATGGTAAATGTGACCATTAACCATTTATTGAAATCTACTGCTGCTCCCTGCCAACCTTGTAGGTATTGGGACGGGTATGAGGTCCTAGCTTTTTAAGGTTTGAAATGTCAGGAAGTATATTATGTTATTTATTTTGTTGTTGCTTATCTTTTCTAGACTATGCAGAACCTGTAGGCCAGAAAGTTGGGTCAACTTTTAGACCCTCGTCAGACAAAGGCTACACCACTCCCTTTGCCTTGAATCTTTACGACACTCCAAGCCAAATGCCTGAATACGCAGAGCCTCTTCCTCCAGAGCCTGAATATGCCACACCATTTGGGGACCAGCTACAGGAGTCCAACACGTACAGTGCCCCAGTGCCAGCCCCCGCCTCAGGGACCACCTCATCCCATCCCGCTCACTATGACTGCCCCTCACACAAGATGTTATCCAATGGTTACTGCACTCCTGTCATCCACAAGACTGACCCAGGCCTTGTCAATGAGATCTATGCAGAACCCAAGCCTTGTGACTCGTTACTACAGAAGCACACATATGAGCAGCCTTTGTGAACTGAAGAGAAAGGACTCAATTGAAGTACAGAATGGATTGGGGCAGATGAATAGGGACAATGACCTCAAGTGGTGGACAGTAGTGCTCAGTGAACGCGATATAGCCAATACTAAAGGCACTTTGGACAGTGGCAATGCATTTTTGTACGTTTTCTGTGCAACAGGACTAAAGAGCCATAGTAACGTATTTCCCCGCAGAAGATACTTTTTTATTGATGTATACTTGACTATTTTTCACATGCACTTTTATACAAAGACCATTTGCAATGTTTAATGATCTTGAGGTCATCACAATTGTGGTTGCACTGGAGTCACACAATATCACAAAATTTTACAAAATGTGAAAGAAGATGTCAAGTAACAAGCCCTGAACTCTAAGTTTGAGGAACATATTGCTATGATCAGTTTTGTCCATTAGATGGCACTCTAACATGGTCAGTAATGTTGCTGAAGTAAAGCACATTTTGCTTATTTAAGACCGGTTACATTGAAATATACAAACATTGGAATTGGAGGGTGATCATTACAATGTCATAACAAAGTAATACTATAATTTTTGTGCTTTTTGTACAAACTTATTAACCTGTTTTCTAATAAAACTGACATGAGTCAGAAGTAATATACTGAATTTTTATGGGGCACAATCTGACTGGATACAAGTTTCCATAAATAAACTTTTTTGCAATGTTACAATTACATTTAGTAAAGTCACTTCTTATGCTTGGCCTTCATTTGTGCTTACTACCTTGCTTCCTGCTTCACCGAGCCTTCCATCGGAAAAGTAGTGAGCCAAAGTTTGGTGTCTATTCCGAGAGGGAGCATCTTTGAAACGCAGCCCACAATCTTCACATGTATAAAGCAGAAGGATTCTATGGTCATCTGAGGGTGCAACCTCAACCTCTGGCTTTTTCTCATCGTCTCTTCTCTGTGGCGAAACATTTGGAGGCATAATAATCTTGCTGGAACTCAGAGGTGAGGAGTTGATTATTTGAATACTAGGGGAAGATACAGTCCTAGGCCTGCCCAGGTGTGAACCCCGACTCGCCGATCCTTCATCTTGATTTTCAGGGATCAAACCATGGACAGTTCGATAGTGGAAGCGCACCCCAGATCTGTTAGAGAAGCTTTTTTCACAGATTTTGCAAGTGAAAGGCCGCTCTCCTGTGTGGATTCGAGTGTGGATCTTGAGCGCTCCTGATTGGGTAAAACATTTTCCACAATGACCACACCTGTACGGTTTCTCTCCTGTGTGTGTTCTCTGGTGGGCTCGGACTCCTGCCAGATGTGGGAACCCCCGGCCACAAAAACCACATGCATAAGGTCGCTCTCCTGTATGAATGCGCCGATGTATTTTCAGTGCACCCGACTGACTAAAGCTCTTCCCACAATCAGAGCAGGAATATGGCCTCGCACCTGTGTGGACATTTAGATGGATGCGAAGATTACTGTGTGAGTTAAATGTCCGGCCGCATTCAGTGCAAAGAAACCCAGATGGCTTGTCTGCGTGCTCTGACCGCTGGTGTTGCAACAGCTGTGACGGCCTTGAGAAAGAGGCAGTGCAATGCATACAGGGGTGCACAGTCAGAATAGGAGTCTTATTATTATTGTTATTATTATTCGATTTTGGCTCTTGTTGCTGTGTTTGTCTGTGTTGATTGTGTGGACACGGCTGGCTGCAAGAAGGGGAGGGCCGCTGACAGGAGTAGCATGTGTTCTGAGGAGATGTGTGTGAGTGGGGTTGAGAACAAGGCAAGCAAGATGCCAATGAGCAGTGGTGATGATGATGTGGGTTGTGATGGGAGAGGGGAAACTCTGGCTGAGAAGTCTGAAGGCTTTGCTGGCAACATAAACAAGGAAATATTGGGGTCTGGGGAAAGGCAGATCTGGAGAGAGGTGCTTCAGGCCTTGCTTCACTGTCTCTGGGCCTTTCAGCAATGGCTAAGTCAGAAGTGTTGCTACTGGGCTCTGAATTTTCTGTGCTGTCAGGTAAACAGGAGCTGGTAGTGCTGAGGTTTTTAGCATCTGCACGTGGAGGAGGTGATATAGACCGTCTTGCTTGAAATGGTTGGAAAGAGGAACTGGAGGATGGACAGCCAGGACAGGTGCAGGCATGATGTAGATCTAGACAAATACATAACAAATTTCACAGTTAGCATACTATGTCCTGGCAGCATTTACCCACAGGTTTCTACTGGGCCTATCAATATCAATTTTACTTAAATTCTTCAGGAGTAAAAACTACTGCGTATTAAAACTCAGATTTCTAATTTCTAATAAATGATACTATGGGGGACCACTGTATTATTTACATATATTATATAATTTTAGTAAAATAAGCATATTCTTTAGACGTCATCATCAATTTTTCTGTTAGTGGTGAGGTGGGGTCTGTGGATAGGTTACATGTCACATCAAACAATAGCCACAACAATCTAAAATGCCTTACCAGATGTTTTACTGCTTTTTCCTTTTCTTTATTTGCTTTATTTCGAAGCCTTCAAAGAGATCTTGGACATAACTTTTAGAGGGACAACCAATAACCAGCAATAACCAGCTCCACACCCCACATGCCATACCATTATGTGCAATATGGAACTCATCTGTGAAATACTCTACTATACCTTATTTAATCCTACCTGCACCTTTGTACGTTATTATATTTTATTACATTTTTATTATATTTGTATTTCATTATATTTTTTACTATATTGTTTACTGGTTCCCTTGTATTTGCAAACACTTTTTAAACAGTACTATTTATTGCATGCTATTAAAGTCAGCGGTTCTTCTCATCCTAAGCATTTCATTGCACTGTAGGCCTTGTGTTGAACCTGCATATGACAAATAAACAATTTTGAATCTTGAATTCTAACAGTGAGGGAGCATCCCTTTCCACAGATCTGATCCATTACTTGACCTGGAGACTGTTATTATCCATGTGGGTGAGTTTATTGACGCACTTTTTACTTACAACGGATTGTTATTGTAATAATACGTTCTATATAGCGAGTACTACTACAGTCACCTCTTGTCCTCTTTTCAGAGCCAGGATCCACACAGCCCTGTATTTCCAGCTCAGTTTTGCAGACTTCAGCTCGAGGTTCAAAGACGACACCTTTGAACTTTGTGACGTCCCTTGGAGCCGCACCCCACGCCACATTCACCACATCCAGAGGACTCTTGCGTGGATGATCCAGGGATCCTGCTGTCATGAGCTCGCCAATAAACTGATTCATCTCCATCCAGGAGCACCGTCCATGCTGCAAAACGTCGGAGGAAAAGTGGGCGTGTTAGCAGCTCTGCGCAAATTCACATATTTCGTGCAATGCTCAATCTCATGCAGTGTTATTACAGCGGATTTACCCTTGTGGATTCAACTAAGTTATAGAGAACAACGCTACGTATTATTGTTACTCGGATTGCAAGCTAGGTCGCTAACCCATTATTTGAGAGAATTTGGCCCCAAAACCTGTAATAATCTCGCACACTTACAGAGTCGTGTCTGTATTTGTCCATAATGACATCAGATTACATCGGCGTCGTCTCCTTGGAATAAAAATTCTTATCAGAGCATGCAGACGAGATGTTATTAAATGTATGGATAATATACAGGTTAGGTTTGTTGGACATTACTTTTGTCTGCGTTTATGAGGCAGCTCGGCGCCAGATTTTGATGCATTTCCGGATTTCTTTAACCACGTGACAGGAGTTGTAGTCTTTTTATAAACTCGTAACATTTGAAAAGGGTAAAATATAAACACCTTAAGGAACAATGACAAGTAAAACACAAAGAAGTCCCCAGTTAATTTTTAATTTAAATGTCATCAAATACCAATGTCTGACAGATAAATAACTAAATGCAATTAAAAAATCCTATTCACTAGCCCCCACTGTACAGCATAAAGGCATGAAAGACCCATTATTTGCTTTAGAATATAAAGAAACACAGAAAGTACATTGCATTAGTGCTACATAAAGAATGGCACATATCCAGTGCATAAAACCAAATTAGTATTCAAGAGTTAAAAACATGTTTAAATGTCATGTTTTACAGATTGCATAGTCAGTTTGAGTACAGCCCCATAATACTCAAGGAAAGTTTTTGGAACAAATATGGTTGGAATGTATTGTTTACATCAAAATATACTCAGCAGAATCAAAATGATAAAAGATGGGCAAGCTTCAAACTAGTTATTCTGTCTTAACTTCACAGTCTGCTTCAATTTTAATTTTTTTCTTAGGTAAGCCATCAAAGCCCAGGGGTGATGGTGGTTCTTCGTCTGCAGATGTTTCAGCAGATCTTTTCTTATTCGATGAAGAATTGTTTTCATGTCGAAAAGTTTTTTCTGAGTCGATTGTTTGGTTTACCTCACTGCTTTTTACTGGTGCAGACACTTCTACTTCCTCAGCCTCGCTTTTTATTGAAACGGTGGGTGCATTCTCTGGGGTTGACTTCTGTGGGATTGTTTTAGTTGACAAATCCAGAGGTGCAGGATTTGTTTCCTGTTTATAAGTATCTCCCAACAGAGTATTCACTGGTGTTCCTCCAACAATGCCATTGAGTGCTAGGGTAGTTTGAACCTGGATCTCTGGTACAGTCACCACCTGAGGAACTGCGCACGGTAGCAATAAGTTGCTGTTTTGAGTTTGACCAACAGGTAAAAACAAGAAAAGATTAACTCCAGGTGGCGGGGGCTTGTCAAGGGAGAGCTTCCAGCATCCTTTAGTGGGGTCATTAGGGTCTTCTTGTGCCTCTTGCATTGGCTTTGTTGGACTGTTGTCTTGACCTATGGTCGGTAGACTTGGAGAAGCAAAGCTGCTTGATGGTTCCCCAACAGTTGCACATGGACTAGTGCTGATTTCTGGAGCCGTGGTCATGGTCAGTGTAGAAACAGACGAACTTGGTACAGACACTACAGATTCTGTGTTTGCTTTACTACAAGGTGGTGATTTTGAGGTGGTAGTCACATTTTTTAAAGCTGGTATGGGTAATTTAGATACTTCTGGAGAATTGGTGCTGGTTGAAGTTTGCTGTAGCTTTTTAGTTGACTGATTCTTTTTTGATGATTTCTGTAAATAAGAAAATAACACATCACAGTTAGAATTACAATACATGGCACACATACTTTCTGACCATTATTTCATCTAAAACATTTTTCATTTGTTGTTGTAAGTTATAAAATATTTTTTCTTATAGTTTCTGTAACACCACCACTGCATGTAGTGGTAGTCATTTTGTGGCATATAGCACTTATTACTCACAGTGGGTGGAGATGCTTGTCCACAGGTTTTCAGATGGCTGTCATAGCTCTGCTGGTGTGGAAACCCCAGTCCGCAGCTTTGGCAGAGACAGGGGGACTGTCCAGCGTGACCGCCCATGTGAGACATCAACAGCAAGGCAGATCTGAAGCCCTTCCCACACTCTGCACACTTCAACACTCTCTGGTGAGCACCAGCGTGTTTTTTAAGATCATCTTTAGTGTCAAACCTCTGTCCACACTCCAAACACCGGATTTCATCCCCTTTATGGTCTTGATTGCCCCAACAACCAGTGTCTTTTTTGTGCTGCTGGAAGTCCTGATCATTGAGGAACTCTCTCAGACAAGCCACGCAGTGAATGCTTTGAGGCTTACACTGATGTCGAAGGTACAGCCTTGCAATGCGGAAGTGACACCTGCACCTAACACAAGTATAAGGCAATAGGCCCAAATGGGAGAAACTGTGCTTGAGCAGGGCATTTTTCTTGGTAAAAATCTTTGGACAATCTGCGCATTTCAATTTACTATAGCAGGTTTTACTCTCCAGATGCCTTCTAAGTAGTTTCTCTTTTGGAAAAAAGCGGCCACATTTCTCACACTTAACTTTCCGCATGCATGTAAACTCTATGTGGTGTTGACAAGCCTCCATGTTGGTAAAGACGAGTTTGCATCTATCACATTCATAAAATGTATCTTCAAAATGATTCATAGACAGGTGGTACTTTAAATCAGCCTCATTAACAAAGTGCTTTAGACAAATGCGACACCTGGGCTTGGCTTTGTGTCTGGCGTGTGCACGAAGGTGATCTCGATAATTCCGGATCTGGGAGAAACGTTTCCCACATTCAGCACAGGAGTAGGGTCGTGCTCCTGTGTGCAGGTTCATGTGATCCTGGAGTTTAAAGTTTGTAGTGAACTGGAGGTTGCAGACATTACATTGGAAGTTCCCTGAAGAAAAAAAAAAGTTGAACCAGTTTAAACAAACACATATTTCATAATTCATATCATTGTACATAGAAAATGTATAGAGATCAATTTACAGTGGGGCAAATAAGTATTCAGTCAGCCACCAATTGTGCAAGTTTCCCACTTAAAAAGATGAGAGAGGCCTGTAATTTTCATCATAGGTATACCTCAACTATGAGAGACAAAATGAGAAACAAAAAACACAGAAAATCACATTGTCTGATTTTTAAAGAAATTATTTGCAAATTATGGTGGAAAATAAGTATATGGTCAATAAAAAAGTTAATCTCAATACTTTGTTATATACCCTTTGTTGGCAATGACAGAGGTCAAATGTTTTCTGTAAGTCTCCACAAGGTTTTCACACACTGTTGCTGGTATTTTGGCCCATTCCTCCATGCAGATCTCCTCTAGAGCAGTGATGTTTTAGGGCTGTCACTGGGCAACACGGACTTTCAACTCCCTCCAAAGATTTTCTATGGGGCTGAGATGTGGAGAATTTGAGTCCGACGGCATAGTGTGTAACTAATGGTAGCCTTTGTTACTTTGGTCCCAGCTCTCTGCAGGTCATTCATTTGGTCCCCCTGTGTGGTTCTGGGATTTTTGCTCACCGTTCTTGTGATCATTTTGACCCCACGGGGTGAGATCTTGCGTGGAGCCCCAGATCGAGAGAGATTATCTGGGGTCTTATATGTCCATTTTCTAATAATTGCTCCCACAGTTAATTTCTTCTTCTATTGCAGATTCAGTCTTCCCAGCCTGGTGAAGGTCTACAATTTTGTTTGTGGTGTCCTTTGACAGCTCTTTGGTCTTGGCCATAGTGAAGTTTGCAGTGTGACTGTTTGAGGTTGTCTTTGATACTGAGAACCAGTTCAAACAAATGCCATTAATACAGGTAACCAGTGGAGGACAGACTCTTAAAGAAGTTCCAGGTCTGTGAGAGCCACAAATCCTGCTTGTTTGTAGGTGACCAAATACTTATTTTACTGAGGAATTGACCAATTAATTCATTAAAATTCCCACAATGTGATTTCCTGGATTCTTTCCCCCCTCTTTCTCCTGTCTCTCATAGTTGAAGAGTATCTGTGATAAAAATTACAGGCCTCTCTCATCTTTTTAAGTGGGAGAACTTGCACAATTGGTGGCTGACTAAATAGTTTTTTGCCCCACTGTATAAGGCAAATGTTTAATTTTTACACAATTATTTATGTACCATGAAAAGGTAGGTTGTAGAAGACAAACGATGAACAAGAATTATCAAAAATATAGCAATAACATTTCCACGGAGAGGGGCAAAAAAGTAATTTGTAATTGTTTTAAAAGATAAGGTCAAATAGACAAGGAACTTTGCTCCAGGTACTGTGGAGAATGAGCTTCCATACCAATGGGAATTTATTTATAATTGATAAGAGTAAAATTCCATATATTCTTATGCGTTATTGTCCTATTTACCCAAGCTTAAATAAAACAGAGCCATACCACTTGCTTCATCGCCCTCCTCTTCTTCCTCCTCCTCCTCCTCCTCCTCCTCACAAAAGTCATCTTCATCCTCAATCTCGTCTTCCACATACGAAACATCGCTGTCATCTGAGTCCTCCATTTGCTCTGTTGCACCTCTCGTTTTCTTTGCACATGCCTTCTTTGCCTTTGCCGGCTGCTTCCGTATTTGTTGCCCTGGCAGTGACTTCTGGGACGTGCAATTTAGTGATGAAGAATCATTAGATGGTGAAGAAGAGTTTGGAGGGGTCTCTGCGACTGACGCTTCTTGTGGTTGGACGATGTCTGGAAATCCCATCTCAGTAAGCTGGATGTCAAGAGTGTATTCAATTGACATGGCTGCTATAAGGAAAACAACAATACATACGCTATAGTTGGTTATGGCTTTACTGTATGGGCGATCAGTGTGCTAAAATAAAGGGAACAAAGTTGGGGTTTGGCAAAAGACGTCTTACCTTTCAAAATTGGGAATGCATCTATAGAAATCCGTGTTTAGTGCCAGCCTTGTTACGTACTTCCCAATTAAGAGCCACGGCGGGCTAGGTAGGTGCAGTATCTGACCTAACAAAGAACTGTTGTATCACAAAATACATTACATAAACTGCAGAGTAAATATTACCATCGATTTGGTGATTAATCAGACAGGGAATAGTGTAAAATATTATGCCATAATAAAGCAATATAGTTACATTTTGCTCCTATCTACAGAACTCACGTAAATGAAGCCGCAGCACAGGAGAAGGAAAACAAATGTAGTGCCACAAGGAAGGAAGTTACGAACGATGACAGTGCCCCTACCGACTAGGAGTGGAAATGCATCAATATTTTGACAGGATGACAGACGTTTCTTCTCTATTAAAAAACTCTTATTTAAAACAGTTGGCATAATTTGCCACACAGAACGTCTCCTTGGAAATTCAAAGATTGAAATTCCAATAGAAACAAAGATATTTTTCAGGTTAACTTTTTTACTTTTCCACCCTCCATTGATAGTTCATATGCACTGATTGCATTTAAAAGCATTTTATGAAATATGTAAAATCGTTCAATAATGAAAACACCATGCTCAAACTAAGAGTTTTCACTTGCAAGTGTACGTTTTATTACATTGTAGCTATGCTGACAGGTGTCAAAACAATTTTCTTATTTACAGTTGGTATGAGACTATAAAGCATTAAATAGCCAGATATAATGAAAAACTACAAATCCAAATTCTTAGAAATAAAACAAAGCAAAAAAGGAAACACAGTGGAACTATTATTCCCACAAGCCAAACACTCCACATTGCATCTGGAGCGATTAACTGAATCAATGTTTGAACATAATCAACAAAATCATTAAAAAAAAAAAAAAAAAAAAAAAAATCTATACTTGTGTCATAATTTAGAGATGAAGATAATCAAAATACCACTGGTAAAATGTACAATATAAACTATAAGTTGTACAAAAACACTTCATTATAAGATGCTTAAACAGTTTCACAATTTTTTTGTACAGTTTCAAAATAATTTTTTAAGCAACCAAAAGTCAAGCAAAGTTAAAATACACAGCACACACAATACACAATTTAAAATAAAATGAAATTATAAAAAAGTTATTTAAAAAATGTTAATTAGAGAAACATTTTTTTTCCAACATTTTGTTAGTCAAATCTAATGTATATCCTACATCAGCTTATGGTCAACACCTCAAAACAAATTAAAAGACCAGTCTCCTCACATCAATTCATGTAACGCATGATCAAAACTACAATGTTAAAAGAGACCAGAGAGGGACTAAAATCTTCACAGCCAGACAAACCGTTTCAATTATCTTTTTGCTACTTGGTTTTCCTCCTCCGTATGGGTTTTTTCATGAGCTTTCAATGTACGCTCACGGCCAAAGCTTTTGCCACATGTTGAACAGGCGAAGCGTCCGACAGCATGTACCCTGGACATGTGAGCATCCAGCTGCTCCTGACGGGCAAAACTCTCTTCACATTCCTCACAGGGATGAGCTTTCTTTTGGGTGTGCTTCTCCTTTTTGTGGGCACGCAGCTGAATCAAACCAGGGAAGGTCAGGTCACAGTCAGGACAAGGCATTTGACGAGGTGGAGCGGCCTCAGTTTTGGACTTCTTCTCTTTTGCCTGGTCTTCTTCTGCAGATTTTTCTTCTTCTGTCTTGGCTGCAGCTTTAGCAGGACGGCCGCGCTTTGCTCCACCTGGTTTTCCCTTTTCCTCCACAGTGCTGGACGACTCAGATGTGCTCTGGGGTTTTTCTCCGTCCTCAGTTTCTTCACCCTCCTCTTTCTTCTTTCGCTTGGTGGCCTGGCGTTTTTTCACTGGAGCTGTACCATTACACTGTCCATCGGGGCCCTCAGTGTGGGAGAGAAATTCAGTCTCTGATTCAAAGCTTTGACCACATTTCTTACATGTGGGAGCCTTGTTTGCATCATCAGGCTGTAGCTCAGTGGGCTCTTCTTGGCGAGGGTGCTGGGCCAGTCGATGAGTGCGGAGCATTGCTGCACTTCTGAAGGTTTCACTGCAATCTTTACAGGGTAACTGTCTCTCCGGACACTGCTGTCTTCTATGAACTGTTAACTAGAAAAATATTTCAGAATTGAGTTTGTGTACATAATACATCAGTGTTTTCAAACTTTTAAAATATATATTTCATTGATATTTTGCAGTGATATCATGCTGGGGGTGTTCTCAATATATGATCAATACAATCATTCATGGTCCCATTGAGGTGATTTTTAAAAACTGTTAATAACTAGCCAACTTGTGACTTATTTTATTTCAAAGGGCCATGTTTAACAACACATATCTCACCTGCTGTAATTCTGATCAAGTCAATTCTTTGTCAGACTGTGTTAAAAAAAAGTGCAGAATAAAATAAAACAGTATAAAAAGCCTCAGGCAAAGCATCCCTAAAATTAGCATCGCACCCCCGGGAATGTTAACATCAGCTGCAAAGTATAAATAAATATATAACATCCAGAATTTGGACGAAACCAAATCTAAACTTATGACTTAACAGAGTAAAACCAAACATACACATGTACGACTCACCTCTGAAAAGGTTTTGAAGCTTTCTTTACAGTGGGCACATTTGAAGGGCTTATCATCTTTGCTGTGGGTTGGCTGGTGTTGTGTCAGCTCCTCAGATGACGAAAATGTACGATCACAGACATAGCATGTGAAAAGAGTGTTTCCCTTTGAAAACAAGAAAAACAGTGAATAGATGCCTTTATAGGCATAACTAAAACTACAAACCACACTGAAGTTATACATATGACAGATACATTACCTGCTGCAGAACTTGCTTGTACTCTTCCCTGTGACTCTTTTTCATGTGTCTTTCCTTGGCTTTGGCACTACAGAAAGTGATGAAGCACTGAAAACACTGCAGATTTTCATGCTGGTCTACAAATCACAAGAGAACATTTACATATTTTCCAATTTGTTTTCTAAATATCTTACAACTGCCTTTGTATCTATCATACTCACATGATGTCACAGTTGGTACTGGGGGTCCATTTGTTGCAGGTTTTGGTTTAATTGGTTCTGCAGGCTTTGGGGGTGGCTCTTCTACAGGTGGATCTGGCAATGCCCGTCCCATCACAATATCCTCAATGTTCAAAATGTCAGAGTCCATTGTAGAGTTTCCGCACACCTAGAAAGTGGGAAGACAACACAGAAAACAAGATTAAGTTACGACCCAACTGATGATTGTTTTCAAATAAAGCGGTACTACTCCTAGTGGGCAATCTGTTGGCATTTTTGACTACTCATAATAGTTTTATTTTTTATTTCGTTGATGTATATTGCCAACAAATTTACGATAAAACCGCTAAAACTAAAACAGTCAACAGATGGCGACATTTAACAGATATTTAATAAGTAGCGGTACCGTTTATACTTGCATACGCTAAATGCCTTTTCAATTGCTTAAATTCTCAAGCAAAAAATCTTAACACTTTACTTTATAAACTCAAACGTTGACTTTACATTGCAGCAGAGGGCCATTAGCAACAGCTAAAGTGTTAGCTAAGGGGAAGCTAACGGTCGCGCCACTGCTATTGTCTTTACAATTTACAATTATTCGTACATAGTCGTGCAATCTAGAGGAAATCTAGAGACGGACAAGTAAGGCATCAAACATAAATGTAGAAAAAACTGCAAAGTTGATAAGAACTTGAAGAAGTGGTTCTTGCACGGCTGCGCGGGCTAACACAACATGTTAGCATTTAGCTGTAGCTAGTGCTAATCACAGAGAATTTGCGCTCATCATCACTGGATTTATTTTTACCGTTACTCCGCATTTTATGTTAAATTATGTGTAATTTTGCCATGCCATTTGTTTCAAGAGTGAAATCTTACAGTACCGTATTTCCCTTGCGTTCAGCAGCTTTCTGATGTAGTTTGAGTGAGTTTACTCTGAAGAAGTCACAGATCCATGCAACAGACACGGGACCTCACTTCCTGCTTTTGACGTGACGAGGACCGTCCGCTCTGACCCGCAAACACCGCCTCCTGTGCACTTGTCAAGCACACTGTACACATTTCACTACTTTATATCCTGCATTTATTTAATTTTAACTTATTCTACATTTAAATGTGACAGATACATTTGAAAACAGATATTTTTTATTGTGCAAAAGGAATTACACAACGAATTACCCAATTAATTTTGTGCATTATAAATAAAGTAAATTAGAAAATAAATACAAAAAGGAACAACACATTGACATTCATGAACGAAAGGGTACTGAACATTGCTGATAACTTTTGACCTTATTTTCTTGCTTGATGACCTTGACTGTGAAAATTTATGAAACAGTTGTGGTTACGTGAAATACAAAGGAATACACAACATTTAAGACAAAGTACTCGAGATGTCCTCTGACAGTCACCAAAACGGCACTTGCCCCCTTGTCCCTCCGCGAGTTGCTCAGGCCAGTGTCCTGAACCATCAAAGCGTGTGGCAGCATCAGGAAGAGGGCTTTCGTGTAGCAGGCTGGGGTTTGGAGCGTCACCGGGTGAATGGGCATCCTCTGTTTGATTGGCAAGTGAGTCCTGGGTGTCTAAACCACTGGCAAGGATCAAAGCCTTTGAGACTTCCAGTCTGAAGGCAAGTAGAGTTAAGGGTGAGCCATTATTTCTGGCATCCTGTCGATACAGCAGCCAGGAGTTAACCAAAGCAAGATCTGTCAGATACCAGAGCACTGTTTGAGGCCAGCAACTTGGAGAAAAAACAGCAGGGGGAATAGAATAGAGATTTTGCAAATCTTTGTTGAGGCGAGCTGATATGTGTGCCTTTTCAAAATTGTCAATAAGAGAAGCAATGTTTCTTTGGCCATTTCCTGTAGTAGAAAGGATGAAACCACAATGTGATCTCCGCAGCAACAATTTTCCATCAGAGCTTACAAACTCATCTCCTATTTGTCCTTTTGCTCCCCCTACTTGGCCAGCACTATGAATACCAGCTGCTAAAAGACGTTCCAGCATTGCAGGTGTGGAAAGTTCCTGCTTACAAAGGAAAACCATGCTACCTTTGGGGGGCATTTTCTCAGCTACACCCTCTTTGTCTGAAAAATCTAATTTGAGATCAAGATCCAAAACCATCCCACCAAAATCAACCATAGTTGTGCAATGAATTGAATGCTTGTTATTGTGAGTCCCTGTACTTAGTGGGAGTGGATTCTGATCAATGGCATAATCTCCCTGTCTCCTCAGAGAAGAACAGCCTTTCACAAAACACCCCAGGACAGGCTGAATCTTCCACAGAGGGTCAGTAGTTACCTTTTTACCATGTTGCAAATCACCATGGCTCCTGTTATCAGAATCATTTGAAAAAACAGTATTGCCATCTCTCCTACTGTTAGTACTGGTTTGCTGATTGGCTTGTGGACAGGCGAGTTTCAATAGACGAGACAGCTCAAGAAACCGGGGCATTGGCATAGCGTCAGCAACCAATGGGACCTTAGTTAATTCCTCCCAGTAAAGCCAGGGACTAGGAAACTGAAACACAAAGTAACATGCAAATCATTAAATAGCAAAAAACAACAGCAAAACAACAACAAAGAGACAGCAAGGAAATATCACAAACCTTTAAGCTTCCCATAGCAATGTGGATGCCGACAAACTGTGCAACTTCTTTAACAGTGACAGGACTGGACAAATTGTTAAGCTTATTAGTACAATGTGAGATTTCTCGCCATGTATCCCAGCTGAAGTACTCTGAAAAGTAATCAATGGGCTTTTTGGCAATATTATCCCTTCTTCTGTCTTGAACTGCAGATACACTATAAAAACAAAACAAGCAATTAAATATACAAAGACAAAGGAACATGCTAACGATCAACAAGTAAAAGCCAAGCATACCCAACATTGAACTGTTTTTTGTAGAAATTGGCCATTATTTCTTCTTCAGAGTTAAGATGAGAATCTGACCATTCAAAAGTGCAGTCCTCCTCATCAGAACATTGCAAAAGAAAGTCACGAAGATTTGGCGTCGTCTGCGCCTCAGTCACTGCATCTTCTACAAAACATCAAATACATCAACATCACTTAAAACACAAAAACACAAGCTCAAAACAAGAAATTTATTCGACAAAAGAAAAGTCTATTATTTCCAAATACAGCTGTGCGTGTCATTTTTTTGCCCAACACAAGGAGGCACTGTAATAAAGATGCAGTGGCTCTAGTGCACAGTGTAGTGTCCTTAAGCAAGACACTTCACGCACGTTGCCTAGTATGAATATAGTGTGTGCATGAGTAAATGGTGGGGATTGGCAGATGGTACAGATTGGCATGGCAGTCTTTTTTCCATCAGTTTGGTCCAGAGCAGTTGTGACTACACTAGAAGCTTACCACTAACTTGTAAGTAATAATTCAATGTAAAGTGCCTTGTTTGACTTTAAAGGCGCTATATAAATCCAGTGCTTTATTATTATTATCATTATAATTTCAATGCTTAAATTACTGCATTTGACACTCACCATGTCCATCATTAGAATTATTGGGTCCTGGTTGTGACCTCACTTCTTGTGGAACAGAAACTGCATCATCTGTCACCAGCAGATTCGGCATTAATATATTTTCTATTTGAACAAAAATGCAGTAATTGAAATGTTTAATATATTAGAATTCATATTTCTTACCTGCAGTGCGATGCTCTAGCTGATGGTTAACCTCTGATGATACAGGAGTGGTGTTTTCACCTGCTCCAACTAACACCTCCCTCTCCTCCTCTTTGACAGGGTAGAATATGCACTGACTCGAGTTGCAGTTTAGATCAGCTATGGCACTGTCTGTCGTCACCATAGCTTCTTTTAAAACAGAATAAAAGTAGTGAATTAATCTATTATTTTGATCTATTGTTTTACACGTCTTATATTTACCAGGACTTGAGGAATTGGAGTTTGGCTCTACGTTCCAGCAGATCTGTTCCCCTCTCTGTGGGGTCTGTCTGCTCTCTTCTTTCACAAGAACAGCCCTTATGTCACGGTGTGATGACTGTGCACTTGGACACCTGGAGACCCCTTGTGTTGAATCTGCAATGCTTTCCTCCACCTTGATGTCTTGGCTCTCATTTTCAAAATCCTACACAGTTAAAAGAAAATGTTGTTATGCTAATGATACAGTAAATAAGATGTAAAAATTGTGTTAAACCTGTTTTACTCTAGACTAAATGCCTGTCCTTTACCATATACTTACAGAACTTGACTGTTATTCGATTAGATAGAAAAGCCATATATAATAATAATAATAAAATAATCGTGAGACTTTTAGAAACATATTTGAGTCATTTCAATTTATAATAAAACTAAATGTATAGTGCTGTGAATGGAACACTCATTAATACCTGTGTTTGGTTCTTCTCTTTCTCAGCAGAAATAAGGGCTGACATTACCACTTTCTCCAGTACAATTCCTGGAGACGGATCCTTTTCCCAGTCACCATCTTCTTGTTGGATTTGTTCATTTGCTTCCTTCTCAGTGCTGCAGGATTCTTGGTCCATAGTGATGTCTCTGTCCAATGCAGAGGCAGAGGCTACATCTTTCTGAGCAGGTTTAGTTGTGTTCTGAACTTGGTGGCTGTCAACTTGGTTATTGTTCAAAACAGAGTCTAAAGCAGGTCTTTCATATAGTATCTCGCAGTCCTGTTGCTTTATCTGTTCTGACTCCTCACCGGATATCTCTCCTTTCTCACTCTCCTGCTCAGTACCAGTAATTCCTATGCGGCCAGTTTTATTTCTCTCAATCACTGTTTCCTCTTCTTCTTCTTTGATATCATGTTGATGTGTGGAGCAAGAAACCGTGTGTAAAGTTGGATCTTTTTGATTAGAAGCAACTCCTTTACTATTGGCAGTAACAGGTTCAATTTCTTTATTTTGTGAATTGACTTGTGATGGAGAGGCATCTTTATCGCTTTGTTCTCCAACTGTGACCAGATCTACCTCAAGAAGCAAGCCCTCCTTAATATCTTCATCAGTGGTGCCTTGAACTTCGATAGCAGTGCTGTTTTCCTTACTGCTAACTGCTATTTGAAGAGATGGTGAGACAACTTTAGGCTGGCTAGGCTTCACAGTAGTTTCCTCAATATCTTTTCTGCCCTTATCATAGTAAATGTCACAAGGAGGAACAGGTAAAGATGGTGATGTGTTCAAATCTGGAAAAGTAACACAACGTTCCCTGTCTAAGTCTGTTATTTCAGGTTCAGTATCCCAACCTGTATTCAAACTTTCTGTATCTTTACTAACTTGCTTTGGCAGCTGGTAAATATCCATCCTTGTCACCCCTTCGAAAAGATTTCCATTTGTAAACGTAATGCCAGGACTCTCTACAATATGCACTGTGGCCTTGTGATTTTGAAGCAAAGAAACGTCACCGAACCGTTGCCCACAATCCTTGCACTCAATAGCCCTCTTTGACGTTATCACTCCTTCAGTCTCCACTTTAGACGATGCTTTCCGCTTCCTGGTAGGTTTTGGTTTAGGTGGAGAGGCTTCCTCTTGCTTTTTGGATGTATGAAGAGAAGACAATAATGTGAGTGCTTTCTTGGCTCTACCTCCTTTTTTCTTGTTTTCAGGCAAAATCTCCTTCGAAGCAGGATTGGTTGGACTGTTCTTTTCCTTCGGGGATGTTTGGGTTTCACTCAGTAACACCTCTTGTGTCTTACCAGAGGCCTGTAAAGGATCCAATTTGTGGACTTTGAGCTGTGGCTGTTTGTGTCCTTTCAGCAGCAGTAGTGAATCTTGTATATGAGAAGTAGCTTTATCAGGGGTGTCAGATTTTGATTGTGGAGTGGTTTGCTCATTTGTTTTGTCCCTAGTTTTTTGTTTAATATTTGTTTTAGTCTTTTCGTTAACACTTTGAGATGGGATAATTTTCTTCTGTTTCTTTTTAAAAACAGGTGAAGTTACAACAATGTGCTTCTCGGTCTTCTTTGATCCAGCCTTTTGCTTTTTGTTATTTTTACTTTCTTTTTGTTTTGATGTCTGTTCATTGTCTTCACATGAAGTAGGTACTTCTATCTTTGCAGTACAATCAGAACTCACAGCTTTTTTGTCCTTTCTACCCCTTTTCTGTATTTTACTTTGACTTGGCGATTTCTCTTTTGAATCTTCTTTAGTTGGTTGCTTTGATGAGTTGCTAGTTTTTTTGCTTTGCTTTCCTTTACTTGGGGGGCCAAATTTCACAACAAGATGAGACTTTTTGGCTTTTTTACGTTTTGCAGTATTACTTGGGAATTCATCATATATGGATGACACAAATTCTTGCATGTATCCCTGAAAGAAAAATGCTTTTGGTGGTTTTCTTTTTCGTACTTTTACCAGTTCTTGAGCAGACATTACATTTATGGGAATCTCCGTGGGCTGCTCTACTTGCTTTACTTTCATTTGTGTGTTAACTGTCTTTCCCTCTTTTATCACTTCATCATGATTATCTAGTTTTTCTAATTCCTCAACAACTTTTGGTTCATCTGTTGCTATTTGTTCTGTAGTTGCTTCTTCTGCTTGTTCAAACGCTTTATCCACCTCTTCTCTAACATTTTGGAGGTTTAGATCAATACAGTTGGTTGGCATCAGTGAATCAGTCTCATCTTGAGTCACAGTTTCTGTCTGATATTCAGGAAGTGTCTCTTGGGGACTAAAGGTGCACACTGGACCAATATGTTGGTCTGTTTGTAAAGGTAACATTTCCAGCTCTACCGTAGACAATAGCGACTGAACAGACATGCTAGTCTCCTGCTCACTTATTGATGTCTCGTCAAGAGGACTGGCTAGTTCATTATTTTGAACAAATGTGGAAGGTGGAATTTCATTTTGAAGAATGTTTTCCGATTGCTCCAGTTCTGCAGTTGGAGTCAGCGCAGGGGTGAGTTCAAGAACAATAGTTTGATCAAGTGTTGATGAAAGATTTTGACCTAATACATTGTTATGACAAACTATTTCATTGGTTTGCAGATGCAAATCTGTATCCATGGACTGAAAAATCACCTCTGCTGCTGAATTCTCTCTTAAATTAGACTCCAAAGCAGAAAAAGAAGGGTTTAAAAGGTGTCCATCGGGCGTGATAGGCTCCAAGATAATGGTTTGCTCCATTGGATCTTCAATGGTGTTATTAGTCTTTGAGTTTAGGTCCATAAAATCAGCATGAGTTACTGGCTGTGCGATTTGCTGTACTTCCAGCGGTGGTGCATCAGGTGGTACTTGCCCCAAAATGACTACCTGGTTCACTTTTTGTACATTTCCCAACGATTCAATTAGTTTGCGAAGCTGTTCAGTGTCGATGTTGGCATCAACTTTTTGCAAAGGTCCATTAGGTCCAATTTGCAGAAGAGACGACTGCGAAATTGAAATGGGAGTAATGGTGGGTGTACACTGCTTCACCAGTTGTACACTTGTTTTGGTCAGTGCTGATTTTGAGATGTTGTGCTTTTTCTTCATGTGGTAATGCCTTGTCTTTGTAGTTTTGAAGGTTGCTTTACAAATGGAACAGGTGTAAATAGCTGAAGGTGCACCTAGCAAGGAAAAACAGAGTTAGCTTAATTAAACTTAGCTGATTCTAAAAAGTGCTTAAGGTTCTCAGGTAAACTAATATTAGGGCATGTTAGATGCTAACCTGACTGGACAAGTGAGAGTGAGATCAGATTTTATGACAAATTTCTTTTACTTAGTATTGTAGTGTAAAGTTTGTACATTTTTATACAATAACCCTGTTTTGATGAATTTTCTGTCAAAAATATTGTTGCACTTTTCAGTGGTCTTATGTAATAACATTGCTTGCAGGGTGTAGGTTCTCTACAAGAACAAGAAATCTAGTGACACTTTATTCTCACTAGAGAGGTACAATTCTCATTACTCAATATAAAAGATGCAAACACAAATATTTAAAGTAAATCTATATTACTTCAAAACCCTTCAAAACTAGCTTACCTTGTTTCTTTGCCTGAGCTCCCTCTGGTAAGTGGGACTCGATGTGTTTCTGCAGGGCTTTGGGCATGGTGAACCTCTTCCCACACTCTTTGCACACATACGGCCTTTCTCCAGTGTGCGTGCGACAGTGGTACTTGAGTAACGTCAACGTTTTGCATGGTTTCCCACACTGTGTGCAGGTGTATCCATGCTGTCCGAAATGAACCTTTTTATGAATTGAGAGCTCTGACAATTTACCAAATGTCTGGGCACAGATAGGGCATTTAAAGGGGTTCCTCTCTATATGAGTCTTTTGATGGGCCATGAGTTCAGTAGAGTTTGTGAAATGGCGATCACAGACGTAGCAGGCAAAGAGGGCGTTCCTAAGAATGGACTGCTCATATTCAGCAGGATGACTGGACTTCAGGTGACGCTCTTTGCTCTTGTGGTCACTGAATATTATGTGGCATTCAATGCACTGGAGAGAAATCTGGGATGCTAAGAGAAAGGAGAGAAAATATGTTACTGATCAATTTTAAAAGGTGTGCAAATCAAAAACACAATTAAGATAATTCCCATTCACACAGCACAACATGCTATTTCAACAAGCTCATCATTAAATTGGTCTAAAAATCAACATGTCTTCCTTGTTAAAATAACTACTGTGTTTACTTATTTTTATCACCAGCACAGTTTGTCTCAATGTAAACCTGTTTGAAATACTGCAGTAAAAGGGCCAAAAGGACTATACTGCAAGTGTAACCAATATCTTTTATGAATGGTAGAAAATGTTTCAAAGGTAGGAATCTGAACACTGTTTTAGAAATTAAAAACATTTTTTATAACATCCATTAATTCATCTTTGCCTGCTTTTCTTTATAATCCTATACAATGTTACCAATTGTTAATAATAGGCACTTGATGCACAAACAACCACAGTTGTTTGGGGCATGCACAATTCTTGCATGGCAATAATTTAACTGTATTACTCACAAGTGAGAGGTATGGCCAGAGGTTTGGACATGTCCATTTTTAGTGGGTCCGTCATAGCTTTTTTAGATGGGATATATTTCTTTCCAACTCGCGCAGCTTTATCCTGTTTTTTAGGTTTTGACTGAACATTTTTAGCATTCAAGTCAGGACCAACAGGAGTGTTGTCCAATTGTGAATCCAAATTGGGCTTTGACGAGTTTTTTGATGGAGTAAAGACCATGGTGTCAGTAGTTTCTTCAGGGATCCCTGTTGATGTGTGTTCTTCTATCTCTTCAAGGGCAATGACTAAAGGGTCATCATGATCTACTGCAGATAGATTGTCCTCCTCCATGAGATGTGGTTCTTGCAGCAAGGTGTCTGCGTTAGAACCACAGTTCATCTGGACTGAAGTCTGCATCTTGCCCTTCTTAGTAGCTCAAAAGTTCATCAGCCTATAAACAAATGTTCACAGCATTATTGTTAAACATAATATTAATATTATATATATGTTACTACATATTGGTTTAAATTCACTAATAATGTGCGAGGTTGCTTTAAAAAGTTTCAAAAGGCGCCTTTGTTAGTCAAGAGGAGGCGACAGCTGGTAGGCAATGAATGGACTTAACCCAATTGTATTATAAATGGAAACAAAGGCTATACCACAGAAACACGTAGTATTTTGCAAAGGTTATGTGGTCATTACCGTACTATATAAATAATAATCTTGTACACCTCTTTCAACATTACAATTGTTAGCCTGTTAGCTTTTGCACTGGTTTACGGGTAATATTACAATTATTTGCACTTCCAAGATGATACCGAGTCTATAACTGGAGCTAGAAAATGGTAGGCAAATGGGGTCAAAATAAATGATCAAATATGTAAAAATGAAGACATAAGTTACCTGGCTACATTCAGTCGATCACCAGACCGCCCAAACATCCCATCCCTCGGCTCTGCTCTGCCCATGGTTCCTGCACAAAGCAACTGAGCCTGCCGCTGCAGCCTGGTGACGACATGCACGATAACAGTGCAAGGGATTGTGGGAATTGTAGTTTCTCGGGTAGAAAGTTTAAAGCGTGGCCTGCCAATAGACTGACTGACTAAGTATATACAGTACTGTGCAAAAGTTTTAGGCAGGTGCGGAAAAAAATGCTGTAAACAAAGAACGCTTTCAAAAATATAAATAATGATGATTTGTTTTGATCAATTTACAAAATGCAAAGAGAGCGAACAAGAAGTTGTGTCATCGACTGGGATTACATAAAGAGACAGAAGGATGTGAGGAATCCACATCCACACAAGATCTGTGCTTAGTTCTTTAAGATGTTTGAAACCCTACCAGCTGAGTTCCTTCAGGAATTGTATACCTAGAAGAAAGGATGCTCTTTCGAAGGCAAAGGGTGGTCACACCAAATACTAATTGATTTAGATTTCTTTTTTGTTCATTCACTGCATTTTGTGATGAAAATAAATGATTAACACTTCCATTTTTGAAGGCATTCCTAGTTTGCAGCATTTTTTCTACACCTACCTTTAACACAGTACTGTATATTTTAAAACTTCAGAAAACAGAATGGTCACCTGTCATTCTATACACAAGCATGAAACCGAATAGCTTTCATACATTTCAGTTTATTTAGTTTTGTTACAGAAGTGAAGCACAGAGAAATAAAATCATACCTATTTCTAAAGAAAAGTTAGAATCTTTGCCAATATGTTCTTCTCGTCTAATAATACAGCATAATCACCATAGACTCAATATAACATTGGAATCTCTCCGGTTGCATGCTGGATATAATGGCTATGCAGCTGGGAAACTTCATCAAATCCCATATCACAATCACAACATTCCCATTCCCAACATTTGGATCCAGGTGTGCCAGATTTTTTAGTGTGATCAATTCCACTCTGGGAGTCCATATCAATTTCACCTGCTTTTGACAGCGTCTGCAAAGTGGTCTGCAGTTGTTTCCTATCGTCATTATTGAGGCGACGGATTTTTTGTCTTGACGCCCAACCGGACTTGAGTCTTGATTTAAAAGGATTGATCATATGATGTCTTTTTTTATGTGCGTACAAAGTTGCAGAATGTGAGAAGGCTTTACCACAATATGTGCATATGTGTGGCTTTGCACCTGTGTGGAGGTTGTAATGATCATTTAAATGTCTCAAAAACAAAAAGCGCTTATTGCAAACAGTGCAACAATACCGCCTACATCTGTGCAAATACATGTGATTTTTATATATACTATGATCAGTAAATCCTTTAGCACAGGTGAAACACCAAAACGGCCTCTCTTCGTGGAGCTTTAAGTGGCCTTTCCAAGAAAGGACAGATGCAAAGTTTTTGTTACACGGATCACATCTGAGGTTTGAGCTGCACGTTTTGTTCAGTTTACGGTGATTAATCAAACCATCTTGTGTAGGAAACGCACATCCACATACAAGACAGTCGAATAGATTATTCTTTTGTTCACTCTCCAATTCATGCATCTTCTTATGTTTTTTGTAAGCATGCAGGTAAAAATATAATTTGTCACAAAGTTTGCATTTGTAAAATGTCCGGGAATAAATGTCAGACTCATTTAAAGCAGATTCATCAGACCCACTGCCCTCATCGGTCTCCAGGGATTCTTCAAGGCGCCGTGAGGCACGCCGATGAGCTGCAAGAGAGATAATCATCAATTTGATAAGTTAACAATAAGAGCTTGTCATGTGATGAATTCAATCAATACAATACAGCATGAGTAACTTTGTAAATTTAGAACAGAATTACTGATAAAAGCAAATTATTAATGCTTCATGTATTAATGATCAAAAAACAAGACTAAACACAGCATGTATAGCACTATTTATTGTTACACTATTTACATCACCTTTTCCCAGATCAGAGGTTATACAAGTGAAACAACATTTTCTTGGTCATCGAAAGAAAACAATATAAATCAATCTGAAGTGTAACATAAGCTAGTATCACTAAAGTAAGACAAGCTTCACCACAAGAAAGATCTGTCGACAAAAACTTAAAAAAGCAATTTGATTGAAAGTATTTCTTAATTCATTAATTAATGAGGGGCATTAAAAAGTACAAGACAATCAAGACATGTCTGTTTTACTTGATTTGGTGATTTAATAAAGTGAGAAATTGTGCATTCTGAATGATATATTGTTGGTTAAGTTGCCATTTGTTTAGAACCATATTAGGTGGCTGAATGATAAACATGCATCAAATTTTCCAACAAAAGCTTTTACTGTCATATAGACAATGAATAGGTCTATGAAGTTGTGTTTGAAACAAGTTAGCCAATGTGAGGGAGATAAGTTCACATGAACACTAAGGAGTGTTTACATTTTACATAAACTTTTCAAACAAAATACATGTGAAAGAACAGTCCTCAGTTCTCATCAGCATTGATAGTTCAAAAAACATGTGTTCACTGTCGTGCTTTTTGTGAGAAAAGGCAGTTCAACATTCAAGACAAGTGCAGTAACACTCCTCCTGTCTGAACAGCAGCGGCACACTCCTGATGATGCTCTATGAGTTCCTGTATGTCACTAAAGGTGCTTGGGCAAGAGGAGCAGTGGTAGGAGCCAGTGTTACAATACTCCCTTTTATGTTTTTCAAGTGACATTGGAGATAAAAAGCCTTTGCCACAGTTTTGACACTCATGGAGGGCTTTATCATCAGAAATCAGCACTGGATCATTAAGAGTTGAAATAGCTCTGTCTGCAGAATAGACACTAGCTGCTATAGCTGTAGCGGCATTGATTCTAAGGCGAAGTTCGTTCGGAAGGCTACCCCGAATTTTGTCATGCCAAATGAAGTGCTGCTGCAGTTGATTCTCCGTCCAAAAGCCACTGCAGCAAAGCGCACACCTAAACGGTCGACTTTTTGCCTTAGTTTTGTGGTTTTCCAATTGCTCTTTGGCTGAAAAGGCTTTCCCACACTTGTCACACTTGAAGAATTTGGCTGCATGTTTGGAAGGATTATCAGGTAAAATGATGCTAATGTCTTGGGTAATGTCTTTTTTAACTTTTAAAGTGGCACTATGAGAATCGTAATCACTCCCAATATTGACGTTTGAAATAGTTTGAGCAAGCGGACTGTCCTTTTTTGTATTTTTTGTTTCAACTGG
Organism: Odontamblyopus rebecca; assembly: GCA_030686955.1. Lineage (NCBI taxonomy): Eukaryota > Metazoa > Chordata > Actinopteri > Gobiiformes > Gobiidae > Odontamblyopus > Odontamblyopus rebecca. The sequence goes on from CM060657.1 coordinate 26,628,792, forward strand.
ACTAGTTTCCTCTGAACTCTCACACTCAGCTTGCTCCTGTGCTTCATTACTCCCTTTCTTAGTGCCTTTGTTCCTGCCTTCTGAATGCGCTTGCCACTTGTGAGCCCGAAGGCCTCTGATATTTCTGAATGACATAGAGCAAAGTTGACAACGTGGCAGTTTAGACAGTTTAATAGTTTGAAATTCAGACTCGCTACTCTCTTTTTTCAGACCATCACCTGAACTACCCAATGTATCTTGCATTAAAGAGTTGCAATGAACACTTTTAATATGATCATCCAGTCGTGAACTTGTCTGAAAGTTTAGGGTGCATTCAGTACAGGAAAATGTGTCATGTTCCCTTGGGACTTTATTCCCAACAGTTACAGAAGGAACTGGTTTTTGCTCATTGATCTGACACTGAGAGTTAACCAACTGGTGGCGCTGAAGCACATAAAGGTTAAAAAACTTTTTCTGACATTTGTCACATTTGAATGGGCCAGAGTCTGACTTCTTAGATTCTGGTGCCATCTCCTCCGAGTCTGGAGAAGGCGTAGTACATGATTTGTTTTTGTGCCACCTTTTATGAGAGCCAAGGGCTGAGTTAGACACAAAGCGTCGTCCACAGTCTGCACAGCTAAACATACCTTTACTTGAATCGTCTACTTTTGATTTCTTAACCAAAGCTTTTGCTTTAGCTAATGCTTTGTGGCTATCTGTGTGAATTCTTTTATGGAAATTTAATGCTCCAACCACTGAAAAGCTTCGCTCACACACTTTACATTTGTATTTTAACTCATCAGTTTTATCATTTTCTAAATGGTTTTCTTTCTGGTTATTAGATTTACTCTCAGTTTGAATGACACCAGCTGAGTCTTTATCTGGTGGCTGTGCACTGTTCTCTCTCTTAGTGCAAAGTTTTCTATGTGCTCGTAGGGAGGATTTTTTATTAAAAAGAGCAAAGCAGGTTGGGCACTGGAGGTCCTCCACAGGGTCTCCAGACCTGTGAGAAGGTGGTGAGTACCCACTCTCATAACCATGGCTCTTCATATGAAACTGAAGGGCTTTAGCTCGCGAAAAACGCTTTCCACAGTCTGGGCAGCTATATGTATTCTTTTGCAACTGCTCAACCTGATACTGAAAAGACTTGATTGGTGGCGGTAGTAGCTGGTTATTATGCACAGCCCGGTGCCGGAGGAGGCCAGAAAGGAGACGAAAAGACCGGTTACAGATGTCGCATTTGTGATCTCCATTTTCATGTTTCCGCATATGCAAGGACATAATCCCTTTGTGACGAAATTTTCTGCCACAAACAGGGCACGCGACTTTAAAACTTGTGCGGGAGTGTCCATTAGTAAATGGCCCCCCAAAACCCTTTCTCAGTCTCAATTCTGTGCATTGCATGGGACTTGACTTATGATGAGAAAAGGCCCCTAAAGACCAGAATCCCTTGCCACACTGTTCACAATGGTAAATTTTGGGACCTAACAGAGTTTTCTTGGGATTGTACTCCCTCTTTGAATCTAAACTGTCCTTGCTTTGTGAAGAGGTAAAGTCAACATAGTTAACAAAGTCTGCTGTATGTGGAAAAATCACGGTCTTTGCTTCCTGAAAGTGCTTGTTTATGGTTTCACAGGAGCTTAAATCAAGAGGTTCAATTGTTTCTGACTGACCTTGAGTCACCTGTCTTCTTCTGCGAACGTCATGCCACATTCTGTGAACACGCAGAGATACTGGATTTGTGAACCATCGGTAACAATCTGGGCAGTCATGTCTGTCTTCTGTTGCTGGCCCGGGCTCCCCATAGTCAATCTGTACAATTTTTAAATTCATGTTAGGTTTTGACACCACTTTCTGGTGAATAGCCAAGTCCCCATCCTCTCTTACCTCATAATCAGATTCACAGACAAGCTCCAAGTCAGAGTTTTCATCTTGCTCTGTATTATCTTCAGACTCACTTGAACTACTACTGATCACTTTCACAATCAAGTCCCCGGGTTCAAGGCTCTCCTCATCATCTTCAGTGTCAATTACATGCCTGTCTCCAAGAATAGGGGTTTGGAACATACTATCAACGCCCTCAGTTTGTTTAGTGGTTTCACTCTCCAATGTCATCTCTGTGTTCATTTGAGGTAGCACTGTTTCATTATAAACATCATTGTGATTTAGTTCATGGGAGTGTAGAGCCGAAGCCCTGGAAAACTTAAGCCCACAAACTTTACATTCAAATGATTTTTTTTGTAGCTGGCACACTTGGTGAAGAAATGATTTTGATGCAATCTCTTTAGTGTGTGCAAGTCGCTGATGTCGCTGAAAAAAAGTTAACGTTTTGAATGTTTTGTCACATTCTTCACAACGGAATTTACTAACAGTGTCAGGATTATGCCACCGCACATGGCTGGCAAGAGCAGTATAACCACTAAATGTCTTATTACATTGGGTACACTGAAAACCATCATTTCTCTTTTGCTTATCAAACAATTCCTCAGGTGTACAACGTCCATTACGGCTAAATCGTTTATGGGTTTTCAACCTCAAAAGAGTTGCAAACGATTTACCACATGAGCACCCATACATGTTTACAGTCCTAGTAGGAGTTTCCATTGACTTGTCCTCTGCTCTCTGGTCAGAGCCAAGTGATTCAGGCGAACTCCTGCTTTTCTTCACCAACTTTCCCTCATGACACCGACGATGAGCGTCCAGAGCTGAGGCACGAGAATAACTCCTTCCACAAAACTCGCACTGAAATGACTTCTTTTGCAAATGTTCCAAGTTGTGAAAAACTGATTTTGAAGCTTGTCTGTGAGATCGCTGATGGTTGAGGAAGTATCCAAACACTTCATAAGACTTTCCGCACTCTTCACATTGATAGGGATGCTGCCGATTTATCCCAGGATCCATCAGTTCAGACAAGTCATTTGGAATCAATTCACTATTCTCTGTATCATCTTGTGAATGGAAATCATGCACTGTTGTCTCATGGTTCGTCTCAGCATCTTTCTCGTCAGGTGACAGGGTCTCTTGACAGGTGCCGTCATCTTCCTGGGAATGCTGTTGAAGGTGAATTAGGTAAGTGGCCTCTTCTCTGAAGGCATCTCCACACTTTTGACAGCAGAAAACCTCATCTCCTGGAAATAGAGTTGAAAAAGGAATCAGGACCATTTTTTCCTCTTTAAAATAAGGAACAAGCAAGTTTATTTATATATCATAAATAACATGATCTAGACAATTCCTTCAATTCCGGCTTCTACAACCTTTTTATGCCCGAGAGCTACACAAATGCAGTCACAATATAACAGTGACAGCTAGCCTTAGATGAATACAGATAAAACCCCTAGAAAACATAAAACATTATCCATTTTAAGGGCACAAAGATGTGCATATAAAGAATACATACAATGACAATGGATGGACGAATCAAATTCGAATTTAAATTCTTCGTATATATAATGTATAATTCCTAAATGTTACGGGCAGGGTTCTACACTAACTTTTTTTTTCCAGGAGCACACGTGCCCCTAAGTTAAATATTTTAGGAGCACAGAAAAAAAAAAGGGGGCACAAGTAGGTTTTCGTTTGAACGATTATTACAGTGCAGAACTTGCGCACACCAACACCAACCCTGAATAAATTTAATACAAAAAAACTAAATAATTATGACTGTACTTTTCCTGCATGATCGCAATGTTTTTATAAATATATCTTCATTTTATCTGATTAATATTTAGACTTAAAATAAGCCAAACAAACTGCACTGCACTTGAACACGCTGTGGCCCTTTTTGGACGTTCACCCACAATTTAAGAACCTCTTCTTTAAGAGAACTTCCATTGGCACTTTACACAAAACTGTTTCAAAGTGTAAAAAGTGGGTAGGATTTTTAAACCTGTATTTTCAAATTCCTAAATGGAGTTACATTCTCTTACTGGTTTTACAGTGGTTTTTAGCCTCTGCACATTTACCAAACAAAACGCACATTGTGACAGATTTATTTGGAAAACTTCAGCCCACATACCGCCTGCTCTGTGCCCTAGGTCTGCTCTGTGCGGACACGGATATAAAATTAGTATTGGCGTATTTGACGTGAGGCGGATGGACAGGTGGGATGTTTAACCTGCCCTGTGATGCAGGCTGAGGGTGGCGCTGTGGTGCCGCGCAGTGTCCGCGGGCTCCAGCGCACAGATTCCGCACACTGGTACAAGTTTATTGCCGACAGTAGCGGCCGTAATGAAATATGATCACACTCAGTATTCAGACCCCGAGTCCGTGACAAGACCGAGTCCGAAACACGACCAAGACAAAACTCTCGCTTTGTTGGAGGACGAAGTCCAGTGACATGGGGGTGTCTATTGAGTGGTGGGACAGGTGTGGGTCCTGCTGCGGGGCACTCCTCGTTTAAGGTGGGCATGTGTGTTTTGAAGCGGAGTTTGTTCGTATGAGTGATATCAGCCACAAGCAAAGCTCGTATGCTGGAGTCGTGCGAGGTCGGAGGTGTCGTGTCTGGGCACGGTTCGGTTGCGCTCGAGCTGGGCAGGCGTGCAGCGCTTTAGGGGCGATCCAGGCATGGGCACGATTCTAAAGTCCTAGTGTGAGTTTGCCCCTAATGTTTGACACATGTAGAACGTTTAGCTCGTCAGTTACGTCTGTGCGCAGCTCTCCTTATTGTGGCTGCAGAAGCACTCGCACTGGTGCGAGTGGTTTGTTTTCCTCGTTCGCACAGCAAAATATTTACAAATGCAAGTGAAATGGGCGCACTGTAGAGCCCTGGTTACGGGCAACTCCAAGCTACAGGTGAGACACCCCTGATCGAGATAAAAGGCAACTGAATGTAACTGGTTGCTGGGTGGTTATGACTGTCACATGATGGCGGGATTTGAAAGGCACAAACACAGTTTGTTGTCATAAAGTCAACTGGAGTTTACAGTCTTTGAAAATTACCTCAATTGTTAACCATAAATAATTCCCTTCATTATTACCATTATATGCCTTGCAAACAACAGCAGAAATGTTTAACAGGTCTGGCTACTTTTTTTTAACAATATGTGTTTGTTATTAGCCGATAGTTAAATATGTAAATAATGACGTATACGATAGGAAAGGTTGTTTAAGAATATGAAGAACAATTGTTGGGTTACCAATGAAAAATATAATATTTAAAAAGTAAAACATTTACATTTCTTTAACAATAACCTATCAAGGGACTGCAGGAGTAAAACTGAATTTATGCAATAACCTAGAACTAAGCAACTTTACTGTTTTTCTTTGTACGGGGACGATGTACATGACAAACACAAGTCACACGCCGAAAAAACGAGTGTGTTTGAGGTGGTAATTCATTTAGTGCAAAAGTATTTTGTAAACAAATCTGTTACTTTCAGTGCTGTTATCAGCAGATGGCTGCTCGTTTCCAGATGCTTCATCATCTTCATGATCATCTTGACTGACCACGTTTTCTCCGCTCTCCTCGTCCGTAAGTCCCACAGCAGCCTCGTCCATCTTGGTAGCCCGTTGCTAAGACCGCGTTAGCTTCGGTGCAGTGATGTGATGATCATTGTATTGAAACGCCCTGCCTACAGACCAAACACACGTACGATCTGTATTCACATTTAACAGGATAACAGTGCAGTTTAGGCCTTGGGCAGCAAATCTCTTACAGTTTCAGAGCTCTTTTCCTCGCAGCTGGAGCGGTTTCCTGCGGCTCTCTGTAGCTCCTGCTCCTTCTTCTCTTTGGTTCACTGTGGCAGATTGTTGGGCGCATTATCGCCCTCTACTGTAGAATACCGGGGGTGACATGTAGTTCAGTAAGAGCGTTTGTCCACTGATCCAAAGGTTGGCGGTTCGAATCCCGCTCTCGACAAAAACATCATTGGTTGGCTCCCACAGATGAATGCTGTCATTGTGTCCTTGGCCAAGACACTTAACCCACCTCGCCCCCAGTGTCTGCGTACACCGGTGTATGAATGTGTGTGTGAATCGGTGATTGGTTCCTTGTTGTAAAGGGCTGTGAGTGCCTTGAAGGTGGAAAAGTGCTATATAAAGATTTTAGCATTTACTACGCCTGCGTGATGTGTTTAGTGTTCATGGATCTATAATAAGAAATTCTTATTCATGTTAATAATAGATCATATCTTTTTATACTTTCTATCTTTGTGTTGTACATAATGTAATTACAAATTACAAATAAATGCATTGGCATAACTTTTGCTTAAAGATGTTTTAGTGATTATTGCAACTTCAGTGAAACCTAGAGATAGGCTGCCACTTCTTTTTCAAACCACCAGAAATGATCTTGTCTATTCTTACACCAGTTGTACAAAGACAAATGTACACAAATGGATATTTTATTTGTGTTTGATCTGGATACACAACTTGTTACTTATTTGAAACAACACTCCAAGAACTTTTATAGAGGTAGAAAGATGAATGAATTGATTAATTAAACAGTATCTTCGCAGAATACACAGCACTTGAACAAAAATCACAGTCTATAAATTATTGGCAATCTTTTGCTAAACCAATCTTTGAAATTTATATGCACAAAAATTAGCAAACAAAATTAAATATATTACATATACTCATCACATCATACCATTTGTTAATTTTACAAATCTGAATTTTTAGAAATGGCACAAAACATGGGATCTGTCTAGCATACAAATACAGTAGACATATCAAATAATTAAAGGCACTGGCACATAGACTGACAAGAATAAAGTTTAGAAAATTATTGAAATCCAATGTTCTTGGTAAGTGAAATGACTAAAGGAAAAAAATCTATCCTAAAATTTAAGACAAAAATAAACATGAAGTTTAGATGGAAAATAGCCATGACACCACTTCACTGGAGCTTTAGTAAATAAAATAAAAAAGAAAAAGGAAAAAAAAACCCTCAGGCCTAACATGTGATTAGCATTAAAAGCTATATTTCTCCTTGGGCATGCTGCATGTAGTGCAATTGCAGATCTACCTCTCGAGGCAGAGTACAGCCACAGATCATACATTGGTGGAGACGATCAGATGGAAAGGACAAACGAGGGCCAAGTTTGTGAGCTTCTCGCTGAGGGGGAAGTTGGGATATAGACAGGGCCTGAGAGACTTGTGGCGGGAAAAAGAGATTTGGGTGTGGTGGTCTTGGGAGTGCACCCACAGGGACTGAATGAAGAGTGTGTGCGGCTGTAAGACCCATGGGTGGGAGAGTGGCAAGAGGTGGGAAGAACGGAGGCGCCTGGTTTATGATTAATTTCGCGCCTGTTGCCATTGCCTGTTGCTGTTGCAGTTCCTGTACATTTGCTGGTTTGAGCATCGTCTGAGCAGACACTGGGTTACTCTGAAAACCCCATATTGGTGCACTTATGGCCTGACCAAACTGATGAGGTTCATACTGAATCGATATGGGGACAGTAGTAGTCTGGCTTTGAACACCCCAGCTCGGAGACAGCTGCTTTTGCTGCAGTTGCAGTTGCAAATCTGGGTTACTCACCAAGTGGTCAGAAGATTTTAAACTTTTTTGCATGGCAGGCAATGTCTGCATGTCCCATCGAGAAAGTCCATGAGGGGCGATTTGTGCTAAAGATGCATTAGGAAAACCTGACACCCATGGCTTTTCCGTATGACAAATCGTCTGCACCTGTGGATTACCCATGTCCCATGTGCGGAGCTCTTCTTTTTTGAGGGAAGAAGACATTTTAGTTTGCGAGGGCTTTGGAGGAGCCTGCCGTGTGGTTAGCTGGACCTCTTGACTCAGTTTTTTTGGAGTGTTGTGTGAATTTGGATTTGGTGCAGCAGGTCTAACACTCCACAGTGCTGCTCCGTCCATGTAAGAGCTAGAAAGAGTGAATTCAGAATGCACAGAGCTTGTGGAAACTATAGTGGAAGGCGTACTCCATGCAACGGCTTTTAGTTGTCTGTGTTGCTCAGTTTCAGCTGCTGATGAAGGGCTTGATTTTTTTGACACAAATGAAGAACCAGGGCCAATACAGGAGGGCGAATTTTCCATTATGTGTGATGGCTCTATAGTTTGTCCAGACATGGAGCGTGGCTGTGAGGAATTCTCAAACGACATGGCCTGTGATCCTACATAGGTCTGCTGCACAGATAGGGCGGGCATTACTTCAGGTTGTAGCTCCGGTAACACTGGCTCATTCAGCTGCCGGGGTTTTTGATCCACACCAGCTGTGAGAGGTGGGTGGTCAGCAATTGGGTGTAACTCAGCATCTCCTACTGGAATATTAGACGAACTAGATGCGTCAACCATCCCCGATCCTGCAAATGATCTAGACATGCCTAGAGTGTCGCCACTACCTCCTGCTCTCCTCCTATCCTTTATCTGCAAGGAGTTATTTTGGTTCTGACGTTTGTGAGTTTTCCTGTGTGCCAGTAGGCTACTTAACCAGTTAAAAGATCTGTTACACACCTCACAGCGGTGAGGTCTAAAACCTGTGTGAGTGTTCATGTGGTCAAGAAGCTGATAGGCTAATCCAAAGGTTTTTTCACATACATTACACCTGTGAGGTTTGTCACCTTTATGAGAAAGCATATGCTGTTTCAGTTGAGTTTCATCACTGAATCCTTTGAGACAAGTGCTACAACGAAATGTTTTCTGATGTAGCTTTTGATGTGTTTTCATGTTCTGCAAAAAAGCAAAAGCTCTACCACAATCGGGGCATTTGTGTGGCCTTTTGCTCGTATGCATTATAAGATGTTGCTGTAAGTAGCTACTGAATCTAAAGCCTTTACCACACACTTTGCATTGGTATGGTTTGTCCTTTGGGTGTATACGCATGTGTAACTCCAACACTGAGCGATGGCGAAAAGATTTACCACAATCAGGACATGTAAATGACTTAACATCATCAATATTTTCTAGTTTATTATCATTGCTTTGAGATGGAACGGTTTTTGAAGGTAAAATTGGCATATTATTTTGTGAATCCGATTTATGAACACTAGATATATGCATTTTTAAACTCAACTCATCACTGTAGATGTTGGGGCAGTGAGGGCAGTTGTGTCCTTTGTCCCACTTCAGTGGTTCCTTCGGTAACCTGGTTCTGTCCATCATTTCATACTCAGCCTCATGACTGCGCAAGTGGGTCCTTAAATTGGCGGGTGTCGAGTAGTTTTGGGTGCAAAGTGGACACTTATAGGTGCATGGTACATCCTTGTTTTGTAATACGTTTTCTTTTTCAGATCTTTTCACCAGTGCATGTCCTGAAGTAGGGGAATCATTTTTTGTCTTCTCGGTTGTAGTAACAGAAATTATACCAAGTGCATGTTGCCGGCAGTGAGCCTTCAAATTCTGGGCAAAAGCAAATGTTTTCCCACATTCAGAGCAGCAAAAAGGTTTCTGTCCCGTATGGAGATATTGGTGCTGGTGCAAAAGGCTGCTGTACTTAAAGGACTTACCACAGACCTTGCACACAAATAAGGACCTCTCTGTGTGTTTAAGACGATGCTCTGTCATGAGGGAGTAGTGCTTGAAAACCATACCACAATCAGGACACTCATATGGTTTGAGAACTCCGTGGCTGGCTCCAAACTGGTGGGCACCCAATGCTGTTGGGTTAGGGAAAGTTTGATCACACTCAGGACACTGAAATTTTTCATGGGAGTGAGACAGAATATGTCTAAGCATAGATGGTCTATGTTTAAATTCTTGACGACAAATTGGGCAGTGAAAAAGTATATCATCTGAATAACTGCACTTATGTAACCTCAATTTTTCCACTGTAAGGAACACTGTGGAACACTCGGCACATTGAAAGTTCTTCTGCTCCTTTTTGCTCCCTCCTTTTTTTCCAGTTAAACGTTCAGGCTCTTTTTCTTTATGCTCATTTCTATGTTTTATAAAGCTACTACGCTGTTGAAAAGTAAGGCCGCACTCCTTACAGGTGAGGGGTTTGAGCTCATCTTCATGTAAATGAAAATGGCGATGCAAGTTGAAGGTCTCTCGTCGGTTGAAGATCTTGCCACACTCCTTACAGACCATACGTCTTTTCATTTGTTTTGTGGATGGTTCCAGATCATCTTCTTTCTCTGCCTCTTTCTCTGCCTCTTTCTCTGCCTCTTTCTCTGCCTCTTTCTCTGCCTCTTTCTCTGCCTCTTTCTCTGCCTCTTTCTCTGCCTCTTTCTCTGCCTCTTCCTCTTTGCCATTAGCCTCTCCTTTCGGCTCCACTGATATTTCTTCCCCTGTGCTTATCTTCTCTTGGGAATTTTCTGGTTGATTAATCTCCATTTCACTCGCTGCACTGGTCATTTTGGTTGAACAGTTACCTTCTTCAACACTCTTAGTTATAGGGCTGAGTTCTGCAAACAAAAAGCACCATGGTAATCAAAATATAAGACCATGCAAATTGCAGTCTTTTGAATAGGCAAAAGACCTCATATCATTTTACATAAGTAGAGGGAGCTGAACCACATGCATTGCGAAAATTGCGAAAACTGACTGACACAGCAAAGTAATTAGTTGGCATTTCCATCAAAGTTATTGGCATACCTTGTTTAGGACTTCGCATTTCCTCAGGTGCACGCACGTCCTCGGTGCAGTCCTCGCTTTCAGACCAGATTAGTGAACTCAGCTCACACGCTCCGTTTTCAGTCACCGGTTTGTGGTTTTCGGGTGAATTCCCTGTTGTGCTGTCTGCCTCTGCTCTGGGCTGGACGTTATCGTCGGAATGGGCCGTGCAGACTGGGATGTCGGCAGCAGCAACCACGGATGTGGCGGCAATGGATTTCTGTACGAACCCCAGACTATGTGTTGTGTCTTCTGCCGTGCTCTCATCTTTCTGCCCAAAAATCTCCGGGTTCACAGACGCGAGGGTGTCCCAAGGTTGCAGTGTGTCCATCGGTTCGAGTTTATCTGAAGGGGAATTCTCTGTTTTTGCAGAGTCTGTTGACTCTACGGTCGCCATATTTTACACATGCACCTCCCATCCAAATCGTAAAAGCGTGGCAAAAATTAAAACCCAAATAGTTCCGGTGACACCTTTCAAAATAAAATAGTACACTTTGTTGCAGTCACAGGTATAGGTTTAGACAGTGGCTAGCCAATGATTATTAGACTATATCGGACCTTAAGTAACGGACGGTTCCTTTATGAATGTCCTTATGAATTTTAGGTTTATATTTTATTGACTTTAATGACATTACAGTAGCTAATTATAAAACACAAGTGGTGGAAAAACTACGCTAATTTACCCCCAAATTCTACACCATACCATAGCCTACTGCATGCAAGAGCAGAATAAATAGTGTTGTTGGCAAATAAACAAGGAAGACAAATCCCACTTGTATCTGGAGGATATTACAATTTGTCTAAAAACAAAGCAGTTTAGTATTTTGGTGAATGCACTGTGAGGCTGTTAAAAAGCATACATTTCCAAGTTATTGTTACTTAACATTATAATGTATATGCACATACCATTGTATTTTACAAGTACTAGGAAGTTATATTATGTTAATATTGTCAATGCTGAAATAGTAAGTAACATTGTAAGCTTGACAAGTCTACTGCAAAGCATGTATTATTACATGCATATTACACATTAATTTCATACATCCTGTAGCTGTGTCACTGTAGAAAGACAAAGTCTATCACATCCCTTATGCTATAAATAATAGAGCTAATATTAAGGCTATTGTCCAATTTATTATTGTATCATCAACTTTAGTTCACTTGCTAAGGACTGGCACTAATAAGTTGAACTAATAACAAAGTCAGTTCATGTAGTTTCACTCAAGTATTTATAAAAGAGTGGGTACTTGTTTTTTCACATTTTTAAGTACAGTAGTTCAGTTTTTGTTCCTGCTCATCGACGTTTTTTGCGCCTGTGATCAGACACTTTTCCTCGCCGTGGTTTGTGTCCACTCCTGTCTTCTTCTGTGAGTGAATCCGATGGAAAGGTGCCAAGCATGTCAGCTGCTGTAACTGCCATTGGTGAATGAGATGAGTGTTGAGGTTGCAGCTTTTGAGTTTGATTATGCTGGGCTTGTGATTGCTGAGGCATCTCAATAACCTGCTGTGGTTCAAGTTGCTGTGATGGAGTCTGTAAGTGTTGCTTTGATATTGGATGTGATTGTTGTAAACGCTGCTGTTGTTGCTGTGGTGGTGGCTGCTGAGCCTCCAGAACTCCCAGCAGTCTTTGCAGAAGGACATTATTCTGTTGCAGACTCAGAGCCAGAGCCTCTTGAGAAGCAACAAGTGTTTTCATGTCCTCCCTGAAACCTTCACCAAATTCTCTTAAACTTTTTTCCACATGGTTACCTAACTGAATAGCTGCTTCTCCTAATCCTCTGAGCTCATCTTCTAGCCAGGAGCTGCGTGGTGGGGCTTCCAGAGGACCCTGCTGTGTACCTAGCGATGGTTGGGGGCTTCCAGGCTGTGGACTGCCATTGAGGAAAGGAGCACTGTACAGGGGAGAAGGAGGCAGCCACCTTTCAGATGGAGGAGGTGGTCCAATACCCAAACCCAATCCTAACCCCAGTTTGTCATCCATACTATTCTCCACAGGTTCACATTCATTTTCTGTCACATCTTTGTCCCGCTCAGCAGTGTCGTCCTCTTTCTCTAGAGCATCTCTTTCTGAGGATTCCACTCCTACACCTGCAAAATATAAAAACAATGTTGCACACAAATGTCAGCAATGTTATTTAAGTTTTATTTAATATATCTGGTTTGCATTAATAGATAATATATCTGGCATTGCCAGCTTGCCTCCAGTGGGTTTGAACTGTATTCTATAGAACATTTCACACTATAAAAGCTGATTACCTGTATCAGAGTCAGCAAAGCATGGAAAGGTTGCTTTCAGGCGTAGTTTTTGCCTGGCTGGCTGAAGCCTGGGGCTTGGCTGAGAACGGCTAAGAAGAGAGCTCCCTCTGCTGGATGGAAGATAACAACTGCGATGGCGGGCATCAGCCAGTCTGCCTCCATTGCGTCTCTTTAAGTCATCCCAACGCTTCTTCACCTCTCTAAGGGTTCGGGGGACTCGGGACACTGCATTTACTCTGTCCAAGATGCCAGCCCAGATGCGCTCTCTTTCCCGTCGTCTAAGTCTTCCAGCGGGACCAAACAGCTCCCCTTCACAGCGAGTGACTTCAGATACAAGAACCTCCAGCTCTGCACCACTAAACCGGCTCTTCCTTTTTCCAGCACCTCCAGCTGCAAGTGCAGCTGACATAGCTCTATCTGTGTGACATAAGAAGTATGAATAGAAAACAACACACTCTCACAATCAATGTTTTCTCTGGTTACTGTTACTACTCTTATTGTTGCTGAACAAGAAATTACTTTAAAACTGGATTACATAAATTATTAGGGCCTAATTCTGTAGTTCGAATTTAGAGTTAGTGAGTAAGCCAAGTATATACAATAAAATGATCATATATTAATTGTGTTAGTTTATAATTTGAACACATACATTATGTGTGAACTCATTCTTACTTTGTTCAATTGACAGAAGATCATCTGAGGACATTCCAGGAGCCATGATGTTAGGATGCACCACAACTACATTAAAGGGGAGTCCCCCAGGTAAACCACTGCTCTGGTCACAGCTGCCGTCCGAGTCGTCATCCTCCCGGGGGAAGCCATTTTCTGAGGCTCCCCCTCCTAGGGGTCCCTCCGGAGACTCCACTTTGATGTGCATGGGAGGTGATTGCTCATACAGCAGCCCTCCCTCCTCATAGTACTCAGTCATTGGGCAGAGCTGTCCTGGGCCAGAACTGACTGGAGGGCCAATTCTGAGTCACCACTACCCATTAACAAGTTTAATTTAACTCAATTTACTCCACATTCTGATAAAGTCTATTTCCAATTACAGGAAGAGTAGGCACATTTTAACATACTTTTTGGACAATATAAGTCAGCCATTACTAAAAAATTGTGTTTTTTAAAGAAAATCAATTAATGACACGCAGAAAGGCCATTTTCGAAATATAAACTTAATTTCAATACAACCAGTAAAATCATGTAATTGAGTTAATCTGGGTATTTGGGGAAAAATAAGATGCCGATAGCCCGAATACAACTGAAACACAAGAGAACACAACACACAACAAAGTCATATCGCACATCTAGATAATGAGAGTGCAGCTAATATAGATACTGATTATTTTTGCCGCAAATATGTGCAATTTTTGCACCAAATCCGCAGCGGTTGCGTATCCCTCATTATGTTAACTGATTTAAAAATGTTGCTAGCTGTTAGCATGCCTCACATTAGAAATGCTGATCATACTTAGCATGTACGTATAAAGAAGAATCATATAACAGTTTATTTTGTGAAGTTCTCTAATATTCTTACCTTGATGAAATCGCATACAAAACAAAAACAAAACACATACGGTACAGCTGTTAGCTCAGCTGTCGACACAAGCCTACCAGAGTCGCGTTTTGTTTGCGTCAGAGCACAAGGAGTCAAGCCTGCCAGTACATGTATTTAAAACTATGATTAAAATTTGATTAAATGAGCTTAAAACCAAAAAAGGTGGTAGGAATTAATTAATAATGCAAAATATGTACTTAAGAGGACAAATATAGCCAATTATTCAATCTTCTATTACATTTTTCTTACTCCAATTTAAGTGTACCCTATTTTAGGGCGTAGTTGTATCCTGTCAGTGTTGGCTATGGTTATTTTAATGATGTCCAGATAAACGCATGCCTTTTAACCGCTTTATGGCTGTAGTCTATACATCAAAATGTTTAATACCTACTACAGTAACATAGCTGAGGTTTTCATGATCAACATTTTCACATTATTTTTTCATGTTGAATTCATATCCTTTTGGCTGTAAAATCACCAGTTGCAGATTATTCAAACAGCTGTAAATGTCTAAAAACTTTTTTCCAGCTTTTTTGTCACCATAATGCTGTTTCTCACGAGGGGCAATGTTTTATCTCCTTGTTCACACACTCTCCTGGAAAATTGTGTTAGATAAACAATCTGTGGGTATAGCAAGCTGTTGTATTAGGAGCCTTTTTGGAATTCCTCCCGCCAACTGTTCGATCAGACAGTTATATTAAAAAAATGCCTATACCTACACATAAATAGGTATACATACAGTACACTTAAAGGTATACTAAGTAACTTTTCTGGTGATGCCACCAGGCCAAGTTACAAGTCAGATCTGTGGAGAGACAAGGTCTTAAGATTGTTAAGCAAAATATTTAGTATTTATGCAATTTAGAAATGTAATGGCATACTGTGGAACAATAGCCAAAATAATAACTATGTCATTATAAAGTAATAACAGAATGAATGCTGGTTGTTAAGTAGTTTTTAATTTGTTCACTGTGCTGAGCCTTATAATATGAATAACTGTAATTAATTTATCTACTTGCTTGCTTGCTTACTCTTACTCTTATACTTACTCTTATGTCTTTTTTTGCCCTAAATTTAATTTTTTTTTATCATAGTTTTTATTATTTTTCTTTGTTTAATGCCCCATAACACTGAGGCAAGTTCCTAGTTTGTGAATTTTGTTTGTCAAAAAAAAGTATTTTTAATGTAATCTGAATTGCATTTATTTATTTAACAGCAAAACGCATGCATTGTTCATTGTGGTGTGAAATATACATTTAACTGAATTCTATAGTCTGTACACAGTAAAGATTAAGTGTGCTAATAGTTTTCATAAGTGACTTTAAATGTCATCAGTAAGTTTCCCAGGTTTCCCAGGTGGGCTTTCATACACTCAGCAAAAAAACCTATACATTGACGTATGTGGGAAATATGGCCTTGGCTCATGATAACAGGGCCTTTAAAAGGACTTGCCTGGACCTACTGCAGACACCGAGGCTCAGACCACAATCACTATGAAGGCTTTCATTCTTCTGGCTCTCTTTGCTGTGGCTTGTGAGTATGCACGATAAATTAATGTTTTCATAATGATTTGGTTAAACAGCACTGGTCTCTCCATAGATGCCGCTCCCATTGAGGATGACAAGATTGTTGGAGGCTACGAGTGCAGGAAGAACAGTGTAGCCTACCAGGTGTCTCTGAACTCCGGTTACCATTTCTGTGGAGGCTCCCTGATCTCCAGCTCCTGGGTTGTGTCTGCTGCTCACTGCTACAAGTCGTAAGTACCAGAAAATGCAGAGATCAGACATTTGAATTGAATAGATAAAATCTCTGTTTTTTATGTTAGCCGCATCAATGTGCGTCTTGGTGAGCACAACATTGCTGTCAACGAAGGCACTGAGCAGTTCATCAACTCTGCCAAAGTGATCAAGCATCCTCGCTACAGCAGCCGCAATCTGGACAACGACATCATGCTTATCAAGCTGAGCAGCCCTGCCACCCTGAACAGCTACGTGAAAACCGTGTCCCTGCCCTCCAGCTGCGCCTCCTCTGGAACCAGATGTCTCATCTCTGGATGGGGCAACACCAGTGCCTCTGGAAGTCAGTATAACTTTGGTGCA
Organism: Odontamblyopus rebecca; assembly: GCA_030686955.1. Lineage (NCBI taxonomy): Eukaryota > Metazoa > Chordata > Actinopteri > Gobiiformes > Gobiidae > Odontamblyopus > Odontamblyopus rebecca. The sequence continues at coordinate 26,645,194 of CM060657.1, forward strand.
ATTTGTTGTGTATTACATTGGTTAGGACGAGAAAGCATCCTTATGAATGCTGTATAAAATCTATGTCTTAATATTAGTTTATTATATTCTGTCTTAAAGGCAACTACCCTGACCGTCTGAGATGTCTGGATGCCCCCATTCTGAGTGACAGCAGCTGCAGAAACGCCTACCCTGGACAGATCACTTCCAACATGTTCTGCGCTGGATTCCTGGAGGGAGGCAAGGACTCCTGCCAGGTAATCACATCATCACATCACCAAAACTATCAACAGCATGTTTACAGTAATGTGATTTATGGTATACTAACACATACTGCTCTATCTCAGGGTGACTCTGGCGGCCCTGTGGTGTGCAATGGTCAGCTGCAGGGAGTGGTGTCCTGGGGCTATGGCTGCGCCCAGAGGAACAAGCCTGGAGTCTACGCCAAGGTCTGCAACTACAACTCCTGGATCCGCAGCACTATGTCCTCCAACTAAGTGGACAGCTCTTCAGATCCACAATGTGTCTGGATTTGCAGCTCACCATCTATATGTAAACCAAAGTTATTGTACACATTGTTGAGTTAAATAAATTGCAATTGTATATCTGAAATTGTACTGAGTGCCATTTCTGTTCCAAGTTTTATTTTGTACATTCAAACATTCAAACACCAACATAAAACATGCAACTCAGTATGGAAGACTTATTTAGATCCAATAACCCCATATGCCCAATATATGTGATGAAAACAACTGGATGAAAAGATGTAGAACTAAATAAGAATGGAAATTTTTAACTGACTTGCAATAGTCACAGATGCCTTTTTCCCACTAATCAACAGTTTGTGACCTTGACACTTTAGATAGCGAAGGCTGAACAGATATAAAAGGAGGCATTAACAGGTGAGCAGACACCGAGGTTCAGACAGTACCCACCATGAAGGCTTTCATTTTGTTGGCTCTCTTTGCTGTGGCTTGTAAGTCTGGGTTTTAGGAACAGAGTCTAAGACAAAAATTTTCAGAAATTTACTATTATTTTAAATACAGATGCCGCTCCCATTGAGGATGACAAGATTGTCGGAGGATACGAGTGCAGGAAGAATGGCGTGCCTTATCAGGTGTCTCTGGTTTCTGGGTATCATTTCTGCGGAGGCTCCCTGATCACTGCCAGCTGGGTACTGTCTGCTGCTCACTGCTACCAATCGTAAGTTTAAGAACACGTGTGTCACAATTAGTGGTAACATTACTGTGAAAATAAAAAGTTACCATTATGAGTACATTTTTCTTCCTTGCTTGTGTAAGTTTAAATGTACTTACATAAATCTCTGTTATCATATTAGCCGCATTGAGGTGCGTCTTGGTGAGCACAACATTGCCGTCAACGAAGGCACTGAGCAGTTCATCAGCTCTTCCAAAGTTATCAGGCATCAAAGCTACAACAGCTATACTCTGGACAATGACATCATGCTCATCAAGCTGAGCAGGCCTGCCACCCTGAACAGCTACGTGGGAACTGTGTCCCTGCCCTCCAGCTGCGCCTCTGCCGGAACCATGTGTCTCATCTCTGGATGGGGCAACACAAGTGCCTCCGGAGGTCAGATATTACCCATAAATACTGTTAATGTGAAAAAGATGAGTGCAAAATTTTATACTGTTAATTCTTTGCAGCCAACTACCCTGACCGTCTGATGTGCCTGGATGCCCCCATTCTGAGTGACAGCAGCTGCAGGAACTCCTACCCAGGAGAGATCACTTCCAACATGTTCTGCGCTGGATTCCTGGAGGGAGGCAAGGACTCCTGCCAGGTAACCAGTGACACAACTATCCACCTCATGAACCTATTGTTTACAGTCATGTGATTTATGGTATACTGACACATACTGCTCTGTCTCAGGGTGACTCTGGTGGCCCTGTTGCGTGCTACGGTCAGTTGCAGGGAATAGTGTCCTGGGGCTATGGCTGCGCCCAGAGGAACAAGCCTGGAGTCTACACCAAGGTCTGCAACTACAACTCCTGGATCCGCAACACCATGAGCGCCAACTAAAACCATTTAACAAATAAACCATGCACTAAAGACAAAAATGTTTCTGGATTTAATTAAATCATATGTTACCTATTAAAAAGCTATAGTTAATTTATCCAAAGTGTTCCTCACCTTCCACAGTGGTTGGTCTCTATCACTCTCATTTATGAGGCTTTTCTCCAGTGTGGATGCGCAGGTGTCGACACCTAAACAGTTTTCTACAATACCAGCATACTTTCTTTTTCTGTTTATCAGAGGCCATTTTTAGTTGGTCATGACTGTGGTTGTTCTCATTTTTGCACACAATGTTAGCATTCAAAAGTTGGATTTGTGAGGTCTCTGCTACTTGAATAGTTGTTGTATGTGTCTTCATGTGAGAAGAATATTCAGAGTAAGCACATATTTGAAGGAGCAATATAAACACTAAATGTACATTTTGTTCTTGAAGTGAGGCTTCAGGTGGGAGTTCATATTAGAGTTTCTAGTAAAGCCTTTTCCACATTCAGAACATACAAAAGGTTTTTCTCCTGTGTGAATGCGCTCATGGACAATTAACTTGGACTGAAATTTACATATGTGAGGGCAGTACCTGCATTTTAAGAGTTTTCCTTCACCCTTTGAGGATAAAGCCAGTTCAGATGTAGACTGATTACTGGTATTCTTTGTATCACCCAGTGCTTTTTGGTTCATTATGGATGTTCTGATGAAGTGATCATGTTGCCAACAGTTATTTATTATTTATGCCCCGTGATGACCATGTGCAATATTTTCAAATAGAGTTTACCTCAAACTCCTCACTTTTAATTTCTAGAGCTATGCCATTATGTTCCAGTGTTGGCAGCCATGAGGTGCTGTCTTCTGATGATGTGTTTTTATCACAGCCTGTAGCCTGAAACACATTTCCAATAGAAAAATAGTCTTGTCTTTGATATAACTCCATAATTTCTGTGACAGTCTGTCTTAAAAAAATTATATATATATATATAATAAACGTAAACTGTAAAGTAGTCAACTAAAGTAGTTAACTCCTTACCATGTGTAACATCAGATTGCTCACATTCACTCAATCAGACAGTTATATTAAAAAAATGCCTATACCTACACATAAATAGGTATACATACAGTACACTTAAAGGTATACTAAGTAACTTTTCTGGTGATGCCACCAGGCCAAGTTACAAGTCAGATCTGTGGAGAGACAAGGTCTTAAGATTGTTAAGCAAAATATTTAGTATTTATGCAATTTAGAAATGTAATGGCATACTGTGGAACAATAGCCAAAATAATAACTATGTCATTATAAAGTAATAACAGAATGAATGCTGGTTGTTAAGTAGTTTTTAATTTGTTCACTGTGCTGAGCCTTATAATATGAATAACTGTAATTAATTTATCTACTTGCTTGCTTGCTTACTCTTACTCTTATACTTACTCTTATGTCTTTTTTTGCCCTAAATTTAATTTTTTTTATCATAGTTTTTATTATTTTTCTTTGTTTAATGCCCCATAACACTGAGGCAAGTTCCTAGTTTGTGAATTTTGTTTGTCAAAAAAAAGTATTTTTAATGTAATCTGAATTGCATTTATTTATTTAACAGCAAAACGCATGCATTGTTCATTGTGGTGTGAAATATACATTTAACTGAATTCTATAGTCTGTACACAGTAAAGATTAAGTGTGCTAATAGTTTTCATAAGTGACTTTAAATGTCATCAGTAAGTTTCCCAGGTTTCCCAGGTGGGCTTTCATACACTCAGCAAAAAAACCTATACATTGACGTATGTGGGAAATATGGCCTTGGCTCATGATAACAGGGCCTTTAAAAGGACTTGCCTGGACCTACTGCAGACACCGAGGCTCAGACCACAATCACTATGAAGGCTTTCATTCTTCTGGCTCTCTTTGCTGTGGCTTGTGAGTATGCACGATAAATTAATGTTTTCATAATGATTTGGTTAAACAGCACTGGTCTCTCCATAGATGCCGCTCCCATTGAGGATGACAAGATTGTTGGAGGCTACGAGTGCAGGAAGAACAGTGTAGCCTACCAGGTGTCTCTGAACTCCGGTTACCATTTCTGTGGAGGCTCCCTGATCTCCAGCTCCTGGGTTGTGTCTGCTGCTCACTGCTACAAGTCGTAAGTACCAGAAAATGCAGAGATCAGACATTTGAATTGAATAGATAAAATCTCTGTTTTTTATGTTAGCCGCATCAATGTGCGTCTTGGTGAGCACAACATTGCTGTCAACGAAGGCACTGAGCAGTTCATCAACTCAAAGTGATCAAGCATCCTCGCTACAGCAGCCGCAATCTGGACAACGACATCATGCTTATCAAGCTGAGCAGCCCTGCCACCCTGAACAGCTACGTGAAAACCGTGTCCCTGCCCTCCAGCTGCGCCTCCTCTGGAACCAGATGTCTCATCTCTGGATGGGGCAACACCAGTGCCTCTGGAAGTCAGTATAACTTTGGTGCAATTTGTTGTGTATTACATTGGTTAGGACGAGAAAGCATCCTTATGAATGCTGTATAAAATCTATGTCTTAATATTAGTTTATTATATTCTGTCTTAAAGGCAACTACCCTGACCGTCTGAGATGTCTGGATGCCCCCATTCTGAGTGACAGCAGCTGCAGAAACGCCTACCCTGGACAGATCACTTCCAACATGTTCTGCGCTGGATTCCTGGAGGGAGGCAAGGACTCCTGCCAGGTAATCACATCATCACATCACCAAAACTATCAACAGCATGTTTACAGTAATGTGATTTATGGTATACTAACACATACTGCTCTATCTCAGGGTGACTCTGGCGGCCCTGTGGTGTGCAATGGTCAGCTGCAGGGAGTGGTGTCCTGGGGCTATGGCTGCGCCCAGAGGAACAAGCCTGGAGTCTACGCCAAGGTCTGCAACTACAACTCCTGGATCCGCAGCACTATGTCCTCCAACTAAGTGGACAGCTCTTCAGATCCACAATGTGTCTGGATTTGCAGCTCACCATCTATATGTAAACCAAAGTTATTGTACACATTGTTGAGTTAAATAAATTGCAATTGTATATCTGAAATTGTACTGAGTGCCATTTCTGTTCCAAGTTTTATTTTGTACATTCAAACATTCAAACACCAACATAAAACATGCAACTCAGTATGGAAGACTTATTTAGATCCAATAACCCCATATGCCCAATATATGTGATGAAAACAACTGGATGAAAAGATGTAGAACTAAATAAGAATGGAAATTTTTAACTGACTTGCAATAGTCACAGATGCCTTTTTCCCCACTAATCAACAGTTTGTGACCTTGACACTTTAGATAGCGAAGGCTGAACAGATATAAAAGGAGGCATTAACAGGTGAGCAGACACCGAGGTTCAGACAGTACCCACCATGAAGGCTTTCATTTTGTTGGCTCTCTTTGCTGTGGCTTGTAAGTCTGGGTTTTAGGAACAGAGTCTAAGACAAAAATTTTCAGAAATTTACTATTATTTTAAATACAGATGCCGCTCCCATTGAGGATGACAAGATTGTCGGAGGATACGAGTGCAGGAAGAATGGCGTGCCTTATCAGGTGTCTCTGGTTTCTGGGTATCATTTCTGCGGAGGCTCCCTGATCACTGCCAGCTGGGTACTGTCTGCTGCTCACTGCTACCAATCGTAAGTTTAAGAACACGTGTGTCACAATTAGTGGTAACATTACTGTGAAAATAAAAAGTTACCATTATGAGTACATTTTTCTTCCTTGCTTGTGTAAGTTTAAATGTACTTACATAAATCTCTGTTATCATATTAGCCGCATTGAGGTGCGTCTTGGTGAGCACAACATTGCCGTCAACGAAGGCACTGAGCAGTTCATCAGCTCTTCCAAAGTTATCAGGCATCAAAGCTACAACAGCTATACTCTGGACAATGACATCATGCTCATCAAGCTGAGCAGGCCTGCCACCCTGAACAGCTACGTGGGAACTGTGTCCCTGCCCTCCAGCTGCGCCTCTGCCGGAACCATGTGTCTCATCTCTGGATGGGGCAACACAAGTGCCTCCGGAGGTCAGATATTACCCATAAATACTGTTAATGTGAAAAAGATGAGTGCAAAATTTTATACTGTTAATTCTTTGCAGCCAACTACCCTGACCGTCTGATGTGCCTGGATGCCCCCATTCTGAGTGACAGCAGCTGCAGGAACTCCTACCCAGGACAGATCACTTCCAACATGTTCTGCGCTGGATTCCTGGAGGGAGGCAAGGACTCCTGCCAGGTAACCAGTGACACAACTATCCACCTCATGAACCTATTGTTTACAGTCATGTGATTTATGGTATACTGACACATACTGCTCTGTCTCAGGGTGACTCTGGTGGCCCTGTTGCGTGCTACGGTCAGTTGCAGGGAATAGTGTCCTGGGGCTATGGCTGCGCCCAGAGGAACAAGCCTGGAGTCTACACCAAGGTCTGCAACTACAACTCCTGGATCCGCAACACCATGAGCGCCAACTAAAACCATTTAACAAATAAACCATGCACTAAAGACAAAAATGTTTCTGGATTTAATTAAATCATATGTTACCTATTAAAAAGGTATAGTTAATTTATCCAAAGTGTTCCTCACCTTCCACAGCGGTTGGTCTCTATCACTCTCATTTATGAGGCTTTTCTCCAGTGTGGATGCGCAGGTGTCGACACCTAAACAGTTTTCTACAATACCAGCATACTTTCTTTTTCTGTTTATCAGAGGCCATTTTTAGTTGGTCATGACTGTGGTTGTTCTCATTTTTGCACACAATGTTAGCATTCAAAAGTTGGATTTGTGAGGTCTCTGCTACTTGAATAGTTGTTGTATGTGTCTTCATGTGAGAAGAATATTCAGAGTAAGCACATATTTGAAGGAGCAATATAAACACTAAATGTACATTTTGTTCTTGAAGTGAGGCTTCAGGTGGGAGTTCATATTAGAGTTTCTAGTAAAGCCTTTTCCACATTCAGAACATACAAAAGGTTTTTCTCCTGTGTGAATGCGCTCATGGACAATTAACTTGGACTGAAATTTACATATGTGAGGGCAGTACCTGCATTTTAAGAGTTTTCCTTCACCCTTTGAGGATAAAGCCAGTTCAGATGTAGACTGATTACTGGTATTCTTTGTATCACCCAGTGATTTTTGGTTCATTATGGATGTTCTGATGAAGTGATCATGTTGCCAACAGTTATTTATTATTTATGCCCCGTGATGACCATGTGCAATATTTTCAAATAGAGTTTACCTCAAACTCCTCACTTTTAATTTCTAGAGCTATGCCATTATGTTCCAGTGTTGGCAGCCATGAGGTGCTGTCTTCTGATGATGTGTTTTTATCACAGCCTGTAGCCTGAAACACATTTCCAATAGAAAAATAGTCTTGTCTTTGATATAACTCCATAATTTCTGTGACAGTCTGTCTTAAAAAAAATTATATATATATATATATATATATATATATATATATATATATATATATATATATATATATATATATATATATATAATAAACGTAAACTGTAAAGTAGTCAACTAAAGTAGTTAACTCCTTACCATGTGTAACATCAGATTGCTCACATTCACTTGTTTTTGGTGTTGAGAATAATTTGCTGTTTCAGAAAGCAGTGTTGATCCACATGGTTTAATTTCTCCAGCAAATTCACTTCTCACAGTGCTTATATATATAGTTTATTTAGGCCTATAAAAGAAAACATAATGCATTAATTAACTTTACATGTGATATCTATTCAATAAGAGACCATTCAAAAGTAGGACAAATTTTAATATTGGACCTAACTTGCTTAACAAATGTTTAGATTAACAAAATAAAAAAACTGAAGGCTAACATCACCTGGCATGAATGAATGAGTAGTAGCTGCAGAAAAAGAAAAATGTACATAAACGGTGAATAACAAAGCCACCGGTACAGGGATACCAGGCATGTAGCAGCTTTTCTTTATCAAAATTTACTATGTGAAATAACTGTATCAAAATGACCTGCACAATACTGGGGTGGGCTAATCTAATGTGATGGCAGCAGTAGATGTACCATAGGCCTATATCCACCAGTGGCAACATTTAGCATACCGTGCACACGTTTAGGACCCTAAATTTACAATTACTGACCGTATATAAATCCATGTATGCTTTTCACTTGCCCAAATCACGCTCATCTTACAGCTTGATGCACTCACACTAAGTACACCGCCTCTCTCACTGTAGCCTCAACTATACAGCAAAGACCTTAAGGGTTAAATAAGAGGGCTGGTTTTACTCGCACAGTACGAAGACACCGATTGCGTTAAGTGCTGAGATAAAATACCATTAATCCACGTGTCTACCCCGTTAAAGACCGATTATTCACCGTGGTCTCAGTGCTTGCAGCAGGCCTACTGCACAGAAGCAGATAATACTGGGCCTACATGATGTGACTTTTTATAGTGATGATAGATGAAAGTCGTGATATAGGTATTCAGCTAAATCCCAGCAGTGGAGATCTTTCAGAGCTAGTAGTACTCGCTCGAAAACATCCAAATCAGTTCTTTAAGTTATGCAGTCAGAGCACTAACGCCACCTATTGGAAGGTGAGAAAACACCATTGATATACCTATGATTTGTTTTACGATCAAGACTTGTCTAAAGAAAAATTGTACATTGTACAAAAAAATTACTAAACCAATACAGGCATGACTAAAAATAGTTTATTATAACAAATGCCCAGTAATATATACACATACAAGTAGTGCCAAAGTTAATATGTTTAAAATTACAATGCAAACTTTTCAACACTCATTCTGATTGACGTTTTTAAACTGTGAACAGTAAATAAAAACATGTAACAAACATTAATGATATTAGCCTATTTACATCTTACAATGTTACACAATAGCTAGAGATGGTAGCAAATATGAAAAAGCTCACTTAAACCCCAGTTCAAGTCTTGATGGGGACAGAGGAGGTCACTTGGTAAATCACCTCAGCCGGTTTCTCTGGTCCACTTTCAACAATGAAACAGTCGTCATCTGCAACTGCTGCCGATGTGTCTTTATTGTTCAGATTAGAAAGTCTGCTTCTGATGTCAGTGTTGCCAGCAGGAACAGACAGGACAGTTTTAGTGACACTCTTTTGCAAAGATGAACTTGGAATTTGCAAAGGCACTACTTGTCTTTGTCTGTTAGCTGGTGCAGTAAGTTTATGTTTCATCAAGAACTCGTGAGCTTTAGCACACTTGTGCCTCTGAAGGACGTTGATACTTTCAAAGAAGACATGACAAACTCGACACTCATAGCCTTTCCCAGGTGTAAGGCTCACGGCACCCGGAGCAGCCTGTGTTGCAGGTGAATTGTTGAGTGTTTTGGCATTTGAAATTACAGATTTAGTTTGAACATTCTTGGGGCGCTTGGCAGCACTGGGACTGTAATTAACACCAAAACCTTTACTAATTTTAGAGGGTACAATATTATTTGTGATTTTCAGTGTTGGAGGGGAAATTGGAAGCTGCCCCAGTCCATTGGCTATGTTTGCAGTGATTTGGGTAAGTGGTCGAGCAGTAATAAGCTTGAATCTATTAAATTTGCTGTATGGGGAATTACAAGGATGAAAGCGTGGAACAATCTTCCTGCTGGAGAGGAGCAGTCCACAACCAATGCAGCCAAGCACTTTGTCTGCAATGTGGGTGTTATGATGTATGACTAGGGCCCTTCTTGTTGAAAAAGACTGTCCACATTTACCACAAATATATGAATGTGTCTTGGAAAACGAACGCAATGTTTTCAATACCACAACAGGTTGGAAAAGTGTCCATAGATCCACAGTTGGAGCACCAATATTTGAAAACATTTTGCTTGTGTCTGAGGTTGAAACATTTTTAATCAAATCTGGAGAAAGCTGCGGTAATATGGATGGCTGGACTGGGCCTTGGGGCACCTTGGGTAAAATGGATATTTGAGGAGCAGCTTTCGAAAGTAAAGACTTAGGACTCTGCCAGATAACCTCACCAGATAGAAGCCTTTTCAGCTTCTCTTCTTCCTCGCAATGTTTTTCAATTCTTTGCTTCTTTATGGTTTCATGGCAAAGTACCTGGTATCCAGAATCATGGGAACTATTGTGTTGCAGCATTTCGTTATATGATGTAAACTCAGTTCCACAAGAGCAAATGTAGGATGGAACTGAGCAAAGATGTTCTTCAAGATATTTTCTACTTGAAAAAATCTGCTCACAGTTGAAGCAAAACTGATCAGCATTCATCAAATCTGGGTTGAGATCACCGTCCAGCATATTTGGCAGGTCCTGATTCCCACTATACATATTGTGACTTGTTCTGCAGAAAAGAAATAAGATTCACCAAAAGTTCACAATGATAAAAAAAACTTCAACAAAAAAACCTGATGGGCCTACATATATATTCAACGCAAATCCACATTTTAATGGCTTTACCTTTTAAAAACACCGGCAAGTATCTAATTATCGCTCTAAAAAAAAAAGTTAAAACGGCAAAAATCATAATACAACAAAAACAGTGTTGTTACCACGTAAATACAGGTGAATTTCATGAGTAAATTTGCGTTTTGTTATCAAGGATCATACTAGCATTCGCTAGTCGTGGTTGCATTACCATTAACATTAGTAAACAATCATTACATTTTGCTCACCTGGCAACACAAACCACTCAACAAGACTTGATGGAGTTTTATAGTGCACGGCCACAATTGTTCGTCTGTTTTATCCTCGTAAGTTGACAAAAACCCGGGAATTTGCGCCTCGCTGAAAAAAAGAGCCGACCCAAGGGGCAGGAAACAGGAAACCCACTCCCCAAGCCAAAAAAACACTCTGTAACAGCGACCCCAACAATGTGGAGGTGGTATCGCAACAACAATAACCTGTAACATTACTACAGCTGTACAATGTGTACTACCACCTTTGTTTCTAACATACCTGTGATTAAATCTGTATGACATAAAAATATTTCTAACATTACACTAAAAACCTTATTTTACAGTTGTTCATGGATGTGACATGGCCATTGAGGTGCGTCCTCACATCCATGTCTTCAACATAAAAACTGACATCTATTATTCTTAAAGATTAAAACAAAAAAATCCTGCCATTGTTTCACTAGACTAAAAGACCTAAAATCTACATTGCTGTCAAACATAATTCTATGTAACAGCACTGAACAAATCAGAAAATGCCCAAGTACACACATTTCATGTAATGCATTTATTTAATAGTCGTCATTAGAGAGTTCAGAAATACACATATCTCCATGCACATCCTACATTTTAAAAGCCACTTTGAAACTTTAACTTTAAAAGTGTATAAACTACGTGTTTAATATCTTGACACCTGTATAAAAAGCACATGACATTCATGATAGGTTAAACTTTTGGTAACAAACCAGGCACAACACATATGCAACACACCAACGTTAGAATCAACTGGAGTGAGTTTTGAAATTTTAGATAATAATGTGCTACTCGTGCAGACTAGAAAGTTAACTATTCAAATATAAATGGAGTATTAGATCAGGAGAAACTTTAAACTGTAATACTAAATTAAGGTTTGTGAAAATACGAAAGTCTTATGAAGGATTGTGGTTTACATTCTAAATATAAACTACAAGACTGCATGAATTTGTAAGCAGCAGTGATAAAATTAGATTAGGATAATCAGTTAAACTTTAAGGAGGCATTTATTTAAAATCCTATACACTGACTCCAAGTCAAGTGCCGTCGGAGAGAGCAACGTCGGGCAAATGTACTACCACATCTTGGACAAACAAACATTTGTTTTCTATTTGAATTTTTAAACTCGTTCTGAGTTTGTGGTGCCTTATCAAGGAGGCCAATTGTGGCCAACTGCTGGAATGGCACGTTTGTTTTTAATTGTAATAATAGAGGGTTTAAATGTTTGTGATGCTGGGGGTGCATGTGAAGCTGCAGATGAATCTCATAATCTGCCCATGAATTTACAGTGACACCACAGGTTGGGCAAGTGTAAGACTCCTGAGCATGTTTCTGTAAATGCTCCAGGAGAAGTTTGGGAGACGTGAAGCCAACACCACACTCGCAGGTCACTCTTCTGGGGAGAACTGAGGGCAGCGACATGATGCTCCAGTTGCCTCCATCATCCTCCTGAGGAAGATCCTGTGGAGCATTAGAGGGGGGCAAGCTTGGGTTAATTTCACTGGCTAAATTTGGAATCATTGTCCGTCTCAATTCACATTTCTTTCTGTGAACCATCATATTATCTTTGCGATTGAAGTTTCTCCCACACACATAACAAGGATACATTTTTACGTTGTTGGCATTTACTGGCGTGCTATTGGAATTGTGCCCACTCCCCAAACCTTTTGGGTTAATACCACATACTTTTCTGTGTCGACTTAAATTACTAGTCAAGCCAAATGTTTGATGACACTTGTTACAAGGGTAACGCCTGACACCATTTTTTAGAAAAAAGCTCACATGTACACGTCTTTTTTTCTCACTTGAATTGAGTATTTTTCGTACATCGTTCAATGGCATGGTCCATTGACTGTCCTGTTCTTGCAGAAAAGATGCTGCAAATGCAGATGCATTTTTGTGCTGGTCCTTTATTGATGATGTAGAAGACCAACTCAGGTTTGAAAGTTCCTTTTCATATTCTGGGTCTGACATGTCTTCAATTTTTATGCTCCTGCTGCCTACATCATCATGAACTGTGAGCAGTGCCTCTGCTGAATTGCTCTGTTGTGGTGGGGTCGGAACAAAGCCACGACATTTATGCTTTTTAAGATTGTATCTGCGTGTAAAACTCTGTTTACAAATTGGACAAAAGTACACTTTTTTCATGGTATCGTGATTTGTTTTTTGTCTATTTGTTGCAATACTTTTAAAAGCATATGGAGGCTTTGCTCGTGACTGTGGACATATGTGATTGTCAGGAAGGGGTATTCTTCCAATAATGAGTTGTTTGCAAGAACGGCAGCATTTAATTCTTTCCTTTTTATGCAAAAAGTGGTGTTCTGTCAAGCTATCAACATCCTGAAAAACCCTTCGGCAGCGAGCACATTGATATTTCCCATATACATTATTGCTGCTTGGATCCATAAATTTATGGCGCGTTTCCAAAACCACTACAGGTGAAAAGATTTTTGTAAGAGAAACTGTCTTCTTTGTACTGGACTCAAGAAGTTTGCTAATAGATGGAGCTTTTGTCTTTGTACCTGGTTTCCCAAGAAGACGCTTTAATTGCATGGATGACATATCAGTGACGGTTGATGGTAATTTTGTTGGTTGAGGTGTAATAACAACTAGTTCAGGTTCTTTAAGAGATGCCATGAATTTGTCATCATCTTCAGACTGAGGAGGCACCAAGTGCTTTCCATACACTGATGCCAGGATCTTCATCAAGGATTTATGCTTGGGCTCTGGTTCATCCCTTGCATTTCCCTCAGTCTCCTCTAGCATCTCTTTTGCTGCTAGCTCCTTTTCTACTGGGTGCTCAGCTTCGGCCAATACAGGGCTATGGTCCTCTGTGCTAGTAACAGCAGCAGCAGGTTTTTCTTGGACTTCGTTTTCTGCAATGTTCTGATCCACAGAAGGCCCAGGAGCAGGGTCTTCTCCAAGAGCCTTGTATGTCTGGGTTGCAGTCAGGTTACACTCTGTGTTGAATAAATCTTTGTTGGAGGTTGACTCATTATTGTACAATAATTGAGGAGACTGCACTTCAGAGACGTGGGTCTGTTTATGTTCAGTCATAACATTAAAGTCCTTAAACTCATCTCCACAGTCACATATATACATGGATGTGGATGGGATTATTTTAGTCACAGAAGACCCCCAGTCTTCTCTTGAGGGAGTTAGAGATGCTGGAAGAATGTTGGAGCTAGAAGGGTTTGATGGAGGTCTGGGCAATGATCCAGCGTGAGTTGCTTGATGAACCAGCAGAGATGCCAGCCCAGTGAAGGTAGCAGAACAGGCCACACACTGATACTCTTTAGAGGATGATGCCTTTCCTTGTAGCCCAAGCATTGTACCAAACACAAGTGGTCCAGTTTGCGAGGGTGGAAACGTTCCCTGTAGTTAACAAATAAAGTAAACAACACGGCCTTTAGAGTAATTTATATTACATTGTCAGTTAACAATATTTCTAATAATAATGGAATTGTATGTCACATTCACGTTTAATTTCAAATGCTATTGCAACCCCAAATCTTTCGGAATGAAACAGTTTCTGTAAGTTACTTATCTAAATGGTTACTCTTAAGTGCACAAAAACAGCATGCAATACTGAGCAGCAAACCGATTTGCTCAGAAATTAAACATTTGGGGTTACGTGTAGCCTGGAACCGTTAGAATTACGTGTAAATAAAATCTTACCAAAGTCAGGTGGAAATTGACTTCATCCCGTCACAATCACATGATCATTTAACGTTAGTTTCAATACAGAAATCTGTGCAGGGTTGAATACACGGACTGCTGCAGCACGATTCAGCAGGGCTGGCGTGATGAGAGCGGATGGATGAGACCTAAAGCGCGAAGCGGAAATTACGTTTACTGTGGTACATGCGCACAACGCTTATACTATTTCACATAAACCTGTTACATTTTTTTCCTCAGGAAAAAAAGAAAGAATCCGGCGTCATTTGTGGTCCTAAAAATTTACAGGTAGACTAAACAAATGTTATTTAACATTGTATTTATTAAATAATTTTCTCAACACTCAGTGTTCAAACTACATTTTAAACAAAAAAACTTTTTTTTTTTTTTTAATGAAGAACCCATTGTAATTTTCTATTTTCATCAATGTACATTAACAATTTTTTTTTTCAGTGTTTTAATGTTTGTGTTACAAGAAATTACAACACAAGTATTTGGCTGTATATACAAAAGAATAAGATTCTTTCAGTGAGAGTAACAATGACCAGAAGAGCTGTCTTGCCAATACAGTTCAAGTCTTGATGGGGACAGAGGAGGTCACTTGGTAAATCACCTCAGCCGGTTTCTCTGGTCCACTTTCAACAATGAAACAGTCGTCATCTGCAACTGCTGCCGATGTGTCTTTATTGTTCAGATTAGAAAGTCTGCTTCTGATGTCAGTGTTGCCAGCAGGAACAGACAAGACAGTCTTAGTGACACTCTTTTGCAAAGATGAACTTGGAATTTGCAAAGGCACTACTTGTCTTTGCCTGTTAGCTGGTGCAGTAAGTTTATGTTTCATCAAGAACTCGTGAGCTTTAGCACACTTGTGCCTCTGAAGGACGTTGATACTTTCAAAGAAGACATGACAGACTCGACACTCATAGCCTTTCCCAGGTGTAAGGCTCGCGGCACCCGGAGCAGCCTGTGTTGCAGGTGAATTGTTTACACTGAGTGTTTTGGCATTTGAAATTACAGATTTAGTTTGAACAGGTTTGGGCCGCTTGGCAACGCTGGGACTGTAATCGACATCCATAACAATTCTTATTTTGCTGTAAGAACCATTACTCTGACTGTTTTGTGGTGGAGACGAACTAGCAGCTTTGGCTAAACCATTGGCGATGTTTGCAGTTATCTGGTTAATTGGTCTTGCCGTGGTCAGTTTGAATTTATAGCCATGTGGAGCATTACAAGGATGAAAGCGTGGAACAACCTTCCTACTGGAGAGGAGCAGTCCACAACCAATGCAGCCAGATACTTTGTCTGCAATGTGGGTGTTATGATGTATGACTAGGGACTTTCTTGTTGTAAAAGATTGTTCACATTTACCACAAGTGTAGGGCTTCATATTGGAAAATGAGCGCACTGTTTTCACTACCACAACAGGTTGGAAAAGTGTCCATAGATCCACTGTTGGTGCACCAACATCAGAGAATATTTTGCTTGTGTCTGAGGTTGAAACATTTTTAATCAAATCTTGAGAAAACTGTGGTAGCACATGC
This sequence comes from Odontamblyopus rebecca, assembly GCA_030686955.1. Taxonomy (NCBI): domain Eukaryota; kingdom Metazoa; phylum Chordata; class Actinopteri; order Gobiiformes; family Gobiidae; genus Odontamblyopus; species Odontamblyopus rebecca. The sequence goes on from CM060657.1 coordinate 26,661,116, forward strand.
GACTGAACTTGAGTCTTGGGTAAAATGGGTATTTGAGGGGCAGGTTTTGCAGGTAAAGATTTCGGACTCTCCCAGATAACCTCACCAGACTGTAGCCTTTTCAACTTCTCCTCTTCCTCCCAGTGTTTTTCAATTCTTCGCATCTTTATGGTTTCATGACAAAGCACCTGGTGTCCTGGTTCGTGAGAACTATTGTGTAGCAGCATATCATTATATGATGTAAACTCAGTTCCACAGGAACAGATGTAGGATGGAACAGAGCAAATATGCTCTTCAAGACATTTTCTACTTGAAAAAATCTGCTCACAGTTGAAGCAAAATCGACCAGCATTCATCAAGTCTGTACTTAGGCCATCATCCAGCACATTCGGCAAGTCTTGATATCCACTTTCCATGATTGCGTTAGGTCCTGTAGATAAAACATATTTTAAAGGCGTATTTGGTATATACCGAGAAAGGCATCATTAATAATGTTGCTATCATTGAGGTTGTAACTGTTAGCTTATATTTAAGATTCAGTGCCGTATGCTACATCCATTGCAAGGAATGCATCAGCATTCACTATTACCATCGTAGTTTCACACTTAAAAATGTAGAAACTGTTAAAAATGCGTTTAACATTCATGCTTTTGTTCTAGCAGCAACGTTGCTAATGTTAGCATGGTATATAAATAGGTTTTACTAGCTTACCTGACCAAGAAAACCAAATCTCCACTGCTCTGTAGATTGTTGTGGTTCTTTGTCAGAAGCTAAGAGGGATTTTTGTGCCACTTTGACATTTTCGCCGATTAATTGAAACAAAAACGAAAATTTGTTTCGGCCGCTAATGTCTGATTTCTTCTTTTTGCTCGTCTTTCCACATCTCTCTCACTCAAATGATCTTTGCTGCCCCCTAGTGGAGCTCTGCAGTAGGTGGCATGAGCTCACTATAATGAATGTGTTAAAATGCACTAGCGCTTTTCATTATGTAGTCGTCTACTGCGTAGAAATGCACTGTGCAACCAATGAAATTTATCAATGAGTCTCTAGTTCCCGTATAATTTAACATTGTGGTATTCTTTGGATAGCATGGCAGTAGAATGGTGGATAGGCGTATAACTTTAACAAATGAATACGCAGTTATTGACCTGCAGGTGGCGATTTGGCTCACAAATAGCAATAGGTGGGCTCTGATGTGAGCCCAGTCCTGGGCGTTTCTTCCAATAGTTATGGCCTCTGTACATCTTTCCTATAATTTGAAGATGTGCTGTTCTAGAGCCATGCTCAGCATGGCCAGCTCATTATGAAACCCAAAATCAGTTAACAAAATGTAAACCCTGAGAGAACTAAACCAAGGACAAGCAGCCAATTATATTCCACTTCATTACTTATCACATCAACAAAGTTTTATACAGAAAAACATGATTATATGCATTTATTTTGGACTATAATAAGCCTCCTTAAAAGATCAAGTGCCTTACATTACACAGAAATGTGAGACTATTTACAATTATTAATGTTAAACTTTAACCAGAAAGGACATTTCATTTTTCATTAAGACAACATCTGCAGAAGAAATATGAAGTATGCTAACCAGGTAAAATGTACAGTGGTATAGCTCCTTTACCAGCATCTTAATTAAAAAAAAAAAAATTCCATGCAACTACATAGAAGCAGATCCAGAAATTGCTGGTTCGTTTGCATCAGGATTGACACTCCTGACCATAATACGATGGATTCTTCGCCGGTGAATTTTGAGCGACTTGAGGCTGGGGTATGTTCCTTGACACACATCACAACGAAATGTGTCAGAGTTTTTGTGAGCAAGTAGATGTTTTTGCAGCCCATCTGTGGTGGTGAACCAACGAAGACATATTGGGCAGCGCACAGGCTTGATGGCAGGTTTGCAGCTCCCACCCCTTTGGTGAAACAGAAGACTGATGGCATTTGGGAAGTCTGAATTACAAAGAGAGCAATGATAGGTTTTGTTAGAAACAGTCATTCGAAGGGCTTTGCATCGATTCCAGGATATGTGTCTTCGCAAAGAACAGCGACTGGCGAAGCTCTTGCCACATTTTGCACATACAGTCCTTTGCTGCTTCTTTCTTGAGTATACATGTTGCTCTTGGCGAAACAGATGTTTTTCAGGGACATTAGGAGGTACTATTGGCTGAGATGGCTGCTGCACAATTGTGGGTTGTTTAAATCGTAGTAGTAAAGGTTGGGGTCGTTTATGATGCTGGGGGTGCATGTGAAGCTGCAGATGAATCTCATAATCTGCCCATGAATTTACAGTGACACCACAGGTTGGGCAAGTGTAAGACTCCTGAGCATGTTTCTGTAAATGCTCCAGGAGAAGTTTGGGAGACGTGAAGCCAACACCACACTCGCAGGTCACTCTTCTGGGGAGAACTGAGGGCAGCGACATGATGCTCCAGTTGCCTCCATCATCCTCCTGAGGAAGATCCTGTGGAGCATTAGAGGGGGGCAAGCTTGGGTTAATTTCACTGGCTAAATTTGGAATCATTGTCCGTCTCAATTCACATTTCTTTCTGTGAACCATCATATTATCTTTGCGATTGAAGTTTCTCCCACACACATAACAAGGATACATTTTTACGTTGTTGGCATTTACTGGCGTGCTATTGGAATTGTGCCCACTCCCCAAACCTTTTGGGATACTACAGCATAGTTTTTGATGACGACTTAAACTACAGGATGAGCAAAATGTTTGTTGACAGTTGTTACAAGGGTAACGCCTGACTCCATCTTTTATAAAATAGTGCATGGGTACAGATCCTGTGTCTGAATTCAGAGGTTCACCCAACTCTCTTGCATTTGTATCTCTGTGCAAATCCATGTTGTTCAAAGGCATGGTCCACTGACTTCCATCTTCATCTTTATCGGATGTAGAAGACCATTGACTGTCCTGTTCTTGCAGAAAAGATGCTGCAAATGCAGATGCATTTTTGTGCTGGTCCTTTATTGATGATGCAGAAGACCAACTAAGGTTTGAAAGTTCCTTTTCATATTCTGGGTCTGATGTGTCCTCAATTTTTATGCTCATGGTACCTACACCAATACTTTGAGAACAGTTTCCTTCATCATGAACAGTGAGCAGTGCCTCTGCTGCATTGCCCAAGGATTTTGTTGATGGAGGAGGGCTCGGAACAGGGCCACGGCATTTGTGCATTTTAAGATTATACCTCCGAGCATAATTGTGCTTGCAAATAGGGCAAAAGTACACCTTTTTTCTATTGTTTAAGCTGTTTATGAGCATTGTTTTCTGACCATTAGTTGCAATACTTTTAAAAGCATATGGAGGCTTTGCTCGTGACTGTGGACATATGTGATTGTCAGGAAGGGGTACTCTTCCAATAATGAGTTGTTTGCAAGAACGGCAGCATTTAATTCTTTCCTTTTTATGCAAAAAGTGGTGTTCTGTCAAGCTATCAACATCCTGAAAAACCCTTCGGCAGCGAGCACATTGATATTTCCCATATACATTATTGCTGCTTGGATCCATAAACTTATGGCGAGTTTCCAGAACCACTACAGGTGAAAAGATTTTTGTAAGAGAAACTATCTTCTTTGTACTGGACTCAAGAAGTCTGCTAATAGATGGAGCTTTTGTCTTTGTACCTGGTTTCCCAAGAAGACGCTTTAATTGCATGGATGACATATCAGTGACGGTTGATGGTAATCTTGTTGGTTGAGGTGCAATAACAACTAATTCAGGTTCTTCTTTAAGAGACGCCATGACTTTGTCACCAGCTTCAGACTGAGGAGGCACCAAGTGCTTTCCATACGCTGATGCCAGGATCTTCATTAAGGATTTATGCTTGGGCTCTGGTTCATCCATTACATTTCTCTCAGTCTCCTCTAGCATCTCTTTTGCTGCTAGCTCCTTTTCTCTTGGTTGCTCAGCTTCGGCCAATACAGGGCTATGGTCCTCTGTACTAGTAACAGCAGGTTTTTCTTGGTCTTCGTTTTCTGCAATGTTCTGATCCACAGAAGGCCCAGAAGCAGGGTCTTCTCCAAGAGCCTTGTTTGTCTGGGTTGCAGTCAGATTACACTCTGTGTTGAATAAATCTTTGTTGGAGGTTGACTCATTATTGACCAATAATTGAGGAGACTGCACTTCAGAGACGTGGGTCTGTTTATGTTCAATCATAACATTAAAGTCCTTAAACTCATCTCCACAGTCACATATATACATTTGTGTGGATGAGAGAAGGTTGGAGCCAGAGGGATTTGATGGAGGCTTGGGCAATGATCCAGCATGAGTTGCTTGATGAACCAGTAGAGACGCCAGCCCAGTGAAGGTAGCAGAACAGGCCACACACTGATACTCTTTAGAGGATGATGCCTTTCCTTGTAGTCCAAGCATTGTACCAATACTTCAGCCTGCTCTGGTTGTCTACTAAATCGAAATTTCCTGCAATACAATGACATAAAATTAACAAATGTAATTAGAACATTTTACTTTAACACTGTGGTGCGCAAGTCAATATCAGTTTTATAATTTGCTGACTGTATGGTCTTTTTAATCTACATTTTACCAGCGATTAGAATTTCAATGTTGTTTAGCGCCTATTTTGGTAGGCCCTTGTTCGTTAGTGAGGGAGACCAGCAAGGGGCTGTTATTAAAATATGTACAGTGTAAACTTACAAATGAAGGTATGGTTCTGCTAAAACCGCACGCCCCCCAGGGTAACCAGTAGCCTACAATGTCATCTTGCAAATGCTTTGAAACTTGAAACAGCAAATGTGGCCCGTAAATGTAGTTTTTAGTCATCTTTGTGTCCAATTACGTAACGTTATTGCATGGAAAACTCATGCTGAGAACACAGTGGATAATACCATGGCAAAAAAAAAAAAAAATCCTAACAATGGCTAACATTAGCTGCTACACGGCTGTAGCTTAGCTTTTGTGTAGCCTACCAGGTTGTGTGGCATATCTGTGGCTGCAACTGCAACTGGGCTAACATGAAGGAGCTAGCTAACCCTAGACATTACCAAGCCCCCCCAACTCTCACTTACCGGTGACTGGAAGGCCGTTTTAACAGTGCTTTGGCTCAGCATACATATTTTGGCCAGTGCAAATGTATTGCTTTTATCTCGGGGCTCACATGGACTCCAGTTCATCACATAAAATGCGATACTCCTCGAATGGGTTCACTTCAGCCTCTGGACCGCCGATGTATTCCGTGCAGATCTAGAGGTCCTCCCTGTAATGCATCCCGTGCACCTTCATATCTTTACAATCATGTGCCGTTCAAATTCTGTCTGTACACTGAGCAACATACTGCACCATACGCGTTCACTATCAAATTCAAGCGATGTCAAATAAATGTAGAAAAACTATTGAAAAAACGCGTGCAGAGCTAACAAAGGCGGAACATTTAAAAAAAAAGTCAAAGCAGCAGCACGGCAGGAAAGCCTACATACCACTGCGCATGCGCACAAACCCAGCATGGTTTCAGATGGGGACCAAGGACTCAAGCTTCCACGATTCGTTCATCCTTGGATGCAGGACGTCAAGTATGACCAAGTATGTGCATAAAACAACACTCTAGTCTAAGAGTAAACTATTCACAATCATTTTTTATCAGCTCAAATAACTAACTTGTATACATACCTTTTATAATCTGGTAAATATGATTACGGTATGTTCATATCTGGGTCATAGCATGTTAATAAGTTAGAAAGGCAATTCAGACTTTGATACTACATTTAGCAGTACATGCTCTTATATTAGCAGAGGTGGGTAAAAATTGCATTTATTAACATTACTTACTTATTACAGTATATGATATAAACCTATTTGTGAATGTAATTGAAAGCACAAAACATGAAATAAAAATCTGGTATTTTCAAAGGATAGACACAAAAATTAGAAAAACCTAAATCATATCTCAAGAAGCGGTACACAAACCAACATAAAGCTTTTGTCACTCCAACACTTGCTCACAGAGAGAATAGTAACCAAATTTTTTAGTTACTTCAATAAAAATATTGCTCAAGTAGGAGTAAAAGTATTCTGCTAGGAAGAAAAAAAGTAAATGTAGCTGTACACATATAAAAAAAAGCACACAAACCATGTGTATTTGGCAGTAAAATAGTTTACTACTTAATTTATCCAAACAGCAAGAACACCAAATATTGTAAAAAATATTTTACAGCTTGAAGAAAGGAATGACTACTACAAATGCACACATTACATGTAACAAATGTTTAGAAACAAAATACTATGTGCATTTTTCAATAAAAAAAAAAAAACTATAAAATGCTATTTTACAAAGTTGACAGTCTGAACATTGTTTCATGCTTTGAATTTACCTTCCACAATATTGCACAATACATGTGTACAATCGGAGAAAAAAACTCAGGAAGGCAATAACGCCATAAATTGAAAATAACTGAGTAAATTGTAATAGATCAAAACTAAATTACATACATAGACACTCAAACATGACTTTTCTGATGTGCCTCCAACAGGTGTGGGAAAGCAAAAGCTTTATCACATTCTGTGCACTCATACACGACTTGGCCCACATGGCTTTCTTGGTGACGCCGAAGAAGACTTAGCTGACTAAAAGATTTGTAGCACATATCACAGCGGAATTCACCAACCTCTTTTTCTGCAGCATGTAGTTTCAAATGAAGAGACAGCTCCTTTGCCGTGTTGAACTCACTGTGGCATTGGGCACAATGAAACTTAATCTGGGATGTGCTCTCAGTAGGTTCTTTTTGGTGATGTTTTTTGATATGTTTATCTAAATACTTTTGTTTTGCATAAGTTCTGGCACAAATTTCACATGTAAATGTTTTTTCTTTTGGGTGTTGTCTATTTTGATGCTCCAACAGATGACTTTTTGAAGAAAACTGCATTGGGCAGAAAGGGCAACAGCACAGGTCTTCACCAGTAACATCGATTTCATCGTCATCTCCATATGATCCCTCAAGTTGCTTTTGAGAACAATCATGACTACTCCCCACATAGTTTTGACCACACTTTTTGCATTTTGTGTCTTTATTGTTACATACATGTTCTTTCAGCTTGCTTGCAGTGAGGAAAGTTGTGTTGCAAACTTTACATTCAAAAGTTTCACTTGGGTGTGTTGGGAAATGAAATACGAGTTCAGCAGGACTTGCAAAACACTGATGACAAACTGGACAGACAAAGCCTTGTTGACCATAGCGAAGAGTTTCATCGTGGTTTCTGAGATGGTTCAGAAAATCATGAGATGAAGAAAAGCTGTTGTTACAATGATTGCATGTATATTTATTCAGAGATGACTGCTTATGGGTGCTCAGGTGCTTTTTCAGGTGAGAGGAATGCAAAAAATGTTTGTCACAGTCCATACAAGAATACTGACGCTCTACTCCTGGCTGGCAACCATGTTCTGAAAGCTCCTCGGGATTTCGGAAACGCACACAGCAGACACCGCATCGATATTTAAATTCATTTGTGGGTGCCACTGTTAATAAGGCAGGTTTATTATCAGTTACAACTGCAGTGTGGTCTGAAAGTCCAGTACCTCCTGACAAGTGAATTTTCCGGTGCTCTGCTCTACTGCTCTTGGAAGAAAACACACGGTTGCATATGTCACAAGGAAAGTTCTCCCCCTGGTGACTGAGCTTATGGTCCGCTAATTCTGCGTGACTTCTGAAACATAACTGACAGATTGTACATCGGAAAGGTCGCTTTCTTCCAGAGGTATGCTTATGCTTTCTTAGTGCAAAAAGAGAGACAAAACCCCTGTTGCACACTCGACACTGAAACTCAGAATTATGTTTTCGCTCATGCTGTTGTAATTGGGCAGCTTGAAAAAAACATTGGCCACATTCAGCACATTCAAAAGGCTTTTCACCAAGATGGCATCGTTGATGGTCCTCAAGATTTTCCGATGTGGTAAAGGTCTTGCCGCACACATGACATGGGAAATATGGGGCAGAATCAGAATCAGTGCTGTCACTGTCATCATTGTTGTTATCATTATCATCATCATCATCATCATCATCATTATCATCATCATCATCTTCACTTTCTGACGTGCTTTGAGCACTTAATGATTTTTCAGCACTTAATGATTTTTCAGCTTCACCTTTCGGCTCTTTCTGCACTTTCTGCACTCCATGATTTCTGTGGAGATGTCTCACCAGTGATGCTCGGAGAGTGTAGTTCCTTTCACAGAGATTACAAGAAAAAATATCATCTGGGTGCTCTTTAGTACAATGATCACATAAAGATACTCTAGTTCTAAACCTGTATTTACATAATCGACAAGAATAGGGGTGTGAGGGGTCATGGTATTGCTTCTTATGGAGTTCAAGTTCTGTTTTTGAGGGAAACTCTTCTGAGCAGTCACTACAAACAAACATGCCACTTTCATGGACCATCATATGTTTTTCAAGCCTTGCTTGACTAGAGAATATCTTTCCACATTTAGAACATTTATTTAGTCTTTTCTCTTGTTCTTCTCTTCCATGGTCTTCTAGATGGCTAATGAGCATAAGTCCATCAGTGAAACTCTGATCACATTCTGAACATTGGTACACAACAGTTTTTTTCTCTACTAATGACTTGATTTGTGGTTCAGTCTCTTCCAGGTCTTCCATTTCTTCTTCAGGTGAGTGTTCAGCAGGGGAATTGGTGAGTACCATTTCAATATTTGCTCTTAAAAGAACATCATCCTCCACTGAATGGTTACGGTTGGTGACTTGCTTTTTACATTTTCTAAGGTGATTGCGAAGAAGGGTTTTATTCCAATACCCTTTATTACAAATACTGCAGGTAAAGGGACTTTCTCTTAATTGAGGAGCCCTTTGCCAATCTTCACCATCAATTGGCCTGGTGGGTTTTGATGCCTGAGATGGTTCATACAACAGATTTTCTTCAAACTTTTGAATATTTGATAAATGATGTTGCAGAGGTGAAGTCTCTAAAGGTTCACTCTTTGTTTCTAGTTTGTGAGCATTTAAAAAGTGCTCCTGGAGTTGAGAAAAAAGCAAAAATCTGGAAGTACAATATGCACATGAAAAGCCACTGGATGGACTTGGATCAATTTTTTTCACACAGGTTTGCACATGCCGTTGCAGATGGTTTTTTCTTAAAAATGTCTTACCACAATCACAGACAAATGACGGCTCACCAGTGTGAAGATACATATGTACTTGTAAATGTGCACTTGTTCGGAATGTACGAGGACAAAAATTGCATTTCAAAATCTTGCCTACATCTTGTTTTGCAGAAATGGGTTGAATTCTTGCGAGAATTTTGTTGTGTTTTTCAGAAGAAACATTTATGGCCTGTATTTCTGATTTATGAGACTTGCCTTTGACAATGGACGCCAGTCTACATCTTCTAAACTTGATATGGTTTCCAAGAGATTTTTCAGTAGAAAAAAATGAACTACAACGCACACACTTAAATCGCTTTACACTATGGAACATTGAATTGTGCCAATTAAGTTTGGATTGACTTGCAAAATTTCTTCCACAGATTTTGCATTCACATTTCTGACCTTTTTCAATATTACAAAGCCCAGGCTTTTTTTGCCAACCAGTACCAACCTGATCTAAACTGATTTTGGGAATACAGATCTGAGGCCTTAATTGGAGTTTCACTTTCCCTCTACAACAACCTAAGTGAACTTTCAAGTGGTCATACCTTGAAAAGCAGCTGTCGCACACCTTGCATCGATAGGGCTTCACTTCATTGTGGGTCAAAATGTGCCGTCTAAGATTTTGAGATTTTGTGAAAGTCTTGTTGCAGAATTTACATTTGAAGTCAGTTGTGTCTCTTTGGGGAAGATTTTCTGCTTTTTTATTAGCCATCAATTCTTCACATTTGTAAAAACCGTCACATGAAGCTTCATGCTGAGAACACAAAAGTCGACCTGGGAAGTTCTGTCCACAAAGAATACAAGCATGGGCCTCCATATCCTTGTGTTTAGAAAGATGTCTACGGTAAAGGGAGCCATACTTAAAAGTATGAGGACAATATGGACATTTATAGTTTGATCCTTTAGATGACACCTTGAGGACAGTTGGTTGGTTATTTTTTTGTGATGTTGTGCTTTTGTCAGTTATTGTCTCACCCTTGCACATCCTCTGATGCTGACACAATTTTGAAGCACCAAAATAAAAGTCACATGTTGGACATTTAGTCAAAGTATTGTTCTGGTGGGCTCTATAATGTTTGTAAAGATGCACTTTACGGACAAAGGAACGAGAACAATAACGGCATACCAACGACTGAATCTGTGATGAGCAAGTTTCATGATGTAATTTTAAGGTATCTTCTTTGGAAAATCGTCTTCCACATTTGCAGAAAAAACGTTTACCACCAACATGCCTAGCCATGTGTCGGCGCAAATTACGTCTCTTTGTGAATTTGCGTTTACAAAATGGACAATCAGCACACTGTTTGGGGGGGTGTGTCAAATAATGGCTGCTGAGTAGTTGTGCGCCATCAAATACTTCATTGCACAATGGACAAGAATGCTGTGATTTACTGACTGTTTGGATAGAACGAGAGTCAATCTCCTCTCGCTGAAGTAGTTCATTCTGACTCTTCAGGTGTGAACGCAAATGTCTTAAAAGATATACAGGATAAGTGAACTTCTGGGGACAATCTGGACATTGAAGCAGCCCTCTATTTATATGAGACTTTCTGTGTTCAATGAGGTCTCCAATGGTTGGAAGAATCTTTTTGCAAACAGTGCACTGAATCCTTCTCTGGTGTGTTATTTTATGGTGGATTAGATGGAGATTTGATCTGAACCCTTTCCCGCACTGCAAACAGTAATAGGGTCTGTCACCTTGATTAATAGGAACATTGAAACTTTGTGGTGTCTCCTTTGTCACTGGCCTTTTAGTAAGATGATGTTTTGTGAGTGAATTCCTATATTTAAACCTTCGTCCAGTGAGTTCAAAAAGCTTATGTTTCTTCATGTGCCTGTATTTTCCTGACTGATGATAAAAAACAGCTGGACAAAGATGGCACCGATATTGTGGTTCACGGCAGTTCTCGGCATTTACATTTTCAGTTGATTTGCCATTTAGTTGTTGTTCCTCTTCCTTCAGTTTATTGAGCACACTTGCCATCTCATTTGAATATCGACCAAATTTCTTGGGCTTTGATTTATCACTTCCAAGAAATGATAGAAAGTTTTTCAAACAAAAGGTATGAATGTGTCTATACCTGTTTGAAGATAGACTGAATGTTGCAAGGCATAAAGGACACTTGAACCTTTTGTTGACTCTGCATTGCTTGTGATAAGTAGTCATTCTGACACAGTTTTTTAGATGCCGATTTCTGTTGACTTGATTATTGAAAATCTGTGGACATAAGGGACACTTGTACTTGTTATCTGAGTCAAGTTCTACAGCCATTTCAAAGGGTTTTTCTACTGGCTTGACAGTACCTGGCTTCTTATGCACATTGTAATAATGCTTTGAAACCTTTAGCTTGCTCTTGAAAATTTTACCACAAAATTTACAAATATTCGTTTTTCTTATGTCATAGAGCTTCACATAACAATTAAATATTGATTTGACTGTATCAGTGTGAGAATTTGAAGTATGTTTTGTGTTAGGTGGTTGGGACCTTCCACACTGTTTGGAAATGTGTCTACGTAAAGAAGAATCTTGTGCAAAATACAGTCCACATTTGTTGCAACAGTAGTCTTTTCTTTTTTTCCCCTTTTCCACATTTGAAGGAGACCCAGGGCTATATTGACACAAATGTTTCCTTGTTTGATCCTGGTGTGCCAAATACACACCACAAGATGTGCACCACTGAAAACTATGCAATGAATGATGAAGACTGTGGTGTTCGATTAAATCATCCAAGTTGGAGGCATTGTACAAACATTGTGCACATAAATACTTGTCCCTAGTTAAATTCACTGCATCTGTGGTTTTGAGGAGAACAATAGGCTGAAGTCGTTTCAGCATTTCTGTAGATCTCATTTTGGGGCCTTTTTCAAGTAATAATTTTGCAGGTTCAGAAGAATCTAGTTCAGTCAATTCATGTACTTCAGAAGAGGGGGGAGACAATGGTTCACCATCAGCATACACCGACTGTTCTTTCTCAGAATTGCTTGGACTTGCTTGGACATTTGGACTTTGGACAAATGGTGAAGAGTGATCAATTTCACTCCGGTCTGTCAACATTTCAAAATCCATACAGGATATACTTTTCTCATCATCACTTGGGCATTCTAATTGATCAGAGGGGTAACTTTCAGTTTGACAAACTGATTTTACTTCTGAATTAAAAGCCTCAATTTTCATGTGTGAAGATGATTTGTCTCTTGGATGATTTGTGTTCAGGACTTCTTTTTTGCCCATAATGTCAAACTCTGGAAGTGCATTCTGCGCGTCTTTAATTGGCTTCTTATCAGGGTCAGCCAAAGTTTCTTTTTCTACCTTAATGTCTAGACTGTCCACCACATGTGTGTGTTCTGAATCACGCACAACTATTGCTTTGTTATTACTGCCATAATTTACAGCATCATCACCATCAAATATATTGTCAGATTCCCTATGCCTTTCTGCTTTACATGCTTGCTCAATTACAGAGGTTTTGATTTCAAGGGTCTCTAGACCACCACTTTCACTGCTTTTTTGTGAAGTATCAGCAGCATCATTACATTTTTTATCATTGTGTGTCATTCCACTGGTCGTTGCTATAGGGGAGTTTCCTTCATTACTAGTTTCACCAGCATTGAAAATATAAAGACCGCTACTACTTAAAATAGAAGATTCATCAACTTCTTCAAAAGATGCTGCTTGCTCTTCTGATGAAGAATGCAAATGAGGGTATATATCAGGGTCTCTGGAGACCTCAGGAGACCTAGCATCAACAGATCCTTTACTGACCAACTGTTCTGATGGATCATTTACTGTTTCTTTGATCTTTTCATCATCTTGAATCATAGCTGCACTGGTGTGAAAACTGGACTCTAAAGCATTGCTGGTTTCACTGGACCTAGTCAAGCTGAAATCACTGTTCATCAAATCAGTAGTTTTGTTGACTTGTGTTCCACTTTTAATCGGATCATCCTCTTCAGTTTGACAACAATCTGTGACTGACTTATCTGGTAATCCTGAAGAGTATGAAATATTCATCAGACTTTCAGTGTTTGGGTTGCATCCCTGTGTAGTTGTTGGTTGACTGTCATTGAATACCATATGTGCAACAATATCACCCTTGTCTGTATCACTCCTTTCCTTTGTTTCCTTTGCATTCATCAAAGTTTGTCTGTAATGCCCATTGTATTTCTCAGACACACTTGTCTTGTCACAAATGTTTAAAAATTCCTCTTGTTTGCAGGTTTGGTCAAAACTTCCCACCCCACGCGTCTCTGCATCAGTGCAAGCATTTGATTTGGTGCGCTCAAATGACTTACCTCTGTCTTGGACACATTTGGTTGCATTTTCTGCTGTTAGATTTGGCCAAACAGTTTTTGGATATGTGAAGTCGTTGGCATCTTCAGAGTGTTTTTGAGGCCAATTTGAGCGATAATTATCAGTAGCTCCAGTTTGAGGGTTATATACAGAAGTGCTGGTCATGAATCCACCAGATGATCTTGGATCTCTACCTTCATCTGAAGACCCTTGAATGTTCATGCAGTCGTTAAGATAATCAGTGTCGGTGGGCACCACAGATTCCTGTTGAGGTCCTAATTGTGGGGAAATTGAACAGTGTCCAGCTGTTTCCGACATACTTGTTTCAAAATTTGGTATACTGTTTTCCCATCTAGTCAAGTAGTCACTTTGTTCTCCATCAGGTTGCCAGGACATTTCCCTGGAGTTTCTTTGATAATTTCCCATCTCTGAGCACCAGTTGGAATCAGTGTTTCCAACACTAGTGCTGAAACAGCAGTTTGATGCAGAGGCTCCATGTGGAATACGCACACTAGAGAATCCACCATGGCTGACGAATCCACCAGCAGGATGAGGTTGGTTCACTTCTGAGTCAGGAGTCCTGGGGTCTGGAGATAAAGATGAATACTTCTGCAAGTATGGGTCCCAACCTTGAGCCATACTTTGCCGGTCCTAAAAGCCCAAGAGAGAGAAAAGTTTAAATAAATAAATAAATAAAACGGGATGACATTACAAAATAATAATATCAAAAACAAGTAAGCCTCACCTCTTGTCAACTTTTAGGAGTAAGGGATTTCCAATTTGTTGGGCACTACATTTGGAAATCCTGCAACATAAGCAAATGGTCATTGTCACTATGTCACTAAATAGACAATTCTTTCAAAAATTCTATAAATAAAAATTTTAAATTTTTTACTTTAACTTAAATGTACAGAAAGTCTACATTTGACCAATACTTTAATGTCACTGAAACAATCAGTATGGATCTAGTGTGAAGAAAAAAACAAAAACACATTTTCCAGAAATTTAACCTTCCATATGTGCTTTAAGCAAATTAAATTGGTATGAGTCTACACAGAAACAATTGATTTCTTAGTTTTTTTGTATTTAATGCAATATTAAAATTGTTGAGATGTTTAGTCATTTTTAGGGATGAACTGACTTTTTCAGTTCACATTCTGATACTGGCATTTGATTAAATTTTCTTAATTGATTGCCAGGAGAATTAAAAATCAATTATCGATTAATCATTAACGGTTTTCTATTAAAATTATCAGCATTATTATTGATATTACTAATCTACATAAATAAAATCAACTCTATAACCACTATAGAGCCACATCAGCCCGTTTGAAATTATGTGTTTAATGCAGCTTTGCACACATTTGTCATTTGTTTTGAGAGCAGCTCTTTCCTTGTGCGCTGATGTGGTCAGCTTCAGTTGGACTAAAAGACACGACACAGTGGAGTATGTGAGCGCTCTTTCTGTGACAGAGATTTGTTTGCGCATGTGCTGTTCTCCGGGAGAAAGTGAGGGAAGTGCACTGCAGGAAGTGCACTATGGAAAGTGCACTACGGAAAGTGCACTACGGTAAGCCTATGGGAAGTCTTGGCGAATGCAAAATAGACGAGCTGTATTAAAAAAAATCCTAAATATTGATTTTCAAAAAAAAAAAAAAAAAATCAATCTGACTTGCCAACTTGATTTTTATTTTAAATCGATTTTTTGCCCAGGCCTATCTAATACTACAGCTTTAAGTATGTGATGATACCCGATATCACTCAATACCAGTACAAAGATATTCATTTCCTGATAGGGATGGGCATTTGATTAAATTGTCTTAATCGATCATCGGGCAAATTAACGATCGATTTTCAATTAATCATTAACACTCTATATTAAAATTAGCATAATTATTACTATTACTAATTTGCATAAATACACTCAACTCCTCCTGTGGGCTCACCACCTGCAGAGGGGTTCATGTGCTATGAGTATTGGGCAGCAAGCTGCCCCCGCGACCCAGCCGGATTAAGTGGGAGAAGATGGATGGACACTCAACTTTACAACATATAAACAGATACTACAGAGCCTCATCAGCCTGTGTGAGATTAGAATGTGTTTAATGCAGCTTTAGCACATTTGTTTAGTTTTACAGAAACAAAACTTAAAACCACATGGCTCATTTGCATAAACAGAAAGTGAAAAAAAAAGCAGCTCTTTCCTTGTGCGCTGATGTGGTCAGCTTCGGTTGGACTAAAGGACATGACTCAGTGAATTATATAAGAGAGTTCTTTCTGTGACAGAGGATGTGATGAGGCTGGTGAGTCTGTTCTGTGCATATGTCGCGTTGGAGATAGTACCATACATGCGAAACCGGGATACTCCCCCCCCCCAAAAAAAAAAATCATACCCGGGATACTGATGTGCAGGTAAACAAACTCTGAGGGATATAGTGATGCCCAAGGAACCAGAGACGTGGGACTGTGAGGCCACAACTCCAGTGTTTGCGGTGAGACGCAGCCATGACTCCTAAGCTACGCTACGCACAGCAAACTACATTTGGTTTGTTGATTAAAATGAATGTAATTGACGAAATTCGTAATGATCAATTTTCGATTAATCGACTAATCATGCCCATCCCTGTTTCCTGAAAACAAAAGTAAAATAAGACAGAACTGATCCAAATGTGTCATGTAGCTGTTACATTATGAGACTTTCTGGGCCAACTACAACCAGTGACTGGTCGACCAGTAACTAGTCGTAGTTGACCAGTAAATCGGTTTTCAAATATCAAAGGAACTGATATTTGGAAACCCATAGTTTCCAGTTAATTTTTCAGTATTAGCACATATAGTCGATACCTAGTCATTTTGACAGTGTTCGAGATGTTACTGGAAAAAATGTGCATTACAAGGTGTATGAAACAAACAAACAAAAAAACAAGTTTCCTTAGTATCATGAAACATTTTGTATGACAGTTAATAAAAACTAAGTCAAAAACTTCTGATCAAAAGACAAGGACAAGGGTGTATGATAGTGTACAAAAATGTCTGTTGAGGTAAAGTTGAGAACTGTTGGAACTGAACAGATCCATCATGGTCCAGTCACTCTTTTTACCACCATAAACTGCTTGTCAGATATCAAAACCTCAATGGACAAATTCCTCAAAGTCAACAGCAATAAAAACAGAACTTCTCATCACCGCAACCCAAAGTTCTCCTCCTTAAGGCTCAGAACATCTCACCTACCTTTTCGATCAGCACTATCCCACCTGTCTTCTCAGATCAACAGACACAAATCTTCTCACTCCCATCATAAGAACAAACCACCAGACCGTAGAAACTCAAACTTGCATTACCCTGAACTCTGTGGTTATTCTTTGATCACCGTTTTCCTGTTGGATGCTTATTATTTTATTAAGTAACTGACCTAACCAATTGGTGCACATGTAATTTGTGAAAATATTTAGCCTTGTGTGGTAGCATAAGAACAAAGAGATAATAGTAGCAGTGAATACCATCATCAACAGATACAGTGAACATATCTTGTTAACACAGGAGTGGTTGTGAAATACAAATAAAACAAGTAATAAGAAATCTGTTAGTATTGTCAGCTATAAATGGAGCCATGGGTGCAAGTAACTGGACCAATGTGTGGATAGTACAAAAAAGGAAGCAGATGTAACAAAATCCAAAGATAAAGTGGGGAAGCAATAAACTTGCCTTGTATGATCTGTTGAGCAATTACTGAAATCACTACCAATACTAAATATTCTAATCAATTTGCAGGTCTGAAACAGGGCAATAACGGGGTACTGCATAGGGCTGTCGTGGTAACCGCAATAGTGCAGTACCACAGTATGATCAATGCTGGGCACTACGGGTTCAGGTCACCGGACTAACCACATTTTGCATTTTAATAAGGCTCCAAGCACATGCCCAGGATCATTTTACTACTATGAACCAATTCATGTTTATGTGGCTCTGAGCAAATGGGTTCAAATACTGGGATCTGATCCGAACCTGCGCACATTAAAACTAATGTGCTGCACGCCACTACAGCTGGCTGTAGTATCTGTGGGTGCAGTCACCCTTCGTTTTACTATTTACGTGCACCGTTTAAGACCTGTTTGAAATGTCCTACACACTCATTGGATATATTGCATATAGACGCTTTCAGTTGAGTTTGGGACTACTTGGCGTCTCTGAAAAGTGCTATATAAAAAAATAAACACTAAAAATAAAATAAACACTAAAGCACCTGGATCACAGCACGAGGAGCACCTGACGCATCGTGTACGTGCTCTCATCTCTTGCCGTTTTCATTTGGTGATAATTGCATAAGGACTAAAGTTGTCCTCTTTGTGCAGATAACACATGCACAACGTTGTTTGTTAATCAGAACTACAGAATATGCTTTAGGCAAGGCTATGATGGGATCTGACTCACCCGCACCTGCTTTACCTCAGGTTATGGGTAATGTACATGTATTATTATGGGCATCTGTGTTATACCCAGGGCTCTACTCACACTAGGACTTCAGAACCGTGCCTAAGCATGAATCGCACCTAAAGCGCGGCACGCATGCCCAGCGTGAGCGCAACCGCACCGTGCTCGGGTACGACACCTCCGATATCACTCATACAAACAAATTCCGCTTCAAAACACACCCACGCCCCCTTAAACGAGGAGCGCCCCACAGCAGGACCCACACCTGTCCCACTCAGTAGACACCCCCGTGCCACTGGTCTTCCGTCTCCAAAGCAAGAGCTTTGTCTTGGTCTCGTCTCGGACTCGAGCGTATTTGGACTCGGTCTCGTCACGGACTCAAGGTCTGAATACTGAGTGCGATCATATTTCATTACGACCGCTGCTGTCGGCACTAAACTTGTACCGGTGTGCGGGACCTGTGCGGTACCGCCAGCGCACGGCTTGTCCGCCACAGCACACACCCTCCTGTACCAGCATCGCAGGGCAATTTAAACATCCTACCTGTCCATCCGCATCACGTCAGAGCGCCGCTTTTCTAGGGCTGGGCACCGAAATTCGGTTCCTTCATGGCACCGCCCGAAATGTTTAGGTTCTTCTGGGTATTGAAATATGTCTTGATTTTCGGTTCCACGTTCGATACCCAGAGGATAATCACGTGTAGCTCCAAAATGTGGCTGCGTGCACATGGCCTGATAATGCCACCAGAGATTGGCTGAAACGTCCGCGTGCATGCACACATTCTGATCACGCCCCCTCGTTAACAGGCAACGCGAGCTTCAGCGCTTGTATGGGACTAATAAGTTAATACGTTGGCTGCGGAGTCGTCAAAACACTACAAAAATGCCGAAGTTGAAAGCATGGTTATACTTTCGCAAGACCGACTCTAATAATGCGCGGTGCAATATATGTGACAAGACTATCGCCTGCAAATCAGGCAACACTTCAAATATGCTCAAGCATTTGACAGTGCATGGAATACATTTGAGAGCGGAGAGCTGCACCGTCTTCTCTCACACACCCCCTTCTGCATCTTCCACCACCACACCCGCGACTTCGACTGCACCCACCACCTCTCTACAGGACGTTTTACGACCAGACTCGGATTCATCTGAAAGTACTGAGCACAGCGCTGTGTCTGATATTTCATCGGGTAAGTTTGTTTCACGAATTCCGTTGAACTGGCTTGTTGCAAGTTTATGCATTAACGGTAGGCTACTGTAGGATATTAATGAGTAACTTTTGTTTATGGCTATGTAACTAGCTGCTAGCCAAGTCAAAAGTGATTTAAATGCTAGCATTTAAAATGTGCACCGCCATTGGGTAGGAAAGATGTTCACTCCTGCCTAGCTAGCCTCAAAACTAAAAGTGCAAACCATTTGCAGCTTCTGGCCAGGTCCCTGATGTGAGGAGGAAAAGGCAGGCAGCTTGTGTAAATCCATTCACACTAGCAGAAAAAGCTAAAATAAAGTGAAGACTCTACAGCTGCAGTGGCAACAAAGGTAAAGTAGAAATATGTTATTGTTTTCCCTCTTATTTCATTTTGAGAACAAAGTTAATTTGGCAGCTACCCTGTAACCCTGATGCCTTCTTCTTGTTGTCATTTTCAGAAGAAAGCAGGGAGGGACACTCTGCCACTGTTGTCTGACTTGGCAGCCAAGTACCTGTGTGTGCAGGCATCGTCCACTCCTGCTGAGTGCACTTTTTCGACCGCTGGGGACACCATCAGCCAGGAAAGAGCATGTCTGTCCCCTGAAAAGGCTGATATGTTGATTTCTTTTTGAAGAAAAACTGTTAGGTTTTTCTTCAAAAAAAACTAACGGTTTGTTTTGTGTGTGTGTGATATGATGGTGTGCACTTGTGTTCTTGTTCATTTTTCAGTTATTGGAAATGACTTGGAATGATCGTGGAAAATAAACACCAGTATGTGGAATAGAACATTTCATGATTTTTTTTCCTTTCTAAAATTAATATAAAATAGGAACAGAAAAAGGTACCGTTAAGGAATTGGTATCGAAATGAAGGTATTGGTATCGAAAAAATTTGATTGATACCCAGCCCTACGCTTTTCGCCTTTTCACTCTCTCTCATCTCATCTCTCTCACATATAGCGCACCGAGGCCCATCCCCAATGAGCGCTGATTAGAAGAGCAGGACGAAACGCGAAGCAAAAAATTATTTTATGCCAGTGTCCGCACAGAGCAGAGCTATGACACAGAGCAGGCGATATGTGGGCTGAAGTTTGCCTAATAACATGCCAAATTAATCCATTTGTCACAATGTGTGTTTGGTTTGATAAATGTGCAGAGGCAAAATACCACTGTAAAACCAGCAAGAGAAAGTAACTCCAGGAATTTCAAAAGAGAGGTTTAAAAATTCGACCCACTTGATTTACTTTGAAGTAGTTTTGTGTAAAGTGCCAGTGGAGGTTCTGTTAAAGAAGAGGTTCAAACTGTGGGTGAGGGTCCAAAAATGGATGCAGTGTTTCAGTGCAGTACAGTTTGCTTGGCATATTTTAAGTCTAAATGAATATTAATCAGACAAAATGGAGACAGACTGATTAAAAACACTGCGATCATGCAGGAAAAGTGCAGTCATAATTCTTTAGTATAAAATTCATTCAAATAAGTGTGTTGGTGTGCACTGTAATAAACGTTCAAAACAAAAACCTATTTGTGCCCCCATTTTTTTTCTGTGCTCCTAAAATTTTTTGCTTAGGGGCACGTGTGCTCCTGAAAAAAAAAGGTAACGTAGAGCCCTGGCTATACCACACACACCGCAAACCGCAGTGCAGAGGCATTTAACGTTCCCGTAAGAGAAATTCTTAAACCGGGACAGCCCTAGTATTGCATACTAACTCTGTTTTTAATCATGCAGCTGCCACCAACAAACAATGAATGCATGTAAAATGTTAGCCTTTTTTAAGATTTAAAAGTAACAGATGTAAATTATCAGGTGGGTACTTACTGTGAGACAAAAAGTCTGGGAATCATCTACCACGTGTCATGTTTCAAGCACAAAACAAATCCAAAGCCTAAAAGCACAAAAGAATAAGAATTAATCTGTGGTAGCACCAGCATCTCTAGAATGCCATAGTCAATACCTAGTAAATGGTTTGCCAATTACTGTTCACAAAGAAGTAAACATTACAACCTTTTTAATTGTTGAGATGCTTTGGTCTTAAATAAAACACTAGAAATACATCACTGAGATCTATCCAAAAATTGATTGAGACTAGCCATATTAACCATACAACTTTTTTTTTTTTACTAGTTATGTAGTAGTTGCCACTTATACTGCATGACTGATGTACTGCTGTTTTTTGTGCAAGGAGGAGCAGGACAAGAGCTGCCAGAGTATGTGTCAAACATCAGACAAGTCATGAGGCTCCTGTGTACACTGACCAGCCCCATTAGCCGTAAATATAAGAAATGTCATTATAACATGGCAAAAGAGAGAGTTCAATTTGTCAACTGAACAAGAGTGTATTTGGTTGAATACATTTCACGGCTCATCCAAGCTGCTTCTTCAGTTCTGGGGATTATAACAGTGTTTTACACATAAGGTTCATCCAAAGCATGTGTTGCTTTGTGTGCATTTTGACTGGAGTGTCAGTTCCCTCAGAGAATCTGCACATATTGTGGCAACTCCTGGATGTATTTAATATGTTCCATGTAAACTGAATACAGATTCGAAAACAAAATTCCAATACTCAGAACAAATGCACTTTTCCCAAAATAGAGAAGTGCACTATACTGCCCAGCATTATGTACTAGTATCTGGGGACGCCATGCCCCCCTGATCTTAAACCAAATGATCACCATTAGGACATAATTTGAGCCCCTCTAGAAAATACCCCAGAACATAACTTCTTGCCTCACTACTAGGCGGATGCCCTGAGAGACTTAACATTTGCAGTGATGCAGGTGGAGCCATATTACATTTTTATGTATAGGTTGATTTTACTTTACTGTGATCACCAGAATGGACCAGTCAGTCACAGCGATTTTTTTCTTTAGGATTCCTCACCACTCTGCCTGGTCGTTTAGGGTTTTACTTAAAGCAAAGAATCTCTGGCAAAAGTATAGCCTACCATTTCATCGAATGCAAAGGGGATGCAAATACATAAGCACCGGCCAGATGTTTAATTTAATGCTAATTTCACATGTTCAACATGATTTACATTTAAAATATATATTTTTTGCTGATTCTAGCCATTAGGGGATATACAGTAAATAAATATTTGCTATACTAAGCTAAATTGAAACTAGCTTGCAGTGGACAATTGAAATGATTCCTTATGGGATGTCATTCCATCTCCTCAAATCTATCAAATCTGCTTGCTGCTAGGGATGTGAAGATTATCTTAATTGATACTCGTTATTATTCAGGTCACAATTCAATTGTCAGAGCTAAAAAAAAATGTGATTTGTCATTTTCATTTGTTCTATACTCCAAAAAAAAAAGAACAATTCATGTTAAGCATTTTTATCTGTTTGTCATCTTAAATGTACTTATCCTTCAGAAAATTTGAGATCATAAACATATACTGTTGACAAGTGAAATTAATTCAAATTTGGGATTTTACTGGATTGGTCACAGGTCACTAATCATGAATAATTAAATCCTGGTGTTTTTTCTCACAATAATCAAAATACTAAAATGTCCCTACTTGGTACCATGTCACAGTCCAATCATAGGGGGGAGATAAAATGAATATTGTTAAAATGTAAAATTATGTTGAAATAAAGTGAGTTCTATGGTTCAGTCAGTAACTGAAAATACCAGGTTCAACATTTGTGATATGAGGGGCAAGAGACAATTTTTCCTATTGTACATTGTACTTAACCATGAAATATCCAAAAGATAAATTCATAAATGTTTCTATTAGTGCCTAGACTCAAGAGCCACTGTATTACAAAAAAAATTCTGCATTCCAACTAATTACCTTTAGCTGCCCAATCTGTATTAAAAATTATATACAATATAGAATTTTATGCCTATAAAATGTTATATCACCTGAAACCCAGCAATACAATGCCTAGGTAAAGTAGAGCATACATCTTTTTCCTTCTTTGTCTAAAAACTTTGTAACATATACATGCTCAACACAGAGTGAACACAACTAACGCTAATTAAGAATAAGAAACTTTTGCATTAGTATCCAGTCAGAGCATAAAACCTAAAATGTGCACTCTGAACTAGTCTTAGCATACAATGGTCAATATTGTACTGACATCTTATTGCACTTAAGAGTCATTAATTCCACTAGTTGGCAAAAAGTTAGAATAGGCAAAACTATTTTACCATGAGTGTTAGACTTGGACAAACTTTATTGATCCACAAGGGAAAATATTAGGACATGCTGGACATTTGTTACACATGGTTGTTTTTATTAAACTATTAATGTGCTCAAGTAAGCAACTCAGTACATTTGACTATGATATGATTGTAGGTACTCACTATTATACAGAGGACACCACTGAAATCCCTTTTAACACCCCATGCCTGAGTCACGCTTTTCTCAATATTTTAACCATACAGTAAATATGAGGAAAACGATTTAAAAGAAGGATTTATTAGAGCATGTGTATTTTGTTAAAGTACGTTACGTTACGCCGTACACCATAGTTATATCTACGGCCGTACACCGTGTACAGAGTGGCTAAGCTAGCTAGCTCTTTCACTAGCCAGATGCTAGTTAGCCAGTTAGCTTCGCTGTGGCTCTGAACACAACAGACATCTGAGCCCTATAGCTCTTACCCAAAGCGTGCTCCACTCGGCTCCTGGTCTGCTCATGCGTTCACTCCGTGTGAAATCGTCTGCACGGAGCGTGGCAAATACTGCGTGGCGTTTATATCAACAATATCCCACGTCGTCTTTGTGATTTTCGCCCGTACTGAGTGTTGGCAAAATCGTGGAATCTAAGGCAAGACCAGCACTCTCAGCAGAAGACGCCAATCAACCTCCATGATGAAAATGTACGTATCTTGCACAATAGGTGAAACTATTGGTACGTTTCACACCCGCATTATTAGAGCCAATAACAGAGATGGACGCCATAGTACCCGCCCCTTTACGGTCGCCAGAGCGCCCAAGAGGCAGGAGAGTCCTTCCGGTGGCTGCTGCGGCTGCCCGTCTGCCTCGTGGTCTGCCTCCCTGCAGCTTCCCGCCTGTAAGCGACTGAGTCTCCTTCCTGCCTTGTCCTGAAGCAAACACTGTAATCGTAATAAATGTCTACGACGTTGTAGTTCCTTATTACTGTCTATGTGTGCCTGTTTAAGTATGAAGCAGTTTACTCAATGGCAACACAAGATTCACTTGCTTTCCTAATGGACTACAGTATGCTGGGTGGTTTTTAAAGGGTTAAAGACTGCACAGAACCATTTTGTGCGCAAGAATCTGTTCAAAATGGCGTCGGTAGGTCTGCATCAGTGGCGCAAAGCCCATTCAGGGATCCAAATCCAAAGCCATCTCCCTTGACAGGAAGGTAGAACATGTTCCCACAGTTCTGTCAAGCTTACTCTGCATTAACAATGCCAGTGATGCTACTATTGAACCACTACACCACAAAAACAAGATGAAGACTAGATGATTCTCATACAATGAATTAAACATAGGCTATTTGATTTATTTTGTTTCAATTTTTGACTTAGGGAGATGAATTGCATCCAGTGCCCATCTCCCCAGTTAGACAGTTTACAGAAGAAATCAGGCTTCAGGGTTATTCTTGGTCTAACTTTATTTACCTAGTCTTGGTATTCATCTGGGTTGTGGAAGGCCTTCCCAAATATTAAAGAAATGGTAGCCTATTTCTCAACTCTGTGACCTGCTGAGAATGTGAAATCACAACATTAGAGTTATTCTCCAGTTCTTTCCATTGCAGTTTGTTTTTCAGACCCTTAACCATTTCATTATCTCAGCCTATTCCTCAAGTGCAGGACTTTACAAAGTGACGGTCTTTGCACCAAATGGATGTCCCATGTGATTGCATCTAAGGATGAAAGCCTACTTCCTTTATACCGCGTTGCAATTTGGATGGATACCATTTTAAATATGTATTTGATCAATTCTTGCCTCAGGCAAAACTTGTCAGAAGCGGCGGGTGACCCCAAAACCGCAGTCTGATTTTCGACCAAGCATGAGTGGCATAAAGGTAGTGCATTGGCCCTATTTAGAAGACATCCAGATATTCATACCCAATGCACATGCACACAAGCTTCTTGACCAATAAGCATATTTGAACTTCTATCGAGCACAATGTACTTAAAAATATAGTGGGTAGTTGAAACAATGGGAGCAAGGCTTTCATAATTCCTTTCAATTCATAATAAGAGTGTAGCAAGCATACTCTATAAATGGACATGCGGCTGTATTCCGGATAGGAAGGGAGCATTTTGGTGTAAAAAAAATTCTTATTCCTAACATGGAGCTCAGCTCCAAATTCACCCCTATTAACTGCTAGCCTCGTGAGCTTCATTTGACTGGAGCCAAACACTGAGTGATGTCACACTCCCTTAGTCCACTTCTTTATACGGTCTATGGTAACAACACAAACTCAGCATAGGCACTCCTGGGGCGGTTCGAGTCACTTTTTATCAGCCGAGGGCCCCAATGTAGATGCGCTGTCTGAACTGCCTGACATAGGTTTATACAGTCTAGTGCAGTTGGGGACTTGCGTGTTACACTGACTTGTCAGCACTGAAGGTCCAGCTGACGTGTGGGTCTGCAACATGGATCCTCAAGGAGTCAATTTTTCCCAGACACTGCAGCAGTCTGAAACAATTTTCAGGTATAGACAAGTACTTCTGTGTCATCGCGTGAACCCACGTGAACCACTGTGCCAGTCAAATACACGCAGCAGTAAACGGTAGTTGGTGTAACATGCAGCCTGCAAGTAACTTGCTTGAAACACACGGCAAACCTGCTTTGTGAATAATTTCGCCAGGCCCGTAGACAGAAATTTGGGTGTCCAGGCATGAGGCCTCACATGGCCCTTCCCCTAATATAAACTAAAGGTTGTGAAGCTAGAGTACATTAGACCCATACCGTCCAGGAGTGCTAGGAAGGGTTGTTTCTCTTGACTCTTTGGCTAGGTGGGGCCTTTCAGAGTGATGTTTGAATGGTCTCCCCATGGCTGACCTTCCCACACAGCCAGAAAACATTCTAATCCTGCAGCAAGGTATTCCTGACCAAGGTATTGCTTGAAATATGGGGCAGCACTACTGACATCCACATATGAGATTGATTGTAATACTCCTGGCCCAAAGAACAAGTCAACAAAAACATCTTGGTGTTCAATTTGAGAGGCCTAAAACACATTTTTCCTTTATGGACCAAAATATGTAGAGTAGACCAAAAATCTAATTTCTTGCATATAAGCAATTGAGACACAAAGATATGTAGACAAAATTGAAAGTAACTAAGATTAAATAGTATTTCATTAGTCCACCTTTTTCTTCCACTTTGCAGCAGTCTAAGAAGAGATGCCCAGACTTCTTTCCACACCCACTTCCTCCAACTCTAAGAGGGATCCCTAAGTGTTCCCAGGCTGAGACAAATAGTACATTCCTCCAGCATGTCCAGAGACTTCCCCAGGCCTCCATCTGGTGTGACAAGCCCACAGTACCTCTCTGGGAAGGTGTCTAGGAGGCATCCCGAACAGATGACCAAGCCATCTCAGCTGGCTTCTCTCGATATGTAGTAGTGGCTCTACTCTGTGTGAGACAGGGTTCCTCACCCTATCACTAAAGGAGCCCCCAGCAGAAGAAACAAATTTTGACCACTTGTATCTGCCATCTTGTCTTTTCAATCATTACCCAGAGCTCGTAACCATAAGAGTCATGTATTCAAAGTAAAATTAAAGACACACCTTACAAATCTCTGAAATGTTTTGTGAGATTTGAAGGGCCCAATGTGGCCTTCTAGCCCCACTTTTGACATCCTTGAGTTAAATCATAGACCAGAGATAATTATCTCAAGTCAACCAATTTTTAAATTAAAAATCCTGTATTATGCATTTTTTGTTTCGGTCGTTCCACTCTATACAAATTGGTACAATTATCTTGCATGGATAAATTGATTCTCTCATGCACAAATAGAAGCTTTGTCTTTCTAACGTGCAACAGCAAAGTTAGTTAACCATGCAAAATAAAGTAATGAATGAGTAAAGTAATCCAAATTCAGTGAAGAAAAGGAAGAGCAACACTATGTTGCATGAATTTTGCCAAAAAGTGGCTTTTTTTTCTCTGCAAGCTACATCAGTGCTTTCTTTCAGAGTTGGCTCCTCTGAAACAGAGGAGTGTGCTGTGGTAAAAGCATCACTTCCTTGTACAACAGGTCCCACAACCATTCCCTGTGTCTTCTGCTCATTTGGGTATCACAGGCTTGTTGGTCTCAACCTTCTACTCTTTACAAAAAAAAAAAACAGTCAAATCCCAATGGGACTTTCCTGGTTTTATAGAGGTTAGAAGAACATGTCCCAAATGTATGCATTTTCATGTTGTCTTGCTTTCATGACACTCATCTATCTGGGCTACTCTACATTTGTTAACCGAGTTGATATAGTTGTCCTGGATAAAACAAGTGGCCAACCCCAGTTACAAAAGAACTTGATGAAGGTGACCTCTGCAACACCTGGAATGTGGCTCATATAGTCTCAAGTCAAAACTGAGCATGTCAAGCACTCTTGCACTAGTTGAAAGTTGCTAATTAGTGAAGAAAGGAATCTGGTGCTAAAAATCTACAAATCACCATGATGAGCTGATTATCTTCACTGAGAGGCCATTGCTTTGCCTAGAATCTTTTACAGCATGACACTCATCTACCGCCATGGAGAAAAGTAGGTGGTGCCATTAAGCCAAGTTACAGGTCAGATCTGTGGTGAGATGACTGTGATCACAGCAAGAAAGCATGCATGTTTTTCAATGCATTTCTGGGCAAAACACAAAACTTCTGTAATTGAATACATTCAAGATAAATAATCCATATTGCAGAACATTCCAGGCAAAGCAATATGTTGCAGAATTCCACCTAAAAAGTTACAGTGCACCATTAACAGGAAAAATGCAAAATGACAAGGCCACTCAGCATTTCATGTTTCAAATATTGTTTAAACAAAGACTTAGTTTTGATATAAAAATAGTGAACTCGACACCCATTTTCTAAATTTTATCAGTGCAATCTTTCTTTTTCAGCTGAAAATAATGAAAATTTACAATAACTTATATTTAATTTATAATATATTTTAATATATTTTATTTTATTTCGATTCAAAAGGTAAAACCAATACATTAACACAACAATCTGAATATGTCTAAAGGTTCTTTAAAGGGACAGTTCGGACTTTTGGACCTAGGGCCTCATTTCCTAGTGAGCCAGAGTGTTGGAGACATGTGAAGACACTTTTTTAAAAATTCCATCCAGTCCTTATATTTGGAGAGTTTGCTGGTGCTAGGCTAGTGCATGCCAATGGCCATAGTTGGCCTGCCACTAAAAACAGTTTTACCCACTTCACAGTCCCCCCGAGGCAAAACAATTATAACGCCAGATTGTCGATGTGAATCTTCTGTGTTGATTGAATAATTTTAGAAGTAAAACCAGCCTTGCATTTGAAGGATTTATGTCTGAGCAGCAGCAGCGAGTTGTACTTCCTGATAGAAAGCTTGGCAGAGAAGGACTGATATGAGAAAATAGTCCGTCATCATGCGACGATTCATGTGATGCAAGGTTAGTTTTATTTTTTAAATGATTCTATCAACACAGGCATTTACATCGATAGTCTGTTGTAACTGATTTGCTTCGGGTGCTTTGTGGATTGGGTAAGACTGTTTTTAGTGGCAGGCCTACTATATCCATTGACATGAGCCAGCCTAGCACCAGCAAACTCCAAATACAAGGACTGGATGGAATTTTGAATGGAGTGTCTCCACACGTCTACAACACTTACTTACTTACTAGGAAATGAGGCCCTATGTCCAAGTCCAAAATTCTGAACTGTCCCTTTAATGATTGGTGGCATAGAAGGTCACACTACCATCATACCAGTCTTTCTAAAAGACCAAACCTTTCCTTAAAGCGTAAATACAACTTTAAGCAAATTTATAAGCAAAATCTAAAATTACACACAAAAGCAAATATTCAACAATTTTATCAGTAATGGCACAGGAGAGTATTCACTTTATCAACTGGACAAGGTTTATTTAGTTGAATACGTTTCGCAGCAAATTGATTTCTTTTCTTTACCATGGATTCTACCTGATGGGGAGGGATTTTACACACATTTTATCAGTAATCTCACATTTAGAGGATATTACCAGAATATACAATACATGAAAGTTACCTTTACTTTTCTGAGCCATGAGAAAGCTGATGCTGAACAAAGGTTTCCATGCATGCAAAAGTCTGGGAGCATTCAGTGCATGTATAAACGGACTCAGGTGCATTTTCCTTAGCGTTTGCAGCACTGATAAGACCATTTTGCTCTGTGTCCTCTGTATGGCCCTCTTCAAGGACATGCTCTTCATTTGGAGCAGCTTCATGAGTTCCACTCTCTGAAATGTCTTGACATGGATTTTCATCTTTACAGGAGGAATTTATAGATTCTGTGGCTGCCTTGTCTTCTTTTCTATGATAGTGTAAATGTGTCTTAAAGACACACAGAAGACCAAACTTCTTCTCACATTTGTGACATTTATAGTTTTCATGAGCTGCCCTTTGGTTTTCTGTAGAGTTATTTTTATTGTCAGGTCCAAAAGTTCGGCCATCGATTTTGGACATACGATTTATGGCCTTATGGTATTTCATATGTTGGGTTAGGCTACTAGAATGATGAAAAACACAGCTACATAGCTTGCATGGATGTATTGTGAAATTAAAATGTTTTTTTCGTATTCTGCGATTTGTTTTTGTTAGTAGCCCCTTAAATGACTTCGGTTTCAGAGTTGGATTTTCCATTTTTTGTTGAGACTCATGTGTTGTATGATGTTCTTTCAAGGCAGTTAACTCAGGGAATCGCTCACCACACAAACCACATCTATATGTTGAGTCAGTTTCACTGCATGCATTTATCAATTTCTTTGCTCCATTCCTACCATGAGTAGATGTGCCATTACAAGTTTTCAGATTAACTCTAGAGGCTTCTTCAGTTTCAGATGTTACAGACACCTCTCTCCCTTTGCATAGGTAAAATGAATGTATCTGGAAGTCTGTTAACCAGAAAAAAGATAGCTTACATTTTTTACAGCTATAAGATCTCTCCAACTTCAAATCTTGACTATTCTCAAACTCATCAAATAGTTTGGTAGACAAATGACTATGGTTTATATGAGCTTTCAGCGCATCTGTTTTTACAAAGCGCTTGCCGCAGTATGTACAACAGTGAAACCTTTCATAGGTGTGGTTTTGCATGTGTTTCTTAAGTTCCAGTCTACCTTTAAAGAACCTACAACATAAAGTACACCTGAAACCACCATCTTGATTTCTATACTGCTGATGACGATGCAAGAATTGCAAACTATTGAAAATTCTGCCACAAACTTCGCAACGGTAAATCCCTCCATGAGAATGGTCCAAGTTCGAGTCCAAAGATTTTGATGCCAAAACATCTCTGGAGAAAGACTTCTGTGAAGAAGATGTGGTCTTGGTAGGGCATGAGAAATAAGATGGCAATATTCCAGGAGAGGACGGTCGTTTGGTTGAGTACTCAGGATGTGTGAAGCCAGTTAACACTGTCAGTGTACCATTATCTTGAAGGACATACTCTCTGGGTACTTCAAATCCGTTAGATGAGCCATCAAAGGTAAAAGACTCTAAAGGTCCATGGATGGACATGTGACTTAACACATTTTGATACTGACTAAATCCATCGCCACATATTGTGCAGATGAAGGTGCAACATTCTGCCAATACCTTCTGCTTTTCCATTGTGAAATGATTTTGTCCGAGCACGGAAGGCATCACTTTCTTTGTAGTTGCTTTGGCTACTTTCCAAGTTTGACTCCTCCAAGGCTCCTAGAACAACAAATCAAAAAAATTATGTTGCAGTGTTTACAGCGATAAACAGCTCTATGTGAGCAACTACAGTTGCAATCAAAAATATTCAACCCCAAATGCAAATTAGGTTTATAGGTAAAATGTACAAACTAGCAGCTGTTTACAAAAAATAGATCATGAAGAACACTTTAAATAGCTCAACACAAACAATATTACAGGTGGTTTCTCTAATTTCAACACAAAATGCTACTTTTAATGACTACTGCAGTCTCAAAATTATTCAACCCCTTCAAGATAAGCATCTTTAGTACTTAGTAGAGCACCTTTTTGCTGTTATGACCTGCTGCAAACGTGATGCATAGTCAGGCACCAGTTTCTTGCAGCGTTCCTTAAGAATCTTACCCATTCCTCATTGGCAAAGGCCTCCAATTCACGAATATTCTTGGGTTTGCATGCTGCAACCACCTTTTTCAAATCTCACCAGAGATTTTCAACGGGTCAGTCAGGCAGCAGTGATGGCCACTCTAGTATCTTCCAGGACTTCCTCTGAACCAAGCCTTAGTGGACTTTGAGGTATGCTTGGGATCACTGTCCTGTTGGAAAGTTCAATGATACCCAACCATCAGTTTGCTCACAGATGGCATGACATTTTCCTCCCAGGATTTCCTGATACTTGACTGAATCCATCTTGTCCTCCACACACTGCAGGTTTCATCATCACTGAGCTACTGCCATACTTCATTGTAGGCAGAGTGTTCTTTTCAGCATATGCTTAATTCTTCTTCCTCCTCCAGACATACCGCTGATCCATAGGCCCAAAAAGTTCCAACTCTGTTTGATTGCTCCACAGAACTGAATCCCAAAACCTCTTTGGCTTATATTTTTGAGCAACTTGGAGCCTATGTTTTTTTGTGCCTTTGGGTCAGTAGTTGTGTACGTCTTGAAGTTCGGATAAGGAACTCTTCGGCATTTAGTATGCGCCTTGTCTACCTTAACTTTTGAACTATGCTTCCAGATGTATCTCTAGGAACATTCAGTGCAATATTTTTGTGTCCTTTTCCTTGTTTGAGCAAGGCAATAATCTCTTAAATTCTCTTGACTTCTCTGTCATATATCTAACATGCAATGAAATGTCACTGTCAACAGTCCAGATATTTGAGGTATTCTATGTCAAGCACGTCTGATGCAACTAATGAAGTCCTTGGTTGCATCTGGTGTGCTTGAGACCACACCTGATTTGTAAAAGTGAGGAATTCTATTCAGGTGGTTGAATAAATTAGAGACTGCAGTAGTCATTAAAAATAGCATGTTGCATTAAATTTGAAGAAACCACTTGTAATATTATTTGTGTTGAGCTACTTAAATTGTTCTTGATTTCTTTTTCATAAATGGCTCCTAGTTTGTACATTTTACCTATAAACGTAAATTTGCAGCTGGGGTTGAATAATTTTGATTGCAACTGTATGTTAGCAACAGAAGAGAGATGGCTTGAACCTTTTAAGATTCAAATTTCAGGTCCCATAGAAAAACCTGCATTTGTGTGAAGTACCAGGAGTCAAACCTAGATCCTTCTTACAGTCTGGCAAAAGTGTCAGATTTTTTCCTTACTAATTAAATCTTGTCTACAGCCATGGAATTGTCTTTCCAACATCTCTGGTCACCCTGCTGATCTCTCAACTCTAAATCCCATTTCTTTTTTCCCACTCTAGCTATAGATAAATTAAATTGTTTTTTTTTGTTTTTTTGTCTGCCCAACCAAATTCAGCAGGCTTGAACCAGGCCTTCCATCATAGTACTAATTAGGCCCACTCTGTTTAGCTTCTGATCCCAGATAATTTTAGGCATTTTCAAAGCAGTAAGGGTCTTCTTCCATATATCGTGATCAGCCCATTGCCAAAACAAGTGCAAATTTCAGTGAACCATAATGACAGACAGCCAAGCAGAGTTTACTCCCATTTACAGATAAGGAAAGGAACTGCACCATCCATTTGTTGGGCTGCTAGAGAAACCAAAGAAGTGCAACCCCCTATTCTAACCAACGTGTCAGCTTCGTGTGGTTGGTGGAGAGTTATACTAGAAGACATTTACAAAAATGTATGTCACTTAAGTTGGATTGTTTGCTTATGCCAATAGAGTTCTTGCATTATTATCAGCTAGCATGGACACTTTGAGACGTATCGGCTACTGGCCTAAATCTAGCTGATATCGGCCAATAGTCCACATCAGCATGTTATACCTCATTATAGATCTTATCCTCTCTATATTATGTCTATTTAATCATATTCACAGATAGATAAACCACATATTAATAAGAGGAATAATTTGCCTGTGTGTAAGGCACACATCCCACCGAGTCACATCATGTGACACATGTGCTCACTTTTAGGTGCTTTTTTTTTTAAAAAGTTCATGTTGTAAAATTACAAAAGAATCCCTACAAAATCTGACCTTTATAAAAGCTGTAGATGCTGAACACAAAAAGGCAATAATCAGACCAGAGTACCTATGGAATAGCCACTAGTCCATCTTGCTCGCAGAGAGAGGGGGGGTGTCTTATGCTGGTTTTTATCATATATCCATGTGCGCAACAGTGAGGCTCTGGCTTTAGTCTGACCCATGATACGGACTATAAATAAAAGTTAACTTCGGCGCTGTTTAGGCCAGCAAAGCTACTGCTTGTTTTTACCAATGCGTGAAAGTGGAGGAGAGGACTTTCCCGTAGAGAGGACACACACGGCTGCGGTCAACATGCTGCCGATCGTTTTCCGTCAAGATTTAAAGGACACTCATTTGTGAAGACTTGTGATGTGAGAGGTGTGAGTAGTGAGTGTTGCAAATGTGACAGTTTTGAAGAGACTTTTCGTTTCTCATTGGTTAGCGCTTAGCTGCGGTAAAATACCATATTAACAGCATGTTTTCTCTTACACTGGCCAACTGTAAAGTGACTATAGATGGATTATTGTTTATCAACACAACAGATGTGCATGCAACCACAGTGCAGAAACTGCCGCTGTCTGTGCAGTTAACATGAAGCTGCACTGCTAGCTAGCGATGTCAGCGGACTAAAACAGTTAACACCATGTGATAAAATAAGTTATGATGCTAAATTAACAATAGTGAAGTGAGTAGGATACATCTTAATAACCCACATGCCTTAAATGCAGGTAAATGTGTAAATGACAAGAAGAAATGGCTCCTTGTCTTGTCTTATGTCCTGTCTGGTATTATGCGCCAGTATGGCAAGCCATTTTAACATTTAATAGCAAAATTTGACTATCCAGAATGAACATTGTTGATATCAACAATGTCCTTCTGACTAGTCATAATTACATTTTAGATATCTCAAATTGGAGTTAGGGATAGTCATAATGTAATTGTAGATATCTATTATCAAGTTATAGATATCTTGAACTGAATTTTAATTAGAGATATCTGAAATTGGAGATATCTGTAAAGTTGATTCTGCCTAGTCAAAATGTAATTACAGATATCTTGAATTTGAGTTTTGACTAGGCGAAATAACATTGCAGATATCTGTATGCAAATTACCCCCTACTCCCACCCCCACTTTTGGCGGGAGCAGAGCGCCTTCGTCCACCTGTTGTGTTAAATATTTACTTGTAAGAAACATGTCGGAGCGGCCAGACGGAGAAGGCGTCTTTAACAGACTATTTAATGCTGCTGCCCGTGCTTAACTGCTTTTAAGTTCGTTATTTGTGTCTGGGGATAGCAAATGTTCAATTCTTCGGAGATTTCTTTCACAGTTTTCAACACAACGACGCTCCCTCTCTCCGCAAATCCCCTGCGCGAGGGCTCGTTCAATTTCGTGCCATTTTTTAGTGGCCTTTTCAATAACACCCAAGGCCATGGCTGCTTTTCTTCTTCCATTCACCAGTCTTTCAACGTTCTCTGCATTCACCATAGAGAAATGAACCCACTTCCTCTTTGATTTTGGCGGGGAAAGGATATTACGTATTTGTGTATATCTAAAATAGAGCAACGTCATGCACAATAATTTACACTAGTCATAATGACGTTTGAGATATCTTTAACTTGCATTCTGCCTAGTCAAAACTGAATTACAGATATCCTCAATTGCCATTTAAGATGTGTGACAAGTGGAATGTCGGTTTCAATGACGTAATTGTAGATATCTGTAATTCAATTTTTCCTAGTGAAAACTGAATTACAGATATCTCTATCTATCATTTTGACTAGTAACAATTACGTTACAGATATCTTGAATGACAATTTCGACTATCCAAAATGTAATTATGGCTAGTCAGAAGGACATTGTTGATATCAACAATGTTCATTCTGGATAGTCAAACTTTGCTATTAAATGTTAAAATGGCTTGCCATAAGTTACAGATATCTACAACTTCATTTTGCCTGGTCAAAACTTAATTTAAGACATCTGAAAAGGAACATATAGATATCTTGAATTGAACTAAATTAAAGATATCTTGAACTGAAGTTATGACTAGTCAAAATCAAATTGTAGATATCTCAAACTGGAATTACAGATATCTATAATTCAGTTGCGGATATCCGTAATTCACATAATGGATATCTGAAAGTGAATTGTAGATATCCGTAATGATGAACCCCATACAAATGAATGGCAAAAGTGACGTAATTTGCCCTAGGAAGAATTTCCTTCTGGATATCTGAAATGACAATTACGGATATGAAGAATGTAGTTGCGGATATCCGAAATGTTCTTTTTGACTAGGCAAAACTGAATTACAGATATCTGAAATACATATCCAGTTTAGCTTTTAAATGTTAAGATGGCTTGCCATAGCGCCAGTGTCTCATAGGATTTCAGCAGATTTCAGGCTCTCCTGGGGGGCTTGGCTAGTTGTATCGATCAGGTTTGAGTGGATGTCCGGCTATTGAAGTTTGAGCCTTTTTTTTCTCCTAATTTACGCACTCACCTGCATTTAATGCATACTAATCATTAAGACGCATCCAACTCACTAATGTTAGTTTAGCATTATAACTTATTTCATCACACGGTGATAAACTGTTTTAGTGCTCTAACAACATCATTAGCTACTTCATGTTAACTTTAAGTGGTCTCTCAGAATCATGGGGAAGCCTGTTGTTTGGACAGATGTCCAGAAGACACTGACACTGCACAAGGAGAAAGCCACGCAAGGTCATTGCTCAAGAAGCTGGTTGTTCAAAGAGTGTTGTATCCAAGTAGGGCTGGGTGATATGGACCAAAAAATATATCTTGATATATTTTGCTATATCTTGATATACGATATATATCTCAATATCTTTACAGGAAAAATACAGCCTCCCCAAACTACTGCAAAAACAAAAAAAAATAATTTTATCTGATTAATATTCATTTAGTACTGCACTTACACACTCTGCACCCCTTTTTGGATCCTCATCCACAGTTTAAGAACCTCTTCTTTAAGAGAACTTCCACTGGCACTTTATACAAAACTGCTTCAAAGTGAATAAAGTGTGCAGGATTTTTAAATCTGTATTTTCAAATTCCAAACTGGAGTTACATTCTCTTGTTTTAAAGTGGTTTTTAGTCTCTGCACATTTACCAAATCGAACGCACATTGTGACAAACGGATTTATTTGGCATTTGGCACAGGCTGCACTGCAGAGAGAAGCCCCGCATGCTCCGCACACCGGTATGAGTTTATTGGCGACAGCAGCGGCCTTAATGAAAAATGACCGCACTCAGTATTCAGACCTTGAGTCCATGACAAGACCAAGTCCAAATGCGCTCGAGTCCGAGATAAGACCAAGACAAAGCTCTCGCTTTGGCGGAGAAGGAAGTCCAGCGGTGTGGGGGTGTCTAATGAGTGGTGGGACAGGTGTGGGTCCTGC
Source organism: Odontamblyopus rebecca (assembly GCA_030686955.1). Taxonomy (NCBI): domain Eukaryota; kingdom Metazoa; phylum Chordata; class Actinopteri; order Gobiiformes; family Gobiidae; genus Odontamblyopus; species Odontamblyopus rebecca. Next base: position 26,697,842 of record CM060657.1, read on the forward strand.
AGCGGGGCGCTCCTTGTTTAAGGGGGCGTGGGGGTGTTTTGAAGCGGAGTTTGTTCGTATAAGTGATATGAGTGGATCTTGTATGCTGGAGTTGTGCGCGGTCGGAGGTGTCATGTGGTTGTGCTCGCGCTGGGAAACGTGCATTTAGAAAGTTTAACTCATCATGTTACGTCTGTGCGCAACTCTTATTGTGGCTGCAGAAGCACTCGCACAGATGCGCCTGTTTTGTTTTCCACGTTCGCGCGACGAAATATTTACTCGCAAATGCGAGTGAAATGGGCGCACTGCAGAGCCCTGGTCCTAGTCTTGGTTTAATCTGCGACCGAGTCCCGGGCTATGCGGCCGCGTTTAGTCCAGGTTTAGTCCGCGGCCAGCTCCGGGCTCCGCGGAGGAGCTCGGGGGGACAAAAGCGAGGAGGCAGAGGCGAGCGCGAGAGAGCGCGGCACAGAGAAGGCGAGACAAGCGGAGCGGTGAAACCAGAAGTAAATGTAAGCATTATAGTGATATCGATATGTCAGAATTCATATCAAGTTTCAAAATATCTCGATATATTTTAAATATCGAGATATCGCCCACCCCTATATCCAAGCATATTCCTAGAAACTTGAGTGGAAGAAAAAAGTCTGGTAGGAAAAGGTGCCCCAGCAAAGGGGATGACCGCAGCCTTGAGAGGATTGTCAAGCAAAATACATTCAAGAAAATGGGGGCACTTCATAAGAAGTGGACTGAAGCTGGAGTCAGCACATCAAAAGCCACTACACACAGATGAAGCCTATATGGGCCATGAGACGATGTCAGAAGTGTCTTACCTGGGCTGTGGCAAATAAGAACTGTTGCTCAGTGGTCCAAAGTCTCTTTTCAGAAAGTACATTTTGCATCATTTATGGAAATCAAGGTCCCAGAGTATGGAGTGGAGATGTATAGAATGCACATTGCTTGAAATCCAGTGTGAAGTTTCCAGAGTCAGTAATGATTTGGGCTACCATGTCATCTGCTGGTATTCTTCCTCTGTGTTTTCTAAAGTCTACAGTTAGCACAGCCATTTACCAGGACATTTTAGAGCACTTAATGCTTCCTTCTGCTGACACCTGCTGACACAGCCCAAGGAACCAAAAGCTGATTCATTGAGCATGGTGTTACTGTGCTTGATTGGCCTGCAAACTTGCCTGACCTTAACCCCATAGAAAATCTCTGGGGTATTGTCAAGAGGAAGATGCGAGACACCAATGCAGAGGACTTGATGGAACTTTGGTTTCCTTTACACCTGAGCAGTGCCACAGAAGGCCCAACCAAGTAGTGCATAGAAATTAACATACTTTTCAGAAGCCTGACATTTCACTTATGTACTATTAAAATTTTTTTGAGACACTGACTTTTGGATTTTCATTCATCTATAACCCATAATCATCACATTTTCAAGAAAGTAAGGCTTGAAAGCTTCACTGTGAATCATGGGTTACAAGTATATGGGTTTGACTTTATGAAATGAGTGACAAAAAATACTTAACTTTTCATGATATTCTAATTTTTTGAGATATACTAGTAAATGAGTAAAACAATTTTTTGGTGTCATGCTCCGATGAGCACAGACTATTGAAACCAACACAACACTAACTTTAGTTCATCTTCCAGATCTTATTATACTTGGTTCACTTCAGTTTTTTTTTACCTGCAAGTAGACTGGGACCAGTATGGTTTGACAAGTTTTGATGAAAATATGATTTGAATATGGTTGTTTATTCCAGTCTTGAGTTCTCTGTGTATGTAAATGTAGTAAGTGAATGCCTTTAAATCTGACCATAAATTAGATGTGCTGGCTTTCAGATTATGATCATGTCTCTCCCAGCTCGAGTAAAGAGTCAGTTTTCTTACTGACCTCATGATATTTTAAGAATAAATATCCGAGAAGATAATTCACAAACCAAACAATATGATTTACAGCAAAAACTTGCAAAACAATACAATTTCAGCTGTATGTATGTACATTTTAAATGTAAATAACCGGACCAAACTGGAATACTACTAAAACATAATGATCACGGGCTTGTTCAGCCTTTTCCTGTTCTTGTGTGTAGCAGCTTCCGTGAAAATAGATAAAATATGTGCATGAAAAAGTCTACATCCGCCATCATTTTATCAAAGTAGGCAAAAGCAAAAGCCAAATTTAAGCAATCCTTGAGTTTAGTTCTTACTGAGACAGTAATAAATACAAATTCTTTGTTAATCTAATCTTAATACCACACATTGTCACAGGCTACATGTCAGAGGGATTGAATCTCAAACTACACGGTCTTTACGTTTTAGCTAAAGGTTGAGAGCATGCGATCGCTAGCACGGTGCAAACAATGTAAACTTACCGTCAGTTTTAGTACATCTAACTTGATGTTTGCACAATTTTCACTGTACTTTCACAGATGGATTCCATGGATCGTCCTTAATGTCAAAGCAGTAGTGTTTATGCTCGCTAACACTGCTCGTTTCGTCCCGTCTGCTCTGTTATCCTGAGGCCTCTGGACAGGCTGTTTCGCCGAAGAAAGGAAATAGACCGTCTACATACGGTGCACAGGCGTCCTCTGGTGAGGAGGAGGAAGAGTTACCAGGTCGACCCCAATTTGGAAAAAGACGAAATGAAACGAATACACACTACGCTGGAGACATTTTGAGATATGTGGCATGAATTCTTCAAATCTACAATGTCATGACTTGAGGCGGGTGGTGGCTTAGGCTAAAAAAATATTTAAAAAAAGATTTAGATTCCCATTAACTGCTACCAAATTGACAGCTCTTACTGGGGTTCATTTAAAATATCACATACAACAGTACTGTACAATTCACAAATTTAAACCAAGATTTTAGGGGTATGCTGTTTTACATGCTGTTCATTTTTAACATAGCTAATGTTTCATATAAATATATGTTCCTTGTATCATAATACATAAGAGAGTAAATTAGATTTACCCCTATGTAAGCTCTACTCTAATGTCCCATAACTGCAATTCATGTCCTGAGGCTGTGCTTATATTATTCATTACAGATTTCATGCTACATCTAATTTGTCAATGGACAATTGTTGTATATTTGTGAATACTAGTAAATGTACAATGAATTACTAGGCCTACGTGTTTGGTCCATGGTTTGGCTTATTCTCAAATTAGTCTAATGCAAAAGAAAAAAAAAGTCGGATTAACAATTAGTGTAGAATTGCACCCCCTAGTGATAGAATATTTTTATGAACACAAATAAAGTCTGCTAGCGTTTTAGTGTAAAGTGCAGAATCTATTTACTGTATGTTACTTACCATGACAAAAATAGCACAAAATCCTTAAGAAATATTTTATTTACCCAAGAACTGGCAAAAATGTGAACATTATACAAAGAAGATTAAACAAATAGGCCTAACTATTTAAAACATATTTACAATGGAACAAAAGTGGAGCTCTTGTTCGTATAGGCTATTTTAGTACAATGTAACATTTCTCAATTAAAAAATATCTGAAAAAAATATATATACATTTGACAGTATTACTGCCAATGCAGACAGTCTTATACCTCAGCTTCAGACACAGACTTCTCTTTACTCCGACTTGTGATCATTGAGTTTGTGCAGGTGTATGAACGAGACACCTCCTCCTGAAAAGCTGTTTCCAGGACCTTTAAGATCGATTTACGAACTTTATCCTTGAAATCTTGACCCATGAACACATAGAGGAGTGGGTTTAGGCAACTATTAAGAAAAGCTAGACTAGTGGCAATAGGATGCCCAATTATGATAATATGGTCCAAAATGTCACTTGGAGGACTGGCCGTATGATAGACCAGCTCAATCAGTGCCACAATGTGGTATGGCGCCCAGCAGAGGAAAAAAGTTGTAATAACAGCAGCAATAATTTTAAAAGGGCGACTGGACTGGCTGGCCAAACTACGGTTCTTCCGAAGTCTGTGAATGATGACAGCATAGCAGGAGACAATGATAGTGAAGGGGACTACAAATCCAAGAAGAAAGCGAGTAATGCTCATTGCTTGATGTCGAAAACGTTTAAGCTCGTTGCCTGCAGGTGTTTCATAGTCGTCAGAGAAAGCAAAGTTGTTAAAGCAGTTGATAATTTTTTCATCGTGAAAGTCAGGTGCCGTGTCTCTTATGATGAAGTAAGGAGCACTGAGGATGAGAGCCAGCACCCATACACCTAGACTAACACAGGATGCTTTTCTCACACTCCTGTAGTTTTGAGCCCAGACTGGCCACACCACAGACACGCACCTATCCACGCTGATGACAACCAGAATATAGACACTGGCAAACATGTTCAGAAAGCTTATGGTGCTGTTGAGTTTGCACATAAACTTCCCAAAAGGCCAGTGGAAATCCATGGCTGTGTAGGTCACGCTGAGTGGAAGGAAAGCCGTGAAAAGGAAATCAGCAACAGCCAGATTGAGAAACCAAACAGTATTGACAGTTTCCTTCATCCTGAAACCAGTCACCCAGATAACCACACCGTTGCCCAATACGCCAAGCACAAAAGCCAAGCAGTAAACAATGAGGGACATGATGTTGAGGGACTTCCTTAGTTCAGTATGATCGTCCTTGTAGTCATATTCATCATCTTCATACAAAGAGCCGTTCCTCCCAGTCAGTTCAGTGGCATTGATGTGGTAAAACGGAGTTGCTGTTATTATATCCATCATTGTTTGAAGAACTAAAAGGAAACACAAACACTGCATTAGAGACACCTTTAAGGGAAATACAGTTAAGTTATAAATAGAATATAGAAAAGGATAGAACTGAAATGAAAGATAACTGTAAAAAAAATTAAGAAATAAGTAGGCCTAAGAAAACTTGTTTGATTTTAGCGTAATCCTATAGACCACAGAGAGTTGAAAAAAGGGACCTTAAACTAATGTAAGATATTATTACAAAAACTATGCTGTCTGCACAGTGTAAACTGCATGCATTTCGGATCAGTTTAGCGATAAACAGGCCTAGACCATAGACTGAACTTCTTAGCCTAATTGCCTTTTTACCAGCAAACGCTTTGATATCAAATTAAATAAAAAAGCAAAATAGAGACACCAAAACGCATTAGTTTAACTTAAGCTTGTCTAAAGTTGAGAGAAGTTCGTAGTAAAGTAGTTTACCGTGCAGCTCGGAGTTTCCAGACGCTGATGATGGGGCACACTGCTCCGAGGAGACTGGGAGACTGCGCAGCGCGAGCTGAGGGCGCGAGCTGTGGGCGCGAGCATTAAATATGTGACGTCAGCGACTCGGAAGGAGCGCGCACACGCACGCGCATCTGTGCAGAGTCTAAATTGCTGCAATTATCATCAAGTGCTTCTTTATTGCTCATCAGCGGGACACGCTCCGACACGTCTGTAGAGAAATGAGTCTTTGTCTTAGTCTAGGGAAAGTCCTGGAGTGAAAACACTAAAAGGCGCAAATTGTGGGTTGTTGAGTTGTGCATGAAGCCGGGTATGAGCTGTAGCGATGATACTGCCGCCTAATGTGTGTTTTGCCCAGTGAGGCTAAGCTCGTGTTTGCTTGTGGTTACACCAGCAGGTGACATATACGCTACTCCTAATAGGCACCTGGGTCATCACACCGCATAATTCATTTGGAACATATTACCTCTTTGTGTAGATCAATGTTTTTATGTACATTGTCCCTGATAAATAAATAAATAAACTAAACTATAACTAATAAACACCTCAACATGCAAGACAATGTTTTTGAAATATTTCAAGCATCACCAAAAACTGTGAAAGATTTAGTGTTAAGAACATCTACAACAAATGTGCTCCAAAATTTATTTACCGTTGCAGCTGGTAATCTTTTGTGCAGATTACTAAATTCAGTAAAAACTGCCTCCAGCTGGATGTTTTGGGGGTTTGGGAGGTGTGTTAATGGTGTAGGTGGACAAGAATAGATCTTCTCCCTTAGTATAATTAGATTACACACCATATGCCTCCATATAGGCCTGTTTTAGTTCTTTTTACTGACTGTTTTTTCAGCCATTTTAGTGTTGCTGCATAAATCATGCAGTTAAAGAAAGATTTTAGAGAATAGGGGAATTGTAATTGAAAGATAACTTGGATGTTTACATGTCCAAGAGGCTGGGATGTTTGGACCAAATATAAAAGCAGTCCACAGAGCGACATGATTTAGACACATAACCCAACACACTGAAATCAATGGTTGACCTGGCAAAGTTAAACCATGTATTTTTCATATCTTCAAAGTTTTGTCTTTAATTATCTCACAAAAAGAGTGTAAAATCTGTTCATGTTCCCACAGTGCAGATGCCTGAACCTGCCCTTCCCTAAACTCCTGTGTCTCTAGATAACACAAAGAAGTTGCACACAGGAACAATGTCCTGCCAATAGTCCAGATGTGAGGGGGAGGAAGAAACAGCGTCCGCTCCTTCTGAGCCGGCTCTCACTGCATGATTTCAGAGCAACACCCTGGTTTAAGAGTGTAGGAGGACATACGTTTCAGCTTTTGCACCCCCTTTTCTGGGATAAATAAACATTCACTGTGTGCATGTAATCCCACTGAGAGAAATGCAACACCGTGACCAAAAACTATTCAACCAAACTCAAGCATATGGAATCTTAAAATAGCAAGTTAACTCGAAAATGCATGGCAAATCTTTACTCTGCCCAAATAAATACATGCCAAAATACACAAGTGGTCCAAAATAGTGTGAAGACCACCATCAAGAATGAGTCAAGTGAAAGCTAACAAGAATTGAACAGGGAGTAAACAGAATTAGAGTAGTGTATTACATTGGACTAAATTAAAACAAATAAAACCAAATAAAACCAAACTGGATTACAGAACAATACTGGAAGACCTTGTGCATCAGTTCTGTTGTTTCATTGTGCACTTGAGTCTGTGGAAAAGTGTAGGCCCAGTGCTGCAGTCTGTAGGGTATATTAATAGCTATCCCAAAGCTATAGTTTGAGGGAAGCCTTCAGAGCCCAGAGCCTGCCAGAGTTCTTGATTTGCCAACCAAACCTGCAATTATATGTGTACCGCACAAATACCAATTTGGGTGTGTAAAACAACTCAAGAAGGTTTAGAGGCAGTTTAGCTTGAACAGAGAGTGGCATATGCTCAGAGAGTTAGGGGTGAACAATGCCATATACAGCAGATGTTAGAGTGGGGGGCTCAGAGCTGTATGGGACTTTTTTTTATTTGGGACATTGAGGTCCTATAATGACATAGTACAGCAGTGAGCGTCACTATGCACACCCAGCACTTTACGCTGAGTGAAAAAACAGCGTTGGGCCAGTTTTCTACAGCCACTCCTGGAGATGATCCAAGGCATAAACCAGTTTTGAGAATGTGAGATTTGAGTTACACTAACCCAAATAGTGGGAATCCGCCGCATGTCCAAACCACAAAGGTTTGTTGATCTAGTTGTGGTGTTGACTGGAACTCAAACCCCTGTCTCACGGCTGTGGAGAGGTCGGGAATTTTGTTTTTGGAAGCAAAATGGCTGGCAGCTTCCATTCACTGCAATGGGTTTTTCCACAAAAAACACCACACACAAGCAAAAGAGAGCAGAACCTCAATAACCTAAACCACTTCCTTACATTTACTAGTTTCAGGCACACATCCCAATCCCCTGAGAAAGCGTAAGGACAGTGAATAATCAGCACTGGCTTTGGTATTTAACATGGTTGCCAATGCACATTTTATTTGTAGCAGTTTGAGGAATACAGTGGGGGCGGAGTAGCTGTATACTGTGACACAAATTGTTTCTTTTTCATTATTCTTTCCATATCATTGTAAATAAATGCTTAGATATTAAATGAAAAGTTGGTGTGATGCTACTCATTAAAGATTTGCAGCAACAAAGTTAAGTGCTCTAGGTTCCTTACATCCAAGTGACCACATCCAAAATGCTGTTTTTCACATGTGCAATTAAAACAGGCATCTGTAAGTCACATGTGAGCTGACAAACAGTCCCACCTTTGAGCAATTAGCTTAGGGACTTTCGCCAATGTTGTTTTCTCTTAAAAAAGAATGGGTATATAGGTGGGAAGTAACCAGATACATACAACATTTTGATTAAATGTTTACCTAAGTATATTTCAGATAATTGCAGAACTAATAATAGACAGTTATTCTATGTCTACAATATTGATAATAATTGCAATTTATGTTTAAATAAAATAACATAATAATATAATAAAAATATAATAATATATGATAAAAAATAACAGTTGACATTTTAAACTTTAAACTCAAATATTAACTGATAAATGAATACACAAACCACATTTCAGAACATGTTTGTACTGATCTAAACTACAGGGTTAGCTGTCTTAATGCAGAATAAGAATATTTTGTTGTTTGTGGAGAAAATGATGGTACTTCAAAAACCTTTTGAAGTGGATCTATTAAAATTCCTATTGCTATTTTGCACTTAATCTTGCTGTCCCGTCACTTAATGACATTAGGAATCCAAGATGTGGAGTTAGATCAAGTGGCGCTGCAGCTGACCCCTGCTCCTGACAAGTTGCCCTCGTCACATCTGAAAATGAAAATGAAAGGCATAGGACAGATTTCCCTACAGGGACAATAAAGTGTACCTTAATCTTAGTGATCATACAAGATCTGTGCATTTTCATTAAATGTATATTAGCTTCTATCCTTAAATTACCATTACTCCAATAATCAGGATTAGCACTTATTTTTACTTGAGTGTAAGTATATGATTTTTAAGCACTACACATGTATAATTATAAAAATTTCTTTAAAATCTGAGTAATAAAAATGCTAGCCATAATAAGTCATTCTATATGCATAGTAGGGCTTGTCTGGGCGAGATGGGAATGTGTTAAATGTGAGATTTCAGTGTCTAATCACAGGTTTGGCTAAATGCAGCCTCAAATTTAAGTGTTTTCCTGTCTGTGCTGATAAACACCTATGCACAGTCATGATAACAACCTAGTACCACATAGTACCACAACATACTTCACATTCTATCGGCACACTTACACTCACTGCTACTTCCTCAGTCTGGTTATCATGAAAGGGGAACTATGGATGGATATAAAGAGAAAATGCTTGTCCTAAAGTGGTGTGACAGTGGATTTTAAATAACACTGTCAATTACAAAAGTAGATTTCATTTCACTAAGGTTCATTTTATATATATATATATATATATATATATATATATATATATATATATATATATATATATATATATATATATATATATATATATATATATATATATATATATATATATATATATATATATATATAGTTTGCTGAAAGAGTTTGTTGAAATTGAAAGGTGAGAAATTGTGGTTGTGCAATAAGCCACAGTCTAGTGGTACAGTGAAATGTCAGCAAATAGCATGGGAACATTGTCAGAATGAGACCATTTCTCCTTTTGAGTGCAGAAAAATTAATACATGATTTTATCACAAATTGCACGGATCCTGTCAGATCTCAGAAGCTAAGCAAAGCCGGGCCTGGTTAGTACAGAGACAGTGGGGAAAATCAGGTGCCACAGTGGGGCACCAATTGCAAAAACTGTCGTTGTGTCCACTGGCAAGGCACTTCACCCACATTGCTTAATCTGAAAGTGGTGTGTGTGTGAGTGATTCCCACTGGTGGTGGCTGGCTCGTTGGCAGCCTCGCTTCTGAATAATGCTCTGTAAAGCGTCTTTGAGTGTCCAGAAAAGCGGTATATAAAACTGATGGATGATGACAACGACGACGAAGACGAACAAGAAGCATCATCATCATCATCATCGTCATCACCTATTTACTTATGTGATCTTCCCTTATCATATATGAGTGGATACATGACCTGCTCAGGTCCTTGGACGTAATCTTTAAACTGTCCCAACTTTTACTTAATACTTTGCGCTACAGTGAAAAGTGATATACTATCAGATTGATGTAATATTTATAAATACAGTGTTTGATTATTTCAAGCTGCTATTTTTCAAGTCTAGTCTCTAGTGAAGTATTTTGGGGTCTTTTGGAAAACACCGGGAAAACACAAATGTGACTGAGCTTTCTCTAAAAGGGGAATTCCATTAGAGTTTTTGTAAAGAAGTTTACACCTGTCATGTGTAGTTAGTGTACACATCCAGTTGGCACATTGTATAATGGTTTTGCAAAATCTCACATAAACATATTTTAAAGGTTTTATGATGCTCATTATGATCCTATCATTATAATTAAATCTGCTTGGGTACATAAATGGACTTTCAGTAGTACTAAAGATATACAAAACCTTGTACCCAGTAGATACATTTCTCGACCAATTATATTTAGGTTTTTCCTCTACATTTGATCCATCCTTCAATGCCACTGGGGCAAACTGGGTTCCCATCCCAAAATCTTGAGCTAGTCTTGATTGGAGGAATTTACTTATTGTGCACATTTTGGGTTGTACCCATCAGGTAAAATGGGCATCAACAGTGCAGTGCACCATCAACAAATATTGAGCCAGAATTACTCTGCTGGAGGATTTTGGGTTTGATAATGGGCCCTGAGAAAACATATCTAGACAATGGGGAGAAGTTGAATTTCTGTCTAGAAATCAAACCCAGATTCTTTTGCCGAGTTGGTAATGCTATGTTTTACTCAACTTGTAAAATATTGGGTCTGTGAAATTGCAAAGGACAACAGTAATTTACATAATGTAGAATTTACATACATCTGGTTTTGACACCTGTCAGCAAAACGTTCTGGGGAATATAACATGTGTTTAATGTTTGAAACCTTGAAGGCCTTGAAAAAAGGTGATAAGATTAAAATATTTGGAAAGGAGCAGTGGAGTTGGAAAAGTCACATTTGCCAGCCTAGTCATTGCAAAACATGAAGCTTTTCCTGTTAGCTGCTCTGGTTGGGTGGGCAGGTATGGATCATTTCAACCTGAATGACTACATGAATATTCATTGTTTAAAATCATCTGAACTTTTTATTCCAGCTGCCCTCGATGATAACAAGATTGTGGGAGGCTATGAGTGTCCCAAAAACTCAGTACCTTACCAAGTGTCTCTCTTCACTGGATACAACTACTGCGGCGGGACCGTGCTGTCTAACCAGTGGGTGCTCTCAGCTGCACACTGCAAATCAAAGTAAGAAACACGATTACACTCACATAAATCATGCATATAAATCTTCCAGGAATGTGGTTTTGTTGGATCATTAAGTTGAAAAGATGCCTGGAAGCTTGTCCTATGATTAGATTGTGATTAGAGCATTCTTATGTGTGCAGGTCTAATGTAGAGGTGCGTTTGGGAGACCATGACATCTTTGAGGAAGAAGGGACAGAGCAGTACATTATGTCTGCCAAGTTTATCAGGCACCCTAACTACAACCCCCGCACCATGGACAGTGACATAATGCTGATCAAGCTGAGTAAACCTGCTACTTTCAACAGCTATGTCCGCCCCGCCACCCTCCCCACCTCCTGTGCTACCGATGGGACAATGTGCCAAGTGTCAGGATGGGGCAATATAAAGTCCAGCGATGAAGGCTGTAAGTCTCAGAAAATATCATGTGCTATAGAACAGTAGGACTACTAACCTATTGCTGAGTGAGGCCATAATGCTGGTTTAGACCTAGTTTGATGCTAGTTTTTAGGTGTCATCTATCTATCTGTGTATCTATCTATCTGTGGGTTTCAAAAAAAATGAAAAATTGGGACGGTTGCCATAGTGATGAATACTTTAAAACAAACTATGATATGGGAATAAGTGCTCAAAATTTTGCACATAAGAGGAAGCTGAACCCCATGGATAGACATACACTTAATTGACTGGTTTTCAATATATTTAGGCTACTACTTTTGTATATTATAACTCAATGAATTTAGAAACAAAATAGTATCTGAGAGTTCTCAAGGGCACTATTTGTAGTGGTACTAGTTTGGTCTTATAACAACAATAAAATAAAATAGCAGATGAGCAGATGTAGAAGTAGCTAAATTAGGCCAAGTAGCAGCACCAGTAACAACTGCAGTATAAGTAATACAGCCTTTACTATAAGCTATTGCAGCAGTGAATTTAAAAAGTACAGAGCATAACAGCAGATTTTAATATGTCATCCACCTGTGTTTATTTCTTTGCTGCCTCCACAGCACGTTACCCGCATGAGCTGCAGTGCCTCGAGGTGCCTCTCTTGAGTGATGACACTTGCTTCAATTCCTACCCTTTTCAAATCACAGAGAACATGATTTGTGCTGGCTATCTGGAGGGAGGCAAAGACTCCTGCCAGGTAATTTTGAAAATAATAGCTTTTAGTTTTCAGTCTTTTATAAAAGAAACTAAAGCTCATTTCTTTGTGGCTCAGGGCGACTCTGGAGGTCCCTTGGTGTGCGATGGCGTGCTGCAGGGAGTGGTGTCATGGGGCAAGGGCTGCGCTCTCACAAACAAGCCAGGGGTCTACGCTAAAGTTTGCAATTACGTCTCCTGGATTAAAAATACCATGGCTTTTGGCTGAGAAACAAAGATATTGAAATAAATCTCATATGAAGTGGAAATGCTAAATCACCCATGAGATGTTGTGTGTGTATTATGTGGTTTGTGCAGTGCAAGGCAATGGGTGTGGCATACGACTGACTACATGAATAAAAACAGCTATCTGTATGAAAGAAAAGAAACTTACAGTTACTATTATATGCATCCTGTCCGTTGAAGAACCACCAAGATTTATTTAAGAGTACTTAAACTTATAGTTTATGGACATCTAAAAATTTAAAAGGTGACTTAGGTATAATTTTGAGCACCCAAAATGTATACTAACCACAGCAACAACATTAAATGCCGGATGTGACAATCAAGTCTAGTCCTAAATTAACCTGCAATGACTGTAGAGTGAATGTGCAGCGAAGCATGTCTCATAAGTAAACATTTTAGTCACAATGCCAGACTGATATTTACAGGAAGCCAACACTGAATCGCAAAGACCAAATACTCCTCTTTGAGGGATTGCAGGAAATTACAGGAAATTATACTTCACTTTAAGAAATACTTAAGTGAAGGTGGTATTTTGCAATTTATGTAGCATGCAAGGATTAGTAAATCTGGCCTAAAAATATTGGATAAGTATTCTAACAAAACAGTGCACCATGCTAATAATGGGACAAACATTTACAGGACCAGATCAGGTGCATAACTTAATATGAAGTTCCCAAAATGGTTTAAATGAATTTTGGTGCTTGGGCGTGGCACAGGGCATTGAGTGACTCACTGGACGATGACATGACCCCCAATTAAAAACAGGGACAACCAATTGGACACAGAAAGATGTTTTTATGATCATAGATGTTCAGAATAGGGCTTATATTAAGAACAGACATCTACATACCCACGTCTCTTCTTATATAACTGTGGTATTTAGACTAGACCTAACCCTAACCTCAATAAATAAATGATAAATGATCCAAACGGTGATAAAAACAACATTAAACAACCACATAAATATATCCCAGAGGGCTAACCACGACATGTGCATATGACTGGCACAGCTCCTACATGACATCAACTGCGGCGTGGTGTCTATTTGAGTCCAATACAGAGCATGCTGATGGCTCAGGCCTGTGGCTATGGGTGTGGGCCCTCATGAGTGGTCAACAGATTTCCTTGTAAAGAATGTCTCCAGGGATGTAATCATGGCTAAACCAGGCTATTGGCAGGGACTCCATAGGGAAAAAAACTTGCTTCGTCCTCTGAGAACTGAATGTAGCAGAAAATACAGGGTTAGAGATAGAGACATTGTTCTGTGGTACGATTTAAAGACAAGTGCAATTTCCACTTCTTCACTTCAAACTACTTTTTTATACTAACTCTCACCATCTGCAGTTTTACAGATTTGTCAGTAGATGGCAGTATTCTCAAGTTTTAAAAACTACAAAGAAGCTATAAAGCAAATACTACAAATAACGTATGAAAAATGCATATTTTAAAATCTCCAAGAAACGCCTAATTATGCAGAGAAGTGGTTGATTAGTTCCCTTATAGTGGCAGACTAACAACAGGTAGGCAACTGTTTCTGTTTTAAAAGTGCACTGTGTTACTTTTGGTGGAGGGTCTGTCACCAGCTTCTCTCCATAGAGATGTTGTCTGGAATGTTCCACAGTATGGCATTACACGTATTTATCACATTTATTTTACATGTAAGTTTTGTGGAGATTCGAGCCCACTCACATTAAGAATGCAAGCTTTTAAGTCGATAAAAACCCATGTTATGGAGTACACAGTGCACCTTTAAAGGCAAATAAGTTTTTTACACTAACTAACTAACTAACTAACTAACTAACTAACTATCTAACTATTTTAAGTAATTCACATAATACTATATAATAGAATCTATATTATTGCTAATAGGCATCGCCTACAACAATTCCTGATGTATAAAGGCTACTTTAATGGTTGCCCAGTAGATGGCAGTAAGTTCTTAAATTATTCGACAGGGTGAGCTTTTAACTGAATAAACGGACGACTACAGAATCAAAAATTCAGTAAAAACGTCTTTATTTATTTAATTTTCCTATTCGAGTAATATACAATATAGGGCTAATGTTTATACAGAAGCATGTCTGTAGCAGATGAAATTGCTTTAGGCCTACCGTTTCATATTGAACAAGACACGTTGGCTATAGTTTGTATGGTCAGTGTTCAGAGTAGCTCTGATGTAGCCACACGTGGATGTGAAATGTACTTATGAAGATTACCTCAACTCCTGTCGTGATCAACGTGATTTGATCAAGACAGATGTTCAATCAACTCAATCATGCCCCGCGTGTCTTTCTATTGCGTCTTTTCTGTGATGAAAGTGCAGTGGGGTCACTGGGGTTCAGTTTTCCATGGACAGCCTCGGAAGATGAAATAGACGCATTGAAACCAGCACCTGGTGGAGCCCAGTCAGTATTCAACTGAGCGTCTGGCACCAATGGAGGACCTGTGTTTTAAGGTACATTTCTCACACTGAGGCATAGAGGGCACTCGACTATCATCACAAACTTTCTCTCTCGCACATTACAAATGTGTTTAACAGTAGATTGTCTCTTAAAAAGGGGACCACAAATAAAATGTCAGTGACGACATTGTGTACAATTTAAAATTAAATAAAGATGGTGCGATATGGTAGAGATTAATTATTCTTAAATACATTTCAGCCAATAATGTTCTTGCTTTTTATGTCCAATAGGGTTAATTGGCTGCTCCATCAACAATAACCGTCACATCGTAGCCCTGATATGGAAGCTGAAAACTACAATGCCTCCATCTCCATGGAAAGGATGAAAACAAAGCAGTGAGACTCGTGCACTCTGAGGTCCACGAAATCCGCCTCGCGCTTGACGCACGTCTGAGTCAGCGCACGCGCGTAATTTATAGAGGTGCGCGCATAAAAAGCAACGCGTCCCTCCATCCAAAAGAACACATGACAGGCACCAGATCCTGGACTCAGCGGTCCACAGCGCATCCCTCACAAATAGACCAAGCAGCATCAGGTAGGCTATTTTATAGCCATTTCGATGGCTACCAAATATTTCCATTTCAATTTTATTCATACTATACTAACATCTTTCGTATATATATATATATATATATATATATATATATATATATATATATATATATATATATATATATATATATATATATATATATATATATATATATATATATATATATATATATATATATATATATGTCCATCCATCTTCTCCCGCTTAATCCGGCTGGGTCATGGGGGCAATACTCATAGCACCTGACCCCCCCTATGAACCCCTCTGCAGGTGGTGAGCCCACAGGAGGGTGGACAACATGGTCCTTGATGTTAGTTCATAGGGGTGCGGGCATGTTTTGGGTTGATGGGGGAAACCGGAGCACCCGGAGGAAACCCATCCAGACACCGCAACCCGCAACCTTCTTGCTGTGAGGCCTGAGTGTTGCCACTCAGCCACCGTGCCGGCGTATATATATATATATATATATATATATATATATATATATATATATATATATATATATATATATATATATATATATATATATATATATATATATATATATATATATATATATATATGCTAACATTTGTGACAATAATATTATTATTATTATTATTATTATTATTAAGTCTGTCTGATTTTATCAGGTTCCCCACATTTTAGTGTTAGCCCTGAAACATTGTAGTGACTGTGCTTGTGCTGATGTAGGGCGGAGACTGTGGAGAGATGGAGATGAAGGTGCAGCTGAAGAGACTGAACACAGTGGTGCGGGCCATCCTCACCTTTCTGTTTGCTCTTCTGGTTCTGAGCATCATGACCTGGGCTTACATCCAAGGCTTTCAGTTGATCACATCCAAATATGGCATCATCTCTTTTGGCTTTTACGGATTACTTCTCGGACTCCATCTTCTTATCCAAAGTTTCTTTGCCTTCGCAGAGCATCGTCGAATGAAAGCCTGTGTTGACTCTTGTACTTACACTAAAACAATTGGATTTACAATAGCTGCCTATCAGGAGGACCCAGAGTACCTGCGAGAGTGTCTGCTGTCTATCAGGGCCCTGAAATACCCCCCTGAGCTCCTGCGTATCATCATGGTAGTGGACGGTAACTCTGAGGATGACCGCTACATGATGGAGATGTTCAGAGAGGTTTTTGCAGACCAGGACCCTGCCTGTTATGTGTGGAAACACAACTATCACACCTGGGAGCCCCACATGGCCCTGGACGATGAGGATGTGGCTAAAGCCATTAGTTTGGGTGCAGACTTCACAGTGGGAGAAGACCCGCAGCGCAAAGTAGTAGAAGGTCTGATCCAGAGTAAAAGATGCGTGTGCATAATGCAGAAGTGGGGTGGCAAACGGGAGGTGATGTACACAGCATTCAAAGCATTGGGCTCCTCTGTTGACTATATCCAGGTATTTACTATTTGTGCATGTATTTAATATGTTACCATTAACATCCTTTTTAATAGTTTCATTTGTGTTCCCAGGTGTGTGACTCAGACACAAAGCTAGACTCATTGGCCACAGAAGAGCTTTGCAAAGTGTTGGAGAGTAATCCCAAGTATGGGGCAGTTGGAGGAGATGTCATGATTCTAAACTATGGAGACTCCTTCATCAGCTTCATGAGTAGTCTGCGCTACTGGATGGCCTTCAACGTCGAGCGAGCCTGCCAGTCCTACTTTGACTGTGTCTCCTGCATTAGTGGTCCTTTAGGTAAGGATAATTTACTGTCATAATGTTAAGTGATTAGAGCTCTTCTAAAGTTGTACTTATTGTATTTTATTGGATGTTAAGGGCTGTACAGAAATGACCTCCTACAGCAGTTTCTGGAGTCCTGGTACAATCAGAAGTTTTTGGGCACACATTGTACATTTGGAGATGACAGACACCTCACAAACCGGATGCTGAGTATGGGCTACGCCACAAAGTAAGTCAACTCTGTGCATACAGTAGACAATAATAATCTTGGAGACCACGAAATCTGAATAGATGTTTTTTATTCTGTTTAGATACACAGCGCGGTCCAGATGCTATACAGAAACCCCATCACAGTTTCTGCGTTGGCTGAACCAGCAGACGCGGTGGACCAAATCTTACTTCAGAGAGTGGCTCTTTAATGCCATGTGGTGGCATAAGCACCATCTGTGGATGACCTATGAGTCCATAGTCTCAGGTGTATTTCCTTTCTTTGTGACCGCTACAATTATTAACCTGTTCTGGATTGGCACTCTGTGGGACATCTTGTGGATTCTGTGCTGTATCCAGATCATTGGGTTGCTCAAAGCTCTTTACGCTGGGATCCTGCGCAGAGACCCTATCATGGTTTTCATGTCGCTGTACTCCGCGCTGTACATGACCAGCATGCTGCCTACTAAGTACTTTGCCATCCTCACCATCAACAAACGGAGCTGGGGGACGTCTGGCCGGAAGAAGATTGTTGGAAACTACGTCCCTCTGATCCCTCTGTCTGCGTGGGGTTCCATTTTAGTTGGCGGCATTTGTCACACCATTTACAGGGAAACCTTTTTGGACTGGCTCACCCCGCCCAGGTTACTTGAGACCCAGTTCCTTACTTATGGTTGTGTGGCCTACACATGCTACTGGATGACTATGGTGTTCCTGTATTGGGTCTGGTTCAAACGAATATGTCGTAAACGGTCACAAAAATATAATGTCACTGTGTAGACTGCTACAGATTAATTTAATGTATTTATTATATTATTGCACATGGTAACCAATAATTTACTGAAAAAAAACAACAACTAAGTGCTGCTGACAGTTGACATCATCCAATGCAAAGAAAACAAACAAAAAACTGTCATTTTTTATGAACTATATAACCTGTACTCTCAGGTGTGTTTTTAGATCACAATGGCTGCAATTATCTGATAAATGTTTACGTGTAAATGAACCATGAGCCAAAATGAACCGTCCTGAATGTTTACTGAATTGTACTTGTAATTGTAAGACTGCCACACTGCGATCACTACAGTGTAATTTACTACTGCAGTTTGTGTGAAAATTATTATTCTAACAAAAAAAAGTAGAGAAGAAATGGGCATAAGTGAATAACCTTGAATGTTCCATGTGCAACAAAAAAAACAACTAAGTGCTGCTGACAGTTGACATCATCCAATGCAAAAAACAAACAAACAAAAAACTGTCAATTTTTATGAACTATATAACCTGTACTCTCAGGTGTGTTTTTAGATCACAATGGCTGCAATTATCTGATAAATGTTTACGTGTAAATGAACCATAAGCCAAAATGAACCATCCTGAATGTTACTTGTAATTGTAAGACTGCCACACTGCGATCACTACAATGTAATTTACTACTGCAGTTTGTGTGAAAATTATTATTCTAACAAAAAAAAGTAGAGAAGAAATGGGCATAAGTGAATGACCTTGAATGTTCATGATTTTGTGTGCTGTGATTTTTATAAGGCACTTTGTATAAAACAGTATTGTTGAAAAAATCTAAATGTATATTATATTATTTTTATACAGTACATCCATTGTCCAAAATTGTGAATAAATAAAGTTGTATATATGTAGTAAAGGTATAATATATATAATTTCTCCTAATATTTAGCAAAATTATTACATTATGTAGTAGCATCTATATAATTCTCTACTAACATAAAAAAAAAATAAAGTTGTAGTCATATGTACACATGGTTGTATAATGATACAGTAATCTAGTCTGTCTAAAATACAGAAATGTTTGGGTGTCTGTTAAGGTGTCTTAGAGAAGTGAAAAAACACATATTTGCACATTTAGTTGACGTTAGTTTTACTCATTCCTGATGAACTGTGAGTCAAAGTTAAGGCTGCATTTTCACATATGAGTAAAGATACGGGGAGTTCCTATTACAGTATTCCCAATGTTTGGTCTCCAATAGTAACCGTGTAGTGTGGAAAACGGTGGAATTGTGAAACAATAGATGGTCTTTTTGGTTGTGGGGTACCAGTGAGTCAGTCGTAGGATTAAAAAAGTTTCATTTAAAGGGAGTTGAGGTGTGACGAACTGAAAGATCACTTCCTCTGGATCTGTTTCCAGTTAGTCTGTCTCCTCCTCCCTTTCTACCTAGCGGAGGGATGACCTCAACTGGCCCACATGTTGAGGGGCATGGAACTTAAAAACATCGAAGTTATGAATAGTGGTTGTGGTTTGTACTTCTGAATGGTGTTTGGTCAGTGTTCAGCTATGCAGAATATATACATGGGTTTCAGAATGATGACTGAAATTTACGACTTTTATCTTAGTAATTAACAATTCAAAACTAGACGTTATGTTTTTGAAAGGTCAACCGTCCTCAAATGTCACCAAATAACAGGAAGTTGACATTTTTAAACACATTTAAGAAATAGTAGAATTTTATGCTGACGTTTCCTACCAGTTGTATGTCAGATTCAGTTACTACAGGTTATTTTGGGTTAGCCTTAATGTACCCTAATGCAATCTAATTTAAACAACACCTGAGCCTGGATGGAAATGTGATGGAGATGTAGAGGCTCAAGGTTTACATTGTTATAACACTGTGAAAATGTCTGCTCTAGTTTACAAAATATTCTAAAAGCAAAAAAAGAAAAAAAAGAAAAAAGAACAAAACAAAAAAACAAAAATTATGCATATTTTCTAATACATTGTCAAAACAACCAACAAGACCTACACATGTTCACCATTACCGTTTGACTCATAACATTTACAAAACAGAATAAATTATTTGTAAGCATTATTGTCGACGACTTGAACGACTTGTGAATAAGAACAAAGGCATTGTGCTTGTCTTAAATTACTATGCTGTTTTTGGCTCTCTGTGAATGGAGTTGAGGGTGTTCCCCATGTCTGCTGTTTCTTTCATCACAACATGCTCACTCATTCTGGTGGGGCTCACGCACTTACATGAAAACATGGAAAATATCCCACCACAGCCAATGACACCTTCAATGAACATTTGTGAGTTTTGTGTCAGAGTCTGGGGCAGTGCATTTGTTGTTTCAGACTAACTGAAGTAGGTAGAGTAGCCTAAGAGTCTTTTGAAATAATAATACTAATATATAAGTAAAATTTGACCTGAGAGTTCTCACACCAATTACCACCTAAAGATTTGGTTTTCTGGACCCCAATTCAGGTCTATAATAGGACTATTCCTAACTTAAACGCGAAAAACATAAAATTATTAAATAAGACAACTACACCATTGTCACAGTACCAACAGTAGCTCAGTTGGTGGAGTATTTCTGCACTTATCCAAAGGCTGGTAGTTTGAATCCCACTCTCAACATAAATCATCATTGAGTATTTAAATCCACTGGTTGGTGGTGCAATTCCAGCTCCCACAGTTGTTGTGTCCTATTTAACCCACCTCACGCCTAGTACACTGATGTATGAATATGCGTGTGGTTCCTTGATGTAAAGTGTTTTGAGTGCTTAAAAGGTGTAAAAGTGCTTTATAAAAATGTGGCAATTTTTCATGTACGTCTAATCTGGAACATTCCCAAACAAGGACAAAATGTGGACAAAATAGACTCTAAATTAACCCTATAACGCCAAACGTATCATATTTGATACATGAGTTTTTCAGCCCTCCACATGAGCAGTGTGACATTTTTTCCCCTGAAAAACCTGATGTATACAATCAGATACATGCAGTGCACAAATAATCCAACAGTGGGTGTGATTCACTGATTAGAGGGTGCTCCAGTGACAATACAAGATTGCCATAAATAATAATATATGGAAAATGATATTTGAATTTTTTTTGTTTGTTTGTTTAGAGGGACCAATAAAGGCTCCAAGTTCAAAGAATTGGAATTTTCTGCCAATTATTTAATGGTGTGGGCTTTACAGGGTTAAAAAAACCACTAGAACTTTCATCATACCAATGTTCATACCATAATAAAAAAAATACTAGAGTACATCATAAGCTTCACTGACACTCACAGAGATAAATTTTCAAGCAAATTCATTATAACTATTGGCAATCAGCTATGAGCATTTCACCAGCACATGCATGTCTAAGAATGGCAGGAGAAACCCTGAGAACCGTCCTAAACAAAGAGGAGGACATGTAACTTCTCACAAGCTCCATCATAACTTTACTGCCTAAAAAACCTATGGCATATACTTAGTATACACATTGGGCAAGACTGGTTCTACTGTTTCCTTAGAAACAAAAGACTCAACAGAGAAACAAACGAGAAAGAAGTGCAAGCCATCTGCCATGAAATTGCCATTGAAGTTGAGTCATGTCTGTCTAAATTTAGCTGCTCTACATGGGGCTTTATAAAGCTCCAGCACCACTCGCCACCATTGTTTTTGGTGTGAGACCCACATCACTTGAGGAGGTTTGAGTGTATTGTCTGCATCTATGCTCAGAACATAACAGTGAGACACAATCACAAATCTACAAAAGTAGATTTGGTGGGAATTTTAATAAAATAAAACAACTGATTTAAACTTTAGCTGAACACTTTATTTTCTGTTTTGTCTGACTTTTTCTGTTTCAACCAAATCCTGTTTGAATAAATTCCACTCCAGACAGACTTTGAGACATTAAATTAACAAACAGAACCAGAGCGTCATAAGATAACAACCCTGTTGCTTTCTTTGATAGAGACAATTCGTACTGAACATCAAGCATAATTTGCTACATGGTTTAATTTGAGGAAATGTGTCAACTAAATATTGTGGACGTCAAGGATCATGTGTCCAGTCTATGAACCAGAGGGCAATTGTGAAAGACACCCCATGGCCTACTTACTCACTATAATGGCTCTTATAATGTAGAGTTTTGTCCCAGAACAAGGTCACAACTTATCTGAAACTATGAATAATCTGGACAGAAAAACAAACAAAGCAACATACTATCTGCAGTTAACTGGATCTGTATAAAATACAAAAAGATAACTTTCTGGACTACTATCTGCACACTTACATCAACTAAAAAATACTAATTGTTTTGTAAGTCTCCTAAAAATATAGTATACAAAAGTGTAAATGTCATTGTATAATGAGAAGAAAATAGTTTTCCTGCTTAGACAATAGTAGATAACTGTTTGGGTGCACTGTTAATATCGTAGACAATTTTATCTTTATGAGTAAAGCATTATTTGTTTAGCGTTCAGTGTCAACAGCTTTCAATGAGAAGATGATTATTTGACTTTAAAGTTAAAAGTTTGAATTGTTTTATCCTTATATCAAGAGAAAGCTTTTGTCATGAAAATGGCTCAAAGACAATCAAAGAAATCTGTAAAACGGAATAATCAAGCAAATAACTGAATAACTGCGTAAATTAAAAGACGTAAAACATGGTTCGTGTTTAGCATGGATCTTTTTAATGTTGCGATTGTAATACAGATGCAGTTGTGTATGTCGCCATCTAGTGTTAACAACAGTGAACCACAACTACAACGATAAAGATGTCAAAATAACATACAGTATGTATGTTTAAAACTTGGGGTCCACTAGTGCATCACTTTCCACTTCACCTCTTTTCTCTGATGTTGACAACAAATATAAAGTCCTGCAGCAAAGTGTGGTAGAATATTAGATCTACTGGCAATAATACATACTGTGTCCATGTTATTTAGTGAGAATGGTTTTGTTGTACCCCAGAGTAAAGAACAGCAGCAGTAGTACAGCACTGACACAGGCTCCGAGCACCACTGCAGAGGGACTGTGGCGGGAAAGCTCTTCTGTGGGGAGTAACGACCCTCCTGGGAGCAGAGACAGGTCGAATATCTCCTGCAGCTCCGTGTGGTCGACCTCATCCTGGGGGGTCACTGACGGAAAGACAAGGAGGCACAAAAGCAACATGAAGAGGCAGAACCACACTCAGTAAGCAAAGAACAAAAACAAATCAAAACTAGGTCAGTGGTGGTCATACTATTTGGCATTAAAAAACTATAATGAAACTAAATTCAAATCTTGGCTAAACAGGACAAAATAGGACCAGAAAAAACATGCACATAATCACTTAAAAAAATCCAAACTTGAGCATCCATACTAGGGCTGGACAATATGGTGATGAAAATCCAATTGTGATCTCAATCCTATGACGATATATTTTGGTAAACTCAGCATAATTCAGTAATTTTCTCTTGAATACAGGTTTATGTTTAACCAAGGCTAAACCAAGTTTCAATAAAATCAGAACTAAACAAGAATAATTGTGGCTAAATTGGGTCAGAATTAAACTCAGAAGGGCCCCACCACTGGCGCCGGCCCGGTAGCTTGCAGACCATATCTAAACCCAGAACTGGTCTAAACAGGGAATAAATATAATCACAACATGTCTAAATCAGAACTAAATGGGATCTAAGACTGGTAGACTAAACAAGAAAAATTTTGACCAACAGAAGAAGCCTACACATCATCACTTGAGAACCAATAAACTAAACACATATTGTTTTGTAAATACTGAAATGGTGACCCACCTGATAGGTAATAGTAGAGCCTGACGATGGAGCGCTGCTCGGAGTAGATCTCACACTGGTAGGTGCCCTGGTGCTGTGGGGTTGTGGAGGGGATGGAGAAGAGCATGTCCACTCCGGCAGTCACCTCTCTGAACTCATCCACCTGTTGTGAATTCAACTGGACAGACACAACTCAAATCCAGTCAAGAGGAAAAGTATTTATAAAAGTATTTAAACCTGTACAGTCTTTTTAGAACTAACTAATAGTGGGTAGCATACGGTTATGCATTGAGAAATTTTTGTATGCGATTGTTATTTTTAGAGTATCCCTTGCCTGGAAAATCCAGAATGAGATCTCTCTGTATTTTTTATACAGATTGAAATCAGTCTCGTCCCGACGTCCTTCATTGTGCCTCAAGCCTAGTCAAACGTGATCATGTAATCAGATTTGTCTTTTTTTAGGGACAGATGTGAACTGAAGAAGCTCATTAGTCACATATTGTTTTCAACTACAATTTATCTTTCTGCAGAAATCAGTGTTGCCCTGTGACATTTTTCTCCTTTATTTTTTCCAAAACGCATGGGCAATGTGTGTCCCTAATTGGCTAATCCATCTGTCAATCACCTATCTCAAAACTTTCAATGGTGACCAAACTCACATCTTCGTAAAGTACTGAAAAAATGTGTATTCTGGATCCCAGGCAAGAGTGCCACCCCCTTTCCAGATATTTCAAAATAATTTACATAGTTACATAGTTATATTGGCACAAAAAAATAATGCTCCCATTGTCTCCAATTTCTGGACAGTATACCCCTGGACTACAGTGCATGCATATATCATATAATAATTGAATAAGAGAAGTCGCAAACTATACTTTTTTGTTCCCACTGGTGTGGCATAAATATAATTTTAATAGGAATATTGAGTAAAAATATTATTATAGCTGATTTGGACTACTACTAAAATGCTTTGATACTTTTAACATAGGCCTACATTTCATTTTCTGAGCTGAAGCAAAAAAAGAAACTGAATAATTGAATATTGTCCTAACCATGTACCTCTTCTGCAAACCGCCACACAGCCTGGAAGTCACTGGGCAAGTCGAAAGGCACTTTGCACCTCATGTGGATCCTGGTGTTCTCTGTTACATTAATTTCTTCGACTGGAATAAACATCAACATCAACAACACACACACACACACACAGAGATAGGATTCACAGGGGGCAGCTCGTGCAGACTGAGCCCTTCTTAATGATAATGCTTAAGCTCCGAGTCTCTGAGGAGTTGAGTAAAAGTGATGATACGCTAACACAGAGCTGCACCCGTGTGATACAAATACCATCGTGTGTGGGAGTCAACTGTCACCTTGCATAAAGAAACCAAGGACTTAAAGAGTACCTTGGGGGGCCTCTGTGCAAAAGATATAAAGCCAGGAAATAAAACCTTGCCTGTTTTTCCCCCCAGATCTCGTCGTTTAGCTGAGAGCATTTCAAGGATCAAACGCATTTGAAACGTGGATGCTTATGAAGGGAAAATATAGTTATGTAAGATGTGTCAAGTCTGGATTAACATGTCATCTTTTCATGCGAAGATTGTGATGTAACAACAGTGAGGGAGGCAGGTGCTGTTTACCTGGACAGTCGAGGGGAAATTCACAGGAGTCATATGTGCATGACTTGCAGTTGTACACAGCTCCGGCACTCTGAAAACCTGAGACATTTGAGATGGACAAGGGATGTATTCTTTAAGGCAATAATTCCCAATATTACGTTTATAGCTTATGTGTCAAGGTATTTTTCAAATAAATACACTTTTGTATTTCATCATTTTATATTTGTGGTTTTCCCCCAGTGGCAAATAAGCTATTCAGATCAAATTATTCTATATTCTAACCAGAGATAGGTCTTCACAAAATCCAAATCAGAAGAATAATTGTCTGACAACCATTAGTACCAGACCTGGGCATTGTCCAGCTCCGGGGCCACATACGGCCCTTTGGTTTACTATGACTGGCCCGCTTAAGCTAATTGGAATTACAAAATGAACATATTTTATAATTTTACCTCATGCTCTTGGACTAAAGCTGCATTGCTTTTATTTTAGAAGTGTATTTTTAAATGACATTTTTTGTAAGGAAGTCTCACTTTTTTAATGTTTAGTTATAACACTCTTACCAGTCTTACCAATTGTCAAAACAATGGTATTTACTGCTTTTTATAAAGAAATACAATTAATAATAGAATTAAGTTTTTGGCCCGGCCCTCCACAATATTTTCTGTTTCTCATATGGCCCCATGAAAAAAAAAAATTGCCCACCCCTGATTAATAGGATCATCTCCCTAATATTGCCTCTTGCTACAATGCTACAAACTTTCTATCTGCAAGTCTGGCTTTAGAATCAATTTCACCTTTTTTGCTTGCTTCGTGTTGTGCCCTCATTAAAAAAAACAAACAAAAAAAAACATGGGTGATGTAAGTTCATCATGGCTCCTATAGACTCTTCTAGATTGATGACTACAGAACAGGACCACAGCCTAACAGGTGAAACCAGGCCTGGTTCAAGCCCACTGAATATGAATTGACAGACTGAAACTATGTAGATTTGGGCAAATACTATAAAGGTGGCAGTGGATTTATTGTGTGTAGCATGGGGGGCTATATATGGGGTTGGTAATAATGAAATTTAGGTTGGCCTTCTTGTTTTCTTCCCCACTTGCCAATTTGCCTTCTGTTATCCAGTCCCCCGTCACATTATTATGCCTGATGCAAGGTATTTTGACCATTATGTATGTGTGATTCTATAACGTTTAACATTCCAGGGAAAGTAATAACATCTCTACAGGGAGCAAGGGGCCATCCACCCACTCTGAAAAGTTACATATTGCTCCTTTAATTCCAGATTACAAAAATAAGGAAAATGTCACTAACCACAGGGAGGGTAGCATCCAGACACTGTGGAAAGAAACAAAGAAAGAATCACTGTGGAGAAAAAAAACCTGTTCAAAAGTGTCAACACTCAAATGCATGAAGAAGTTCAGCCCACCTTCACTTTTCTCTAAACCAGGCTATTGTAGAGGACATAATATCATAACCAGCTTATTACAAGGCGCTAAGCGAGATCAGAGGAGCTATAATGACCTCATATAGGCCGTTCTATAGATGAAAAGACGAAGGCGAGAGAACCATGTCTCACCTCTAGGCAGTTGTGAAGCTGCTGCAACGAAATTGTCTGCCGCTGTCTGCAACCTCTGCTCGTACACGTAGTCTGAGGGATGGAGAGGAGCAGTGGGAGGATGGAGGCAACATATCAGGCTGAATTATATGCTTAAGGGCATCATTTTCAACTCTCCAGTCCCTTACACAGCCTCATCAGAGACTTTACTGAACATTTGAGCAACTATAAAGGTTTGTTGATGCCGCAATGTGTTTTGAGAGAGCAGATGTTTACCGTAATTAGGTGTCTGATAGAAATCCTCAAGTATCGGCCGAATCTCTGCATCCATTATGACATTCAGCTGCTGATCATAGCTTGCTCCTATAGAGAGGAACAATGAATTAAGAATAAAAAATACAGCTCATACAGTTCACACAACTATTTACAAAAAAAATATAAAGCTTGGTTAAGAAATGAGAAAAAACTGCATCCGTCAGGATCATAGGAATTTTAGACTATTGTTTTTATGGTACCACTGGTAGTATCCAAGGTCCTCTACAGGGGAGTACTATAACAATAATGTAGTGCAATTTCAGGTGTGGTTTAGACCTTGAATAGTCCTGTTATAGACCTGGTTGTGGTACTTTCAAAGCCACATTTTTTTGTAGGTGGCACTTGTAGTGAAATGTTTGAGAACCTCAATTTTAATCAGAATAAAAAAAATAGGTCTAAATATCTTCTAATATCTTCAATCTCCAAATCTACATCACAAAGTTTCTTACATTACCAGAATTACATCTATGTCAGGGAAGCAACATAAACACAGGTGAACCGTCAACAGGTTGTGTATGTGGATAGCAGGGCCTGTAAGTACAATCCAACGCTGTAGTCCAAATAAAGGACAACAACTCTTAAAAGGTGTGTAGGACAGCATATTTAATCCTAATATAATGCATGTAGATTTGGTAGACTGATTCAACCCACAGACACACACACACATGTTCAAGCTCTTGGGTCTAATTTGTTATAAAACTGGTTCCTACCAACTCTGGCCGACTCGATCACGCGACTGTTGTTGAAAATGGCCTCGATTGTCTCGAAGCAGGCATCAAAATTTTTGATCTCATACATCTCAATGACATAGCCCCAGCAGAGGTCCATTCTGTCTTGGAGCTCAACAAAGCACTCAAAGCAGCACCAAATGTAGCCGAACAAGGTAATAAACACCAACGACCCTAAAACAGACAGAGACATGTTTAGCCTTTTCACTTCACTAAAATGCTGTTTGTATTTGAATCTGTTGCATTGTTATACGCCCGTTGTGTAAGACGGGACGTATTATGGTATGGCGCTGTCCGTCCGTCTGTCCATCCGTCTGTGGACACTTCAAAGCTTTGAAGTCTTTGAAGCTTTGTCTTCATGAAAGATCTGAACTCTCTTCTCAAATGTTCTGCTGCTGAAAGCGAGAACAACCCACATTCTCTGCTTCTTTGAGCTTTGACACATTAAAGCTTTGTAGTGTCTTTAAGTTCTTTTGGTCTGATTGGTGGAATTCCGATTCTAGAATTCTATATACAATAATTCAAAGTACGGGCGTATTTTGCCCCGCTGGCGGAGCTCTCGTTAAACAATGCAACATTGTTTAACAAGAGCTCCATACCATAATACGTCCCGTTTTAAGACGGGACGTATTAAGGTATGGCGCTGTCCGTCTGTCCGTCCGTCTGTCTGTCCGTCCGTCTGTCTGTCCGTCTGTCTGTGGACACTTCAAAGCTTTGAAGTCTTTGAAGCTTTGTCTTCATGAAGAGGCAAAACATGTGGGGCATGCGCCGATATATATATAAGGTATACTGTATTTGTGTATTTTATTGTATATTTTTGTATCGATCCATGCTGTAGGTCAGTGGTATCAATTTTATGTGACTTCAGGTTTTTATTATACGCCCGTTGTAAGACGGGGCGTATTATGGTATGGCGCTGTCCGTCCGTCTGTCTGTGGACAATTTCTTGTCCGCGCTCTAACTCGACAACCGTCTCACCTAGGAATGTCAAACTTCATGGCTGGACACCCCATGGGTCAAGGATGTTCCCTATTGATTTCAAGGTCACAGGGTCAAAGGTCAAGGTCACGGCCCGACCCTTTGCGAAAACCTGCCCGTCGCTCTTGCTAACTGTGATCGTTTCCATCTCTGTCGTTTTATCTTCCATCTCTGTCCTTTTATGTTACGTGCCGTAGATCTGAACTCTCTTCTCAAATGTTCTGCTGCTGAAAGCGAGAACAACCCACATTCTCTGCTTCTTTGAGCTTTGACACATTAAAGCTTTGTAGTGTCTTTAAGTTCTGTTGCTGCAATCTGATTGGTGGAATTCCGATTCTAGAATGTGATGATGTCATACTCATACTCCTACTGCAAGAGCCAGATTTCCCGATTGATTATCCGTCCGTCTGTCCGTCTGTGGACAATTTCTTGTCCGCGCTCTAACTCGACAACCGTCTCACCTAGGAATGTCAAACTTCCAAACTGCACCAACAATTCATCTTTAACTAGGTTTGACAAATTCTAACTTAATTCTATATACAATAATTCAAAGTACGGGCGTATTTTGCCCCGCTGGCGGAGCTCTTGTTACCTTATGTTCAGCAGAGATTGTCAATAACAGGGCAGAAATTGTCCAAATGGAGTGATGGAGTATGGAGTTTAAAAACATAGTGGAGCGCTTCCCGTATTACCACATGACATCACAAGCTGGAACCGGGTGTTTTTTGTTTGAGAGAAGAACTCAATATGCATGGTTTGTACGTTAAACCTGTGTGAATGAAATAAAACAAACTCCAAGTATTTCTGCGATTATAACATAAATCAGAAAATGGCCTAATATAGTCCCTTTAATCACTTCACTTCACAACAGCCCACGTGGCAGACTGGAGTATTGCTTTTGATGCGACATGTCATTCTCTCGGCCTAATCATAACATCCCGGGTAGTTTTTTCCACAACAACCAGGTGCCAACCATTCACTCAAAGTTTGTTGTAGTGTTACTGAATAATTAGCTTAGCAAAACAGGATGGCTTTATATAGAATTGTAGAATCGGAATTCCACCAATCAGATTGCAGCAACAGAACTTAAAGACACTACAAAGCTTTAATGTGTCAAAGCTCAAAGAAGCAGAGAATGTGGGTTGTTCTCGCTTTCAGCAGCAGAACATTTGAGAAGAGAGTTCAGATCTTTCATGAAGACAAAGCTTCAAAGACTTCAAAGCTTTGAAGTGTCCACAGACGGACAGACGGACGGACAGATGGACGGACAGCGCCATACCATAATACGTGCCGTCTTACACAACGGGAGTATAATTAGAAAATATTGACATTTAAATCTACTAGTTACAGATGCACTATGTAAGTTTCTCGTTTACCTCATGAACGTGCTTGGGAATGTTCCATGGGATGGTCTAACCTCATCTATCTTGCATTCATTCAATTACACCCATTTTAATTACCAGAAAGCTTGGATTAGTTGTGTCGCCTGCTTGTCTCGAAAAAAGACTGCTGTGCTTTATACAGTTCAGTGCAACATTCGAGTCAAAACAATAACACTGCACAGAGTAAAGTAGGTTTCGGACCCTCCACCTAAAAAATGTACATATTGCCCCTTTAATTTGACGCCTCGTATGGTACAAACATAAGGATTTATCGTTTGTGTTTTTCTTAAGTTCAAAGCAAAAGGCTTGTACTTTCTTGTATAGACTTCCCATGGTTCTATTGTCTTTAGTCCCCATTTCCTGCTGCCTCATTGCACCACTTTTACTGCAGAGCACAGAGATGGAGCGAGCCAAGGAGGGAGGCGGCGCAGGGGAGAGGGGCTCATGAACAAGGAGTTAAACACTGATGTACGTATAAACAGAGATGATAGTGGAATATAAGACCCAAACTTGCGTAAAAGAGAAAGGGATGTGGAAACCAAAAGCAGAGAGCAAGAGAAGCCTGTGGAGTATGTATGAGTAGTTATGAATGAAACAAAGAAGATGAGAGTCCACAGTGTGGCGAGGGGACACATGTGACAGACGGAGGCAGGCGTAGGGGAAGAGGAGAGAGACTACAAATCAAGTCGACTGCCTCATCACATCCTGTATCCCCCACTCTGCCTCAGTCCCAGTCACTCGGCTCTGGTCCCTCACTCCCGGTGCATCGCCATGGCAACCAGACAGGGTGCCTAATACATGAACTTAATATATTTCCAGTGGCAGGGTGAGCTGAGTACTAATGCATTCATCTGTCTCCACACAGACAAGCCAATCAATATTAGGCCAGAGTCAAAGTCAGATCGCTAGTCAGACGTGGAAAATCCCAAATGTGTGCTTGTTTAATTGTGCATGTGTGGGTTTGTGTGGCCGCCATGTTTGTGGCAACAAGGGCACTTTGATGAAAGCTCCTCAAGCATTTCGGGTTCAAATCTGTTCATTCGCCACTACATTTTAAGCCTTAAAGATAGGAGTGTGTACGGACAATTAAACAATTATTAACAGTTAACAGTTAACAATTAACAGCTTTGGGTTTTAAACACAATCAGATTTCACAACAATAAGAATTCACAAACCCAACTTTTGAAATTTTTTTATTAACAACATGAGACAGATTTACTGCTGTGTAATTTATCTATAGGTGCAGCTCATATCTGAAGTTGATGCGTTTGGCGGGGTCACAACCCTTGGCTGTCTTCCTTCTGACCCACGAAGGGTTAAACACAAAGGCAGCCAATAAGGGTTAGCCCCCTGAGAGTCTGAGCTGCAGGAACAGTCGGGCTTTAAAACGATTATACTTGTATTTGTAAAGATACCGCAAACAATAAAAACTCCCATGTTTTGTTTAAGGTGTTGAAACTGAATGCAGCCCTGTTCCCGAGGACCTCACCTGTGACCTGCTTTGACCTCACAGGTTAAGGGTCTCAGGGACAGAGGGGCATACTGAGAAATAAAATATAAACTTTAATATGAATCAAACTACAACTAAATGTAACAGAGAGCAGCCACGTGGCTGGCAGGCTGAGCTAGACATAACCTCATTTGACATTTTGGATTCTGCAGTACCCAGTCGCACTCAATGCAGATGTACACTTTTACGGTTTTGACTTCTATATTTTTAATATTTGAGTGAATCTTAAAGAAAATTATTTGTCAATGTGGCAATTTATGTTGGACAAGCAATTCCTGGTGTTGATAAACATCAAGGGATTTTTAGACAACACTGCAAATTTCAAACTAAAATATCTGATGTTCATGATAAAAAGCTTTTGCACAATTTGTGTACACATAAATGCGTACATATACACATAAACCAGAGTTAAAGGGGGAGCAATTCAAATCGAATAATCAAGAAATAATACAATATGTTCAGATATATATCACGCGATAAACCAAAATATAAATATTTTGTATGTCATGTATTTACTCACCAAATAAGATGCATTACAGCTCAATGACGACATCGATTGTCTGTGAATGAAATCATAAATCTTAACTCTCATTTGAAACATACAACTATTAATAACGCAATCCATTGACACAAGTTACGAAAACATTAGGAAATAAAGGTTTAAGGAAGGCTGCCTTGTTCTCTGTATTGTGTAACTGTCATATACATTTGTTTTTCGGGAGAGCTTTTAACACACACCCAACACCTCAACAGTGTTGGAAACACAGGCGTCAGGTACCTGCATCACACTGTGCACCTCTGCAGATGTGTGAACTCCATGTTAGCTTGATCATGTGCGGGCCTACCCAGACACCTCATGTGATAGACGAGGTATAACCCAAGTTCAAATTAACACCTGAAATTCAATTATGCATTATCTGCATCAGAGCTGACAGACGTATTTCACAGCTGTATGTGCAAAACAACTAAAGATAATGTATGCAAAACCATTTAATGTACCGAGCTAATGTCATAATATTAACAGCAGTTGTAGTCACTTCAATAAAATAGCAGTCAAAAAATAGCTAAAAATACAGCAGTTACATAAAACGGTAACCAGTCTTTGTTGCTAAAGACCTGAAAACGGAAATATCAGTTTCATTTCAATGAATTACAAAACTGAAGATAAAATCAGAAACTCAAACTGTGCGCACGCCAAAGTGAATGCGCCAAAATCATAAAGTCGTGTATCAATATACAGATGCCTCAACAACAGGTAACCATTTTGCACCGTATTGCCATATATCAGCATGTTAACTGCATTAAGTGAAAATATGAAAAGGCATTCACCTGGTAGGAAGCGCCTTGTTTCTCTGCTCTTCTCATTCAGTGGGAGTGCAGTTGTGCAGCTCGTCTCTCAGCCTCTGCGTGTCTCTGATGGGGCCAGACAGAGAGCCCAGCGGCAGGTAGGTTACAGACAATAGTATTGATTGTATTACTCCAGTCTTACCTGACTAACAGCAAGCGGCATCCACGCAGCCTCCTCTGCTTCTTGCATCCCTGGAGTAACAAACACAAATGAATCAAAGGCGTGAGTATTAAAACATGCTTACACAACACCAGCCTCTGATCTGTCTCTGCGTCCGTCTGAATACATCTCTCTCCGCATTCACACTCCACTCTCTCTTTTTGTTTTTTCTAGGCTCACGTCTCTGCTAGCCCACTAACCCAGCCTATACCCGTCCGCACACCAGTCACTGTGTGTGTGTGTGAACGTGTGAGAAATAGGAAGCAGAGTGCAGCGAGTGCATGCACGTGTATGAGCCCGGGTTTGTGTGTCCGCCGGTGTGCGCGTGTAAGACAGAGGGGGGAGCGGGAGGAGGGGAGAGAGTGGGGATGCAGGGGGAGGGTCAGAATCTCTAATAGGATGAGAATGGAAAGAAAATATGAAGCCCGGGAGTCTCGTGAACCTGACAGACATTACTGCGGGCTCCTGTGTGCAAGCAGCAATCATAACATTGTCAAATTGATTGGAGGATTTATAGTGTCTATCAAACTATAAATTACACAAGGAGTCATCAAAATGTAATAAATAAACTCATTATGGAAATATTATAACACTATGTTGAGGAAGCATTGAACATGAGCACTTAGGTAGCCAACTATGTAAATGTGGCAAAGAAGCAAAACTAACCGATTAAACAGTGAGATGGTGCCTCTTTTGCATATTGAGTTATGTTTGGATGTTTCCATCAGATCAGATTTTGCACATTAATAATGGTTGGCTCAGCAGGTTTGATGTCTAAAGGCTATGTGATTTTGGCTTTAATATCTGCGGCTCTGTGAGGCGACTGTTAGATAACAGAATCACAAGGCCCTGAGGGAAATTCACATCAAAAAGTAAATCTAATTTGGGCCTACTGATCGGCTGTCTGTCCTCAATATAAAGCATAAACATTACACTTGGCCTGTAAATATTATTAATAGCCCTAAAGTGTTTGGTCCATCATGTACAACACAATATCAGCCACGTGTCATAGATATGCAGCCAATGATGATAAAGAAGTACTTAGTCATGGCCCTCGAGCTTCAACAGCACTCTGTACTTCAGCCAATGCAGAGGAAAGTTGTTCTCTAACTTATCCTGCCATAAATTTGGTACTGAAAGAATGGATGAAAAGAAAACTATATGTACATAAATACACACATTCATACAAACAGATTCATTCATAGTGTAAACTTCATACAACAACAGTGAATGCAACTTCAAGTACAATTCTTAAATCTTAACAATGGGGTACCAAAAAGATAAGGTAACTACGGGTACTGAAAAAGATGTTGGTACTGAAAACTGTAACTGAATGGCGTTTGATGGGTTCTTGGAGAGTACTATAGCAAATTACTGTGTCACCACAAATGAAAGTTTGTCTACCAAAAAAGTATTCAATAGAAAAAAGGTTTTCTGTTCTAGACACTGATTCATACAGAAATAGGTACTGAAAAAAGTACTGATCAAGTACCTGTACAGAAGGACTGGTTTCTAAAAAAAAAGCTAGCTAGCCTAGCCACAGTGTCACCTGCATCTATATAAAACCTGCTGACCACCACTTGGCATTACATTAGGGAGAGGGGTTTGTTCACTTCCTCTCTGTTGTTCAGTGTAAAGTATGAATTTTGGGGAAAAATACTGGAAAAAGCGGTTTTGTGACAGGTTGAAGGGACAGTGCGTCTCAGACAGGTGTGTGTGTGTGTGTGTGTGTGAGAGAGAGCCTGCGGCGCTCTCCGCAGTGCCACTGAGAGACAAAGCACTGGGAGTGAACCACAGCCATGACATCATCAGTCTGGGCTGTGTCTGCCCTAGTCTCAGGATAAGGAGGCTCCTCTATCCCCACATCTCACTTTGGGTAGTTTTATACTTTCAGAAATGATTCATCTTTTACATTTAAATTCTCTGATGCTTTTTTATGTCCACAGGCAGAACCAGAAAAAAGCTGCAACATTTTAATACTTGACAATCTGACTGGTTTGGGCTGTTCATTTTGAGGACATGTTGAATTTGGCTAGATGTAAAATTTTGTCATAAGTGAACATTTAAAATATTGTCCTGAGTGGGCATGACGATGTTACATAGTTATGTACTCACTACCACTTAATCCTGTGTCGTAGGTTCTGGAGAAGAGTGCCTTGGCCCAACAATGATATAGAACGCCACAAGTGACGATGCTGAATCAGCACAAATTCAAAATATGCCCATGCCCCTCTCCCCCTCCCTCTTTCTGAGGAGGAGAGGCGCCATAACGCACTGCAGATGGCTGCTGTCCCTGCCACCAAGCTGACAAACGCAGGGAGTACCAGCGTCTGTGGGACAATAAAACATGGGAATGGACTGTGTTGTCACGCATGTGCATAATGCATGCAAAGGACACACAGCCGTTAGGGCTCTGAACACACAGTGAGGTCGCACAGGGCACAATGCTAAACAATGTGTAAAATGTAACAGGAGACATCTATAAGTTAAACAATGTCGTGCTCCTGACTGTGTGCTACACTACAGCTATGTCATGCCGTAGTGATCATTTTACAAGGCTGAGGTTATGGATGAGACTCCTGTAATGGATCCAGATGACAGTCCTTGTGTCCTGTGTCAGAGATAACCGGGTTAATGGGTATAACTGAGGAGACTGAGGTGAATGGTACTTGGCCCTTGATTGTCAGTTTAAGAACAAGTGCAGGTGCTCACTTACTCCTTCTAACTGACACAAACATTTACAAGAACATTCCAGGGAAGTCACAAACATTCCTGAAGGAGAGGACTTCACCCAGGGAAGACCTTGGCAGGATAAAAGCAGACTGAGTTTTGAAGGACGAGTCATGTCATTAAGCCTTAGGAGTGCCTGCAACGGACCAATGGCATACTTACCTCTCTGCTGGGGGTGCTTCACATGTGGTGACGAGTGACTCCGCAGGGAAAGCTAGAAGGTTGTACAGTTATCTCCGTGCTGTTTATTATGCGAAACCATACAACCAACTACCTCACACTGCAGAGCACAGACGGTCGAGATGCGCCCCAGACAAGATCCTCCTCAGCACTTTGTCATTTTGAGTAAACAGGTCCACTGATCTGAAAATCTCCTTTTGTCTTTTCTGAATACAAAACACTTATATGGTAGTAATGAAATCAATAATAGAGATAATAGAGATTATGAAATGCGTGCGTTAAATATAAGGTGAAGACTTTTAAAACCTAATAAAAGATCTATGTGAAAGCGCAGCTAGTAGCCTATATTTAAAGGAGCACCCTGTAACTTTTCTGGTGGAGGATCCGCCCACAGCTAGACTCCATAGACAGGATATTGCTTTTCCTAGTATGTTCCACAGTTTGGCAATAAAATGATCTTTTCTCCAAAGAGACAGAATGCATGTCTTTTTATTTTTTTTTTACATTAAAAACCTATGCAAGCGAATAAATGCAAGATAGACTTTTTAAATTGCATGAACACAAATAACCTCTGCATGGAGACGCAGAAGCAGGTGATTGACTCCCCACTGTAAAGATAAATAAAGCACCTTTAAATATGGCATACAAAATCCAAGACCCATGGTGACTTAAATCCACAGTTAAAATCTCAAAACTCCACTTCAAGCCTACCATGATTTTTAAATGCATGAATGAAGAATCACATAAGCTGTACAAGTCAGACCAACTGTGAGCCACTCAAAATGAGCCCAAATTAAACACATATTCAAGGTCTCTGCTGCGATGAGGACACTACAGGAGCTCCATGTTCATTCATAGGATTTCCTGCAATGTCTTTGGAATTGTCACCCCCTACTGGACACTTTTCAAACTACTACTCCATGCCACGTATTTCCAATTCTTTACCCTGCCAATGTCACCAGACTCTGTAGTCAGGCTGAAAGAACGACAGCTAGGTGAGCATTCCAGTATAATATAAAAAAATTCAACCAACAGTACCAACCAAGTCACACCTTACATATACCTCTTTACACCTGGACAACAGGGGGATTATACCGATACCACCTTATAGAGTATAAAGAATTAAACTATATGCTATCGGCGAGACAGTTTTACCGTATATATTGTTAAGGAGAAAACAACAAAAATCGACTCCATTCAGGCAAGTATATGCCACGGTACATAAAAGTAATTCACTTAACGTCAAATATAAGTAAACTAAAACACTGAGCTGTAAAAACAAATTCAATAAATTTCAATATTCATTTCCAGTACATCAATATTTCATAATTTACATTTTTGCCATAAATAAAATACTCACTAAAGTCTGAACTCTGCTCCACACCACATGTTTTTACTGTCAGAGGATTGGCTGTGGACCTCTCCATTAAGAAGGCACAAGCATATCATTGATGATTAGAAATGAGTGAAACTTTCGGTATTTTTAACACGGCATAAAAAGTCTAAATAAACTAAAATGGTATTGATAATGCAGAACTACAATTTAAACATTTTTTCTTTTGTAGGCCAGACTACATACTTACTTTTATAGTGATATTTGACTATTTGAAAATTATGTTGGATATTGGCAGAATTTTCTTTAATAAAAGCTGTGTAACGAATAATAGCAAGTATAGCAAACAGCTGATTCCTATGTTCTAGTATTATAAGAGCCTTAACCATTATTATAGTGCCTTTCACAGGGTTACAACTAGGGCTAAGGTTTGTGTCAAAAGAAAGTGGTATGTGGGAGCCCTGCATTTGCCGCGACAATACACTGCTTGGTATGTGGGATATAAGGAATTCGTCTCACAACAAAGACGCACTACAATGGAGAAACTTGGAGTAAAGATGCTCTGCTCCACCTACTCTTTCCACAGACCTCCTGATGAACTATGCAACTCTTCTGCCTGGATTTCCGCGCCTATCAATGAGCTTGGAAACCACCGTCTAAAACACTTTGGCCAATCAGAAACCATTGCCCGAGCCACAGATAGGCTGGTAGAACTGGGAAATGTTGCCAGGTAAATTTTCTTCCTCTGTGTCTCCTTCGTCCTTCTCTGCTTTCCTTAATCCCTCTTGTGAACAACTCTAGTCTGCTCCGTCTTCCTGGCCTTAAGTGTACTCTTTCTCTGACTTTTTGTCTAAAATAAAGAAAAAAACTAACAGCAATTCCCAGAGTTTTAGTCACTATATTCAATAATTACAAAGTCCGATCATGCACAAATGCAGTGCAATTGTGCCAATGTCAGCTGTCCTTCTCTTGTCCTCTCTTTCACTCACCTTTCAGCATTTGTCCTCAAGTGTCCTATTTTAAAAGAGTACTTCAAATATTTCATTCACCAAAAATGAACAAAAATCTAATAACATGAACAATTCCCTTTTTTATTTGTCATACGTTTGCAGGAATTGTGTATTAAGGCTGTAATTATATCTGGCAACACAAGGACAAAGTCTAAAATCTATTAAAATGTTGCTCTTCCCTGTTACTATGCACACTACTACTACTACTACGCATGGCCAAATAGTGAATGAACCACGTGCTACGGTGGTGTGGCTTACATTACTACGAGTACAGTAGGAAGGTAGTAACAGTGAACTGCGCATGTGCATGTTGTTTTTTCCAAGCAGGTGAAAGCCCATGTCTCTATCCTCCACTAATCTGCTTTGGTTGACGCCGGCCGCCTATGCCGATGATGGCAAAATGAATGTTGCCATGGGAACATTTCTGCCTGGCAACTCAAACAGCCTGAAAACTCGCCAAACTGTTGCCATGGCGCGGCTGTCAATCTGCGCCCATGCTGGTGTGTGTCTGGCCTTTGGTGGTCCACTCCCTTTTAAACTTTCCAATCAAACGCTCGATAGGCTGGAGCTACCTGCAGCGGGGACGCCAATGGTTGGAAGTTGGGAGTGGTGGAGAGAGTAAGACTGATTGGCTCCTAAGATTGCCAGAAAAAGCCATAGAAACAAGAGTTGTGGTGGGGTGAAAAGGTCAAATTATAAGCCTGCAGTTTCATAGCCTGAACGTTTCAGAAATCTTTACGCAACAAGTGTCCATGAATTTTCCAGTCAAACTGAAAACAGAACTTTCTTTTACATAACCTCAAGGATTTGCTAATTTTTCATTCAATTATCCTACTTTATATTCTAAAAATATTTGAAAATTCCTCTTTTAGACCATGTTCTAAAAAGCAAGGGCACTAAATTTAAAAATTAAATTAGCTTTTTAACAGTTGAAAGATAGCTGTGCAAGTTGTTATCTTGTATATGACTGTATAAAGCCCAGATGAAATACTTCCTATTTTAATAGAAATAGAAAATACAAAAAATTCTCTACAAAGACTGACAAAAACAGCATGCGAAACCAATGTCAAAGTACAGCCATAAAAAAAAAATCTGCGAATCTTCGATTTAAAAAGTATGTACCAGAAAGTTGTCCTTTGTGGAATTTCTTTGCTCCTACGCTATTTTTTTCTTTCAATTATAATCCAAGGCAAACAATGAAATAAAAAACGTAACACTATATACAAGCTGCATTGTAGAAACGAGCAAGGCCATTTTGCTATTAATTAAAACAGATAAACAAACGGGTGTATAACCTGGACTCCCTGTTTTGTTGTTTTAACAATATTATTAATAAAACGGAGTATAATGAAGAACTGCAGATGTTATAATGAATTAACAATGCCATTACCTTTAGTTGTTTTCTCTGCGAGCATGTCCCAGGTGTTGTTCAGTGGAGACGAGGTGCGCTGGAACACACAGAGAGAGCCTTGTGAATAAAGCCTGTTTAACCGGGGGGTCATAGGTTCAACCACAACCACAGCTAAAGTGCCACAGAGCAACCATTACTGACCAAGAGGAGCTGAAGAACTCTGATGGGTCTCACATCACTCAGGGCAATCACTGAGCAGGAGGAGATGAGTGATATTTACAGTCACAATATATGAGCTACTGTCTAAACAATGCAATTAAACAATCACATACAACATGTAATTCTGAAATACTAACAGTGTGACTAATGGAGCACAACACTGTTCGCTCCAGAGAAAATGACATTATAATTAGCCTCTTTTAAAAAGCTACGCTCAACACTTAATGCTTTGCTTTGTCTCCTGAGAGCTGTCATTAATAAATGTTTGAGCATTTATAAAATGGTCCCAAAATCACAGTCAGCGAGCCAAGCGCACGTGTTGTTCACTGGGAATAATTACGGCAATGACAGTGTGATGAAGCAGTAGTAACACCAGCATTGCTCCAGGACACTGGAAGGACACCTTGAAAAATATAATCAGTTTCTTTCTTAATTTTCGCAGTTTTGGATTGTGTGGATAAACATGTTTAATTATTGATATGAGAAGCATGAATGCAGCGGTGCCCAGGGTCTCTGCAGTGTGGACAGAGCGATGTGCCAGTGGAGTGCTAAGCCTCCTGCTCTGGTTTGATAAATATAACTTCAAAAGAAGCAGCCAAACAGCTTTAGCTGGCCGACTGCACAATGAGCATAATAACTCTCCACCCCCTGGGAGCTCCAACCTAGTTCATTTACCCTGCAGAGCTGCCATGTCTATACGCGCACATGTGTCTTTGTTTCAGTGCAGGCTCGAAAAGGCTAACCACCTTTGGCGCTGTACAAAACGGATGTATAGAGGAACCTCGCGGACCTCATTTTTACTGAGGAAATGCACCCCCTCTCCTCTCCCTCTATTTGCCCCTCACATGTAATGCCTGATTGACCACAGCACCCCTTAAAGAGGTCAAAGGGCAGACAAAACAGTCTGGTGTCATGGCAACCTGTGTGCCACCAACTCAAATGTTGGAGGGGGGTTCAAATGAGCTGTCAGTAAAGCTTTAAGAAAGCTGCCTTGTGTTTAGGCCCAAGTGTGTATAACATACAGGCACAAACACACACGTGCACCTGCACTATGAAAGGGTGCACATTAATTTGCACTTCTGCATAATCTAGTCAA
This sequence comes from Odontamblyopus rebecca, assembly GCA_030686955.1. Classification (NCBI taxonomy): domain Eukaryota; kingdom Metazoa; phylum Chordata; class Actinopteri; order Gobiiformes; family Gobiidae; genus Odontamblyopus; species Odontamblyopus rebecca. Next base: position 26,739,272 of record CM060657.1, read on the forward strand.
ATCCCAGCGTGCATTGCATTTAAGAGGGGGACCAATCCGAGCCCGAGCAGAGGCGCCTTTGCTGTTCCCATGTAGTGTATTTGTGTGTATTATTGGTGCATGGGAGACACTCCAGTGTAAAAGCTTCTTTGTGACCGCTCGATGCAGTGGCAGAGAGTACAGGGTGGGGGAGGACGAGGGGGGAGGATAAATGGGAAGCAAATGCATTCAGATCAATACTAAGCTGAGAGAGGGTAGGCCGGGTTGAGCGGGGAGAGTGGAAGGTGCTGGTGGAGGGACTGATTAATCATTCCTGTATTGTTATTGACTTTCTGTTAAAGGCACTGAATTATGGGGCTGCATGCTCTTATATATGTGTGTGCGGTACTGTACTCATGGAGAGCACAAAGTCATCAGTTATAAGCTTTCCCCACAGATTCTAACAGCAGTAGGGGTTAGATACACTTTCCTCATTGCCAGTTAGCTATTAAGTCAGTATGGGAGCGCGTCGGGGTGGGACGTTTGCATAGTTTAACTGTAGTGCTTTTAAATATTCAGACTGTGTAAAGAGGGCTCAAAAGCAGCAAGGTTTTTTAAATGGGGGAAGCCGAGGAGGCGAACAGGAAATCCCCCGTGAGGAGTTAATGAGGAGCTGACGAATGAGCAGACACAACAGAGGGGGGAGGCGGGGCACCGCTGGCCTGACATATGACCCACTGGCTTTGACCTTGTTCATTGTCTGAGGGCAAAGACTCGGCACACCTGAACATGCTTCTGTCACTGTAAGGAATTAGAGATGGGACACAGTAAATGTAATAATTATAACTCACATTGTAAAAACATTGAAACTAGATATTAGGAATGGTCTGACTAGATATTAGGAATGGTCTGATTGATTTGGACAAAATGCCAATATCCAGTTAGTCTAGCTGTAGCTATAGTCTAGCTGATATAACATTTAACATTTTAAAATCCATAGCAATCCCCACAAATGTGTGTTAAGTTGTAATAAAGTTTCCAATTAAACTTCAGTTTCACTTCAATTTATGAAATTATTAACCAGATGTATGTAGCATGTAACATAATTTGTTGCATGCCTCTTTTATTGCCATTTGTACTCATTAGTGTGTGGAATAAATATATTGCCCATCCTTCTTAGATATTTTTAAAACTGAAAGAAATAATCCACTTTTCCAATCCAATCAACACCAGAACACCTAGAATTAAATAAATAAATCCGGCATAATTAGTTTACAATTATAACACCCTGACACAGACTTGAGACTTTCCCGAAGGCGCTGTGTTTTTGATCTAATTAGGAGCTTTTTTTAAAAACAGAAACTTCTCAGGAGGACGGGGATGGCAGCTTGCTGAATGAAAACCCCATTCAGCGTTACCTTGAACTTGAACAATGAGTCTGGTGTTTGTGCTGGGGGCCACTTCCTGACCTCTCCGTCGCTCTGTGGAAGTAGCCCACCACAGCCGGCGCTTTCATCTTACACATGTGACCCCTGCAACCCTGTGCTGACCAAAGAACAGTTGGCTATGGCAGATTTTCACTTCTCAAGAGTCAAGATGGGTGTAAAGTAAAAAAAAAAAAAAGACTTAACATGCTCCATACACATAGGATTTGCAGAATTAATGACAATCTATCCAGAATATAAATAACTGCAAAATCACAAATGTTGCCATTAGTTTTAACATAAAATGCTGGGATGAATTTTAAAATAACTACAGTTCTAGTATTAAAGCATGTAAGCAGCAATAAATAAAAAAGTAATAAAGCAAAAAAAACAATCAATGATGAGCAAATAGTTTGATGGTCCTGATGATTCAGGATTACTCAATTAATTAATAATATCCTAACCTCTAACCCTAATCCCTTAATTAAGTCATCACTAAACTCGAATCAAACTTAATAAACTATTTGTTCATTATGAATTAGGCCTTTCTTTATGTAGTGCTGAGGCTAATTGAGACGTGGTTATTGTATTGCCAAAATGCTTTCTGTTAACAACAAAAATATGATTTGATTGTGTGTAAACCATTTTAAACATGTAGTTAAGACCACAAGAAACTGGTTTTGATATGCATGGGGTTGTTATATTACTTTAACAGTTCAATTTTCAATCAACAAAGTCTTATGATACGGAACACACTCAGAACTGAATCCCAACGGACTTAAAATAACTCTCATAATAGAATAAAAATCTCTAAAGAGGAACACAGAGGCACTTTAACACATAGATATCGGTACTAGTGTCCCAATAATTGCCAAATAAATAACTTTTATTTATTTTAGTGCCTCAGATCTCTTTGTTTTTAGTATTTAAGAATTTCTGTACATCTCCAGGATCCTTGACACAACCTATTGCTTTATTTGAATGGCTGAATAGCAAATCGCAAAGATAAAAAATTATGTTAACTGTCAAAATTTCTTCTGCAAGTGACAAAATATGCTTCTACCATACCTAGCATTTTCTGAAATGTAAGGCTGAAATGTAATGGAAAATGTCAATGCTTCTGGATATGTTTGAAAATGTGGACTCATTTTAAAACATGGCACTAAAATAGGCCTGTGCAATTAATCACATTTTAGAGATTGAGTCATTTCTAATTGTCAGTGATCAGCTCGGGCTATTTTAATCGAGAGTTAGAGCGAATCCTCTGTCAGTAAAAGCATTTTGGTGTGAACGAACCATAGTTCAGACTTTGGTGGAAGTATCGGTAATATCTATCTTTCTATCTATTTTTGTATTAAATGGCAATGATTAAAAGTACATTAATTACAAAATTCTTTTAAGAGACTTTTTTATTTTATTTTAATGCGACAAAATCAAATCAAATTGAAAATCATCACCCAATATGACAAAAAAACATGTAATTTTTTGTCATAACAACCAATTCTACTCCATAAAACATGAACGCCAATATATTTTACTAAATTGTAGTACTAGTACACAGACTACAAGCTTCATTTCCAATTATTCACAGCCTCCTTCCACTTCTACTTTCACTCACTACACCATGTTTTCACACCTTCAACTTTTCTTTTCATTCCATCTTCTTTGCACATCACCCACCTCTCCTCCTCTTTCTCGTGCACCCGCTCGGTGTCTGGCACTCGGGAGTTGGCACAGAAGAGGGTGGCAGCGGGTGACGAGGCTAGCTGACACCTCCGATGCCACAGCAAAGCATGTGTATAACAGCCAAGCATAATGGAGCTCCTTGTGAATACTGCCAATATGTTTGCCAGCGGAGAAGTAGTGACACCAGACAACACACGTCTACACTAGGGCTGAACTATTTGGGAAAAATATCTAATTGAGTTTTTTCTTTGGCATTACATTTGCAATTTACATTTTGATAATAGGATTCTCTTAAAAGTTTACATTTTAAATTGCGTCCAGAAGAACTGTCAAAAACACTAAAATATGAACTGACAAACTAAGAATCACATATGCAACATCTGATCTATATTACAGGGTTAGCAGCTTGTATGCAAGCTATTAGATTTTGTTTGTGTAGAAAATTACGGTCCTTCAACAACTGTAGCATTTGTGATTTGCCAGTGGCGTCTATTCATTTTGCAATTTTGATTCAATTTTGATAAATATTGCCGCTCTAGTAGATTAGCACTGTGGGGTTGTATTTGTATTTTTGTAAATTCAGTATCTTAATGCAGCTAAATAGCAGCAATAAATCTTTACTGCTAATAAACAATGAATGGTAATTCATCATCACTTTATAATATAAGAAGAAAATCCAAGTTATTGTCGATCAGATCAATCTAACTGTTGCCATGAAAGAGGTAAAATAATCGTATATATAGAATATAATATTTTCTGTTTTTTCTCAAGCAATTATACCTCTAAATATATAACTGTTAATCTAGGGTAGAGCTGGGCAATATGAAAAAATAATTAATCACTTTTTTCCCCTCAAACTGATTGATCATAATTTTCAATTCACTTTTATTTTGTTTCATTAAAATCAATTAAAAATACTTTCAATATTCATCAAACTTTTTCAATCAGTGCCATTTAAGTCAAATTTCTTCCTCTAAACTCTGAACTCTGCTCCAAACTACATGCTTTTACTGATAGGGGATTGGCTGTAGCCCTTTCCATTAAAAAGAATGTGGCTGTCCAAAACTTCCACTTCCAGATAAAAAGAGAGGGGTGCATCCAAGGTAAAACCAATGCCCCGTACCCAATGTATCGCATTATGGTAACAGATGTGGTAATTTGAAGAGCCTAAAGAAAACAATTATGGTAATTTACATGTAGTTATCAAAATATTTGGTCCTAGTGAATATTACGGAAAATTATTGATAATATATTCCCTATATATATTTTACAATGCTTGTGCTTTTGCAAACTTGTGACTATAAGTATGACTGCTTGCATTGGCCATTTTGAATGTTATTTTAAATCCCAGGCTTTATTGGGCACTTAGACTACACAATTGAAAAGTAATACACACTGCAGTTAATTTTTGGCTTTGGTCCACTTATGAGCAGATGCATAAAGATGTAATATGTTGACAACCAAGTTCATTCATCAATCTGTTCTATAAACTGTGTGTGAGCGATGCACTGCAGAAGACACCCGCCTGTATAGAGATATCACTCAGATTTGACTTAAAACCCAGACTCCCGATGCTCCCGGGACGTCTGCAAGACTTTCAAAGAGTCGGGGAGGATCAAAGATGAGAGGGGAACACCAGGAGAGCGATGTGCATTCAGAATGAGCCCAGATGATGAAGACGTGCATCAAATAAACGCAGAGAGGAGGAAGAGGAGGGAGAGGAGGAAGAGAAGGAGGAGAGAGAGCGGCTGCTGCTGCTGCTGCCGTGACCTACTAATGCACTACTGAGGAATTCTCACTGCTGACTCCTAACACATTCCTGCAGCCTGCAAATATTAACCCCCACACTGCCTTTATAAGACATAAACGAGGCCTTAAATTAAATAAATAAACTATAGATTCACATACACTATCGCGCTGCAGAAAGGAGAAACAAGAAAGTGAAAAAAATCCATCAGGAAATCCTCACTCGATCTCACACACCAGTTTATTTAATGAAAGAGACTGAATTTAACTTAAAAACATTTTAACTACTTTTGATTCAGAGCATTTTTTGCACACGGCCAGATATTTTGGGAAATTAATCCTATAATAAAAGAGCAAATACCAGTTGACGATGTATTAGTGTTTTAACCAAGGAAAAATGGACGCTGTTGAAGTGTTAAAGACATTTACGTATGTTTGATCATACAGACATTTTCTCTTTAAATAAATCAATATCAAACCAATAGCTTTTTACTGAAATAAAGCATGTGGCAGTTACCAAAATAACAAAAGATCTTGATCTTTTGAATAAATATAATATAAAATCAGTACATATAATGAACAGAATAAAACCGTAACAATTATAAACAAATGTAAATCAGATCACTTTGTCGCACTGTCGGTGAAACAGAGTGTTCTCTAAGTACTGATTTATGAGATTCAGAAAGCACAAGGCATTAAGTCTAATTATTCCAATGTCATACACAATTATCCCAAAAAGGGGAACAAAAGGTGAAAAACAAAACAACACAGAAGGTGTTTAGGTGAATTTGAGGCAATTCATTTTCATATAATTTTTTTTTTCATTTTCAGTCTATGAGTAAATGTTGGTATAATGGTATATCTCAAAACAAGCATGGGTTTTGCAGAAAAATAAAGATGCCATGTAATGTTGTTGCTCTACAGAGACAAATCATCAAAAAAATCTGGACGACGAAATCACACCCCATCAAATCTATCTACCACTCATGAGTCTCAGGTTTACTGTTAAAACTTGGAAAAACGAAGCTGTTTTTAATCGTTCCATTGAAAATTCTAGTTGAAAAAGCAACTGTACATGTAATAAAGCTGTATTGGGACCTGCTTCTCTTGTGATCGCTGCAAATCAAGTGTAACGGCAGTCAGGGATGTAAAGTGGAAAATCGCTGGGTTTGGAGCCAGTGACAGAAACATTATCAGGAGCCCTATGGGTATCCAGATGGACCTCTCTCTCTCCACTTAGCCCTGTGTCCTGGAGAGGCAGACAAACACTGATGCAAGTGGAGCAAAGTATCCGCAGGGAATAGCCGGCGAGTTGGACCGTGAGAGCCGCCAGTTTGAAACATCCACAGCGGTCACATGACGCACCCCGCTAACTGCCCTGTGTGGCGGTCCACTGTCTCTTTAACATCAAAACTACATAATTGATGGCCAGGGCATAGTTTGTAAAACCAAAATGCATTAATAGTTTTCATCTGCAGGCTGAACTTACAAAGGTTCAGTAAGTGCAGCATTGAGGTTAACAAAAATATTTGAAATAACTGTGGTAAAATATATTTACTCAGGTAGCCAGGTTTCTTTTAGGTTTTCAAAATCACATTTCCAAGAAGGATGCATAAGCTCTAACCTCTAACCATAGACAAACACATGCACCATATTCTTAGCTGTAAAATGAGCGGTCAAGGGCATGTGTAGTAATGTAAATACAGAAAGTGCACATTTATTTGCGGAGAAGTGAAGTGAAGTTGACACTAACATTTCTGTCAGCTGTCAGGTGCTGTGGGCCCAAAGGAGACAGACAGATTTCTAACAGCTGAACACGAACAGCGCAGATAACTGCATCGGCCACTCTTACACTTGAACAAAATATGCTGCTTTTCTGTCCAGTCCACTTAAGCAAGGCAGCACTACTTAATTTTATACTAATCACTCCCACAGCGCTACCTGTTCTTAATAAATCTATAGTTTTGAGCTTATCAATTAAACAAAAGACATTTAGTTCAGTTTCATTTAGAAGATGACCAAGACGAAATAAAAACTCCTTCATCATTTGCTATTAAACCGCAACAAGGCCAGGAGTTTGCAAGAAACACAACTGCGACACTTTTCAGTAAAACAACAAAACAGATCAAGGTTATTCATTGCTTCTCTATTACCAACCAACATAGTAATTTAATGTACACCTTAAATAAACGATTACACGTCCAGAAAAGCTTTGCAGTGCTACTGTTGAATGCCGCTCCCTATTACAAGCACATATCGTTTTCATAAGACGCCCAGAACGTTATTTCACAGCACCATGATAAGAGTTTGAAAGTATAACGTATTCAGTCCAGAACAATGGGGCTGAGCTGTAACAGGGAGGTATACAAACAAACTCTGAGGGGAAATTGAGGGTGGGACAGGTCAATTCCAGAGCAGGGAGGCTGACAACCAATAATTCAAGTGTCATCTTGTTAATACTTTGGGGGCTGTGGAGAATAGCACAAGTCCAGGAAACATGTGATTAGACAAAATAATGGTCCTAAAAAGTGGGAGGTTTGACCCTGTTCCTTCTGCCCCTTCATTCTTAAAGCAGGGCCCCAAACCAGCCTGGGCTGTTACTTACACTAGGCTTCAATTCTGCCAAGTTCTTTTTGAGCAAACATAGATATTCTGTCAGGCATGATAAAAGGCATGGATGGATTATAAGGATACAAAACAGAGAAATACAGTTAAGTGTTGGAAAATAATAATGAATTGTAGTACAAGTAAAATGTTGGATTGTTATAAAACTAGTTGAGAGAAGAGGGCATCTTTGAAAGAAAGTGAGCCTGCTTTTTTACCTTTTCCCGCGTTCGTTTCCCAACTCTTGAGTTCGGCTCTAGACTTGCAGCTCTGCATCTCTTTCTCTTCACTCTTCTCCTGGCCACAATTCATCGGCTGTTCGGACCATCCAGCGATCTTCGGCAAGAGGCAAATGGTCCCAACTTCAGCTCGCTTACACTGTGGACTTTGCAGAGAACAAGGTCTTACGGACAAAGGGAGAGTGCATTGCGAGCGAGGAAGGGAAAGTGGTGAACAAGTCTAGCTGCTCACTGCTGCTGCTGCTGTTCAGTTCGTGGCCGGGATCTTGCATGTGCAGAAGACTGAGCAGAACCGGTTTCAGGGAGAGCTGCCGAGAGGAAAACACACAAAAGTGCAGAGAAGGCATCACTCACCGTTTGTGTATATTTATCGCTGTGTGTGCATGTGAGCGGGGCAGGAATGAAGGAGGGAGAGCGGAGGGGAGGGACGAGATTGAAATAAAGGAAGGTGGGAGGGAGCATACGTGGAGCCAGAGGAAACGGGGAGGAGACATTTTTTTCAGCTTTTTCCTGTTCACATTTTTTAAATTTCCCTTTTTTTCCCCCTACTCTGAAATGATCCTCATCTATACTGTCTGCACCACTCCACCGGTGGGTCATTATACAGCCAATTCCACAACGGCTTTCCTCCTCCTTGTGCGTTGGCCTTTGTTTGAGCCAGCTGTGTCTTTAAGGCCGTGCACTTGAACTGCGAGTGCTTTTCTTTCTCGCTGTACTTCCCCTCCGCTGGCCCCCTGCACACAGGAAAGACATGCAGCTTGCAGGAGAGAGAGACAGAGCCAGCGAAGAGGACAGAGGGGCAAAAAGGGGCAGTGAGAAATGTAGATGGGGGAGGGGTAAAGGTTTCTAAGTGCTAGTTCAAGGCTGTACGGTACAGACTCAATTTAATGGGAAAATATCACTTAAAACGATACACATCAAACACACATTTTCATATATATATATATATATATATATATATATATATATATATATATATATATATATATATATATATATATATATATATATATATATATATATAATGTTTCTCATTATTCAGAGGGAAATCAATAATAAGGGTATGGCTCCTTTTGAAATATTGATTTGCTGTACAAAGTATGCTCATGTGTTCATAACATCATGAAAGCACTATCTTGAGAGTGCAAGGTTAAGGTCGGACCATCAAGCCGAGCCGCTGCATTTCTCCACATGGTTGTCATGGCAACGATTGACACACAGGTGAAATGTTTCATAATAAGACGACTCATTTGTGGTGTGGGTCAACAAACGGACCGTACCTCCAGATGGGGTTATATATTTATGTCCACTCACCTTAAACTAGACAGCGCAAAGGGAAACAAAGGCCAGTCCGAAGCTCAGGAAGGATTTGATAAGAGGCCAAGGAAGGCCAGGCAAGTCACTGTACAGACATGCAAATAAAGCATTAGTGAGCTACAAATAGAGCAAGACTGTATAGCTTGAATTATTTTAATTCAAGTTGTTTAGTGGAAGTTAGATTTCCACAATTTTAGTTTAAATCAAGTTAGAAATTAGAAATAAAAAGAGTTACAGAGTGTTTGTGGTCATACCGGCTTGTCAAAGCCTGATCCCGTAAGATCTCAGAAGCTCAGCAGGGCTGGGCCTGGTTAGCACTTGGATGGGAGACCACTGGGAATTCCAGGTGCCACAGGGGGGCGCCAGTCACAAAAACTGTCACTGTGTCCTTAGGCAAGACACTTCACCCACATTGCCTAGTATGAAAGTGGTGTGTGCGTGAGTGATAGTGGTGGTCGGAGGGGCCGATGGTGCAGATTGGCAGCCTCGCTTCCGTCAGTCTGCCCCAGGGCAGCTGTGGCTACAATAGTAGTTTACCACCACCGGGTATGGAGTGAATGAATAATGCTCTGTAAATTGTCTCTGAGTGTCCAGAAAAAGCGCCATATAAAACTGATGCATTATTATTATTATTACCGGTATTACAATAGATAAATAGCACAATGAAACTTTAACACTTTAATAATTAGTTGGTGTCAATAATGAGTCATAGATATATTTCAATAAAGCAGTTAAAATATTATTGTACTACTATGAAAAAAGAGAAAAGTTTCCCACAAAACATACACACAATATATAACTGAGTCTCAAAATTATTGTTAAATGATAAATCAAGATAGTAATTATTAAAACAGGCCTAAGTAAGACATTATGATGGGATAACAGAGACAGAAAAATCTAAAAGGCCCAGAGTGAATGGGAAAGTTAAAGGTTGTTTCTGAGCACTTGGTGTAGCCATGCAAATAACTTGGCACTGTCCAAGGTGTGTTCCACATCAGGACCACAGATGCCGTGAGAGGTTTCAGCACTCTGCAACATTTAACCGGATAAAGTTTAAGAAAATGACATAAATCAGAAAGTTTGACTTTTGTTCAAATGTTGCTCAAGTATTGGGTTTTTGTTAACATAATATTTACTCAACAACTGTTTATTCATATATTACTAATGTTACTCTTAATCTAGCAGCGCTTTATAAAGTTTACTCAGGCTGAAGAGCAGCTATAATGTATGCCGTGTTTAGACTGCACCCATGTGAACTGAGACGTGCTTCTGATATATAGGCAATTAAAAAGTCACTAGGCAATTTAAACCTGGTGAGTGATGGCCTTATTGTTGATTTCATCTCATCTATAGATCAGCCAGATGTTAGGGTGGATGCAAGGTGCACTAAATACAGCACAACAGCTTTGTGAAACACATGTGGATAATGATTAGACTGATAAAGAAATATTCTGTTGAAACATTACAAAGAAATAAAGCATATGTATAACACTTTAAAACCTAATAGAAATTACACAGAACAATTATAGAGGTAGTTTTGGTAATGCTAATTGCCATTTCTTAGAATAAAAGGTAAGAGGGACATGTAATTTTGCATTTATGATACTCAAAAGTGGAGATTTTATAATGAAAGCTATATATATATATATATTTTTTTTTTTGAATAGGATCCTTGTATTATATTGGGTAGAAAGAGGGAATCCCCAATGTTTTCTTTTATGAGTAGAAAAGTGATTTTTATTTCAGTGAAGTCCCTGGAGTTGAGTGAAGCCACAGAAATGAACAAAATAAGGCAAAACCTCATTGGCGTGATATGCCTGGGAGGCACCAAATCGAGAAACTTTTTCCAATCTAAAAGGGGGGCACTGCTCTAATGCATTACAAATACAAATAGGTATTGACCGGAGGAGCAGGAGGAGAGGGGGAGGGGAGGATGATAAAGGTCGTCTCAGATGTGCTCTGCATTCACTTACACCTTTTGTTAAAGAGGCAAATATACTTTCCCTGCTTAACCACAGGAGCAGGGAGGAGAGCAGAGGCACTGGATGCCACGAGTAACGCTTCTCTCTCTTAATGCTGACAAACTATTCCCCAGCCCAAGGACAATCATTACCTGAGGAGAAAGAAGCTGCGTGTGTGTTAGGGGAAGAGATGCTTACACCGGCGCTGATCTTGAAAGGGCCTGGCCAATCGATCGCATTAAGCTCCCTGCGAAAGAGAGAAATCAATATGTTTTTAAAGGCGAAGCAGGCTGCATGCGGTGTATGCGTGTGGCCCTCATTGATACAGCCAGACGCGCGCAGAGACAAGCTGTTCCTGAAAAAGAACCATCACGTTTTGAGGTCAAGCGGTTTCATTTCCAATACTTACCTATAAAATCGTCCCACTCTGGAGGAGAATGGACTTGTGGTGATCGGGTGCCACACAGTTTGGCTCCTCAGTTATCACAGCAGACAAGATACCACTGTTTGAAAGGCAAGAATAACACTGCAATGTGGACAATCAATAGCTTGATGAAAAAAGTTGTCTGAAAGTTGTGAAATTTGAAAAGCCATGACAGAATATAATGGAATAAAACAACAAAGGTTGACTGAAAGACAGTAATATCCGTTTAAAGACACAGTAAAAGCATAGCAGGCATAGCAACAGAAAGTAATGTCTTTAAATATCAAGAAGATTGAGTGGGCATGGGGCAGGGGTGTGCGACACTGCAAAAGATTTATACCACAGTGTTCTTGAATGCTAGGTCCTAATTTATCACAATTCGTGTAAACGTATTACATTTATATTGTCTATGACAGGTAATAATGCTGTCTGTCTCCTCTGTGAGTATATTTTGCTGGAAAGAAAGAAATGTTGGAAAATAGTAAAATTGTAGAAAGAATGGTCAAAGATATGTTTTTTTAATTTAATTTGATTTTTTAAATTAGTCTAATAAATATTTCAGCAATTAGTCCAGCAAATATTTTCTATAGGTCATTCAAAGTTTTTACATTTTTTATGTAATAGTTTTCTTCATTAACATTTGTTCTACTATAATTATTTTGCTTTTATCATATGAAAGTTATATTCACTATAGCCATTAAATAATAATGCTAGACAATTTAAGGTTGTTTTATAACACATCACATCTTGAGGAGGTGGTCAAGGAGTGAAAATAAGAGGGCCATATCAAAACAAATCAAGAGGCTCAACACTTGTTAAAACAGAACTAACTGATAACTCCCACATGTTGACAATTTTTATTACTTCTACAGTCTGACACTATACTTGCATCTCTGTAATAGTCTCTCTGTTTTTCCACATCTCTCAATAATAACTTACTCTTGACTTGGCATCTGGGGCAGTGGGTGATCCAGCAAAGCAAAGAAAGGAAGTCCACATAGATGCATCCACTGTCCTCCTTCTACCTGCTGACACGAAGTAAAATAATAATATATACAACAATAATAAACATCAAGTCTGTGGATTGTCTGTATTACTCCAGTTACATTAAATGAGATCTGTTGTTTTTACATGGAGGCAAACATAAACATGGCAACACAAATAATTAAAATTTAAAGAGGGAAACCGTTCTGCCCTCTAGTGGTAATAAGTAAGTATTGCAAAAAATGAAAACCTGTAGGACTAATTTATGAACAGACACTTTTTTATCGAGGGAAAGAGGAAAATGTGTCAGATTTGTTTAGCTAAAAAGATTGTGTAAAAACTGGTGGGCTGATTATGAGGTGTGTATTGCTGTGGAATACTGATATATTGGTTCTTATTACCGCTTAATACCAACTCAACTGTGTAATAAGACAGGCGCTGGTGCCATAAGATCATGTACAAGTTAAGCCTATTTCTATAAAATGAAATAAAACATAAGTGGCAAATGTAGGAATAATTAGACTATACTGAAATAAACTGACAAATGTGTACCCTATCTGTGGGTTCTATCAATATTATACTGTACCTACTTATGAGCCTATTTCTACAAATTCTAATTCCCCAAACGGCATAATAGTCATAGTCATAATAGTCAGTTTTAGTCCAAGTTCAGGTCTTATAGGTAGGGTGACCAGATTTTCAAAATAAAAAAAAACTGGGACAACCCTGGTTTGGGATGGTTGGTAATAATAAAATTGTGAAACAAGCGTGTAATTAAGGAAAATTGTTATGCACTAATGTGAGTCAGTATAGTCACATTTTCCTTGTGTTTTGGTCATTTTTAAGCAGCATTTCTGTATTTTACGTAAACAAATGCCAATATATGGCTCTCTTTACTGTTGGCAGGCATCAGATTGGTGAAAAATAGGAATACTAGACACATTTCTTGTATAAAACTGGGACAAATCACTAGTTTTGGATAAATCTGCTGGGACAGGGGACACAGGGTTCAAAACTGGGACCTGGTTAAATAGGGATGTCTGGTCACCTTACTTATACGTAATAAGCACCTCGGTCTTTCACAAACAGTGAAAAGCATGACATGATTTAATTATTTCAACCTAAATTGTTTACCTTCAGTGTCTATCATCAAGTGGTGGAGAGAGGCCTCCAGCTTGGCCCCACTGCGACCGAAACAGAAATAGACTTACATGGGTGGGCCTTGGAGATCAGGTTTCAGCCCTTTGGAAAACCTGAAAATGATAAAATGAAAGCTGAAATTAGTTTGGAAAATCGCAGTTCAACCCTAAATACAAGTATAAAAACTAAAAAAGCAAAGAAGGTTGACAAATCTATACTTTCTGTTTTATCTAATTAGCCGATGATGCTAAGGCAATTAGCTGTTAGCACTGAAAACTTCGGTAAGTTCCAAAACAGGCTTCAGTAAATTACGATTCTTTTTCATATTCCAAGTTCCTAAGTTGATTTGAAACTTACTAGAAAGCGACAACAATCTTACGAACCAAATTACTTTCACAATTCACTTGCGAAATTGCAACTGTGCATAATAAAGCAGGGTTGGGTCGCTTTTTTTTTTTTTTCTTTTTTTTTTTTTTAATTAGGGAGCATAAACGCAACATATTATATAATGGCAATAATAATAAAACAATATAAAAATGCATTTGCATAATTTACACAGTTCTTATTTTTTATTATCATCTCTTTTTAACAAGACTGGTAAGGAAGGAAATATGGAATGTATCCAGAACAAAAGGGTTTGATTGTAGCACAAAAGAAAAAAGATGATCGGTGCTTTCATTCTCCTTTTCACAAAAAGTGTAAATGTTTTCTTCTTTTGGATGGATATATGTTATTCATAATTTTGTAATCTGTCTCCTTTAGGAGCGACAGGAAAGGCCAAGTCCTTCTAAATTGTTCTTAGTTTTGGTATGGTATGGTATTTATTTGTACAAGGACAGTGCACAACAATACATTAACCAAGACAGAAGTTATAGCTAGGTTGTATCATAGATGCTAATTTACATCTGTAGACCCTGCGCAGGTTGGTGGAAATACTGAAAGTACAGATTCAGTGTATATAGATAAATTGCCAAAAAATAAATTAAAACAGATATTACTTAGGGTTACGGCTTTTGTTATTGCTTCTTTATCAAATCATCTTTACGAAAAGAAAAGAACAAAACGAAATACCCCCTCAGCTTTGACATCCCATATATGGTCTGTGACGGGGTGACGCTACGCTGAGTACAGGAAGTGACTCACGCTGACGGTAATTCGTGCGTGTGTTGCGTCCATAGCCTCTATGGTTGCGTTGTAACGCTAGAGTGAGCGGAGAAAGAACAAGGAAGCAACATGTGCTGACCACAATAACTCCAACACAGCAGCAGCGGCAGCCACACCACAGTCTCCACAGACAAAACGAAGCCGAAGACAGGACACACGCTGAATTACTCTGGATATAGGTCTATTCACTCCACCAACTACCTTATATCGTGAGTACAATTTTCTTCGACATACAGTTCTGTCTTGGTTTTATTAACCAACGTTTTGCTTTGGTTTAATTCACTTTCACCGTGTTCGTCATGTATCATAAACTTAGTCTAGTGTACTACTTTGTGAATGCGGGGACAAATACAGAAACTATGTGGCCAAACGTTCATCAATTTCTTTTTACGCACAGACTGGAATTCGTCTTTACGCACAGGAATGGCACGAAACTATAAACAAGAAAATTGACATTATTGTTATATATCAGTGTATGAAAACGTAAAATATTGTTTATACATTTTGAATTAATTGTCTGTCAGTCTTATTCTCAACTGACCCATTGTATTCTAGTTGAGAGATGTTCCTCCTAACTTTATGTATTTCCACCGGGGGGTTTCCATGTAGTCAGAGAACCAAAAACTTTAGTTAGTTTTCGTTGTTGGTCATCCAGTTTCGCTTTTGGTAATCGTCATTTTGGTCTACTGTGCTGTTTTAAAGTAATGTTTTTCTTGACTTTTCTGGTATAATTTGACCAAGACGAACTTTGCACAAACACGTGTCTTGGTCTTTGTTGGGTCTCCTTTGTCTCAAGCAGACATTGTTTTCTTAGTACATGCCACGGACGAAACCAGTCAAACATCCTGAACCCTGACAAGACGGGAAAAGTTTCCACTAAACCTGTTTTAAATGTGTAAATTGCTCTGTTTGGTGGTGCAAGTTTGCCCAAAATCTTTTTTTCAATGTGTGAAACGTATACTCCGAACTGTTATCTTATTGTTCTCAAATGCTAATTGAATAACCCGCCAGTCTGCTTTTCTAATAAACATCTGTTTTGTTTTTTTTACTTACTCGTATGCACGCATGTATACTGGGGGAGCATTTGGGACAACAGCAATGCTTGTGTTGTCATGAGTTATTCATCATTCATATTGACCAGTGAAAATGTGCACGAATGAGTGTGACTTATGGTTGAAGTATTCAAAGAGCACAGGACACGTAATCTTAGCCTATATTTTAACTGCAGGCTGTGGACGGTAATTGACAATACACGCTGCTGTTGGCCTGATGTAATCTTGTTGTAATCCGTAATTACTGACTGCTGCACACTGAAGGTACTGAACATTGACTCTGAACAAACAGTCCTGAATAAAATCATGAATAACAGATTAAAATATCTGTTTTATGATATGTTATCACTCATATGGACTGTACCTATAGCCTTGCTTTTCTTGTATGAGCCCAGGCTTGCCATTTACGTTTGTTTATTATAGCGTGGCTAACCATTTTAAAGGAATACATCCAATTAAAGCCACAAGTATTGTTAATGTTGCAGAAAAGCGAAACAAATCTACAATTAAGGTAACCTTTTAAAACACTGAGTTCCCTTTAGGTTAATAGCTATTTGCCTTTTGTTAATATTATAGTCTGTTTTTAAATATAAAGTGTGGTTTAAGTAGTAGCCATGTATTCATGGAAACTCAAATTAATTGTCACCTTTCAGAAACTTTGTATGCAGTTAGTAATTTTCACAGACACTGCATTACAAATTAGCTGAGTCAACAAATTCGTTCCTCAACCACAATAACCAACAAATCAAAGTGTGCTTTAAGAAAACAGGAGCGTCAGACCAGAGCTTTAAGTATAACTGGTTTAGTTGCTTTTGCAGACTCTAAATTACCTTGGCCTCAGCAAACTTATTCCTCTTTGGTTGAACTGGCATTGGCACTCAACCCAAACAGAGACGCTATCAGAAGTTAAATAACACGATGAGCTCAGTGGATTTGCATGTGAGAAGGCCTTACATGTGAAAATAGGAGTACAAATTTGCAAGTAGTTTGCCTCTATACAAACTTCAGCTTGTTGCCAATACAGAGTAGAATTCCTGAGGCTTGTGTATACTAAATATGTAATGAATTCAGCCTATAAAAATAGAAGGCGTGAAGCAACATCACAGGGAAGTGTTGTTATCAGTACAGCTGAAGTTCCCTCTCCCCCACATGACACCAGTGAAAGGAAGTCATGGTCTGCAGGAGAAAAACATCAATAAATTTGTCTTTGGGTATAATGAATAGGGGTGGGAGCAGGAGCAGGATGAGATTATATACTGTTGTTACAATAACCTTGATCAAAAATGCACATAGTCTATGAAAGATACTTAAATGTGCCATTAGTTTTTAGCTGTCAGTGTGAAGAAACACCGCATATACACAGCAAGTTGATTGTAAAATGTATTTTATACATGAAGGAACTATTTTTAAAGTGCTTAAATGTTGCTTTTTTATCTTGATTTTTGCAGACACCAGGACCATGATACGAGAGGTGAAAGCGGGGGTCAACTTCCTGAAGCGCTTGGTTATGGCACGAGGCAAGCTTGAAGAGACAAAAGCCGAGCTGTTTGCAGAGAAGCTTCAGCAGCATTTGTGTAGCAGATATGACGACCACTGGTACCCTGACAGTCCCAGCAAAGGACAGGCATTCAGGTAACTACTGATCTACCTACTACAACCAAATACTTACCTCAATACCTACTTGTTTGCATGGAGAATTCCATCTTGTGCAATTTGAGGCAAACCATCAAATATCCATGAATTTAAAAAAAAAAGTTTTAGAGCCTCCATCTAACAACCTATAGCACCCCTTTTAGATTTTCAGGGAACATTGATACCACTTCTACCATTACAAAAGCCACTTCTACCATTACGAAGGGCATTTGAGTACATTTCAGTGGTCATGGATGTGGGGGGGGTCATAAGATAATTTCAGGGGGTCACTAAATCACATGAGGGAAAGTTGAAAACGTGTGCATCAAGGCTTCACACCTTTTAAATTCAGCTGTAAATATAGATTCAGATTTGTGGTCTATAAAAAGTAATCTATACCTACCTTACTCCTTTTAAACAAAGTGAACATATTTATTTTTGTCTCCCAGGTGCATTCGAATAAACAATGGGGTCCTGTCCGATGAGGCTGTGCTGAAGGCGTGTGAGGAGAGTGAGTTGAAACCCTCTGATTTGGGGCTTCCTCGTGAGCTCACCCTGTGGATCGACCCTCTGGAGGTTTGCGCACGGTGAGTCACTGTCTGGCCTGTGTGCGACATTGACACCTCCTGTTATCTTTCTGTTACCTGAGTAATGTTTTGCCAAGAATTGCCATGACTCACACGATAAGTCTACAGCTACATGATATCAGAAAAAACATGCGATGTACAGTAACTGTTATTCCTGCCAAAAGTAGCAACTGATAATTAGGGATAAGCTATATGGAAAAATAGTAATATTATCATTTTCTTTAATGTGACTGGTTAAATCTAACAGTCACCAACTCAGAGCATAATGGAAATCCATAATGGAAAATGGGTGAGAGATGTAGAGTGAATGTTTCTGATCATAGACCTGCATTAAACAGCAAAGGACTG
Organism: Odontamblyopus rebecca; assembly: GCA_030686955.1. Lineage (NCBI taxonomy): Eukaryota > Metazoa > Chordata > Actinopteri > Gobiiformes > Gobiidae > Odontamblyopus > Odontamblyopus rebecca. The sequence goes on from CM060657.1 coordinate 26,757,538, forward strand.
GTGTATTCACAGTATCAGTCAAAAGTTTGGATTTATTTTTTCTTTCTTTACTGCTTTCGACATTTTGGATGCATGCATAAGACATCATTATATGATTTAATATACCGTATATGAAATTACGTAGCAAAGAAATATGGGTGAATAACTCAACTATATTTTTTTATATTTTGTTTTTAAATCCTCAAAGTAGCCACCTTTTGCATTACCAGTGCTGCAAATCTTTTCTCAAATCAGTATCTTGAAGAAGTCTCCTGAAATGGTTTTCACTTCACAGGTTGGGGGGTCAAGAAATGCCAAAAGTGCAAACCAGGGTTCAAAGCAAAAGGTGGCTATTTTTCAGTTTTGGGTTATTTTGAGTTTTTTTGTTTGTTTGTTTGTTTGCTGTATAACATATGTGCTCATTCATAGTTCACATGCTTTAAGTGAGAATGTACAATACAAATAATCATGGAAATAAAGAAGAAATGGAAAAATGTGTCCAAATGTTTGAGTTTTGACTGTATTTGATATTTAGGCTCAGTGCTAACTTAAACATCAGATTGAGTAAATCTTTATTATTTTCTTTCCAGATCCGGAGAGAACAGCAGGCCTTTCACAGTAGCCACTTTCACAGAAGAGGAACAAAAGGAAGAGAGTTTGAAGAGCACACATGAAGACTCGCTGTCAGAAGAGTCTATTAACCTGGACACCTCCGATTACCACTCTGCTACCTCCTCGGACTGCGGCTCTACTGCATCCAGTGACACGGAGGAAGAATCCAAAGACCAAGAGGACGAGGTGAAAGACGGAGAAGAGGAGGAAGAGCCTAAAAAAGAAAAGGATGTTAGAAAGGAAATGGCAGAAGGAGACGCCTACACTATCGCAATGGTACCCAGGCTCCGGGGACGCAACACAGAAGGACTAAAAAAAGTCAAATACGTCAGGAATATGGTAATTATCTTTGAATATATTGTCACATTTTAAAGGCTTGTGTCCTCATGACCAGGTGCGAATTTCATGATTATTTTTATTTGTACAATGTGCATGTACATGGCAAATAATAATCAGGTTTATTGCAGAAGAAAACCCTATTACCCCCTTGAAGTAAAATTTTACTGTCTCCAGACCATGACTTAGACCTGGACTGAAATGGGACCAACCCAAGCCTACATCAGGACTAAACTAGGATCAAAGCAGAAAATGTGAACGCAGCCAAAGTGTTCAATAACTTCTGCTTTTTCTTGTGATGTGGCACACACCACAAAAAATTATTAATTGCGAACAAGTTTAAATGTTTCAGGATTTACAATGTTCCACGGTGTATCAGTTGACACAAAACTGCATTTGCTAATATTGTGACTTGTCTTTCCAGGTCCCTCCAAGTCTCCAGTACTATTACCAGCCCACACAGGTTTGGTCTCCATACAAAAAGGCCCCGCCCATGTTTCTGACCACAGTGTGTGCTCCCCCTCCTCCCCCACCTCAACCCCTTGTTGGGTACTACATCCTGCCCCAGCCCTCCCCTCAGTTCATTCTGCCTCAAGCCTCTCTGCAACCGTGGGGAGCAGTGAAGGGCTAAACATCTCAGGACCCAAAGTGGAAGATGCACTGGATACTCCAATAACTGAGCCATGTCTGTGATCAGCTAAACTTGGGCCAAAAACTGTACAGCTTTAAATATCTTTTGCACAAACTGTTTTATTCAAGAGTCTTTATTTATGGTGGTATGGCACAGATTTATTCATGGCTTAGAGTGACAGGCGCTTCATTTCATTGTCAGGTCTGCACTGATGAATATAATATTTTGTACACATTTAAATGGCAGCAATCACTGGGTGCTTAGACTTAACTCAGGAGCTTACAGCAATACATTTAATACCAAATGCTGAATTCAGGTGAAGTTCTGTTTATTTTTTAAGTTCTCTCAGAAGGCCAAGAGGCTTCTTTGTATTTGATAATCACAATCATTGTAAAATAATCTTGATTTTAATCTGTAACTAGAATGACTGTATACTAAAATATTTTTTACTTACAGTTTGTAAATAATACAGAACCTGTATATGAATGTAGGAGACACAATTTTACTGTTATGTTGTAATATATTTGGCCATCACCTGGTGGCACTAAAATCACAGCTAATACATGAAATTGTATTTATTTTTATAAGCGTTGTATATGCATCACTGACTGTGTTGTCTGTTTAGCTTCATTACTACTGGGTGCAGTGGTTTTACACAATCTATGCTATTCTATTTTACAAAATATTTGTAATGACATTTCGCTGTTTCTGTATGTCTATACATTTACTAATATTTAATTATTCTGTTTATTAACTGCTCACTGATATACGCTTTTTTGCTGAAGGCACAAATCATGTATTACTTCGAAGCTAATGTTTGTGTTGACGTCTAATTGTGTTTCAGGGATTTAATCATCTCAACCCACTGGTGGGAGTTTTTTTTTACATATATATGAAAAATGTTGATCTTTGAGTGTTCTTGCCCTGTTTCTAATAAACCTGAACCTTGAATATATATCAATGTGTGCCATGAGTCTCCTTGGGGAAGTAGAGCACTTCCATAGTTGGTTTTTACAAAAGTTAACTTGGTAATTTAATTATAAATTTCAAAGTTTCAGAATAAGCTGCATGTAGACATGAACACTCAAGACTTCAGACACAGAATTCGGACTGAAGAGGGGTCTTGGTTACCCAACTCTAATTAACCACAAGAGGTCACTGTAGAGCTGTTGGAGGACATGACACTGTTACGGTGGCCAAAGCCTTTTGAATTCATAAATGTGTCGTAAATGTTTGAACGTGCACACCAGACTAAAAACAAAAGGGCTGAATTTCTTTTTATTATCGGTGGCGTGACGCATAATGCTAAAATAACTAGCCATGCAAATGAGAGGACTGGGAGAGAAATTACGCGCAGATGCTATCAGTGAGCGTATAGTGCGTCGGAGAGTAGAGCATACTCAGAGTAGGAGTGTTAAGGTGGCGATGTGACCAAGTGCGAGGTAAACCGCTACTTCCATGAGTGACTCACAAGAAACACGACTATTTGGCTCGTCCGTCCAACAATGCCGTATCCTATTCGGGAGGGAACCCGTTTGAGCGCGCACGGAGACAAAGTTCTGGAGTGCGCACTGGAGATGGATATTATTAACCACGGAGCGCACGGAGCTCCCAAAATGGACTGTGTGAACTGCGAAGGCTTTATTAATGGAACAATCGAGGGATCGGAGGTGACTGTCCCTCTGTCAATTTCAGGCAAACGGACCAATCCAATAGAGGGAGACGACCTATATAGACTACGACACAGAAAGTTCCTGTTAGAAGACAAAAAACGTCTGTGCGCTTGGGCCCTGGCCACCGCTCTTCTTGGGATACTTCTCATGATCATCCACGCAGAGATGTGCCCGGCTGTCTACCATCCAGTGAGTACCTATCATTGGCCTATGTGTGGGCAATGCAAACTGGCCATGTCATAAATAATGCCCTATGTTCTGTATAAGCTTCATGCAACCTCATATGTGATGTAATTGTTTACATTGTAGAGGAGGCAAAGTAGCTTTATCAAACATACACACATTAATGCAGATGAAAAGCAGCTTCTGGAGCTAAAATCTGGTACTTGCATCTTTACTCTCGAGCATTATGTGACCATGCATTGTTCTGTTAAAAAAATTAAAAGAAAGTAGCCTATGCTGTATCTTAAGTTAGTTTTGTTATTTCTTTATATATATATATATATATATATATATATATATATATATATATATATATATATATATATATATATATATATATATATATATTTTTTCAGTTTTATTTGAGCAATTTTGCGAATGTGCACACATAAAAGACAACACAAATTGTTATGTTATTATATTCTTGCTGAAACCACCAACATCTGTCCATAATTGTGCCAGATATCCTTACTCTACACCCCTTCATCATAACAGCGCTCCTGAGAAGCAGGCAGGCTATAGGCTCAAAGCAGCTCCAGCATTCTGCACCTGGGCTCTGACCCCCCCTGACCCTCTGATTATGAGTCCATTTCCAGAGACTATTTGGTAGCACAGCCTCATGACATTAACATGCAGATCTCAGTGGATAACAATGCTGGGGCCACATAATCAACAAATTATTAACTCCCGCCTGACTTTACTGTGTATGCCGCTTGCACATGTGGAAAAAAGTTCTCATGCAGACTGCCAAAACTGCAGACCACCTCCATGTTTTACGAATGATTGATTACATTGTCAAGAATCCAATCTGTTGAACTCACATTTAAAAAAAAGAAGCAATGGAAATGTATAAAGTCTGCTCTCAGAACCTATATGCGAAAAAACACATTTGGAGTTGCAACAGTACAGACAACATGACATAAACACCAGAGCTTAGGGAGACCAACCAAGAACAGGTGTTTTGTGTCCGGGCCTTACTAGAGGCATCCTGCTTTAGTAGAGTGTGGAAACGCTGATGCACTGGAAAAGACCTGGACAATCTTATTTAGAAGAAGCAGCTCTCCTAATTTAACTTCAGTTTGTGTAAAATTGCATTCCCACTCTACATATGGTTTTAGTATGACCCACTCACATAATGGAAGTGCGCTTGAGGATATTCCCACACCTATCAGCGCTGGCCAGCAAAGTGATATTTTAGCATACCTTTTCATGTTTATGCTGGAAAACAAGGCTATTATTGGAAAATTTTTCCACATTTCACCTCCTTCCCTTGAGCTAGATTGCCTTGAGTACTTGAGGCTATCTTTCCACATCATTTAGTGGATAATTAGGCTGTTTGCACAGGCTGTCTCCCAGCTTTGCTTCATCCACTTGCAGACACTGTGGATGCAACATTATGTCCTCTTTTCTGATTCCCACAACACAGTGATACAGGACTTAGTGGACTTTGAGTTTTGATACGAGAAGCACCAATTTATAACTACAGACTAAAATATTATATATGTATATTTTTCACAAGTATACCTTTTTAGTGATATTTTGAGCAATAAAAACACCTTAATTGAATAAGGGTAAGAAAGAAAAGTAGAATTCTATAATATGAACAATTTCAGCCAGTGCAAAAGTATATTTTTGAAGACAATTAATTGTGGACCGCCCCTCAAAGAAAGTTACATACTGCACCTTTAATCTAAATAATAATCCCTTGTTAACTATGTTTATTTGGTCAGTTAATCATGTATCAGAAATAATGGTTTGCCTTCATATTCAAGTCCTATATTTGATACACAGTATGTACAATTTGATCCATACTGATACCTTTCCACTTTTATTAATATAAAGTCCATTTACAAAAGGATATATGAAAGAACCTACAGTTTGTATACTAATCTGGCATCTATTGCATCAGTTAACCTCATTACTATAGAGTTTGGTATGACAAAAAATAAGAAAACTTTACTCAAGGTTGGACCAGTACTAACGCCTTGGAGACAAAAGCTGTTGAACCATATCTGAAGTTACACATATGTCTTATACCAGGTGTGGCAGGAGGTCTTTTTGTCTTTGAGCAGTAAAACATGGGGGCAGAGATTGCTTTTTTGTATTTTATTTAAAAGGTGTTTCATCTCAGCAGTGTCCAAGATGACCTCAGTGAAATGGACCAATACAAATTGTAGTTTTAAACTCAGTCATCGTTTAACGACCTACAGTGCCTCTGTTCTTCCTGTCCCTAACTTAATGACAGGATACCTCTGTTTTATTACTGACCCATAGCGCAAGAATCTATATAAAACCATAAAACCACACAGTCTAATGGAGCACATGACAAAAGTTTAACCTGAAGTCTGCCATGCATTGGCTACTCCTGATGACTGATAACATTGATGTGAAATCTAATAAGCCAATAAAATGTGGTATTTTCTTTCTCTGCTGTAGTACTGCAGACTATTGTTCCCAAGGTAGTCCATGATTGTTTCTATTACATATGACCAAGTGGAAATAAGCAGAAGTTGAAGATGAATGGACAAAATCAGTTGGCCGATATTAGTCTAAGTCTACGTTTAAGTATTTTAACTTTTTAACTAATTGACTATTAGCCTTTGATCTCCAGCACAGATATTTTATTTTGGATGATCTACTGCCTAAAGAATACATACAAAGCTTTGTTTTAACACTTTAAAGTGAAGAGATAAATGCACAAAATATGACTACACTGCTCCTTTATAGGTTTGTGATAAAAAGGGTCTGTGGGTGACCCTTTTTAGTTACGGTAAATTTAGGGAAAATAATCAAAATGAGCCCGATAAATATTGGCCCAAAAATATCAGCAGCGCTTATCAGCCATTGGTTGCTCTGGATTCCAAACAATTGATATTGTCATTGGCCATGGAAAAAGTTTTTGTCTTTCTTTCTTTATGAGCTATTTAAATACAGTGAAATAAAAGTAAGGAAGTTTATAATTTGTCTTTGTGTTGTGTAAATCTGGTGAACTATTACGTTTTTGTGGGCTTCCTAATTAGCGCTTGACACAGTGCAGAGAAGCACTGGATGCTACGGCTGAGACTCTGGAAAACCAATGTACCTTGCCAATGGACGTCACTCCATACCACCTACACGCTCAAGTTTTCTGCAGTTGGAGACTTTGTAATTATCTTTTTAACGGCTAACCACATGAAACCGCCTGTCCATTTGCAAATCTTCCACTGACGCTGTGTGAGCTGAAGCACAGCTCTCCAACCTGCTCTGAATGATGGTGGAAAAGACCATATTTCAGTGCTAGAAGACTGTTTCCAAGTGTTTCCATATAAATTACTGGATCATATTAAAACCGTGTATTATAATAATGCAGTGTGCTAGAAATACTTAAACTGTAATGTCTTTTTTCATTTCATTTTCTCTTGTTGTTTTAACAGGGCTCAAAAAGTGCCCTGTTCATCAATGGAGCCATCAGCCTGTCCACTGGGTGTCTCCTAATCTTTATTATTGCTTTCCACTATAAGGATATTAGGGTGAGTCAACAGACAAAACACTACTAACACATGTTTTTTCCAGAATAAGCAGGGGTAAAAAATATGCACAAATAAACAATAACATATTAAAAACATCAAATTCTCTATACACTACAAGTCTCATGTTAATATGAGATTAAGAATCGCATAGAATAATTGTATCTCTTATCACATGATCACATATCAAAACAGGGTCATCTTAAATGCTCAGTTTGCTATATTGCAAGTTTGTGGCTTGTACATTGTGCTAATTTTAACCAGTGACTGAATTCTTACATCAGCATTGTTTTGAATGTGTTGTCTGCAACTTGTGAGAAAGAGACAAGAGATGGTCCAGCAAATGGCAGATAGAGATAAGAAGGTGAAAGGAGGGGCTTAAAAACAGCAACAAATTATCCTAAAACAAAACATTATTATATCTACTTTGATTTGATGGCTCAAGTCACAAGTAAATGTTATATTTTGATTTAGAATGGATTGAAACCTTGTAAACATTAGGCCTTAAGAATTTTATCTTAAGAAAAAATGCATAACAGATACAAAGTACAGTAGTAGTATGATTTCTCAAGAAAATGTCCTGTATTAATTTGAATTACATACATTTCATTTGGACATGTGCTTATTATTTAACAGAATGGACAAGAGATTGCTCAGTTGTATTCGACATTTTAGTTTCACCCTGCAGATGTGTACTTTTGGTTTGTTTTGCTATGATTAGGCCTTTAAAGGGCCCATATTGCACTATTTTCTGACCTATGTTATACTGTTGTTTCATCATCAAAAACATAAATGGAGTTGTGTTTTGTTTTATCCACACATGTTTAACACACACACCTTGCATATTTAGGCTGAGTTCTTCTCTTAAACAGAAAACACTCTGTTCCACCTTGTGATGTGGTAATACAAGAAGTGCTCCACTGTGTGTTTTTAAAGTCCACACACCTTCATTAGAATCATTTGGATATTTTATGCTCTGGAATTGCTAATTTACTCAACAAATGGTAAAGAGTAATTGCTAACGTGACATCACAAGGTGGAACAGAACATTTTGAGCTTTGAAGACATAGACAGACTAATAATAATGCTTTACGCAAACATGTGAGAATGAAACAGAACATAACTCTGATTATTCTTTTGAGGAGGTAGCAGCATTTTAACATGACTTAAAGCTCACAAGAGGCAATTTTGCCTGTAATAATGACACAATTTTCATTTTTAATTCCTTCCTTCCATTTCTCTTTTTAGCTGTTTATCATTGACCATAATCAGGTGGACTGGCGCATTGCTATGACCAGTCACCGTGTGTTTGTGATCACACTGGAGCTGCTGGTGTGTGCGGTGCATCCTGTGGGGGCGTACTGGGAGATCGGCCTCTCATACAACTCCTCGTCCTCCTCCGCTGCTCCTCTGTGTGTGACGGGGCACTTTGGACACGGCTTCATGAACCTTGAACTGTTCTTGTCTGTTTTTATGTTCCTGCGGTTATACCTGGTGCATAGGGCCATACTTCTACACAGTAAAGTGCTCCTAAGCGCCTCCTACAGGAGTATTGGGTCACTGAACAACATCAACTTCACGTTCCGCTTTGTACTAAAGGTGCTCATGAACAAGTACCCAGCCCGCACCCTGCTGGTTTTCATCCTGCTTTTCTGGCTCACTGCGTCATGGATGCTCACCCTGTGTGAAAGGTAAACTGCACTTGGCCACAAATAGTATGATATAGTCTATTGCTACAGGTAAATAGTGCGATGAACAATAATATTTAAATTACTTTATGCCAGACACAATTAAAACAAAATTTTTATTTTTAAATAGACAGTATCATTAAAAGACATGAGCTGTAACAAATAAATAGCAGAATGAACCAATAATTGGCCCAAAGAGTGAATTATTCAACCCTCTACAGCTCAAATCTTATTGTATCACAACTAAGAAAATGTACACATGATAGATAATGACCTCTAAAATATATTGTTCCACCTATCATATACTAAATGATAAGCTGATACAGTAATTATCATAGGGTACATTCATATTTATCTATAATTAAACTTCTTATAAACTTCTAGAGCATAATATCACCACCATATAATTGAAGTATTTTTTTCCCTTTCCATAATGCTATCTGCCATGCCGTGATTTTTAAAATTGGCATCAATTTTACACTCACTTTTGAATAATTTAAGGTTTATAGTGGGGTAAAATAGAAAATATCTCAATGTCTCAAGATCAGTAGCCAATGTTATTTGCAAAATTCCACCAAAAATATTATACTATTATAGCAACAGTAATCAAAAACATGACAAAGTATTAAAGTTTTTGAGGCCCAGAATGAACATCACAGGAAGTAAGGCATGTTTTTATATTTGTGCAACCTTTGCTTCACTCTGAGCTGATTTTGTTGTAAATTTTAAGGGTCAGGTCAGACATCTAATTGTTGTCCTGTAGTCTTGTTGTTGAGGAACTATTCAGAATTTCATCAGTTCTCACAGTGAAAACTTTGCAGGAGTTGTATTTTCTTCCTCAATCCTTGATGGTCAATTTGAGTTTCCTTCTTCAACTGGATTGAAATAACAGTCGATAGTGATTATTTTCTGTAGTGTTTATGTCACAAATAGCTTTTTAATGTGAGCCAGCCCATCGTCAGACTGTACAGTGGGTCTGGCTATTGGGCAGTGTGAGGTCATTATTCAGTTAAACTTTAAAGAGCTGTGGTTTCTCCAATTGGTCTATTTGCATTTGTCATACTGTGAGTGGAAGAAAAGATCAAGGCGTGAGATAAAGGAGGTATCATTTACAAGACTAAGAGTGTATAATGTTTTACAGTTTCCTTCCTGGTTAACAAGATATACTAAATGCTGACAAGTCTAACCATATTTTATCAAATCAAGAAAAGTGGCTAAAGTGAGAAAAAACACTTTGCAGTGACATCATGCATCTCTGGGGTGGAATTATCAGAAGTTACGTGAGGCCATCTATCCGTGAGACACATTGTACCCATTAGCAAACACAGCCAAAAGGTTTTAAGATTTTTTGAAAAATACCAAATAGATTTCAGAAACACATTTTCAGCAGTTTGTGATCAATACAAGCACTCATGGCCCTGTTTAGGTGTTTGATTTTCAACAAAAATGTGAGAGTGACTAAATAAAAACTGGAGCTATAGCCACTAATGTCACTAATGTTAAATCAGCTCTTTCTGGACAGATTATGTTGAAATAAAGATCAGATTAAAGTCTAATTTGAGTCACAGAGTACAAACTACAATAGCTACTTTCAAATACAAAATGCCACTTGTATTCTGAACTTTGTTACTTTTGTTACTTCAACTTTTACTTTTTAACTGTGTTTTATTCTTCTGGTCTACCGTGTCTAAGCGTGCTCTGTTTTAGTCACCACTGTATGTGTGTGTGTGATTGTAACATAATAACAGAAATAACTACTGCTATATGGATAATGCTTTATGTATATTATAGGTCTTTTATTTTATTTTTTGTGTCCCATAGGCTCATCCTGCAAATACCTCTTATATCTAGTAATGGTGATTCTTCAGTCATTAGTAATATATATTCTTGCTTTAATAATGATGTCTAAACTTATCCTTCAGAAACATTCATGTAATTTTAAAATGTGAAACCAGTCTAAGAGCGCTCATGGAAAGTGCTCACGTGGCCTCTGGTCCTATACCCCTGAATGAGAAACACTACTTTTACAAATGATAATATTATTATTTAGTTGCGTGGCTAAAGTAAATGGATTTTACATTTTGCTTAAAGACTTAAAAAATGGAAATGTACTTACTGACATGATTCTAGTCCCGTGTCACTCAGATTAAAATCTCACAATCTTACAATATAACTCGCACCATGGAGCAACTGGATTTATCACAGTGTGATGGCCTGACTTTGTTTTAAACTTAAAGCATACCCTTCCTGTGTCCTCATAGGCAAACCAGGGCAGCGGCGGACCACATGAACACGGCCCTGTGGCTCATTGCGATCACTTTCCTCACTGTGGGATACGGAGACGTGTCGCCAAACACGGGCTGTGGCAAAGTGGTCTGTCTCCTCACTGGTGTCATGGTAACAGCACAAACAAACATTTATCCAAAACACATTTAGGATTTAGGATACTGTTCATATTACACTGTATGTAACCACTGCAGATCTGGGAAAAAAATATTGACGCATTACCAAAAAACAGGGAGATTCTTAATTTGCTTTTATTCACATTTTCTAACAGATGACCATTCCTACATATGGGACTAGCTTTATGATTGAATTCTAGCCATAGCCTATTAATGTGCAGTTAACTCTCAGATAAAAGCATTTCACATTTAAGTTAGCTTTTTACTGCATAGACTGAAATTAAATGACTTATTTTTACCTAATTCTCTGACTGAATAACCATGAAATCGCTAATCAGAGCAGAATAGTGGCTACAAGATTAAAATGCTACACCTGCCTCAACAAGTACAAAGAATGATATTTTTTTATCTTAAAATTTCAGTGTTTGACCAAACCACAATGTCACAAAAAACAAAATGTCCTGGTACTGTGTTTCTCTGTTGCTTTTCATTTGTCTGTTGTTATTACTAATAATATTTGGCTTATATATTTAGCCAGTTTTTGAGTCACTGTATTACACTGATTGTAGTACTTTAATCACAATTTAGTATTATAATTATTGAGAAAAAATACTGCTCTGGTGGTGAGTGCATGTGTGATCTTTTGTTGATTAGTGATAGGAAATGCATCAAAAATGGTGAAACAAACATAAAACAGTTTTTACACTATAATTTAAATTCCACTGGGTATAAAAGTGTCCTCCTGTGGGCTCACCACCTGCAGAGGGGTTCATAGGAAGGGTCAGGTTCTATGAGTATTGGGCAGCAAGCTGCCCCCGCGACCCAGCTGGGTTAAGCGGGAGAAGATGGATGGATGGATGGATGGATGTGTATAAAAGTATTCAGAATACACTCAATCAATTAAAATGTGATTATTTACACAGCCTTAGTTTCATTTTAACCATCCTTTTTAGCTGCTCTTGCCAGCAAAGCCACATCGTAACATTAGAGCAACAACAGGGGTCACAGTGAAGTCATTCAGTGGGAGTGGGAGCCAGATAAGAGCTGACCATTCATGTTTGAAGTTTACAGTATTGATTTAAGGATGGTATTAGGAAGCACAATCGTATAAGTCTACAATAACTGCATGCAGGAGTGCTTGACAGATAACACAAGCAGGTTGAGCTACACCTCTCATGTGCAGGACTGAGGAAAGCAAATTCTCACTCTCTCCCCATCTCTCCTGTTTTTATAAGCTTCCCTTCTTATAATGGGAAACTTTCCACCCTATCCATTTTTAGGTGCTTTATTGCATTTGGCATGAGGACAAGGGAAGGCAGTGCCAACCTGTGCTCAAGGAAAAAAAATGTAACATACTAACAGTCATGCAGGATGTGGATGTCCTGATAGTCCTGAAGTGACTGGTTTAAAGTTGAGCTGCATCGTTTTGAGGAATAATAATAATAATAACTGCAGTTTCTTCTGACGTTACATCTGCAATTTAAAATCAGGATTTGGTTCATAATGCTAATTTTTGACACTTTAACTTAACCGAGGTATGAACTTTGATGCTATTACAAGAATCATTAATTTTCAGATTTTGTAGCAGTGTAAAGTTTAAACTACTGATATTTGCAGCGACGTCTCTCTGATTATGTACATATATCTCCATGAGTTACCATGTTGGCACAATGCACACATTAGCAAACACAAAAAGGCTTTAAGATAAAAAACTGAAGAAAAAAATTTATTTAAACAACACAGTTTCAGGAGCCTATGATCAATACAAGCGTTCATGGTCATTTTTAGGTGTTTTAATGGTGACAGTGACTAAGTGAAAAACTGCTGGCTACCTTGTGACTGTAATTTTATCTGTGAGAGACTGTGTTGTAGACTTGTTGTAATTTGTAGTTAAAATAAAGCACAGATTGAGGTCTAATAAAGCCTCAGACAGAGCAGAGCCTACAGTTAGTTTCACACCCCCAGAGACTATTCATGACATCAGCTGCAAAGTATCAATACTGGAATAGCAAGTCACTGTCCTAAAAAGAGAGAAGATTTTATTGGTAACAGAACATTTCACATTGCGATTTCAATCCTGTTGTGTTACACGGTGCAGCCGAGTTTGAAGGATAGTTCTGTCTGCAGCTGTGTAGAAGGGTTGACAACACTGTTACAAATAAGGATGGAGGATTTCAAGGAAAGAATGTGTCTCTCCCCCTTCACTTGAGAGTTCATCATTGCTATAATCAAAACTCTGCTGAATTGGTGTCCTGGTGTAGAGGTGGAAAGCTATAATTCAAAAGTTAGTGTTAATAAATCTGTTGTGACCAAAAAAAGTTTTAAAAAGTGTATTTTTGCTCACTGCACAAAACTAAACCATTGTTCTGCTACAGTTTATTTGTCACTACTACTATTTATGTTTCTAACCACTCTTATAGTTTCCTTTAATAGCACTTTTGCTGTTCTCACTATCAATATTAAATCAATAATAAAAAACAGGCACACTTAAATAAAGGTATTGCATATGTGTAGTACGGGCTTGAGTTTGTTTCTCCACTAATACTTTATTTTCTCTCTATTTCTAATGCTTGACAAAGAGGAAATCAGGTAACTTGGTGATTGTTTTCATTTCAGAATGTAATATTGATTTTTGTTACAAGTTACATAACAGATTAATTTTAAACAATATTGCTTATACTTACTATGTTTTTTTGTGCTCAGGGTGTAGCTTGCACTGCCATGTTAGTTGCTGTTGTCACTAAAAAACTGGCTCTGAACAAAGGAGAGAAACATGTACACTTCTTCATGCTGGATATACAGATCTCTAAAAGGGTAAGTCATCAAGACTTTACTTTAAAGGTGCACTATGTAACTTTACTTGGGGAGAGTGCACCACTTACTTGTCTCCATAGATATGTTATTGCTTTGCCTGCAGTATGACATTTTACTATTTTATCTTGCAGTTATTCAATTTCAAGTATTTATATTGCTAAATACGTTGTTACACCTGTTATTAATGTGAGCTGGGGTCACCTTTCAACTCATCTGTAGTCTTCTTGCCTCCTAGAAATAGTTAAATTTCATGTCACAATGTGTAGTATTCTACTCAAAAGAGTAATATCTCCATCCATCCATCTTCTTCCGCTTATCCGGGGCCGGGTCGCGGGGGCAGCAGTCTAAGCAGGGGCTCCCAAGCTTCCTCCTCCCCAGCCACTTCCTCCAGCTCCTCCGGATGGACCCCGAGGCGTTCCCAGGCCAGCTGAGAGACATAGTCCCTCCAGCGTGTCCTGGGTCTTCCCCGGGGCCTCCTACCGGTGGGACATGCCCGGAACACCTCCCGAGGGAGGCGTCCAGGAGGCATCCGGACCAGATGCCCGAACCACCTCAGCTGGCTCCTCTCGACGTGGAGGAGCAGCGACTCTACTCCGAGCTCCTCCCGTGTGACCGAGCTCCTCACCCTATCTCTAAGGAAGCGCCCGGCCACTCTGCGGAGGAAACTCATTTCGGCCGCTTGTATCCGCGATCTCGTTCTTTCGGTCATTACCCAGAGCTCATGACCATAGGTGAGGGTAGGAACGTAGATTGACCGGTAAATCGAGAGCTTCGCCTTTCGGCTTAGCTCCCTCTTCACCACAACGGTCTGATACAGCGACTGCATCACTGCCGACGCCGCACCGATCCGCCTGTCAATCTCGCGCTCCATCCTCCCCTCACTCGTGAACAAGACCCCGAGATACTTGAACTCCTCCACTTGAGGCAGAGACTCCCCACCCACCCGGAGAGGGCAATCCACCTTTTTCCGGTCGAGAACCATGGCCTCGGATTTGGAACAGCTGATTCTCATCCCAGCCGCTTCACACTCGGCTGCAAACCGCCCCAGTGCACGCTGCAGGTCCTGGTTCGATGGAGCCAACAGGACAACATCATCCGCAAAAAGCAGCGATGAAATCCTGTGGTCCCCGAACTGGACCCCCTCCAGCCCCTGGCTGCGCCTAGAAATTCTGTCCATAAATACAATGAACAGAACCGGTGACAAAGGGCAGCCCTGGCGGAGTCCAACATGCACCGGGAACAGGTCTGACTTACTGCCGGCAATGCGAACACAGCTCCTGCTCCGGTCATACAGGGACCGGACAGCCCTTAGCAAAGGGTCCCGGACCCCATACTCCCAGAGCACCCCCCACAGGGCACCACGAGGGACACGGTCGAATGCCTTCTCCAAGTCCACAAAACACATGTGGACTGATTGGGCAAACTCCCATGAACCCTCGAGCACCCGATGGAGGGTGTAGAGCTGGTCCAGTGTTCCACGACCAGGCCGAAAACCACACTGCTCCTCTTGAATCCGAGGTTCGACTATCGGCCGAACTCTCCTCTCCAGCACCCTGGCATAGACTTTACCGGGGAGGCTGAGGAGTGTGATTCCCCTGTAGTTGGAACACACCCTCCGGTCCCCCTTTTTATACAGAGGGACCACCACCTCGGTCTGCCAGTCCAGAGGTACTGTTCCCGACCGCCACGCGATGTTGTAGAGACGTGTCAGCCAAGACAGCCCCACAACACCCAGAGACTTAAGGTACTCAGGACGGATCTCATCCACCCCCGGAGCCTTGCCACCGAGGAGCTTTCTGACCACCTCAGTGACTTCGGCTAGGGTGATGGATGAGTCCGCCTCTGGGTCCCCAGCCTCGGCCTCCTCTTCGGAGGATGTGACGGTGGGATTGAGGAGATCCCCAAAGTATTCCTTCCACTGCCCGACAACATCCCCAGTCGAGGTCAGCAGCTCTCCCCCCACACTGTAAACAGTGTTGGTGAAGGACCGCTTCCCCCTCCTGAGGCGCCGGACGGTTTGCCAGAATTTCCTTGGGGCCGTCCGATAGTCCTCCTCCATGGCCTCCCCGAACTCCTCCCAGACCCGAGTTTTTGCCTCTGCAACCGCCCGGGCTGCAGCACGCTTGGCCCGACGGTACCCGTCAGCTGCCTCAGGAGTCCACCGGGCCAGTAAGGCCCGGTAGGACTCCTTCTTCAGCTTGACGGCATCCCTTACTTCCGGTGTCCACCACCGGGTTCGGGGATTGCCGCCGCGACAGGCACCGCAGGCCTTACGGCCACAGCTACGAACGGCCGCATCGACAATGGAGTAATATCTCCATGGAGACAAATCATTTCCTTTGTGGATCAATAACATTTGTCTAAATCTAAGTCTAAATCTAAACAAGTGGCTCAAGCAGGCCTTCCACCATAAAAGTTTGAAACTTACACTAAGTGTAAAATGTATTTAGTCTGAAAAATGTTTAGACAGTTACAAGACAATGCTCCTCCTTGACTCTGTTATGTGAGGGTCACGTGTAATGACAACACTAAACAGTTATCATCATTTGGGATAATTTTAATCCCAAATGTGTTCTTCAGTTTCCCTTCATATGGCAGTAACATCCATTTTTAGAAAGTGGAAGCTGTTAAACTCCAGAAAAATATCCAGGAAAGGAAAATAATTGGTGTCATTTAAGGACAATGCACTTGCAACAAGTGAATTGCTGCTACCATAATTTAAAATTGTGCAATATGAAGAAAAAGAAATGAAACCCAGGAGTACGTTAAAGCCAAAGTATTTTTTTCTTATAAATCATACACACTACAGCTACTGCTATTGCGGCTAAGGTTAAAAAAGTACATAATCACCAACTAACAAGATTATTCTGTTATGCAATAATAATGTAAAGGATTTTGAAAGCAAAAATAAGTCATTTGTTTTCAATCTATACTCAGAAATGTCAGTTTTTTTCTCACAGTAATAGTACCACAAAAATTTGATAACATCTCTACACACATTTTGCACCTCATGTGGATTTTGCCTGATGTCCCATTGCAAAGTGTGTCAAACCTGATGTAAATACATGGTTCTTGGGAGGATACAACCATTTCCTGCTCCTCGATGGCTGCATCCTGTCCCAAGGAGCATCCTTACATGGAGCCTGGCCTTTATTTGGGTCTTTGTGTGCGGAGGTTACGGGGCATCCGATGTTCACACTTACACTGGTGGGAACAAGGGAAGACATCTGGAAGGGACTGGACAGGATCTATTATTAACCTCCACTGACATCATCAGTTGGACTTTTACAGTGAAGGGGGTAGGAAGACAAACATACTTAAATAGCATGAAAGAGCACAGGTGACACATTAACTCTGATAACCTGAGTTTGAGATTACATAATGTACTAAGAACTCCATCATGAATTGAAAACATCTCATGAAAATGACCAGACCAGAAAAATGTATTTGATAATTTGTAGATTTTTCATATTTCTTGAAAATGCCCAATAATGAATGCAACAATACTGGCCTGGTCCTCCATTTGATAACATTATGGAGAAGAGAACATAGACCAGTGGTTCACAAATGGAGGATCATCCCATATTGAGATTTGGACTATGTTTTGTGTTAAATGGCACTGCTTTATTTATAGTGAAAGTCAAATGATCAATTTAGATAAAAGCTTAGCACATTTTCAATTTCTTGAACCAGGTGCATAGGAGGAGAGGGTGCAGACCCAATGGGTATTATAAGATATGCCCAATAAAATTCAAGTTCATATAGTGTGAGTATCTCTTCTTCTAACTGGTCTTAAATAAAAAAAGATACAATGGACATTTTGAGTGATCAATACATGCAAAACAAAACAAAAAAAAAAAAAACTAAATATACCCTACAAAAGTTTTAAAATAAAAATAACCTTAATAACCAGTATTTACAGTACTTGGTCTCACTTTCAAACCAGATGAAACCAATCATTCTTTCAGACACAGTTTAAAATAACTGCTTGGTACAGATATTATTGAAACACATTTGTGGTTTAAACTTGACTGACTTCCTGAACATGTAGATTAGATGTCCATGTTGATAGCATTAAAGTTTTTCTTCCTGTGTTGAATTATATGACCGACAGATTCGCCATGCTGCTGCTAACGTGCTCAGAGAGTGCTGGCTGTTGCACCGTGCAAACCTGAGTAAGGGGAACCGTGGGGAGCACCGGAGGCACCAGCGCTGCCTCCTGGAAGCCATTCGAATGTGAGTGATCCAAACTTCTGCACCAGACAACGTTCATTGCAGTTTATTTTTATGTAGCCCAAAATCACAACAGCAGTTTTTTATTTTATTGACCTTTATTTAATCAGGATAGTCCAGCTGAGATTAAGAATCTCTTTTTCAGGGCAGTTCTGGCCCCAATTATACATGTTTTTAGTGGTAGGGGAAAGAAGCACCTGGAGGAAACCTATACAGGCATGGGGACATGCCACATCCACACAGAAGCACCCCACACCACTCCAGAATTGAACATAGGACCTACTTGCTGTGAGGCAAAAGCACTAACTGCTTTGCCAGCGTGCCTTGCAATATTAATCAATATTAAAATGTAGTGTTTTTTTTATTTTATTTTGACGGCACTTGTCAGAATCCTTCCATTTACATTTTAAAAGCACAAAAATGATGCATACCTAATTGTGTTATAAAATGAAATTATCTTCACTCTTAACTTAAAGTAACTTAACTTAGATGTTTCCACAACAGATTTCGCCATTTAAGACTTAAACAGAGGAAACTAAGAGACTTTGCCAGTGAAATGGTGGACCTCCCAAAGATGCAGATGATAATGTGTGACCTAGGCGCGAACTGGAATAACTCTTATCGGGAGCTGGAGCAGCGGATACTGTCTATGGAGCAGAAGTTAGATGAGCTCCACCACTGCTTCCAACAGACAAGTGAGCTGCTCTCTCATTTCCTGCGACAGCGCTCACCGGAGATCAGGTAAAGGGGTCTCACTGCAGGAGGTGGGCTGTGTAGTTCTGTGTAATATTAAGTGTATTGTTTAATTTCAGGTGACAGGACTGAGTGAGTAAAACAATGGAGAATGAGTGGGTGACCCCTCTGCCCAGGGGTGGCTGAACATGCTGAACCACTTGAAAGACTGGCGTCCCGACCAAAGATCTCATCTTCTGGCCCAGTGCTCAGCACCATGACTCACCACTGTAGAATTACACAGAAAACAGTGAAGGAATCATAGGGCATTTGATTGATTTCCTGTGTGCTTTTAATCAGTTGTACAAAGTATTTGTGACTAAGCCTCTCGTGAACTGAACTCAGGTGTTGGTTTCTGAGATTTGGGGGCTTCAAGGTTAACAATTGATTTTGTCCACATGTATTCCTATGGAATAAGAAATTATTTTCATTGTACAGTATTTTTACCATTGCCTCTGTTGAGCTGTGTTACTTGTTTAATTCATTAAATAACTCAAGAATATGTTTAAGATTAAATCAAAAGGTGCAAAAAAGTATTTTAGTCTTATTGTCCCATTAGGTTTTATTGAACCAAATGTACACGACTTTACAAATTATATTAATCCAAGGTTTGGTTAGACATGTGCTCCCTCTGCTGGGCATAGTTCGTAGTTCTGTTAATTCCGTAATTTGAAATGTTAAACAGAATGATGATGATAATGGCACTAAATATAGTACTTACATACATACATCTTTTAAGTAGGTGTAATAAAAAAAGATTAAGGCTGTCAAGTGTAATCCAAACGTAACACATTGCACAGTTCTAATCAGCTTTATGTATTCTATTGTGTTCTGCCTCGTCGCTATATGAAATTATTTCGAGTTTAAGTTTAAAGTTACAAACATAAGGCAGTGCAATTTAACTATATTGTAAACAACAACAACAACAACAAAAACAATTTTGTTGTTGTTTAAACAAAACAAAAAACATTGGGATTGGAAACACACATTGGGAAACTTGTATTATTACCCATAGACATGGAGGTTTACAGATTAAGTGTAGTACCTGTGCTTACTTTACTTATGTAAAATGTCAGTTAAATTATTATCTTTTCAGTCAAAACAGTCGTAGTAGTTTGTTGATTATATATTGCCTAAAATGCCTCAATCAATGCCAACAATTAGGCCAGTTTTTCCAGTTTATTTTATATTTCCAAGTCAACATTACTACAAACTATTCACTACCACTGCACAGGTTTTCAAACAAAGATAGTGCATCTTAGTTTCTGAAAATTTAAAAAATAAATTCATGGCAAAAAAAAGACAACTAGTTGTGCTGATGTTGTTATGCGCCATCGGAACCTTTGAAAGTTCTGTTACGTGTTTTACTCGGAAATTCTAAGCCGACGGTATTTATGCGTTTCATTTGTAATTGAAGATGTTTTCAGACGGGCGGAGTCTAACTGAGTACGTGAAATATCGCTACCCGCCCGCCTGCCAATCCCATTGTAACAAAACCAAATGGTCTGGAAAGCAGGCGAATATTTACATCTAGCGAGAGGGCAGAATGATTTCATTATAGTTGTATGGGTAAGAAACGCCGCTAAAACATCTATTTGATTGATTTAGCGACACATTTCTGTTTTGTACGTGAGTAGTACGGTGGCGGTGACTTTGTGGTGTGCCATGTCGGAGTCAGGACACAGTCAACCAGGAATGTACTGTCCGGGGCGCAGGAGGAGACGTCGCCGGGGTGAGAGAGATGTGGGCCCCCCAGGACAAAACCTCTCTGGACCCAGCCGAGACCGAGAGTACCAACCCAAGGAGCGGAGGGTCAGTCCTGTCTATGAATCCAACACCATATTTAGTCTGTACTGCAGGACTGAGTGTGCTATTAATGTATGGGTTTCACATTAAAACACACAATTCTCTATAGTCACATAAAGCTTACTGACGTCTGTCCCCAGCTACTTATTAGTTGGGGACAGACATTTTGTGATGTGGTCGGCTAAACAGAGCATCAAACGTTATTAGACATTTTTTATATATACCGTATATATTTATTTCATTGAGTACCATGTAATTACTCAATTACATGGTAATTACATGGTACACATTGAAAACCTATACTATGTGTTCTAAATTGTGTTCATTGAAGCACAATGACTTGGTCCCCCAGTCTGTGAGACAGGGCTCTACTTTGACACTATTTTTCTCTCTCATTTAATGTCTCTCTCTCTCTCTTTTTAATTTTATGATGATCAGTTATGTTTTGATTTGCTTGCATTGTAATTTTAATGTCTTTCTTATTCTGTGAAGCACATTAAATTGCTTTGTGTACAAATTGTGCTATACAGATAAACTTGCCTTGTCATGAATAGATTAGAATGATGTGTGTTTCTAGGATGGGAGTGAGGAACCACCTGGACCACTTATTCAAAAGACTCCAATTATTCTGGCTAAGCCCCCAGCAGAAAGGGTAAGAATTAAAGATGTTTGAGAAATCAAACATTAGCTAAAACGAGAATATAACCAAGCATAAATGGATACTGTAATCTGACAACAATATCTACTTGACTTTAGATTTGTTGTCCTATACTAAGAAGCTTCAAGTTTCAGTTTGTTTTGATTCATTTCTTTCAGGCTAAGACTACACAAAATGTACCTCCCAGTGGAGGACCAGTTCTTGAAAAGCCTATTATGCTGATGAAGGCCCGTGATGATGTGGGTAAGCCAGGCACTCCTCCAGAAGCAGCTGCTCAGCCTCCTGGAGCTGGACCCTCCAAAATAGAGCGAGAGGGGCAGCGTCCCACTCAGCCAGTTTATCAGATACAAAACCGAGGAATGGGTGGTTCGGCAACAAGCAGTGCTGTGGATCGTAAGTTTATTTATCATGATAAGTTAATTAATTCTCAACATGGGTAAATAAATTGCTACTTTATTCTGTTTACAAGCTTTGGTTGGTCAGGCTAAATTAATTCCTCCTGAGAAGATGAAACACAGCATTAAGTTGGTGGATGAACAGATGAATTGGTGTGACAATGCAATGGAGGTAACAGTTTACATTGCACATGTTACAATTATTAACATTTTCTTAAATTCAGATCTAGCTCTCCTAATATTTCTTTTATTACAGTATTTAAGAGACCAGACAGACATGTTGGTAGTTGGAGTCATTGGTCTGCAAGGCTCAGGAAAATCAACCATTATGTCTCTGTTATCAGCCAATACACCTGAGGAGGATCCAAGGTAAATGTTCAAAAAATGAGAGAAACCACAGTTTTGGATACACATTGAGGACACAGGATTGTAACAGAATTTTTAGTGGTTTATTTTACTCAAAAACAAGGAACCCTAAACCTATTAACTTGTTGAACAGGGCTTATGTATTCCGAGCCCAAACTCAGGAAATCAAGGAGAGAGGAGGTAACCAGAGCTCAGGGGTGGATTTCTTTATTACTCAAGAACGTGTCATATTTTTGGACACACAGGTAAAATTATAATGTCATATATTGTTCTCATGTGTTTTAGATGCTTAATCTTCTGATTTTTTACTAGCCCATTCTCAGCCCATCTATTCTTGATCACCTTATCAACAATGATCGGAAATTACCTCCAGAGTACAACCTTCCTCACACATATGTTGAAATGCAGGTATGTAAATAAACAGCAGAGGGCAGTAGCAGTAAAATTTAGGCTTTTCCGGTTGTGTCTAACTGAAATTTTAAATGCTTTTTTATTTGTTTTTAGTCTTTACAAATAGCGGCCTTCCTGTTTACAGTGTGTCATGTTGTAATTGTGGTTCAAGACTGGTTTACAGATATAAACCTCTACAGGTATGTAGGCCGTGGGATTCGGCTTAATCTGAATTTTTTTATATTTATGTTTTGTTTCATATCTAAGGATTTTGAATTATCTGTATTTCACCATTTAAAAATTAAACTATCCATAAACCCCTTCACATTAATTACATTTAACATTAGCAAAGCCAAGTCAAGACTAGAACCCCAAATTGTTCAAATCAAATATAGGCAAGGCAAGGCAAGTTTATTTGTATAGCACAATTTGTACACAAAGTAATTAAAAGGGCTTTACAGAATAAGAAATGCATCAAAATCACAATACAAACAAATTAAAACATAAATAATCATCATAAAATTTTAAAATAGAGATGCAACATTAATTTGCGGGTTTGATCCCCGGGTCGCCCGGGCCTTTCTGTGTGGAGTTTGCATGTTCCTCCCCGTGTCTGGATGGGTTTCCTCCGGGTACTCCGGTTTCCCCCCATCAACCTAAAACATGCCCGCACCCCTATGAACTAACATCAAGGACCATGTTGTCCACCCTCCTGTGGGCTCACCACCTGCAGAGGGGTTCATAGGGGGGGTCAGGTGCTATGAGGATTGGGCAGCAAGCTGCCCCCGCGACCCAGCCGGATTAAGCGGGAGAAGATGGATGGATGGAGATGCAACATTAAATTGTGTGTCCTCTAACTGTGGGTTTAGGTTCTGACAACCCAGGTTCTGATTGTAATACCTTTTTTACTTATTAAGACATCATTATGGCTACATACAAATTATGTTCTTGAAATATATATATATATTTTTCCTACAGTCTTTTTCTCATTTGTGCTTGATTTTCTGTTTTGGCTCTTGAGGTTTTTGCAGACTGCCGAGATGCTGAAACCTTCCACTCCCTCTGCAAGTCATGACAGCTCCGGCTCTTCAGGCAAAGAAGACGGGGCTGAATACTATCCTCATATAGGTTTAACGATCGATTTCTAATTTTTCCCATACTCACACTGCTTTATTATTCAACTGTGCTCCTTCTCCCCAGTTTTTCTCCAGAATAAGACAAGAAGAGATGATTTTTGCCCAAGAAATATGAAGAATATGCATATGGTGGTAGACAAATTGATGTCACACTCTCATCTTAAATACAAAGGTTAAATAAAAGATATACTAGTAGTCCAAATATTTTGAAAAAGCTTCTACGCAGTGATGTGTGAAATGTTGGTAAAGTATTGCTATTTATTCTTTCAGGTACATTATCAATGCTAGACTGCAACATCTTTCCTGGCTTGAGATCAGACTACCTCGAAAATGAGGTCAATATGTTTCTCCTTCCTGTGCAAGAGGCTGAAGAGGACAATTTGAACAAAGCAGGTGGTTCTTTTGAATTTCTAACATATAAAATTAATATGCAATAAATACTACACAGTTAACTACAGTATATTATGCTATTTTTTTGCCAGGGCTGGGCACATACCCTCTCTTTTCTCTTCTTCCTGGGTACAGAGGGCATCCGACTTTTTCTGCTATGGTTTCTAAGCTGCGGAGTCAGATACTGGCCATGCCTCGCTGTCAGCTTTCACACACTATACTGACAGAGAAAAATTGGTAAATATTTCAAATACATTTTTTTGTTGCATAGATTCTTTTTACAATAGATAATTTCTTTGCATTTATCACAATGAAATGTAATCATTGTACTGATCTATACACATGATTTGACCATTTACCATTGAAATAAGTTACATATATTTATTATTTATTGTGTGTCTGACAGGTTTCATTATGCTGCTCGGATCTGGGATGGTGTGAAAAAGTCATCGGCTCTTTCTGAATACAGCCGCCTTCTCTCTTAATGATATTATACCCATGGAAGACTTACAGGACTTTAATTACTACAGAATGGATACTGATAGAGCAAAGGGAGATAAAGCTGTTTCTTGAAATTATCCTTAAACAAACTTGTGTGTCTTTCCAAAAGCCCATCCCTCCCTGTAGGCATAATATGGCACTCGCACATACTTGTACATACACGCCCAGTCACAATAACCTAGTTTGGAATACTGTGTCAACATCCTGTTCCTCACTCCTTTGTTTGTATTGATGTATTGTACATAAACATTTTTTGCTGTTACTATTATTTTGTATTTTTTGACATATTTATCTTTACCTTTGCTGGATTTTTATGTTCATATATTTTTACCACATACATCTTGCACTGTGCATCAGTACTATAGTCCTTAAGACAGTCACAATATATTTACATTGTTCCTGCCAGTCTTTATTGCTGATTGGACAAATTCTAGATTATTGTTAGAGATTTGTCACCCAAAATATGCATATTGTTTTAAACACAAAATAATAATTTAAAAATATTTTACAATTATTTAAAATTGAAATGCTTTTTAAACTTGTAAGTGAATATGTCAGCTCTTTAGTAGGTAATTATTTACAGTTATTGCACATTTGTCAGATAATTCTCAACTAATATTGCTCTCACTTGTTCTAATGCATTCAGGATTTAAAGAGAGGGAGGGGCTTTAAGGCTGACAAATAAAACTCCAAAATGAGAGCACTGCAAGCAGTTGGGGTTCTCAACATACTTACACCAATCATGCATCTTTTTTTTCTTATCACTGGAATTGTGCTTTTTCCAAAAGGTAAGCTGCTGCTGCTGTTTTTAAGAACATTAATTTGGGTTAAGTTTATAAGTCACACTTTTTTGTTGTAGGTATTGTTTTTTTCTGTTCCTATCAACTAACAAATGTATGTTTTCAGTCTATACTCTCACATGTAACACATGTAGAACATCAAAACCTCCATGTGCAGGAGGTGAAACACAATGCCCTGCTGAGTCTACTCAATGTATGACCTTAAGAAGGATGACCTTCGAAGGTTTGTGCAGGATCAGAAACAGTTTCAGAGTTTGTACTTGAGACTCAACCAATTTTTTTTATTTTGCAGGAAATACAGAAAGATTTGATCGTACGACAGGTTCTTGTTCTAAGGTGGAACATTGCACCAACTCCTCGTTTAATGCTGGAGTTATTTCATTCTTTTTCACCGTCAAGTGCTGTGCCACTGACAAATGTAACACTGAGCTGCCAGCTGATCGTAAGTGCATCACCGTTCTGTCTTGACCAAATTGACAAAGAATGTAAGAATTTGGAATTTAAATCCAGTCAAATTGCTGAAACACAGATAGTAAACTTGGAAACCACTTGCACTTGAGTTGATGATCAAGTGTAATTAAAATGATCTTTACCTGTTCTGAAGAAGACTTTTATTTACAACCTGTTTATACACAAGCTACAGTCATTTACTGCATCATACATCCCAGTGACAACATGATTTAAATAATGAATGTGAATGTTTGAAATTATAATATATGATACTTTATTTTACTCTTTGACCACATGAAAAGTTTGGTAGTTTAACCCCCTGTAAGTGTGTCCTTGGGCAAGACACTTTACGCACCTTGCCTCCAGTGTCTGCATACACTGATATTCACTATTTTAACACTATACTATGCCACAGCAATCCGCAAACCCAGCCCCAATGGTTTAAAGTGTTACCGCTGCGATGGAAGCAGTGGCTGCACTGGGACCCTGAACTGTGATGGGGACCAGACCTACTGTGCCACTGGTGAAGGTAAACAGTCCGGTCTGATGCACATTTCATATAAAACTGTAAACAATGTGAAGTAATGCTGTGCATCTATGATGTGAAAAATATATTTATATTTGTTCTTTTTTTTAGGTGAAATGGGAATTATTAAAGGATGTGCCACCAAGACCATGTGTGTCAATCCGTCTCCAAATGCATTGGTTCTTAATTGCTGTCAGGGAAACTACTGTAATGGAAGCACAAGGACCACTGCCAGTCTGCTACTACTGACCACCATGCTACTCTCACTCTTCTTTTTCTCAAACTAAAATTAATGTTTAAATGTGCACTATTTAACTTTTCTGGCTGGGAGTCTGCCACTTGC
The DNA here is from genome assembly GCA_030686955.1 of Odontamblyopus rebecca. Taxonomy (NCBI): domain Eukaryota; kingdom Metazoa; phylum Chordata; class Actinopteri; order Gobiiformes; family Gobiidae; genus Odontamblyopus; species Odontamblyopus rebecca. The sequence continues at coordinate 26,784,127 of CM060657.1, forward strand.
GATTCTCTATGAAGGTGCTATTGCTTTGCCTGGAATATAATATGGCATTAACATATCTATCATGCATTTATTCTTCTACAGCTAAAAACTATGTTTAATTTGTTCAGTTATGGGTGTTTTCATGGTTTAAAAATCACTTGAAAAACGTGTTCTTACACTGCGCAGGTCACCTCTCTCCTATTTTTCCCTTGTTTTTATGGTACAACAATTTTAATACAACCACATGTCAAATAGAATGTGTTTTTAAGTGTAGACCCCCTTGTCTCATCTTGGATGTACTGTATGTATTTTGTACCATTCTTCAGCTGTTCTTCTGGTTAAAGATCTAATTGTCCTGTTCATAAAGTCTGCAGGAGTCTCATACACTTATGTCCAATATTTATTGTCTAATAATGTCTAATAATGTTCTGAATTGTCTGTCACAGGTTTCATTATTAAGCCACTTACGGGGTATGTGTGAAAAAGCTTTTGTTTCTTTCTGAATACAACTGCCTTCTCTCTTAATGAGGTTATACCATATACACAAAATATTTCTATGACTGTGCACTAGAGACAGCGCAAAGAGACATAAAATTGTTTCTGACGTTATCCCTAAAGGAACTTGATGTCTTTCCAAAAGCTGATCCCTCCCTGTAGGCATAATATGTGACTTGCTGTCTGTACATGCCCAATCCAAATGACATAATCTGGAATGCTATGTCAGAGTTGTACACACATTTACACCTTAGCCTACATTTGCATATTAAACAACATTCAAGAAAAATGTCTAATATATAACTATAGTAAATATATAACTCTAATATATAACTTTGCTTTTGTGCTTGAGTCGTTTAGTGAGTTGCCAGATTCTTTGCAGTAAGTATTCTTATCACTCACATATAGAACCCACGGGGTCAAATTTGACCACTGTTAATTGCTGCTACTAAAAATGAACCAAATTGAAAAAAATGTCAAATTTAACCTTAAAAGCCCAAAGACTACCACAATGTCTAGTGTGATTTCCTCTCTCTAGTAGAAAAGATTTTGGATAAGCAAAGACCAATGGTGTTAGTTTTTTATTAGTCGTTTATGGCCTTGTGTTCTTGTTTCAGTTGGCCAAAGTGTGTTTAAACATTAGAAATACAGTTCTAACATGCAAAAATAACTATTGTTAAATGTTCTGGTGTAAATTATTGATTGTTTTCCTAAATTTAAAACAGTTTGCATTGACAGTGTATCTTATAGTCGTTCTTTAAAATTATACACCTAAAGCCCAATGGGTCAGATTTGACCCAAATCCTAAATCAGGGAATAAAGGGTTAAAATTTAAAAAGTAGATATTTTGGTGTTCAGTGAACTTATAGCAATCATTTAAGGCATAGTTCATAATTTTCTGAAGAAGAAAAGGGTTCTTGGGTTCTCCGGGGTTAAAATAATGAGGATCTGGTCCAAGGTTGATAAAAAAAAACAAAAAAAACATATAAGAGCACTGCACAGCACATGGGTCCTCACAACCTGTCACAACAGAGCATACTAACCCCAAACATGTATCTGTTTTTTCTAATAAGTGGGATTGTCTTTTTTCCACAAGGTATGTAGCTATATTTTTTATTAGTATCTCAATGCCATCCTCTAATATTGTTATCTGTATAAATGAATGTGTGTCAAATGTGTGTTTTTCAGCCTATACTCTAAAATGTAATGAGTGTAGTACCTCTGATGCTACATGTGAAGGTATGGAATCGTCATGTGCTGCTGAGGCTACTCGCTGTGCAACCATGAGAGTACTTACCTATACAGGTTTGTGGCTTGTGCAGAAAAAGAAACATTTGTGCTGAGTTTGTGCTTCTTGAGACTCAACAAACCAGTTTTATTTTGTAGGAAATACAAATGATTTAGATCGCCTGGTAGGAAGTTGTTCCAAGGTTGAACACTGCACTGATGGCTCGTTCAACGCTGGAGTGAAGAGGAACTTTTTCACTACCCAGTGCTGTGACACAGACAAATGTAACATCGGCAAGCCACTCCTTCGTAAGTGCCTCTCTGTTGACCTGATTTGACCTAAGTGGTTGCAAAATTCAGAATTCAGAATTTAAATACACAAGTAAAATAATTTCTCCATAGATGCAATCATATCCCCTTTGTTGCCTGGGCTGAGACAAGGGTTTTATCTATGTTCACATATGTTTACTATAATATATACTATTGCACAGGGATGCAACGATATTCGATATAATATCAAATCGTTCGATATGGGTGTGGTCCCTCGATACATATGTGAGGTCATTTATTTTGGTCCGTAAGGGAAACAGTTAACAGGGCGTCTAACACAGATGTAGCAAGTAAACAACTCCAAAGAGGCTGAGGTGGGTTGTATCTGTCAAGCACTTTATATTTTAAGTGTTCGTAATCTTTTTCTCAGACTCCTACTTTACAGTGGTTGTATACTGTAATTTATTGAAATGTGATGTTTCATGTCAATATCATCAATCAAGTGTCTATATTTTACTCATTAGCAGAAAAAATAATAAATCTGCGACCCATAAAATATCAAAATCCAGACACATATTGAATTGTGAGAAAACTGTATGGTTGCATCCCTACTATTGCATAATAATATCAATTGATTTTATTTATGAAATTTTGAAATGAAATATTATTGCATAAAAAAGAAACACATGTTTGTTCAGATAAGGCATTTGCCCCTTATCACCCAGTCACAGTCTGCGAGATTAGGTTAGGTCACACGGTAATATGTAATCCAAAACCTTCGGGCAGTCCCACAAGTAATGTATCAAAGAACATGTTTCAAAATTTGTAGAATATTCATAATCTTTGTCTATATGAAAAGGCTGGCAGTTTGATAGCTGCTATTCAGTCAGTGTGTCCTTGGGCAACACGTCTGTAATATATTTTATTATTATTCAGCAAATCTCAAGCCCAGCCCGAATGGGAAAAAGTGTTACCGCTGCGATGGAGCCGGAGACTGTACTGGGACCGTGAACTGTGATGGAGACCAGACTTACTGCGCTACTGGCCAAGGTACAATCCAGTCATTTGCACATTTCCTGTAAGGCGGCGCCAGTGATGTAAACAATACTTAGAGCATTTTCTTTTTTCAGATATAAGCGGACAAACAGTGAAAGGATGCGCCACCAAGAGCATGTGTGTTCCTCCTCCTCTATTTCCACCGACACCACTATCGACAAGTTTTAAATGCTGCGAGGGAAACTATTGTAACAGGAGCTCAGGCACCACGGCCAGTCTGCTGCTACTGACCACCACGCTCCTCTCACTCTTACTTTTCTCATACTAAATGTCACTTGTTTCTGTTTGTAGGTTTATGTGCCATTTGTGGTTTGGTTTTGCCCCTTGTTTTGTCATAGACATCACAACTCTTATCTGTTAAACCTGATTTTGTTTCTTAGTTTAGATCATCTGTTGATACATTGGTTTGTGTACATATTTTAGATCACTTTTGTTAAATTATCCTTTTACAATCCTGTTAATCAAATTATCACTTTGTTTTTTTACTTCCTTAATCCTAACTGAGCTGGGTTGTGGCACCACTATCCTCAGTTTTGTGACATGGAAACAATATTACAACCATGCTAAATAAATAAAATATGCTTCACAAATGTATGTCCCCTCTGTGCTATCTGAAATAAACCTAATATTTTGTTTTGTCCTCCTTGAATTACCTGTTCTTGTGGTTAAATATCTACAGACAGTCTCTCAGTTCTAACAGAAGAGTGTGTAACATTTCTGTTATTAACCTGTGTGCTGAAAAAGGTTCAGTTTTATTTGTATGAAACATGGAAAACATTAGTTACTTTGCATTCAAGTTGTGAAGAGTCATGTTATGTCAAAATAGATCAACATCTGTTACCATTGGCAAGTTTCATTTCACCAATATATGGAAAAAGAGAAGAAAATCATGTGACTTCTCTGAAGCAAAACAAGAGCATGTGATGTGTCTTGGATAGGCCTGATAATTACTATATCGAGTTATCATTCAGTACATGACAGATGGAACAATATGGTTTGAGTGTCAACATTTATCATGTACACTTTTTAATTTGTTATTATTTTTTGGCCTAATGATAAGATTTGAGCCATAAAGGTTTGAATAAATCACTTCTATGACAAATTAAGTCCTAAAGTGTTTCATTCTGCTGTTTATTTACTGCAACTCAATTTAACAATATTGTACATTTAGACTCTTGGGTTTTTATGTTAGTGGCAGAAATTTGTTTCAATATTATCGTTTACTGTCTATATTTATTTCTGCAATATACAATACAATAAAATAACATGACAAAAAAGCTTTCTCTTTTGCTTTTGTGGATTATACATATCCTCCACTACACTAGACTTTCCTAAGGCACATGGTCTGATGTTTCATTCTGCGGTTAGAGTGTTGGTCCATTTCCTGCCGTTGTGACACCTGCTATACTTGAGTCAAATTCCTGTTTTAGGACAACAATATTTCTCACACTTTTCAGATTTGCTTAGTTTAGGTAAATGTTTATATATTGGTTTTAGATAACTTTTGTTAAATTACCTTCCTACTTTCCTGCCTTCTTACCTACAATCCTGTTAATCAAATTACCACTTTATTTTACATTTTTTTAAATAATAATAATAATAATAATCATCATCATCATCATCATCATCATCATAATAATAATGATAATAGGCAAGGCAAGTTTATTTGTATAGCACAATTCGTACACAAAGTAATTCAAAGTGCTTTACAGAATAAGAAATACATTAAAATCACACAAACAAATCAAAACATAAATAACCATCATAAAATAATAATAATAATAATGCACCAATGTCCTCAGTTTTGTGACATGGAAACAATATTACAACCATGCTAAATAAATAAATCTGTTTTCTATAACATATTTGATTTGAATATCTCATTTGAGAAAAGTACAAAACCCTTATAATAATAATAATAATAATAATAATAATAATAATAATAATAATAATACTTTTCAGTGTGGCATTTGCTCATATTTGATGAACACTTAGACCACTCCCTGTTCCAGAAAGCAATACATAAGTCCTGTTTGTGTCCATCTTCACTTCTTCGGAAAACACTGTAGACTCATCTCCAACATGCATCTGTTTATTCTCATCATCGGGCTTGTGCTTTTTCCACAAGGTAGGACATTTATAGTTGAGAAGTTACAAGAATGATACAATGTGATTAATTACTTGACTTGCACATAAACTGGGGTCTAAAAAAAGAATTTCTTAGAAGAAAAAATATCATGCTCTGGCCTGGTTTAGTCCTGGGGCCTGTTCCAGAAAGCGGGTTATGTGAAAACTCTGAGAAAGTTAACCCCGAGTTGAGGGAAAGTCTGGGTTTTCTGTTCCAGAAAGCGAGGTAACTGAAACACTGAGTCAGTCACCGCGGTAACAGACTCTGAACATAACCTGCTCGGGGGCAGGTTTACTTGAAATAACCCTGAGTTTTTCCGCTCCTCTCGCATGAAAATCGCTTTGACACAACATGGCTTGTCAATTCCTCCCAAACCCAATAGACATGGAAGCACAAATTATTCTAAACGCTTTGCGCCGCGAGACAATCTTTCGGCCCAGGCTGGATATTCTGTCATTTCCAGATGAATATCTGTTTGAGCGCTACCGCTTTTCATCAAACGGTATCATTTATCTTGAAAGTCTCCTCCGGCCTCATATTACAAACTTCACCCACCGCGGACGTGCGCTCACTTCCCTTCAAATCCTGTGCATCGCGCTACGTTTTTATGCAAACGGGAGTTTTCTGTACAATATTGGCGACGCGGAGCACTATGGCAAGGCCACACAGAGCGGTGAGGAAAGTGACCCTGGCACTGAAACGCCTGTTGCCGGTGATGGTGGTGTTCCCCGGACACAAACCCACTCGCAACATCAAGGAGGAATTCCACAGGATTGCAGGTAATTGATGTAGAAATAATATAGGCCTATTCATTGGCCCTCGCCTAACGAAGTGGCGAGGGCTATTGTTCTTCGTTGGTTTCTTTTTATTATTATTGGCCCTCGCCTAACGAAGTGGCGAGGGCTATTGTTCTTCGTTTTTTCTTCCGCCAAAATGATCGCATTTTTGACCCCCTGAACGTCGCCGAAAAGTCTCACATGGGGGTATAGAATCGACCGGCCCGGCGAAAAATTCGATAAAACAGAGATCGCAACAATGACCAAAGTGACCCCACTCAACGGCGCCCCCTAGAATTGGACCCCTATGGGAGAGGGGACAAGCAAAGTTTGTCGCAGGGAAACGAAATTCGGGACAGTGACAGAGAACCATGAGACAAGCCAAAAGATGAATTGGAGCACGTCTCCATGACCAACAGGAAGTCGGCCATATTGGATCAAAAATTCACCGCCGTTTTCACTGCGTGTACGCCAAAGTCTTCAAGTGTCTTGGTTTTGGTCCAAACGAGCTCAGATTTGACACGTCACATCTACAGATGTGGGTCCACAAACGCATCATTTTTCTCAGCGCAGTTCTTCACGGTTTGTCCGTAGCACGCCGGCGAATAACACCTTCGTTTCCTGTTTCTTTGATGCCCTCTCACGGCCACAGGCTTTGGCCTACAGAGCTCAAACTCACATCACTATTGTGTGATCCCGGCCTGAATGTGATGAAATATGAAATATAATAAAAGTGAACTCTGTAGCGCCACCTAGTGTATACGTGAAACGTCAACATTATCGGATTTGTACCAAATTTGGGGATTCAATTCTATGCATGATTTCAAGCAAAATCTTATATTATGGAAATGGTGCAATTTTCATTGTTCGCCACCAGGGGCGCAAAGACTCAATTAAAAAATAGTAAAAAAAATGCCTACACACACAGGCTTTGTCTGATCGTGCTGAAATTTGAATCACTAATGCCTGATTAGGACTTGATTATAATAAACTATAAAGCATATGAAAAGTTACTCTATAGCGCCACCTAGCCTATACAAGAAACATCAACATTATCGGATTTGTACCTAATTTGGGGATTCAATTCTCTGTATCAAAGCAAGCAAAAAAATATATTATGGATATGGGGTGTTTCCCACGGTTGGCCAGCAGGGGCGCAAAGCCTCCCCCAATAAATAGTTCAAAAATTACTACACGCACAGACTTTGTCTGATTGTGCTGAAATCTGAATCACTAAAGCTTGAACATGGACTGAATATAATAAACTATAAAGTATATGAAAAGTGAACTCTATAGCGCCCCCTATCCAGACATGAAACATCAACATTATCGGATTTGTACCAAATATGGGTATTAAATTCTATGCGTGTCTCCGACCAAAAAAATACATTATGGATATGGGGTATTTTCCATGGTTGGCCACAAAGGGCGCAAATACTCCCCCCCAAAATATGTTTAAAGGTGCACTATGTAACTTTTCTGGTGGAGGGTCTGTTTTTATGCACAGTCTTAGTCTGACAGTGCTCTTGATTATAAAAGTCATGTGACCTGTGTCCTAGTTTCTATAATTTGGCTCTAGATCGTTCCCATTTTCAAATATTAAAGGTGCCCTATGTAGTTTTTCTGGTGGACGAGCTGTCGGGAGGAGAGAGTGTCATGTCAGGACGGTCACGAGTCCTCGGCGGTTGCCTGGCATGGGCGTGCGCACCGGGGCGAGGGCCATCATTGCCGCGAGCGGCTTTAATTAACTTTATTTCTGTTTTATTTTTTCAGACATGTGTCCACTAGAGGGCAGCAAAACCTCACCGCCCGTTTCCATGGAGCTCTCACGTTCACCATGGCAACAGTGAAGACCCGTGAAGGCTTTAGAGGTGCACAAATTAAAGGTTTTATCGATACGTTTTGGGTTTTTTATTGCAAATAGGACGATTCAGCTGTAAAAGTTAATAAAAGATGTCGACTTTTTAGTCAAAATACTGTGTAGGCTGAAATAAAAGCGTGTTTATTTTCATTTTTATTGAGTTTCTTCATGTTTTATTTCCAAAGGGGTGTTTGCTTCCACCAGGCATCAAAATCAGGGGTGGTTCTCAGTGTTGTTAGTTAAGTAAAAGTACAGAAAGTAAAAGTATCACAAGAAAAAATCGACTTAAAGGTTTTAGGCCAGTGGAGCTGGTGAATTCTGGTCTGAGTAATTTTCATTTTCATCATAGGTTCACTTGATAGCCTATCTGTGTAATCCCTCAGTCTTTGTGCTCTGATACAGTTCTATTCAGGAAAGCTTCATTTCTGTCCTGTTTATGGGACTTTTTTTAGTAATGATACCTGTGAAAAATGAGTTTCTAGTTCCGATACGTGTTTTAGTTTCGAACGGTATCTGATTTTCATGACTTTTGAGAACCCCCAATTCAAAAAGACAAACTAAAATTGAGTTGTAAGAGCGTCATCAACACATATGAGGACTTACACACACACACACACACACACACTTGCAGCTCTAATGCAGATGCTGTCCCTGTTCTCATTTCTCAATCATTTTTACTACTGAAGAATATAATCATTTTCACTACTGATTATAAATTCATTGTGTGCCTTTTAATATATGCCTTGTAATGAAGAACAAAGGCGTACAGAGCACCAAAACGTCTTCAAGGTCATGGAGTCACGTGAGGTCTGGAGATAAAGTCAGTGGACATTTATTTAGAGTACCACCGCTCATAATCCTTTGTTTTCATCTTCTGCTCCTTCGGTGAGTATAGCTTTAAAAGCTTTATAAAGTATAAAGCAAAATTGTAATTTGTCATTACTGCCCCTCTTTGACATGCGCACTGTAGCGCAGGTAGCAGTACGCAGAGGGAGTGCCACGGAGAAAGACACGTGTCTATCTTTCTCCACCATATTATGGCGTCAGATTAATTTCAAAAGTAACACGCGCATAGAAACTCTATGCGAGGTGCAGGAACTGTTCAGAAACTGCTCGCGGGCGCCGAAACTACTCGTGCCTGCCGAAACTGTGCGCGCGAGCAAAGAAACACGCTCGCGCGAGACGGAGAACTGCGCGCGTGAGCAAAGAAACACGCTCGCGAGAGTAGAAGCAGCTCTTGCGCGAGCAGAGAAACTCCCCTCTTATGTGGGACAAAACCACTCTGCTCGCTCGGAGTTGACTTCTGCTCGCGCGGAGAATGTGGACTAATGGGGGAGGGAACCTGAGGATGACGGCTATTGTGATTGGTCTGTCCTGAGACACAGGACTTTGACAGACGGCCCAAAATTTCCAAACACTGCATGACATGTGCGTTGGCCGCCACTAGGGGGAAACGCTACTTGCTCTGACGCTACATTACAGAATCTCTGTGAATACATGGGTAGAGCCAGAACCATAGATGACAGTTGAGTTTGACAGGTTTAATAATAATAATAATAATAATAATAATTAATAATAATACATTTTATTTAATAAGCGTCTTTCAAGGTACTCAAGGACACTGTACAGTAAACATAAAGTACAAACATAAATTATTAATTAAAACAAAATCAAAGGAAATAGTAATAATGTTGGTAATAATAATAAAAGATGATGATAATAATATTAATATGAACAATAATTTGGCAATAAGATTATAACACAAAATAACAGGACCATTCATAGAATAGATTTGATTCATAGATAGATTCATAGAATAGATTAGAATAGGAATGTATGTCTTAATGTTTATACATTTGTAATAAAAGTTTAAAACATCCGTATTTTACATTAAATTGAAAATAAATGTGTGGTTCTGACCGGGACCTTAAAAGGCACTTTATAATGATAATGACCCATAACCAAAACAAACAAACAAACAAAAATAAAAGACTCAGAACTTACCCCTCTGTCATTGGAATAACATTTGACACTAGAATTATCTGATCTTTGTGAATAATCTGACCTCCATGTGCAGGTACAAGCGTCACGCTACAGCATGGATCTGGAGCAGTCCCAGAGCTCAGGGTCAGGCTCAGGGCTCCCTCTGCTGGTGAGATGTGCATGTTACACTTATGTTTGTTTTTTTTCTGCATTTATTGTTTTAATAGAAATGACGGCTGCTAACTTTTAATTAAATTGAATGTCTGCAAAGAATTGGAAAAAAAATTAAAAGTACTGAAAAAGCATAATAATGTTTCAATGGAGATTTTGTCCCACCGTGTCATTAAACTCAAGTATCTTTCATTTATGTTTGTATTACTAAAAATACTTTGAAAAACTTGCATTCTTGCAGTGAGGTGACTGTAACTTGGCCTGATAGTTTACATGTTTGATGCCAGACGAAGCAAAGACATCTCCATGGAGACAAACAGTGAGCTAGGGGAAGAAAAAGGAAACATTTATTCAGCGATATGTCGCGATACCACATTGCACAATTCTTGAATTGATTGAAAAATGTGGCTTTTTTTAAAATCACATTTTTCACAAAAATTCTGGAGTTACATTTACTGTTTTCATGACTTAAAAATAAATGCAATACGGTCGGGTGCTGCTGCCCTGCGACCCAGCCGGATAAAACGGAAGAAGACGGATAATGCGATACACTTTTGTGCTTTTGAAGGTGTATGTGATAATATTATTAGAAGTAATTATTGATAAATTGCAATATATTGTCCTTTGTTTTAGTGTTGGGTAGTGCTGTGGTCAAGGCCGCACTAATCAAGATCAAAACCAGTCTGAGACCACAGGGTCCTGAGACCAGGACCAGACCAAGACCTCTGAGGGTCGAGACCGAGACAAGACCGAGACTTTTAAAGGGCGAGTCTAAGATCGAGACTTTTAACGACCGAGACTTTTAAAGACCAAGACAAGACCGCGACTTTTAAAGGCAGAGAACAAGACAAGACCAAGACCTTTAAAGGGTGAGACCGAGACAAGACCAAGACCACTGCCCATCGAGATCAAATCAAGACCATCTTTGTAATTTCCTACATTTACTTGTATTTTACAGTTATTTTGGCACAAATATATCAATATTTTTATAAATCTAGCTCCATTTTATCTGGTAAATGTTCATTTAGCCCCCTTTTTTGGGACCTTGACCCACAGTTTGAGAACCCCTTCTTTAATCCCGCTTCCACTTTACACTTTACAGAAAACAACTTCAAAGTGAATCAAGACGGTTTTAACAAATTCATAACATTTACAGTTTAATTCTTATATTGGTTTCGCAGCGATATTTAGCAGCCGTAATGAAATATGATTGCACTTGTTGAAACCGAGAAAAAACCGAGACCCAGCGCCTTCGAGACCAACACAAGACTTAGTCCAAATGCGTTCGAGTCCGAGACGAGACCAAGGCCGTAAAAAAAAACAGTCTCGAGGCTTCACTTAACAGACCGTCCACAAGAAAAGTGACAGAATACCCCTTTAGGCACTGAATAGGCTGTTTTGTCTTGACCATGTTTCTGCGCTCGGTGCTCCAGGTGCAGAGGACCATCGCCAAGGACATCCAGATGGTGAAGCAGATCGGAAAAGGCCGGTACAGGGAGGTGTGGATGGGCCGGTGGAGAGGGGAGAAAGTGGCTGTCAAAGTGTTCTTCACCACGGAGGAGGCCAGCTGGTCCAGAGAGACCGAGATCTACCAGACGGTGCTCATGGGGCACCAGAACATCCTCGGTCAGAACCTCACGCTACACGTATCACACACGACCACCACAGACTGTACGGATACTTCATCAGCGTTCATTCATTAGGGTGTGACGCTAACTGAAAGCACCGCTCTGTCAGAAGCTCAAGTCAGACCTGAGCTTTATTTTAACACAGTGTGACCAGAAAGAGGTGAAATGATTCGACTCAGACAAACTTTACTGATCCACAAGGGAAATTATTTGGACCCAGAACCTCAAACATCACAATATAATATAATAACAAAGAGTAAAGATGTATTGGTGATAATAAATTCTATATAAGAAGCAAAAAAGAGCAAGAGAAGAGAAATAAGGCATAATTATATAAATGTATATGTACATGTCAACATAAAATTTAAAAATAAGTAATAAAATATAAAACAAAATAAAATATTAATATTAATATAAACAAGTCTTTCACACATAAAATTTTCAGTTAGTTACTCTCATCTTCAACAGAAGGATGAAATATTGCCTGATAAAAGTTGGCCGGGCTCTTACGTGTCAAACCCGTCCCTGCTCTCCCTTTAGGCTTCATCGCAGCCGACATTACAGGCGCCGGCTCCTGGACTCAGCTCTACCTCATCACAGACTACCACGAGAATGGCTCGCTCTACGACTACCTCAAGTCCACCACGCTGGACAGTCAGAGCATGCTCAGACTGGCGTACTCCTCGGTGTCCGGCCTGTGCCACCTCCACAACGAGATCTTTGGCATCCAGCGGAAACCCGCCATCGCCCACCGGGACCTGAAGAGCAAAAACATCCTGGTGAAGTGGGACGGGACCTGCTGCATCGCCGACCTGGGGCTGGCAGTCAAGTCATTCAGGTCAGGGCTGGAGGAGTGGGAAAATATGGTTGTGTATCATGTGTTTTGTGTATTTGAGCAAAAATTGTGCAGATAAATTGACAGTGAAACATCTCCACTGTGTATCTAATGTATTTGTAGCTAATGTCAGAGGTGTGTTTGCTTTGTTCACAGTGACACTAATGAGGTGTACATCCCGCCGAACACCCGGGTGGGGACAAAGCGCTACATGCCCCCGGAGGTCCTGGACGAGACCCTGAACCGGAACCACTTCCAGTCCTACATCTTGGCCGACATGTACAGCTTTGGACTCATTCTGTGGGAGATCGCGCGCCGCTGTGTCTCTGGAGGTACATGCGTGTTACACTCAGAATATGCGTTATATAATGTGATTTGACAGGTTCTAATGCATGATTATTCAGGGCTCCTGTTAGAATTTTCATCTTGGGGGTCCTAAATGCATAGGTTTTGTTTTAGGGGGTCCCAATCTTAATTTCAAGGGTCCCAAAACTCAATGAGAACCTGTAAAAACAAAATAATAATGGGCTCTTTAGAGAATATAGATTAAGTTCAGGCTGTAGGAGGCTACTAGGGGCCAATCCCATTTTTAATTTCTACCCCTACCCCTTGTCCCTTGAAACTGAACAACAAGGGGCAGGGGTAGAAAGTCAAACCCCTACGAATTGGGACGCCCCTTCAACAATCACATACGTCATCAGAAGTCTTTGCCAGCTTTTACGTAAGCTTACATAAGCACAGGGATAACTGTGATAAGTGTTAGAGTGGAATGACACGTAAAACATTGGAAGTAACTCAACCTGAGCTTCTCTAAGGGTTAAACCAATCATATCGCTTTCAAATACTTGGGTTACAGTATAGAAATGTTGAAACAACTGTGCAGCACGGACGCTCGCAATTCGGTCACAACTTTATTTCCATGTATCAACCGATCATGCAAGTCACAAATAATGTGACACTGCTCAGTACTAGCAGTGCTTTCGTGTGCATTTTATGAAGAAAACAACCATTACGGTTTGGAACAATGTTAAACTTAAGACAATACAGCAGTTATCACAAATTTTAAGGCATAAATAATGGAGAAAATACATTTGTGAACTTCTTTGGTCATTGCAGCAGCGATCTTGCCGGTGATTCACATTCTAAGAAATTGCTCATACCCCTCCGTTTGGAGTTTGCCTCTGAAAAATCTTGGTTTGAAGGGGTATATCGCCCTAACCCCTTTCCCCCACCCCTCTGCCATAACAGTAACTGGGACACCTCTACCCCTACACGTGAGCACGCAAAACAGTGGGGTAAGACCAAGGGGTGAAATGGGATTCAGCCATACAGCTGACATTACTAAGCTACGTGCATTTAAAAATTGCCTACCGTAAAATACCAAATAAGAGCCAGGTCTAATGGATTTTTACAAAACTACTGTGGTGAAATATGCAGAGGAAAACTCAGAAATGAGACGCTTTTTGTACAAGTTCTACACTGCAGCAGAATATTAATAAAAATCTTCTGCAAATAAATAAACTCAACTTTACAACAGCCACATCAGCCCGTTTGATCGTGTAATTCAGCTTTGCGCTCTTTTCCTTATGTCCCAGAAACAAAAGTTAAAACCGCTTGGCTCATTTGCATACAGCTCGCTAAGTTTGCATACCAAAGTGCATGTGTACACACTTCATGACAGCTCCACTAAATTCAGTACTACATACTATTTTTTCAGTCTAATAAAAGAAAATGCAATTATTTAATGTGCGGTCTGAAAAATCATATTTTTTCCAGAAAAAATCAGCAATGGTACGGCATTTCATGGTTCTGAGACGCTGCGTAATCAAAACCCACGGGCTTTGAGTTTCGGGCGTCCCAGTTGTGTTTCGCGCCTATTTCACCCGAGGTCTGCAGTTATCATGAGACCTGATTATTTATTTTCTTTCATGGAACTTTACTGTACTTATAACTGAATAAAAACCTGTAGTTTCCCAGACAGAACCTGAACGTTCGTCCTTCTGTTGTCGTCAGGGATCCTGGAGGAGTACCAGCTGCCGTACCATGACCTGGTGCCCACAGACCCGTCCTACGAAGACATGAGGGAGGTGGTCTGCATCAAGAAGCTCCGCCCCTCTTTCCCCAACCGCTGCACCAGTGATGAGGTGAGGACCTGTGCCCTTGAGCAAGACACCATCCACCATGTCCATATTAACCCTCGAAGACCCACGTTATCGTATACAATAACGTAGGTCTTGAATATGTTTTATATAACCGCGCAAAACTTTTGAACCGTAAAAGATAGAAACTTGTCAAGATGATCGACTCCTCTCGACTGTGTTTGCTTTTAGCTATTGAAAAAGTCGCTCCAAGTGGAGTTTATTCTTACATAAATGGCAAATTACGCATCTTGGTGTGCGTAATTGCTCATCCCTTTCTATTTTTATTTAAAGGTTTATTTCACTCAAAATGAACAAATCCAAATGTAATTAAAGCCGCAAGCGGCATCGAACGGCCCTCGCGGGCCGCGCATCGCACTTGGCCGACCCGACGCTCCCCCGGGTGGCGCTGACGCTCCCCCGGGTGGCGCTGATGAGCCTCTTGTCTCTGTGTGTTTGTGGCTTTGGGCTGAACTTGCCACCAAACACATAAAGTCCACACACACTGGAAATGCTGATGTGCCAACATAGACAAACATGGGCACTTTGGGACATCGCCATGGCAACACCGTGCAAAATACAACTTTGGCCCCCTGGACTTTTTTGTTCGGACTGACCTGAAGAATCACTGTGCCAAATTTCACGTTCTTGAATGAAACTAATAAGACGTTATATCACTTTGAAGAGTAAGAAATTGTTGAAATTTTCCCATAAGGATAACATGGAGGCTTTGGCGCATCGCCATGGCAACCCAGTGAAATATACCATATGGTTGTCATTGACTTTTTTGATCGGGATCACATGAAGAGTCATGGAGCCAAATTTAAGAATATTCTGTGAAAGTAAAACATTTTTCATGAATGGGAATTTCTCTCATCTTTCCCATTAGGATAACATTGGAGCTTCCGCGCATCACCATGGCAACACGGTTAAAAATACCATATGGTTTACATTGGCTTTTTTGATTGAGATGGCCCAAAGTAATTTTGTACAAAATTTGGTACATTTTCTAAAAACTAAAATTTTGATCGTCCATGCAAAATTTAATTGTGTCCTGCAGGGGGCGCTATCACACCATTTTTGCTCGTGTCACAATTAGTCGGCTTTGGCACAAAAGTTTTACAAGTGATTCAAATTTGAGCCCAATCGGACTTTGTATGGCCGAACGGGAGCAAATTTTGACGTTAGAAAATTGCCAAAAATCTGAACAAATTTTGCAGCTTCGCCGCGCGTAAACCGTGACAGTTATTTAAAAAATTCAGCTATCGTTTGATGCCCCACTTCTCTAGTTGATGTGCGCCGATTTTGACCCCTGTGGGTGAAGCGCCTTCAGAGGAGTTCGTTCAAATGCGACGTGAGCGAAAATGCTGACTCAGCAGCTTTTTTATTTCAATCCAAGATGGCCGCCTTCTGGTTTGTCAGGGGGCGTGGCCATAATAATATTTTTTTTCTCTTTTCACATGAGGAATGTCTGTACCGAATTTCGTGACTGTATGACAAACTTTACGTCAGGATGTCTCCCATAGGCGCAATGTATTTTGACTTTTGCAGGTGGCGCTGTCGCGCCACTTTTTTATAACCATACATGCAACATATATTTTATCAAATTTTTCGCCACTTCTGAATTTTGGGCAAAATTTGGTGAGTTTTTGAGCGTGTTCAGGGGGTCAAATTAGAGCTCAAAGAGCAGAAGAAAAAAGAATTAAAGCCGCAAGCGGCATCGAACGGCCCTCGCGGGCCGCGCGTCGCACTCGGCCGACCCGACGCTCCCCCGGGTGGCGCTGATGAGCCTCTTGTCTCTGTGTGTTTGTGGCTTTGGGCTGAA
Organism: Odontamblyopus rebecca; assembly: GCA_030686955.1. Lineage (NCBI taxonomy): Eukaryota > Metazoa > Chordata > Actinopteri > Gobiiformes > Gobiidae > Odontamblyopus > Odontamblyopus rebecca. Next base: position 26,800,499 of record CM060657.1, read on the forward strand.
CTTGCCACCAAACACATAAAGTCCACACACACTGGAGATCCTGATGTGTTAACATTGACGAATATGGGCACTTTGGGACATCGCCATGGCAACACCGTCCAAAATACAACTTTGGCCCCCTGGACTTTTTTGTTCAGGCTGACTTGAAGAATCACTGTGCCAAATTTCATGTTCTTCAATAAAACTATTAAGCCGTTCTATGACTTTGAAATGTAAGAAATTGTAGAAATTTTCCCATAAGGATAACATGGAGGCTTTGGCGCATTGCTATGGCAACCCTGTGAAATATACAATATGGTTGTCATTGACTTTTTTGATCGGGATGACATGAAGAGTCATTGTGCCAAATTTGAGAATATTCTGTGAAAGTAAAATATTTTTCATGAATGGGAATTTATCTGATATTTCCCATTAGGATAACATTGGAGCTTCCGCGCATCACCATGGCAACACGGTTAAAAATACCATATGGTTTACATTGGCTTTTTTGATTGAGATGGCCCAAAGTAATTTTGTACAAAATTTGGTACATTTTCTAAAAACTAAAATTTTGACCATCCATGCAAAATTTTGTGGTGTTCTGTAGGGGGCGCTATCACACCATTTTCGCTCGTGTCACAATTAGTCGGCTTTGGCACAAAAGTTTTACAAGTGATTCAAATTTGAGCCCAATCGGACTTTGTATGGCCGAACGGGAGCAAATTTTGACGTTAGAAAATTGCAAAAAATCTGAACAAATTTTGCAGCTTCGCCGTGCCAGAACCGTGACAGTTATTTTTAAAATTCAGCTATCGTTTGATGCCCCACTTCTCTAGTTGACGTACAACAATTTTCACCCCTGTGGGTGAAGCGCCTTCAGAGGAGTTCGTTCAAATGCGACGTGAGCGAAAATGCTGACTCGGCAACTTTTTTATTTCAATCCAAGATGGCTGCCTTCTGGTTTGTCAGGGGGCGTGGCCATAATAATATGTTTTTTCTGTTTTCACATGAGGAATGTCTGTACCGAATTTCGTGACTGTACGACAAACTTTACGTCAGGATGTCTCCCATAGGCGCAATGTATTTTGACTTTTGCAGGTGGCGCTGTCGCGCCACTTTTTTATACCCATACATGCAATATATATTTTATCAAATTTTTCGCCACTTCTGAATTTTGGGCAAAATTTGGTGAGTTTTTGAGCGTGTTCAGGGGGTCAAATTAGAGCTCAAAGAGCAGAAGAAAAAAGAATAAACAATTAAAGCCGCAAGCGGCATCGAACGGCCCTCGCGGGCCGCGCGTCGCACTCGGCCGACCCGACGCTCCCCCGGGTGGCGCCGACGCTCACCCGGGTGGCGCTGATGAGCCTCTTGTCTCTGTGTGTTTGTGGCTTTGGGCTGAACTTGTCACTAAACACAAAGTCCACAGACACTGGAAATGCTGCTGTGCCAACATAGACCAACATGGGCACTTTGGGACATCGCCATGGCAACACCGTGCAAAATACAACTTTGGCCCCCGGACTTTTTGTTCGGACTGACCTGAAGAATCACTGTGCCAAATTTCACGTTCTTCAATAAAACTATGAAGCCGTTATATCACTTTGAAAAGTAAGAAATTGTTGAATTTTTCCCATAAGGATAACATGGAGGCTTTGGCGCATCGCCATGGCAACCCTGTGCAATATACCATATGGTTGTCATTGACTTTTTTGATCGGGATGACATGAAGAGTCATTGAGCCAAATATGAGAATATTCTGTGAAAGTAAAATATTTTTCATGAATGGGATTTTTTCTGATCTTTTCCATTAGGATAACATTGGAGCTTTCGCACATCACCATGGCAACACGGTTAAAAATACCATATGGTTTACATTGGCTTTTTTGATTGAGAAGGCCCAAAGTAATTTTGTACAAAATTTGGTACATTTTCTAAAAACTAAAATTTTGACCATCCATGCAAAATTTAATTCTGTCCTGCAGGGGGCGCTATCACACCATTTTTGCTCGTGTCACAATTTGTCGGCTTTGGCACGAAAGTTTTACAAGTGATTCAAATTTGAGCCCAAACGGACTTTGTATGGCCGAACGGGAGCAAATTTTGACGTTAGAAAATTGCAAAAAATCTGAACAAATTTTGCAGGTTCGCCGCACGTAAACCGTGACAGTTATTTTAACAATTCAGCTATCGTTTGATGCCCCACTTCTCTAGTTGATGTACGCCGATTTTGACCCCTGTAGGTGAAGCGCCTTCAGAGGAGTTCGTTCAAATGCGACGTGAGCGAAAATGCTGACTCGGCAACTTTTTATTTCAATCCAAGATGGCCGCCTTCTGGTTTGTCAGGGGCGTGGCCATAATAACATTTTTTTCTGTTTTCACATGAAGAATGTCTGTACCGAATTTCGTGACTGTACGACAAACTTTACGTCAGGATGTCTCCCATAGGCGCAATGTATTTTGACTTTTGCAGGTGGCGCTGCCGCTTACTTTTTTATGCCCACACATGCAACATATATTTTATCAAATTTTTCGCCACTTCTGAATTTTGGGCAAAATTTGGTGAGTTTTTGAGCGTGTTCAGGGGGTCAAATTAGAGCTCAAAGAGCAGAAGAAAAAAGAATAAAAATTAAAGCCGCAAGCGGCATCGAACGGCCCTCGCGGGCCGCGCGTCGCACTTGGCCGACCCGACGCTCCCCCGGGTGGCGCTGACGCTCCCCCGGGTGGCGCTGATGAGCCTCTTGTCTCTGTGTGTTTGCGGCTTTGGGCTGAACTTGTCACCAAACACATAAAGTCCACAGACACTGGAAATGCTGATGTGCCAACATAGACAAACATGGACACTTTGGGACATCGCTATGGCAACACCGTGCAAAATACAACTTTGGCCCCCTGGACTTTTTTGTTTGGACTGACCTGAAGAATCACTGTGCCAAATTTCATGTTCTTCAATAAAACTATTAAGCCGTTCTATGACTTTGAAATGTAAGAAATTGTATAAATTTTCTCATAAGGATAACATGGAGGCTTTGGCGCATTGCCATGGCAACCCAGTGAAATGTACCATATGGTTGTCATTGACTTTTTTGATCGGGATGACATGAAGAGTCATTGTGCCAAATTTGAGAATATTCTGTGAAAGTAAAATATTTTTCATGAATGGGAATTTATCTGATATTTCACATTAGGATAACATTGGAGCTTCCGCGCATCACCATGGCAACACGGTTAAAAATACCATATGGTTTACATTGGCTTTTTTGATTGAGATGGCCCAAAGTAATTTTGGGGCAAATTTGGTACATTTTAGAAAAACTAAAATTTGGCCCTCCATGCAAAATTTTGTGGTGTTCTGTAGGGGGCGCTATCAGACCATTTTCGCACGTGTCACAATTAGTCGGCTTTGGCACAAAAGTTTTACAAGTGATTAAAATTTGAGTTGAATCGGACTTTGTATGGCCGAACGGGAGCAAATTTTGACGTTAGAAAATTGCAAAAAATCGGAACAAAATTTGCAGGTTCGCCGCGCGTAAACCGTGACAGTTATTTTAAAAATTCAGCTATCGTTTGATGCCCCACTTCTCTAGTTGATGTACGACGATTTTCACCCCAGTGGGTGAAGCGCCTTCAGAGGAGTTCGTTCAAATGCGACGTGAGCGAAAATGCTGACTCGGCAACTTTTTTAATTAAATCCAAGATGGCTGCCTTCTGGTTTGTCAGGGGGCGTGGCCATAATAATATTTTTTTTCTGTCTTGACATGAGGAATGTCTGTACCGAATTTCGTGACTGTACGACAAACTTTACGTCGGGACATCTCCCATAGGCGCAATGTATTTTGACTTTTGCAGGTGGCGCTGTCGCGCCACTTTTTTATACCCATACATGCAATATATATTTTATCAAATTTTTCGCCACTTCTGAATTTTGGGCAAAATTTGGTGAGTTTTTGAGCGTGTTCAGGGGGTCAAATTAGAGCTCAAAGAGCAGAAGAAAAAAGAATAAATAAAAAAAAAAAAAATAATAATAATAATAATTTTAGCAAAAACAATATATCCTTTTACATAGGAAAGACATATTATACATTTTTTGAAAGCTCTCGAGCTTCCCCACGTCACCGTGGGGTCATTGGTGAATGACGGGCGCTTACGCGCCCGTCATTCACCATCTCGTCGGGGTCCGCCATTGACCCCCCATTGATTTCCATTCATTTTAGCAGCTGTAAATATGGCCCATGCCTTCGGCATGGGGGCTTGGATACAGCTTGATGTCAGGAGTGTGTTTTAGGGAGAGAAGCGCTTCGCGCTACTTTTGTCAACATTGAGTGAATGGGCTTCGCCCATTCACTCAATGTTGACGATGACTTGTTAGCAAGAACAAATATGCATGTCCCATGCCTTCGGCATGGGTTGCTAGGATACTGCTGTTCACGGTGAGAGCGAGGTAGTGACGAAGTTCAGCGCTTCGCGCTGAACTTCGTAAGACAGTTAGCAACGATGATGCCTGGGCTTCGCCCAGGCATCATCGTTGCGGAAGCAATAGGCCCTACGCCCTGTAGGGGCTCGGGCCTAATAAATAAATTAAAGCCGCAAGCGGCATCGAACGGCCCTCGCGGGCCGCGCGTCGCACTCGGCCGACCCGACGCTCCCCCGGGTGGCGCTGATGAGCCTCTTGTCTCTGTGTGTTTGTGGCTTTGGGCTGAACTTGCCACCAAACACATAAAGTCCACACACACTGGAGATACTGATGTGTTAACATTGACGAACATGCGAAGTTTGGGACATCGCCATGGCAACACCGTGCAAAATACAACTTTGGCCCCTCGGACTTTTTTGTTCAGGCTGACTTGAAGAATCACTGTGCCAAATTTCACGTTCTTGAATGAAACTAATAAGACGCTATATCACTTTGAAAAGTAAGAAATTGTAGAAATTTTCCCATAAGGATAACATGGAGGATTTGGCGCATCGCCATGGCAACCCAGTGAAATATACCATATGGTTGTCATTGACTTTTTTGATCGGGATGACATAAAGAGTCATTGTGCCAAATATGAGAATATTCTGTGAAAGTAAAATATTTTTCATGAATGGGAATTTATCGCATCTTTCCCATTAGGATAACATTGGAGTTTTCGCGCATCACCATGGCAACACGGTTAAAAATACGATATGGTTTACATTGGCTTTTTTGATTGAGATGGCCCAAAGTAATTTTGTACAAAATTTGGTACATTTTAGAAAAAGTAAAATTTGGCCCTCCATGCAAAATTTTGTGGTGTTCTGTAGGGGGCGCTATCACACCATTTTTGCTCGTGTCACAATTAGTCGGCTTTGGCACAAAAGTTTTACAAGTGATTAAAATTTGAGTTGAATCGGACTTTGTATGGCCGAACGGGAGCAAATTTTGACATTTGAAAATTGCAAAAAATCCGAACAAATTTTGCAGGTTCGCCGCACGTAAACCGTGACAGTTATTAAAAAAATTCAGCTATCGTTTGATGCCCCACTTCTCTAGTTGATGTACGCCGATTTTGACCCCAGTGGGTGAAGCGCCTTCAGAGGAGTTCGTTCAAATGCGACGTGAGCGAAAATGCTGACTCAGCAACTTTTTTATTTCAATCCAAGATGGCTGCCTTCTGGTTTGTCAGGGGGCGTGGCCATAATAATTTTTTTTTTTCTGTCTTCACATGAGGAATGTCTGTACCGAATTTCGTGACTGTACGACAAACTTTACGTCGGGACGTCTCCCATAGGCGCAATGTCTTTTGACTTTTGCAGGTGGCGCTGTCCCAGATTTTTATACCCATACATGCAACATATATTTTATCAAATTTTTCACCACATCTGAATTTTGGGCAAAATTTGGTGAGTTTTTGAGCGTGTTCAGGGGGTCAAATTAGAGCTCAAAGAGCAGAAGAAAAAAGAATAAATAAAAATAAATAAACAAATAAAAATAATAATAATTTTAGCAAAAACAATATATCCTTTTACATAGGAAACGCATATTATACATTTTTTGAAAGCTCTCGAGCTTCCCCACGTCACCGTGGGGTCATTGGTGACTGACGGGCGCTTACGCGCCCGTCATTCACCATCTCGTCAGTCCGCCATTGACCCCCATTGATTTCCATTCATTTTAGCAGCTGTAAAGATGGCCCATGCCTACGGCATGGGGGCTTGGATACAGCTTCATGTCAGGAGTGTTTTTGGGGGAAAGGAGGCGCCGCGCTACTGTTGTCAACAGTGAGTGAATGGGCTTCGCCCATTCACTCAATGTTGACGATGACTTGTTAGCAAGAACAAATATGCATGTCCCATGCCTTCGGCATGGGTTGCTAGGATACTGCTGTTCACGGTGAGAGCGATCGAGGGACGAAGTTCAGCGCTTCGCGCTGAACTTCGTAAGACAGTTAGCAACGATGATGCCTGGGCTTCGCCCAGGCATCATCGCTATGAGTAATAGGCCCTACGCCCTGTAGGGGCTCGGGCCTAAATAATAATAATTTTAGCAAAAACAATATATCCTTTTACATAGGAAAGACATATTATACATTTTTTGAAAGCTCTCGAGCTTCCCCACGTCACCGTGGGGTCATTGGTGAATGACGGGCGCTTACGCGCCCGTCATTCACCATCTCGTCGGGGTCCGCCATTGACCCCCCATTGATTTCCATTCATTTTAGCAGCTATAAATATGGCCCATGCCTTCGGCATGGGGGCTTGGATACAGCTTCATGTCAGGAGTGTTTTTGGGGGACAGGAGGCGCTTCGCGCTACTTTTGTCAACATTGAGTGAATGGGCTTCGCCCATTCACTCAATGTTGACGATGACTTGTTAGCAAGAACAAATATGGATGTCCCATGCCTTCGGCATGGGTTGCTAGGATACTGCTGTTCACGGTGAGAGCGATCGAGGGACGAAGTTCAGCGCTTCGCGCTGAACTTCGTAAGACAGTTAGCAACGATGATGCCTGGGCTTCGCCCAGGCATCATCGTTGCGGAAGCAATAGGCCCTACGCCCTGTAGGGGCTCGGGCCTAATTAAAGCTGCAAGCGGCATCGAACGGCCCTCGCGGGCCGCGCGTCGCACTCGGCCGACCCGATGCTCCCCCGGGTGGCGCTGATGCTCCCTCGGGTGGCGTTGATGAGCCTCTTGTCTCTGTGTGTTTGTGGCTTTGGGCTGAACTTGCCACCAAACACATAAAGTCCACACACACTGGAGATGCTGATGTGTTAACATTGACAAATATGGTCACTTTGGGACATCGCCATGGCAACACCGTGCAAAATACAACTTTGGCCCCCCGGACTTTTTTGTTCGGACTGACCTGAAGAATCACTGTGCCAAATTTCACGTTCTTGAATGAAACTAATAAGACGTTATATCACTTTGAAAAGTAAGAAATTGTTGAAATTTTCCCATAAGGATAACATGGAGGCTTTGGCGCATCGCCATGGCAACCCAGTGAAATATAGCATATGGTTGTCATTGACTTTTTTGATCGGGATGACATGAAGAGTCATTGAGCCAAATATGAGAATATTCAGTGAAAGTAAAATATTTGTCATGAATGGGAATTTATCTGATATTTCCCATTAGGATAACATTGGAGCTTTTGGGCATCACCATGGCAACACGGTTAAAAATATCATATGGTTTACATTGGCTTTTTTGATTGAGATGACCTAAAGTAATTTTGGGGCAAATTTGGTACATTTTGGAAAAACTAAAATTTGGCCCTCCATGCAAAATTTTATTGTGTCCTGCAGGGGGCGCTATCACACCATTTTTGCTCGTGTCACAATTAGTCGGCTTTGGCACAAAAGTTTTACAAGTGATTCAAATTTGAGCCCAATCGGACTTTGTATGGCCGAACGGGAGCAAATTTTGACGTTAGAAAATTGTCAAAAATCGGAACAAATTTTGCAGCTTCGCCGCGCGTAAACCGTGATAGTTATTTTTAAAATTCAGCTATCGTTTGATGCCCCACTTCTCTAGTTGATGTACAACAATTTTCACCCTGTGGGTGAAGCGCCTTCAGAGGAGTTCGTTCAAATGCGACGTGAGCGAAAATGCTGACTCAGCAACTTTTTTATTTCAATCCAAGATGGCCGCCTTCTGGTTTGTCAGGGGGCGTGGCCATAATAATATTTTTTTTCTGTCTTGACATGAGGAATGTCTGTACCGAATTTCGTGACTGTACGACAAACTTTACGTCGGGACGTCTCCCATAGGCGCAATGTATTTTGACTTTTGCAGGTGGCGCTGTCGCGCCACTTTTTTATGCCCACACATGCAACATATATTTTATCAAATTTTTCGCCACTTCTGAATTTTGGGCAAAATTTGGTGAGTTTTTGAGCGTGTTCAGGGGGTCAAATTAGAGCTCAAAGAGCAGAAGAAAAAAGAATAATAAACAAATAAAAAAAATAATAATAATTTTAGCAAAAACAATATATCCTTTTACATAGGAAAGACATATTATACATTTTTTGAAAGCTCTCGAGCTTCCCCACGTCACCGTGGGGTCATTGGTGAATGACGGGCGCTTACGCGCCCGTCATTCACCATCTCGTCGGGGTCCGCCATTGACCCCCCATTGATTTCCATTCATTTTAGCAGCTATAAATATGGGCCATGCCTTCGGCATGGGGGCTTGGATACAGCTTGATGTCAGGAGTGTGTTTTGGGAACAGAAGGCGCTTCGCGCTACTTTTGTCAACATTGAGTGAATGGGCTTCGCCCATTCACTCAATGTTGACGATGACTTGTTAGCAAGAACAAATATGCATGTCCCATGCCTTCGGCATGGGTTGCTAGGATACTGCTGTTCACGGTGAGTGCGATCGAGGGACGAAGTTCAGCGCTTCGCGCTGAACTTCGTAAGACAGTTAGCAACGATGATGCCTGGGCTTCGCCCAGGCATCATCGTTGCGGAAGCAATAGGCCCTACGCCCTGTAGGGGCTCGGGCCTAATAATAATTTTAGCAAAAACAATATATCCTTTTACATAGGAAACGCATATTATACATTTTTTGAAAGCTCTCGAGCTTCCCCACGTCACCGTGGGGTCATTGGTGAACGACGGGTCATTGGTGAACATTGAGTGAATGGGCTTCGCCCATTCACTCAATGTTGACGATGACTTGTTAGCAAGAACAAATATGGATGTCCCATGCCTTCGGCATGGGTTGCTAGGATACTGCTGTTCACGGTGAGAGCGATCGAGGTACGAAGTTCAGCGCGAACAACGATGATGCCTGGGCTTCGCCCAGGCATCATCGTTGCGGAAGCAATAGGCCCTACGCCCTGTACTGGCTCGGGCCTAAAAATCCAGGCGAGGAGAAATGTACTAAAATTGCCCTCAGGTCTTCACGGGTTAAAAGACTTGATTATTACACTCCCTGTGTCTCTGTGTCCGCAGTGTCTGAGGCAGATCAGGAAGCTGATGACCAAGTGCTGGGCCCATAACCCGGCCTCCAGACTCACCGCTCTGAGGGTCAAAAGGATACTGGCCAAGATGTCCGAGTCTCAGGACATCAAAGTGTGAGGGGTTCTCTGACCCAAAGGACATCAAAGGGGTTTACTGACCCTCAGGACTTCAGGGTCTGTGGCGTTCAATGACCGCAGGACATTTGTGTATCTCAGGACGCCCTCTGGTGGCAGCAGCAGTTCAGACAGACCCGGGTGGAACCTGCAGAGTTCTGGGGCTGTAGTTCCTCTGGAGGTGCTGCTGTGACCAGAGAGACTCACACGCTGCAGAAAAGATCTACACAATTTAGACGGGCTTCAGTTAAGAAAATATGTCCATTTTCTTCTTCATTTTGACCAGTTTGGTTCTGTTTGTTATCCTGTTTTTTGGACTCTCTCTCTATTATTGATTTAACCTTTTCACGATGTTTGTGAATGAAGAATTCCTCTGTCCTGGCTCGTGCTGGTAGGAGCGGTTTAGACCAGTCACTGTTTGGGTGGAGTTAACAGTGAAGAAACCAAAACCATTAGTTAAGATCTGACTAGTTTCATGTTAGAATAATTATGTATATTATCCCATATTTGTCTTAATCATGTGTTAGATATTTGTGTATTTGCAATAATCTCTTTTGTGCTTCCAAACTGGGTGCAGTACTTTTCCACTTCTGTGCAGCTGAAGGCTGGAGCCAGGCTTATCAGACTATGACACGGGAGCTGTCTGATTTTGGCAAAACATGAACTGAATGTGCTCAAACTCCAGCGTATTCTCCGCACTCAGCCTACTGTCCAACCTTGATCAATAATGCATAATCATATTTTATTATATTTATCATATCTTGGTATTGCTGCTGTTTCCCCCCCCCCTTCCTTTAGAGCAGCGATACCCATTGTAACCAGGGCCATCCTAATGTAAATAAAAGTGAGGAGACGGCGGGCCGTGCTCCAGAGCGGGTTGGAGAGTGTATCTCTGAGCACGTCTCAATCCGTTCTCCTCGCGAGTAAAACTAAATAATCTCTCTTGTCTTTCTTCTCTGAATGTTTTAGAGCATTATTTTTCTAAGCGCACTTTTTCACGGTTTGTCCGTAGCACACGAATAACGCCTTCCTTTCCTGTTTCTTTGATGCCCTCTCACAGCCACAGGCTTTGGCCTACAGAGCTCAAACTCACATCACTATTGTGTGATCCCGGCCTGAGTGTGATGAAACATGAAATCTGATAAAACTGAACTCTATTGCGCCACCTAGCACCTACCATATACGTGAAATGTCAATATTTTCGGATTTGTACCAAATTTGGGAATTACATTCTATTCATGATTACAAGCAAAAAAAGATATATTATGGCCCTGGGTCATTTTTCACGATTGCCCAGCAGGAGTGCCAAGACGACTAACAAATATTTAAAGGCTCACTATGTAATTTTTCTGGTGGACGAGCTGTCGGGAGGAGAGTGTGTCATGCCAGGGTGGTCGCAAGTCCTGGGCGGTCGCCTGGGAGGGGCGTGTGCGCCGGGGCGAGGGCCATCATTGCCGCCAGCGGCTTTAATTTAATTTATTTTTTTGGTTATTTCTTTACATTCTGCTGCTACCTCAGTCAGTCAAATTAGTTAACTTAATTAAATGTAATTTTGCAGGGCTTCCTAATATAATAGGGTGCATAGATGGGACCCACATTCCCATCACTGCACCTACAGAGAATGAGGCGGATTATGTTAACAGAAAATCTTTTCACAGCATCAATGTACAGCTATATGATCTATAATCTTAAAAAATATGTAGGCTGTATGAAAATGTAGGCTACAGTACAATACAACTAACTCATGTCATTCTCTGCACTGTGAAGATCATATCCGATGCAACCTACATTACAAATGTAGAAGCCAAGTGGCCTGGCTCTGTCCATGATTCTCGGATCTACAGGGAGTCTAGTCTGAGCAACAGACTTGCACGTGGTAAGGAAGCTGAAGCTTTGTACAAATGTTCTTTGTCTCTTTTTAAATGCACTCAAATGTATCCTCTATAATTAAAGGGGAGTTTAATGGCTACCTATTAGGGGATCGAGGCTACCCATGCCAGCCCACTCTGTTGACCCCTGACCCTGACCCTGAGCCGGGGCCCCAACAGCGTTTTAATGTGGCCCACTGCAGGACTAGAGCCCGGGTTGAGTTGACCATTGGCCTACTCAAATCCCGGTTCCAGTGCCTGCACAAGCTCAGGGTCACTCCAGAGAGGGCATGTGACATCATTGTGGCCTGTGTTGTTCTCCATAATATTGCAGTTATTAGGGGAGAGCAACACCCTGCTGTACAAATCAATGACCCAGAGGATGACCACCCCATCCACTCAGAGTTGATTAACCTCATTCATATCACCTGTTCTGGAACTGAAAACTCAGGGTTTCCCGTCTCAGGGTAAGTCAACCCAGAGCTCATGGTTAAACTCAGAGTATGTTTGAACCCGCTTTCTGGAACAGGCCCCAGGTGATATGAATGAGGTTAATCAACTCTGAGTAGGTTTACCTCGAGTTACGCGCGTGCACGACTACTATAAAAAGCCATAGTCAATGGATCCCCGAAACCATGAGCGTCACCATGACAACTACGAAAAAGCGATCCACCTACTTCAGCCCGCTTGAGCTCGAAGTCCTAATGGAGGCATACGCGGAGAAAGAACATATTTTCCAGCGTAAATCAAACACCGCTGCAGCGGCAAAGGAGAGAGAGGCGCGTGGGAAGAAATTGCAGCCTGAGTCAATGCGTGAGTTTAAATTGTTTAATTAAGTTAACATTCAACTGTAAGATTATCGCTTATTTGCTGAGTTAAATAGGAATAAAATCTGATTTTCGTTTAGGTGCAATCCAACAGGGGAGAGAAGAACTTGGAAGCAGCTAAAAATGAAATATAAAAATATCGTACAAAGGGGCAAGGCATGTTTTTTTTTTTTTAAATGCCTTAGGTTGTTAAAGTAAATGTTAATTCAGTGGCTACTTCAAATAGTAATGCTAATTATTAACAAAATGCTGTTTAAACATGCCCTCCCACTTAAAGTAAATGAAAACTTTATTTGTTTAGCCTATACATTTATAGTTTAATAGGCTGCATTTGAAATGTGACTGTGCACATGACAAAAAATCATCTGAGTTCTGCTCAGCCAACAGAAAGAAGGGAGAGGCCAAAAAGATGAGGACGAGTTTGACCGAGGCTGAGGTGAGGCCCTCAGCCAAAACGCTCCCCGGCCAGTGGCTGAGGGCCCTGGGGGAAGCTCTTCTGAGCCCAGCACCCCCATGGACACAAGTGCCTACATCAGATGCAAGTATACACTTCTGTCTGCATTTAATCAAATAAAATAAGACCAATAGATATATCCTATTTTATTCACCCAACAGTTGAGGATGGTGTCCTCTGCCTGGTGCAGCCTCCCCACCCAATACAACACCCTGCAGCTGTAACTATTCCATACTCAGATCCTGCCTCAGGTGGTAGTTGAAAGTACTGAAACAGTCTCTCTCTCTCTATCACAGGAGGAGGAAGAGGAGGAGGAGACGCTGACTGCTGTCTCAGGAATAGATCCAGAGGGGCCAACTGAAGTATGTGTTAATATGATGTGAAGTTACTGCAGAGCCATGAGGCCCATTCACATTTCTTTACACTGTTGAGTGAAATATAGTTTCATGTACACTGAAGTGATGAGTGGACAAAAGACTACGTACATTTTTATGTTTCAACAGGACATGGCTGGGCATCATGAGCAGCTCCATCAAGTTCAGCCGCACAGCTTCATACAGTGAGATTTTCCTGTGAAATCTGTATGTAGAACTGCAGCACTTAAATGTTGTGCATATGTTTCACAGTTACCAGCCAAAGAGTTGTACAGGGTGCACCTGATAAAGAAAATTAAAAAAACAGAAAAGGAAATGACCTATCTAGATCTGCAGATAAGGAAGGCAGATCTGGAAATTCAGTTACTGGAACGCCAGTTGAGGTGGTGCATTGGTGAAATGGAGGAATATGTTAATAATTGGAACTATTATAAATCCTAACTGTTGCTTTTGTACTGTAGGGAATAAAGATGAACCAAATCACATTTGAATATGTGTTTTATTTTCAAAAGTAGTTCCTACAAATGAGGTCTCTCACAGTTCTGGCCATCCTCTGGGTCATTGATTTGTACAGCAGGGTGTTGCTCTCCCCTAATAACTGCAATATTATGGAGAACAACACAGGCCACAATGATGTCACATGCCCTCTCTGGAGTGACCCTGAGCTTGTGCAGGCACTGGAACCGGGATTTGAGTAGGCCAATGGTCATCTCAACCCGGGCTCTAGTCCTGCAGTGGGCCACATTAAAACGCTGTTGGGGCCCCGGCTCAGGGTCAGGGTCAGGGGTCAACAGAGTGGGCTGGCATGGGTAGCCTCGATCCCCTAATAGGTAGCCATTAAACTCCCCTGTAATTATAGAGGACACATTTGAGTGCATTTAAAAAGAGACAAAGAACATTTGTACAAAGCTTCAGCTTCCTTACCACGTGCAAGTCTGTTGGTCAGACTAGACTCCCTGTAGATCCGAGAATCATGGACAGAGCCAGGCCACTTGGCTTCTACATTTGTAATGTAGGTTGCATCGGATATGATCTTCACAGTGCAGAGAATGACATGAGTTAGTTGTATTGTACTGTAGCCTACATTTTCATACAGCCTACATATTTTTTTAAGATTATAGATCATATAGCTGTACATTGATGCTGTGAAAAGATTTTCTGTTAACATAATCCGCCTCATTCTCTGTAGGTGCAGTGATGGGAATGTGGGTCCCATCTATGCACCCTATTATATTAGGAAGCCCTGCAAAATTACATTTAATTAAGTTAACTAATCTGACTGACTGAGGTAGCAGCAGAATGTAAAGAAATAACCAAAAAAATAAATTAAATGAATAGGCCTATATTATTTCTACATCAATTACCTGCAATCCTGTGGAATTCCTCCTTGATGTTGCGGGTGGGTTTGTGTCCGGGGAACACCACCATCACCGGCAACAGGCGTTTCAGTGCCAGGGTCACTTTCCTCACCGCTCTGTGTGGCCTTGCCATAGTGCTCCGCGTCGCCAATATTGTACAGAAAACTCCCGTTTGCATAAAAACGTAGCGCGATGCACAGGATTTGAAGGGAAGTGAGCGCACGTCCGCGGTGGGTGAAGTTTGTAATATGAGGCCGGAGGAGACTTTCAAGATAAATGATACCGTTTGATGAAAAGCGGTAGCGCTCAAACAGATATTCATCTGGAAATGACAGAATATCCAGCCTGGGCCGAAAGATTGTCTCGCGGCGCAAAGCGTTTCGAATAATTTGTGCTTCCATGTCTATTGGGTTTGGGAGGAATGGACAAGCCATGTTGTGTCAAAGCGATTTTCATGCGAGAGGAGCGGAAAAACTCAGGGTTATTTCAAGTAAACCTGCCCCCGAGCAGGTTATGTTCACAGAGTCTGTTACCGCGGTGACTGACTCAGTGTTTCAGTTACGGCGCTTTCTGGAACAGAAAACCCAGACTTTCCCTCACCTCGGAAACTTACTCAGAGTTTTCACATAACCCGCTTTCTGGAGCAGGCCCCTGGTTTAGTCCTGCTTTAGTCCTATTATAGCCCTGGTTTATTCCAGCTTTAGCCCTGGTTTAGTCCTTGTTTATGCCTGATTTAGTCCTTGTTTAGTCCCAGTTTAGTCCTTGTTTAGTCCCGGTTTAGTCCTTGTTTAGTCCCAGTTTAGTCCTTGTTTATGCCTGGTTTAGTCCTTGTTTATACCTGGTTTAGTTCTTGTTTAGTCCCGGTTTAGTCCTGAATCTGGATTGCAATCGCTTTATCTTAGTCCTGATATTATTCTTGATTTCTATCTGTCTAGATTTAGTTTAGTCCTGGTACAGTTCTAGATTAGTACCAAGACAATAAGTCATGCTAATTTAAAACTGGATTTCAATGGACCTGGTTCAGACCTGGTTTCGTTGGGTGCAGTATAAATTTAGTTTAACCATATTTGGAGTGCTGTATGTCGATTCTTCTTTTTGTATTTCAACAGCTTACACTCTGAAGTGTTTTACTTGTGTTGACTCATCTTGCCTTCAAATGCAATGCCCAGCTGAAAAAAATCAATGTGGAGCAATTAGAGCGATCACATATCAAGGTGAGGGTACAGTTTTCAGCTTGTTGTGAACTATAAAAGCAGGACATAAAAAATTTAAACTTGTGTTTTGCAGGAAATTCACAGATTCTGGATATCACAAGCAAATCCTGTTTGGCTACTCAACAGTGTTTTCAGGGGTCCGTAAACTTTGGAGTAGCCAGAACTGTTGTTACCGGTTATTGCTGCAATTCAGACTCGTGCAACGACAAAAGTATTCCAGGTACATGCTTCTAAGGTTTAAAAAAGTTGAATTTGGTGTATAAGTGGCCCTGATCACATTGTAAAAATGAATGTCTTTTCTATTTTATCTCCAAAATCTAAAAACCAACCACCAAGAAAAAAAACTCTACTATCTCTGGAAAATAAATATAGTATATTATAATGTGTTATAGTAGTAGGTCTATTTTTGTGTGTTTTCATTATTGATTGATTGCTTTCAGATTGCAGAAAGTAAATGTAAAATATGTAAATTACATATTTTAATGTATTACAAATAAGAGTGGGAGGTATTACTCATTTATTCCCACCTCTCATCTTGTCACTGTACTATAAAAAAACATTTATTCTATAAACTAAAAATCTGTATAAAAATGTGTAAACTAACATGTGATTCTAATTGTGAACTAAAGATCCACCAAAACCTAAACCCAATGGAAAGAAGTGCTACCGCTGTGATGGGAACGCTAACTGCACTGGAACTCTAAACTGTGACGGGGACGAGGACCGGTGCGTCAAAGCATCAGGTAAACCATTATCTGGTTACAAAGGACTTACAGACTCCGCAGTGAACAAACTGGTGATGTTGGTGATGTTGTACTCCCAGATGGGGGCAAGAAACAGTTTTCATATTCATTAAACTGTATTTTGTGACGAAATATCAAAAAAACAAAACAAAACAGAAATATTGAACCTGATCATTTCCATCAGTCACTCGACCCAAGAGCTCACTTTATTACAACAGAAATCTGCCTTTTAACACTGATTTTAACAGCCCCCATTTGTATTATATATTATTGGCCTATAGAATTTTGTGATGATGAAACCCACCAATAGTCTATATACACGATATTATAATCTACTTTACTCCTGAACACAGAGCCAATAGATCTGATCTAGTCTAACAGAAATACAAACTTAAGTTACAGTGTATTTAAGCAATGAATCATTTGGAAATAAAGTGAGTAAACAATGTGTTGTTCAATTATATTTGTAGTGACAGTAGGAGGGGAAACAAAGACCATGAAGGGCTGCGCTACCAAGAGTGTGTGTGTGTCCAGCAACATGGACATCCCAGGCTTCAGCGGCACAATCAGCTGCTGTGAGGGAGACTACTGTAACAGTGCTAAAGGTGTAAGTGCTAGTCTCCTGGTACTAGCCACAATGCTAATGTCAATCTATTTTCTTTCTAGTTAATTAAACCAATTAAGACAATTGCAAGTCGCAGCAATGTGATATGTTCTGTCTTCTGTTTTGTTGGCTGCAACAATAGTAGCTGCATGTTTAAACAAGCAGTGGTCTAAATGTGTTGTTAAATAAATACCCTTTATGCTTTGTCTTGCCTTTGTAGTAAATAGGTGATACTGTTTTCTACTCATAACAGTCATAATGTAAACTATTTCACAAGAGCTGAATAAAGTTGCAAATGTGGATTTGTGGTCACTTAACATCTGTGTTTCTCGTGCATGTGTTTGTCTTGAGGAGTATGCTGAGATAATGTGCTTGTTTAAAGCATTTTAATCCATGTTAGCAGTAATACATAATGCCAGATTAAGCAATAGCTGTACATAACAAGTGCAATGCTGCCTTTTCAAAGATTTGTACCACAGGGATCCTGAAAACATAATATAGCCTAATTATATTACTTAACATATTATACTGTATTCTAGGGATGCACCACTCCAGGTTTTTCTGTTTCGTTACCCAACAGTAACAGAGGGTAGAGACAGAAAATATTATTTATTTCATTTAAACACTTTAAGTATTTTAAATAAAATGATAGTCTTGTGGTCATTACTTACCACATAGCTGATTAGCCCTGAGCAAGGTTTTGAACTTTTAACACAAATTTATTTGGGAAAAATTTATGAGAAATTTAGTTCTGAAACCAGGGTATGGGTGCACACAGGCCCGGCCCTAACCATTTTGACACCCTAGGCAAGATTTCAGGTGGCGCCCCTTGGATTGCAAAAAAAATAAATAAAAATACTGCCAGAGTACAGATACTCACAAGAAATCAAACAGTTCATAGTGACGATGTTTTAGACAGTGGAGGATTTTATCCCCCATCGCCGATTTTTGCGCTCGGCGCCCCCTAGTGGAGCGGCGGCGCCCTTAGCATTTGCCTATGTTGCCTAATGGGGGGGCCGGCCCTGGGTGCACATGTCTGTTATTGTCTGATATCTGTGGGTTTGGTAAATGCTGTTTAGTAACTGTGGTGTTGCATAAAGGGTTGCCTTGCACTAATGTGACTGTAAAGCTGAGTCTGTGTTCATGCTTGATCTCTGTGAAGAAGAATAACCTATAATGATGCTGCTTGGTGCATTTGAAGATTTGCAGAAAGCTGAATATAGACTGTTTTACTTGAAAAGGCACTTTTTTGAAGGTTCTTCTACAAGACTTTTAAACACAAATAGAATAAAACAAACAGGATAAACAAAATCCAAATGTAGTTTGAAATGTTTTGTAACTACAGAAATGCTTTATAAAAATACAAATCTAAAATGGGGCCAACATTTGCCAGTAAATCATCCTATAACACCAATTTATAGCCCAAAATGGGATATCAGCTGAACCAATATCAAAATCAAAATTGAAATCAAAATAATATCAATATCGTCAAGATACCAGTACTGTTTCGGTGCTTTCCTTGTCACAGCACGACTTAAGGAGTGGGAAGAGTGGGAGGTGCCTCAGCTGATCTCTTTCAGGGTACGGGCGCCTCTGCAGACACTGGTTCAAACAAAGCCATTTCATTTCACCAAAGAGGCAGTTTATCACATGGAGGCCTACAACAGTGGACACTCACGTCTGAGGAGAAGGGCAGCGTAGTTTATGTATGGCTGGGTTTGGAGCAGCACTGCTTCTAGAAGACATTACAACAAAAAGGATAGCAACTCCTTATTTATAGATGTCATATTTTCTACTTATGTTGGTAAAACAACATGTGTCTGATCATATAGCTTTGCTACTGCCTTTGCATTTACAGTCGTGAGCTTTTATTAGCATATTCATCCAGAAACACCATTTGTCACAAAACCATCTATGTTAATTATGGGTAGCAAAGGTGTTTTGTTGGAAATTGGAGCAAAGGAGTTTCAGCTTATGCATTTTTTGTGAATGCAACATTTGTCACACAAAAGGTTAGTTTCCTTACTGACTGTGTACGTGCTTACGATTTGTTTTTCACTTGCTCATTTGAGTTCCTCTTTTGCCATACAACACGACCATCACCTCTTCTGCAAAGTAACAAGATTTTTACTGAACACCTTGGTAATTAATTCTATAAGATGGTATAAGGTCCGTACCTGGAGAATCTTTGCCAAAATGACCTCCTATGTGAAAAACAAAACAAAAATAATGCAAGAATTATAAACCTCAATGACTGGAGAAAGTAAAATTTGTGGTCATACCGCTTTTCAGGCCTTGGAGGTCTCAGACTTGCTTCTTTAGTCCTAAAATCACAATTAACAAGTTTCTGGGTTATTATATAATGGAACAATTTATGTTTTGGGAAATTACATTGTACCTGTTCAGTCTTTCAAACAGCGACCTCCTGTGGATTCCAAATTTTATAATAATAATAATAATGCATCAGTTTTATATAGCGCTTTTCTGGACACTCAAAGACGCTTTACAGAGCATTATTCATTCACTCCAGACCCGGTGGTGGTAAACTACTATTGTAGCCACAGCTGCCCTGGGGCAGACTGACGGAAGTGAGGCTGCCAATCTGCGCCATCAGTCCCTCCGACCACCACCATCACTCACGCACACACCTCTTTCATACTAGGCAATGTGGGTGATGTGCCTTGCCTAAGGACACAACGACAGTTTTTTTGCAACTGGCGCCCCACTGTGGCACCTGGAATTCCTTGTGGTCTCCCATCCAAGTACTAACCAGGCCCGGCCCTGCTTAGCTTCTGAGATCTGACGGGTTCAGGCTTTGACGAGCCGGTATGGCCACCATATTTTAAACAATTAGCAAAAAACAGATGCATTTATTTAATCATAATACAAAACCTGCCTTTTTTCAGGGCGAGGTGGAGGTCTGAGTGAGTCATCCACTTTTCTCCTGTTAATGAATCAATATTTTTTATTTAGAGAAGCCGTTTAACATATTGTTTGAAACAGAAATCAGATATTTCTTTACCTGTTTTTGCACATAAACACTCCAAACACCACAGCTAATATTATGGCTATGAGGACAAGAGATGAGACTGGAGCAACTATAGGAATGGACCTTCTCATCTGGTGAATCAGAGAACCTGGAGACAAAATATTTAAAGGTAAGGATCATTGGTGTGAGGAAATGAAGAACAAAATAACTCTACTTAGGTACAATTTTAGGCATCTGTACTTCACACTGTTTACCTTTACTTCACTGCATTTGAGAGCAAGTATCTATACCTTTTCACTCTTTTACTTGAAAGAACATTCATAAATGAGTACATCAATGCTTTTACTTAAAGAAAATGGTTCTTGTATCTCACCCTTAACAGAATAGAATTGAGAACTTCTTCCACCACTGGTAATGATGGAAAATACTGTATGTTTATGTATTTTTAATAACCTTTAACAATGAAGTGCCTTGTCTTGGATTCCTGTTTGTTCCTCCAGAAGTTAGCTGTGCATGTCACACTTTTTTGCCCATCTCCATTAGGTACAATAAAGGAGATGTTGGAGGTGGTTTCCCAGACTCCAATTTTCATAGCCGTGTGTGTAACGTCATTGGTCAGAGGTGCAATGCTCCACACAAACTCCGGGGCGCGTGTTGGACATGTGTGAGTCACTGAGCAAGAAACTGTCATAATAGATCCAGCTGTAGCTTCTGGTAAAGGTTTTGTCATCACAGGTTTTTCTGGGGATGCTGTGAAAAGTGAAAGAAATATAATGAAATGTTTGTTTTGCATTTTATGGTTTTATGGTTTATTTTTTCCATAGAGGAGAAAGCAGGCGGTACTAGACATAGACAATGCTCAATATTCAGCCTTGTACACAATAAATGTCTGTGTAAAATCTCTATTAATAATATTAAACTTGCACCTTTACATGTCTTTCACCCATAATCTGGCAAAGTGTTGTTTAAGTGTTTGTTAACATCCTATCTTGGACCAGCCATGTAACCCCCAGCATTGCCTAGTCAGTCAATGGCGCAGACTGGCAGCCTTTCTATATAAATCAAATGTTATTATTAAGATTATATTATACTGTAAAATAGTAGAGTCCATGTCCCTATGTCGGTGTTTAAAATTGCACTCCTGAACAAATAAAAACAAGCAAACTGAAGCCTAATCAAAGATAATAAATGCATGAAAAATGATGAACAAACTTCAGAAGTCAATTACTGAAAAGAAAATTCGGTATTGATAGAAAATGTGAAATCTGTTCTTACCGTTCATGAGCACAAACGCACAGCTGTTGTTGAATCTGTATTTTGTGCTTCCTTTTTCAGCCATGAAGCAAAATGGCCCATTGTCAAAGGGCTTGATATCATCGATCTCCAGGGAGCAGTCACCATTGTGCAGGCTGCCCACCATCCGAGTGCGGTCCTTGAAGTGATCGGTGATTTGGCTGCGTCCGTTATGATAAACCACACTGCCAGATTGTTTAACCCAGATCCCTCGTGTGAGAAGTAAGTCCTGGGGATTTTCGTAGCTGCAGGGGATGACCACACAAGACCCTGACAGGGCTTGCACTCTGAATGGGACCCTGGCTGGAAGAGCTGCAAACATAAAATGCAGGTATTTCATGTTTGCAAATCTGAAAACTTAGCATCAAACTCCAATAACAATAAGAAGAAAGAATAATCCAATAGAGGAGATTCTGTCACACTAACTTGAAACTATAAAAGTATTGTCTAAAAATGTGCACTGTGCAGTTTTTCTGGTAAAGGGTATGCCACCTGCTTGTCTCTGTTGAGAGGTTATTGCTTTGCTTAGAATGTTTCACAGTGTGGTATTAAATGTATCAAACTCTATGGAGACATGTAGGTGGCACCTCCAGGCCAATTAACAGAGCTGGGGTCTCATTTACAAATCTTCACGTGGAATTCTTACTAAACGTGTACATTCAGACAAAACAGGAACTTCCTCAAGCTTGTTCACTTCTCTCAGAGCACAGACGTCACTGCCTTCAGGTAACCGCATCTCCTTTTTTCTCTGTTTCTTCTTATAAATCTCATACGCAACATGGAAAATCATGTATGTGACATTTTTGGACATACGCACAGTTTATAAATGAGGCTCCAGATCTGTGGAGAGGTGACCACTCTCACAGTAACAGTTATGTTTTTGAGCAATTTTGAGCAATAAAACACATGTAATTAAAGAATTGCTAAATAGATGAGTTTAATTCTGATTCAAGGTAAAGGTAATAATATTTCTATGCAGACAAGCAGATGGTCCATCACCAGAAAAGTTACATATAGTGCATTTTTAAGAACAAATTGTACGTTTTTGGTATGAATCATTTGAAGTTTCTGATGGATGAATAAAGTGAATAAAGTTTTTGTTTATATTTTACCATACTTTAATTTCTTAAAACTTACTGCCATCTTCAAATGAGTATTCAGGCCTCTCATATCCTTTAAAATGTCAAAAGAATTTTCAATTATTTACAAGTAAATGCAATTTATGACATTTAGTTTATTTAAGCAAAACTTACTTGTAATATGAAGGGCTTCTGTGTCTGACGTCTCACCACCTCGGAATTGAGCAGTACATGTTAAAGCTTTACCGTCATCTTTCATAGAGCCAATGAAGGTGATGTTTGAAACTGTGCGGTAAGTATTTTTAGAGATTTGTCTGGTGTCTGTTTTATTCTGCATATTTGCAAAGTTCCACACAATATCTGGAGTATTTTTCTTGCACTTGTAGTCAACTGAACACACGACATACTTGGCCATTCCTTCTGTGAGATTTTCTGGCTTCTCAATCATTGTAATCTCCTCATATGGGCCTGCACAAATATGAGTGTTATTATTCAATCCATGTTAATTTCACATTTTAAAATTCAGGTTTCACTGACTGATAAAAACTAGATATTCCTCTGGCTTTTCTGTAGGTCATCGTTAAAAGAAGAATACAAATGTGTGCAGTACATTCAAAAGTAAAAAAAAAGTATGTAAAAACATTTAAATAACATTTAAAACTATTCAAAGTGTAGGAAGGGTTGGAATTTATGATCTACTGTCCCGTCAAGTTACTAAATGTTCGGTCCCTATTGCCCCCTGCTGGTTGAAGTAGCACAGTACCTCAGCATAACCCATAATAATACAATACCTAATCAAATGTCAAAGCAATATAATGTAAACTAATTCATACAAATAAATGCATTTTTAAAAATAATTAATTAAATTATACGATTTTAAAATATTCTTACATTCAACATTTAATTCTGTCTCACTGGTGGCTTTCTGACCTCCGGGATATGACACTGTGCACCTCACTCTCTGATCATCCTCTGACACAGTCCAGACTCGTTCGACTCTTTGCTCCCAAAGCCCATCAGACAACATGGTGTGCCAAGTGTTATCCTCTCCACTGACCCCAGACACAGCCAGGCTGGGAGGGGCAGAGATACAGGAGTGCTGTACACTGCAGGACACTCTGCTCTGCTCCCCGAACTTCAGGATCCCAATGAGACTCAGCTTGGGTTCTTTGGCATGATCTTTAACATAAACAAAGGCTGTAAATTACATTAGGGCTGGGCAATATAATCATAACAACTGAATAGTGCTCTCATCCCTATGACACTATGCGATATTGTTGGTATCATATTGTGATCTAAGTATCTTACCATAGTTTTAGCCTTTAAACTTTAACTTTAAATCTGATCGAGAAATTGCACTGCTGTTCTGGACCAAGGCCACTAACCCCCAGCTCAGGCTTTATTATTTTGGCCTACGTCTTCAGAACAATGGACGCATTCCCAGGCTGAACTAAACTAGACTGTAATGGACAACATCAGCACAATATTGGGTGCTAGGTCCTGTACTAATAGACTTTAAAGCAGCTCTGCTTGTGCACAAGTCTCTCCATGGCCTAGCTCCAAAGTACATCTGTGACATGTTAGTGTCGTATGGACCATCTCGTACTCTGAGGACCTCAGGGAACGGCCTCCTGCAAGTGCCCAGAGTCAGGACTAAATTCAGGGAGTCAGCATTTCAGACTCATGCAGCTAAAACCTGGAACAGTCTCCCTGAACATGTAAAACAGGCCTCTACTCTGACTCTGTTTAAATTCAGGCTAAAAACGGTTCTGTTTAGCTGTGCATATGACTGAAAGGTTTTCATTTTCCATTCCGTGCTCTACTCTTCTCTCTAATTCTTTCTAATCTAATGTTGCATCTCTATTTTAAAATTTTATGATGATTATTTATGTTTTAATTTGTTTGTATTATGATTTTAAAGTATTTCTTATTCTGTAAAGCACTTTGAATTACTTTGTGTACAAATTGTGCTATACAAATAAACTCGTCTTGCCTTGCCTAATAGTAAATTAACTTCTGCGTTATAACACATCTGAGAAACTTGCCATATGAATCACCCCCCCTAATTCTTATACAACATTCAGAAGAATAAAAGTAAAGGGAATAATTCTAACCTGAAACAATGATCTGAGTGGTTTGGTCATAAAATGAGTGCCCTATAGTGTGGTAGGAGGTTATGGGGTTCTTGTCCACCCACGGGTACACTCTGTCCAGGCTGTGGGACACCTGTAGTCTCTCAATTTTCAGGGTGCAGTTTCCATCTTTCACCGACCCAATCAAACTTGTTCTGCTGCTGTATTTACTGACTGCCCCTTGGTTGGGGCTATAAACAGGGGAGTATCCTTTGCTGTCATATAAGTACCATATGACCTTTGGGTCAGTGGGCCGGGAGTGACGGTAAGTGAAAGTGCAGGGGACAATAACACAGGAACCTGCCATCCCCGAGACACTGCTGGGAGCGCTGAAGGACCATCCAAGGGACATCATGTTTCCTGTAAGAATCAATGCAAGACAAAGATCGTTATGTAATTGCGCTAAAATCTATTTAATTTATTCTCAAAATCTCAACCAATGGCATAATAGCATATTAGTATTATTGTTGGCAAAGGTTTTACAACTTACTTTTAACACGCAGTGAGATACTTGCTTCCTGCCTTTGACCCCCTGTAAAGGCTGCATAGCATGTGAGAGATTTCCCATGATCCTTAGCAGCAGATGTGAATTTCAGCATAGATATGGTTTTCCACTGAGCCTTCCCACTGCTGCTCGTCTGGGTGGAGGCCTCCATGCTGCCATAGTTCCAGGTCAGGGTTGGTTTGTTCTGTGCACAAGTATATGAGGCTGTGCATGTCACTTTAGAGGGAACTCCCTCCAGGAACTCTTCAGTCGTAGATGTGATGGACAAAGGTGAGAGAGGGCCTGGAATACAACAATTTACAGTGATAGACTAGGATAGGCTAAATGTTAAGGCTAGGATTTGAACATATACTTACATTCAACATTTAATTCTGTCTCACTGGTGGCTTTCTGACCCCCGGGATATGACACTGTGCACCTCACTCTCTGATCATCCTCTGACACAGTCCAGACTCGTTCGACTCTTTGCTCCCAAAGCCCATCAGACAACATGGTGTGCCGAGTGTTATCCTCTCCACTGACCCCAGACACAGCCAGGCTGGGAGGGGCAGAGATACAGGAGTGCTGTACACTGCAGGACACTCTGCTCTGCTCCCCGACCCTCAGGATCCCAATGAGGCTAAGCTCAGGTTCTTTGGCATGATCTGCAAAAAATAAAACATGTATTGCTAAAACTGGCATTGGATCTACTATGAATTAAGACTGTGCCATATAATTATCAAATTGTGATCTGATCCAATTTTGGTGATATAATTGTAATTCAGTGCCTCTCGGTTTAAGCATTTCTAAACACATACTGTGTCATGTCATGGCATCAATGTCAAACCATGTGAAATTTCAGAATCAGCAGAATAATGTAAAAATAATGTAATATATTTTAATTCTATGCCACCCACACCTAATTTAACATTTAAATAAATAAGTAAACATTTCTAACCTGAAACTATGATCTGTGTAGTTTTGTCGTAAAACGAATGCCCTGTGGTGTGGTAGGAGGTTATGGGGTTCTTGTCCACCCACGGGTACACTCTGTCCAGGCTGTGGGACACCTGCAGTCTCTCAATTTTCAGGGTGCAGTTTCCATCTTTCACCGACCCAATCAAACTTGTTCTGCTGCTGTATTTACTGACTGCCCCTTGGTTGGGGCTATAAACAGGGGAGTATCCTTTGCTGTCATATAAGTACCATATGACCTTTGGGTCAGTGGGCCGGGAGTGACGGTAAGTAAAAGTGCAGGGGACAATAACACAGGAACCTGCCATCCCCGAGACACTGCTGGGAGCGCTGAAGGACCATCCAAGGGACATCATGTTTCCTGTAAGAATCAACCCAAGACGGAGATAAATCTATTTTATGTATTCTCAAACCAATGGCAATATTAGGTAAGAATGCCACAAACTGATGGGGAATCTAGTCTTGTGCCAAGTGAATATGAAATGAGCTTGTCTTCCCTCAAAAAATCAAATAAAAAAATACATGTCCCATATGCATGCACATTTGAACAGTCAGTGGAATGAGTGAAGCCTGTGTGAAAGTGCATTAAAATTATCAGATTTTTTTTTGCACAAATTCCAAACTGTCCAAGCAAAATTTGCACATTTGGAATATTTTTAAAATTTTGAACTTACAGATCTTCCTGCCCTCAACAAGGAGATCTGTTGTTAATCTTCCTGCCTTTAACATACTCAATGTGAAAGAATGGGTTTTGGTGCATTTGTGCCCCTTACAGATTGAAACTAACTTTTATCTGAGGAGCAATGAATATATGTAGTATCTGAAACTTTGTACAAAATTCAGTTTTGGTATCCTAATCAGAAAAGTAAATGAGACCCATGTCTTATTTCTTATGGTGTTGACGTAGCAAGTTAACTTACTTTTAACACGCAGTGAGATACTTGCTTCCTGCCTTTGACCCCCTGTAAAGGCTGCATAACATGTGAGATCTTTCCCATGATCTTTAGCAGCAGATATGAATTTCACTGTGGATATGGTTTTCCACTGAGCCTTCCCACTGCTGCTCATGTGGGTGGAGGCCTCCATGCTGCCATAGTTCCAGGTCAGGGTTGGGTTGTTCTGTGCACAAGTATATGAGGCTGTGCATGTCACTTTAGAGGGAACTCCCTCCAGGAACTCTTCAGTCGTAGATGTGATGGACAGAGGTGAGAAAGTGCCTGGATTACAACAAAATCAACAAAGTACAGTGAAAAATATGTTAAATATAGAAAAACAGAAAAGACAATAAATCTTTTTTTTTTGTCTTCAAAGTG
This sequence comes from Odontamblyopus rebecca, assembly GCA_030686955.1. NCBI lineage: Eukaryota > Metazoa > Chordata > Actinopteri > Gobiiformes > Gobiidae > Odontamblyopus > Odontamblyopus rebecca. The sequence continues at coordinate 26,827,728 of CM060657.1, forward strand.
ATGTCAATTCAAGAAGTCTATTGAAAATATTAGGCACAAACACTGTCAGTTAGTTCTGAGACTGCCTCTGCTCTTTGCATCACTAACCTCTCCAAAATCCATCAAACACTTCACATCCCATGGCTAATTGGTAATTCTTACCCATGGGATGTAACATAGCAGGCCGATGCAGTGGCAAGGTTTTCACACCATCACAAATAATAATTACTGTGTAAATATTGAATTACAATGACTTTATCAAACTACTGACTGATTCCCGGTTGGCTATTAGTCTATAGGTCTACATGGCCTACATGCACTAACACCTACACTTAGCATTGAGCGTCTGAGTTGTCTTCTCTGTAGCGCCCCCTTTATATTTAACCACACACTCTACAGTCTGTTGGTCTCTCTCCACAAACATGATGGTGCTGAGGGTGGTTTTGGATGTGCCGTCAGTAAGCCTGGTTTGGTGCAGGGAGTAGTCCTTCAGCGGGATGTTGAGGCTCAGGGAGGGAGGATAGGAGTGGCATGTGTGGTAGACGATACACTGCACAGTCACGTACTGCCCCACCTTCATGTCCCCGATCACCATCAGGTCTGGCTTCTTTGCTCTGTCTTAAAATGTAAGAATGCGACAAAAAATATAATTGACTACTGACTACTTCTGGTTGATGAGGAATTCATGGATTCAGAATATGTGGAATACTGTATCAGATTCAGGCCTGCTGTGGGTGGGGTGGTGAGTTGAAGCCACCTGCAGTTTCACACAACATTAGTTTAATGTGCGCGGGTTAACCAATTTTTTTGGGTCGTGTCAGAAAAAGCTGCCTCGTGTGTCAGACTGAATAAAGAGTCTGTCACCCACTTGGCTGTCCGTACCGTCCCAAAAAAATCCTGCAGGCGCCCCTGTATAGTATTAAATCATTTGAATCACCAAGCCTCTTCAAACTATTTTTAAATAGAAAACTTTGTGATCTTTGGGAACAAGGACCAAGAACAAGAAACAAAAGAAATAAGCTTTTCCCCTTAAATGACATCTAAACTAAAACATAAAATACCGTACCCACAACTTCGATGGTGACAGTTGTGTCGTAAAAGACGTAGGTGCCTGAGCCCACATTCTCAGGGTCGACCCAGGGGTAGAGGATTTGTCTGTGGTGGGACCAGGTGATGGGGTAGATCTGCAGGGTGCAGCTCCTTCTATCAGTGAAGACGTGTGTCTTTCCTTTAAAGATAGGTATAACATTGCCCGGGTACCAGCCGTCATAAACCAGAGGATAGCCTCGTTTCTTGTACTGGTACCACACCACACGTTTTGGGTTGACAGGAGGATTCTGGTAATAGTCAAAGCTGCAGGGGATGACCAGGCAGGAGCCCTCCAGAGCAACTATGTGACGAGGCATTTGCACATGCCAAGCCAAACAGCAGATGCAGAAACATCCTAGAACAAGATGGTTAAGATGGATCATGTGAACAGACAGCTGAGTCTAAGTGTTAGGAGAGGCCTACCAGTAATACAAAACTTCAGGAGGAAGTGGAGTCCAAGCATAACTGGTGCGATGGACCTAAAATGAAAAATGACCCCAAAGAGACAACTTATGAAAGGATGATACGTCACAAAATGCTAATGAGGGGATAATGTGCCATTTATATGAAATCTGCTCCTCTACTACTGGTAAGGTAAGATAACTTTATTTATACAGCGCTTTTCACAGACACATGTCCCCAAAGACACGTTACAGAGCATTATTAACAGAGCATTTTTCATTTACTCCAGCCCCGGTGGTGTAAGCTACTGTAGTAGCCACAGCTGCCCTGGGGCAGACTGACCGAAGCGCGGCTGCCAGGCCAATCGGCGCCATCAGTCCCTCCGACCACCACCATCACTCACACACCACTTTCACACCTACTGTGCATGTTTTGGGTTGATGGGGGAAACCAGAGGAACCCCGGAGGAACCCCATCTAGATACAGGGAGAACATGCAAACTCCACAAAGGCACGGGTGAGCCAGGGATCAAACCCAGAACCTTCTTGCTAGCCACTCAGCCACCGTGCCATCAGCACTACTACAAAACTACTACAAAAACTGTTTCCAAAAGTATATTTTTCTTTTAATTATATATTTTGATGCTGATACCTTTGGAGAGTAAAGTTAAACAGTGTCACTGTAAATGAACCATGAAAACAATATCAACAGCAGTTAATGGAATTTCTGAACATTGTAGCTCTGTAGTTCTGTATTTCTCTGTAGTTTTGTTAGTCTAAAAAGGCATAGGAATATGTCATGTAAAAAAACTGTTCAGGCACTGGTATACCCAGAAAAATAGAAATGTGTGAAAGAAAGTTAGTTTTCTTTCATGGTATAAATAATTGTGATAATGGTGTAATCAAAAAACCCATCACCAAGAACAAACTTCTTACACGATCATTAAAATTATATCATCAGCATGTTCTCAAAGACAGAGCACCATTGATTATAAACATGTTCATTAAAACACCCACAGACATTAAATAAATAAAATAAGAAATTAAAAAGCCAAATGAATCAAACTACTAAAACTCACCCAACTCCTGTAAGTCAGTTCCTCTCAAGGTTTTACACAGATGTGTTCACAAAGCATGATTCCTGCTTTCTATTTATTTCTATTAGGACACTCCCTTTACCCACTTAGTCAAACCACATTTACATGTTTTACTTTTTCAGTTTTAGTTTATTAATTTACACAACATTTATTAATATGAGATTTTAAAATATACATTTCGATTACTAACTAATCATACAACAATTATAATAACGTATATATTCATAAGTGTATAAAGTATATATTTTCAAAGACATCTCACAATTGATTAAAATGCAACTGACCAAATATACTTCAAAGCTAACAGATTAATCGCTGTTTTGCCAAAACATTTTTTTTTATTAAATAAATAAATAAAAATGAAGCAATGTTTCCTGAAAAGTCTTTTGTGTTTGGTTTATGGAAGAGTTATTATCTTAATATTGATTTATTGGATATGGACAAAGCAATGAACAAACCAATGGTGTTACTGCTGAAAAAATGCAGATTTTCTACATCAACATATAGCTATTGCTTATTTTCTTTCTCAACTTTTTTGAAAATGTACAAAACATGTTTCAAAACCTTTCAGAGGTTTCCATAGATGGTCAGATCAGCCGTATTCATGTAATCGTCATCATCGTCCTGCACAAGAAATGTATAGTTATAGAATAGAAATCAAGAGAAACATAGAAAGGAATACTCATTACTGTACCTTATTGAAGGGGCATGCTTTTGGCTTACTATTTCCCATCAGTGCCATAAGCAAAATACAGTTGTTAAAATAAAATACATAATGTTTTTATATAGAAAGTTTAAATATTTGTTGTACCTTTTTGGAGATGGAAAACGAGGCTTTGAAGGTTTAGTGTCACAGTTGTTTTGAGGCCTGTAGAGAATATAGTCAGTTATGAAGAGATGACCTTTAACCGTTTAATATGATTTTAATAAAACAATTACATGTGTATTACATCCAAAGTTACATATAATTTTACCTGGTTATTTGAAATTAGTTTATATAAAAATAAATGTTGCACCTGGAAAGTTTTTATTGGCTAAACTTCTCCAAAACACTGATAACTTATTATACATTTTCACCATCTGCCCACAGCTTCACAGAAATAAAAAGAGAAGTAAAACTTGAGGCAAATGAAATAAATGGAACTTCAGTGAGGCGTACAAGGCATTTAACTAAAAAAATACACATTAATATTGTCTTGCCTATGTCCAGAATGGATTTCTCTTGGACTTCGGATCCTAGGGGAAAAAATGGCATTAAAATGACTTATTTGAACAGTTAAAGATGACACTATATAACTACACTTATTACCTCCGAGACAGCCTGGACAGCCGATTGAACATACTATTGGAAACATCAAAGAAAAGAAAAACTCAATAAAAACCTTTCACTTCTTTTTAGGTTACTTTATAGGCTTTATATACTTACGTGCCCTCTTGACTTTGTAGCTCTTCAATGCGTCTCCTAAATCAGAAACAACATACTATAAATTTCTGTGACCACCAGGATGGCTTCTACATAAGAACTAGTAAATTTACTTTTGCTGTACAAAAGTGACACTAGGAGTTTTTACTTTCGTCATTGCTTTATGTGCCTATTTCAAATCCGAATATGCCGTTGTTTAACCTTTCTAAATGATAAATGAAGCGCTTCTAAAATATATCTTCTGACTTACTTGTATTTTTTCACCGTTAGGAAACACAGTCCTCCAAAAATGGCTGCTAAACCAATAGCCACAGTGACAGGGATGATGATGTGGTTGTAGTTTTCCATGCCTACAATAATAACATTAATATTAGTATTTTCATAATTCTTAAATGAAGCTGCAACTCTCTCACTGAATCCACTAAATTACAGAATTTGATCGTGGGGCTAAATCTTAATTAAATCAAGTCATTTAGCTATTTGTGGACTTGCATAGTAGTTTCTTTGGGCCTACATAGAGATGTGGGCAACTTAATATCTATTGTTAACATGCACGTTTTTGTGATGCGACTGGATATTGATGTGACATTTGAGGATATGTATAAAAAATGTTGAGTATTGTATTAATGTTACGTTTGACATAGAGAGTCATTTTCTTGAAAGACGTCTTCCCTCCTTCGAAGAGAGCCGTACAGGTGACCTCCTTGTGGTCATCTTTTTCTGCAGGGATGAATGTCAGGACAGAACTGACTTCCCAAACTCCTTTGTGTACTTCCCTGTGGCTCTCAGTGATCTCGTCCTCTGACCTGCTCCATGTGAGCTTGGGTTTGAAGGTGGGACAGGTATGAGTAACGAAGCAGCTGATGCTGAAGGGACGGCCTTCAACAGGGACTTTGGATATCAGGGATGGGGCCACCGGGCTGGCTACAAGAGGAGACAGTTTTTAACATAGTTAAGAAGGAGTAATGCTGTAAACTACTGCAGGTCACACTTAGATTAACCCTTTAAGGGCTTTGGTGGACACCAAAATATTCTGGCCCTGTTGTATTTAACTGATATAGTTTGTGTAAACGTTACTATTCACATTCATAGAGTTTCCTTCTGGATGTTTCTTATAAATACCATAATCAACAGCATTATTGCAAAGCATGATTGAAGCATTATTGCAATTATTTTAACAAGCCTGTGTCCACTGATTTCAGAATGATGAATTTGAACAATTTTAAAAAGACTATTGTCATAGCAATTAACCATTAAATACTAAAGATATATTTGAATGGCACCATATGACAGGAAACTAAAACCCACAAGTAGCAGACTGATAATCAAACAAAGATGGATGATCCCTAAAGTAATTATATTCTAAAGAAAGTTTATTTTTATAAGCCCAATGATGCTATTTTTGAATTATGTTCTGTATTATGTAGTTATACACAGGGCTTATAATTCACGCATTCCTCATTCTCAACTATTTGGCTTTACCCATTACAACCTCCTTTTAGTCAGTACTTAATCATGCTTTGTTACTGCTCAATATAAGTTATAATTAACCCATTAGTAGCTTGACTTACACAGCATGTTTAGTGTCACACAGTCCTCCATAAAAGAGAACTTGTCTGTAGTTTTGGTGTCCGTTTCAGTTCGGGCCAGTTCGATGCGGAAACAGAAGGGCCCGTTATCGTGGTCTTTGATCTTTGTGATTTCTAGTGTGCAGTTGCCTTTGCCCAGCTCTCCTAGGAGGCGGGTGCGGCCCCTAAAGTTCTCCAGAACCCTGGTGTTGTCCTCATTATAGACGAGCTGCTCCCGGTCTTTGGAGCGATGCCATTGGCCCCTCAGTCTGGAGGTGGGCAGGTGTTCCTTTGGGTGACTGAAGGAACATGGCACTACCACACAAGAGCTGACCAACGCCTCCAGGTTTTTCACCACTGAAGCTGTCCACGCTTCACAGACAGGAGCACTCAAAACTGTCCGGGTGAAATTAAATAAACAAATTGATTGCTTAGTTAAATTTGTAGCACATGTAGCTTTAATACTAGCTTTAAAGGTGCACTATGTGACTTTTTCTGGTGCAGGGTCTACCATCTGATTGTCTCCATGGAGATGTTATTGCTTTGCTTGGTTTGTTCCACTCATCAATAAGCCTCTAAAAACAGATGACAAATCCTCCAGAAAAGTTACATAAATCACCTTTAAATTATTATTGCCATGTTTATTTTTCAGTGTTATTTCTCAGTATTATTTTATATTGCTAAAAATGTACTAAAATGTATTAAAACCTTGTAATTGTTATTAGTTAAACTACATAGTAAAAGGTGACAGATAATAAACTTTTTGATATTGGCATATATTTGTAGTGATGTAAATAGATAATTGAACTATGGCCAGCAAAAGCAAAACAAAACAAAACAAAAAACAAAGAAACATGTTATACTAATATAATATAATATATAGTATATAATCAATAAGGCCTTTCTTTCCTTCTTTGCTGAGGGCATGTACTCTAGAAGCACTTTTCAAATATATTTTTTCTACTACTTCAATCTTTTATGCAATGTAAATCACTTACCTCCTATGAGAAGATAAAGTTTAAGGAAGATCTCTTCAGTCATTTTTATTTTCATGTCTCTACACAGCAAAATGCTACAAAATAAAAGCACAAGGTTTTGCTAAGCAAAGGTGACACATAACTATTGAATGATGTAAAGTAAAGCTTTTATGTCATTAGGTTCTTACCAGTTGAAGTGACTGTAACAAAGCGATATGAAACTTGTTGCTTGATTGAATATAAATGCACAAAGCCGGATGAGGGAGGGGTGTTCAGAATGAAGAGCCTTAATATCATTAAATACATTCCTAATGACTGTGTAACCACTCATGTGTACTTGGCCAAATATATTTATCCAGTTATAGTTCCTTTTCATATTAGCAAACATGGTTTAATTTGAGCTTTTGATTCAACATAAACGGCAGCATAGATGGTCAGTCATTTGGAACATGTCTCATTAGTTCAGTTCAGTCTCTCAGAGTGTGAATATAGAGCCTGCATACAGATACACACACTGTGAGATGTGTAAGTGTCTTGTTTGATTTTCAAGAGCACATTACATATTACAGTACAAAAGTAGTCTTGATACATTTGATATCCCAGCATCTTTCACTTTGCTTGCTATCTTTGCAACTTAAAGAGAAAAAAAATCTGCTGTCTGCTTGTTCCAACCATTATGTGCCTTGTATGTGCCTGGTATGAACAAAAGGAAGAGGAAGATCAAATTCAAATATACATTTCCTTAATACTCATTCAACAACCATATTTTCCTTCTTCACAAAGTCCATCATTATTTTATCCTTGTACATTTTTGTTAAATTTAAAAACACTAGTGCAACCACTGAAATTATTTATTTATTTATTTATTAGTTTATTTAGCAGGGACAGCATAATGAACATTTCTGTAAATGCACCAGATTTAGCCAAGTGGCTATTTTTCATCTGTAGTCCCTGGACAGATCTTACATAGTCATCCTAAAAACAAATATCATTACAACATTAAACATTAAAAAACAATTAATCAAACTGCACAAGCAATACACATTAAAATACATAAACATGTAAACAAGATGGCTTTACTGGGTCAGGAGGAGGGGTAGTCAAACATTAATGCTGGCAGATCTGATTGTTTACCAACCACTTTCTTAAGTGATTTTTGAACAAGTGATATGAGGTTATTTCCCTGATTATCACACAGGAGCACAGGACTCAAATGCAACACAAAGAATGCCGTCCAACACAAAGTATTATTTCAGTACAACAGAAAGTGTCCTACAAAAGGTAAGGCCCAAATGGCAAGGCAGGTAGATAACAACAAAGGAATTATATGATTTGTAAAGTGAACTAAAATATCCTCCAAAACTGGGAATCTCTTCAAGAAAACAGGCAGGGAAAGAACTCAGATTCAGGGACTTCAATCAGAGTTGCTTAAATGCAAACAACAGATACAGGATTTCAGATATAGGGCTTGAAAATGGGTGTTCACAGGTCAACAATCTAGCAAAGACTGAGTGAAGACCAGGAGCTTATATAGGCTCCCTAGGGATAATTAGGGAATGAGAGACAGGTGTCAGAGAACAGGGAGGGAGCAAAAGGAGGACTGGAACAGACCTGGAGCTGGACTGGGGAAGAACATGTAGACAATAGGCAGAACTGTGACACTGATGTTCGGGAGGACAGTGTTCGAGTTTTGTGCAGCTGTAACAGAGAATGACATCTGACCAAAAGCGCTTCTCCGGAGTGGAACAATACAGTCCCCTCTTACTGCACCTCTAGTGCGACTGTATGAAGCAGTTCTTATAGTTACACATTGTTCAAGATAATTTAAAAAAATGTTCATCATAATTTAAAAAGTTGACTCCATATACAGAGACACACTATTTTAATGTTGTCCTTGAGAATACAGATCAGAAAAAATATTTTATGGTCACAGTCCTCTGAGCTAAACATAAAAAGATTTTGTGCAGCTTCAGGTACATTTCTTTGTTTAGCTTTCCACATAACTAATAGAATCTTAAGATCAACAGGGTCTTACCTTTAGTTTAATCTTTACAAACTAATTATCAGTGTGCTCTTTGAAACCTTTTTGTTGATTATTCGGATTTCTCTTTTTTGCAACAAGAACAACAGTTTTATGGCACTTGAAGAAAAGACTTTATTGTTTTGCCTGTGTGAAGGTGTGAACAGGATGTCACCACAGTAGGACTGAAGTGCATCACTGTAAAAGAGGCGTGAAGCCAAAGAAATGTCACAAACTATTTATATCTAGTATGCATGTTTTGTGATAAAACAAATAACTGCAAAAATGACTACTAACTACATACATACTGAACTTAAATTAAATTTATATGTATTATGAACTATATCCAAGAAGTAAAAAAAGTAATGTTTGTGTGTTTTGTGCTCATATTGTTTAGATCTGGCATAGCTTCTGAGTCCTTATACTTGGCCCAGTCCTTTATGGGAAGGTTTTCAGACCATGAGTGAGGAAGACGTGTTCAACATATAGTTCTACCCCTGGGCACTGAGATATGGATAATTTGGTTTTATGTAACAATGTGCCTAGAGTGCGCCACTGATTGGAAAATGCCACAATTGCAGGGAAAATAAAAGTCGTAAGTTTTATTATACTTCATTCACGTTTGGCGGGCTGTGCGGTGTGCCCTTTTTTAATTTTTTTTATTTTTTTATGTCAGAACAATTGCCCCTCAAAATTCCTGTGCACGTCCCTGCCATAAAACATCATATAATATAAATATTAAATTTTTTCAAATGTTCCAAATTGTTTTGTGCCTTGTGTGAATAGCTTTACAAAGATGCTGAAGATTTTCCAGATTAATGAAAGGTTTCACAAAAGCAATCGAAAAATAAAAACTGAAAACCACAACAGAGGAGAAAGACACATTTAGGCTCTTTCATGGAGCATTTCTATTTTGGACAAAATATAAGGACTATAATTTAACACTATTGTAAACATAAACAAGCCTGTCTTTAAATAATTTTAACACAAATAATTGTCTAATTTCTTCCTCCAAAGTCTTAACTCTGCTTCAAACCACATGCTTTCACTATCAGGGGATTGGCTGTGGACCTCTCAATTAAGCCCCAAGCTGATCACTGAATATCAATTATATAAATAAAGATATAAAGTCATGTCACACAGAGAGCAGAGAGCAGAGAGCAGCTATCACTAATATAGTTTTGAGTATGATAAAGTGAGAGTTTAGAGTCATGCATCTCAGTCCTATTGTGACCACATGTGTGAATGTATCAACATCCTGTTTCTACCTTCACATAATTTTCATATAAAACAATAAAGTCTTTTTTCTTGTAATTTGGGTCAAGTACATGGGGGTCATATCTCCCCATTAAAAGATTAGAGTGGACACTACAGAAACTTTTTTGAGGTCCACATGTCTGATCTTTCAAGGAGTATATGTATATGTATAATATATGTGAGAGTATGACGTGTGTGAAGTGTTCACTGGAGGCAGTGATGGGTTTCCAATAAGGACCTGAGAAGAGGCAAATACATTACAAACTTCCTTCCATATGAAAGTAATTTTAGTATGTAATAGGGATGTGATGTTATCACTAGATCTCTAAATAGGCTAATATCCATTGTTAATAACTGATTGATGGTCCAGTTTTGAATCACAGTTGAATACTTCATCATTCTCTTGTACTCTTTTAATGAGATTAGACATTTGTTTGATGACACCCATTAGCACCCGTAGTCCTGGGACATTTCAATATAAAATGGGAGCCTATTGAGTTTTTTGCATAGAGCTGAATTACACTTTGAAGAAGATAGTTCTCCCTCAAACCAACAGGTGAGATCTATTTTTTCCTGCAGTGAATATGTTTCTTCCTCTTCATATTATTTTTAAACAAGTCCTCATAACCTTTGTTTGTTTTTTAGATTTGTAGCATGGGAAACTCTACATCAAGTGCTCTGATGACTCCCCGGTCCAGGAGACTCTCTGCACGGCCAAATGAGGACATGGTGAAGCTGGAGGATGTGTTGAGCCAATACAAAGAGGAGTTTTGGAGTGTTCAAAACAAGCAGAGTTTAGTGATGAAAAAAGTCCATGTTCCTCGAAGGATCAGTTATGTAGACCTCATCAAAGTGAACAGAGACCACACCTTCTCCAGTCCAGCTTTTAATGGGGAACTATGACCCCATGTACTTGACGCAAAATACAAGAGCAAAGACTTTTTGTTCTGCCTGTGTGAATGTGTGAACAGGATGTGTCAAACCAAAGAAATGTCACTTACCATTTAGATCTACTGTAGTTTGGACTTTTTGTGGTAAAACAAATAACTGCAACAATGACTAACTACATAAATACTACACTTAAATGATATTGTATGTATTATGAACTATATCCAAGAAGTAAAACTAGTCATGTTTGTGTGTTCTGTGCTCATATTGTTTAGATCTGGCATAGCTTCACTTCAGCTATGGGGGAGAATGTGGAAAAAAATATTTTATGAGCTTCTAATCTACCCATATAATAATGTTTTTTTACTCATCAGCATTAGCTTACTCTCCTTTTTATATTGAGTGATTCATACACATTTGAGTAATCATTTAAGGCTTTAGTCCTCAGAAAAGTCAGTTCAATTGTTCGACATATGAATGCTATAGTATCAGCTAAATTTGTCTTAACTATAAATAAATGAACTGTATCTGCCAAAAGAAGAAGCGAGAGCACACTTCTTAAATTAAACACATTTTCAAATCACTTTTTTAAGCTTGAATAATTGGATGAAGGTGCATCTGTCTTATGAGGGGGAAGTTAGAGCAGCGACTGAGAAATGTCGTAGCTTTTGTTATAAAGCAGTATAAATGTGCCAACAAATGTTAAAGGGGCGCTATGCAACTTTTTGACCTCCACCTCTACATGTGCATGTTATAGCTGTGCCTGGAATGTTCCACAGTATGGCATTAAACCTGTGTATCTTGCATTCCTTCAATTTCTTGTGTATATTGCTAAAAACACCTTGAATAACATGTATTCTTACTGTGACCTTAAACTTAGAAGTTTAATGCCATACTGTGGGACATTTCATGCAAAACAATATTTGTGTAGTGATAAGCGTGACAGACCCTCCACCAGAAAGTTATGTAGTGGTGCACCTTTAGGTATTAATTGAGGTATTAATGTTTTCTTTTTTTCAGTTTTGTTAAAATGTGTAAAAATATTCATCAGTGTGTGAAAAATGTGCAGCTATCTTGTGGTGATTGAACTGTGAGGTCTAATAAAAGCAGAATGGAAACTTGGCCACATCACACTAAGGGAAATAACAGTGCCACAAAGAGGTGGAAACATTTGCTTGCATCCAGCAGACAAGATGAGCCTCGCTACATGTGCCCTGCTGTTTTTCATTCTTCATTTATATAGTAAGTTTTAGCACCTTTGAACAATCACAGTAATTAATGGAGATTATTATCATTAAATGTTGTTTTTCAGTTTGCCATTGTATTGCATCTTCCTGGACCGTGGACATCCCCCCCACAGTGAAGGCTCTAGTGGGCTCGTGTGTGGTGATCCCCTGCTCTTTCGACTACCCTCCTCCAGAGCAAAAGGTTACACAGTTTACGGGCATTTGGACTGATGAAACAAGCCATTTAATTTACCACCCACAAGAGCGGAAAGCACTGATTCAATATCGAAACAGGACAAAGTTACTGGGAGACCTCCGCCACAAGAACTGTTCACTCAAGATTGACCCTGTGCAAACAAGTGACAGAGGGCCATACTATTTTAGGATAGAGATTGCAGAATATAATAATTATTCCTACAAAGAAAAAGCTGTTTCTATTACAACTACCAGTAAGTTAAATACATGCATTATTAACTTTGCTGGTTAGTTTTGCACAATATTAGGCTTTATGTAGAAATGTAAGCTCTGAATCTTTAGGCTAAATACTGCAATACTACATACCATCATTTATTTAAAGACTGTAAAAGGAGTAAAAAAAAATGCCTAAATGTGTTTTAAGAGGCACATTTATGTTTCTTTTTCAGTTTGTGTTAAATGCTTTTGTTATGATGCAGATGTTCCAGAGCCTGTTGTGTTTTCCGTGAAAAGGGAAGTACTGTTGGCTGATTCAGTGTCTGCGCTCTGCTCCGTGTCTCACTCGTGCCCTGAGTCTCCGCCGCGCCTCACATGGTCTCATGCAGGACACGTGCAGGTCCACCATGAAAAAATAGGGGGCGCTATGTGGCGAACAAATTCAACACTCACTTTTCAGGCAGATCGTAGCGACCACAACCATCTTCTAGAGTGCACAGTGAGTCACAGAGGAGGGGCCCAAAAGACTACAAGCACGGTTCTGACAGTTAAATGTAAGACACTTTACTGTAGCCTACATGCGTATTTATAGACTATATGGCATACACTGAATACACTGTGCAGTTCTATACATTTTAATTGTAACTACTGACCTACTGACCTGGCTCTTGTTGTGCCCTTGAGCCCCTGTTAAGGTGTTCTTGTATGTTTGATGGGGGTTGGTGTGGCTGTTTGCCAAGTTCAGGATGCTTCCGCTCCATTAGCGTGCCACCGTGCAATTTAATGCCATTTAGTGTAGGATAGTGAAGTGAAGCACTCATTTAAAATGTTAGATCTACAGCTGATTTATTAAGACCTCTTTAGACCTCATCAGGGCCATGTTTGCCCTGGATCTGAGAGATACCCCCCACCTCTACTTTTTGAAAATGTAAATAGTGATACATTGCTTTGCACAAAGGTTTTTAGGGCTATGCCAGGTCTCACAATTTGATTAAGTAAATCTTTTTATTTATTTATTTTTTTTACTCCAGATGCCCCAGAGATTAGAAATGCATCATCCTGTTATTATGAGGGTCATCGTGTCAAGTGCATGTGTATTGCTGCGTCCAGCCCTCCCAGTGAAGTCCACCTTCTCTCAGAGGGACAGCGGCTGGACACCACCACAGAGCACTACGGCCTGCTCTCCATTGTGACTCTACAGGCAGACTTAGGGCTGTTTAGTTCTGTCACATGCATCGCCAACAACACTGTGGGCAACACCACTCTGCTGCTGCCTTTACCTCACAGTAAGATCATCTGTTTATGTTTACAGTAGAGCAAACATTTAAATAATCTTTATTTTTATATTACAGGCAATATTTATATTTACATTGGCGTTAGCATTGGAGCAGGTGTTCTGCTTTTAATCATACTCGCTGTAGTAGTGGGAAGAAAATGGTATGTAAAATCTCACTGTATGATGTATGTACATGATTAAATACAACTAAATTATATTTACAAGTACAATTAAGATTCAGCATTGTGTTAGACTGTTTGTGAACTGTGTGTGTTTCTGCAGTTCTCAGAGAAGACATAACCGTGAATCTACTTTTCTTAAACACAGCCATGACCTAAGGCTGGGGAATGCACAATACACTGCTCCAATGAGGTAATAGCAACAATTTCTTTTAAATATTGTAGTTTTCTTTGTCCAGATATGTGACTTTTTTGCTACTGTCCAACAAACAGAAAGAAATGTCCTGATGTCCATCACCCAGACTCAGATTACAGTGATCACACATATGGTAACGCAGAGGTATGCAAGTGCCATCTTGTAATAATCACGCTGTTCAAACAAACACGAATGAATGACCATTTCACATTTTTTTTCCACAGACCTTTGATCCAGAGGATGATGCTGTGTATGCTAATGTTTGATATAAACTGACTCTTCCTGTCCTGCAGTATAAGATGTTTGGTGAAAGGAACACAATGAAATGACTAAAATAAGTAAAGACGACTAACAGCCTGACAGTGAAGCTCACTTTTTATCTCCACAGTGTCAGAATGTATCTCGTGTGTGCAAAAGCTGGCAGAGTTAATTGTAACAAGCACAAGAGGGAGCTGTTTTTCATTTTATTTCAAACTGTTCAGCAGGTGATCCCACCATTTCAAGTTACAGGTCAGATTTATGGAGAGGGAAGCCGGCTCACATTATGGTCATGCATGCAAGAAAAAGAAAGAAATAAAGAAAGAAAGCAGAAAAAGAATGAATAAAAGCAAGTCAGTCAACTTTTATGCAAATGTATAAATGTAAAATGTGCTAAATGTAATTGTAAAATGTAAAGCAAAGCAGTCTGTATGGGGACAATCAGGAGGCAGATCTCTACTAGAAAAAATACACAATGCACTCACTTTTACTATTTATTATTATTTGTCCAACAATGACACCCCATGATCACATGTTCAGATCTCTTAACTACAACATCTTGCCACGTGCACAAAGTAACATAATCAAAAACTGTCAGAAGCTTTCAGACCATTTTAAGGCCACTTGCTTCAGATTATTGATGATGGTGATATGTTGAAGAATGTGGTGTTGTGTGAGAGCTGCAGTCACATGAGGACGAGCTCATGAGTCTTAATCCCTTCAGCTCACCTCATTGGTATGCAGCCCCTGGACCTCTGCTGCATCTTTTCTGTCGGATATGAGATATATAAGGAAATGAGGGAAAAGAGAAAAAAGAACTTTATTGATCGCAAAATGAGGAAAACAGAGCTTAATGCATAATAAAATATGGTTAGAGGGTGAACTGTGTATGCAACCAAATCAAGTAATTTAAACAAATATAGTAAGTTTACATTAGTATAGAAAATGTTATTTATTAATCTTTTGCTGGATTACAGTGCCTATTAGCCTTAGTCATGCCATATACTTATTCTACTTTATTTTATTCTATTTTATTTGTTGCATGTTTGGTGTTTGTCTACATTTTGCTCCAAGTACCGCAGAAATTTCCTAATGTTGTAAACCTGTTCACTCATATGGCAATAAAACCTTTCTGATTCTGATTCTGATATAGTCAAAAGGCTCATTCATAAACAAGTGACCACAATAGACACTTCACATGTATTCACACAAAGACTGATATTACCCATTCTTAGACAAACCAGTATTTATGTAACATACTGGTAAAACATTTCTCTTGCACAATTCAAGGATATGTTTCAAACAGAGAGTTGTTAAAGATATTTATTGGCAAAGCATTTATGCAAAGTTCAGTATTTAAAGATCAGCTTTTTTATGGCAGAACTGAAAAGGTTGTGTGTGAGATGTGGTTTGATTCATATAAATTCTGACCCAGCACAATCTTTGTACTTTTTTATACTGACTGTTACTGCTGCACTGCTGTTTCTTTAATAAAAAATATAGGGTGTAGTTGCAACATTTCATTTTCAATTCACAGGCCTACTACAGTTTCCTCCGGGCTCCGGGCCTACTACCCTCTAGTCTACAACAATTTATATGCAATAGTATTTCAGAATATAATTATTGTAAGCAAATCCACAAGAGTAAAGCAAAAATCACCACTGAATGAAAAGAGTGCATTGGTGTAATTTTACACACATTTAAACATTTTAAAGCTTGAGTGATACTTTAGTTTTGTTAAACATTAGCATATATACTTTCATCCATCTCTGTAGGAGTGTCAGACTGGTGTGACAGAGGCTGTGAACACAAACACTTATTAGTACTATGCAGTGGTAATCATAACATTGTTGAAAAGCACTGAAAGTTTGAATTTAACTTTACGTTTACATGAAGTGTAAAAGTGTAAAGTACCATAGTTTTCTTTGAAATACATTTTAATAGCATTTTAGTTCTTTGAAACTTGCTGAACTTGCCATTGTCAGTGAAGGAGCAGAGACAGAGATGCCAGTGCATTGTGACAACTACGACTTGTAATGTGCTCAAACTCAAACTCAACTCAGAGCCTCAGTTTAAATGTACCAAAGTACTACCACATGGCCAGAATTGTATACAATAGCAAGTACAATTACATGTTCACAAATTTTAGTAGGTATATAAACTTTAACCATTCTGTTTATACCTGCATGTTGCCATACACTGGCTCATCATCAATAAGTTTCACGCCTGGATCTTGAGGGGTGTTTTTGGTCAAACCAGGTAATTCACTAAAACAATCACCAAACAATTAATTAAATTAATAAAAAATAAAAAGTTAATAGAAAAAGTACAATTTTCCCTATTGTATGTAATGTAGATCAGTATAGTATATTACCCTTTGGTTTGATTTGCTGAGCTTCGGCTAAAGTTTGCGTAGTATTCAGATGCAGCTCTGTTTAAAGACGGTGACCTGGGGGGAGGAAAAACAACATATATGATTTTTATAAACCAGACTATTGTCATAAATAAATAAATAAAGAAAGAAAGAACTACTGTTTAAAAGTCAAGTTCAAGAACATTATGAAGTTATACCAATGATAAACACAACCTTATTTTTTATTTTCCAAATGCTACCAAGCGTGTATAACCTTTTATAACCTCATACATTTTAACTCCTCTCAATTTGAATTCTAATGAGACGGACACAAAAGTAGCTGAAAATTACCTGCAATATTTTCTGTAGATGAGAAAAACTATCAAAGAAACTATCCCCACAAAGAACACTGAGGCAATGGGAACTGCTACAGATGTGACAAGGGGCAATAAGGAGACTGGAGTTTGGGTTGTAACCACTGTAAAAGACAAAGAAAAAAACAGTTTTATAATTCTGGATTGGATCATTATTTTCAAATAAATAATTTCAATTTACAGGGTGTGAGTGTTTCGGTTGGATTAATGATGGTTGTCCTGCTTGTGGCATGAGTTATGATTTTCACTTCTGTTACTGAAAATAAAGGAATATGAAGTTGTTATAAAAGCATTTTTGAGGGAAATCACTGGGACACAGAAAGAGCAATAAGTTAAATAAAGAATAATTAGAATCTAAATAATAATGATACTAATCAGTCATTGCATTGCTTTTACATTATACTTTTCAGAACTCATAAAGGTCCTACCTGGAAAAATGGGCGGTGGTCTTCTTGTTGAGTCTGCTAATAACAATCATAGAGTTACTATATACCAACGTCCTATATACAGTGACTGCTTACTAATGAGTCCTTACCATTTACTTTAATGGAAACACTGTATTTGTAGAAACTGTATGGTTTTGTCAGCTGGACTCTCACATAGAGGTTGGATTCCTCCTCTTTTACGTTCTTAATCTGAAGAGTGCAGTTCCTATTATATACATTACCAACCAGTGAGGTCCTTCCTCTGTACGTTGCAATAATTTTAGAAGAATCTGGGTGAAAAATAAATGGATTATGATCTCCCTTTTGGACTTTATTTTCGTTCTTCTTCCAGAAAACTTTCACATCCTCTGACTGGAACTCAGGTGGATAGGTAAAACTGCACGGGATGACAACGTCTGAATCAAAGACTGCATGATTATCTTTTTTGACTTCAACTGTCCAGCCATTGCCTATTTTGAAAAAAGAAAAACATATTAATTTTAACTGATTAGTAGACAATATCGTTAAGATAAATGCCCCTCACCATTTGTAGCAGATATCAGAAATGCAAACATAAAATATATCCATAAGTGCAGGGTTATCATGGACAAAGCCATGTAACCTCTCATCTATTTGTTTTAACAAATAGATGTTTTTCTTGGGCGTGTTTCCTGTTACTTAGAGTGTGAAATGTCAGCACTCTACTGTGAGTAAGTATAGTGTTGTAAGCCTATATGTTGATTGCAACATTCTGACTAAATAAAGTCCTAGCCTCTTTCTAACAAGAAATTATAAATGAATGACTTATGCATGATAATCCATTACAAACTTCAGATCCAGCTTTGTTCACCCAGTAACTCTACAGCCAATGCACTGAAATGGGAAATCAAGATATCTGTTTTGAAACGATGCTAGTTAAATTCATACTTTATATTAGTTAATTAAGGCCTGTGCACTAATTAGAAGTATCTGTGGCCCATAACGTGATCTTCCATTAGCATGTCATCCCCAAAAGATCATCTGATTCATAATTTGTAAAGTCAAAGTAATAACAGCTACATGTTTTTCTAGGTATTTTAGATGCTGCTAACAAAACTGAATATCTTACCATATACTGTGAAAAAAAGGCCTACATCCCCATGGGGACAAGTAGGTGGCGCACCCCCTAAAAGAAAAGTTACATAGCTTAGTCCAACATTAAATTAAAGCGAAGAGTGAAGTATTAAATAAATCCACTAGAGGGGGCAAGTGTGCGTGCATCTTCCTAAAGCTCCACCTGGAATGTGGAGCCTAACTCAGATCCCAAGGTGCGGTCATATGACTCCCAGCTGCTTCACGGGCGCTCAGTCTGTGTGGATGAAGTTATATCCTCCAGTTTACTACTTCATCATCTTTCAAACCTGCGGGTCACCAAAGTCCGTTCATTCCATGTAAAAATGCGTGCTTTGGGATAGGAGGATGTGGGTTTTCCGGTCGCAGATCCGTACTGTCGGTACCTGTCTGCGCTCATGGACCGTTCAGACGCAGGTGCAGCAGAGGCCGGAGCGGGAGCCGCGCACAGGACCGTGGCGGCGCTCAGCTGTCCGGCTCTGGCCGCAGCACGAATCACTTTACCTGGAGTCATGGACGCGGAGGGCAGGGTGGACGAGTCCAGACTGAGAAGGCATGTTTTCAAAAACGGTACTTAACTTATTATAGCACACTTATTAAACTCTCGTAATTTAGTGTTTATTGTAATTTATTGTTAGCCTCGTTTGGGACAAATGAACCCTGTTAAGCCCAAATATTTGTGATAGGCTATGTAGGATTTTAATGTTAAAAATATAGACTATTATTTGGCTAAAATTTCAATTAAACCATTAAGGTAAGTTTATTTATGTAGTGCTTTTCACAGGCACATGTCCCTAAAGACGCTTTACAGAGCATTATTCATTCAAGGTACAGCGACTTAAACCAAGATAATGTGATACTAATATTGCTATTTCTAAATAAATTGTCTAAACTTATATAGCCTAAACAGTCTATATAAAGGCCAGTGTGATTAACATCAAGTGGTCAAGTGATGGTTGAGGTACAGTCACAGTATTTATTAACATCCAGTATTTTGACCCAAAACACAGGCACCATTTGTTTGAGTTTGCAAGATTTCTAGAAGTCAACATCACATGAGAGGCAAAAAACCCCTCAAGCCAAAAACATGATGTCCAATTGTTCAGATGATCATGGTGGAAAAATATGTCTAATAGCCTAATTAGAGATTGCTATCATCATATTCTGCCATACACGGTTAGCATTTAAGTTTAATTTCCTCTTTGCCTGTGTTTAAATATGCCTAGTATCAAACCAAACCAACTTCCTTTCTCCTTTTTGCCCAGGGGGTCTGCTACCTCATGAGAGAAGCCTTGTGTGGCGCTTTCTGTTTGGGATGTACCCCTGCAGCTCCACTGCTCTGGAGCGCCCCCTGCTGCTGGAGCAGTTGGTCGTCCGATACCAGGCCATGAAAGGAAAGTGGCAGCATTTATTTCCCTCAACAGTGAACATACACATCAATGGCACAGATGGTAAATGGCATTGTTGAAATCACAGGCAACAATTGATGTTTCATGAGTTTGGTCTTTGTGATTACAGTGGCATTAATATCAGCCATTGAATACTTCAACAAGAGACAGGCTCAAGTCAAACAACAGTCCCTGGAATACAGAAACGAGATCAGAGAGAGGCTGGGCTTCTTAGAGCTCCAGGCACAGGTTTGAATACACAATAACACATAATTGCAGTAGCGGCTCAGTCTTTGGGACATTCTGGTTCAGGCATACTTCACACACCTTATCAAGGTATGAATGATTACTGAAGAGAGAGGTGGGGCTGATTTCTCATTCTTCAGTCCCTTTTTAAAATGCAAATACCTACTGTGTTTGGTGATTTGTATCAATAGTTTAGTCGGAGTAAAATATGTTTTTGCATTTGTATTTTTAATTTTCTTTACTTCACTTTTTTGTGTAATATTGGTAATAAACCCAGTCATTTACCTTTTGTGTGGTTTTAGTGTTTACTTTCTGAATAAACAGAGCCATACAGGATAGGAGGCCCTCTTTTGCATGTTGTATTTACTTCATTTGTTTGGGCAGATCGTGTTTGAGCGGGTTACACTGGATCAAGAGGAGCTGCAGGAAGCAATAAGAATAATAGACAAAGATGTGCCACGAACAAACAGAGACCTGAGCTATTACAAGTGAGTTAGTAACATCCAGTCAGAGGCTTTAAAGACACTATGTATTTTTTTATGTTCCAGAGTATGACATAACATTTTATTTTAGTTTGTGATTATGGCCTCACAACTGTGAGTTTGTGCTGAAAGTTTTCACATTGCCATTTAACTGCAATCTAATATTCTATTCTGAGCTATCTAACTTATATATTTATTTACTTAAGTATGTGTTAGGATAGAATAAAGCAGCTGCCAAAAACAAAACAATTGAAATGTTGAATGTAATAACATGTCCTGACTGAGATAAAAATCTTGAGTCATACTGACACCAAATAAACATAGTTTCCAGTCTGCCTGGTTGGTTTATGTTATATTTTTCATGTATTTGGTGCAGAGGTGAGGGCTCAGGTAATCTCTTGGTCTTAAGAGACATCCTCATCACTTATGCTGCTTTTCATCCAGGTAAAACTCACAAGCTCTGTCCATTCTTATCTATAACATTCATATATACATTTGAATAACAATATCTTACACAGAAGTGAGTTATGCTCAAGGAATGAATGACCTGTGTAGCCGCTTCCTGGAGGTTCTGGACTCAGAAGTGGACACATTTTGGAGTTTCTCCTGTTACATGGAGAAGTTTTCAAAGGACTTCAGAGCTGACGGGCTGCACCGAAAAATAGGTAATTATATTCAAGCTAAATGTTTGAATCAAATCATTGTGATAAAAGTATGATGAACAGAAGAGATGACATTTTATCCTCTAGTAGTTAATCAGATATATAGTGCAACATGTACAGACAATTTAACCTCTATTTGCATTGTTGATGTTAATGTGGTGGTCCAAATGGACAAAAATATACTTTTTCTGCCAAGAATCTGATGCAAAACTATTTCTAAACAGTTGTGTTTGTTTTTTAAGAATTGGAGGCAGCATTGCTAAAAGAGCTGGACCCACAGCTCTATGGCCACCTAATGACTAACAACATGGAGAGTTTCACTTTTTGTCACAGGTATTTTCAGTTAATTTTTAAATTTAAAATTTGTGAATAATAAAGAGAAATTAATTGAGTGGAGCTGTACCATTGCTCTGTGTAAGATGGCTGCTGCTGGGCTTTCAAAGGGAGTTTGAACACAGCGAGGCTCTGCGTCTGTTTGAGATCTTGAGCTGTGACCACTTGGAGCTGGTTTCTCAGCAAGTGGAGCGCGTACGGTACCAGGAAAGACTGGCACAAAAGTGGGCCTCAGGTGAATAAACTCTTAATACACTTTAGTCTGCAAACAGTCTGCTTTGACAGTTTGTAGTTTGCTCATGGCCAGCATTGCCCTATAGTGTTAAACAAAGTTTGGGGCATAAAGAATTACTATTGTTATTTGCTTACTTTGTGTTATGGTTCGATGATTCAATAATAATTGATTTACATCTCATTGTCCTTATGTTTAGACAGTGGCTCCCAAACACATGTGCAAAGCATCAATCCAGACTTCACATTTGAGCTGTTCATCTGTGCCGCCATCCTCTTGGAAAACAGGGGCTTTCTGTTAAAGTGTCGAAATGATGTCCAGCTAATACAGTTTGCCAACAGGTAAGGCTCTATCTAGGTATTGCTTTAACCAAATCACAAATCTGTAGGTTTGGGATCAGTTTTTAAATTATTACCATATTATTTCAGAGGTGAATATACTAGTGAAGGGCAGAGAACATTGTGTAACTAGTGCTTTTTCTGTGCAGTCTTCAAGGAACTCTGGACCTAAATAGCACTCTGAAGAAAGCAGAGCAGCTGTTCTTTGACTACTGCAAACGTCACTCCTGTAATTACCTGAGCAGACACTGCCAGCAGCCCAGTGACAGTGGAGACCTTTTCTATCTGCTACGCAATTTCTTTGTATTGAAATGATTCTATTAAAATATCAGGGACACACATGCTGCTGTTAAAAATATATAAGAATATGTATTTTTTATTTGTTTTTTGTATTTATTTTTAAAAGGGGACATATGAATATTGCTCTACTGGTCTGAAGAAATCATTGTCACATGTTAGTAGTTTTGGCAGACAAAACACACTACTGTGTGTGATGATGCAATAAACTTCACTTCTGTTTAATTACACATTTGGTAGTTGTCACTTTAGTATCAGTTCTGGGGTTTCTTAAAATAAAATAAAAAAAATCCATCAGTAATTACAGCCTGCCACAGTTTGTTGTTTGTTTGGTAGCAGATTAATCTGATTCCGTCTTCAGTAGGAAGCACATGGACCTTTTGCCCAGTCACCTGACACCAGTGCCTCCATGTGCGCCTATATACTCCCTGGAGCACAGGCACTTGGTCTCTTAGTCGATCTACAAGGGGAGAGAGCAGAGCTGGTGAGGAGGGCAGCCACTGGCCTTTGTGCTTTGAACTCAGTAAAAACTTGAACATCTGACAACTCAAGGTAACCCATCCACAGGCAGCCTGGCTTCAAATTCTATCTTGCTTGTTGCTTCTAACTAAGAGGTTATTATAATTGGTGAATTTGCATGGTAACCACATGGACAATGAAAAAAAGCCAAACAATCTTAAGTCGTGGATTACTGGGCTATCTCAGACATTTAACCAAAGGTACCTTGCCATAAGGTTTTGCATGTGGTATATGCTTGGAAAAAGCAAGTGCAGCCATCTAAGAGCTTTCCCGTGTGTTTCTCAACACTATAATAAATGATAATTCAATAAGTTGTTCTTGCTTATGCTGTTTAGCATACGGAATAGGAAAACTCAAACTATGTGAATACAGACAAGAGAATCAACGTGTTGACCCATGTGTATACTCCTAAAATTAAAATGGTATAAGTCTTTCTATGAGTAGTCTAATCC
The DNA here is from genome assembly GCA_030686955.1 of Odontamblyopus rebecca. Taxonomy (NCBI): domain Eukaryota; kingdom Metazoa; phylum Chordata; class Actinopteri; order Gobiiformes; family Gobiidae; genus Odontamblyopus; species Odontamblyopus rebecca. The sequence goes on from CM060657.1 coordinate 26,851,184, forward strand.
ATCACAAAGCTCTACTGTTCATAGTTGAATAATGGTAAGCCAAAGGTACGTCAACATGTTGTGTCTAAAAACCATTGATACATGCTCTTTGCCACTTAGTCCACCTTCCATTCATTGCTACCCGGCCACAGCAAATCTAATAATAGTAAGTGTAAGCTATTTGGAGGCAGCTGTTGGTGGATAGCCTGTGATCTGAGTTTCAGTACATCATATTACACTAGGCTGACGCTGAGACGCTCAGGGGAATCAGACCAGAGCTGGTGAAACAGGATCAGAAGGACGCAATGACAAACTACAGTCATGTTATTTCGATTTAAGCCTTTTGGCGTCTGTACTGAAATAGGGCTGGAACACTTCAACACACAAGTATTCAAATATAGAAGCATTACTTTGATCTATAAATTCATATGTCTAAATAGTCTGTTCATTATATGCTCTAAATATTAGCTCTAAATGTACAGTAGGTAAAATCATTAATTATCTTGTTATGTGTCTACAAGATGTCTAAAGGACCAGCAGTGGGTATTGATCTTGGTACCACATACTCCTGTGTGGGCATCTTCCAGCATGGCAAAGTGGAGATCATCGCCAACGACCAAGGAAACAGGACCACCCCAAGCTATGTGGCCTTCACAGACACAGAGAGGCTGATTGGAGACGCAGCCAAGAATCAAGTGGCCATGAATCCTTCCAACACTGTGTTTGGTAAAGTTTTGCAACAAAACAGTCAATTTACACTTGTGTGAAATGTTAACACTATATTGATTCTATCAGATGCCAAACGCCTCATTGGTCGTAGGTTTGACGATGCCGTGGTGCAGTCAGACATGAAGCACTGGCCCTTTAAAGTTATAAATGACTCATCTAAACCCAAGGTGGAGGTAGAATACAAAGGCGAGATCAAGACATTCTTTGCTGAAGAGATTTCCTCAATGGTGCTCACTAAAATGAAAGAAATCTCTGAGGCCTATCTCGGAAAGGTAATTCACACGTTATGTAAACATAATAACATCCCAAATGTTTATCAAATTTGGGAAATATTGGGTAAATAAAAAAGATTGCTTTGTTTTACAGACTGTGAACAATGCAGTTGTAACTGTCCCTGCCTACTTCAATGACTCCCAGCGCCAGGCGACCAAAGATGCTGGAGCTATTGCTGGGCTTAATGTGCTGCGTATCATCAATGAACCAACGGCCGCTGCCATTGCCTATGGGTTGGACAAAAAGGTAAATACTACTTCAGTGGTAAAGAAGCCTCAAATTCTTGTTGTAGTAATAACTTTTAAAATATATTTTAGGTTGGGAGTGAGAGGAATGTCCTCATCTTTGACCTCGGAGGTGGCACTTTTGATGTGTCCATCTTGACCATTGAGGATGGTATTTTTGAGGTCAAAGCCACAGCCGGAGACACTCACTTGGGAGGAGAGGACTTTGATAACCGCATGGTAAATCATTTTATTGCTGAGTTCAAACGCAAGTTCAAAAAAGAAATCACCAACAACAAGAGAGCTGTGCGTCGTCTGCGTACAGCCTGTGAGCGGGCCAAGCGAACCCTCTCCAGCAGCACCCAGGCCAGTATCGAGATTGACTCCCTGTACGAAGGAGTGGACTTCTACACCTCCATCACTAGAGCTCGCTTTGAAGAGCTTAATGCTGACCTGTTCCGTGGCACACTGGAGCCTGTGGAGAAGGCCCTGAGGGATGCCAAAATGGACAAAGCACAAATCCATGACATTGTTCTGGTTGGGGGCTCCACACGTATTCCCAAAATCCAAAAGTTGCTTCAAGACTTCTTCAATGGGAGAGACCTGAATAAGAGCATCAACCCAGATGAGGCTGTGGCCTATGGTGCAGGTAAGTGTTAGACATTGTAATGGCTTTAATGCTCTGTAAAGCGTCTTTAGGGACATGTGTCTGTGAAAAGCGCTATATAAATAAAGTTACCTTACCTTACCTTTAGCTGTGTACTGTGTGTGAAATGGACTAACACTAAAACTCTTCACAGCTGTGCAGGCGGCCATCTTGGCTGGAGATAAGTCTGAGAATGTACAGGACCTGCTCCTACTGGACGTTACGCCACTGTCCCTGGGAATCGAGACAGCTGGAGGAGTCATGACTGTTCTTATCAAGAGGAACACTACAATTCCCACCAAACAAACACAAACTTTCACCACCTACTCTGACAACCAACCTGGTGTGCTTATTCAGGTACATTCATGGTGTTTAAACATTTATACTATATTTAATAACAAGCCACACTAAAACTAGAGCTTTACAGGTATATGAAGGTGAGAGGGCCATGACCAAAGACAACAACATCCTGGGAAAGTTTGAGCTCACTGGTATCCCACCTGCTCCAAGAGGTGTCCCCCAGATTGAGGTGACCTTTGACATTGACGCCAATGGTATTCTCAACGTGTCAGCCGTGGACAAAAGCACAGGGAAAGAAAACAAGATTACCATCACCAACGATAAAGGTATGCCAGTTGTTACAGGTGACATCAAATGATATATACAAAATAAACCCATGCTCAGTGCAAACTTGAATACATTTGTAGGGCGTCTGAGCAAGGAGGACATTGAGCGCATGGTGCAGGAAGCAGAGCAGTTTAAGGCCGAAGATGATGCACAAAGAGAGAAAGTCACGGCCAAGAACTCCCTGGAGTCTCTGGCTTTCAACATGAAAAGCACAGTGGAGGACGAGAAGCTGCAGGACAAGATCAGCCCAGAGGATAAGAAGACCATTGTGGACAAGTGCAATGAGGTCATCGCATGGCTGGACAAGAATCAGGTACAAAACTATAAAAAGCCTCTTTTGTATTTTGTATTGTCCTCGGATTCTACAGTATGACAATATTTCACTCTTTGATGGTGGAGTTACATTATTGTATTTAGTAAGTAAGTAAATCATGAACTTGATTAAATACAATTAAAATACAATACAAAATACAAATTAAAATTTTAAATTAGGTACTAGTTTCATTATCCAAACACAATAGCAATTTGCCTTATCACAGTTAAACTCTACAACAGTGGTTCTCAAAGTATCATCTCAGAAAATATTTGGCTCTCCCGGTAACACCAGATGTAGACCCAGACTACATCAGGCCTAAATTACGGAGCTAAAATGATAAAATGATGAACCACGGATGACGTAATTCTAAATAATGATCAACCCAAAAGATAGATTTCTCCATAAGTAATACAATGAAATGAACTAAAATGTTGCAATATCATATGCAATCCAGCAATAAAAACTATTAAGCTATTTAATGTCCATATAATTGTTTTGTGTGTTGTGTACAGACGGCTGAAAAGGAAGAGTACGAGCACCAGCAAAAGGAACTGGAGAAGGTGTGCAACCCAATCATCACTAATCTGTACCAGGGAGCAGGGATGTCCGGGGGAATGCCTGGAGGAATGCCTGGAGGAATGCCTGGAGGAATGCCTGGTGGTTTCCCTGGTGGAGCTGGAGGGGCTGGCTCTTCCTCTGGCCCAACTATTGAAGAGGTTGACTAAACTACAGTTTAAGATTAATGTGCAACGTGCACTAGATAATATGCACACCTTTCCTCTCCTTCAAAAATAAAGCACCTAATAGTAAAGTTTACTGTTGGGAATACAAATATGTTGTGTCATCTTTTATTTTTTAGATTTACTACATGGGAATGATATTAGTAAGTAAAGAATAGTATGTTCATATGTTTATTATTATTATTATTTTTAAACAGCAATTTTGTAATAAAATAATAAGTAAACCACTTTATAGTTAACATATTGTACAAAGAGAAGTAAGACACATACTAATCATACATTGATACATTGATACTTTGTTGTTTTTCTGTAACATCGTATCTGGACTATTGCGATTCTCTGTATGTAGGACTGGACCAGAGTTCCCTGCAGTGCTTACAACATGTCCAGAACGCTGCAGCTCGTCTGCTAACAAATACCATTGCTATGTGACCTGCACTGGCTCCCTGTCTTCTATCGGGTGCAATTTAAAATGTTATTAATTGTGTTTAAATGTTTACACTCTTCGGGTCCAGTCTATTTAAGGGAATTACTGGAGCCCTACACTCCTCCCAGAGCCCTGAGATCAGCCGACCAGCTCCTGTTGGTTGTGCCCAAAACTAGGCTCAAGACGAGAGGTGACAGAGCCTTTTCTGTGGCAGTGTCCAGACTGTGGAACAGCTTCTTCCTGTCAGATCCTCTCAGTCTGTAGTGCAGTTTAAGACTAGACTGAAAACTCATCTCTTTTCCCTGGCATTTAATACTAGCTAGTCAGTTGGTTTTTATTATAGTCCTCACATGTGTTATATATGTATATGTTTCTCCTGTCTTTGTTATCCTTTATGTGAAACACTTTGGTCAACTGAAGTTGTTTTAAATGTGCTATATAAACAAACTTGAATTGAATTTTCTGGCCTTTTCTGATATTATATAACAGAACATAAACAGACTGGTTGTCATGTCAGCTGCTTATCAAGGTAGTTTTCTCTTTCTTATCAAATAGAAAAACACTTTTTTTGTGATCTAGCATATAAAAAGCCTTGGCCCTGTGTGAACAGTTAGGCAGGTGAAACCGCTCTGACCCACAGCCATGTTTTTGCTCGTTAGTTGTTTGGCTCTTGTAGCCTCCACGCTGGGTAAGTGTTATATTAAGTTGATTCTGTATAAATAACCAGGTTTATCTTGAGTACAGTGTAGTAAAAGATAAAAATTTATACTGGCTCATACCTCCAGCCCCAGAGTGGGAAATCACCCTATTCTAAAATGTTAGAACAAACAAATTTAAATCAAACAAATGCGAAGGTTGACATTTTTCCTCATGCTACTTGATTGGTTCTTAGGGTGTGGAGTCCCTGCCATTAAGCCCCAAGTGAGTGGACACAACAAAATTGTGAACGGGGAAAATGCTGTGTCTGGATCATGGCCCTGGCAGGTTTCTCTTCAGGTAATGAACACCAGCAAAAATGCTTACTTAACCTTCAGTTCTTAGTCTAGAACAAGCTTTAGAAAATTTTAATTTTTACTCCATAAGGACGGCTCAGGATTTCACTTCTGTGGAGGTTCCCTGATCAACCAGTACTGGGTTATGACTGCTGCTCACTGCCGTGTGAAGTAAGTTAACTCACAGATGTGCACATTTTAAGCCCAAACTCTTCTTCTATTGTCCTAATAACCCTGTTCACTTTTTCTTTTTTTCAGCCCCAATTACCATCGTGTGATCCTGGGAGAGTATGACCGTAGCTCCAACAGCGAGCCCATTCAGATCAAAAGCATCTCCAGGGTTAGTTATTCACAAATGTTTACAATTCCCTCCATTTTAAACTGTGAAATGTGATGGAGGGCACTGTATGTTAAGGAGAATTCTTAATTAAAGTGCAAAGCTGAACATGATTTTTTAAAATAACATTATTAACAAAAACTTCCTACTCACCAGGCCATCTCCCACCCCTACTACAACAGCAACACCTTCACCAATGACATCACCCTCCTGAAGCTGGCCTCACCTGCCCAGATGACCAATCGTATTTCCCCTGTATGTCTGGCCTCCTCCAGCACCAGCATCCCATCTGGAACCATTTGTGTAACCACTGGATGGGGCCGCACTGGAACCACCTGTAAGTAACAGTGAAACAGTAACAGAATGTATCAGTTATATTAAATATATGTAGCATTGTGTGAAATAAACCAGTTACAATTTAAGAAAAGTGGAGGTAGTTAAGATGTGATTCATTTTTAAACATTACAGTGTAATCTGATCTTGATATCAAAAAGTTGTGGAGTTACACAAGGCTTATAAAGCTAAGGGTTCAGTGATTTAGAGATTATCTATATACATATAAAAATACTAATGTATTTTGTAAAAACAATGTATTTACTCAATAATATTCCAAACTGATTTTATATAATAACCATGTGATTGTTGCCTGTTTGCAGCAAGCCCACGTTACCTCCAGCAGACTGCTTTGCCTCTGCTGAGCCCTGCTCAGTGCAAGCAGTATTGGGGACAGAACAGAATAAATGACTCCATGATCTGTGCTGGTGCATCCGGAGTGTCTTCCTGTCAGGTAAAAGAATAATAGCACAAATATTAGCACCTTTGAGAATGGTTACAGTGTGAGAATACCTGCACCACAGGCCACAGAATGGTTACAACTGCATGAATCACTGCTGCTGCAGAAGTTTATAAGAACCTACCATAGATTTCATTAAAATCAGTAGATGGTGCTGTAAATTTTGTAGTGGTTTATCTCCGCTGGTTCATTTCAGGGTGACTCTGGTGGCCCTCTGGTCTGTCAGAGTGGTGGGGTGTGGTCTCAGCTTGGTATTGTGTCCTGGGGAACCTCAAACTGTAACGTCTACGCTCCTGCTGTGTATGCCCGGGTGTCCTACCTGCGCGGCTGGATCGACCAGACCCTCGCTTATAACTAAAGCACCAAACAAGGAAGTTTAAACTACCACTCATACTGAATGTGAAAACATCTGTCTGGTGTCAATCTTGGAATATTACACTATTAAACTTTGAAATATAATGTGTCTTGTTTCCTCTTAATATTAAAGTACAGAAAATCTTGTATATGTTACACATTCTTATTCATATTAATAATTATTATTAGTTATCAAATTTATTTAATAGAATGTGGTTCAGGGCTCTGCAAACACTGCACTGTGAAAAAAGTATTTAAAAAGTATCTGTCAGAAGAATAAATTAATTCTGTTTTCATTCTCAAACTGGCAAATTGATACAATACATTCATACTTGCATACATAAAGGATGTCCTTATTTAGTGTACTTGTGTACTTTGTGTTCTTTTGGCCACTGTGAGCACATCATATGTGAAACATGTGTAACACTGAGAAGGAAGCAATGAACTAAAGGAAAAAAAACAAATCCACCTTTTATTTTTATTGCATTTTTAGAAAAAGGAAATGCATAAAAAAGTGAACAAGAAAGCAAATGTCTTAACTTGAGTTTACAAATCACTGTCAAATATATATGATGGGTCCAACTATGCAGTCAAATGCATTTGTAAAACAGTGGACTGCATCTTAGAAAGGTTTAGTTTGCACAAACACTATGGAATAAAATATGCACCAACAACATCTCTGCTCAGTGGTCATACAGCTCCTTCATCTCCTTTAGGATCTTTATGCTCTCACTGTATCTCAGCTGATTCCTGTTGGAGCATTCCTTCCATCTAGGGGAGAAGTAAGGCACATAATTCAGGCTTTGCATTTCACAAACCATTTTTAGTAGTTTTGTTTGTGTTGGTATAAATATATGTGAAACTTCATACTTTTGTCTAATCTTTTTCCAGCGCACCATGTGGTCCGTTATACGGGGTCCAGAGGAAGGAACTTTATCGGTGGGCTGTGAACAGAGTAAACACCAATGTTATAGCTAGCAAAAAATACATTTGCTACCAAAAAGGTAATTGGTAGTGAACCTTTTTGACTGCGGGTTTGTCAGTTGGCGGGATCCTGAGATTGACTGGTTCACCAGATGAGGTGACAGGGCAAGGAGTTGGTGGAGGCAATCTGTGAACATCCTGCTCTTTACCATTAACATTGTCGGTGAGCTGCAAAGAATTCACACAAGCTTAAATTTGAAATTAGGGTAAAAAGTCCACCTTGTCAATTTGCTTACTTCTTCGTCTGTAACACTGTGTGGGGAGAGAGGAGTAGGATCAGCCCGTTCTCGAAACGATGGGTTATTTCGCATCCAAGAACGGCAAATGGGGTACAAAGGTGTGTTGCTGTTAAACTGAGCCAAATCAACGCTGCGGTCAAACAACTTGATAATATAAGCATCTGAAAAATAAAAAAATAAAACAATAAGATGACATGCAGTGTAGTGTTTTAGCTATGCATGCGTGAAGTCTTTGAATCTAAAAATAAATGTTTGATATTGTCACTACTCTTTTACTTTGTTTGTTTTGATTGGCATCTGGCATGCTTTCATCCATTTCTTTCCGTTTCTTTCTTCTATGTTGTGGAAACCTTGAAGGTGGTCTGAAATTTTTAACAATGTATTACAACAAAAATAATCTCACTTATTACTTATTTTGGTCACAACACTTACCTTTTTCCAGACAGTGGAGATGAATCCCTGAGATAACACATAAACAACATTGAATTAATTGTAGACCTTAAAGAAATTAAAAGTTGGAATGAGTTATTACATACTTATTTGAGGCCTCTGCAGTTTTTCCAGCTTCACTTTCATTTTGTTCCCTAAAAATAATGAATTAATAAACTAAGGAATAAAGAGATGGAAAGTCTAAAAAATCCCACATTAAATGAACTATAATATGTGAAATTAACTCTTGCGAGCTTTTAGCCATGCTAGAATGTTGTTATCTCAGCTCATCATCCAGGAGTTGTTTTGTTTCATTCACACATGTTTGAGTAATCCTTTAGTATTAATTCGTCTATAGCTCCAAAGCAAAAAATGCTCTGTTCCACCCTGTGATGTCATGAAGTGGTAGTTTTCACATTAACAGCTAATGTTACTACTTTTTGTTTAGTAGAGATTGGCAATTCCAGAGCTGAAATCATCCAAATGATTCTAGTGAATGTGTATGAAGGTAAAAAGCACAGTGGAGCACCCCCTCTATTACCACATGACATCACAGTGGAACAGAGTGTTTTCTGTTTGAGAGAATAACTCTGTATATGCAGGATTTGTGTGTTGAACATATGTGAATGAAACAAAACAACTCCAGGTATGCTTTGATGAGAAAGCCACATTATAACATAGATAAAAAAAAATAGTGCAATATTGGCCATTTAAGAAGGCACAGTCTGCACAAATTGGCACATGATTAACGTAAACACTTAAAAACAGCATAGAAAACAGATACAAGATTGTTTACATCGCATCACTTTTGACTTACATTTCCGTTTCTGACTTTTCTACCAATCCTTGCAACACGGCATCCAATTTAAAGCGTGCTCCAGACGCCTCCATGTCTGTAAAAGTTACAGAAACAATAAACCTGATGGATTACAGAGTGGCAATAGGGGTAGGGTGACAAGATTTTTTATAACTCTAAAGTGGGATACACCCAGGTCGGGATGGTTGGTATAAATAAAATTGTGAAAAGAGCGAATAAGATTGTGCATTCTAGTGTCAGTCATAATCTTTTTTTTTTTTTTTTTGCTTTATAGTAGGGTGACCAGACATCCCTATTTGCCCGGAACAGTCCCAGTTTTGAGCCGTGTCCCCTTTGCCAGCAAATTTATCCAAAACCAGTGATTTGTCCCAGTTTTAAACAAGAAATGTCCCAGGTGTCCCTATTTCTGGCCAATCTGATCTAAACCAGGACTAAACTAAGACAAAGACCAGGACAAGATCAGGTCTATTTCAAGTTTAAACCAGGTCTAAAACCATGTCTAAACCAGGACTCCACTAGGGCTAAAATAGAACTATATCAGGTCTAACCCAGGTCTAAACTAGGACTATATCAGGTCTAAACCAGGTCTGAACTAGGGCGAAACCAGGACTAAACCAGGTCTATTTCAGATATAAACCAGGACTAATCCAGAGCTAAAATTAGTACTATCAGTTCCAAACCAGGTCTAAACCAGAGGATCATAAATTGCATTAGCCAAAATCCAGAAGACTGCACTTCTATATTTGGTCTCAGATTAAACACTGGCCCACAGGTGAGTCGAGAATAGACAATGTTACAAGCTTTTTTCAGTTTTATTTATACCAACCATCCCAACCCGGGTGTGTTCTAGTTTTGAAAATCTGCTCACCCTACTTTATGGTTATTCGCAAACGCGGACTTAAGTATTTTGGCAAAACAAATGACAATTTATGCTTCCCTTTACTGTTGGCGAGGATCAGATTAGTCAAAAATTGATCGTCTTGGTTTAGACCTGATGTGGTGCTGGTTTAATTTTAGTTCAGTCCTGATTTAGATCAAATTAACTCAAAAATAGGGACACCTGGGACATTTCTTGTATAAAATTGGGACAAATCTGCTGGCACAAGGGGCACATGGCTCAAAACTGGGACTTTCCCGGGTAAATAGGGACGTCTGGTCACCCTAAATATGGGTTCATCTACAATCGAGGGTGTTACCTGGTCTTTCGGTCTTTATCTTGATGTGGTGCATGGTAACGAAAATCAATGCCACTTATGAAGAAAAATTAACTCCGAAAATGTCCTGTTACACGTTTCCAGTTTAATTACATTTCTTGAACGAGAAACACAACCCCTCGACCATTGTTTGTTAAAGTCAGTTAGCAATAGGTTAGCTGCTACGGGGGTGATGTTAGTTACCGACGTTTATTTAAAAATCTATCTTCTGCTGTTAAAACATCGCGAGAAAACACCTACTACGGGTTGTATTTAATTGTATAATATCGTAATTAACTTCGCGTACAATAAATCGTAGATCTTGCTAGCTAAATGTATCTTTGCTAACTTAGCTTATTTCCAGTTTCCTCTTCCGCGCGTTGACCCTTTCCCGTGATATGATTGGTCCCCATGGACACTAGACTTGGCGCTCATTGGTTCTTTCTCCTGTCAATCAATCAAACACGAGCCTTTATTGGTTAAAGTACCAGTAGTAAGAAGAAGCTATGGAAACTACTGTCTTGTTTGTCTTTCACGGAATCAAAGCTTTATTGGACTTCCATTATATTATTATACCTGTAAATCGTCTGTATTGATGGCTCCTTCAAGTACATGCGCTTGATGGTTCCAGTAACGTGTTGTCAGTATGCCATATGTTGCTGCAAAAGTTGTAATATTTATTTTTCATTTATTCATTATCGTGGGCAAATTCTTCCAACTTGTTCAGTAATTATGAAGGCAAGGTAAGGGTACAGTTTTTTTTTCTATTTAAGGGCAATTACATAATGGTGGATGAATGGATGGTTTTATTGTTGTTTTCAGTTTCTCCAAGAAGAAAGCCTCCAAAACGGAGCCCTTGGTGGGGAAAAGCAATCGTTCGTCACAGATCCCATCCCGGCAGAAGACAAAGAAAAGGGTTAGTTTTGAATTGTAGTCTTTTCAGAACTCATTCATCACTTAACGTTGACTATGATGCAGTCATAGTGTGATCATACGTCCCTACTTACCTAGGACAATTCCAGTTTTGAGCCCTGTGTCCCCTGTCCCAGCAGATTTATCCAAAAGCAGTGATTTGTCCCAGTTGTATACAAGAAATGTTCCAGGTGTCCCTATTTTTGACCAATTTGATACCTGCCAACAGTAAAGTATACATTGTCATTTGTTTAGGTAAAATACAGAAAAGCAAAACACAAAAAAATTTGACTATACTGGCTCACATTAGGGCTGAGTGCATAACAATTTTCCTTAAATATACGCTTGTTTTACTTTTTTATTATTAGCAACTCAAAACAGGGATATCCCAGTTTTTTTATTTCTTTTAAACCTGGTGACTCTAACATTGCAGTCAGTGTATGTTAAGTCAACTTTCTCAAAAAGTCACCACTTTTAAAACGACAAACTTATGCAGAATCTTTGCCGCAGGATGGAAAGCAAGATTACAACACTGACTCAGATCTGGAGAAGCATCCGGTCTTCACAGAGATTTGGCCATCTTCTGGACCTTCCTCTCCCAGTGATATGCCCACATCTGACAATAATGTGCCAACATCAATATACAAGTCCCTTGAAGTTAACACTGAGCATAGTTCAGTGCTGGCAAAGTGTGTTTTTCATTTTTCTTGCAATCACTCTTTAGTAAATCAATGCATCCTAGTCATTTTGTTTACTCATATTCATCAGGTATGTGGATCGTTTTCGTCATGGTCAACCGCAAAGTCGAGAAGAACGGCAACAAAAGTCTTCTAACTCTAAAGAAGAACTGCTACCATTCTGGTGGGCATCATCGCCGTCTTTACCTCCCAATTTAACTCCAGAAAAAACAGGTAAATGTGCCCTGAATATTATTGTATTTTACTAATACTTGACCAACTTGTCTTAATGTCTTAATGTTTGTTTGTTTTTTGTTTTTTTGGCAGATAATAGGTTGTTTCATCATAACAGAGCCATTTCCCCAAGCAGAGGATCCATAAGTGTAATTATATTTAAGTATAATCTTGTGTGTTACCATTCATGTTGCTAGTGCTATTTTAATCTCACTTGTCTGGTGTATAGGTTTTGTCAGACACCTCACAATGTGAACCTTACGATTTAGAGATTTTGCAGCTACAAGAGAGAGCCAACAGACTGTTGCACAAAGGGTAAAAGTACAAGAAAACTGTATTCATTCATTAGAAAAATGTAATTCAGTAAGTAAATGGAAATTTATTTGTTTCCAGTGAAGTTAGTCATGAGGAAGATTCTCTCCTCGTGAGCTCAGATGGTGTAGGATGCTCTGACTTCTCATCTCCAGTGAGTGCAGATGAGCCAGCGAGAAAGCCCATGATTTCAAGTTTGCCTAAGTACAATATTGGTAGGTTGTGCTTTACTCTCCATTCATTTTGTCTAATTTCAAGATGCCTTTTATATACATTATACTGATACTTTTGCAGCTAAGGACCCAACCTCTGTTATGCCATTTTCAATTACTCCTTTACGCCCGGAGGAAGACATATTATTCCAATGGCGTTTAAGGAGAAAGCTGGAGAAGGCAAGGGAGAGGGCACAGTCACAACAGCACTTGGATCTACTAGACTGGCAAGCATATAGTAAAAGCCAGTCCCTGTACTCGGATCAAGGCATTTTGGTATGCAGTATGTGTGGTTTTAAGTGGTTTCAAATGTAATAATTGTATTCTTAATTGTTAGGGAATACAAGCAAAAGATCATCCAGGTTTGCCACAAGGAACTACTCACCAGTTGATTAGTGGACCTCATTTAATCACTTTAGATCAACAAACCAAAATGGCTACTGCTACTACTATGGTGCCCTCTGACTCTGTAGTTTCTTCACCACAGGCTCTAGCCCATGTTCCCTCCCACATGCATTTGCTGTGTGATATTTTGCCCTGTCCCAATCAGACATCTAAATCTCATGAAGAAGAGATGGTTCTACAAAAACTTGATTCACAAATGATCGTTTTACCTCAAAAAACACAAAATTCATCTCTGGAACCACCCATAACTGGACATGTTGAAAAAGATGTACATTTATCTTACATTAAGAGCACAAAGGCACTGAAGAATCAACCTGAGAAGAGTGAGAAGAAATCATCAGTTCTTTCCAAGGAGCAAAAGAAATCTGCAAGGTAAAGTACCACAACTTAACATTTACTGCTACTACAAAATTAAATGTGAACCTGAAGTCTTCATGTACATTTGTTTACAAAACAGGGTTCACTCCCGGCAGAAATTACCCACAAACATAACGAGGACACCTCAACATCAGCAGAAATATACCGATTCAAAGAAAAAGTGCAGAGAGGATAGGGCACCACCTTCTCCAATCCAAAGTGCTTTGGGACAGGTGCTTACATGTTGTTGATTGTGTTTTAAATATGTTTAGTATATTGCAGCATCCTAATTTGAACCAATACTTGTATTAACAGATACTATAGCCAAAATATATTTGATAATGTTTGTTTTGTTCAACAGGTGGTTTCTGAAGTATTATTTCCTTCTGTGGATTCAACCACTGTACAAGAAATTCCCCCAGTATCACCACGCTGCCTTGTCTCAGAACAGCAACTGAATAATGACTATGAATGTGTAGAAATAATTTCACAGTTTCTTCAAGAGGCTGAAGGTTAAGTAGAAAATAGAGAATATTGTTACAATGTTTTATGTATTATATAATTTTATTCTTTTTTTTATTGTGATCATTTTAGATTCAGATGAAAAGGAGTTTGAAGACGATCCTTTACTTCAAGTCCTTCGAAGACAGAGAATGTGGGTTAAAGAACAGATCAAGTGTGTTTTTTTTTTTCTTCTTTATTAAATCAAAAATCCAAAACAAGTCAAAATCAGTAGTAACTGTAAATATCTTTCCCACAGTGAAGTGGACACACTGTTAAAGGAATTCCAAGAACAACACATGTGAATACATAATGTTTCTTTTTTTTTTTTTTTATCACAGTCAAATAAAAGTTACATTTTAATATTTCTTCTTCAAAAATGTCAGTACAAAATATAACAGTGTATTCTTAGAAGTTTTGCTCAAAAGAAGATATTAACTCAGTTACAATCACATACAGTACCCTTCTCTCATATTGGCATAGTTGATAAATCTATGCAAAAACACCCATCACTTAGTTCTGCTCATTTTGAGACCTTTTGAATTCAAGTGAGAATCCAACATCAGGGAAGGTTTATTTCTATATCACATTTAACTCAATATTTAATAAATATTTTTAAAACAAGAAAAAAACTAAATGATCCAATGAAGTGATGCATTTAGGAGGGTTTCAGTAGCCAAGAATTCCAATGAAATATTGCTGTTAAGTCAATGTTGCCTACATTTCCATAGTTTTATCACCTATGCCACTATTACTGGAAGACAATATTTAATTCTTGATGGGTGTAGATTAGCTCAAAGCATGAACATTGTCCGGAGGTAGAATGGGTGCGGATACAATGAGAATACCACTGGGAGACACAGCAGATTCTAAAGCCATTATATCCACCTCTTTTGGAACCCGATATCGACGATTAAACTGCCATGTTGTGAGTCCACTGCCACTCTTAATATCAGCAGGAAAATTGTATTACTTAAGTGGCAAGTTGATGAGCAATAGATTTTAAATATGACAAAACACCAACCTTTTTCTCCTCATGCCTTCCTTGCACTTCCACAAAGTCTCCAATAACTTTAACCAGCAAGTCCTCTGGTTTGAAATGCTTAACATCAACTTGAATGGTAAAGCCATTGTCATCACAGTTCACCTGAGAGGAAGAAAGAAAGGCTAGTCTAAATCTAATTCATGAATGTTGGCATTCTGCATGCAACACAAGTCTCCGGTTTTAATTCACTGTAACTTACCTCAGCAGAACTGGCGTTTTCTGTCTCAGCCATAAGCAATTTGGGGGACCAGTTGTATTGTCCGTAGGTTCCATTCAGTCGAGGAATTAGGGGAGGTAAAACTTTCTCCCATTGGATACCATCAGCAGGGGTTGTTTGGGGCAAAATAAAATCCATGTATTTATTTTGAATGATAAAATCAGTTGTTTGGGGTTGAGTTGATCTTGAACTCTGATCACCAGGGCTGAAGCTATCCAAACACTCTTTGGCCCGTGTGTTTTTGCCTCAACTACTTCCAGAAATAAATGTCTCCGAGCTCCTGCCTGTGGTCTGAATTTTATACTCCAGTTGCATAATGAGCCAGACATTCACAGTGGGGCACCTTGCCTTTGTTTTGTCCCAGGATTTAGGGGTACCACCCCTGAGATTTCAGTCAGAGTAAACCTGGATAAGAGTGAATTGTTTGAGGATGATTCAGCTGTTGTAGACTTTAGGTCAATTAACATGTTCAGTGCTCATTACTGAGACTGAAGAATGTTCCTCAGTTAATTTGAAACATACACTTGAAAATAGACAAGCTTGTCAAGGAGGAATGCATCTAAAAATAGAATGGCTAATGTCTAAATATTGGTATCTGTTAAGACAGACAGTGACAGCAGGCTTTACAAAACACATGCCACAACACGTGGGTCTACTAATAGGTGTTCACTTTCACTGGATAAACAAAACAAGACAATCAGAATAAAAGTGTTGTATTTTAAACTCAAACAGTGTTTAAATGCAGTCATTGGGCATTTTGTTATTAAAGAACTTGGAATGTACTAATACAACAAACATTTTTCATAAAACATTTTTATAATGGGAAAGTGTACAATGTCAGGTTGAGTTTCAGATAGAATGCATGAAATCAGAATCATACATTTGACATAAAAAGCATGTAAATAGGAATGACGCAAAATACAAAAATCAACATTCAATTGTTATTTTATAGAAAATACCCCATACAGAAAAATTTACATTAGGAAGCTATTTGTATTTTAATGCTGTGGATGATTCTGGACACAAAAACAAATTAGATGTGTGTTGGGTAAAACTTAAATGTTCTGCGTTAACAACAAATGTATATTTAAAAAATTCACGGGGTGCCCAGGGGTATTGTAAATGACAAATAATCACCCACTTCGCCCCATTCTGCCCTGAAGTGCTGGAACACTGTAATCCACGTACAAAGGACAACAGCCCACAGAAGCACACCCAGTGCTGACCTCTTCACATCTAGACAGAAACACAAGAAAATGTATTCATTTGTATTAAATCATGCCATATAGTCAAAAAAGATTCAATATTCATTCATACTTGACAGCAAAGGGGAAATTCAATTCTGTCAACTGGACAGAATTGAATTTCTCCTTTGCTATGGATCCTGCCTGGATGACTGAGGAATTTTATGTTTATTTATTTAATGTTTATTTCAAACATTCACACTTGATGGTGACAAACATTCTTGCGGTTGTTTTTTGGTCAGGTAACCTGCTTGGGGATGCCATTTTTGTGAAGGGGAAAAATAGAAAGTTATAGGCAACACTTGTTGGATGAGGGAAACCCATCCATAGGAACAATTTAAGTTGTTTGCTGTAACTCCTATAGACCATTTAAGACTGGCTGGTCAGACAAGCAAATTAAGTAATTAGTAAATGTCCATATATTAAACAGGTATTGTATTACTCACATGTTTTTATTTGCACTTGTTCTGTGAAAGATGGTTTTAGAAAAGCTTCCTTGAAAAACCAAATTACATTAACAAGCCATAAAAATGGCAGAAGGGCAAATCCACCTGAGAAAATAAAAGAGAAACAAACATTAAGAATGATAAAGTGTTATTCTGTTGTTTAAAGTGCCTCAGAAAAAACAACTGAGAGCCTGGGACCAAACCAAAAGTTCTTACCACTGCATAAACAATACACACACACACACTTTTTAAACCGACATTTAAATTAAGACTTTTTAAACCAACATTTAAATAATGTGGGTCAAGGCGTTGCCATTTTACAGCAGTAATTTGAGAACTATGACCCAAAATGTTATGTGAGAAATATTTCATCTCCATCAAGCTCAATTCATCGAAGCAAAGAAAGCATCTTTATTTAACAACATACAGCATACATCAATCCTTTTCATTTCTGCTCAGACATTGTGATTATAGTTAACATACATCAGAGCAACTTTGCATGAGTAACGTAACTTACCCAGATAATACTTCCTACAGAGATTCAGTTTCTCCTCGTTGGGAACACGTTCCAGATTCATTGTGCTTGGACCTGTTCATAAAATATTGTGTAAAGAGCAAATTAGCGCTACCTTTAATGTCTGTGTATGAGCATTTGCTAACTAGCTCCGCTTGTGTAGCAGCATTAGCGATAGTTTCCTCAAGAAAGAGGCAGAAACTAGTTAAGTGTCTACAAGCGTATTCATCCGAAGTAATATTGTTAAAAGGCTAATTCATTTACCAGGTTTTCGGGTGGACAAACAACAGAAACGGTGGATATTCTGCTTCCTCGCTGTTGTTTTTCCTGTAGCTACTATGGGACTCTCCTTCCTCGTCTTTTTGATGTGGAACAGTCTCGTCATCGCCGCCCACTGTCCAGATGAATACAGAAGGGTCACGTTACTTTTACTTCGTAACAATATTAAAGCGAGCGTGAGAAATATTTGCGTAAATGTTAAATGTTATATTGCTTTATTGATTGTTAAAAATAATCGTTTATTTTTCATTCCATTTTATTTTTTGTTTTAAATTATGTGGATAGATCGTAATTTGATTCACTGTAACGTGTTGATTTTGACAGCATAAAATCACATAAATGAAAGTTGCAGAAATGAAAGAATCCCGATACAACACAAAAACTCCCTTTCCCTTGCATCTTTGCGGCGCACCCTCCCACCCGCGCCTACTCTCTTGTCTGTACGCGCTGCTAGCCCCGTAGCCCTCGGTGTGTGTGTTGTTGTTGAAGCGATGATGGCGGCAGCGGGATGCGGATCAGCAACCGCGGCTGCCGTAGGAGGCCAGGGCGGCACTGTTCCTGCCAGAGGACGTTTTCCCGGTCGGCCGTGGTCGTCTCGCACTCGTTTGCGCTCAGAGAAGCGATGGCAACTTGGGCGATCAGGCTTAGAGGCTGATGATGTGACAAATGGAGGCCAAAGGCCCCCAAACCTGGTCCTGTCGTTAAACGAAGACCAGTCCCACTTGCGCTTACTGGGGCTAGAAGCGAGCCATAAGAGCCTTGGCCAGGCTGGATACAGCTCTAGTGGGAGCGAAGAGGTGAGGTCCCAAACCCACCCAGGAGTTAGTATCTTTATTTTATTTTTTATATTTGGATGAATGTTGAAATGTTTCTGAATGAATGTTGTGAATTGAAGCCTGCTGGTTAGTGTCATGGAGAAATGTCAACATCCTAGTGGCATGCTAGCTGTTGGCTAATGTTAGCCATGTACAACATTTCGTGACATTTAATGAACAACCATAACAAGACTTGTCAATTTGAGTAATTAAAGGAGACACTCTATATAAATACTCTCTCTTTGTTTGTCGCTTTTGAACATTACTCAGAGAACAATTGACATAAATATGACATACTTTTTAAATCAGTACACAGCATTTACTTCATCTGTTTCACTCACTGTATGGGACGGAGTAGCAGCGAGCTAACGCTAGTAGCGAACACAAAGAAGGAGAGTGCTGCCGCTACCGTAGCATAAAATGGCTAATGCTAATTTAAGACATTCACTGCCCAAATTCGGAGAAATGAACAGATGGATTAGATTGGAAAACGCAGAACCACACATACAAATCTACGGCTATTTAAACAAGACTTTGTTGTTTGTCAGTGTAGCTAACACCTTCACTTACTGCAAGTCAGTGTTGGATATCCGTAAATTTTGTGCTAAACGTTAACGTTGCACTAATAAACCGGGCATTTATAATATATGTTACATGTACATTCTTTAATAAATCCGATTTTGTGCTTGTACACCAGACTTAATGAGATGTTTATAACAGCGTAGTTACACTTAAATTGAGTGGGCTTGTCTGCTACTGCACACACTCATTTAGTAGAGGGCATTCAGACTCTGCTACATTTATAGTTTATCATTTTTTTCCTCAATAGTCGGAAATGTGTATCCATTAATGCTATCATTGTCAGAGCCCCACGTTATTCACGTCCAGCACCTGCAGGCTTGAAACAACGTATATGTATTCAAGAGCTTGTGTGATGCATAAAGAGATATAATTTCGTATTACCTTGACATTACATGGATATAACCCACTGTGCTTTTTATTCCAGGTGGATGATTTCAAAGGCTTTGAACCTGAGAAAAGGGGTTCAAAAACATCCAGACAAATCCCTTTAAAAGGTGAGAATAATATTTGTGATAAGACATAAGAATATCACTGAGTTCTACGTTGTAATAATATTATACTAAATGCTGATTTTCTTTTCTTTCTTTTTTTGTGTATTTTTAGGTGAGGGCATCAAATCTAAAAGTCAAATGGAGGAGGTACCTGTTTCAGCTACAATGGATACAGAGGCTTCCCCTTGTGACATTTTTGAAGATGACAAAGACTTGGTCCCAATACTAAGTCCATCTTCTCAAACAGAACCTGCTAAAGATTGTAAAAAAGGATCTAAACGAAAAAACACTAAAGACCGCCAGTCCACTAAAAATGCTGCATCAGCGCCAAGGATTACTATAAAATTAGTGGCCAAAAAGAAAACAAAAACTGTTAGAGAGCTTCACAAACACTCCATGAAGAAGTCAAAAGAAAAAGAACTTCAGGATCAACCTGAAGCAAAAGACCTTCTGGATGAGCAGATTTCAAGCGCTCATGTAAAATTAAAAGCGGAGCCCCTAGATGACAAAAATGACATGGTGGATAATGCCGAAGGGAGCACACAAGTGAGGAGGCGTGGGCGATCCGCTGCCAAACCAGTACAAACTGCAAATAACATCACCAAAGTTGTGGCTAGTGAACAACAAACACTATCCATGAATCCAATTGAAATTACGAGTGATTGTGGAGCCGCAGACCCAAAAGCAACAACAGTCAAACAGCAAGACAATGTCACAGAGTCCAGTTCAGATGGTCGTCAACCTGGTACTCGAAGAAGCACTAGAGTCAAAAACCCAGTTACAAAAAATGTCTCAGACAGTGCAACTGAACCAATTAGCTTGGGCAGCACAGATACCGTTTCAACTGATACAAAATTAAATGAAGAGCTCAAACCAACAACACAGAATAATACTAATCGAAGGCAAAGTAAAAGGCTAAATAAGGATTTTCAAAATCAAGATATCCCGGATCCATTAACTCCAAAATTGAATGACACCACTTTGCAGCCTACTGACTGTCTCCAGTCTTTTCAGCAGGCTGAAAATACAGTTCCAAAATTAAAATTAGTACGTATAAAAAATCCCAAGTATGAAACACAGTCCAGTGAAAAGAATTTAACTCGAAAAAAGAAAAAAAGGAAGAAGTACATTTGGACTCTGGCATTAGTGAAAACCGTTCAGACCAAGACAGTTGAAAATACAATCAAAGTAACAGAAAAAAATGAGGTTAGTGATAACACTGGTGTAAGCAAGAGTTTGAAACGGAGAAGTAAAAAGTCAACACTGGATAAATCAAACACTCAAAAGAATAAGGACAAAGACCCCAGTGAGAAAGGTTCCCCAAATAAAAATGTCACTGAAGTCACTGAAAGAAAACCCAGTCCAAAACTGTCGTTGGAGGAGGTTGTAATCGAAAAAGAAAAGGAAACGTTAAATCAAGAGACCTCTAAATCAGACTGTGGGAAAATTCCACCTTTACAAATTAAAAAGGTGTCATCTCCTGGTAAAAATAAAAGCTCAAAGCCATCATTTCTCATACAACAAGTTAGTCCGGGACCTGAAAAGAAAGAAGATGTGCCTAAAGATGCAAATGAAGGCAGTGTAGATAAGCAAACACCTGTGGAAGAAAAAGTGGCACCTACCAGAAGATTGAGAAGGAGGACATCAAGTGTGGAAGCTCCACAAACAATGCCTATTAACCAAAAGCCAGGGACACCTCCAAAAAGAAGAGCAAGGGCAAATGCACAGGAAAAAGAGAGCCCTCAAAAACCAACTGTAGATGTATCTCAGGTTTCAACGGAGGATTCAAGCACACATGTTCTACCCGAAAAGACTTGTGAAAATTTGACTGTAGAATCTGCTGAGTTGACCAGTGTAGACCCTTCTGAAAATGCTGACAAGAATGCCTCACAAATCTGTGATGCTGCAGAACAAGTGCCAGATAAAGATTCTCCACACTGCGTGGAGAAAGAAGCAGAACCACTTTCCGATGTGGCCAAACCATTGCCTGTGCCTTTAAAATCTAAACCTAGACGATGTAGAAATACGGTTACAGGGAAAAGGAGGTGTGTGCAAAGGAAGAAGAAAGTAGTTACATCTGTTCAGGCAGCCCCAGAAATGTTCACTGACACTGTATCGGCCATAGTAGAAAGTGTAATCTCTGGAGCTTTTCAAAAAGGCTGCCAGCCGTTATTAACAGAGGACACCCCAGTTGAAACAAAGGATTGTACACACACTGAAGTAATACAGGAAAGTACAGCATTAGAAAAAAGTCCACAACAAACACCCGCGTCTGTTAAAGAAGAAAATGAAATCCAGTTAATTGATAATTCGCTGACTCTGGTCTCAAATCAAGGTAAAAAAATGTTAAGCTCTAAAAAGAAATCCATAAAAAAATTAAAGAAGCGACGCAAGAGTTTGATTGGACAGCGACAGAAGCCCAAGTCCCGAAACAGAAATGGGAAATTTGGACCTGAACCCTCTGGGAGTACAATTAATGTAGAAACTAGTAAAATTTCCAAAAAGTTAGCCATTCGTACATCTGCCTCAATCAACAAGCTTACTGGGGGGAATACAAAGTTTAAAAAACGGCCACAAACTCTTCACATTTCACAATCTAAAAGATCTAAAGCAGCTAAAATAATTTCAAAGCTCATGGAAATGGAAGAAGCCAGTTTAAAGCAGGAGGAGAGTGACACATTAGTTGATGCTTCACATGGAGATGTGACTGAGGCCCAACCTGGAAAATCCAAATTTGTTAAAAATATTAAACATTTCATAATGCCTGTTGTAAGTGCCAGATCTTCACGTGTGATAAAGACCCCACAGAGATTTATGGATGATGCAGGGATGTCTGTATTGCCTCGCCGACACTCTCCAAAGAAAGGATTACAATTGGGTTTGCAGACACCAGTTCCACCAGTGAAAAGAAGAGAGGATGATATTGTCAGAACGATATCCCCAATCCTTCCTCTTGATGATGACTTCTTGAGTGAAGCACAGTTGGATGTTGATCTGTTTTCAGCACAGGAACTAGAAGATGCCACATGCATATCTGACAGCCTTTTTTCAGAGAAGAAAAGTGGGAAAAATGACAAGACAGGTTTCTTAAAGAATTCTAGTTTCAAATGGCACATGCCAGATGAGTTTGGTGAGAGTATCTATACACTGGACAAAGCACAAGAGAACAAGTGTGAAGACCTGCTTTTATTTCCTCCAGTGTCCCCAGAAGCACCTGCTGACCTCCCAGAAGCCCAGAAAAAGAAATGTTCTCTCAAAACAAGCAAACACACCGATCACCTCAAGATTTATCAGAAACTTAAAAAGCTTAACACAGTGCATCCAAAGACTAAAGAACTGGATGGTGCAAGCAAACAACCTCAGGCACCTGTTGATTTGGCCGAAGGACTGGATGATGAGGTGATGAGTATCAGTTTAAGGCAGCGGCATACAGATGTGGAGAAGGAGAAACCCAAACTCAAGATAGAAGATCTCAATACTCCAGGAGTTGTGAGAAAAGTTTGTATAAAAAATCTGAACTTTAAAACAGTTACAAAAATATCAGAAAAGGAACCAACCAAAAGTCACCAAGGTAAGCTAAATGTAGCTTATCAGTTGATTTTGTTATCACAGTATCATTTTGAGTTGAGTAATTTTTATTATTTAATTTTATTTAATACACAGATGAGAGAAAGCAGCCTTCACCTGTTGAAGAAGGGGATCCTGCAGCCATTGAAAAGGGGGGCACACAAAAACCACGTCTTTCTGGGGCAAATAAAAGGATGTTCAATCTCCTTAAGAAAGCCAAGGTTCAGCTTATCAAAATTGACCAACAAAAACAACTCAAAACAACCACTGTAAGATAAACATTCTCAGTTATTTTTTATTGATTGAAAAATTATTTATTGCTGAACTGACCTAATGTCACTCTGATTTTTATTTCATCCTATAGCTTTTGTCAGCTCCGTCTGCCCCCAGACCTAGAGATGTGACAGCAAAGAGACAAAGGAGGAGGCAGAAGGTTCAACCTGTCCCTGAGGTTCCAGTCAAGACTGAGCCCCAACAAGTACAGGCAAGACATTAGAGTTATATTGCTAATGACTTATGTTAAGAATGTCATCTCTCACTGTAACGTCTGGTTAATTTCTAGGTGCCTGTCACCTCACCCTTGTGTCAGGAGTTTCGTCATGCTGGAGGTCCCCGTATCAAACACGTGTGTCGAGCTGCCTCTGTGGTGCTGGGCCAGCCTCGGGCTCTGGTACCCGATGACATTCCCAGACTGAGTGCTTTGCCTCTCCATGAAAGAACTGGTATTTCCCCTTCCACAGACACTAAAGGTTGATATAACTTGAAGAGGAAATACATTGACCTTGATAACACTTCAAACTTAACATTAATTATTTTTCAGATAACGGGTCTCCATCAGAATCAGACAGCCCTGGGGCGTCAGATCAGAAGGTCACAAAAGTGAAGAAAGTGTCCAATTTGATCAAACGAAAAGGGCTCGGACCGTTTGGTTATCGTTCTCGGAGATGTGGAGTATGCAAAGGCTGCAACCATGAGGATGACTGTGGGGAATGTATTAACTGCCTGGACAAACCTAAGTTTGGTGGTCCCAATACCAAGCGACAATGTTGTGTGTAAGTGTATGCCCTTTTATTCATTAAGTGAATTCTAAATTTGTTTATATCAATATTTAATGCAAATCTTTTCTTCTTGCAAAGGTATAAGCGATGTGATCAAATTGAAGAAAGGAAAGCACGTAGAATTAGTGGGAGAACAGTCCCCAAAGGTATTTCTGCTCTTAAGTGCTTTAATATTACAGTATTTAGTGTTTAATATTAATATTACTTCAATGCTTTAATATTACAGTGTTTAGTGTGAAATTATCTCTACATTTTTAGGTGCCTCCAAGCGACGGCGTGCCTCTTTAAGTGCAGGTTGTTCTAGTAATGACGAAGGGGCCGAGTGCACTGCAGACTCACCATCAGGTCAGGCTGGTGGTAACAGTCCATCTGTTCGGAAGCAGCCAAAACGTGTTGTGAAGCCCAAAGTTTACTTTGATCTGGTCGACTACGAGTCTGATGGAGACAATAAAGTTGTCTCCAACGCTGTTTCTCCTGCCAGGAGAAGAGGTGCTGGACCTCGTTTCAATGAAGGTAGGCTAACCATTTTTAGATTGACTCACATTGTCAGTACAAAGTCATCAGTAAATCTTTTATTCATTACAAGCTATCCTCTAACCCCAGCCCATCAATTTTCTTTCTGGAAGATTTTGTTTCATTAGATGGATTCTTGGGGGACATTTCAGATGATGAAGTTAGGCATCGGAAGTCTAGTACACATCGTGTTCCCAGTGGAAAACGTAAACCTGAAAAGGTAAGCTTTCAGTTCATGTTCATCTTAGAGGAGAATTTCCAAATAGTATTTTTATTGATTCCCTATTTTAGGCACTTTTGGTTGTTCATAACTGTGTCATTGTTTTGGTCTAGGGATCGTTAGAGGAGACTCCTCCCAGTGTACTCGCTGCTTTGGCTCATGGGTTTGAAAAAACTGACAGAGAATTGACAAAGCCTACTCACAAAATCAGGGTTGACTTCAAGGTACTCTATTTTTGTTGTACCAATTCAATTACCAAATTTATTAAAATCACTGGTTCTTGGTGTTACGGTCATTGGATAAAATAGTTCTGATAATGGCCAACAGAGCAGTTTTCTTTAAACACACTGTTTTTTAGGAGGACTGTACATTGGAGAATGTGTGGAACACTGGTGGCCTGAGTGTCCTTACCTCTGCACCCCTCACACCACCCTATGCGTGCTTCCTCTGTGCCAGTAAAGGACAGCATGAGGTAAGCACCTGAAACATGCCTCATTTAAACTTGGTCAGCACAATCGGTATTTAAAAGTATTACATGCTCTTTCTCTGTTTAGATGCTGTACTGCCAAGTATGTTGTGAGCCCTTCCACCAGTTTTGCCTTGACCCCTCAGAGCGGCCCAATGATAATAAGGAAAACTGGTGCTGTCGCCGATGCAAGTTCTGTCATGTGTGTGGCCGCAAAAACAAACACTCAAAGGTCTATATTTTACTTTGATCAAGCAAAAATGGATAGTACTAAAACTTATGTATAAAATATATATATATTTTTTACTCAGCCTTTGTTAGAATGTGAGCGTTGCCAGAACTGTTATCATGCTTCCTGTTTGGGACCAAACTATCCAAAACTAAATAAAAAGAGGAAATCTTGGGTAAGTTTACTGCTCACATTGTTCAAATTAATGTTGTAATGTTGTAATACATTCATCACCATGACACTGTTGTGCAGATTTGCATGACGTGTGTAAGATGTAAAAGCTGTGGAGTCACACCTGGCAAGAGCTGGGACACAGAGTGGAGCCATGATAAAGGCCTCTGCTCCGAGTGTTCCAAGCTCTATGAACAGGGTAAGACTAAGGCACGGCTTATGAGCTCTCATTTGGTGTGATGAGAAACTGAAGGTTAATTGTGTAATTACTGACCCTCTTTAGGTAACTACTGTCCAATCTGTTTCAAATGCTATGAGGACAATGACTATGACAGTCAGATGATGCAGTGTGGCACTTGTAATCACTGGGTTCATGCAAAGTGTGAAGATCTAACAGGCAAGTTATGCATTATTAGACCATCAGTTTGACTATGGATATTCATAAAGTACACATGGGGTTTATGTTGGTAAATCTAAATTTTATAATGATTTCAGATGAGCTGTATGAGATTCTATCAAGCCTGCCGGAGAGTGTGGTGTACTCATGTCGGCCCTGCAGCGTGACGCAGCCAAGTGCATGGAGAGAGCTGCTGTACATCGAGCTCCGATCGGGCATAGAGAAGGTTCTGGCCTGTTTGCTCTCCTCCACCCTCACACAACACTTAGTCACCTGCTCACAGGTCTGGCTTTAACTTTTGAAAATGCACTTATTTTTAAAATTATGTTCTCCTTACCAAGCTCATCTTTTTGCATTTACTACAGTGTGAAAAGTTGGTTGACCCTGATCGTGGCATTGAAGGACAACCTGCCTGTGACCTCCGAGCTGTGGGAAAGAAGTTTGACAAAGGCCTTTATACTACACTGGTAAATATGCAACCATCAATCTGTGTGACTTAATTTAAGATATGCATATGTTACATATGCAAGGAAAACAGAGGTGATTTTGTTTTTTATAAAATTTATGAATGACGTTTCACTTTTAGAAAATGTTTCATGAAGATGTAGTCCAAATGGTGAGGAAAAGACTGCAGCAAGAGGAGGATCTTCCAGAGGAGCAGAGGCCCACAGCTCTGGCACGGTCTTACTACTTAAAGGTGACTACACACACTAAGACTATCCTCAGTTGATATGGACATTTGTTCATTTTAAGATATTTATTTTATTATTTCAGCTCCTTGAGGAAGTTTTCAATTGGTTTAATGGTCAAGACCCAAAGGTGTGGAACCCATCTACCAAAGACTTGCCATTGTGAGTGACATTCTTTTAATATAAGATAAGAGCTTTACCTGTTACATAATGGGAATAGCTTCTTAATATCTGCTTGGCAGTGTTTTCAATAACCAAATTGTTAAAATATGATTTAATTTCCTAGGGGAATGTTGTCAAATGCTGTACATCCACCTACAACAGAACATGTCTATGCTCAATGGCAAGAGAGAGAAACCCAGTCTAGGGTCCCTCTAGGACGATTACAGGAAGATAATGGTCAAAACCTGTGTATAAAAGAAGAGCCTTCTGCCACAGTATCAGATGATCCAATTAATCATTTCAAATCCAGCAGGATGGCAAGGCTGAAATTAAAAGGTACACCTTTCATTTTATTTGGTGAAATGTGTGTGTGTTTTAACATACTTTTGAACATTTTTATGAACATGTACAGGAAAAAGGGGTCGACTTTCCAAAGCAGATTTAGACACTGGATGGACAGAGGAAGATAACAGGCAGTGCTCTTTGTGTCAGAAATATGGAGATCTTAAGCCAAATGTAAGCATGTGGACAAACACAATTTACAAACAGAATTATGAAAAGTTGACGATGAAGAGACCTACAAGTTTATATTTTTCTGTAGGAGGCAGGAAGGCTGCTGTACCTGGGGCAAAATGAGTGGGCCCATGTTAACTGCTGTCTGTGGTCAGCTGAGGTGTTTGAAGAAGACTATGGGTCTCTACTCCATGTGCACAGCGCTGTCACCAGAGGCCGGCTTATGGTAAAATAAACTCTGTCATAATATTAACTAAAAGCCTTATCAGTTTGATAAAGTTTCAGTGAGTCTTTACTGACTTGTTTTTTTTTCCTGGCAGCGATGTGAGCGCTGCAACAAGACCGGTGCTACAGTGGGATGCTGTCTGACCTCGTGTCAAAGCAACTATCACTTTATGTGCGCTCGCTCTCGTCAATGTGTGTTCCAGGATGACAAGAAGGTCTATTGTTATAAACACAGGCATCTCATCAGTGGCAAAGTAAGGCTATTTT
This sequence comes from Odontamblyopus rebecca, assembly GCA_030686955.1. Taxonomy (NCBI): domain Eukaryota; kingdom Metazoa; phylum Chordata; class Actinopteri; order Gobiiformes; family Gobiidae; genus Odontamblyopus; species Odontamblyopus rebecca. The sequence goes on from CM060657.1 coordinate 26,879,003, forward strand.
TTTTTTTATAATTTTGGATCCATTTTGAAACTCTATTAGTTCATATTCATTAGTTGTGCCCTATTTTGTCCAGATGGTAACTGGCCAGGAGTTTGAAGTGAAGCGCCGGGTGTATGTGGATTTTGAGGGTATCATGCTGCGTAGAAAGTTTCTTACTGGAGTGGAACCTGAGTTAATTAATGTTATGATAGGTAAGCACTTTTTCCTCAAGTATTACTGTTTTAGCTCTGTTCAAATCACATACTCTATGGGTTTTTCTGCAGGTTCCTTACACATTGACAAACTCGGCGTGCTAACTGAACTATCTGCCCGGAAGGGGAGGCTGTTTCCTGTTGGATTTCAGTATGTAATGATTTTACAGAATGGAGAATATAAGCCAATTTTCTTGCATCAGCAATATTGTATTTTCAAAAAATATTCACAAAGTAAATCACAAATATTTGACCTCATGGCATTTTAACAAAATAATATGAAACACTTGCCATGAGCTCTAGAAGGTTATTGAGCAATCTATCACTCAGCAATAATCAAACACTAATTCTCACTCTTTTTGTCACTTCATTCATAGATCTTCACGCTGGTACTGGAGCACTGTGAATCCACACAGGCGGTGCAAATACACATGCACAGTTAAAGAGGTGAGGCCCCTTCTTCCTGAAAAACCTGTTGAGGAGATGCCTGACCAGGGAGACAATCAAACCATCGCCCACAGCCCGTGCCCACTACAAGGTGAGGAGCTGCCCGCAGTAAAATTTCTTATATAATTTTAAAAGAATAGATAATAATGGTTTTGATGTTTTCCTAGAACCTCAAGATCTTCCAGTTAGTGCAACAAACCGGCAGTCTAGCATCCGAGAAGCCAGCACACCTGTTCCCACCCAAAAGGCAGACCATGCAATCAGGCCAAAAATGCCCAGAAGGCCAGCTGGAGGCATGTTCCGCCCCCTGCCATGTCCAGGTACTAAAAGGATGGTAAAAAAGGAAACGGCCTATAATGTATGATATGATTTAACTGTTAAATATTTGTTTATCAAAAGGTGTAACCCCACTGAAGCCACATCACATTTTAACCATAAGTGATCTTGATGAGACCCGAAAACCACGACGCCACAGTCCACACTCTCAAACCCCCGGTCTTCATGGTCACATCTCTCCCCCTTTGCCTGGACCCATCACCCTGCGCTCCGGAAAGTCCTCTCAACCCTCATCTCCACTATTCCCTCTTGGTGCAGCTGAAACCTCTCCCTCGGCACGTCCAGGAGGCGGTAGAAATGTTTCCTCTCTGCGACACCACGGTAACGTAGTGCAACACGGTACTTCCTTTTTTGCCCAGTCATCATGGCAGGACAACGAGCCCAGCTTCCCTTCTTCAAGTCTCTCCTTCTCTCCAACGATACCGCATTTACCGAGGAGCAGACTGTCGTTCGACTTGAGCCAGCCAGACTCTGCAGAGGTACCACACAACTTCTTGGCTTCACCAGAGCCTGAAGATCTCTCTCCTACTCCAAAAGGTGATTCAGAGCAACAAAAAGATGTAGAAGATTTTCCTTTCAATTCATTTCACAAAGATTCTATCATAACTTTGAGTCAGGATATGAGGACTGAGCTAGAAATCGAAGAAACCCTCCTCAATGAAGGTGTCGCTATGAATTGTGGGGGACAGATAGTGGTGGAGGGTGATGATCCTGAGGGGTTTTGGGAGGGAACTCAAGAGGTACATAAAAGAAAAGCTCTGGTTGTTGCCAATCTTCCTCATTCAGCAGCTTCAACAAGAGACGACTTTGGAAACAGCTCATCTGATGATGACATGGAGCACTATTTTGACTTCTCACGGACAATTGTAACTCGTACAGGATCTAAAGAGCATTGCAAGCCCCCCTCCTCTTCCGCTAAAACTATGGCTCAGCTGGACGGAATAGATGATGGGACTGAAAGTGATGCAAGTATCGCCACTAATGAAAATTCTGTGAATGATGAAGAATCTGGTAAAAAAGCAACAAAAATTCAAAGAAATAAAAATGTTCCTGAATCCGAGCCTGAAAAGAAAGTTGATGTCATTCCTGATTCTCTGTCTACATCTTCACAAAAGCCAATAGATTCATCATTGTCTCCCATTTCAGATGCAATTCGTTCCAATTGTCCGCAACAAAATTGCCAAAATTCCTCCCAAAATACTTGTTTGTCTAGTAAAGAACAACACTCCAAGACTCCATTAGAAATTGAAGATACTATACATTCTCATCTACAAAGCAATCTTCCAAATGTAACAAGAAAAGGGCATGAGGCATCAAATTCGAAAGAACTTTTCCAGAGTTCAAACTTTGGACTTACCTCAGAAGCAAGATTGATACTGGAAAAATGCGACAGTGCTCCACATCAGCATACTGATGTTGGTAAACTGAAAGTTTTAGAGACTGAGCGTGTAAATCTCCTCTCACCTGTGGAATCTGAAGAACAGAAAATGGAAAACTCGTTAGATACTCCACTACCTCCACCTCCAACATCCCAACCCCTAACAACGCACACAACATCAGTGCAAATTCTCCCTAATCCTTTGCCAGTCTATTCCTGTTTGCCAACCATCAGCCAGCCCCAACTGACAATTCAGCCTGTAGCCTCACCACAGGAGTTAACGAGCACCCAGCCAGCAGACACTGTGCCCTCTAAACTGACCACTCTTACTCCGGTTGATGTAACGCAGTCTTTACTAAATGTTGTCCCTCAGACGGACCCTGTGTTGTCCTCATCTACTCCCTTTTTGCCAACAGCATCTACAGCAACTGTCTCTGTCCCCATGTACTCTGCTCAAACACAGCCCATGTGCTCCCCGGCTTTGACCATAGTTTCCTCCTCAGCCACACTGGCTTCAGCTCCTGTGTCACTCCACACCACCACAGCTCCGGTCATTTTGAATGGCTACAGCACCACATCTCTGCAGAAAGAGTCTACTGCAGGCCACACCATCTCCATTAACTTCTCTGCACCACGACCAGCACTGGAACCTCAGCAGACAGTGCTGCCTCAAGCTTTGCCTGGACACGCTATTCTAACAGTGAAGGAAGTGGGAGGTCCAAATGTCGACCCCACTCCTCATGTCCTCCTTGTTAATCGTCTTGGCCAAATATTTGTGAAAAACCCAGAGAGCAACACCTTCCAACTTCCAACTCCAAACTCTCCTTCTTTTAACTGTGTCACACAGATCGCCAGTCTTTTACAAAGTAATGCTCTGTCTGCTACTTTAGCTGCTGCTGGGGGCATGTCTGTCCCTCCACCAGCTGCAAACATGGCTGCAGCCATTGTCCCTACAGTTCAAAACCCAACCACAATTACTCAGCTTCTTGCTCACAGTGGCAATGGTGCTGTGCCATCAGTTAGCACAAAGAAACCAAGAAAAAATGCAAAAACTCCAAAAGATGAGGGTATTCCAGAGTCCAAAAAGCCAAAGAAAAAGAAAGAACCAAGTTCATCCAAAAAATCCATGTCTGCCAACCTTCACGAGAACCCTCCCATGACACCAGCTGAAAGTGCAGAGGCCATTATTAACCAGGCCATGGCCAGTAACTACACCCCAAAGTGGAGCGGTCTCCGTTCCCTAAGCCCATCTTCTCTCGTTTTACCCCCTGGTCTGTTAATCGAACCAGAGCCCCCAGCATCTCCGCCCTCTTCTCCACCTGCACCTGCCCCTGTTCCTGCACCCCGTCCCCGCACCCATGTGCGCATGAAGAGGGTGTCATCTCTGTCAGATCGAATCGTCACCAAGAAATCCAAAGTGGACTTTCTTCCACCAGAACCCCCCAGTGAAACCGAGGAACGCTGGAAGCCAAGCATCTCAAATCGCAATTCAGGCGTCCGAATCAAAACTCCAACAGTGAAAGGAATCCTGAACCTCGATGAGCTAAAGGAGGAGCGTCTGAGTGATTCTGAGAGCTCAGGGTAAGTCTCAGTTTTTGGGACTTTTTGATACTTGAGCACTGATCATGTAATAAGGATAATTTGAATGTCTTAGGTCTGAGCTCTGGAATCACATGTCTAGAGGTGAACAAGGAAAACATCAGCCCGGGGAATTAGTAGAACACAGCACTGTGAGCGACTGGAAGAAGTACTCAGGTATTTAACAGTATATTATGTAACTTGCATCGTTATATTTGTAATATGTAATGTGCAAAGGATGCTTGTATAAACTGACTTTTGTGTGCTTGTTGTTTAGGAGCTTCTTCAGGGTCAGAGGACGAATCTCCACCATCAGATGAGGAAGAGGAATGTCCAAATAACAAGGACCAGCCACATCTTAAATTTGAGATCAAGAGTGATGATGGTTTTAGCGTTGAAGCAGACAGTATTGAGGGTGAGTCGTTTTTCAAAATATCTTTAGCAGTTTTCTAATATCTCTGGTCATTTATTAAAAATGATAAAATATGCCCTTTTATGTACAGTGGCTTGGAAGGCAGTTATTGACGGGGTGCAGGAAGCACGAGCTATTGCACGGCTACGGCCTCTGACCTTTCAGAAGATCACTGGAGACCACATGTTGGGCTTTGTACATGACACAGTGGTGTTTTTGCTCGAGCAACTTCATGGAGCTCACCACTGTCAGAAACACACCTTCCGCTTTTTTAAACAGTTCTCCCAAGAGGACGACCTTCCAGTCAACCCCACCGGCTGTGCCCGCTCTGAGCTCTATGCCAGGTACAAGGCAGTCACACTTAATGAGTACATTATTGGATTTCATGTTTGCTCATGAGCTGTTCATTTTTCTCTTAACAGAAAGTCAACGTTTGATATGTTTAACTTCCTGGCATCACAGCACAGACAACTCCCAGACATAGATCTTTATGATGATGAAGAAGATGAAGTTCTTCTCAAATCCACAAGGTCAGGCTACTGTCTATCCTGATTTTGCCTATGAGCCATATCAGTGTGGCTGTAATCAACACTTTTGTCCTCTCTCTCCTAGACGGGCCACCAGCCTGGAGTTACCAATGGCGATGCGCTTCAGACATCTGGAAAGAACCTCCAAAGAGGCTGTGGGCGTTTACAGGTCACTAAATGAAATATTTTTTGTATGTAATGCATGACAGTAAACACAAACGCACAGTAATGCAGCTCAGTATTGGCAGGGCTGTTCTACAAAGATAATGAAGGTTTATTATTCAGAAAATGTCTGCGGCAAAGGTAAAAGTACATCTTGTGCACAGATGTACTCATTATCATGTGTGCCACAGGTCTGCTATCCATGGCCGAGGCCTTTTCTGCAAGAGGAATATTGAAGCTGGAGAGATGGTTATTGAATATGCAGGCATCGTCATCCGATCAGTGCTTACAGACAAAAGAGAAAAGTACTACGACGGCAAGGTGTGTGGGCAGGCAATATTCTTTATACACAGTTTTTATATATAACAAAAAAATAACATTTCTATTGAATGTTGTGGGGTATTGGATGTTACATGTTCCGCATTGATGACTTTGATGTTGTGGATGCTACCATGCATGGAAATGAGGCAAGATTCATCAATCACTCCTGTGAACCCAACTGCTACTCCAGAGTGATCAACGTGGAGGGTCGGAAGCACATTGTCATCTTTGCTTTAAGGAAGATCTACAGAGGAGAGGAGCTCACTTACGATTACAAATTTCCAATTGAAGATGCCAGCAACAAACTCAACTGCAACTGCGGGGCACGGAGATGTCGACGCTTCCTTAACTGAGGATTTTCACACATAGAGGGATGGATTGTCTTTGCCTTAAAGTAAAATGGCACTGACTGTGGCCCAGTGATGTGGGAGGAGTGCCACTCAAACACAGGGGTTTGCCACTATATGAGCGGACCATAACATCTGGACCAGGGCCAGTCCACCTTTGTCCAGTGGGATAATCTGGGCCTTTGTTTTGGAACAGAGAGGCACCACATGGGCAGCGTTCCTGAAGCTATAATTATGGCTGCAACATTTTTCTTTCAAAACACACGTCAAGCCTTACCCATTTGTATCATTGCTAAATCCTAGTTATTCTAGGTTTTGAGATTCCTTTTGGGTCGTTCTCTAATTGTTCACTTGTAATCATGATTGCTCCATCTTCAGTGGCGGGATTTTTGAGCCCCATCTGTGCAGTCTTACCATGAGCCATAATTGCATTTCACCTTTACTTTTACTTTAGTGTTTTATCTGCAAATTAATCTCCTGTGGTGATTTATTTTTAGATTTTTCTATGGTGCTAAGTTTTGAAAGGCTGTCGCTTTAATTTATTTGACTGATATTTCCATTTTACCAGAAATAGTTCCTTCCTATCAAACTGACATCTACAGTTTATGCACTCAAGTCTATTTTTGTCATGTCTACTCAGTTTGACGTCTTTTAGTGTGGGCAGTTTTGTGCCTACATTTCCCCTTGATGCATAAAAATACATTATTATGATGTAACGGTTTCATTAGCAATTACTAATTTCACACTTGTAAAGGCAGACAAGTGTTTTTCAAACTTTTCTTTGGTCAATGTACAGTGTATGTAGCAAATACAGTACTACCAAGCCAAACACGAAAAGTTAACAAAATAGTTTTTAAATCTATTTTATTACTATTAGGGCAAATGCTTATTATCTATTGCAATAAGACTGCAGTTGCACATACTCAAGACACACAGGTTTTAAGTTTTATTTTTATTTTCTTTTAGTGAAAGTGCTACAGTCTCTTATCAGGGAGAGCACAGTTAAACGCATGGCCACTGGGTGTATGCATAGAGCTTCTGCACCAAGCTTGTTTCTCAATTGTTGCTTTTCTGGGATGTGCCTAGAAACTTGTACTGGAGCTGCGTGGTACACAGCACCTTAAAGATGTTGATGTTGTTCTTAGATGTTCAGTGCTGTCACCATGATGTTAAGCAAATTCACTGTTTATATGGATAGTTCTATTTATTCCTGATTTATATTAGCAGTAAATGTGTGCATTGTATAAAAGGTGGTGGTCTGGTATATTTGGAGATCTCCCCATTTATATAATTTTCTTCTTTGGTTTACAAGTGATGCCCTATATATATAATATATATAATGTGTATATATATATATATATATATATATATATATATATATATATATAAATAGTTACTTGAAATTTTGTTTGGGGCTTTGTCATTCATTTATGCCTTTTAATAGATATCTTTTTATTTCCAAAGCAGGTCGTTTAACTGTTCAGATTAAATACCGACAGCCACAAGAGTTAGTGCACTGGCTCAACAAATTATTACACACATCTTTTCAATACAACAAATAGGATTTTATTTTTATTTTATTTTTTCTTCATTTTTTTGTCTTAAACCCTTTTCCTTGCATGTCCAATCACTGGGATGGAGCCCAGATTTATTTGTTTCAATCACCTTAAATCACAGTTATTGAGCAGAGTCACTCCCAACTCCTTGCAAGGATTCTACCTCAGCTGTTTCGGCAGATGTTTGGGAATACTGATGCAAAACGAGAGGATGATCATAATTTCAGAGTAGTTGATTTTATTCTCCTGCAGAGGTGTAACTGTTGTCTTTGTATCTTTGTGTGTGTGTGTGTGTGTGTGTGCGCGTGCGTGTGTGTGAGAGCAAGAGAGGGACGAGCATTTGATTGATGCAGAGTTCTAGACGCAATTGATCATGACCATCTATCCCTAAATCTGTTCAAAAAGCTGTATGTTGTATAAAACATATAAAGATGAAAGTATATATAGTAGGGTTATTTTAAAATAAGTGTAAAAGTTATAAACATGATAAAATATGTGATCTTTAAATGTCTTTGTTACCATGTAAAAATAAAACCTGAGTTTGTAAATATTTGTATACATATTTCTAAACCTGTTTAATTTTTCTATGCACTTTTTTATTTATGATGTTATTTGCTTAATAAAGATGTTATGATGTTCCAATACTTGAGCTATTTTTTCCACTTTTTTTTACAAAGAGGAAATGGAAAAAGAGGAAGTGTTGTGCTAAACCTCAGTAGTTTGAAGGTTGTCTGTACTGAGCTTGCCTAGTGCTACCACTGCATCCATGCGCTCTATTTGCCTCAGCATTATAGCCAGATGTTGCACTGCCCAGTCGGGGTGTCGGCAGGTGACCCCCTCCAGCAGGGTCTTCAGGGGGCTCTTGGTGTCCTTCAGTGAGTATGTGTAGGTCACCCAGTTTGAGGAGAAGCTACACAGGGATGCCAGGTGTTTGGTGTTTTTAATGCCTTTGGTCTCAGGATCCAACAACATGATCAGCTCCTCCAGCACGTCCAAATCATCCAGAACACATTTTAGAGGTGCAGTCAGGATCTCAGGACCTACACAAGAGATACTGAAATGTTATAGCTACAGTAAGAGCAGTGCTTCTAAAACTTTTCACATCAAATATCAGCTATATTAGCTAATGATATTTGGTACTCTAAATAAAATGAAATTGGCACCTGCAAATGTAAACTAGCCCTAAGTGTAGATATAATCAGTGGTGGAATGTATCAAAGTAAAAGTACTTAAGTCCCATTTTTAGGTATCTGTACTTTGCTTGAGTAAATTTTAAAGGTACACTGTAACTTTTTGTTTGGCGGTCCATCAGCCTGTTTGTTTCTGTGGAGATGTTACGGCTCTGCCTGGAATGTTCTACAGTTTGACATGAAACAGCAATATCTTACATTTATGCAAGTACAGGTGGTTTTATAGGTAAATTAAAAAAAAAAAAAATCAGGCACTGTGATTGTGACCGGGGTTGCCTCTCCACAGATCTCACCAGTAACTTGGCCTGGTTTGGTTTCCATGAAGATAGAACAAATAAAAAACTGTTAGATTTCAATGCATCTTCTCCCGCTTAATCCAGCTGGGTCGCGGGGTCAGCTTGCTGCCCAATCCTCATAGCACCTGACCCCCCTAATGAACCCCTCTGCAGGTGGTGAGCCCACAGGAGGACTGTTAGATTTATTTTATTTTATTTTATTGTTTCTGTTGAACAAAAATTTTGCAGAAATCTATAAAAATCACTATACTTGATTGTTTAATAGACTTCAAAATCTGCACAAAATCTTTAAAATTTTTAAACAGGTACTTTAATACTTTTACTTAAGTAGATTTTCTGAGATGAAACTTTTATTTTTGCTTGAGTATTTTTTTGCTCTGCTATCTGTACTTTCACTTAAGTATGAAAATGGAGTACTTCTTCGACCACTGGCTATGGTTCTAAATGAGAATTAAACCGCAGGAAAGACAAAATGGTGCTTCTGGCTTGAGCCTAGTCATGGTGTAGGCTTTAGTTCCAGGTCCTGGGGTGAGGGACGTATTAGAGTCCCTGCTTAAACTGCTGCTCCCAGGATGATAATGACAGATTGATAGACCTGCACAGGACTCTGAGTATCACCACCAGAAGCAAGCGGTTCTCTCCTGTCTTGTGGTCAATGTTCAAATGATCTGTTTCTGATAATGTCTTTGAGCCCTTATGTAGCCTATCCTTATATCTGATTCTATACAAACTGTCTGTTGATCATCATTATCATCATAATCCAAACTGTAGGATACTCACGTAGAATGTCTTTCAGGTCATTGGTTTCTTGAGGTGCAAAGAGAGATGTGGACTGTGCTCTTAGACATGAAGGTTTTTTAAATCCTGTAAATAATAATTTTTAAATCCTGTAAATAATAATAATTTAACATCATTCATTATGCAGCCATATATAATATATATATATATATGTGTGTGTGTGTGTGTGTGTGTGTGTGTGTGTGTGAATGCACAAAACAACATGGACCTCTTTTCCTGGAGATGAACCAGCAATATAAGGCAAGTGCGACACAAAAAATAAATGTGAGAGGCACCACCCCTGTCAAAACATACACAAAGTCAGTCTAGTGTAGTATATTATATGATGAATAGGCACCAACCTACATGATGTTGTTGGAATCTTGGGCACGACTGGGTTACTCTGAATACACAGAAAAACAACACATTCACAACACAAGTCCACATACATTCAGGAACCCTTTCTAGGTATTTCTGAGTAGTAGATTTAAGATTCAAGATTGTTTATTTGTCATAAGCAGGTTCAACACAAGGTCTACAGTGCAATGAAATGTTTAGGATGCTAAGATATTCAAGAAGTACTAATAGCATGCAATAAATAGTACTGTTAAAAAGTGTTTGCAAATACAAGGGAAATAATAGTAATGCATCAGTTTTATATAGCGCTTTTCAGGACACTCAGACGCTTTACAGAGCATTATTCATTCACTCCAGACCCGGTGGTGGTAAACTACTATTGTAGCCACAGCTGCCCTGGGGCAGACTGACAGAAGTGAGGCTGCCAATCTGCACCATCGGCCCCTCCAACCACCACCACCATTCACGCACACACCACTTTCATACTAGGCAATGTGGATGATGTGCCTTGCCTAAGGACACTACGACCCACTGTGGCACCTGGAATTCCCAGTGGTCTCCCATCCAAGTACTAACCAGGCCCGGCCCTGCTGAGCTTCTGAGATCTGACGGGATCAGGCTTTGACAAGTCTGTCGTGGCCATACCGATAGACACGATAAATAAGTAAACAATATAGTAAAAAAAATATAAAATATAATAAAATACAGATATAATAAAAATGTAATAAAATATAATAACATACAAAGGTGCAGGTAGGATTAAATAAGGTACACGTAGAGTATTTCATAGTACTTTAATACATTTAAAGTAGGGCTGTTTAATGTCATTCTGTGGAACATTCCAGGCAGCGCATGTCCATAGAAATAAGCAGGTGGCGGACCCCAAACCAAAAAGTTACATAGTGCACCTTTAAATAGCCTGCTGCTGTTTTTTGTAGTTAAATTTCCGCTCTTTGTAGGTGTCAAAGTCGGAAAGACTAAATGAGACAGACGACTTACCTCGTAGGAAGCTGCCGTGGTTTGTGTATAGCTCCTACGAGAAATACTTTATATGAATGATATATAAATTAGTTATTTGAGACGTTCAGTAAACGCTAATATTTATAACCTACTTGTGCGTTGTCTCTGTTGCTTTCTGGCATTTGGTGTCGGCTTCTCCGCTGCATGGCTGCGCTATGGTAAAGCCCGGCGCGCAGGAGCTGCACGGTTTACAATAGTAACTTGTGCCGTCGTTAAACGCGCGGTCTGGACACTTTTTGGAGGGAGGTTCATGACGGCCCCCATGATCATCGTAGCCACAATTTGGGGTAACTTCTCGTCCCCAACCTTTACCAAATACAGAAGTGATGAACAGTCTACAATTACTAAAACATGTAAAAACTTAATATCTAAAAGAAATAAGTTTACCTGGTTTTGTACAAGGCACACATGTTCCATTTTTCAAGCGTGTGGTGAGGTCCTGACATCTGTCGGAGTGCCCCATCCTTGCTCATTAATGTGACAATGTGATGGTTGTGCATATTCTCACTTCCTAAACCCTGGCCACTCCCCCAGTGCTTTCTGCTGTGTGTTTATCACGAGGTAGCGGACCAAGAGGTGGAGGAGGACTGAGCCACACAGGTCTTGGGACACCACCAGCACCCTGACCCTTTTATCGCGCAGTGAACAGTCAGAACCGGAAAGGGAGCGCGCTCTTGTAGGCACCAGGTTCAGGGTTCAGAGCCTGCACAAGCAGAAATGTGCCTGACACCAGCATCATCTGATTCAGACCAGACACCGGCTTGAACTGGATCAAGATGTCTCAAAGGAGGCTCTGACCTTAAGTGTAGGGTAAAATAATTGGTTGGAGCATTTACTGGCAGATGAGTCTTTAAAAATAGCCTCTGCGTTTAGAGAAGTTCTGTTCACATGGTAATGCAGTAGTCTATTTCTAAATCTGCTGCTTTAGTCCTTTTGAAATGTCACGGGATTTTTGGCGTCAGGAAAACGCCGCACTAAATTTTCATAACATCTTAAATAGTCTTGAAAACACTTAGATGAATTCAGAAACTCATTCAAATTAATCCATTAAAAACAGTTTACAAATGGACTGCCTAAAGTGTGAAAACAACAACAACAAAAAAACAAGAGACTCGACATAGATCAGTATTTTATTTTTCAGCTTGTCATCTTCAAACCACCTGAATAAATCAAAATACATATTCAACATTTTGGAAAAGTATTAAATTGCTCTTTATATTGTCCCTTTTGAAAACTGCCCACTGATTTCTGTAATGAAATTAATAACATGAAAATCCACACAGAGAGACAATACAATGTGTAAACTACATATAGTTTCAGATCAGCTCTGTTTGGGCTTGTTCTCTCATCCTGTACTCATCACTGTAAAACTAGAAAAAAATCTAGATTTCAAGAATAGTCTACATGCAAATATGATCAGTCTTTAGGCTATGTTTAAGTGATGAGGAAGTCACATAATGTGCAAATGGATATTGTGATGTCATGCCCAGTTATATCATACATTTTGCACACTATTATATTACCATGTTTTATATTAGGCCTTTACCGAAAAAATCCCCCAGGACCATTTGAAAAGTCTAATAAAGTAGGTCAGTTACTAAGACTTAAAAAGGAGAAGACGCCAGTCAAAAAAGTGGGGAAGTATTTCATTAAAAAGACGTGTGTTGAGAACAGGACGGGCAATTGGGCAAATACAAGATAATATGATCTGGAAAGTCTATAACAGTCCATATTGTCCACCTGGGGGCGTAATAGTCACAGTTAATGCCTAGTTGAGGCTTAGGGAAGTATAGCACTAGTCGCCTGCACGCAGACTCCAACAGAAGACTAGAAAAAGACTAGAAAACTTTTTGCCTGCTATATGTGGGAGCGGTACATGTAGGTGCTCCCGATGCTCCAGTCTGTAGGGAACTCGTGCAGTTCGTGGCTCTTGACGTGCCTTTGCATTGCCACCAGGCTGCTGCAGTACTCCAGGCACACGGTGCACTGGTACGGAGCAGCGCCACCGTGCGTCCGCAGGTGCTTGATCATGGCCGAGTAGTCCCGTGAGCGCTGGCCACAGAGACGACACTCGAACGGCTTTTCTCCTGGAGGCAAAGACACGGGAAAAGCCAAGGCCCGAATTTAGCCTGTTATCTGTGTTTTTTGTTTGTTTGTTTATTTTCTCCTCAAAAATGCCTCTTTGTATGTTATTGTATTAAGCGTATTTAAATTAGGCCCATGACCAGAGGTGGATAGTACTCGGTTAGACCTACATTTACACAGTTCATTTTAACTTTCTAGCAGCCCACACACACACACACACACACACAAGTGACAAAAGCTTTATTTTGACAATATTATATGATTTGTATTTCTTGCACCACTCCTGATATAGTGTATTTTATCCTTCAAATTACTTTCACTTGAAATTATAAATCAGATGTTACTCTGTAGAATTTATTCTCGAAGTTACCCCAACACGTTTTTACTCTCACTTGAGTCATTTCTTTTACGACTACTTTGTACTTCTACTTGAGTAATATTATTTTGAAGTAACATTGCTCTTAGTTGTCTACAATTTTTCTGCTACACTACCCACTTCTGCCTATGACTAATAATGCAAATTTGAATACATAGATACAAACATATATAATATACGGTTTTACAAACTATTCTAGTTTGTCATGTCAGTGGGGTTATATGACACAAGAAACAAACTAACACACACTATTAATTGCAAGTTCAGTATGCAAGTTACAAATACATAAGTCCTAAGCAGCATGATTCAATTTTAAAGGTTTACAGCTGAAAGAAATATGTCTTCATGATGTGTTATTGTCATTTGTAACTGCAGTGAGGAAAGGTGGCACTGACCGGTGTGTACGCGGTGGTGCGTATCAAGCTGGTGCTTCAGGCTGAACCTCTTGGAGCAGTGCTTACACTGGTACGGTTTGTCCAGGCGCGGCTTGGCTTCATGTGAGTGAACACCAGGCTGTGTCATATCTCTACCACAAGATCTGCAAACTGCACATGGTTTAGGATTTAGTGAAATTATCAAAATGATTTAACAGACAAAAATCTCAACTAGACAGTTATTAATTGAAGATATATTTGGCCACAGCTGTCCGACCTCAGCCCCTCCAAACACCAGTAATCCCACAATCACAACGAAATTCTCAACAGCAAGGCAAGTGCAATGTCTAAGTACAGTGGGGATGGAACTGCCATCATTCAGGTTCATGTGTGAGCATTTCACTGAGCTTCTGCTGGCCCTAAATATTTGTGCTGGATTATAACTACATATACTAAGCCGGGTCTTTCTAGCTCTTTTTTCAGTAGTACGGGAAACAGAATAAACCACATCAAAACTAGTAAGATCTAAAAACAACACCTCCGGCAAACGACACATTTTTACACAACTTCTGAAGTTTTTCATTTTCATCGAAACTCAGTTGTCGGATGCACATGCAATTAAATATTTTAATGATCCTGTGAAATAAATAACAAACAATATAATAACATAGTTTGCATAGTTATAAAACATTAGTTACACTGAAAAAACAAACTGCACAAAATGTTCCACAGAGATATCTCACATCAGTTGAAGTTATGATCAGGCTGATTGTGAAAACAAACTGCTCATCAATACAGAGCACATTAGACATCATATATAGGAACAAATTAGTCTATTGTTATAGGAGTTATCTGCTATTTCTAGCCTTTTTTCTATAAAAAAAATAATGTGCATGTGTTATTGGGGTTTTCTCGGCAGTACATACTGTACTGCATATACACTGCTGTAAGTAGTAACCACAATACTGCTCCTGCTGCACTGTGCGCTCAAACCACAACTCTTTATCACTTTCCATTGCGCAGCTCAGAGCTGGAGACTTGGCCAAGGGTCATGACAACAACATGCTGTGAAACTCATTCATTATATTAGCTCGGAATCCATGGTAATGTGTGGTGAGGCTGGACACACCTGTGGACCCCTGGGGCTGTGCAGAGCAATGCTGGCAGTCTCTTCCTGTGTCTGCTTTGGCAACACCCATGTAACTGTGCAGAAGAACTCATAGTTATCAAATGTACCTGTGGTAGATATAAAATGTAATTTGAATTAAACAGGGGTGAAGTCTCAGAAAAACACATTTAAACCCCTTTAACCACAGTATCATGTAATATTTATGGCTCTATATGTTGAACAGTAGGTAATATGCTAATCCTATAGAAAGGGGAAAACATGGGAGTTCCCCTTTTGGTTAGAAAGAGCTTTCTGAATATAGTCTACAGTGGGATGAACTGCAGGTGAGGCTGTGTATGGAAAATACAAGGAAAAAAAGGTCTCTTCAAAAACATCTACGCAGACAGTGGTGAGTCAGGCCTGTCACTGCCTCTGCAGAGGGGATGTGATGACTGAGTGGAACATGATGAATTCAAATGATCAACAAAAGCTGTTCTACTGACCTTGTCCTGCAGCTCTGAGTGTCCTGAGAGAGGGCCCTTTTCTTTCTCATCTTGAGCAGCCCCTGTCTGAGGAGCCCTCCCACCCTCAGAGGCCCAGCGTTTGTGGAGTAATGTGAATGTAAGTGCGAGTAGCTCAGCACAGACGCCTGGGCTGTGCTCTGATAAGCCGATGAGAGCAGGACCTGATGAGAGGGCATAGACAGGGGGCAGGAGAAGCTGTTTGGCACCGAGTGAGCAGACATCAGAGAGTAGTTATGAGCGATTTGTCTTAAAGTGCTCACTGAGCTCCACATGTGCTCTGGGAATGTCCAGGGAGAGAATGGGTTGTAGCTGGAGGTGATGACACTGTCCCTTTGACACTGCGCTACAGCAGCAGACAGACTCAGCTTCTGATCGGACGAAAAGGAGTCATCTGCTTTCTTTTCCTCCGTGGTGCAGCCATCTGTCTGCTTAGGTGGGGGGTTTGAGTGTTCCTCTTTAACCTTTATGCCACCCTCTGTTTCTGGTTTAATGAGCTCTGTGCTTTTGTTTTTGTCTTCTTTTTGGAGTCTGTTGAGCAAGCTCTTGCATTGCTCCTCCAGCCCCTCCATCTGGAGCATCTTTGCAGCCGGGAGCAGCAGCCGCAGGTCTTCCACCGTCACCTCCAGTCTCTCAGAGTAGATGAAGTCCAGGAGCTGTCTAAATGTGTATGAGGAGAGGTGCTCCAGTGTGCACTGTACAAGACTGTCCTGGTCCTGGGACATGAGGCGGGCCAGAGTTCTGCTGGCACAGGCCAGAACCACACGGTGAGCATGGAACGTGTGGCCGTCCACAGAGATGACGGCGTCGCAGAGAGAGCGCGAGCGTCTCAGCGCGTCAGCACTCTGAAGGAAGTGGAAGTACTGGGTGTTGTTGAGCTGGATCATCTTGTCTATCACACACCTAAAACATGAGCCCAGAAGTCTGTGAGTTTTATAAATGTCTATGTAAAATCATACAAGTCCATTTATAGATTTAAATGAACATAAGGTGGCTTTATCTACATTTCTACATTTCCTAAACTGAATGTTTTTGAGAAGTATATTGTGTTGAAATAAAGTATAAGATGCATTTGAGATTTCATGCTTTCATGCAGACTCAAAAGCCGCAAACCTGAAAAGTTTATGAAACTATGAGAAATGACTGTACACACGAGTAAACTGGAGTAAAAATCTAATGTCAACAACATTAAGAAAACAGTGAGCATTGCACACTCCTGTGTCAGCGTGAAACAGACTTGGGACACCTTAATATACATTTACGTAAGAACTGCAACTGTGATCTCATATACGGTATCAGTTGAATTAATTTTTATGTAAAGAATCTTATGTAGATTAATTTAAAAAGAATTGCAAATATTTTTTACAAAAATAATGACAATTTTAATTAATTGGTTTTCAACTACAACATAAATGTAATATTCACCAGATTTTAATGACACTAATGCTAAAAATATACACCTATAACATGAAATAAATTGTAAATAAAAAATAAGATCTTATCTTGAGAAATTAGACCAAAGCAGCGTTTGTGCATTCGCCGCTTTTCATCCACATTGACTGAACAATATCGGCACTGCATCTAACACGGTAATTCTTTTTGTAACAGACTATTATTTATATTTACTATTATTAAATAGTGTGTTTTATTTGGATTATTTTAAACCCATCACTAGTGGATCTCATGCAAGGATGATAAGACATTTCCACTGCGTGATAAATACCAAAGCTTTAGGTTTTTAGATAGTAATACATTTAAATTTAACATGCTGTTTCATTTCCACTAGATCTTTTGGAGAGTCATAGGGCACTGCTTTCAAGATATTTTTTCAGAATAGTGGCAATGTATATAATCTATATTTTAATTGGAAATTGTATATTTTTGTGACATTATGTCAAAGTCAAGTTGACACAAATAAACTACTCAAATGAATGTTCTTATTAGTAAATCTATTTTGTTTGCATTTTTACAGTTGTTCACATGGTTATTTTGGTGTCCCCAGCCTAACATTTTGGAAGCTCTGGTCTATAGTGAGTCAATGATTGATGGAGTGAAGGTGTGTCTTACCTTCTCACTAGAGCTGAGTCCTCTGCTCTCGTGTCAGGCCTGTGATGACTCTGATGGAGACTGACTTCTCTCTCCTCTAGTCCCTCCTCTTCACCTTATCTCATTGGTTCACTGATTACACCACCAAAGGCACATTTTTTCACTTTCAAAATAATTCAAAATAATTTAATCCCTGTTGAATATGGATATAGATGAATATATAAGAGAGTGACTGATAGAAATGGGGCAGTGGTTTTGGAGCTTTGAGTTCCAGTGGTGCTGTCTGCTCTATGGTCTGTTGCTGGTCAATACATTAATAGACAGTTCAGTTCAGAGACACAAACCACTTCAAAGACAGGAAGCACACAAGAGGCTGCTGGTACCGGCAGCTCAAGTTAGGCTCCACTGAAACTACGCTTCAAGCTCCAATATATGTATCACCAAAACTAGGTGTCAAAATGTCTCAAAAATAGGTCACTTTAGTATCTCTACTGTTTATTGTGAAATGTCACCAACAAAAGTTGTGGTTTGTGTAAATCTCTGAGAATAACAAAAAAACATGGAGACTATTGTCAGCAAAATGCACTGTGCTGTGTTGAACTAATACCAGTATTGTTTTTACAATACAAGTGTATACAAGTGCATAGTCAGCACCTACATCCATAAAACCAATTTTAGTTGAGCTGTTTAAAACTAACCAGAAAATGCTTTTAGCAATGAATAACCTGTGCCACCACAATATGCCACAAACTACTCATGATGCCAATGACTATTTGAAAACACATTTTTTTTACACATGCATTTGTGTGTTTACTTATTTATTTATTTTTTTTACATGTGCAACTGTTAGCATTTTCGGCAATTGAGATCTTTCCTATTTTTGAATTTTGTATTTTGAAATAAATCAACTCATTATACAGAGCTGAAACAAAGATGTCCACGTTTTTGAGCTTCAGAATAAAACTGAAAGTCTGTGACTTTTTGTTTTCTATTCTGTGTTAATGTACATTTGTGATCAGAATCAGTATGGTGTATCACATTCACTTGAAACAGACTATTTTAAGATTTTCAGTGACCACAGCACTTTTCTTCTGGACTATAACGTACAAATAGTGTTAACCACAGATGTTTCTTAATAACTTTGTTATCGCACTTCATGCACAAGGTGCAATACTCTTTTCATTGTGCATCACTGTGGGTGCACTGAGGATCGTATTCACACCACAGTATGGACTGAGATCATAGGTTTCTATCCAAACTATCACCATGACAGCAGCACTTAAATGTCATGTGCTGTTAAATGGAAGGAGACTAGCAAATGGAAGAATAGCACCTACCAGTAATATGTGTAGTGTTTGCTCCCTCCCCCCTCTGCTGCACCTGCCCCTGCAGAGAGCGGACCCCCCTGAACTGAGCTTAGTCACTGTCACAGTTGAGGTAGACTCCAGTGATGATAAGTATACTGCAAATTAATTGATCAAGCACCCACACACCTATATACCTAAAAGTAAGCCTATCTCATTTAAATGGGCTCGTCTCAAGCAGTGACGTCTGTCATACAGAGGAAAGACTTTAATCTTTACAATCAAGAGGCTTCATATTGTTGTTTTGTTGAATGAATCAAAGTGCTACTGATCTACATTGTGCAATGAGCAAGGTGATACTGTGATACCATACCACAGTGGTGAGTGAGCAACAGACTTAAGAGGAACTACTATCAGAATGACTTTGTGCTTTGTAGGCTTCACTATACAGCCACTTCACAGTAAAGGGGTAAAGAGGACTACCCGTCACCCTTGTGGTCTGGAACAAGTGAACCTGAGTTTGGCCCAGAGCTTCTCAGTAATTTGTGGTGAGGAGGAGCCTACACAAAAGCTTTGACTGATTTCTGCTGAGAACTGTGTCAAGACCACGTGAAATGTAGACAGATATTCAGCCAGAGTGAGACCAGGTCATTAGTATGTTCATATTACACAAAACATTAGCATGGTTGCATGAATCCTTCACTGATCATGAAGGTAAGTAGGTAAGATCAGTAAGAAAATATTTGTAACTGTGCTAAACCAACACATCTGTATTTTAAACCCAGGAACATAAGTTTCTATTTCCAAAGTATTCTTGTGGGGAAATCTTGGAAATAAAAAAGTTGATTTTCCACTATGAGTAAGCTAAAGAGTTTCCCCGTGTCTCCCCCATCTAAAACTGTCAAGGTTTCATGGTGTTCTATAGATCACAGCTCTTGAACATTTTATTCTTAGCACCACCTAAGAAAACAAGGGCTAATCAAGGTCTAAAACTAGACCAAACCTGGACTTATCAGTGCTGTAATAGTTCAAAACAAGGAGTGTTCTTTAAGTGCCTATGGAAATTTAGACTATGCATTTCACTAAAACATATTTAACATAATCATATTAAGTTTTTTTTTTTTTTTAAACATCTTGCCTAGTGGGCTCTAGTTTTACAAGTTCAATGAAGTTTATATTACTGAGTAGTGGGGTAGCAGATGTGAGAGGCACTAAATCCTGTAATATTTTTTTTTCTGATTTTGCTTCCCAGCTTACAATACATTTAAAACCCTTAAAGAAATGACGCAATGAAAATGAGCACTCCTCACACTGGCATTTGGTCTTTGTTTTGTGATGTCTTGTCTCCAGTTCAGTTTATTGCATGTGTTTTAATGGCTGTGTATGTAAATTGTTTTGTACATACATTGATTTAACTTGTCTTTTTTCTAGGGTGACAATGTAAAATGTTTTCAAGGACTACAAATGAAAATTTGCCTTGTAGATAAATCCGGTGCATTTACAGAAATCATTAATATACACTTTCTCTGTCAAATAAATAAAATAAAACAAACTGCCCCCAGATGATTTAAAACTATAATAATATTATAAGAACAAGAAAACCACACAGAATCTAATGGGTCATCTATTTTATTACTATTAATTAGCTTGACCAGTATTATACTTCCGATTGCTTGCAAATACAGGTACACAACAGAGAACATTTGACCAAATTAGAATATCTGTCTGTCTGTCCCTTTTTTAATCTTAATAAAAACTAAATCAGTTCTTTTCATGATGCCACTGATGCCTCTATGTCTAAAGCCATTTACATTAGAAATCAGACAGTGTTGTTAAAAGTGAACCACATGAACACAAATGGACAAATTTGGTTGTGCTTAGTGCCATATCTCGTCAATTAGGCCATATATACCACACAATTTTACATTATCAAACATGTCAATTACGCAAGTTTCTAAAATTGCATTACATGTGATTAAAAATATGACCCAAAATGATTATTACATACAAATAAAAAATACAGAAAATTACATCCAAAACACAGCATTGAAAAAGGCATTAATGCAGCAATTAAAATCCTGGTTAATATCTGATTTTAGTTGATTGGGGATTTAAAAGGGAGGGCCAAGATTAACACAATAGACATACAAATGTGGTCTGGTAACTACAGCACACTCCTCTTATGTCTGTTAAATGCTGGTACGAAACTTTTTAGTGTTTTTAGGGAAACACAGGCAAGCTTATTCTCCTCTATGATTTCAGTATTATCATTACAAGATCATGGACGTAAACTGTGGAGATACAGGTTTTCATTCACTAGCTGTACAATTTATACACTGAATGAGGACTATTTCTTTGAGTGTTGTAATGCACCTTCCACCTGCTTTTACAAGAGAAACACAAAATGGATGAGGATGAGAAAAGGAGAGAAAATGCAAAAGGACATGGTACAAACATCCTTTAAATGTATGATTATAGCTCAGGTGTAACCCTATCACCTTTCTATATTGTCTAGACTCCAACCGACTTCAATGCACTCAATACACGGACTTTGTCTGCAAGTTGACAATAGTGCATCTGTTTTGAACTACACTTTTCTTATGCACCATTTGTTGCTTTTTCACCACTCATCACAGCTGCAGACCAGAAAAACCCCAGTCCCCTTTATATTTCCTGCTAAAACATATTGAAGGACTACATGCTCATTTGCTTTCTAATACATCTCACTGCTGTTATCTGTCTCAATCACTTTGTCTGTGAGAAGGTTACAATATTATGCCGTGAACAAAGTAAAATAGAGACAAAGTCCAATTGTCACTGAGCAAGTCCTACTACGCAAAACCTGAAAGATCAACCAAAGAAAGGGGCAATCCCTCTTAGCTATTAGACAAGATTGTGGCAAACTACAAAGAGTCAAATTTGTTTTACAGTGCTAACATTCAAAGTAGAGTTGTGTGCATATGACTTTGTCCTGCTCGAGTGTTGTCATAACACTACCGCCACATCTCTGCCGATTACCCACAAGCCACTGCTCCTATTTGCACCAATGTAATAAAGAATGAGGAGGCTGCTACTGGGGAGGAGGTTTGGATAGTAACTACGATAGATCACTGAAAAGAAGATGGAGTCTCTAAACCTTAAATACATTCAGAAAGAAGTACTGTGTCGTTGTCTTGTGCTGGTTTTTACAACAGTCCGTTTTCAATCAGCCATGTTAGGAAAATGTTTCTCCTCTTCATAACAGCACAATGCACTATTTTTTATGTCTTGTCACACCACTGCAAATTAAGAACAGAAATGTCTACAACTATTAGTAGTATCTTACGGTATTTACAGTGTCCATTTGAAAACCGTGACAATTTTTCCCAACTTGTTAAAAGCTAGGATAGGAACAACACAAATAAATACGGCAGCGTCATACACCGATTTGTCATGCTTCTGTTAAGTTAAAACAGACGTCAGCTTGTATACAGGTCTCTAGGTAGCAATCAAAACTTCACCAACGCAAAAGTAGTGTTTTTTATGAGGGCTTTTCGCACTGCTGACACATAGTTAGACTACAGTGTAATCAGTAAAGCCAGTGACCATAAACTCCTCACACATTCAGAGTAAATATCTCCATTCTCAGTGTCCCAATTTTACAGTATTTTCCAATGGAGGGAAATTATAGTTAAAACATATACATGACCTCCACTGAGTGACTTTGACAGCAGGATCGAACTTGCACTCATCTACATTGATAAATAGGTCTATATCTAGCTGTGGTACAATTTAACAAAGATATTACTACTAAAAATAAATACTATAAAGCATTATGCAGCACTCAACTTCAGATTGTAGTGAACAATTGATCAAGTCATGCCACCATAGTGATTTGGTTTTGAAAGATGTTTTGGGTAGGGATGGTCCGATATGTTTTTTCTTTTTTTTTTCTTTTTTCTTTGAGCCGATACTGATATCCAATATTTGTCTTGCTGCTGTGGCCAATAACCAATATTTGCTAATAATAAAATTCACAAAAACAAAACAAAAAAACTTTTAAATTATAACAAAAATGCTCTAGCATATAAAATAATTTGTAGCATGTTTGTGTAAATTATGCCTTTTTAGCCTAATTGCTCTTCTATTTCCATTTTTACTCAGTAGTCTGTTCAAAAAGACAAATCTATTGCACTGAGGACAAACTGAGAATAACACATAGCACACACAGACTGGGGCGGCTTAGAAAAATATTGGTGCCAAATATCGGCTAAAATTTCAATATCGGACCGATATGATATCCGAGAAAACCCTCCAATATCGCAGATAACAATATTGGAACCAATATATCGCCCATCCCTAGTTTTAGGGGTATATGAAATGAAGTGGCACGCTATGGAAAGGAGAATGGACGCTATCATGACAATAGATGATGAGGGTTTGGTAATATTCACATTCTGATATTGATGAGTTTGTTGGTCATTTACAATGGGTTTGAGTCACAGACCAGACTTTATAGCAGTTACTTTGAGTTGTTGTCGATCACAGAGAGTGGTCCGAACACCACCTGTCCGCAGGGAGGGTTTTGGGCATGTCTCGTCATCAGTCATTGATATCTCATCAGTTCATCTGCTCGAAGAATTTGTAGGTGGGGTTTTCGTAGCCATGGTTCTGCATTTTGTTGAGCTGCCTCTCCTCTGGTGTGAGCATGGGGTCGACCTGCGACAGGAAATCATTTCATAGTATCAAAAGCTAAGGGTTGCACACACATTTAGAAAGCATACGGCTATTATGAGGGGCCTTACATGACTAATAATATATCACTACAGAGGCAACATTTACATTTAATATTATACTATATATACCCCTAGCTCTATTTGAACATTTAAGTCTAATTAGATTTGATTTATATGCCAAAGTATATTTGTAATTCAAAATTAGCAGATTCAATTAGTAGATTCAATACAACATTTTAATAATTCACATTATAAATATTCATATGGATATAATGGATTTAATAATAAAACCCAGTGTACCCTAATGTATAGCGTATATGTGCTTGAGAATGGACTAATAAAATAATACTTTTTTGCATACATCCTATTCTTTGGAGTCTATAAATCAGCACTGTGTCACAAATCTACCATGTTTCTGGCAAACAGGAGGCCTAAATTCTATAATAAAGTAAAGAACAGTGGAAAAACTGAAAATGTACAAGGCCACTACATGTAAATACAGCTATAATAGTATTCATGGTAAATGATGTGTAGACACAAGTGCATCAGAAAAAAGTTAAGTGCAGCATTTCTTTGAAGCTCCCTTTTTAAAAATGTAATAGCACCACAATGTGACTTTTTGGGGTCAAAAGTCCTTCCTTCAAACATAACAGAGTGTCTGAAGAGGGGCTTGGTAAACACTCTCTTACATTTGTGACACTCTAAGGACCTAAGGGACCGGCCTCCTGCTGGTTCCCAGAGTCAGGACTAAACACGGGGAGTCATTGTTTCAGTTCTACGCAGCTAAAATCTGGAACGGTCTTCCTGAAGATATGAAACTGTGACTGAAAGGTTTTTATTCTGCACTCTTCTTTTTTAATGTTCATTTTCTGACAATTATTTATGTTTTTATTACTTTGCATTGATATTTCAATGTTCTTCTTTATCTGTAAAGCACTTTCCAAAACACTGCACACCACATAAAAGTGGAAAGCTGCAAGAAAGTCGCACCTCAACGATGCCGTGACTGATGGTGCCGTACGGCTTCCTGCGCACCAGCAGCAAACTGATCACCATCACCATGGCGATAGCTACTGCGACAACCAACAGCCCCACCATCGCCCCACGGTTAAATGTCTCCAGGGCATCGGGCTGCTGTGAGGTGCGAAGAGAAATAGATTAGGCACACATTCTCTTTTTGATGGAAAAATATTAACCCAAATGGAGGCATCTCATACCAAGGAATGGAGTGTGAACATGTCTGATACATTAGGATGTATTACACTACATAAGGAGCACTATGTAACATTTCAGGTGTGGGGGTCCGCCACCCGCTTGACTTCCTGGTTAATGCTTTGCCTGTAACGTTCAGGTGCCCCCACCAGGCAAAGATGACACATGTTTTTCAATTTTTTTTTAAGCAATTACAACACCTGACCTGAACACAAGATAAGTTCATTGTCATACTGTGGAAAATTCTAGGTGGCGGACTACCTCCCTGAATTCTTTTAGTCAGTATTGCTCTATCGGACCAATAATGTGACTCCACGTGATTCAGGTCTTACCAGTTCATCTCTCTCTATCTCTGGAGGCTTGGAATCTAGGAGCTTGAGTTCAGCAGATGTGTTACTCTACAACAAAACCAAGACTTTAGACTTTTGACATATGAGACTCAAGTTAGCAGCCCAAAATCCCCTACCTTTTCTTCATATTCATAGTTAGTGCCTCTCTCAGACGTGCTGTCATCATATTCATCTACTGCACACAAATGACAAAATGTACTCATGGTTAGGGAAATGTGGAAATGTCATGTAATGTTTTTTAACCATTTAAATGTGTTTAACTACTTTTATTTATTTACTTCAACTACTTCAGTCAAGTGCTGGTAAAAAGTGTAGAGGGGGGCAATACTATAATACCTTTACTTGTTGTAAGTGTAGTTTTCAGAAACGACTTTTACAACTGCCTGAATAATACAAGAAGTTGGTTGTACATTATTTAATGTCCTTCCAATTAAATTCACATAAACCAGATACTACATCCAGACAGTTACTATTGTTGTTAAGCAGTGGTTTTCCTCCAGTTTCTTTTTTTAACTTGAGTAATTTTATAATCACTACTTTATAATTCTACTTGAGTAATATTATTTTTAAGTAACAGCACTCCCAGTTGGGGAAATAGTTTGGCCACTATACTTACTGCGTACTAAAACAATAAAGCAATGGCACTAATAGCAGCTTACCTTTCTTATTAGACTGCAGGTCTGTAAATAGAAAGAAAAAACGTTATACTATTTATTCATCACATATTCTCCACATCTTGAATGGTGCTAGTTTAAGAGTGTGTACCTATGCGTGGGGGGTAGGGCCTGTTTTGGAAGGCGGCCTCCTCCTCTGCCTCGTCATCCTTCACCTCTTCACTCTCCGCGGGGAGCAGTTCTTCAGTGGTGCGGGTCTCAGAGAAAGAAGTGGTCATGAGCTCACTGATGTCCCCTAACTCTGCCTTCACCAGCTCCTCTGTACAGTCAGGGGGGCAAAAATCTGCTTAATACTGGATTTGAATAATGGATGAAAGATTAAAGCAGCCGCACGTCCAGCTAATGTAGTCTTGATCAAGCCTAGTGTAAGATCTGGAAATGGGGCCTCAAGCGTTATAACTCACTGCCCCTGACAAGTTATTACTTTGAAAATGTCCTTCATCAAAGACTAATGTATAAAACAGTATAACCCAACTTTTTCTAATAAATGAGTAAATGACGTATTGTAAAAGCACAACTTTGTGAAAGAAATCAGAACGCTAAATGTTGATTAATCCAATTAGAAAACATTTTATCTATTGCAGAACTGGCCACAAAATGCATGTACATACTATTGACATGCCAAAGGGTTTGTGAAAGCAAGACTTAAAATAAGCATGAATACAGTCTTGTTATTTAAAAATATATATCTTGAAATCCTCTTACAATTCCTATTTAAAGTCTCTTCTTTAAATCTGTGCTTAAAAATGATACTGCAAATGCAATCACAATTATGTTTATGAGAAATGTGAGCTTAAATATTTCCCCTAAATAGACTGACCCAAATATGAAACATGTCTTATCAAACCCAGAGTGAGTAATGGTGCTTACGGATGTCACTATGTAGCTCTTTGGCCAGTGTGGGGTCTTTGTACAGCAGTGCAAGGCTCTGATTCATCCTCTCTTCAATCACATGAAGATGAGTGTAGACCTGCACAGAAGTTTGACCACGTATTACAAAACTGGGGTGGATTATGAGTCAAGACAGAGTACATTTACAAGAAAAAATATAATGTCCACAGAAACTATATACTTGTTTATAAGTTCACTTTTTGACCTTTAATGATAGAAGTATGACATGATGCAGCATTACATTGCATTTGAGGTGTATTAAAGCTATATTTTGGTTACTATAAGATGATGATATGACTTTATGATGATGATGATATGACTTTATTGTCCCCAGAGGGAAATTTGTGTTCTGAGACTGACTTATATACATTAATACTAAGTTGTTCTGTGCCAAATTGTCTCAAATGTTACTTAATTAATTTTGTTACTTCTTATACCAATGTTAATAACCTACCAACCTAAACTTATGTGCATATTTCACATGTATGTGCACACGATACTTGCTGTCTGCACTTTAATATTTTAAGAAACATTTTAATATTTTACAGTGTGAAATGAATAAAGATCAATTATCTTACGATTACAATTAGATGCAGTTATCAGACTTTATGGCTAACCTGAAACTTCATCTGCTCTGCCTTCTGTGGGTCCACAACCACAATATGGCGGTAGTGCCTGAGAGTGTGTCTGCGATCCTTCTGCTCTGCTGCGATGTAGCGCTTAAGGGCCTGCAGCACCCGGTCTGGCTGTAAGACACAAATAACATCGAAAACATTTAGAAACTGTACATTCTAAGCGATTTTTCTGGCCATCTGCTTGTGTCAGTGGAGATTGTTGTTATTGTTATGCCTGCAATGTTCCACAGTACAGCAGTAAACTTATCTACCACCATGGAGAACAGCAGATGACATTACTACATTACTCGTTGAGATCTGTGGAGAGGTGACCCTGACCACAGTATGAATGCTCTTCAAGGCATTCCTTAATAAAAATACCAGTAACAGAAAAAATGCCAGATTGATAAGTTGAATATAACAGTCAGGGCAATACAATATATGAGTTTGACCGTTGCCATAGCGATCAGCAAAAAATAAATGCTATAGTTTAGTGTGTACATTTGTTCAAACTCTTCCGGTGTAATGCGGCCGGATGAACATTGCTTTTGGTGGTGAGCTTCAAGTCCTCCAAGATCTCCTTTGATAGTTCGCTACTTGTGCTATTTCCCATTGTTGTTTATTTGTATTTCTCAATGAGATTTGTATCAGTTCCAGCAAAACTTAAGGATTTGACACTTGAGTCTTTCTTCCTGTAATTTGGCTCTCCTTAGCAGCAAGATCCTGTTTGTGAAAAGTCTTCCGAATGTCACCTCTAACAGATGGCTGAAGCCCATGGATAACGCCTCAATGAAGCACCTTTAATTGCACAAAGAAGTAAGGCTGAATACACATATTTCTGTGATGTTACTGTACCTGGGGAGGATCAGACTGCACTGCTGTTAGGTAGTTCTCCAGGGCTAAACGGCGGTTGTTGTTTAAAATGGCTTCGACTCGAGCGAGATGTGTTTCTACAAGTCTCTGCCTCTCTCCAGCAACCTGCTCCTCCAGTGTCTGCAACACTGACTGGAAGTGCTGATCAGAAACAAAAGTCAATAAGCAAATTCATTACATTTTCAAATACTGTTAATGATCACATATACACTAGTGTTAGAGAATATAATCAAATGCATCTAAATTTGTGCAGGGTTTGCAGCATAGTATAAACCAAATACAGGATTTTATTTGCTTAAAGTAAAATATACACCATTTAGTTTGCATGTCCCATTTTGTGTTAGTTCTGCTTTGCCCCAAACATGCACATTCTTATCTCAGAGCCCATTACATTTTAATTTTGAAGGTTCTCATATAACATAAATGAAATTATGTAATGTAATCTTACCTCATTCAAGGCCTGTCTCTCTGACTTTGGGAGGTTCTTTGACTGGTTGTCTGCCTCGGCCCATTCTTTCATAATCTAAAAAACACAGTTATGATCTATTAGATAATTCTATCCCAGTAATTCTTCAAATACCATCTTCTGAACAACAGTGAACTTTAAGCCATGCCTCGTAGCCCTCGTGAGACACTTATGGAGATATGTGAACCTTTTTATCTGCTTCTCTGACTGCACCATGTACAAGCCAGTGGCAATGTCATTCGGAAAATTAGATTTGAGGAGAGTGCAAGTGTAGCTCTTGTGGCAGTTGAATGGATGGACTGTCAAATCTGAGACCACTGAACTGTTACTGCTGTGGACCCACCTCATTGATGCGCTTCATTCTTCTCTCCTCCAAGTCAGTTTTAGCGCGTAGAAAATTAGCATGCTCCGTCTCATCCACAGGCTTCTCAAAGTACACATCAACTCCATCTGTGGGCCTCGGCGTGGTCACTGGACACAAAATAAGACCCCGTTACATTAATGCATGTAGAGGCTGTTAAAAGCATAGGCCAAACAATACACTTTAAGAGAATGTGTCTATGAGTCTAGGCAATAGTCTGTGCTGGAGATATTCCATGCTTGAATATATATTTCTATTTACAGGAGAAAATGTTGTGAAAAGAGTTTATTCAAATTAATAATGACACAAACAAGTTATAGATCTTCAAACAAGTGTGGAAAGTGTTATTTATGCACTTTTGTGGGGTATTTTACTGTCTATTCACAGTTGGCTGTTACTTAAACTACACATCACCCAGCCATACTA
The DNA here is from genome assembly GCA_030686955.1 of Odontamblyopus rebecca. Classification (NCBI taxonomy): domain Eukaryota; kingdom Metazoa; phylum Chordata; class Actinopteri; order Gobiiformes; family Gobiidae; genus Odontamblyopus; species Odontamblyopus rebecca. Next base: position 26,908,294 of record CM060657.1, read on the forward strand.
GCCAAAGTTTAACCAACAAAGTAACAAATTTTCAATCGGACTGCCCATTGAGGTATTTCTGTGCTACTTTGTGTGTTTGTATACAAGCTGTTTATCTTCATCAGATGTGGTGGGCAAAGGTTTTCTGCAAATATGGTGTATGTGACAGCGTGTCTCAGATTAAACTTTAGATAATCCTTATTTTGACTTAGAGGTAGAATGGGGTAAATACTTAGCACTTGGTTTAGGAGACAGGGAAACGGTCTCACCTTTTCAATGTCGAAGCAAACAAGGGAAGGTGGCCAAAATACTAAGAGGCAAATGGTCAATTCTTGTGTAAATATGAAGCTTAAAAATTATTATATTTTAAATGATCTCTTATCCAGAATTGGGCCTGTGGATAGATATATGTTTTGTTTTTTGTTACACTATGAGATAGGAGAGGATGTTTATAATTTTGCTATAATTATATTTTACCATACTGTCTAGTGTTTTTCCATTAACTGAGGAGACACTGGTGACCGCCAATGGTCCAATTTTCTCCCCATAGTCTATAGAGAAGCGGAACAGTAAACTGTAGATAAAGTTCAGATAGTCAGAGGTCTGGTATGGACCTGAGTCTATGGAATACTCGTATTCCTCCGGGTCTTTCACTACTCCCTCCTCTTCCTCCTCTTCCTCCTCTTCCACCTCCTCCTCTTCCTCTTCATTGTCGTCCACATCTTCGTCATCCTCCACCTCCTCTTCCTCCTCCTCCTCTTCCTCCTCCACTACTTCATCCTCATCTTCCTCCAGGTCAGGGTCGGGGGAGGGACTTGGAGTGGGCACTTTAAAGCTAATGAAGACAGAGTTTAATTTTATTTTTATGGTTTCAATGTGACTATTTTGAGCACATTTCACCATTCAAATTATAGAATATTACATTTTGAATTGTTAATTGCTCACTTGAAAACAGCCAATGTATTATTGTCGAACCCGATAGGGCTGTATGGTGTATTTGTTTACAATATTGAATCATTCCTCATGTCTAGAAATAAAACTGAAGTTACCCGGGGTTGACCTTTCCTCCGCTCTGCGACGTGATGATTTCGGGCAGAGCGTGGTTTTCTCCGGTCTCCAGCTCCAGTTTGTTGGAGGTGCTGCGGCCCGGGCAGCACACGTACTCCACTCCACTGAACTGGTAGTCACATGGGAGCAGCATGCCGTAGCTGTGGAGCTCCAGATTGTCTGCTGTGCAGGCCTAGCATAGACAACCAAACATATTAAATCATTTTTAATACACGGAAGGGCTTTGTTATGATAGAGAAGGCACATTTAAGGGATATTTTGGGCAAAGAAACCACATGTAGAACCACATGTCCTTAACATTGGAGTAATGTGACCTGGATATTCACTCTACATATACACATGCAATTACAAATCCACTTTATTCATCAAGCACACTTTATAAACCAGTTTCCAAAGTATTGCACAGAGACAGAAAACAAACCACAAATGCATAAATTTAGCACTTTAGCTGACACACAGATCATTTAAAGTGACTTTAATGTAGCTTAGTGATCTCTCACCTCTTTGGCGAAGTTGTGCCAGTAGACATAACTCTCACAAGTGTCCATCTGCTCTTTGTGCAGGAAGCGGCAGCGGTCAGGAACCAGCAGGGCCTCGCTCACATCCCCCCCCTCTGCAGTCAAACACACAGTCAGGGTAAGAAAACTTTAGGCTTACACATATATAAAAGAAAAAATAGAACAGCATTAGAAAAACTGTATAGATCATTGATCATTAACTTTTTTTTTGTATATTGTCTATTTATGAGTATATAAGAGTCAAGCGGCTATAGACGGCCTCAGATAAAAGTCATTCAAAAAGAAAAGCAGATTTGGCAAGACTAGAACTACTGCACATTGTTGACCAATTTGTCCCTCTAGTGGTTACATGTAGAAATAACTACTAGAAACTGAAAAATCCAGTTAAATCCAGAGTCAAATGCATGAAAAATGCATAATAATGTATTGTACATTATTAACAAATGTAGTTGAGCTGTGTACCCTGAAAAGAATATCAGACACAGACAATGCTTATGTAATAGTTTATGTAAAGCCATGAGGTTAGCTGTGATCTCACTGAAGCAATGCTCTTTTACAACTCAAACTAGAACATGTTGGTGAATGAGCAGCCATGTAAAATAAAAGGGTAGAGTAAAAATGGCACTACTACATAAAATATGTAGTGTTTTGTTCTTGGGATTGTTATAGGGTTTTAACAAAGACATTAGAGATAAAGAATACAATTACTAAAGCAGTAACCTATTGTAAACATGTCAGTGGTTTGAACTGGTCAAACACAGAATCACACAGAACCTTCATAGACACAAGAAGGTGATAAAAATAAAAGGTGGTAATAAAATCACCTGATAATAACACCTGATAAAAATACATTTAATACTGTGGAAAACCAAAGCAGGAGGTGGAACCTTCACCAGAACAGTTTTTTATGGTATTTTGTCAATATATGTATTATAGAAAAACAATAAACCTAGCCTTATTATAATATACAACCATCAAATAACAAACATACACCACATTTGGACTTGAGTGTAGGCATCTGAATTTTCTCTGGTGACATTTCATTGTGAACAGTGTAGTGTGTTGTCTTACCCATGCAGAGGTAAGGCACCACTATAGGGGCACGGTTTGGACAGTGGCCCCAGCCTTTCTTACACCACTGCGGGATGGTGACGGGTTTGTTTGCCTCTTCAGCATGGGAAATTTGAAGATTGGGGTACATCTGGAGGTCCATGCAGAGAATGGAGAAACAGTAACAGGGACAGAACAAAAGGTCAGAGGGCAAGGGTCGAACAGAGAGACACTCAAATGTAGCACACTGCAAAAATTAATATCAACATTCAGTAAAATTACTTAAATTCAGTATATATCTTCTTTTGATATTACAAAAATACTTTTACATAAATCCATATAAACCAAAATCACTTAAAACAAGGTAAAACAAACAAACTAAAAATTAAATTAAGTAATTTTAATTTATGCAGATATTGCTTTTAGCAGTGCACACAGGGACATATTTTCAGTGTGCAGTGGAAAATAGGGGAAAAAGTCATGCAACATTTTCTCTTCCACTATATAAAGCATTAATGAAGCTAAGAATACATGTTAGCTTCATGTTTAGCTGCTTTGTTTTCACATCCAGGTCAAAGATGGAAGCACAAACCCATAATAATAAGGTTTAAACACAGACAAAGAAAACTGACCTCGAGTCTAAAATGGTTTCACAAAAGTCAAGCAAAATTGAAGGATTTTGTCTGAAAGCCTTTGCAGACCATAATGCAGCAGTTAATCCTATTACAGTCTATTGAGGTTATCAATGTCACTGTTGGCTGTTATGCCCAGTTTGGCCAGCAGAGGGAGCAAGAATCCTTTTATCATAACTGTATTATTCATGCAATCATTTTCAGGGGAAGATACAGTACAGGGGAAGATGGCGGTATTGATGGTAAATGTACAAGTATATTTCTAAATACAACGTAAAATAATCTTACTAGTTACTACTCAGTTACTACATGTGTTTAAAAATCTAGATAATTATGAGATTAAATTATTTATAATACATTTTAAATAGCTGGAAATTAATCAAATTAAACAGCACTTCACAGTAAAGTAGGAGTCTGTAAAATGTTCTGAGACAAACAGGGGAAATAACTAAAACCCCATACTCTTAGTCAACTGAAACAATCACTGCCAGCTCTCTGTCAGTAAAAGCATGTGCAGACTCGAGAGTTCAGACTTTGGAAAAAGACATTTGACTAATTTGTGTTAAATTAAACCTTTAAAAATCCGGGTATTTTTGACTAAAACGCCTGAAAAATGTAATAAAAGTTTCAAAGTAAAGCTGTTCTTGAACCCTTTGGAGTATATGTAAAAGTTTGGGCATTTTGGAAAGGTAACATTCTGTATTTTCTACCACAAAAGAAAAAAATACTCTAAGTATAACCAATAAAAAGTTATACTCTTTGGAACACAAAAGACTTTTTATCTTTGCCTAGATTTTTCTTTGTAAAAACAAGAGCGTAAACAGCTAAGTTTGGTACTTATAGACTTCAACACAGTATTTCCTCAAAGTATCAGGTCTTGTCTACTCCCATTTCAAATTTGAAAACAATAGCTCTAAAAATGAGCATTTTACAGCATTATTTACATGGTTTGTTTTTACAGAGGGACAATTTGGAGACTCCAAATGGACACTTTGGATCAATTTGGATAAACTTGGATAACGTCTGGAAAAAATACAATAACTTTTGAATGCTTCAACCTACAGACATCAATGAGGGCTCTAATGACAGGTTACACTTAGAGAAATCAGAATATAGACTCTATATATTTTAGAAAATTATATTTTAGAGTAAAATCAATAAAATGTATAAATGTATAAAATGTATGTCAGACACTTCACATTGCCTGTTTGTGAAATAAATTATTATTATTATTATTATTATTATTATTATTATTATTATTATTATTATTATTATTATTATTATTATAGAGCCAATGATTTTCTGCTTCCACGGTGTGCGCGGCTACAGGAGAAGATTCGGTGTGCATGGGAGGGGATGCTTTGTGCGCGACTACGGGAGGAGATGCGGTGTGCGCGGCTATGGGAGGAGATGTGGTGTGCGCGGCTACGGGAGGAGATGCGGTGTGCGCGACTACGGGAGGAGATGCGGTGTGCGCGGCTACGGGAGGAGATGCGGTGTGCACGGCTACGGGAGGAGATGTGGTGTGCGCGGCTACAGGAGGAGATGCTGTGTGCGTGGCTATGGGAGGAGATGCTGTGTGCGCTTCTGAGTCCTTTTGGCCATTGTTTTCAACAACAAAAAACCCTAAAAATGAAAACAAAGCACAGAAAGCGATTTATGCACAGAGACGATAAATTACGCGCGAGCGCACTGATTCCCGGAAATACTATTTACTCTTTATGCACAAAAGATGCACTCCAAAATAAACCCCAACCCCCCCACACAATACCTCTCCGTGTTCAGCAGCTCATTGGCTACAAGTACGTAGCATCACTTTTATCCTGCAACCTAATAGGTTGGATCTACAAGGCTGACAGTTGGGAGTGAACTTTTGCCAGTCTGTGACACTCATTGGCTTTTCCTTGCTACAGTCATCCCCCACACTGTTGTAATTGGCCAGAGTCACCATCAATCAAAACCTAAAGTCCGGGGGACCATTTTGACATCAAACATTAGCTCCAAATGTCAATATTGGCTGCAGAATCGGATAAAAATGGGGAGAAAAATGACAGTTACTATTTTTTTATGAACAGAATTGCTGCAGTCTTTGTCTCCCTGTGGATCTAATTCGTTTTTGGACCTTATGGCTTTTTTGGATTATATTCTCTGGACTGTTACGGACAGAATGATGCCTAACTTGTGGGGAAGGATCAATATTTGGACCATAGACCCCCTTCAAAGTTAGGGAATGCCAAATTACTAGTATCGGGGTGCAGTTTGAAAAATGTTTTGGTGCAAGTGCTGTGATTGTTGTACCTCAAAATGGTGTTTATGGTCGGAAAGACAAGAGCCGTAGCTTTCTAGTGATGTGTTACATGTGTTGGTGTCTCAAGTTGGGTCGCGTGTGTGTCGCTCGGTATTCGCTATTTATGTACGATGACCCGGTACCGGGACTTGGAACTTTATTGGTTTAAAATAATTGTTCATGTTCAGGAAACCAATACTGAAAGCCATTTTAATTGTATAGACACTGAATAAAAGTGATTTCAAAAATCAAGATTGTTCAATATGAGGTCAGTATCACCAAATATGTTTCCAGATATTTCAGTAGACCTACTTGGGTATACAGAGTTCAAGTAATGTGTGTTTTGTTTTTGTTTTTTGCATTAAACAGCAATAGTATAAGTCTGTATCGTGATAGTTTCTCCTATGGCCCATGCTCACCTCTTGGCAGTAGGACAGGACCTGGCTGGGCTCGGTGAAGCAGCCCTGGCGCCCCTGGGGGTCGGGCTCCCACTGTCCCGTCTGAGTGTTCATGTAGAGGAGCACACGGCCGCAGTACATGGCAATCTGCGGCTGAGGCTCAGACAGGCCCGGCCCGTTCACCTCATTCATCGCTAGGGCCTGGAAAAAAAACAGATATAGAGAGGACAGGTTCATGTTAGAGGATGTCCCATAGTAGATAATACAAGTGTTAAAATGAGAATTATTGTTAAAGAATTGGTGTTTGGGAAGTTTCAATAAATTAACGGTAATTGCCAAATAAGGATGTAGCATTTAGATGAGATTTTCTGGACAGTGCAGGCATATTTTTCAGAATGGTTTATTTACTGTCAGTATCATCAATCAGTAGTGAAAAATAAATGTGTGGTGGAAAGTTACAGTTACAGAACTGTAGTTACTATTACAATTCATTTCAGGTCATCCTGACATCGAATGTCTGCAACTTTTAAAAAGATTAAAGTATCAGAATCCAAGTTTCAAATTAAAATGACAGAAGTATTATGTTAAGTTTCTAAAAACATACCATATTAACTAGTAATTTTACTACTATTATACTTGAATAGCTCCAACTCCTCTAAGCCACAACTTATGAATTAGTTAGTTTGTTTATTAGGAACCCCACTGACAATGATTATTCTTCCTGAGGTCCACACATAGTTATTGCTAAAAGTGCTCAGTGTTATAAAGCACTGCTCGCTGGCTTAGATCTCAGCGATCTCATCCAGGATGATTCATAAAAAGAAGGTATGTAAATGACAGCTCCTCCTGCTCTGCCTCCTCTGGCCTTCTAGGATGTTGTTATTGATCACAGGATATGTTGCCCAGCTCAGGAGGCACCCATGGGACCCCACACAGAGGAACAAACAGCAGAGAGGACTGGAGTCAGGTGTTAATACAGCCGCATTGACCGGTGAGCCACTTCACTACATTAACAGTGCACAGCAGAGGATGGGGAAAGACTAATGTGCAATAGTTTTCAATAGAGTTGCAAGAATAATCAAATCAAAATCACTGTTCGAACGGTTGTAATTATCAAACTACTAAGGTTGAAACTATTTACTACTGTCCAGTGTCTCCATGGGATCTTCCTAACAGTGCTGTCAAGACCTACATTGAAATGCACGTAATTCATTAAATAGTTACCCTATTTTTGGAACCAGGACTAAACCAGAACTAAACCAGCAGTAGAAAGGTCCTCCAAGCCAGGACCAGCCAGGATCCAATAAAGATACTTAGACATTCTTCTCTCAAAAGTTAATTCTTCAGCACAGTGAAGTGAATCTTGATTTAAAAAATAAATATATTTTTTAATATTATATATATATATATATATATATATATATATATATATATATATATATATATTTAAATATTATATATATATATATATATATATATATATATATATATATATATATATATAAAACACAAACCTTTCAGTCCTAGATACAAGCTAAGAAGATATCAAGATGCACAGACAGGTCATGTTCCAACTGGTGAGCAAATCTTCTCTAGTTTCCCCCCAAAATGAGAAAAAGAATCTCCCTTTTTGACAGGTACATTTGGGGGCAGAAAGTACATGTAATCTGAACTTTTTAACCCTGAAAACCCCTTAATGATGAAGCCTGGAGCCATGGTGTACTGTAGCTGTATCCTTTCATGTGCTCTGACAGAGATAGAGCCACTGACGACACACAAGATGCCTGGTGCTGCAGAGCCAATTACTACAGTGACTGAGCCTGAGGGATGAGAGTGCAGAGAAAAATTGGAGGCCATCAAAAATACTCTCAACTACTATGAAACATGTTTGAACTTTAATTAACATTTACTCATGATCAAATACTGTGCACTGTTAGTGTAGAGAATTCATCACAAATTAAATAAAAAGAAGATTTAAAGTAACAAAAAAATGGCAGATTCATTTTTACTGAATCTGATATGCTCAATAGCTTTTGTAGTATTCAAATAGCATTCAGATTTTTCTTTTCTTTTTCTGAGTTGCTTATGTCAATTGGGACAATTAAATTCATTTAATACATTTCTATTTATAAAAGAGAAATAATAATTAGTAGCAGTAAGCCATGCTTGAACTGCCCCATCAGCCACTTCAGAAGTTCAGCAAACATCTAAGCGCTCTCCGTTTGACTCAGAGAAGGTCAGTAGCACAAAGAAAAAACAAACTTCCGGATATTTGAGCAGAAAACCTGCAGCTCCCTCTGGCCCGGCGCTCTCATTCTGCTGCTCTTCACTACTGCATTTGCAGAAAATCAATGGTGAGCGACTGCAACTGTATCGCCACGTTCTGCTAAATCAATAGTAGTCCATCAGGAGCCCGAGGCTCTGACCTCCAGCTCTCTAAGGCTGCACGCCCATCTACAGTGTGATGGGACGAGATTACACGTCCCTCCTGTGATAACACCAATAAGAAACAATGTTTAAGACCACGACTTCTCTGCCCACACAGTGACTCCATGGTCACAGACACAAAGCTACAGTACAGAATCTGCTTTACAAATTATGATATAAAGCTGCACTTATATCACCAAAACTGTCTACATACACCTGTCTGTTTCAGAAAGCGACTTTTCAATTTAGGAAAAAAAAAAAAGATAATTAAGATAATTAATTAACACAAACTTCAGTCTGAAAATAGCAGAAACATAATTGGACAAAAACACTTTTGTGCACACCTGATCCAGGCACTGTCTGAGAACGTGACTTGTCTTTGCTTGTAGTTCCTAATCACATTTGGAGCTCTGGCGATGTAGTTCTACAAACTGTTATAGATTGAAACCTCCTGACAGCTGAATTTGGTCGGTCCATTATCCACACACAGGGAGTCCCTGACATGCACAAGGAAAAATCAACTAAGCTTTTTTTCTCTGCAGATATAAATAGGTTTTGTATTTGATATCAATACTGTATGTGTACAAATAGAACAAATAAGAATATGCCAGCCAAATACATATCTGGGTTAATAACATGGTTGACAAATGTGTATTGACAAATATATGTTTTTGAGCATATTGACATCAGACTATAATCTCCTCTCCACCTCTCCTACACATACTGTATTATAATAGTTGTGCATATTCACAATAGGGCAGGATTTCAGAAGAGATCAGAATCATAACTAAACCTGACCGTAAACCTACAGCACAGTGTGGCTGGCCTGTTTCAGTATTCTGTGGTAACTAGAGGCCTAAATGCAGTGGAGCCACATATCATGTCCCAGTGCTGAGGAGGCAGAGTGCTCAGGTCCTGGCAGCTGCCCACTGCAGAAAACTGCCCCATTAATAACAAACTGGTGATATAAAGCTGCAGACATTGATTGGCTTTTTGGTTCTTTCAACGCCTGCTTTTCCTCTTGGCCTCTGTGATGTATTATCTTTAAGCTTGCCAGGTTTTCGATTTAGGCTGTACTTTGGTGGATACACAAATAGACATATTCCACAAAACAGTTATGAATACTGGACAGTTACAGAGCAATAGGACTCCAAAACCCCAACAGTGTAATAATATGTTTTAATTTAGCAAAAGCAAATATAAAGCACCTTAACGATTCTGGCAGGATGTTGTGGCATAGATTTAATTTCTCTGTAAATAGAGTTTTCACCCAATTTGATTTTGGCTTGGATAGTCGTTTTACATGTCCCAACAACTCCATCCTCCCTGGCCTAATTAAATTTTCAGCACCTGTTCCACCCTTATGTTGCAGCATGACTTCATCCCATAATGATGCAATCTCTTGGCCCTGTCAGGCAAGTATAAGGCAGAAAGGGGAGGAGTCCACCAATCATTTGTCAAACGACAAGTGGCTGGCAAAGTGCACACTACGGCACGATTCCACAAACACACCGAGTACTTCAAAGCCAGGAGAGCAGTGCCATCACATGGTGCATGGGCTTTGATAATACATAAAACACCACATTGATCTTTAATTCTGTTTTATCCTGCATTTGTTACAGCAATTTGTTTAGTGTTCACGCTCATGAAGTCACAGTAGGGCCAAAGTATGTGAGCATGATATATACACTACAGACTACAAAAAGAAACAGCACCGACACGAAGTCCCCATTCAGCGTCCCTTTTGTTTCCCACATTGTTCTATTTATTCAGGATAAAGTGCCTATTGAAGGTACGTGAAGTTCTTTGTTGGTTTGAACAGAATGGGGTCATATTGACAACCTGTCATGTAGGACTGTCAAAATGAATTTGCAATACTGAAAAAAACAAAAAACTTCTCAGCATCACCTACATCAGAACTAATACAAGACCACATGGTAACATTAAAGAAACTACTTGTATGTTGTGTTGAAAATTACATGTGTTTTCATCACTGTGGTATCTAAATCAGTACTGAACCTTTTTCATAGTATCAAAATTCAAGATTAATCTGCTTTCACGGGGTCACCAAAACCATTGTTTTTACTTTGGGACCAGAAAAATTATACTACATTGTGATCTGTTCCAATTGTATAGTGAGACAAATAAATATATAAAAATCTAAATTGGTTGTATACGTACCCACGCACTGTGAACTTCTTTTGCGTAAACCTGATTTAGATGGCTCGTTGCCAACGCCACAACAGTGAAATTACAAAACAGAGCCCACAGCTAAACTGTGCTCTTTTGATACTGTATCTCCTGCTTCACTGCGGCACAGATAGTGGAGTAGCGAGAATGTTCCTAAGGGCATCATCTTCTCTCCTCAGCCCTTATTCAAAGCTACATTTAAAGGTGCAATATGTAAGTTTTCAGGTGGACAGTCTGAAACCTTTTATTCTCCATGGGGATGTTATAATTTACTCCTGAAATATTCCACAGAATGGCATAAAACTTAGCAATATCCTTAAGACAAGCAGGTGACTCCATCCATGGGTTTCAGAATGAATTTTGACTATTGTGAACAAAGTATTACATCTTTTGAATGGGAAAAAGTCCTCAAAGCTGTAAGCAATGTATAAAAAAATCGTGCAATTAAATAAATGAAAGATAGACACGTTTATACTGTACTGTGGGACATTCCATGCAAAGCTATAACAATTGGTGACAGACCCTCTAGCAGAAAACTTACACAGTGCAGTTTTAACTAGTAATCCATCACTTTATGTATCAAATACTTGTTTTGCTGCCAAACAAAACTCACACAAAATACCTGACACTTTGCAGCTGAACTCTCCCTCCTCTGGCCAGTGCTAAATGGCCAGATAGATTGGGGTGCATTCATCATTGTAATCATATTAGTTAATTATTCATAGGTTCCATCAAGCCTCTTCCTGGTGTGGCATGTCTTTATTAGCGAGAGACAGCATTAGTCTGTCGGCAGGATCCTGGTGCAGAGGGGACAGAGCAGGATGGAGCAGGTTAGTGCCGCACATCCACGCTCATTATTGTATATCCCCCGCTAATGGCTAATTGAAGACATTCATTTTCGATTCATAGGAAACTGATGCACAAAGTGGAAATGACTTCATTGGGTTTTAGCGGCCTATTAGCCTACAGCGCCATGCAGAGTTGTAAACCAATGTACTAAGCAGAATATCTGGTTTTAATATTTAATTAGCAACCATTACAGTGGAGGCTGCTGTTTGGAGAGATGTTGGAACATGCTGTCGTCTCTAACTCTGCCTATCAGTCAGATTACAGCAGTGCTCTGTGGGCAGCTGGCCATATAATCGCCAGGCTCTATCTAATTCTCAAACTGCAGACAATACCAGCCCCCAAAATGGAATTTCATATCATATAGATTCAAGAAGGAATCATAATATGTGGCATTTGAATAGTGGTCATTATCGGACTGGGTACCTATCATTTTTTTTTCCAGGTGCCAGTGCTGAATGTACTTTTTCATGTATTTATCATAAAGCAACAATGCTAAAACAGAATTATAATGTTCCTAAATTCAATTTAACATAATTTCTTAGAGCAAAATCTTAGTTTTCATCATTCATTCATGTGGTGACACTGTGTACTTTCTATAGTGCTCTCTCCGGACCCACCAGAAGTCAAAACTTGCTATAAAAGAAAACATTTTTTTCAGTACAAGTTGTTCAAATATTCTGACGTTACTGAATCTAATAGAAGTTGCAGTAATATATTTTTATCATTATTGACAGGAACAAAAGAGTAAGAGCAACAGACTTTCAACAGAATATTGAGAATGTTTTACTTCTGCTTGTGAATGTAGGACGTCATTTCTCTTTTCCAGCTAAATAACCTCCTGGCGTCATCTGTGGCATGAACAATGAAATACTGGGGAAGGCGTTTGGAAATGTGTTTCCCATAATTGTGATAGTTGTGATGAACAAGTCCACACACGTCTGCCTCCATCACACCCACTGCTAAGCCAATGCTAATTCTGAGTCACCATGATGCATGTTACCGAGTATTCTGTCCTCAAATGGTAACAAGACAAAGGAGCATTGGTCAATTTGCAGTTCATGTTCTTTCTGTGAGTTAACGGACTGTGTAAGAAATGTAATTATAGTTACATACACTATAACATAACATTATGAGTAACTGACTGTTACTGGTGGACATGACATTTGCAGCAGCTGCCACTATTTCAACATCATTCATTTCTTGAAAATTGACGATAAAATAAGAACTTAAGAGCAAACTTTTAAGAGATGCTCTATCTCACGTAAACACTATAGGCAAAAATGATAGAATTAAACACAAACAAGGCTCATGAAGTCTGTCATCTAAGTATACACAGCATCTGACTGACAACCTTTGGGTTAGTAGCTGACTGTTTTAAGGTAAGACAAAGTATATTATGTCCCCTGTATTTGAGCCATCTTTCAGTGCCAATGGAGCAACCGTCAGGACTGCCGTACCTACTCTAGCTGAGGGATTTTGCCAATTGTGCACATTTTAGGCTAATCAGTGAAACAGGGGAGCCTGGAAATCCATTCAGGCACGAAGAGAAACATGCAAACTCCACACAGAAAGTTCCCACGCTGCCTGGGAGTAATAAACCCACTCAGCCAATCACCATGCTGGCCTTACCGTTACCTCTGAGATATTGCTGCACAACCCTCACTCTCTGAAGCGCTAGGATGAAGAGATGTTCTATGTAATTCACTGACTGTGGTCATAATGTTTGCTTAAAAATAAAGCTGGTAACATAGCAAAGTTCCAATGATTTATTTCATGGGTCATTGTCAATAGATATTTGCTGTTATGTAACATGGTTAAACCTCCTTCACAGTTGCACACATGGGGATGCAGCCTGTTAATTCTCGGCAGTCTGAGACTGTGATGAGATTTGATCTGCACACAGATACCTTCGGATTGGAAGAATCAGAGGCTTAGTGGAGATTTGAGTAGGTCCAACTGAAGCATTCAAATACAAACACAATTGCCACTGGGATTTTCTGCTGTGCCTCTGCAATAGGAACAACAGAAAGGAAAGTGATTTATGTATTTAACGTTAAACTGAATAAATTACTGATTATTTGGCATGCAACTTTAAGCAAGGGTTATATTAATAAATGATCGCAAAGAACACATATAAGCATGTGTTCAAAATAGTTGGTATAAATATCGTTTTACAATTTTTTAAATAAATATTTTATAGAATAATTATTTTTTGTAATATAGGGCTTCTATATTTGCATTTGTAAAGGATTATACATTCATATTAATACAATAAGAGAACTTTTTCTGCTGCAGAATATTTATTTAATGATTAGCCATAATTATACAATTAAGAATTTATGTTCAATGTCCTGCACTGTGAATGCAGTGTGCTCTGTTCACATCAAGGTGGACATTTCACATCACATGACACGACGCTTGTGTCCAGAGGTTCAAGAGGATTTTTGGAGAGCTGGACAGTGGGGGAAGCAAACACAAACAAGGGTTTCCGGTACAGTAAAAAAAAAAAAAAAAAAAAAAACAACTTTATTTAGGTTTCATTATATTATTAATTAGATATTCCCTCTTTTTTCTGGAGTCCACTGATCCCATAGCTCCACCGGCATGTCAAAACAAGTCATGTCTGTCTGTTCAATTAACAACTCTAAGTAGATTTGAACTGAAACCTCAAAGTTGGTGATTATCAGTGTCCAATGCATCATGATATTTTTCTGCATTTCTCCACTGTTTATTATTTAACTTACATCAGCATAATAAAGGTCTATTATGTATTTTTTCTGGAAGAGGGTCTCACACCTACTTGCCTGCTCCACAATACAATATTAAACATATACCTTCCATTAAAATATGTGCATATTTATTGATATTGATTGATATAAACAAACATGCACTCTTATTGTTATTGCCCTCCTCTCCCACAGAACTGATCTATAACTATACCCAAGTAGCATCTCCTGCTTGTTTTCACAGAGATAGTTAAGTTTAAAACTCTGACATACTGAAAGCAACAACATCTCCATAAAGACAAACAGGTGGCTAACCCTTCGCCAGAAAAATTACATAGTGCACCTTTAACTAGTAGTTTAGAATACTCTATCAATGACCTGGATTTATACCATGGCAACAGGCAATAAATAATCCCATTTGAGTGTTTCCGTGAAGAGGGATGGGGAAGACTGAGCTGGGCCTCAGTGATGACAGAAAGCCAGGTTAAAACATTCATCTATCTCTTTGCCTGTCTCTTATTTATGCACATAAATAAATTTGATCACATTGTGCCATCTCCCATGGGAGCTGTCTAACAGATGAGCCCTATGGAAATGAGGCTTTGGGGTTATATATACGTATATACACACAGAGACAGGCTGTCTGAAGCATCCGCCACACAAAGAAAACATATTGTAAACAAGATTATGTTTTGACCCAAGCCATATTTGTTGAATACATTTTTAGGTGTTTTAGGTAAGGTAGTTGAATAAGATTTAACCAAGTAACCTAGTTACAGGTATTGTTTTATTACACACAAATTCTGTGATTCTAAATCATTTTAATGTAAACCTAAACATTTTATTTTGACCTATGACTATGACCTACGAGTCTAAGACTCCATATAAATGTGATGTGGATAGTAAATTTTTTTAGCAATTCTTTTGAAACTGTTTATCTAATTCATGGCAGATGTAATTGAATACAGAATTTACATAAGTACATATTGTCTTAAAAGGAGAGGGACACAGAGCAAAAGTGTAACTCAAATTTACACAATTTGTCTCTTAATGGCCAGAATTCTTCAAAAAATAACTAGATAAGCAAACAATAAACAAACTATTTAAGAACTATTTCAGTACATCTTGTATTTCTTGTAATGTCTAACTTGTTTCTCACATGCTCATAAACAACACACAGTTTTAGGTCCTTTAACTCTGCATTTTCTCTATCTCAGCATCCCTTGGACACAGAGTGTGGTTGCCGTGGATACACCGCCCACAGGAGCCAGTTACTGTAGCAACCAGATCCCTACAGAATTTACCGCGTGTCACTCATGGCCCCTCTCTCTCCCAGCGCCACTCATTATCAGCACACCTCGCTCGCCCGCTCTGTGAACAGCTGATTAGCATGGGCTTTGGATTTGAGTCGGGCTTCACTAAACACTGAGGTGATTTAGGGGACACTTGCCATCTCGAAATAGAAATATCAAAACATTTTAAGTAACAAATAGAAGAATCAGGGAGTAATGCAAATACATAGTTTAAAGGGGCACTGTTTTGGCAGAGGGTCTGCCACCTGCTTGTTGATGTTATTGCTTTGTTGTTACACACTAGCATTAAACTAAAGGTCAGATCACAGGAGGTAATCCCACTCACAGTAAGAATGTATTTTCAAACAATAAAAACAGCTGAAAATAACATGAAGACAGATACCACTCCACCTGAAAAGTTACTTTTTAATAGTGTACTTTTAATCTAAATCAAATTCTTGTTCTTTAGACAAACTGTTTTCAATACAGGCATCACCACAACCCACCTAAATTAAATTATTCTCATGATTTTGGCTCCACAGAGCAGCCACATTCATTCACCACTCAACTGAGGTGAACTGTCTTGCCCAAGGAGACAACACAAAAGCTGTATAAGAAAGCGGACAAAAGGTCTGAGGACCTTGTATATATGCTATTTTAAAAGCAGAAAAGAAAGAATTAAACCATGACTCCCTAGCCACTGAGCTATTGAATGTAATATGAATACACGTCTGTACTTGTTTTTGATTGTTTTTTGTGTCTCTGCTGACTAACCACATAATATTGTGTGAGTGAGAGCGTGAGTCAAAGATTTGTTGTTCATTATATGATCCAGACCAAGAAGCAATAGACAAATATTAATCATTGCATTTATATAGTGCCTTTCATGATACCCAAAGTGCTTCACAGTTCATTATTCTTTCACTCGCCACTTGATGGTGGTGCTACTATTGTAGCCACAGCTGCCCTGGGGCAGACTGATGGAAGCGAGGCTGCTGTCATACTAGGCAATGTGGGTGAAGTGTCTTGCCTAAGGACACAACAACAGTTTTTGCAACTGGCGCCCCCCTGTGGCACCTGGAATTCCTAGTGGTCTCCCATCCAAGTACTAACCAGGCCCAGCCCTGCTTAGCTTCTGAGATCTGACAGGATCAGGCTTTGACAAGCCGGTAAGGCCACTACACAATATGTATGTATTATGTATTCTTATGTAATGTATAAGACTAAAATACAACGCAAGGTAGTGCAAATGAAAAATATTGTAAGAAACAATTAAAACTATCAAGCATAACATAACATGCATATCACACACATAAAAACAATACATTCACATATCTAGTTAAACAAACAAACAAACAACAAAATTCATTTTTTATATTTGGATTGGCATTGTGACAATACCAAAATTCTGAAAACTCAATACTGATTTTGATTCTGCAATGGTAATTAATTGAACAGCCTCTATTTAAGACAATGTAGTAATTTTTGTACAACCCTAATTTGTATATAGAATAAACTGCTTCTATACATATCAATTTGGTATTTTTATCATATTTTAATGAGGCAATAAAAAGGAACATAAATAAAATATGTAGAAAATGAGTAACTCTTTCTTTGGAAAGAATTTGGAAAATGGGTATGTTCCAAATTCTTTTCAAAGAAAGAGTTGAGGGTTGGTGTCACGCTGACATGTCATGACCGGCTTTAGACATTTAAGAGTAATTTTATACCAGGCCTCTCCAGCAACAACATAGAGCTATCTGTGTAGTCTGCTGATTTCTGCTGCAAAATTGCTCAGTGGATTAAATAATACTTATCTGATTTTCACCGGTCTTAAAATCAATATGGACTGTTCCATTTAAACAGACAAAACAGTCATTCTTTTAGTTTATGTTAAAAAAAAAAGTTGCTTGTAGACCACTTTTTGATCTTTAATAGATATGAAGACACGAATCATGAAATAAAAAAAATCTAATTACTAACACCAGGACGAAATAACATTGAGTTCACTTTCATTCAAATTGTCTAACAGATCACCAGTCCTCTATAAATCTACTTTATGAATGATAAAATTTGTGTGACATAAACAGCCAGATAAAAAACACTTGACATACTTTTTTTAAAGTCTAGGCTAAATTGAAAAGACACATTTTTTCTTCTTGAATTGTTACAATAATTCAATTTCTTTTCAATTATATTCTGACCTGAATAATTACAATTACTGAACAGAGAATAGACAATAGACAGTGATTCAATCCTTCAGTTTCCAGATGTCCTTGACAGCAGCACCTGAGACTCTCATTCATTATCTCCATCACAAAAGGCAAAAATAAGCAGCAAAATCTGTGTCTGAGAAGCACCAATTAGGCCTCAAGGGAAGAATGGACAAGATCAGAGATGTTCTTCTTTCAATCCCACGTGACTACGCCAAGTAACCTCCACGAACTTCTCTATATATAGAAAAGATATCAAATATTCAACAAAATTCAAATGATGTTCAGTTCTTCTTACTGCCAGACCATGCCAGCTATTTAGAGGTGAAGAGTCAGTGTCTGCAGTTCTTCTGTTCTCATTCTGCTTAAGAACGGTTAACGCTGTAGATTTAATCTGTACAAACATGTTTTGCTGTCAGTTCATATATCTCTCTTTTAAAAAAATGCGTTTTAAAAGGTGAACATTGAACAGAATCCTGTTATTAAAACACAAATTGCATTTTTAATCACACTGCTCATCGGAAAAATCACATGCACATATTTTTCTCAAATTGTTCAGCCAAGATGTGACTGACTGGGCCTGGTTAGAGCTGCTTGAGCAGAATGGGGAGGGGGCTGGAGAATGAAGGGTTTGGGGTGGGAGTGGTCCTTGGATGTGGCAGCGACAGACAGCAGACACAACAGAAAAGGGTGTGGGGAGGGAGGGAGGCATGTGGGGGTAGAGATGGATGAGAGAGGTAAGAAACAGGCAGCTTTTGTGTGCTCCAGAGGGAGGTGGGAGGGAGTCTTTCATCAGCATTATGGCTGGGCAATATAAACTAAAATGATCATCTTAATATTTGTTCCAGTAATCATAATAATAAGAGATTTTGGTAATCCAACAGAAATGTACTAAAATCTCTCTTTAAAGTCATTAGTTGAGGTACATCAAATGTGAGACAGACGGTAAAAATTGCTCTAAAAAAGTGCAAATATCACTTTATAACTTTGTTTTCATTTTTGCAGCATTCTTTTTTAGTATAAATTATATACCCAGTACTCAACTGCATATTTGCATGTTTTAGAAAGAACATTTACAATATTAGCAATAATTATATAAACCACCTCTATTTAGTATCGACAGCAGTAGACTATTTAGGCATGCACATTATATTGCAAAATTATTGCTATTACAACATCATATCAGACAACAGATTCAATATATTTTTATTTTATTACATTACTTTTCTTAATAACACTTAAATTTGTCATCATGGAATTATTATCAAGCAGGTATTGATCGATCTACACCACTTTACAGCAATGAATTATGAATTAGATTTTGGCTTTGCCTTTGATGCATTGGATACAACTGAATTTATTATATTAACTGTCTGTCTCTATCTGCTTACAGAAACATACAGAGAAAACTAAGCTATTGAAAAACAGACAATTATTGTGGAGAGATTCATGAAATAATGAGGCAGGGGTCATTCTGGGTGGAGAGTGGTTGTTAAAGTGACATATTGTTAGTGGTGCTCTACCTACTACAGAGGCGTCAGATTGTGAGTGAGGTGAGCACTGCAGTTTGAGCTGTGTACGAAAAGTGCGTGACAAGCACCAAAATGCAGCTGACGAGCCTGAGCCAGACCTTTCTGTGTCCTTCAATAATTAATGCTCCTCTTCCTTCACAGTGCCATCTTTACAACGCTGCAAGTGGTGGATGTTTGACAGAGCTGTCTGAGGAGGAACACCAGTGATTAAAACTTGGGGCTAGACTTTACATTTGCTATACCGTTTAGGCCAGACCCAAACTTGGTTTATTGGAGAGAGCAGCTTAGGAAGGGCATCTGATATAAAACCTATGCTGAACACAATTGATAAATCACCACACACTTGCATAGCAAATCGTGTCAAGTCAGCACTGCAAGTCTTTCCAATACTTTACTAAGTGTAAGCGAGTTTAGATTACTGTGATTGACAGGTGGCCTAGCCAATCAGGGACAGGTATCATGGGATCAAAACAACATGGCTGCTTACTAGGAAAAAGAAAGGAAAAAAGTGGAAGAGCCGTCTTGCCCAAGGACAAACAAAGGTCCCTCCAATGACCATCCATTCACCCACATACACACTACACTCATACTATGCAAGATGGGTGAATTGTCTTGCCTAGGGACACAACAATAGAACTTGATCTGAGTGCAAATCAAACCTCTAACCATTAGGTTGGTGCACAAGGGCTCTAACAATTTAGCCACTGCCGCCCCTGAATTTATGCTACACAATACTTAAGTGCTATGTGATTAATTGTTCAGCATTCAAGGAGACTCTCTGTAAAGTTGCACCCATTTGTCACTGGAACAGAACAGAATTCCATTATTCATCCTACGAGTCCTTATAGAACAGACATTAAAATATGCCAAGTCCATAAGTACTACACTCCCTGACTTCACTGCTGCATTAGAGCGCAGCATGAAAGTATTGCCCCTCTCTATTTGCATGCACTTCACCACTCAGCCCACGTCAAATTCTCCGCACTGTCCATCACCTGCAGCCTGTTGCTCTCCCTCAGTTACAATCTCCATTTTTCAAATCATTGGTGATGCCAGGACTTCCCCTCTTTCCTCTCTCTCTCTTCCTTAAACATGCGGGACCAGTGTTATCGCACACTGCAGATGTTTGGGAGGGGACCAGAGCCTCCCACAGCCAGCAACACTAAACATGCTTCTGTGGCGTTAAACTTTATACAGAAACCATTAAGCTTAGCCCGGCACTTCTGCAGCAGAGAAGACCTTGGGCTGCAGCACAGTCATATATCTGCTGCTTACGATAGGTGAAGATATAAGGTTTGAGTGCGCTCCAGGTGACGAAGCTAATTGTAGCCATACTAGTGTAGTGTTGTCAGAAATATAAATATTAAAACTTTGCTGTTTTCTGATCTCTGTTATAATGTTGTTTCCTCATCCCAAACATACCTGGAGTTTTATTTCGTTTATTCAAACCTGCCATATTTAGGCTGATTTCTTTTGTCAAACAGACACTCATGTCATGAAATAATACAGGAAGTGTTTTTTTAATAATACAGGAAGTGCTTTTTAAACTTTACACATCTTCACTAGAATCATTTGGATCATTTCAACCCTGGAAATTCCAATCTCTATTGAACTAAAAGTAAAAGATAGCTGTTAACATGAAATCTACCACTTCATGACATCACAAGGTGGAACAGCGAATTTTGAGATTTTGAGATGTAGAGAGACTAATAATAAAAGTTAAACATGCGTGAATGAAAGAAAACACAACTCCAGGTATGTCTTTGCGGAGGTAATAACATAATCTAACATGCCTAAAAGCTCACAAGAGTCTTGTAATTTAGGATTTTAAACTTTCTATTTGACAATGATTAAAAAAAAAACACTTCTTTTTGACTATAGTAGAGCTGCACAACACAGTAAAAATATGATATCATATATCATTAGGACACTAATTTTGATATAGACCCAGGCCATTCTAAAACAATTCAGGAGAGGTCTAATATTCCAGTTGATACTTCAAAGGAGCATCTAGTTTCAATAGATAGTTTTCTAATCTGTACACTTAGGCAATGCTTCACATAAAAAGTGTAGAAGTGTAGAAATGACCAACATAACCTCTCTCTAACTACACTATATTTGAAAGCCTTATCATGCTGTTACAAATGTTTCCTCTGAGTTCAGAATGTTCACTTTTGGTGAGTAAGGTTTGTAAATAATTGTTTCTTTCATGTATTGTTTTGTATTGGGCTACATTAGTGCATTAGGGAGTTTAACATTTTTAAAAGTCTTCTCTCAAATGTTACTGGACATTAGGGGTGGGTATTGCCAACAACCTTGTGATATGATACGATTCGCGATACAGGGGTCTCGATACGATACGATTCGCAATATAGGGGTATGCCGATACATGGTCTTCAAGGCGATATGTATCCCGATATTTTACATTACGTAACCTATAATTTAAAAAAAAGACAGATGTTTACTCAAATGTTATTTTTATTTTGGTGTAGCGCATCAGTTACAATGTAACAGAAGAAGGCTGTAAGGCAGAAACTGCCCTTGATTAACCTGTTAACACCCGCACTCGGCACAAGTGTTCAAATATGTACCAGATGTTCCAAACTGTAATAAGATGTAATGTATAATAAATAAACCATCTTCTGAAATTTAGGCATGTTTTCTTAAGATAAATAACTAAAACAAGCCAAAAAATTTCGCTCCATATGTCTCGTGTGCCTCCACCTGTGAGTGTGCGTAAAAGGAGGAGAGAGAGAGTCTCCATACACAGAGCGCATGGAGCTAGCCTATCACTACAGCACCTCTGCCCCACATGGGGCCCACCGCTGAAATCGTCTTTTCATAGGCTACTCAGATCTGTCAATCATTTCCTGAAAGAACCAATGACTAAAGAGGTTTTGCCGTGGAACTGTCCCTCGGTCATGCGTAATACGCCGCTAACTGGACGCACTCGTTTTGTTCCCCAAGCTGTAGCGCGGCGCCCCGTAGCTGGACCGAAGCCTGGATACGCTTGTTTTGTAGCTAAGAGTGTGGAGAAAACAAACATACCCCACACCGCTAACAGGAGCTAAGCGTTTAGCTATGCTAAGGACCAAGAGCGAGAGTAGTAGAGAGATGCGTCGCTCATCCATTCAGACAAACTCGGACTTTCTGGATTATTTCTCCACATAGAATTATTTTATGAAAAAACAACTGGATATTCTTTTTCTGTGGACTGTTACGGACTAATTGAGCACAGCTATTCCTGGATTGGACCCGTTTCGGACCGACAGAACCGGCTCAAAGGTAAGAAATGCGATGAATATTTTCGGGAATTATAAGTTATGGCTCTTTGGGCTCGCTGTGTGGCATAAAATGAATGATATGGTGGTTTTACTGAGGAATTAAGCTTTCAAACGATGTATAGCATGTCAATATTGGAAAAATAAGTACGGTGAATATCTGGCTTGACTTTTTAATGTTGTGTAATCGCCCGCCGGCGGGCGGGTGGGTGTTAAGTTTATTAATGTAAACATGGCTTAACAAGGCTGTATGCTGACATGTAGCTACCTTTGATGAAAGCAAACTTAAGATATGGCCTTAACAAGGCTGTAGTGCAGAAGGAATGCTGCCTTTGACAATACAAAATGCGTATTGCAAGCAAGGATCACTTATCAGACGCAGTTTGCTGAAGCTTGATAAATAATGTTTGTTGCATGTAAAATATCGATACTGACGCCTCCGTATCGATACGTGTATCGCCAAGAGACCCACGACGATGTATCCCCGTATCGATTTTTTGAACACACCCCTACTGGACATGTCTAAAGTTTACATTTTGAAGAGAAGTGTACAAAGAATACAAAAGATTATTTGCAAAGTAGAGACAGCTTCTATGGTGTCATCTGTACAAGGTATTTCTGATCAAGGTGTTTTGGCTCCGATCCAGAAGCAGTTTTCAATTGATAGAACTGGTCTGAAACACTGGGGACTATATCCTTCACTTACTTACTTGGGCCTGAACTTAGTTACTATGTCCAAAAAGAGATTTAGAGTGAAACTGCCCTGCTCTTGTTTACCAGCTAACATCATTATGGGTCGTCTCTGCTCTGAACCAATCCTGGACGAACGAGGGAATAAACTGTCTCATCGATTGCAAACTTACAATAATGAGGGAGAAAATTATAGACTATTCGGGGGACCATAGTCTTTTTCAATGGAAAACACAGATTCAGGGATACTGTAAGTGCAAACTACCTGCACACCTCAATAAGATGAAAGAATGAACAAAAGCTATTTTAAAAAAATTTCCCATCTGAGTTCTGTAACTAATTTGCAATTAATTATTTGGCTACAAATGACTGTTACTCAAAATCAGTGACACATAAGTTGAAAGGATTTGAAGGAGGTGTGGCTTAATATTTTTATATTATTTATAAATAATAATACATAAGTCCTCAAAAATATATATTTTTTTTTGTTATAAACTGAAAAAACACATTTCTCTAATACCCTACTGTGCCTGTTCTAAAATGAATGTTCATGAATAATTCACATCAATTTTAAAGTGCACTATAGAATTGTGAGTGGAAATATGCTAGCAAAAAGGGAAGAATAAGTGACACAATGACATTCATGTCCACTGGCTCATGGCCTCTAGTCCGGAGCAAAGCGAGCACACAGGAATCCATTAGTCCAACATGATTATCTCCTGGCTCTAAAATTAATTAAGTGAGTCCACAGCAGTGAGTGTGTGTATACAGAGGTCTAGCTGTCCTGATCTATTTCCCTTTTCCTTTTTTTAAACCAAAATCCTCTTGTCCCGCTCTGAGAGGCAGATGGTGGTGTGAATTGGGAACAGGCCTACAGCTATCACAGCACTGCAGGTAGTCGTGAGCTGCAAGCAATTTCATGACTCACTTTTTCATTTTTTTCCCCTAAAATCATTCTTTGGTACTCTCTCTCCAAACAGAGACACAATTCAGAGTCTTATTCTCCTTATGTAAATATAGTGAGACAATATACATTCATATGCACGCTGCATAACTTTGATGTTACACGACAATAAAACTAATGTTTTTTTTTAAAGAAATAATTATGCATTAACCAGAAAGGTCATTGTATATTTTGTCCAGTCCAAAGGCATTGTAAATGGTTGTGTCAGAAAGCACCCTTCAGTGTTTATACCACATAATACAATCGATCTTGGCTATATTCTTTTAGATTAGTTATGCATGTTTAACTATATATGTGTAAGGGGATCTATAGCATAACTGCTGTATTTCCCACACAAGAGCCTCTGGACAAAAGCCCAGACATGGGTAACAGACTTTGCGACAAACATTGTAACTTGCTTTATATTTTAAAGAAGAAGTCGCACATTCATAAACTTGTGATAATAGTCTGTCGATCAAGCTATAAGAGCATAGCAGAAATAATTGCATATTTTGTAGTGTTTGCACACAGTAAAAGCAGAGTGAATTCTGAAAATGGGATCATCAAATTAACTCATTTCAAGGATGTGATTTATTAGAGGAGTCTGACAGTTTTATTAGGCCTAATGCGACAGCCTAATCCAGCAGAGCCTCCCGTCTTCTACTGTAATCTTCAATGTAAACCTTCACGAGCAGGTTTCCTTGTATGAAGCTAAAGCCCATTGCCAGTGCATCGCAGTAATCCCACTAAGGCTCTTATGGAGGAGATGGATTTCACTATGAAAAAGGGAGAGTGGGTTAGGACTGCCACAACTTACACAAGATCACTAATAAATAATCATCTACAAATCCTCTTAAACGTATTTTAAGGTGGAATAGGAAATCACATTTGCACTATCATGCTTCTTCGTTCTCCCTTAAAATTGCAGTTTTCTTGAAATATGTCCTTGCTTGTAACAGTGAAATGGAGCTCTAGCCCATCACAGACTGTAAGGTCATGGAGAGACAAGGGGCAGAGACAGGAGCAGCTGGTGCCACATTGATCTTTCTTTCTGTGTGTGGGGGCTTTCTACTGTACTTGCTCTTTGGCTATTGACAGATGGCAAGATAATAAGTTATCAGGATTCTCCTTATTGAGCTCGTCATTGCACAATGATATGTCAAAGTCACAACAGAGTAATAGCATGTAACAAAACTACCCACCCATACCAAATCTTTCTGTGATTTTAACTGTCTATTTTCTTCAGTCTTGCACTGTTGGCACACTTTGGGAATTAATGAGCCCTTTTATACACGGAGAAAATACTCAAAAAATGGATGCAATGAAACTCCATTTGCTCTCCATCTTTCTACAGACCCAGGGCCTATAATATTTCTTCTGACAAGACACAGGCCCGGGCTTGACGCAGCGTACAAAAATCACACACACCAAAAGGAGACTGTTAAAATGCACATGACCCCACAGTTATGCCTGTCCAGATTTAAGTACGTGCGTCTTCGCGTGTAGATGATACATTTACAAATTAAATGGTGTCCCAGATACATAGATCAGTGTCTGCCAACGATAGGGGGATGCATTCTGGACCACTGAACAATTTGTGATACAAGATGTTCATACGTCGCCATTTGTCGAAATTATTACGCGCAACGTTGTAGTTTTTATTTCTTACCTCGACGCTGTCTCCCCACGCGAAGAACAATACAGCCATCAATATAGGTACCGCAGTATGTCCCATTTTTCTCTTTCGTTGGTGTCACTCGTATTTTCGTCCCTGGGAGTAACAATTCTCAAATAAATGACTCGAGTATACGTCGTTTGGTTACATCAGTTGCTGTGATGGATAGTGCGTCGGCTTCCTTATGAGGTATCCTTCCTGTGTGTCTGATCACAGTGCGCGCTCTTCCTCTCTCCAATGGCACCCCCGCTATTATGTGCAAGTGGATGTAGTCTGAACCAAGCCCTGTTTCTGCGGCGATTTCACCCACACGCGCCTCTTCTGCTTTGTTTTGACTTGGTGAAGAGAGACATCTGGTGGTGAGAGATGTGTATTACAGAAATCCCCAAACCGATCCCAATATTATGGATTCCACAAATCTGGGAATGACTTTTTTATTTGCGCTCTGACTATGGAATGAAATAAAGACTCTATTTTAAATCTAGGCTATATGTTACTTGAAGCTATCCCAGGTTTTTTCTTTATAATTCACACCTGTCTATGTTGACCAAGAAAAGTTGTGAAATGCATAAGTGTGGCCTATATTTGGTTTGACAGGTGACGCGCGCACCTACTTTACGCAGGTATCTGGGCGTGGTTTGGTGTGAGGAAGACCAACATTTCAGGTGTTTGCAGCGTTACCAAATGTCGATCACACGGCCTGAAAATAATTGATTCGTCTACAGCAGAGGATTTTTTGGAGTTCATTTTGAGGACGGACACAGGAGAAACTCGAGGGGAAAGTTGTACCGAGGGTGAAACAGGAAGGTGTCGCCCAGTCTCGGTGGAACTTCCCCGGGAACTGTCACAAGATGTATTCCGCCAGATACAACGTAAGTTTGTCAATTTTGCACAATTTTGATTTGATTGATTGCATTATTGTGCAAAAATTGCAAGCAGGATTTTTGACAGGAAACTGAGGTCTACATTGGAGACTTGTCAATTACCAAAGTATTGGCCTTGGTTATACAGGCCCATCACTCATTCACCCTAAGTGCCATTTTGGTTGGAGTCACAAAATATTTCTCATTTAATCTTATTTTGTAACTGCTTTATGCAATTATGAGGTCTTATTGACTCTCCTGCCAACTCATATGTATATTTTACTGGGGAGTAGTCCACAATGTGTGATTAAATTACTTTATTCTTACTTAAATCTAATTCAAAAGCAGGTGGGGACAAACAACATGAGCCCCTCCCTGTGATTCTTCGAAATCTTCTGGCACCATTCGCCTCTCCCCATTATCCCCACATGACTCTGAGGAGGGGTGGATAACAATAACCGTAATGGTTCTCACTTCTTTGGGAAACCTGAGTTAAAGACTAGCTGATTGTGCAAACTTGTAGGTCATGTTAGAAGTGGCGAATCACGTTAGTTTGGTCAGACTTATTAATGTGTGAAACTTGTGATGTAATGTGAAGTGTATGTAGTCTATTTTATAAGACATATTTGGACCTACTTTTCACATCTCATGTGAGTTTAATCTTTAACTGTATTAACTTTCTAGTAAAAGGAATGTTCACTGCCCCAAGTGTTTTAACCAAAACTACCTTATAACAGGAAATAGTGGATCTGTAATATGCACCTGTAAGAGGTGTGGAGAGACTGAGCTTTTGATTGTATCTGTTTACATTACTTATCATAAAACTTTAACAGGTTAAAGTTGACCAATAACGTAGTCCTCCTTCAAACAAAGCTGTTATTGTATTGATGGATGCTTACTTCTGCAACATTTCTAAAAGAAAGAAAAAAAGTTTAGTGAAGTATATTTGTTTTATCTCATTTAAAGAGGGAACAGATTGTAACTTCTGCAGTAATTTGAAATATTATTTGCATATTTGATGCGATACTACTTTACAGATATTTAACTTTTTTTTTTTTTACATAGCTTATTGCTTATCTGCTTGTATAGTACTGTGTGAGTTTTAATGGAAACCAAACTTTTCTGTAGTCTGCCAACTGTTCCTCAGTAACAGCTTTCCCTCCTGTAAGACTGGTTCAACTACTCACTATCACTCACAGCCGACTATCCGACTATCTGCAGCTTGATTATCACTTGTCTATGCTCTAGTTATTATATATATATATATATATGGTGTTAAAATGAAACATTCTAAATTTCACAATGTTTAATGTTCTTCTTTATAAGGCATAAGAAATGGAAAAGTTTGCCAGTGCTCTCTAGGAAAAGGCACGGCAGTAGCCTCTGCTGAAGAGCGTATAATGGCTTTATTAGGCTGTGATCAGGGTGAATGATAGAGACAGACCCAGGAGCACTTGCTGACCCCATCTCTAATGATTCTCTCCATTCTGGTCTATGATTGCTGTTAAAGATTCCAATTAGAAAACATGTGTGGAGGCCCGGGCTGGATAAGAATAGCCCTTAATTGCCATGAGTTATCATCTGGACTCATGTAATTGAGCCTCCATCTTAAGGGGCAGCATATCTGACAAATTGATTTAATACCAAAGTGATTTTCCATCCCTAATGGCTCTTGGGGTTCTTCATTCACAGGCTACAGCTGCTGAATTCATTGTGTGTTGATTACTAACTGGCCTGAAACCTTTTCCTTCTATCCACCCACTTGTGAAAGCCTGGCACACATACATTATTGACAGAATTTGCAGGTTTATAATTGCTGGAATAATTCTCTCAGTCCTAATGGTTGTTGTGTATATGTGGGTTATACAGTTGTGAGTGCAGGAGCTTTGACACAAACGGGTTACACCAGTTCAGCTAACATTATGTGAATCCGCATGTTAGGACCTGTCACAGTTGTAAACTTCTACAAAGTCCCTTTTGAGACGTTATATCATGTTTTAATGTTAGTGGAGTTCGCTCATTCATTTAGTCTTTGTACACTTACTGAGTCAGCAAAGTGAACTAGATTAGGTAGGGTTTTGTGATAAAAGCCCACTTCAGTAAGATAGAGCCAGAGCTATTAATTCACATTTTGCTTTTATAATCTTCATTGTGTCCAAAAGGAAAATTTGTTCTCTGGTCTAAATGTGTCCATACTAGTTTGTCGGTTTCCTTATCTGAGTTATACTGATGACAGATTTGCATATATTCCTAGAAATGTAAATCCAAATACAGGATCTGATTTGTTATGTATGTTTTAAAACGTTGTGTTTGTAATTATTAGTTTGTTAAATCTTTAGTTACCAGAATGAAAACTCATGGAGATGACTAAACACTCACAAGAGTGTCTTGGCCAAATGGCGGCAGACCAAATTCAATGAGATATTCATATTTAAGGAACACATTATAGATCATGAGATTCCAACAGATTAATATATGTTGTAACTCAGGGCTTCTCATCGATAATTTTTACTACAAATGCTGTAAAAAGAGCTGATAGATAAATAAATCTTTCATACATGTTACATCTTATTTCTGCCCTTTTGTGGCTAAATTTACAATTAATTTACTTAGCAGGTAATTTGTTTGCAAAAAAAAAAAAAACCCTTCAAGATACAGTGTTGCCTATCCCTATACAAAAAATATAGTTTGCTCGCTTCAGATGACTTTATGAGAATTGACCAACATAACATTTTCACAGTATTAACTTTGTTCTGTTTCTGTTTCTAGGAGCGGAACAGCCAGCATGAGCAAATTGACTTCCTTACCAATAAACAGAAGGATCGATCACGGAATAAGACGGCCATCGCCATTGGCATCCTCGTGGCCGTTCTTGTTGTGGCAGCAGTAGCAGCAATTCTTATTTGGCTTTTTGTCTGTAAGTATGAGCCCTATCACCAAACTTATTTAACAGGGTGCTTTTTAACAAGAACCAATCAAAACTAGAAGAACGTTTGGACATTTAATATGGCAGTATTGTAAGTTTCTTGACATAAGTGGTTGCATTTCTGTCTCAAGTTGTAGATAAAGTGGCTCATTTAGAAGTGTTTGAAGCTGCTGTCCTTTGAAATCACACTCACTAAATGTGTTTGGACACAAGTATTTCCCATTAGTATTAGACATTTTGAAAGCTTTGAGTTGCCAAGAAGAAAGAAACTGTAGTTGGTCTTATTCTGATCATTAAACAAACATGTCTATAAAGTGCCTATGCTCAACCAGAACCTTCTCCCTCTGTTCATTAAAAGTCAAACTCTACTTATTTTATTCATGTTATATTTTTACAGTTAAAGATGACGCAGATCCGACGATAAGTCCTCAGCGCCAAGCATCAGTTCAAGTGTTCAGTGGTCACATGAAGCTAACAGACTATATTTATGATCAGAAGTTGGAGGACACTTCCAGCCAAGAGTTCAGTAATTTAGCTCATGAGCTGGAGGCTCAAGTGAGTGTATATAAATTATATCTAAAATAAAACATAAGAAAATAATTTGCTTAGTATTGACCTTAGTATAGACCCTTTAAGCTAATAACCTGCATTAGCCTGTATACGGTTGTTGAAAATGTCTCTAACTGTAACAACATCTCATGCCTTTAAACAGCTAAACACTCATTACCAGAAAGATGAACTCCTACAGCAATTTTACACCAAGTCAATGGTTACAGCTTTCAGGTAAGGATTAGATATTTTTTGAAACTTTTATCGCTTTAATCTGCAAAGTAAATTGGTCACTGTAGCACACTTGCAAAATGAAGTATGCAAATGAGAAAATGAGAATGTGAAAATAGTTGATTATCAGCTTGAGTCTGGAGTCTAGCCAGTCCCCTGTCAGTAAAACATATGGTTTAGACCAGAGTTCAGACTTTGTATGAATAAATTGGGCTATTTTTATGTTAATGGGCATTGTTTAATAGTATTGTTTATGTAAAATACAACAAAATTTTAGCTAGAGAAGTTAAATACACAAGATGGAAGAAGTACATAGATAAGCAAAGATGGGAAATTGTTGCATTAAGCCAGTGATGGTGGTAGGTACAAAGATTGGCACCTGTTTTTGTACCTGTCATATGTAAACTTGAGCATTTAACAATATCCTGCAGCTGCCTATTATTCTCTCCTCTCTTGTTCTCAGTGAGGGTGTGATTGCCTACTACTGGTCTCAGTTTGACGTCCCGCCCGATGATCTGGAAGTGGTCCCAGAGCTCTCAGAGGAGCGTGTCCTGGAGACGCTGGAGGCTGGGATTAATGAGCCTCGCACTGTACAGCCATCGGCTATCAAAATACGTGAAATCACTGCATCACGTATGTACCGGATATTTTAAAAGCATTATAATTTATACTTGGAAGAGTATTTATGCAATATTTGTTAAAGATGCATTGTGTCACTTGGGGATAATATTGCTTTTCCTGGAAGGTTCTACCTTATTATCATAAACAAATCTGTCTTGTACTTCAGTTAAATGTGCTTTTCGTGTTTACTTTATTGCTTGCATGTCCACATGTCGGACCTGTAACTTAGCCTAAAGGAATCCGTGCTTGTGTCCATGGAGTTTATTTGTGGAGCATTCCAGGTTTAGCAATGATATTTCTGTAGAAACATGCATGTAGCAGAACAACCACTATGCCAAAAACTCTGGGAGGGTAACTATTAATTATATAGTAATAATTATTATAGTGGCAGAATAAATGCTGTATTTTTAGTTATAATTTTTAGACCTAAGCTTAGTCATATTATTTTACTGTTAATGTTAGTGAATACAAATTGGTACTATTTGGTACAACAAACCCCAGTGAAGCCCCAGTCTGAAACTCTGGTGACCATTTACAGTCCGTATAGATATGTTTGGCATTTGACAAAAGATAGTAGTCATATGAATATGGAGCAGCAAAAGGATGTCCCCTCGTATCACTGTTAAGGATACTATCAGCACACTATTTCTAGTATAGGACTGTGGTGATAAGATGATGGCAGATGGGCCAGGCCCCTGCGCTCCTGCTCCATTTGAAAGTGCACATTTTATGCAGCTTGAATCCTCTAATGATATTAGCTCAGCCTTAACCTGGCTCGAGACAGCGCTTTCTCTTCTTCTGTCCACTCAGCATTCTCGTGGCATTTGTCTATTTCCTGGCCATGTGCCGAAATGCCAACCCCATGACTCAGGGATTTTACCTCTCTTCAAATTTCTGTTTGGGATTTGATGTCCCAGATTGTTGAATAGAGATGTATTATTAAGGTGCAAACTGATAAGAAGTGTTGGGCTATATGGCAATAAACATGAGAAGTGAAAAGTGGTAGTCTGTTATTTTGGTGAAATCTTTATATTGTGATTAATTAATTTTCTGTTTATTGTAGCTCTAATGCTCTTCAGAATCAGTGGGTGGCTTAAATAACCTCTTAGACACAAACATAAAGAGTGCATGAATTGAAATTGTGTTCTAGTGTCACAAAATCCTGATTTTAATATTTTTGCCATATCCCCTGCATAAGCACCATCCACCACCATTATAGTTGTTCTTTTAACCGCAACATGTACAACCCAGATATTTCAACCTCATGCATCAAATTCATTCAACCTTTCAAGTTTAGTGACCTTTCCTTGCCTTTCTCATTTTTCTCTCCCTTTTATGTGTGTCCAGTTACAGATCCGCGGATGGCCAGGACCCCCAGTGCCAGTGAGTACACCATGTCCCACCTCAATCTCACACAGTGGTCATTTTCCAGCTGGCCACCTCACAGTCAGCTTTAACAGATGACTGCTCCAGACTGCACTGTACACGCAATGCCACTCATCTGACCAGCACTGTGTTCACGCTCTGTAAAATGTATTCACGGCCATGTGTAGTGTTCTCTTATCTGATCTCTTATTATGGACATATCCATAAATAATTGAAAAGTGGTGTTATTCATTTTGTCAGTATACATATAATGTATTTGTTAAACCCACAATGAATCAACCTGCAAAGGGCGACAGCATAATAAGCTTATAGTACAAAAGCTAATTCCTATTTCACTAATCACTATCTGTTGCTTGATGAAAAGTAAGCCATAAAGTCAAAACATACCTTTTTATGACTGTGCCACATATTTGAGGTTTGCTCTTTAACATGTAATATTTCCTCTGAATACAAAGAAATTCATTTTAAATATCCAGTCAAACATTTTTTATTTAGTGTTAGGATTAGAGTGAGGGTTTTATTCAAGTTTTGGGTCTAAACAGTGTTTTTCTTCCTTCATGTTTACCTTGAATTAATATTTTAAGCTCCATTCAATTTATCTGTGTCTGTTTTGTTTCAGGAGAGTGTTTCTATACGTTGGAGGCCGCCGAAACTGAAGAAACATTCACCTCTCCTGGTTTTCCCGATGCTTATCCTGCCAAGTCCAGGTGTCAGTGGCAGATCCGAACCTCTGAGGAGAATGTCATCTCTGTCGATTTTCCTTTTTTCCACGTTGAAGATGACTGTACAGACGATTTTGTGTCCATTTATGACTCGCTAAGTCCGGATGACTCTCAAGCCATCACAGAGTAAGTATTTGGAATTAAAGCTGGGCTACCAGTCTAGATTTTCAAACTGTAATAGGTTATTTAAGCTGCGACTCTTGTCTCTTGTTTGTAACTCACAAGTATTTGTGTTCACCTGCACAAGTTTCTCAGACCAATCCAGTCTCATCCCAAAATGTAACATAATGATCTTCGGTGATACCAATTGATTCCATTTCTAACAATTGTATGCAGACTTCAAACAGCTCTCTGATGTTTTTGTGGCAATATTCTACTGTTTCACAAGGGAAAAAGTTGGTTAGTCCAAGCATTAAAACTAAATGGTTAGATTACCCAAGAGGTACCCACACTGCCCTTTTGCTTGCCAAATTAAAATTAAAATGCTGACAAAAATTGTAGCTCTGCCCCAAACATTCTAAGGTCTTTGTTGACAGGGTTAAACCAAGACACTTTGTCATGTATTTTGCCTTGAACATCAGAGAGGAGAAACAACATTCCCAGAGGACTACTGCTAGAAATCACTTTGTGCTTGAATGAAATGTTGCACTGGGAGTTTGGAGTAAAAGCCGTTTTGATGTGTGTTGAAAAAACGCTCCACCCCGCTCCTTTTACTACGTTTGTGATTACTACTTTTTCTGCTTCTCTGGCCCTGTGGCTTTTAGCACAGCACATCTCATTTTATTGTTAACATTGGAGACCTCTGTGAGATTGAGTTGGCTCAGAAAGACCTTTAAACGTGTGGAGGGTGCCAGGCTGAAGTCTACTGCGCCTCTGTGTGTGATTGCACTGTGTCAATGAGAGAGCCCTGATTTGCTTTAGAAATACAGACCCCTCGTACAACATCAGCTGTAGCCCCGGGCTGTTCCCGTAACCACTGCCAAACAAATCTGAGTTACCAAGTGATGCATAACGCTTTTATAATGCTATTGAGTGATCAACTTTATCCAAGGTGACATGGAGTTTATGAGAGCCATAATATAATACAATATAATTACATTATTCTACTGGAGTTAGATGTATTAGTGCTCTTGCAATGTCATTCACACCTACGCAGCTCTGCCTCCAGCAGAGCTCTAACTTTTAACTAATGGAGCTCATGTTTGACTTTGAAACTACACACAGGCCTTTTTCTGTGTAGGATCACTCCCCACATCTGACCTCCATCATACTTTAAGTAAATATTCATAAAAAAATATTTAACAGGTTTTTGCAACTCATTTTACTGTAGATTTGACACATGGACATTGCACCTAAATATTCTGTTTTTCCTTTTTTTTCCTTCAGGAAGTGCGGTCAACGACCTCCGACCAACCCTCTGGAGGTGGTGTCATCGGGGAACATTATGTTAATTAACTTTATCACTGATGGAGAGGTCCAGCAACCAGGATTTAAGGCAGTCTATAAAGCTTTACCCAAGGCTTCTGGTAATTATAGTAGCAGTTGTACAACAATCTAAGCCAAATGTACATTTATGTGGCAATTAATATACCAGACTTCATTTCCAAGTTTATATTTAGGTATTTTGAAATGGCGAGTGTTCATTATTAGTAGTAAGTAGCTGTGTGCTTTATTTTTCAGTTCAGAGATGTGGGGGTATCCTCACTGATAACAAGGGAGTGATCACCTCTCCGCAGCACCCCAGCTTCTACCCCCCTGCCATTGACTGCAAATGGACCATCAAGGTTTGTTCCAGCGCTGCTCCCCCACCCTCCTCTCCCTTCATTGGCAAAACTCCCCCACTCCTCCCCTCCCCATCCTTATCCTGCCATGAGAGGAGTGCTGAGGCAGCAGTACAGAAGCCAAGCTGTTCAGTACCTCTTCTATCTTCATATGTCAGGCTGCTTTTACTGCTGCAGCCTTAGCCGGGCCGCAGTATGTTGTATGTAGTGTGTGTTGCAATGGTGAAATACACTTCATACATTTCAATTTTCAGTGCATGGCTGTTTTACGTGCATATATGATTCAGTGTGCTGGTTGAGGGGTTACTTGCATTGTAAATAAGGCATTGAAGCACAAATCTGCCCCCTCTTTGCTGCAGGTTCCCGCTGGGCAAAAAGTGCGTCTGAAATTCACTATGTTCCGCATGAAGGAGCCTGGCGTGGACGTCCGCATGTGCCACAAGGACTATGTGCAGGCCATGGATGCAAAGTGAGAAACAAAAACATAATACAATACAACAATACAGTATTATAATATAATATAATAAGTTGACAAACCTGTTCATGAAAATGTAATGCAATAGTTTTTCTCTCTTTGGATACCTTATTTTTTATATAATCCATTTATATAATATATACATAATGTTGTCAGACTTTATCATCATATTCCTAGGCAATGATAAAAGGACTAAGTGCTGTAATCATAGGTTTCATAACTTGAAATTCTCTTGCTTAAGTTGACATATTAAACAAAATATGGCATTATCTAAAAGATCAGCTTCTAATGCACATCTGATGAAATGTGTATTAATATTACCCCTTTTATAAGTGAAAACATAAACACGAATAAAATTTAGACAGGTTAACTACTTTCTATTTTATCATCTCTTTTGCCCCTCAAAAAATGTACAAGAATTTATGTATACTAGGCATTGAAAGTCTGCCACTTTCTGTGTTGCATATGGCCATGTTTAGCAGCAGGTACTCACATTAATCCACTTTTTTCAGGTATTGTGGTGAGGTGTCTTCCCTGTCACTGACCAGTACCAACAATGAGCTTGTAGTGCTGTTCCATTCAGATGAGTCGTTCACTGACAAAGGCTTTCGTGCAGAGTACAGCGCCTATGATCCCAGTAACCGTGAGTTCTAACACTGTCTGGATTGCATTTGTACAATTTTTGGAGATGTCAAGTTAAATGTTGACAGTGACACTTGCGAGTGTCATTAGAAATAAAGTTGTAGAGTGGCTCGCAGGGAGTTTGTGACTGACAGTAAAATATAGTGGTTTAGTTTGGAAATTGCAGGATTGACAACCAAGTGCTTTATGAATCAGCACAAATTGTGTTTATTGGGCTCACTCACTACTTGGGTCATTCACTGTCTGACAGCTAGACTTCATTCTGAAAGGCTTTGTTAATATCAGTTTTTAACATGTTATATTGTCAGTTTATATTAGAAATTTTGCAATTGCACTATTAGTAAGGTAGAAAAATTAAGCTAGTTTAGTCACATCTTAGAGGTGCACTACATACTCTGCAGATTTCTCTGGTCAAGATTTTAAAACTTTTAAAATCAGGGTATTAATCTTGTTTTCAGATTTATTTTGTACTTGTCCTGAGGCTGCTTAATTCTAGTCTACAGGTAGTTTATTTTAAGATAAGTAAAATTATCTTGCTGCATGGACAGATAATTTCCCTACTTTTAAGTCCATCCATTCATCTTCTCCCGCTTAAACCAGCTGGGTCTCGGGGGCAGCTTTCTGCCCAATCCTCATAGCACCTGACCCCCCCATGAACCTCTGTGAGTGGAGCCCACAGGAGGGTGGACGTCATGGTCCTTGATGTTAGTTCATAGGGGTGCTGCATGTTTTGAGTTGATGGGGGAAACCCATTCAGACACGGGGAGAACATGCAAACTCCACACAGAAGTCATTTTTGATCAATTTAAGTGTTTACATCTTAAATTTTGGCCAGGCTTATTTGCAGTGCAACTTTTCTAGTTATACCACCTGCTTGTCACATAATCCACATAATTTCATATAATTAAAGTTATTTAACTTGTATTTATTTGATTCCAGCCGTCTTTATTTCTAAAATAATGTGGAACATTCCAGGCAAAGCAACATCATCTCTGAGACAAGCAGAAAAGTGCAACTAGATAAGTTACATTGTGCACCCTAAATGAACCTGTTTAAGATCAGTCAGTCAGAGTAAGGCTCCTGTATTAACAATGAACAGCAGAGTGGATGATAAAGGAACTCTAATTACAACTAAACTCAGTGTGATTCTCCTTTTATCTTTTACTTTCAGCTTGTCCCAATCAGTTTGCCTGCTTCTCTGGTCTGTGCATTTCCAGTGACCTGAAATGCGATGGCTGGAACGACTGTGGTGACATGAGCGACGAGGTCAGATGCAGTAAGTCTTATTGTTGGTTTTTGAAGTGATTTCTTTTTCTCACTGTGGTCTTTTACTGAATATGAGATTGATAAGGGTACTTGAGCTTTTTTCTTTCAAAAGAGTAAATTTTGTCTACCCACACTGATTATTTTGCAAAAGCAGCAGTTGATGTATAAATCAGACCTCTGCACTCAATCCATATACATTTTAGAATGAGTGTATGTTGACTGTGCTACAGTGGTCAACCCTACTTAAAAAAAATCTTTTCTAAAGCTGTGCATGTGTCTAGAAAAAATCTGCATGTGAATACTGGTTGTGTCCAAAGTGTTTGAGAGCGCTAGGAACAACTTGGCACTGTGGGTAATGCCTTTCAAAACCTTCCTTTCACAGTTTGAAAACCACATACTTCAGTTTAACATATTTTATTTTTTACTTTTTTCAATCACTGACAATTTGGGCATATACAAATTGGATGCCATTTTTGTTCCTAGGTTGTGGCGATGACCAGTTTGCTTGTGGCAATGGCTTATGCAAACCAAAACTCTGGATTTGTGATCGAG
The DNA here is from genome assembly GCA_030686955.1 of Odontamblyopus rebecca. Taxonomy (NCBI): domain Eukaryota; kingdom Metazoa; phylum Chordata; class Actinopteri; order Gobiiformes; family Gobiidae; genus Odontamblyopus; species Odontamblyopus rebecca. Next base: position 26,946,058 of record CM060657.1, read on the forward strand.
TCAACGACTGTGGTGATGGCAGTGATGAGAAAGCCTGCAGTAAGTATTTTGTATTAGTTAATAGTACAAATCACAATGACACAGTTGGTATTGGTTGCAACAGTGGTCATTTTGGTGGTACTGTTTTGTATTAGAAATAAGTTTTTCATTTTGCCTACCATCCATCTGTATTAAATAATATTGCTCTGTAGAATGTTGTGATGTTGATTTGAAACTTAGCAATAGTGATAATTGACTCAGAGTTGCTCTTTCAGCTCTGCTCTATGCAAATACAGCCGCTTATCTCATTGGATGTGTTATCAAAGTGGTTAATGTCTCATTGAAAGCTCTTATTCAGTTTTGTGATTGCTCTCAGGCTGCGAGGACAATGAGTGGCGTTGTGGGAATGGGCAGTGTCTACCTCAGGACGTCATCTGTAACGGTAAACAAGACTGCGAGGATGGAAGTGACGAGGCCTCCTGCAAAACCTGTAAGTGAAACAAGTTGGAGTTTAATCTTGGTTTACATTTACAAACATTTACAGTCAGGGCTGGGACTCGTGCCACCACAAGATCTCACGAGATAAAGTTACGAAAAGATTGTGCAAACATACATAACAAAAAGGGTGAACTCTTCTTGACAAGCTTTGGTTCAAAAAGTAGTGCTAAAATGACAACAAAATATGAAAAGGGGTGCCAAAATTACTAAACTGCAATTTATTTAATGTAAATTATGTCAAACTCTTGTCTTTTTCTAGTAGACCCAATATTATGCTGTCTTTTGTAAATTGTCTTGTCCCCGCCCTTTACATAATAATGGTAATAATAGTAGTAATAGTAGTAATAGTAATATAGGTACCAACTTTAGTTACGACAGTGCCTAGGGCCTACACCTATGTGGGAGGAATTACTTAGAATGTTGACCAAAATGAAAATAAAGAAAGAAATTCACCACTTTATTATATGCAATTCACTGTCTAGTTAATTATCATGTATATATTTTTTGCTCTGTTTTTCCTCACTTCTGTCTCAGTCTTTATCTATTTCCTCTCTCTACGCTCACTTGCATTTCCGTTTGATTTTCACTTCTGTGAGTAAAGAGGGATATTAGACCTCAACCTCAATCAATATGCTCCAATCAATGCAATCTGCTCTTCAATCACTATGCTTTGTGCATTCAAGCCTTACTTTGAAGCACTGCTGATTATGTGCTGTTTTACTGGTTAAACTTAGCAAATGCCATGATTGGAATAGGTAATGATTTTTATTTTCTCCTGTTTTTTTGACACAGTTCCTGGTATCTGCTCTAAATTCAGCTTCAAGTGTGACAATGGGGAATGTGTCAACAAGGTCAATGCTGAGTGTGACCGCATCGACGACTGTACTGATAAATCGGATGAGGCCCATTGTGGTACGAAACTATTATTTTTTTAAAAGAATCTTTTCAAATTTGTGCTAATTTTTGCTACAGATGAAAGTGACTCTAACCTCTTCTGTGGTATTCAAACTAGATTATAAAATGTCTGTGTTGAGAAGCATGTTGGGCGGTCTGTTAGAAAGAGCCCCGAGCCTTGACTGTTTAATTTATTTATTTCTTCTTTGAAAGCATTTCTTGTCTTCTCTGATGTTTTTGTTTTTTTCCCCTCATTGAACCCCCAGGCTGCTCTCTGTTCGCTTTCATTGTGATCAGCCAATATGCCAGCACTCCATATTAGTATTCAAGAGTTCTATTTTTTACATACTGTGTCATAATGACTTCTACTCAACCTACTTTCTCCGTTCTTGATTCGTGTGTGATCAGTCATGCCCGCCTTTGACATGCTCTGCTCTCATTTCCTATGTGAATAATCCCAGATTGCGGGACAAGGCCGTATAAGCTGAACCGCATCGTTGGAGGGCAGAACGCAGAGTTGGGTGAGTGGCCGTGGCAGGTCAGCCTTCACTTCTTGACCAACGGACACTCCTGCGGAGCCTCCATCCTGTCCCCTAAATGGCTCCTTTCAGCCTCACACTGCTTCATCACCAACAGCCAAGAGTAAGTATTATGCAGTTTAATCTTTTCCATTAGCAGACACTTGCTTTTTATAACAATATTTAAAATAAATGATAGATAGAAATAACTGGGGTTTTATTGTGGAGTGATTGCATGTTTTTCTAGCGTGTAGGTTCTCTGTTGCCCTCTAGGTGGCACACTGGCCATGTTGATTGGACGTCAGCTGCTGTTATTGTCTCAGCCAAAGTCTGCACCTGCTCTGAACCTCAGCTCCTGTTTTTTGATTTTTGAAAATTGAAAACTGCACTGCAAATAACTAAAAATAGCAAAAAGAAGAAAAAAATTAAATAAAAAATTGGGTTTGGCCACCAGAGCACTTTTACATTCATTTACATACGGATGCAACATGTAATTAGCGTCAACATCATCACCTTCATCACCTATCTACTAGAAGCAATTATTATTTATTTGGTATTGACAATGGCTTGGTAATAAATTAAGCACCTTGTGTCATCGAGTGTGTGTCAATGTTTGGAACACAACATTGCAGAAATACAGCAATGCTACAGTAGTAACAGCTGCCCTGGGGCAGACTGGCAGAATCAAGCCTGCCAATCTGCACCTCCTGCCTCTCTGGCCATTACATATCATTTACACACCACATTCATACTGGGCAAGGTGGCTGTTTTGCCTGAGGACACAGTGATACTATGCACTATAGCCAAAGCCACTGCCACTGTGGCACCTGTTAGCCCCAGCTCTCTCCTATCCGAGTACTAACCAAGTCCAGCTCTGCTTAGCTTAGATGTGATGAGAGTATTTATTCACAGTGCCCCACAGTATGAGATCAAGTGTGGGTATGAGGTGAGCTCAAATCATTCACATCGGGCTATTTACAAACGGATGCAATTTGGCTTGGAGGATAAAATTTTAAAGTCATGAACAGATGTGGTGTCCTGGTTGCATGTACAGATGTGTTCATGCGTCTGTCTCTGTCTCTATGGCAGAAACCGCATTCCCTCAAACTGGCAGAGCTACAGTGGCATGCAGGACCAGTACAAGCACGAAGGCGTACAGCACCGCACCATTCGCCGGATCATCACACACCCGGATTACAACCAGATGACCTTTGACTATGACGTCGCCCTGCTGGAGCTGAATGAGCCGCTGGTGTTCGGCAACAGCATCCAGCCCATCTGCTTACCCTCGTCCTCCCACCACTTCCCTGCAGGCATGTCCTGCTGGATCACGGGCTGGGGCGCCATGCGAGAAGGAGGTAGTACATGAAGAATCATGTTATTTCTTCATTTACACTTATTTTATTGTTTATGATATTTGCAGTTGTGTGTTGTCAATGGGATTGTCAAAAAAACAGCAACCTAGAAACGATTCATGGATTTCATAATGATGAAACACCTTTGGTATAGCAATTATCAGTTCAAAACAAAAAAGGTATCTTTTGACTGGACAAAAGTCCTCAATATAACCCCATAAACAAGAAGCTGAAACCCATGAATACAAAACTACTACCAAAACTAGTGCTCATTTGATGTAAGTATCATTATATGGGATTAATTGGACAGAATTGGACCTTTCCTGAATAGTTTTAGCATTGTCTTGTGCTAATAGAACTAGTAAAGGACCATAAGGAAATATAAAGTATTATTATTTTTTGATGAAAATGTATCTTTTGTCTCTATTATTGTTGTTCTAACAAAATCAGTATCTAGTATATTCCTCAATATCAAAATTTAGGTTGAAATTATAACATTGTGACATGTAGCTTGTACTAGTATTTGTAAACCAACAGTTCTTAACCATTCGCCTTGTTAGAAAGACAGATGCCATAGTTTTTATTTTTTTATTCTTGATCCATGTTTTTTTTCCCTTGAGTCCACATGAAACAACACAGAGAGAAATTGTCATTGATAGCCATTTTCACGCACACAATGCCACATGACTCTTCTCTTCTGTTTGTGTGAATGCGTGCACCAGTGAAAAGATATGTGAATGAAATGGTCAGGACACGACCCTGTTAGGATTCTCTGCACCTTGTCTGGTGGTGGTGTGAAAATGGCTTATGTTACATTTAAAGGGGTAGTTTGACCAACATACACATTCTTAGTTCAAACATTTAACAGTTTCACAGACACAAAAATGTACACGTTTGTTTTTTACAGTGTTGTGCTGTTTTCACCTCTGCTCAGGTCCATTTTTGGCATTTTCTTTCTTGTCTTTAACGTCCCACTGATTCCTCCTGCTTCTCTCCCATGATGACACACTTCTTCTCCCGCTCAGCCCTCCCTCCTGTTTCCTCTCATCTTTTTCTAATCTTCTCTATTCCATTAAGCCCTTCCCATAACCATATATCAAGACAGACATGGGCTCTCTCGGGAGTCCCCTTAAACCTTCATTAGCCAACACTAATCCAGACCATTAACACCTTTGATGTTGGTGATGAACAGTGGAGTAACATGGCAAGAGTCTTGACCCTTTTGTATGGTCGTCCACACAGGGCAGGCAGCCCAGTTGCTTCAAAAAGCCTTGGTGAAAGTCATCAATGACTCTGTTTGTAACACGGTGACAGAGGGACAGGTCACGTCCAGAATGATGTGCAGTGGATTCTTGTCTGGAGGAGTTGATGCATGCCAGGTGAGTACCGTAAAGGTTGTGTTCATGTGACATGTTCATCTGCTCATATTTTAAAACTGAGATGGAGCGCAGGTCAGAATGGTACCGTAGAATTGGCTGTTGATAAAGAGCATAAGCGGCAGCAGCTAGAGTGCTTATTCACCTAGCCAAAAGTGTGCAATTAGACACCCACTTTGGCTATGTAGGAATGTGATGTTTGAGTAAGTGAGTGTGTTATTGGTGGTTGTCGCTATATATATTATACATTTCTGTTCTTGTTTATGGTTAATATCTCCAAATATTGGGTATATTCATAGAAAACAAAAACTTAATCCTGCTCTCCATCTGATATGACATCCTCCACTTGTTGTGTTAAATGAACATTGTGGTGTGGTTTGTGTTGGGCAGGGAGACTCTGGTGGACCCCTAGCATGTTTCGAGGAAAGTGGGAAGTGGTTCCAGGCTGGGATTGTGAGCTGGGGCGAAGGCTGTGCACGACGCAATAAACCCGGTGTCTACTCACGCGTCACCAAGCTCCGGGACTGGATCAAGAAAGAGACCGGTATCTGAAGTGGACGTAGTGGTTGAGAGAGAGGGTTTGGAGCAGTGTTATAGTGCCAAAACATAGATACGGAGATGAACATTTGGTTGAAGTCTCTCCAAGATCTATTTCTTGCAGACTTGCACTCAGGGCTTTGTTGCATGGACCTGCTTTTTCAGCCCTCTGACACATGTGATCATACACACCTCCCTTTTGTTTTGTAAATCTATCTTGCTTTTAGTGTTCCTTCATTTTGTAAACAAATTACCTTCTCTAAATAGCCAGTATAAATGCTGCACATTGTTTTACCTTGAATCTATAGTCAGTGAACCTAATTTTATTCCCCTTTTAAACCATCAATATTGCTGGCTACAAGATGAGCCAGAATCTTGGTTTTTATACTAATTAAAGCTTTTTATTTTGTTAAATGTCAGGACAAGTTTTCTTTTTACTAGTGAAAAACAGACATAAATTTTAATTGAATTAATTAACTACTTCAAATGAGAATTAATCCACTCAAAAGGCAGTGGATATATTTGGAAGGTGGCCAATATTTAAGTCTCTGGTCTCTCAAAAGTGCTGATGCTGAAAGTGTGTACTTTGTACAGCACTCTTAAAGTATTTTACACATTCGCTGCAACCTTGCTTGGTTTGTGGAGAATATGACAACATTTAAATAGAAATTGGGAGCAGAGAGTTCAAAGAGGATTAGTTCAGTTTGCAGGTAACTGGTTAAAGTTTGATCATGGGTCTTGGTCACAAGCACTTGAAAGTAAAAAAACAATCAGAGAAGTTTCATTCTTGTAACAATTGTATTAAGTTTTGAACCTTTTTAAGCAAATACAAAAGATTGGTCCTAACATTATTTATTGATGTGCAAAGAAAGTCTCACATTTTACTACACAGAGGACATGTAAATGTGTATATTCAAAATTATTTTACGAAGAAATGTTGGTGTACATTGAGAGAGTGATTTGGTTTCATGGGCTTTTTTAGTGTGTCACAATGCAGAATGGTTTATATAATATGCCATAGCAGGAATAATAAATATCCTTTATTTGATTCCCAACAGTCTAATTGCATTATCTCTGTTATTTGTCTGGGTGTCATTTTGCATCTTGTTGTGCATAATAAATGTGTGTGTTATGAGACCTTGTCGCTTCTCACAAAATCATTGTAATGAGCATGTACTCTCCTCCCCACAGCGCATACCTACTGCACAGAGGTGATGCAGCAGGTTCCGACTGCACAATAATACCTGTCTTTGTCACAGCTCTCTCCTATTACCCGACAAGACGGGCATGTTACAGTGGGGGTTCCTCTAGCTCATCTGTCTTCATTAAAAATGCGGCTCCAATGGGGGAATAGGAAAATCAACATAGACAGTGCTGCTAATTTATGTATTCATCATTGTTGCGACATAGGAGGCTTTGTTTGTTGCTGTGCCCTAAACGCAGCGAGGCTTCAGCACTCACCATGCCTCTTTCCCCAGGATTCACACCAAACAGTTGTTATCGGAAATGATTTTATTTAAATATAAATATGTGTACAAAGGTACAAGCAACAATAGCTTATTATAGCAAATAAACTTCTCAATACATTATTAAAACAATAAAAATGGATGGCAATTAGTTATGACCCAAAAAGCATTAATTGCGCTGAATGATAGATGAATGATACAACAAACTCTTATGAACCAAAATAAATCAACAGATAAATGTATATAAAGATCAAATTTACAGTTTAGCAGCTTGCACGCTGTACATTAAGGCTCATTAAAAATATAAAAATAAAGACAAGCGATGATCTTTGCTCTCTCACTTTAAGTGTCATTGTTCTCTTGTTGGCTGCCACTACCAGCCTCAGACAAATGGCAGTACAGGCATTCATACAGAAATGTCCAGAAAGTGTAACGGGCCGTGTGCACAAAGCTACGGCTCAAACATGAAATGTTTATGAAGATAAACGCTCAAGAGTTTCACTAGACACATCGTTTGCATGCAACAGAGAAAAAGTATGGGCTCAGTCATTTGTACACATGATATTCAGGGTAGTACTGTTTTTGTAAACATGTCAGAATCTGGAGTGTGTGGTACACCTTTGGACTGCCGTACTCTACCCATGAGCCAGACGATGCTGCTTTCAAGTTTATTTCTATTCAAGATTGCCAATATATCATTTGAATCTAAACTCATTTCTTGATTGTTCCATAAAAGCAATTTCTTTGTTTCTCCATTGACTTAACCTTACAATACCGCCTCTATACAGTCATCTCCATCTTTGGGTTTCTTAAACACTTCTGTTTCCCTCTTGGTACAATACATACATCAAACCTTTGTCTGACAGAGCGTCAGGTAAATTACACATTCTCCTCATTTCTCTGCCACAGGTGTTATCCAATGACCAGCACCCTCAGGCTCCACCTCCGACTGGATGGACCAGTTCAGTGCCTGCAGCACTGGTGGTCAGTAGAGATAGGCTGTTGTGCAGAATCATAATAGACAGTTTCTGTTGTTAACTCACTTCTTTGTTGATGATAGACACTAATGTGCTTAGAATTCCTTTTGCATGCCAACAAAACACCAAATGGCAGACAACAGTAAATGTGTTTTTCCTTGAATATCGTGTAGCTTGTAGTTTCTTCATTCAAGAAATAAGAGGCCATAGCTGATGTTTAGTAAACTCTGGAATGCAGGTAAACAGCTCCCCCAGTCGATTGGCCATTCATATTGATGAGAGTACAAAGTTGGCCCTTACACTGGCAGAATACCTCCATAGTCTGATTGAACACATGGAGATAACCTGATGAGGTATCACACTTCTTTAGAAGCTCGAACATCACTGTCTTTTGATTGCTCCAGCTTCATTGTTGTTCCCTCAGTAGAATGGGCTTGGTTATTTCATAACCAAAATGACTTCATCCAAATACTGTTCAAAATGTCCATTGGACCATCCAAGTAGAGAAAGTCATTGAGTATGTTAGTCCACACAGCGGTTATCCACTAACAGTTTTTGTTTAGTCCATCAGACATGAGTCTGCATTCGCTGTGAGGGTCGCCCATAGTCAGACTGCTGGGATGACACCTGTGAAGATGCGTAAGAGAAACGAGATGAACTAGACACTTTGCTAGCCTGGTCCGATTGGTCGTAAGCATCCACCTTCTCATAGGAGGCAGGTTTGACATAGCTGGTGAAGGCGCGGCCATAGGGCGCGGGCAGGTAGGCGGAGCCGCTGTACACAGGGTCTGTGGGGTACATGTTTCCCTGTTGTGCCGGCTGCTGCTGCTGTGTGGGCTGCTGCTCATAGGAGGAGCGGCTCACGGTGTTGGTGGCATATCTGTGGGCAAACTCATAGATCCGAGGTTGGGTGCCATGCTGGCCATACACCGGGCTCGGTGAAGGCAGCTGGGAGGGGGTGTAGACCGGGCGAGAGTTTGGGGCAAACTCTGATCCGAATCCAGTGCCTCGAATGTGCCGGTCATCATGTCCACGCACATTATAATATCCATTGGTTGGATCCTAATAGAAAAACCTTCAGTAAGTATACTTCAGTCAAATGTGGAAGAGGCTATCATTGCTGTGTACATTAAACTTGGCATTTTCTAATCATATAAAGTATGCACGTCGCACCTTAATGTCAGATCGTTCATCCTCCTCTTCCTCTAGCAGATCGCTGTGTTCTGTGCGGGATGTCCCGGGAGACTCGCTGCTGTTTGGAGCCTGAGGGAAGACCAAGCATGCAAAAGCATTACAAAGATGAATCTCATTTGAATAAGCACAAAACAAAACTATTAGGGTTGATGTCAGATATCTTAAGCCATTATTAAAGTCATCAGTAAGTATAAAAAAGTTTTACCATGGGCTCTTTGACATCCTCCTCATCGTCATTGCCTCGGGTTGCATTGTGATCACTGTGAACTATCTGAACTCGGATGTCACTCTTGGAGAGACGGGTGCATCTTTTACCTATTGACATAAATATTTTTTTTTTAATATTCAAGTGACAACTATAAATATGAAGTGTTTATATTATTAAGTAGAATTGGTAGTTCATACTAACCGTTGAGCTCACCTTTGCCTGTGTGTCTGCAGCACAGAGACACCAAAGTAATGACACATATGAGGAGCACACAGCCTCCTCCAACCGCTCCACCAACGATGATCAGCATAGGCAAGGCTTCTGTAATAAGAACAGTAGAAAACTATAAGTAAGCTTGAGTAATAAGATCATACAAGCCTACATCCAAATGACTACACAAAGAGGAATCGATTGATGAATTTGTCTTGCTAATCCCACACCCTTCATTGGCTATGTAAATTCATATGTCATGAGATCGGTCCTTCTCACAGCTAGCGTATGCTATTATGCTATTGCTGCCACTCCGACTTCACACTGCCTGGCCATTGTCTGTAATCTCTGTGAGAGGAGGGTAATAAGGCCTGACATGCAATGAAGCAATAGACAGTAATCTAATTAGAGATTCCAGGAGATACCACTAGCCATTTCTCCGGAGACCCCACTCCACAGCCTTGATGTAAATTACTGCTGAAGATCTTTTTCGGTTTCTGCCGCAACAAAGGCTCATAGTACAACAGTGTGTAGTAGCAGTGGCTAATTCTCACATGACCTAATGGGGCAGAGATGCTGGGCTAGGCTCGGTTACAGTGATACATAATATGAGCGTCACCACAAACACATGTGGTTTCCTTTAATTGACTTTTGCCCCTAATCAATATCTATGTTATGGGGCAAACATATTCATTAAAGGAGCCATCTGCTGATTAAATCAAATCGATTAGAGGAGTATAATTAAGATAAGCACAGGACGAGCCTGGTGCTTCCACTTAATCTGGCCTCTTCGCCACTCTGAGTATTAGTAAAACAGATAGGGTGATGTACCTTGCTCCTTTAGTGTAACTAGAGCTGTGCCGGTGCCAAATCGGTTCCAGGCGGTACAGTTGTAGCGCATCTGGAAATCCTGCGCCAAAGTCTCAGACAGCACAAGTGTCGACACCACCCCAACATTGCTGGTGACCGTGTGCACCGAAAAACGACCAGAAGAGCCAGAGGACAAAGTCATGTCTCCAAAAGTCCACACCTGAAAAGAGGAGCAACAGCGAGTTAGTCACATCCTTAAAAAACTATGCTTTTTTAAATAAAATTTTGATCTAAAACATCTTAGGAGTAGAAACAGGGTCAAAAAACTGAAAGGCCTCATCTCCTCATAGTGGCACTTGACCATAATCAGAGAATATTCATTTATGTGTTTTTATTGTTGAAAAATGGCCATGTGATATTTTTTAACTACACTTGTATGACCCAGAGTCTCAATCTGAAAGTAAATACAGAGTAGTGGGTGGAGATAGGAAGTAGTTGAAAACCAAACTTTTCTGAGCACTCATGCCTCGGAGAACACAAGATTACTCAAACTTGAATGTTATAACATGGTTCAAAGTCGATTTTACATAATGAGTCCCAACAACAGCTAACACGAGTTTGAGCACAGGTGGTTGTTTATCTTTACGTCCTCACTATATGCTACTCTCTCTGCTCCCCCTCTGCTGACCTCCGAGCGGCTCTAACACTGACATAGGTCACGGGCTCATATTTAAGCTGCCTCCCACGTGTGCCCTGTGGGTGAGGCCTAAGGAGAGTTTGCTCACTGCAGTATGAAATAAGGCTGCTGTGTGCTGTCTCCGGCTCAGGGCCAGTAGGGCACCTGTCTCTCACTCCTCCTCACACCCTAATTATCCCCTCTCAGCCCAGTGTATGCTCTGTGGTTCAGTGAGGTCAACCGAGTGATGCCTCCTGGGCCGCTAATTGAATGCGCTTTGGCTAAAACCTGCTGGAAACCTGTCTCCTGCAGCTGCCCGTGGCACTAGTGTCTTTTCAGTGAAAGTAACGCAATTACAGTTGTGAATAAGTGCGTGTTTGTTAGCGGGTGAGATGTGAAGGTAAGGTCAGGGTTAAAACCACATTGATTAGCCACTGTATAGGTGTGATGGTGTATGTACCAGGTTCCCTTCATATAGTAAATGACTTGAAAAAAGAAGACATGGCACTTACAATCTTATCAGGTGGGGGGCTGCTTCCCACTCTGCACTCCAACTTGCCCTTGGAGTGCTTGATGGCGTGTTGTGTGGCATCTGCTGTGATGATAGGTGGGCCTAGTGCGAAGAACAAAGTGAATAGCAGAACAGTGAAAACCCTATTAATATTACACAGCCATCACATGTTAATTGTACTGTATAGGTTTAAATAAACACCACGAACCGTTTACAGTCAGAGTAACGTCTCTTTCTGCCACTCCAATCCGTGGTACGATGGCCTTGCATGTGTAGACTCCCGCATCCTCCTGGGTCACAGCCTTCAACTGCAAGGTGTTACTGTTACTGAGCACCTGGCAAGACAAGACAAGTGAGAAGTGAAAAAGGTGGGAGAGCAAAGCTAATTCGACACGCAAGGACCTCTGCATCGGCTGCAGTAAGGTGGGCTGGCCGCTGTAACTAATGCTAGTGTTTTTGAGTTTAATTTCATTGTGAAGAGCCTTAATCAGAGCATTAAGCACTCAGAGCGATCGTGCTGCTGGGAAGATTGTTGTAATTAAACAGTAGGGACGGATGGTCGCATAGCGTGGTGTGAGTGGGCCCTAGCCTTTGGAGTAGCCTCGCTCACTCAGTGCTCCTTAGCTCATTGATCCTGTCATTCCATCATGCTGTGATTAATCCTTTTACCCCCCCCCCCCCCCCCCCCACACACACACACACACCCACCCACACCCACACCCCCTCCTGCTACCGCTGCCCACATCACTCCCACTCTTCAATTTTTTATTTCAGCACACTTATGGAGTAACCCAATTAATCCATTACTTGTAGCGATGTGAGGGACAGTGGCAGTAGGCGGATTAGAAAAAAAACTCCTGGCGTGATTTGCTCAGAAAGGCTAAAAGCTTTCACTCTTAAGCACTGACAGCATCGCTTACGCCATCTTTTTTTACTGGGGTGTTTACTCCAGCACCACCTAAGAAATTATATTAGAAACCCCTCTGATGTTACCACTGATGGGACAAGCTAAGAGACTTTTATCGGATGATGTAGAGCTGCAATGGAAATGTCCAATTTACTTTTTCTACCAAATTGATTTAGAGCAAATTAATGCTCAAGTGTCTAATGTGCTGGAAGCCTAAATAGCAAGAAAATCGGGGGCAAAATAACTAATGCTGAGGTTTATATACAGTGAAAACCAGCACTGAAAAATGATATTACACCAGTAAACCTTGACAATATGTAAGCGCATACTACTGTAAATGTGATTGTCAGTGGTGGTTTTCAGATTCTAGAAAGTAATTATGCCATACTCCCAGGTAGGGGCAAGAGCCTGATTGCCCTATTGATTACTTGGTATTCTCATAATAAATATCTTAAAGGAAAATTCACACATTTTGAACCCAGTCACTTCAATTAGTCACTAGACTCTTGAATTTGCTATTACCACAAAAATCACCCATTTAACAGTATTCATTTTTGTTTCTTCCCATGTGTATCAAATATGATTTGCCTAATATGTAGTGATATCATCCGGAACCCAGAAACTGAAGCAAAGGCTGCTGTTGCTCAACATTTTATGAATTGATTTTTCCTTGCAAATTAACAAAATAAGACTACCCCAGAATTTCTGTTTTCTGTTACTGGCCAACTGAACACAAATGAATGATTGATGAATATATGGCAATACTGCATGAATATGTCACAGGACAGTTTTTTGCCAGAGGCCTTGAGCCCAGAGGGAGCATGAGAGAGGAGGTGTTGAAGCCTGAGCAACATGTGAGTGTGAAGGGGATGTGTGAGGGATTCATGCCTGTAGGCCCGGGTCTCTCTGGGGGGAACAGTGTTGAAGCCTGGTGTTGAAGGGGTTTTGCTACTAAAATAAGGTGGCCACTAATGCACCCTTCCTTACCACATTGGAGCCTTGCTTTGTCCAGGCCAGGGTCAGAGGAGGGTTCCCAGTCCAGGCACAAGTGAAAGCAGCGTCCATCCCCATATCCACTGTCATTGGCTTGGGCTCCGAGAGAAGTCTGGGGCCGACTGGGGTGAAGCAACATAGAGCAGCAACTAATCAATACATGCTTGGCTTTGAAAAATAGCATAAACAGAAAATCATGAAAAACCTAGCTTACACTGGACATCCACCAGAGTGCTAACATTGGTGCTGCCTACGGAGTTGGACACCTCGCAGGAGACAGGGTCCGTGAAGTAGGAATAGTCAACTGTCACCTCCAGGCTGTCCCCGTTTGCCTCCTTAATGGGGACTCCTCCTTTGGACCACCTGGGACACACCAATAATCACATTATACACTTGCATTAGTTCGGGGAAGGCACTTAGCCAGGCGTGACAAAGTGGCTATTAGCTGATTCATGGCTTGTGTCAATCTCAATCAAACTCTGCCAATCAAGCAAGCTATTTATCCTCTGCTCCACAACAAGCATATACACAGCACAGTTCAAATGTGGCTTATCTAGCACAGGCTTAACAGTATGGATACATCTGCTGGCTAGGGCATATCCCCGTGTTTACCTGTATCCAGTGATCTCTGGGTTGGCTGAGGCAGAGCAGATAAAGAGGACCTTGGCTCCCTCCGTCACTGTCTGTGGCTGGACTGATAATGTCACTGCAGGAGGGTCTAAAGTAAAAAAGAAAATCACTTAGTATTAGGGCAAAAGGAAGAATTATAGATATGAACAATATTTTTACAACAATACCTAACATTATACCTGTAATTCTATAAGTAGGCATAATGTTAATCTTTGTTTTGATTGTTGACCAATGTAACTCATCATTTCAGTAGACAGAATTCAGGTTGGCATAGAGCTATTTTAAGGGGCCCATATTAAGCTATTTTCTGATTGGTGTTATAAGGTTGTTGCCTCATCAAAACATACCTGAAGTTGTGTTTTGTTTCCTTCACACATTTTTAACACACAAACCTTGTATATTTAGTTGTACCTTGTTCTCGCAAACTGACAACACTCCATCTTGTTCCACCTTGTGATGTCATGTGGTAATACAGGAAGTTCTGCACTGTGTTTTGTACAACTTCACTAGAATCATCTGCATTATTTCAGACCTGGAATTGTCCATCTCTACTGAACAAAAAGTAAAAGATAGCTTTTAACTTGGAAAGAGCATTTTGAGCTTTGGGGATGCAGACAGCCTAATAATGTAGATTACTCAAACATGTGTGAATGAAACAAAACACAACTCTAGTCATGATTTTGAGGAGGGGACAAACTTTAATGCATGTTTATTGGTAAATTTCTATACAGGCCTACAAAATCCACCAACATAGCACTACCACTATGCTTTTAAATTTATATTTTAGAGAGTTAAGCCAAAGTGAAATTCATTTGCATTTTGATAATTGGTTGATGCTAATTGGTTAGTATCAAAGCCTGCTATAATCACCGTGGTGTACTCACGTTGGACATTGATGGTGATGGATGTTTGGCGTCCCGCAGGAGCTGCTGGGTTGAGCACACGGCAGGTGTAGGTGCGTCCGGAATCACTGTCCTCCGGAACAATGGGAAGCATACTGACAGCTGACTCCCTCTTCCCGTCCTCCATAGGTGTCTACAATACAAGAATAAAAATGCACTTTATACCAGCATGTCGTCTGTATAGTTTTACAGTCTAAATACATTACTAATATCAAGTAATGTTAAGAATGTTTATGATACAATAGAGTCAGATGCTGTTTGAGAATGCATTTACAAAGCCCCCAGTGACACAGTGAGTCCTATTTTTTAAATGCAATGTATTAAAATTGCCATCTCCTTCTTTGACGTAGCTATTAAATCATATATTTTACGACGCAGCTGGGAATATTGTGCTGGTCTCACATTTCTGAAAGTGTTCCCCGTCAGCGCTCCTTGTTTGTCATCATCTTTTAAATCTATTTACTGCTCCCAGAAATCAATACACCTAAGTGAGGAAAGGTGTAGATTCCCAAGATGTGGCTTACAGCTTCCTGACTGAAACACACATCAACGTCTCGCATATAAAAGTGTGAATGCCACTCTGGCCATAGACTTTTGTTTATTGGATGCATGTTTGAGAAAAGCAAGGGCAAGCTAAGCCTTCTCCCTGGTCATGTCTATGGACCCTTTCCCGACCACAGCTGGATACAGAAAGCGTTTTTATGCTAGATTAAATCACATCGCTTCCTGTCACCACCTCGTGTGTAGAGTGCTTTCCATGTCGTCTACTCCTAAATGTTTTGAATATTACTATCACGCATCACTATTTTTCCTCCACTCTTCCTCCTCAGCCCCATCCTCCTATTTCTTCTCTTTCTACTTCTTCTTCTTCTCAGTGCAGGCTTCCTAAATGTACCGTTTAGCGTCGTTTAGCGTGGTCAGGGAGCATGAAAAATGTGACACTTTTTCCCAGCCGTGGCAAGCCTTACGCTCCAGCGCATTCCCATTGTATTTCTGCATTGTTGTGGCTGATTTCTCCACCACAGAAAACCCTACTGTATGAAACACTCATGCCTGTCTGAGCTTTGGCATGCTCCAGTTGTGCTCTAGTGTGGCTGCATTAGTGAGCAGGGGGATAGGCAGGGGAGGAGGACAGGGGGGTAGAGGAGTGTGTGGGGGGGTAGAAACATACAGGAGGGGGGCTGAATGGGCAGGCAAATCCAAAGGTGGCAAAATATCAGAGCGATATCAAAGACCATTAAAGGTAGATGGAAAAAAGGTCATTTTGAACGGGACATTATGTTCAAGACTGATTGGCGCATTTATTATTTTTATGTAATATATTTTTTAGTACATATTTTGTCTATTTTATCCATATTCTTTACTTATGTGGCTTTGGAAATGGCTCAAGATGTAGGTTTTTTAATCCAACATTTGCTTAATATGTTTCTAATGCAACAAAGCACCAATAGTACCAATAGTTCATTATTTAGTCAAAAAGAAAAATGTAATGTTGCTGATTCCCAGTGGCTTCTCGAGTTCCAGTTATCTGGAACATTTTGTACACTTTTTTCTATTCAGAATATTTTATCATATTTTACTTAAAATTGTTAATTGCTATGGTAACTGTGACTTTCTCATCATTCTGCAGCCATTTAACCTCAATGACTGAATGCTGCTTTATTGTGTACCTTGGAGTAAATGGCTGACTCCATAACTTCTCCGTCTCTGTACCAGGTGATTTCAGCTGCTGGTTTGGCTCCTGAGGCTTTGCAGGTGAGGTTATGTGGTGTGTGGGCTTTGAGACGCACCACTGGACCGCCCTCCACCACTGGGTCTGACGGAGGAACTGCACAGAACAAAACAAATAAATACTTAGAACAAAAACTCATTCCAGCTCCAGACTCCTGTACGCTCTCACTGATATTGAACTGGAGTTGCTCTTAGCTCAGCAACAATAAATTGCTACAGCAACACTCAATACATATCCTAGTTTCTTCATCTTAACAGGTTGTGAATTAACAAACAATTGTCATTTATCAGAAAACATAAACAAATAAATATAAACCTTATTTTCTTTCTTGGGACAAGAGTTATTGCTCTATTTGCTCTTACTGTTGCAGAGTGATGTTTCAAGTGAATTGCTTATTTGTTCATTTATTTGCATGGTTTCGCACGCACCATTGGCAAGCCAAGCATGCCAGCCCTGATGAAGGCGCCTATCTCCCCGACCAATAAGAGAAGGCGTAAACATGGAGTTTGTGCTGCCCTTTCTCGCTCTTTCCACCGAACCAATTTCACTGTGTGTATCTGAATTGTCAGAGGTCCTTCCGCTGCCGTGCTACGGACACTAATGGAATCCGAGCGCTAGGTGATTTTAATTTCCATGCCGATTCCCCTGACTGCACTCCTGCGTTGACTCCTTTGACTGTGCCGGATTGCTTTGGTGTCGTCTGGCCACATTGATTCGCACACACACTAAACAGCCCTTTTCAACCCCTGTGTCCACACACAATCATGGGGTCTAAAGCAATGCATCTGATTCATTTTATGGAGATGTAGCATTTGTGAGCCAGGCTTTTATAGTGCTTTAAATGGGATTTTAAGTGGCATTATCAACTTTTGTTCCAACCTCCACATGGGCATCTTTGACTCATTGTGTGGGCGGTGGATGACCAGTCTGCCTGAGGACCTTTGCTTTTTGCAGTGGCACTAAACTTATGAATGGTGGGCAGCCTTGAATGATCCCACAAAGCGTTATCACAAATGACTTGCCTTTCCATGGTAACCCCATCTGTGGCACTCATCTCTGACTACATAAACTGGCACCTTAATGCAAACAGCTTGACTCAAGGACAACACACTCTGCTATAAGAGCCTTGTAATTCCTCTGAGCCTACCGCTCTTCGAGCTCGTAAGCAAATATAAACACAATTGACAGGTTTAATTAATAGACTGATGTTCCTTTACATGCCAGCAGATGCCAGCAGTGCTATGCCACATCCATCTCCCAAAGGACCTTCCTCCCCTCACCCCTCACTCACTATCTCTCTCGTTCCCTCGTTGGAAGTCCCACATGAAGAAGTAGATCACTCACATCATGTTAATGTAAAAAGCGCAGTGCAGCTGACAAATGTTGTGGCTCATTGTAAAATGTGCTAACAGTGCAAACCCTGACTTTCAAGTGACGCGGAGAGTCATTTGTGACTACAGCAATCACATTACCCCGGACGTCCACACTGCCGTGATTATCACTTCTGAGGCACAGGGACAGGCCATATTTTTCCAGAATCTCTTGGCTAAGCATTAATATGAGACATTAGGGGCGTGAACTTGGAAGAGATATTTGTCATGTTCCTCTGGTGAGTCAATAGTAAATAGTTTGTTGTTAATTGAGAAATCTAGCTGTTGCTGCACTGTGTAAAACATATTGTAGGAAAGGGAATTAACTGCCACAACTTGAATTAAAACTAAAATGACTGAAAACTTCCGCCAAGATTTGTCTCACTTAACAATATTATGTATTTAATGACAAGACCTGGGCTCACAATCAAATACATTTTATTTCAGGGTAAAAACTTTTACTACAAAAACCAATACAAACAAACAATTACTCATTGTAATAAGCAAAGTTTGCATCTCAAAATGAAAAACCTCTTTATATTAACCTAAACTATGTTTAATATAATTTTATATACAAATTCCTTATTAAATGTATGTCTGTTATATAACCATATAAACACATGAAAATCTATTTACTAAAGCATTGGTTCCACACCTCACTACTTCACAGTGCTGTAGGTATAGTCACTACCCTTGTGAGCTGTAATGAAGACACTGCCTTGATTGGCTGCCTGTCCTCCACAAAGGCGTGCTGTGTAGATCATGTTTCTTACCTAGTACAGTGAGTTTGGCACGGTGGGAGCGCAGTCCTGCCTGTGTAGCCTGACACTCATACACTGCGTCATCCGCCAACTCAGCCGAATCGATCAGCAAGCTGTGCTCGCCTGATAGCGGGTCGCCCATTAAGGAGTAGCGTGTCCATCCTGCATGAAGCCAACAAGGCGAAAGGCATTAGAGAGGCAAACAAACCATAATAAACATATAAGGAACTGACGTGTGCATACAACAAGTGAGGAAAAATAGACAGAAAGCTCATTATGGTGGCATTATGAGGTGTAATACACAATAAAGCCAGGATGTTAAGGTCAAGAGAAACCCTCACTGCTTTCTCTCCACTTCTGAGCACATTTAAATGCCAAGATGTGACAAGAAACAATTGATTATCTACCTTCTTACAAGACTCTTAAAATGCTAAAGAATAAATTAAAGTTTGGTCTGCGCAGCTGTGGTCTGTCTTCATGCAGTACATTGCTCTCTCCATTCATTTGTGTAAAACCTTAACAGTTGACGGAGGAGGCAGTGTTTCTAATGAGATGTGGCATTGATCGCAACAAGACAGAGCGAGATGGGGGAAGCAATAATGCCGGTGTAGTGAAGACAAACAGTACAGTGTAGTACCTGGTAAATCTCGTTCTCCTCCCAATGCTAAGCCATCTTTGGTCCACTGCACCATCCCTCTGTAACCCACGATGACACAGGGCAGGGTCACTGACTGGCCCGCAACCACCACCTGGTCCTGGGGCTGCTGGGAGAAGTAGGCTGCTTTGGAGGCCCCTGGAAGAAAGAGAGAAAATGCAATGTGAATATAATATTTAGATAAAGTATAAATCAAAAGAAGTGTCATGAAAGAGCAACCTGCTTATAGAAATGATTGCATAGCCTGGAAGGTTTCACGATATTGTTCTAAACTTGTCTGTGCCGCATTTATTGATAAAAAGTAGTTAGTATGGTAATGTTGTTCTGCTTGTCTCCTTGCAGATAGATGTTATGCCAAACTTACATAGTGCACCTTTGAGATATAGGACAAAAAGTTCACTAAAATAAGTAATATTGATTTGAGATACTTGGTGAATTTATTGAATGAATTTTGGAAATGAACCATGGTGGAAACAACTGGACTTTCTTTTAGACATAACTTTATAGCAAACTGGACTTTCTTTTAGACATAACTTTATAGCAAAGTGGCCTGCAAAGTTCCCTGTATATTAAGTACAAACTGATGTTAACACAACCTGAAATGCATAAAATAACACGTCATTGCAGATTCTAACATGCTACGACGGGATGGATGTAGCAAACATGTGAAAATTGTGGCTTCTTGAGTCAGCAGTGCCTCATAACTTATTTAACTCTTTTCCAACACCATATGGTTATCTGTGTGTTAGCATGAAGCAAAGCGCCATCTCGGGAGGAAAATCTGCCTGTCGTGCTTGTGCGAGTGCTTTTTAGTAAAAATGGATGTTAAACAATCAAAACTCCATTAAAGTTCCCCCGGGATCCATCCGTTTGAGGCTGCTAGGAAAATTCAACCGAGACACACCTGCTGCTGCTTGGGCTCTGTGTTTAAGTGCGCTTAGCTTACTGAGGAGTCTCGTCGGATTGGTTGGTCTGGCTTCACACACAGGAACAAGAAACGCAGCGTGAATACGGATCCAACGCCTCAACAGTTTGTGCCTCTATATGCTAAAGATTGAGCATTACAAACCCTACTGGCAGGAGAAAGATGGCAGCGCTCCAGAGGTAACTAATCCATATGAGGAAGGTAGAAGGAGTGCATGGTTGGTTATCGAAGTGGGGAGCCTGTGTGAGTCAGTTGGGGGGGGGACTTAAACTCTTCTTTTTTTACTTCTTTGTTGCACAGTGGAGAATGGTGGGGAAGCGGGACAGAGAAAGATAAAGAGCGCTCTATTCAGGCGGTGTTAAGCCTCCTCCCTCCTTGGCTTCTCTTGGTGGGAGCGCTTAAACAGACAGGCTTGGACCCCTACTCACCCCTCCCTGTCCTGATCCAAGCAAAAGAAAGCTGCTGAAAAGGAGGGCAACATACGGCGGCCAGAGACGCGCTATTGTCCCCTTGTCCCACTCTTTTAATAGGCCTCTTCATTTCTAATCAATCCTGCTAAATGCAAGTTTAATAGCTTTTCAATAGGAGCTTTTCCCCCCAGAGGGTAGCTGGGATTTTCTCTCGCACTTCTCTCACCCCTGTTCTTGTTCCCAGCTCTACCCCCTCTTTTTCTTACTCCATTCTCTCCAGTTTTCTTTGGTTTACAAAAGTGCACGTATGGGGGGGTCTTTGAAAGGTTGTTGGTGGAGTTTATTCCCGACTCAATTATCCACTTCATCTTGGGGCACACCGTGAACTTAACCCTGTCCCATATCCCCTACCCCCTGCACCCTATACTCCCTCTGCAAAGTGCAGTACAACTATGTGAACTCAAAGATCTCTGGATGTTTATTTAAACTTTCTCTAACCAAAGACCCACGTAGAGATGTGTAATCATTAAATAGTACTTTTCAACACAAAACAATTTTTATAGCTTTCCAACAGACTTCTTACGTAGTCTTCGCAAAGTTCACTCTATACTGTATACATTCCCTGCTCGATGGATCAAAAGGGACCAATTTAAAAATTTGAAATGAGAAATGAAGCAGGCTATTACATGTTTAGCGGAGGTTGGCATTTCCCCCTCACAGCCAGAGAAATGTCGTTTCTCCAGTCACAGTTTCTCCAGTTAATCTTTTGGGAATTTATACACTTTTTACCCACAATGGTGCAAAACATCAATTGCAATTAAGCATCTCGCCTGGAGTAACTAAATGTTTACAAAGATAATAATAACTCCGCTGTGTAGCCTGATTGTTTTGATGGATTACATGCTCAGAATTGTTGTCTTTGCTTCACCCACGTGCAATTTTGCATGCTCACATATGGCAATTATCATCGCTCACAGTCTCATGCATACGTCACGTTACAAATATAAAGTACCCAGTTTGCCGCGAACATCCATTGGCGCTCTTATTGAAAATGCTCTACAGAACATCTCCACTGGCTAATGACTCATGCCAGATTCCTTAATTCCTCCTTGCTGAATTAGACAATTCTTTGACGGTGTATTAGCAGCTTAATTACATGTATACATTTCTGATGGAGAGAGGGAGAAATGCGAGGGAGAAATGCAACAGAAAGTAGGCAATGAAAAAGTGCAGAATAAATAGGGAAATGTGGGCGTGAAGGGACATGCTGCGCTGTAGAAACATACACAAACATGGCCCTGGATCCACCAAGTCTCGATATGAGCTGCTCCTGTTGGCTGGAATTCAATCAAAAAAGGGCTACAGTCTCTTTGAAATTCACATATTTTTCCCTGTATGACTTTATTTACCATAACACTGCAATGTGGCTGTATTTAATACTGTATATCATCTCTAATATGAACTTACTAAAATACTTAAAGGTGCACTGTGTAACTTTTATGGTGGAGGGTCCTACATGCTTGTCTCCATGGAGATGTTATTGCTTTGTCTTGAATGTTCCGCAGTTAAACTAAACTCCATCTTGTCTTTACTCAATGTGTTTTTATTGGCTTAAAACCATGCATTCTTACTGTGAGTGGGCTTGCCTCTCCAGAGATCTGATCCTGTAATTTGGCCCTGTGGTGTCACTTGCTTGAGAGAAATAAGTGTACTGCCATACTCTGAAACACCTCAGGCAATGTAATAACATCTTCATGGGGAGAAGCTTATAACTCCACCCGAAAAGTTACACAGTGCACCTTTAAGGTAAGATTAGCATATAGGCAAGGGAACAGGACCGATAGTCAACTGTAATCAGAAATACATGGTTTACACAACAAGACCTGTTCCATGGTACTTGTGCATCTATTTCCTAGTATTGGGCAGTGGTTGGCATCAAATACCCCTGGAAATATCTCAGTTTATCCAGGCATGGGGCTAGCACAAAGATTTCAGGTAAACAAGATTAATAAATTGCATTTTAGTGAAGTGAAGATTCTACCAACTGGCTATTGGGATTGTATTTTCTCATTACAAACATTCTTACCTTCCTCAGAGCGGGTATATGCATTTCTATCCCTCAGTAACAAGGTCAAAACATTCGGCCGGATACATTTTAATCCGGATTTCTCAAAGTGGAATATCATTTCACGCCGACGGTGCACACAGCGCTAAGTTCGCCTAAATGTGTATGCGTTTATGCTTTATAGTGAGAGCTGACTCTGCATGTCGTCTTGGTTTAGCACATCCAAGTGTGAGGCATTTGCATGTGTCACTGAGCAGACACAGAAGCAACAAATCATAACTACAGTTGTTTCTTTGATTTTTAATTTGTACCTAACTACATGAAGGTTTTAATTTATGTTATGTTATGGTTATGTTCATTAGACATATTGCCCTAAGTTTTTGCTCATAAAATTACTTACACGGCTTTGTATTTTAATGATTTATATAAGCTAATAGGATCAGATTTTAATAGTTTGTATATTTTTTGTAATCCTTATTAGGCAGGGAAGTAAGCAGCATGAAATGGGGCAAGGAGAGGGGAGAGACAATCAAGAAATTATCAGAGCTTATAGCAAAAGTTCCCAAAATAACCCTTGACCCTAGTGCTACAGTTTCCATTACTCTACTGATGAAGATAAAACTTAAGAGCTGGAAAAGCATACTTGACAATTGAGTTATTATTGACATGATAAGTTCAGTCAGTCACATGGCTAGGGCTAAGTGCAAACCGGGACTTGGACATAACCTATTAAAGAGCTTTTACAACCGCACTAAACCCCATGCTCTCTCCCTCCATCCCAACTGATACAGAAGCATTGGCACCGATCAGGCAGAGACGGACAGATGTCAGCAATGATCCATCCACATCTGCACATCTGCCTCCAGTGAATTAAATTGAAACAGTCACTCTGTATGTGTGTAACGGGCTAAACCCAGCTAGTGCAACTACAAATGACCTTTAGATGAAAATGTGGATTTAAGATGCGCGCCACTCATTATCAAGTCGCAGTCGTTATAATGGTATAGACTATAATAGGCTTAAAACTCACTTGAAACTACTTGTGATATGGTTTGGAGAGGATGGGCGATGCTCTTTATTAGTTTTTATGTGCTTGATGTCCATTTTAGCATGTTTTTACAAAAGCACTTAACGCTATACATAAAAGACACGGTTTTAGTAGTCATCGCCATCCAATCTTGTAGAGTCTATAATATAAGTGCTCTCAACACGACTGGACAATTTGTTTCACGCAGGAATAATTCAGAACTGTAGAGAGAAAAAAAAAAAACGCTAGTGGTTGGTATCTGCTATTGGAGAGGGGAATCGGGTGCCCAGCTGCTAAGACTCCTCCACAATGAGAGGGGAGAAAATGAGCCGGAGAAAGAGAGAGGCAAAAACAACAACACAAAACAATTGGCAAAAAGTGTCAAGCTTGGAATAAACAACCCCTTTCCCCAAATGCCATCCATTGTGCCTTGTCTCGATAAGGCTTCTAAATCGGGCTGGAAAATGCGTGCACCCTTTCTCTCTGTATGGAATTATTTTCCCTTTGTTTTGAGCCGGCCTCTTTTGTCTTTCCTCTGCGCGTGCATTTATACAAACAAATAAAGTATTGCTGAGGTAGTTGAACTAGGGTCCCATGGGAGAAAGTCTGCACCCATCTCCCCGTTTGAGCCGTCAACTAGGCTCATTAGCGTGACCCCCAGTGAACTTCTACTTTAGTGTGGGGAGCTATCTATCAAAAGACCCCCTCTCTAACTTATCTGTACTATAGCCAACATATGTGTGATTATGCAGCTCTATACCTTCATGACAGTTGTCTCATGCTCCAGCCAGCCACCCACGTTCACTATCCTTCTTTCCATTCTGGGTTTTTGTGCCCAAATTGGAGTCTAACAGCTTTTAAAGAGCTGTTTGCCGTGGTATAATCCTCCAAGCCTTCCCTCTCAGCCTTTATTCCATTGTGAAAATCTTGGCTCAGACTGCGACCCTTTTTACAAACTGGACCCGCTCATCCTCACCCCCACCCTCCTCTCTACTCCTCCCTCCTCCAACACCCCACCCGGGCCTATTCCAGTCAATCCTTCTCCATCCGTTCACCATGATCCCTCAAATCAAGTGCACACAGGCCACCACAAGCCCTCCCTGTTACTAATTGTTGATTTGCTTTCTCTCGCCGCTCGCCTTTCTCAGACTTGGTGTCAGCTGTCATCTCATGCCAGCCTCTCCTTTTTGCACTTCACTATCCACTGTCCTCGTTTTTTCCCCCCTCTCTCTTCCTTGTTCTCTGCTCTGCAACCCCCGGTGTGAAAATCACAGGGGTTTGTGTCAGCTTGTCAACACAACACTCAGGAAAGCATGGCACAGAGGAGGAAGAAGAACAAAATAGTAAGAAAGAAGCCACTACATGTTCGAACAACCGGAAAAGTGAAGTATGGTAAAAATGGAAAAAGTGGGTTCCTGTCAGCGTCCAATTGCAAAGGGCCTTACAGAGGATTGATGGAATGGTGTAATCAGTCTGTCTGCTACCCAGTCACCACAAGGTTTTTTTCCTAGTGCACATGGGGGCAGGATCGCATGGTTGAGCAGTGGCACATCTTCTCGCCGGGTAGCTGCTATCACGAATGCGCTGGATGGGGTAATAGAGCAGTATGCATACAAGCCAAGTGAAAGGGAGAAAGTGCGACAGCCTATTTGACACAGCGAATATCCATGTGTATGCTTCAACCAGTCATCTGCAATACATACGCTGCTCCACACAGTCCCATATCTGGAGGAGGTCTATGTGAGATGTAATTCCACCACAACCCCCCTCCCTCCCCCCTTTCCGAGGCCAGGAGGCAAAGGGCTGCAAGCTGACTCTGTGCACAGACAGATAGCAAGTGACTAGGCTGGCTGGCTGGAAGACAGAAAATAAAAACGCATATATGTAAGAAAGAAAAAAAAATCGAAGGGGTGGATCACGAGGAGGTGGCAGTCTGTACACATCAGGACGGCGTGTTGACAAGATGTTGATTGAGCTCATCTTGTCATTTCGCTACCACTTACCCCCTGGTGTTTTAACTGCCAGACAGATGCTAGCTGGATCTGTGTCATGGCTCCAACCCTTTTCTGTCCAAGCCCCTCTTTCTATCTCTCTTCCCCTCTCCTCTTTCGCTTTGTCACTTCTTCCTTCCCCACTGTCTCTCTTCCATCCCCTGCCTTGTTTTCACCACTATTTGGACAGAAGAGCTTTCAGCGTAATTTACTATGCTTTTAAATCATTAACTTGTATGCTTGTGTTTTCTGAATGCCTGGCTTCAGTTTGTTTGCGTGCAGAAAGAAATATTATAACATGTAAGTGAATGGCAGCTTGAAAAGATGGGACATGAATATAAAAAAGTAGATCATTTGAATCCCGGGCTGCAGACATGACAAGTAAACAAAACAAATAAACATAAGATAAATAATTGATGAAAAATCCAAGACACACGAGTGAGGAGGTAATGTAAAATTGCAATCGCTTGCTTTTTCTAAGAGCGTATGAAAAACAAAGGGTTCCTCTGCATAGATTTGGTGCTGGGACTCAAAGCCCTGGGGTGTCAATTAATCTAGTCTGGGGATTTCAGGCCTACGCTTGCTAATTGAGCCCAGTGGAGACCCCCTTGGCTTTCACAATAGGAAGTACCATGTTTTATAATTAATATTTTCCCTTCTTTATATTATTATATTTAATTAGAGTATAATGCGGTAAACGTATGCATCTCATTAGCTGTAAAGGGCTATGTCTATTGTTCAGTGCTGCTGTTGCTGCTTGGTGATGAAGGGTCTAGTGGAGTAGCATTGATGATACACTGAAGTCACTGCTGCGCTTTTGTGTGCTCCTATAAAACACTGCACTCTATGGGAGTCTCATTAGTGTTGTTAATATGTGCTTTTTAAGACTCAGAGGTTAATGCCTGCCTTACGTCCATCGCCCTCTCTAGAGCTGCCACTAATTTGATGCATAATTCTTCTTTGTCAACGACCGAGGAGAGATTCTATGGAGCAGCCAGCAGATCAAACCACTGTTCTGAAGTCTGCATCCAACACAAAAACACTTTTAATTAAATCCTGCCTTTTTCTTCACAAGCCAGTTTGCACAAGATATATCTGAGCTGCTTGGTGTGCTGCAATTGCTCTGTCCCAAGAACATAACTCACAGCGATTAAACAAATTACCTGTAGTCCCAGGAGAGCCGCGCATCTACAACAAACAATAAGACTGTGATTCACTATAGTGCCACCTCAGACAGAGCGCAAACACTAAACACTGGACATGGATTCGTCAATGTCTGCCACCAACTTCTACAGCTCTGCACACAAACTTTAAATCCCACATCAATTTTACATTTTCATCGCTTCTAAAATGATAACTGCAAGCCTCTCTCACATTGAAAAGGAACAAAAGCGTTACCTGCCGACCCCAATACAGTACAAACTGCTTTGAGAAACAGAGGGAAAACAAGAAAACTCATTTCCTGAAACTCCATTTCTTAAGCGTTGATTAGTAAAGCAGCATAATTAGAGTGAAATGTGAAGTCAGGCTTTTTTCAGATTGCGCTGCTTCCTCAAGAAAAATCAGGCCATGATTAACGAATCAATGATTAATGAGCACACTAATTAATCAATTAATTATTAAACAAGCACTCTGAACAAGAAACGAGAAAGATGAAGCCCAACAGTGGGTATAAGAGATGGTTTAGAATTGTGTTTTGAAAAGAAAGGATTTGGTTTTTGGCTTTGTTTGTTCTATCGGTTTGTTTTGTCTTCTGTTACAGGGAGAAGGAGGAGGTGGAGGAGGGAGATCTCTTGTTATGAAATTCTTAAGCCAATCAGCAACTTCACCTCCAAACTACTCTTTACACAAGCTGTGCAAACCTAGTAACCGGCATAATGAAAAACACAGATTTTCCTTTTCTTATAGCTCTTTTTCTAGTGGAAAGAATAACCAACATTTTGACTTCTTTATATTTCATAAGTTAAAAGTTGTTGAGGGTTTGGGTTTTAATAAGTTTGAGGGGGGGAAATGTGATGGCTGGATTCGTGGGTTGGAGCATTTCCAAATGCAGGTCTGATGTGGTGTTTCTGCACTGGTCCACGGTGGGGGGCATTGTAAACTGGTGTGATGACACGATGACATAAAGCATGTAGAGAGAGAAGGGTGGCTGTGTGGTGTGCATTACAGTTTGTTGCATGAGACCGCATATCATTACAACCCACATTATACAGCAGATGGCCTTAATGTGTGTCCTAACTCTGCATAGTTTTATTTGGTCACGCCGATGTTTGAAGAATGTCCGTATCCCACAAAAAGGTCTCCCAAAAGTGCTGAGGGTAACACTTAGCACCCCGCGTATGTCTCCTCCCTGTCTTTAAGTAGGATGCCCCATCAATCTTTGATAATGTGCCGTGTGGGCCTCTCCTGTGCGACCAGGCTGACGAGACATCACAGCCACGACTGATGTATGAAACAAAATGCTACCACTGTAACTGTGATATACTGGACCTATTCGACTCAAGTCTGACCTTTTTTTCATCAGATATTAATCGCTGCAGTGAAAGAATATACGTGTGATGCATGCCTCCCTCAGGATCTCCGCACACACCACTTTCCCTTTAAACCCTTTTACAAGTCGAATAATGGGCAGAGGGGCTTTTCTTTTCCATGCCAAAATCCCTAAAGCACCAACAACAGCAGGATATGGGACGTGAAATATGACTTTATAAGCAGCCAGGTTTATTGTTTCTATTAAAATGCGGCATTACTTCATAAAGATGCGTTTTCCCCTTGACACCTGGAAGAACAACCTCAAAGTGGTAGACATGAGAGACAGATCTTTCATATCTTTTCCTGCCCTTATTAACAAGTGTGTGAGTGACAGAAGGAGTCTCAAAGGGTTTTCAAAGAGGGAGTGCAAAAAAAAAAGAGCTAAGGGCAAGATCATGCGTTTTCAAACTCTTTTTTGGTTTCGATACCACACCTACCACACAATAGTTTCCCTCCAACGGCCAGGGGCTTGACTAGTGGTGCATTCTGTCCTATAAGCGACCGTAGCAATGCAGATTCCCCCTTTGTGCTGGAGGCTAAGTTGGCTCATTGACTGTGAAAACTTGGACATATGGTGCCTGGTGTGCTGAAATGGATCATAGCAGAGAAAGCGCATGGGTTGGGCTAATGACCCCACGACCTTTAGCACTTAAGCATTTACAGCGCGATGAACTTAAACACCTCATTGTGCACCAGGTCTGTGGGTGTTAAAGAATGTAACACGGCCAATAAGAACAGATGGAAGCAATGTGGCGGGTTTAGCAAATGGACAGCACGCGCCTGAAGGATTCTGTCTGATGCTTGTGGATACAAACTATGAGCATAGGGGCAGTGGGTTTTGGGTGGGCTATAAAAGCTATAGAAGAGGCTTGAAAAGAGGCATTTAAAAGTGAAAAGAAAAGGAAAAGTCCAGTCAAAGTCACAGTGCAAAGTTTCCATTCATTTTGAAGTACGTAAACAAAGTCTGTACCGAAGCAGAACTGTTGACCTTCAAAAAAGTAAAAGTTTGTGTATGTATAAGTATGTATGAGTGCACAAGGCCAGAATTTGAACAATAAAATAATGACTTTTTGATAAGAGACTGGATACTTGGCACAAAGTACCTTTTCCAATGTGTTCTCTCAGACCACAGTTTCAGTAGCCAGTGTACAGCTACAGCAAATTCCTGATGTTCAGATACTGAGCTGGTGTTTTAAGGAGAGTTGTGCCCTGGTGTGATAAAAGAGTAAATTAAATGCACAAATGTCTAATCTAATACAAAGACAGTAAAAATAAACTTTATGAAAAAATCCAAACACAGTGAAGTATGAAAACTAAGTGTGTGCAGGTCACAGAGCTGTGGGTTGGGCTGCGATAAACAGCGCGCTGCAGCCTCTTAAGCTGATCTGGTGCGATGATCGATCATTAGACGCAGCGTGGAGATAAGTCCCTCTGGCTGCCTGCTGGCTACTGCTGATCCCATATCACCCTCACAGGATACGCTATGAATCACAGGAAGTTGAGATCAATCTGTATAGATTGTACTGCTTGATTACAAATGAAAAAAATCCCATTTGGCTTAGCCTCTCAAATACCTCAGAGTCTGACTGCCAAAGTGTGAATGTGTAGGTGTCTGCTCAGCTCACATTGTGTGCATTAAATAATAGCTTCTTACTTATTCTTGGAGTGATTTCTGATATTTGTTGAGCTCTCTCTCAACAATCTGTCGTACCTTCTCTCATTTACTCCGCTCAGCTTGTCCTGCGCTTAAATCTCCCTTCTTGAGGGAGTCGTCTTTTAAATCTTAATTAAAACAGACTCCCGGAGCCCCCCACCCTCCCAGTGGTTGGCTGAAAGCAGCTTAGAACAATCAAGAGGACGGATTAGAAGTGAGAAGAAAAGAGGAGAAGTAGGAGAGGAGGGGGGAAGAACAACAATGCAGAGAAAATATTGAGAGGAGCGAGAGATGACCCCCTTCCTTCATCCTGCTGATCCTGTGCTGTACCACGGCCTGGAGTTTGACCTGACCTATTGACATTCAGCTTCTCGGCAGATTAAGCAGCGAATGGAGCTCTGGAAGAGGGTAAACACACTGCAGGAACAATGACCAACAGGCAGCACCTTATTGGATTGTAATTAAGTGCCCGAGGAGCCGACTTGGGGCATGTTAAGTGCTGTGCGACACACGTTAGAGCAGCACGACTCACATCACTGCCTACTCCTCCACAATGGCCTATTTCTTACCTATCTGCCTCTATTATTATCTCTTCTATCTGTGTGGCCACTGTTCCCCATGATCCTCAGAGGAGCATTTTCCTTTAACAAGCGCCTCATCCCTAGAGGAGACTGTTTCAGCAATAAGGTGAAAAAAACTGGATGAAAAATTGGGCGAGATTATTTGATATTGAACAGATTGCATTATGAGAATAAGAGGGAAATATTTTTTTTCCAAGTGTCCCCAAGGAGGGACAGAATGCAGCGGCACCTGACTGGGGCACCAAACCTAAAACTGGTCACAAATCTTTCTTCCCAATTAAGCAGTGGCTAATTTAAGCAGGCCTTTTCTGTACGTGTGAACTTTCCCACTATAGTGCCACTGGTCCCCGTCTGTCTGGGAGTACTCCCATGATTAGAACAACACACAATGGCCACTGCGCCCTCCTGGTTTAGACTCCTGTATGGAAGCACTAATTAGAGCGATCTCATTAATGTGTTAGTGCGAAGAGAGAGGTGCTTGGACATCATAGCCCGACATGGAATGGAGAGAATAAGGGAAAAAAACAGCTAGGCCCCGCTAGAGACAGCCCATCGTCACCTCAGCGGGCACATAAAGCAATTCATTAATTGGTGTGAAAGTGCACACATGCAGGAGCCGCAACTGACCAAACACGCACACTCGCACCTCAGCTGGAGTAGACACACACTGTAATGCTATGGGTAACTCACAAGCCAGCTGCCTGTTAGCACATTACCTGGGATCAAAGCAGGCACAGCTCACAGAGTACTCTCTTATTTGTCAAGGCAAATTGAGGCCCACTGTTATGTTTGTCCTTTGGCAGAATAGTGGTTTTGCAAAATCGAATAGAAGCACTGAATCTCCTTTCCCCCATCATGTGAGCCTCTTTGAAATCCTCAGAAGACTTTGCTTTTCTCAATCCGAACTTTAGCTATGATCCAAGCCTCCAGCTATATTATAGGGATCCACATGACGTTTCCACAGCATTACGGCAACAGTCATGGCTATAAGAGGTTTTTGAATGGACCATTGATTCTCGCTATACCCGAAAATCCTCCACAAGTTCTGATACAGGCCCTGTTTTTTATCACATGCTCAAAGATGACACACATGAAACCAAAGTGGCATAAAAGGCGTGCACAACCCCTTTAGATAACACAATATAGAGCCAGTTTGAATTCCTGGGGGGTTAAACAAAGGGATTGGGTCTAAATTGGCTTTTAAAGAACTCCCTTTCACAATAACAAAGTATAGACTGGTGTGTCAGGAGGTTGTTTAGAGGGAGACGGGCCAGTTAGAGCCGCTGTGAATGGTTAATCTTGAAGCGTGACGGCTCAAGAGCTTGGCACACAAAAAAACTAACTTCAATGGGTTCTTCTTCCAATCAGGCCTGTCCAGCGCTCACTCTCTGGTCAGTGCTTTAACATGATGGTGATTGAGTGGATTCATTAAGAGCTATTTATCTTTTTCCACAATCACAGGTCCCCGAAAGAGTGCTGACATGTTTAACACACCCACACAACGCCCACGAGTCAACCTAGGCAGATGCACACACAGGAACATTAAGTGGCACCAACACAACAAACTATGTTTTTTCACAAAGCACAAACACTACTGATGTATTCTCAAACGCTATCTGTTGGTCCATCAGACACACAGATATTCAGCTTTCAACAGTCTGCTATGTGCTGTGTTCAAAGTGTGATCCGGACAGAGAAAACATGCCAAATCAATCAATGACCCAACCACACACATGAGGAGACAGGAGTACTTCAAAGCTAGTGCCTCATTCCAAATCATGGCTTTGATTCTGGACTGTACCAGAACTCACAGTACAAAAAGGTGACAAAGCAACTATATATATCTGCTAGTAATATCGTTATGGGTAGTTACCAAAAAGACTTCAAAAAATATATAATTAGCTGACATGCTTTGATTTTTGACTTTGTG
This sequence comes from Odontamblyopus rebecca, assembly GCA_030686955.1. NCBI lineage: Eukaryota > Metazoa > Chordata > Actinopteri > Gobiiformes > Gobiidae > Odontamblyopus > Odontamblyopus rebecca. The sequence goes on from CM060657.1 coordinate 26,978,332, forward strand.
TCCCTGGGCTAAAATTGGACTCTGGATGGCATGGGTCTGATGTAGCTTGCAATTAGATTTTCTTTCCTTGACATCATGTACCTCTGAACATCATCAAACACCTGCACAAAATGACTCCTTTAAGGTTGTGGCCTGTGGTGGTGCTGTGGCGTAAATTGAACCAGAGCGAAAAGCCTGTCATGTGACCCTTGACCCCACGAAAACATCCTCTCCCGGGGCCCCTCCCAAACAAACCACAACAAACAGTTCTGAGAATCCAGTGGCTGCCTTTGATGTAACCAATGAGAGATGAGATCTGCCTCCTCCTCGACTTCCTCATGTGAGTCCGTCTTCTCCCACTGAGCAGGTATATTAAATGAAGCCACTCGTTGGCCACACCTCAAAGTGCACTCTGAAGAGGGCTTTCCTGCACACCTCTCTCATCTTTTATCCCTGCGATCACCCTTCCCACCTCTGCCTTTACTCTACTTTTAACATACTCTCCAATGTGAAACAGAGAATGCTTTTTAAAGACTTATCTCCAGTTTTTGTTCTCAGACAAGCATCTCTCTCTCTCATGCTTTTGTCTATTTAGCTATATGTCTAATTATGCTGTCTCACTTATGTAATTAGTACAAAAATAAATGGCTGCTCTAGTGGTGCATTTCCCCTCTACCCCTCCTGTTTGCAGGCTTGAAGAAAACAAATTATGGAGAACAATAGGTACAAATGGCTTCTGCACCAGACCTCATGACGGATGCAGCCCTAGTTTCTCATCCTTCGCTTTTAGCTTTCCACAGCTCTTTACGCTCCCTCCCTTCTCCATTACCTCTGGCTATGTCTCTGTTTTGAAACTGGGAATAACTTGAGCACTTCCACACCCAACTACACTTGCAGCATCATCTGTCTTTCCTCACTATCTTCACTTACATCATATTAGGCAAGGTCTTTTCTTTTCTTCTTTCATTCATTCTTTCTTTCCACCCGCACCTCACTATCTTTTTCCACTCTCGCTGTCTCCACTGGCTCTCTCTCTTCTCCCTATCCCCCAGAGTCTTCTCTACTGCAAAGCAAACGCCTGGGACTTTCCAAAGCAAACAGGCATCATCCTGTGTGCCGCAGCCCCATCTGTGGATAGTCTGAGGAGGGAACAATCGGTCCCTCTTCTCCTCAGTGCATTCTCGTTCTGCCCCCCTGGGAGGTGGGACGCCTCGCTGAGACGGGTGCACTGTGCTGGAACAATGGACCGTCCGCTTTCTCCAACAGAGGTGTTAGGTTCACCTCACAGCCTCATCTTTCTATGTTTGAGAGGACATGGTACGCCCTATCCAAACTTTTGCTGGATTTGTCTTAGATATGAGATTAGATTATCTTTCCAACCCTGAGCCCTTTTGTTATTCTTATAATACCACTAACAAAAGTATGCCCCCACATGTCCAAGTGCACACCGCAGACCTCACGTTTAGCCGGAGATGTTGAGAGATCACGTTACCATTAATCCCCCTTGGACTTGCCGCTGTTACACCTTTGTTGTTTCTTCACCTCTCCCTCGCTGAAGAGAAAGAGGAGCAGATATGCCTCTCACCAACACAAGCATATCCATTACCCAAAAACACACAGCTCCTGGCGCTAAATCCCTTTGACCTCTCCGCCTAGCTTTACTTTCTTTCCTCTGTTCTCACACCAAGCCCAATGGCAGCTCTGCTAACCAAATCTGAACCACACCTTCGCTTCCTGTTCTGTCTATCCAACCACACACCTATCACAAGCCCACACACCTTTCTATTCATCTCCAGCGCAGATCAATACTATTAACATGTTTTGTATTGAGGAAGCAGCAGTTAATAGTCCGATCAATTCACTTTGACTGACATCCATCAGTTGATTGCAAATTAGATGCCTCCTTCTCCTCACACAGACCTATAAATATAAGACTTAGTACACATTTACAGTCCCCATGCCCCTAGACCTAATTACCTATTATTGGCTGACTGAGTAATGCAAATACTGTAAATACTATAGGGGGAGAGCACGACATAGACGGTGTACTGGTTAAAGAGATGGCATATTGTGGGAGATTGAGCTTTATTAATTAGACAGTTGGACTTTGACTAATCCGTACAGAAAGGGCAAGCAGGCCCAGAGATACCAGAGTCATCTGTACACTGCACTCCAATCTGTGCCCTTGACCTCCTGCTCTGAGTCACTCACTTCCGTCTGATGTGGAAATGTCACAAGGAATTAAAACATGCTTATTAACAGTGGTGAATGGAAGTTAGATATGTCAACTAAACACAATTCCTTACATTTAGAAGAGTTTTATAATTATTCTTGTTATCATGGACAGCATGTTTCAGATATGAGTAGCCTGGTCACTGTAGGTTGGCTAGTAGAAATATTAGTGGTATGTAGTCATAGAAAATACATTTAACTGTTTTTTATGTTCAATTTATTGTATAATTTACAATAAAATGATAAAATATAATAGTGCAATTATACAGTATTCCACTTAATTACAGATTTTGTTCCCTTCTGCCTATTACTCATGAGTGCTGTAAAAAAAAAAAATCACTATCAGTGCACTGTTTCAAATACTCCCTTTCAGACAAAACTAAAACCCCTAAAAGCAATGTTAAGGAACATGGCTGCAGGAGATAACACAGAAACAGATATTTCTGCAACACTAAAAATTTCAATTTGCAGTTGCTTTTTGTGTCTTGAAAAGAGTTATAAAATGTGTGTCTTGCATGGTGGCAATGGATTGGAAAATAAAAATATATATATGCAATTTTTCTACTCTGCTGATTTCAGAAATGCTTTGTGTTTCTAGGTGACTTGTGTATCAAGGGACAATAAATGCAATCCAAGGATTTCCTAAATAGCTTATATGAAAATGACTGTTTACCTCGGGGTGCTGTTTTAACGACATGCACCAAATTAATCCTTCCTCCTTGCTATTTTTTACAGCTGCTTGCTTGCAGAAAAGAATAAACAAGTTGTATACTGGGTCCCCCACTATTCTGTATGTAGATGATACTGCCTTAGGTACTAAAACTAGGGGGAAAGAACAGGCAGAAGAAGACTCCAGGCAGTGGCAGGAAGCTGACACAGCCCTGTATTGTCCCATTCTTTGTCATTTCCTCCAACCGGATCCTCCGAGTGCCCTCAGAGGAAGACAAGGTGACAATGTGCGCGTGCAAGACAGGCAGCGAGGAGAAAGCAGGAGACAAAAAGAGGAAATGACAGACAGACTTAGGTAAAGAAAAATAGGTTAAAGTAGCATCCTTGGTTGTGCTAAGGCTACTTCCCTTCTGCAGCCAAACCTCAGAAGACATCCAGTTAAATAAGTGGGAGCTGATAACGAGCCTTCAGGACACAGTGCCAAGTTCTTTATCTTTGTTTACCCACATGGCAAAGCTGATTAGGAGAAGGCAGTAATATGAAACACTATTGTTTTCAGTCTACTTTTAGAGCAAGTGTGTATGAATAGACAAACATTTGCTACTGTGGTGTTAGTAGAGCACATAATTTACTCGCCTTTTGTTGTTCTATACCTCTTTTTATTAAATTGACATCCATAAAATAAGATGTATTAAGTGGAGTGTTATCAATATTGTGAGAAGAAACAGTCCAGTTGTTCACAGTTATTGACACCATGACCAAAACAACTGTGAAATCTTTACTTCACATTGTCTGATCACTGCTATTATTTCACCAGCTTTATGAAATCAAACTTTCTGAATTATAAAGTTAAAGTGACAGAAGCAGCTATTGTTTTGGTGTACATTTTTACCTCTGATAACACTTTGACCTGAATAATCTTTACATCCCTTATTTAATACTGATGTACATGATATGTTGATGTGCAGATTGCATTTTGAATCCCATCATTTGATACTAACTAACCTTGTAATATTGGAGACAGATTTGTGTGAATTCTGACTTTCTCTAAATAAATAAATAAAACTTTATTGCTTAGGGTTGCTCATATTGAAATGATAAACAGTGAGGCTGCCAAGTGACATAAACATGACTGGCAGAAGTTAAATAAGCTTTGAGAGGATTCACCGTCAATACTTTAAACAAAGATAAACGCAAGAAGTAAATTAATGGAGTCTACTCTCAGCACAAATCCTGTCTTTAGCTTATTTAAGTAGATCGTTGCTACAATATAAATCATACCATTAGCTGCCGCCATGCAGAGAGTGAATCTTAAAAATTCTGCTACAATGTTCAATAAAACCCTCATGCAGCTGAACTATTACTTGGCTCCCACATAGACAGGAAATCAAAGTAGGCCAAAATTCATCTATATCTTTGCCATGACTGTGTCTCCTAAATAATGCAAGCCACTTCTGTTCGGGACTCGGCTCTGTTCACTTTCTGCTGTGTCTGCAACTTTGTGCACATCGTATCTTGCCGCTTGGCTGGGGTTCCTGCCTCACAACTTTATGTCTCCTACCCACTTATTGCTCAAGGCTTAATATTAGAGAGGAAGAGCCAGAAAAAGTGATGTTTGTTTGTGAGATAGAAAGTATAGAAAGGCTGTGCAAATACTTTTAAGAATGCACTGGATAAAGGATTATGTATCAATGTACTGTGACTACAAGACACAAAATTACATCAAAATCTCTGCCAAGGCACTGGTCCTATTTTGCAATCATGCAGATGAGGGTGTGTATATATATATATATATATATATATATATATATATATATATATATATATATATATATATATATATATATATATATATATAAAATAAAGATGATATAGAATGACCAAACTGGACTCATCTTCAAGTTTAAGGCTCATAATGAATTGTGTATTGTGTGTTCTTTGCTATATATTTAGTCTCAGAATCCCTTAACACTTCTAATGACTCTGCAGCATAATTCATCATTTTGTCCTTGGCCCATAACTGACCTTTCTTACTGTAGTGAAGTAATTAAAATACTACATAATGTTTGTGTTTATCAAAAAACAGCATATTTCACATCCACGCCCTAGCACTGCTAGATTGAAATTTTGTGTTTTTTGGTTTAATTATGGAGACATTTGTGCCACATCTGAGCCCCCCTCACTTCATTGAAAACTGTTTTTTTTTCTGCTTGGCATAATTCATGGACATGACTCAAAGAACAGTGGTTCATGAAATATCCACAGCTGCTCAAACCAAACCTCTGGGGTAATGGTGCCCCTGTGTCCGAAAACATATCAGCACTGCACTAAGGAGATGCAAATGTGCTGTAATGTGAGAGATGACGAGGCTGGAGTCACTTGTGATGTTGTGTACATGTTTATTTATGTGTGAGTAAACATAAGATCTGCCAAACGCCTGTGGCCCCTTAAACAGATACTCTCCCTCTCCTGTAGCCACACAACAGGGCAAAAAGACTTGTGAGAAGCAGCAAGGTGGAACATTTCTGTGGCGTTGCACTATACAGCGAGACACGAGAGGCGACGCGACTTAAGAGGAAAGGCAGAGAAACTTGTAATCTCCACTTGCAGCCTTTGAACTTGGCCCGATGAGAGGCAAGCGACCCAAAGCAAAAGGTTTCCAAAGAGGAGCTCACTGAAGATTACTCAGAATACTGATGCACTGTGGAATCCAATTCCTCCGGGAGCCCAGGGGACTATGAGAGAGTAAATTATCTGTGTAGTATGGCACCACACAGGCCTACTTGTGGGTCAACTCTGAGCCTAACACTAACTTTAAAAGAAGACATTTTGAACTGCAGATGTGTTTGTGAATGCAGCCAATTTAGAGCATCAGTGACTCAGTGTGTGCCTGCGCCACAATAAATGAGGCCTAAGGTCTCTTAGGTTCTAATTAGGGCAGCTGTTACGTTCCCATTATGTGTGTGTGTGTGTGTGTGTGTGTGGGTGTGTGTGTGCGTGTGTGTGTGTGTGTGTGTGTGTGTGTGTGTGTGTGTGTGTGTGTGAAAGAGAGAGAGGGGGTGTGTTAGTATAGGGTGCCTTGAGACAGACCCCTCTTATCCAGCTGTTGTTAGTGCACCAGGGAGCAGAGGTCCACTGGTGTCAGATCCCACCCCCTGCGGTTCTCAATAACCACAAAACCATGCATAAGCGCGACTAAAAAGGTAAAGCTGTGCGGACAACAACAAATGGTTGAGTTCACAGTGCCATTTGTGAGTCTGTTTTTATATCTGAGAAAGTGTAAGTATAATAAAAAAGCAAAAGCTACAGGCAGTCTAAAACAATCACAGACTATATTATTCCCTCTTTTGTCTCCTTCCCAGAAGATCTCAAACTGTGCCCACTCTCTGCCATGCTGCATTCAAAGTGAATCATTTCTGTTCAGCTCTGGTTTATTTCTGTTTCTGATCACTTAGCAGGCTCAGTATTAATTGCACCATGCTTTTTTATTTTTGTAACAGAGCATTTGCAGCTCTAAATTATTCAGCTTGATTAAAGCAGCTGCTCAGAAGCTTGCCACTTTATAATGGGCTTATTTAGACTAGAAATATGGATGTTCTGCTCGTGAAATCTAACTTTCTCTTTTTAATAGCAGCCATAAAAACTCAAACAACATACCAGATTTCCTCCTCTGTACTTCTGGATGCCAACTTGGCGCTTTAGTAGTCAATGTAAATGTAATGACAGAAAGAATGCGAGTTTGATGCTTTAAATGCAGTCTATCTTTTCATTGGCCGAGAGGAGAGACAGGTGCGCCTAAGTCCAGGACACAAACAATAGAAAAGTCCCCCTCTCTTTCTCTCTCACTCAGCCACATGCCCGAGAGGCACAACTCGCCCCGGCTCCAACGAGGCACACTATAAACTCCACGTTACGCACAGATTCTACTCTTCACGACAGCGCTGAACCAGGCATCAGGGCACAATGTTTTCCATAACGAACACTTATGGCATTTACATCAATTTGTCTTAGTGGTGAACCCGCTATAGTGCGTTACACTAAGCTCGTAAGAATCAGGTCTGAAATCCATTTCAACCTGCGCGGATGCTCAACAGTTTAATTGTGTTAAAAGCATATTTGGGTGTGCCTTGAGTCCACAGTCAATCACAATTAGCCTACTCAATAAAGTAATTAAAACTGCACGCTCATGTAAAACATAACTTATACCGCATGTGCGCTCTGGCACAACAGTAAGCTTTCAAGATGCCCAAGTGACCCCGTTATTTCCTGTAACTCCGCAGCGTAGTCTCAGTCAAAACTCCACTTTAAAGACCATTTCAAAGTGATAACACACTATATCACCCGTATATTCCAGCAGCACCGTGGCACTGCACCATACGCGCTACTCCTCTACCTCCCAGCATTACTTGACGCAGCGCGCTAGAGTGGTCAGTAGTGCATCTATGTGTACATCCACGTGGAAGAACGTAACAAAAGACGTACCTGTGGCCATAAGGCAGAAGATAAGGTACAGCGTGAACATGTTGCGTGATGCTGCGACCACTCGCTGACTTGTGGATGGCTTCACTCTCCGCTCCAATGCGACTGTGCTAGAGTCCACCACGGCACCGCTGGCTCTCATTCGCTGGACGCTCAAAGCTGCAGTCTATAGTACAATCCAGTGTAAAGAAAAAATGTCTCCGGGCACTTGGTAAAGAGTGTTATTGATACATCTCCATACTTTAGTGGTAACTTTCCCCCACGTCCGCTTCTTCTCCGCCTGTTAAATCGCTACGGTCCACTTTCGAACCTGCGTGCGCATACTGTGAGCTCAGAACAGCGGTCTCTCCTCTATCCACAGTGCGCAGTGAAGTTCCTCTCTCACTTCGCTCCCCTCTTTTCGCTCTCCTCTTGCCAATGGGAAATGCGCGCTGACTGTCATCTGCTAAAGAGAGGGGTGCACTGAAATCTGGCATAGGCTGAGTCGGTGAAGCCCCTCTGTCTCTGATGCGTGCCGGGGGGGTTCAAAGCAACCCCCCTTCCTCCACCCGTAGGGACCCACCATTGGCTGAGAGGGTGCCACGGGGAGGGCATTTAAAACACTTTTTACAGACTTTAATGGAACGCGCCGAAGAGGAGGGTTTTCACGGGGCAAATACACAAGTCGCCCATCAACAAAGTGTGATGTGATGATGGACACAAGCGGTCAGGACTTTGTTGTGGATTACCACCACACTGTTACCACACTGCGGCAATCTGGAGGAAAAGTCTTTTTTGAGTGTGGGTGTGGGGCGCGGACGGTGATCCTGGCTCACAGTTTGGCCACTTTTAATTTACTTATTAGATCTACATCCTATTTTCAAACTGTGGAGGAATTTTTTTTTTTTTTTTTTTTTTTTTTTTTTTGCGCAACATAAGCCCAACTTGTGCCAGTCTAGATGATTGCGTTAGGAAGGACATCTGCTATACGACCTATGCCAATTCAATATGTAAATAATAAAAATGTATGAGGCAAGAATGAGAATGCCAAGAGAAACACGATAGAAATGTTAATGTATTTTTCAACAATATATTTTGAACGTTTAAATAGAATATATATTTTCCATAGTCAAACAGAGTACTCACTGTCATTTGTGTACATGCAAAACATTGTAACCAACTTATCAAGTGACTGTGCCACACATACTCAGGTGTAATACCTCAAAAGCCCACTAGGGGAAACTGCCATCAATACACAACCACTTACTAATGCATAATCCAATTGGGGTTGCAATACACATACAATACCCACTTTAATTAACAGACCTTTTGTGAAGAGATAAGTGCCACTCTTACAGACTTACAGACTTTCTTTTGCATAATTTACCTGAAAACAGTTTATTTCTCTGAGTAAAAAACATCCCTCCATCAGACAATAGAGCTCTTCTCTGAATGATGACTATTGAAAATGAGTATCCTGTTCAATTAGTTTCCAGATTTGGGGGAATTAATTAAGGTGATTTATGTGTAAGCAGTTGCCTAGAGCATGGATTAGCTGCAGATGTTTTGCCAAATGGTGTAATTATCAGTGTACTCGCTCTATTCCAACACTTGTAACAGAAAACATCATGGATCAAATAGGAACACTGTCATTTATAAACACATTTATCAGCCAGCCTCTTTTGTAAAATGTAAATACACAAGGCCAAAAATGTGTTTCATGAATGAAGACTTTTGAATTCAAATCACAGAAATGATCAATGAGTCAGGTGTAATACATTTTACAGTATTATTGTTAGAAGATATAAGTTTAGCAATTGTATCATTTTGTGATAACATGGATGTACACACAAAATTATGCTTCAAAAGAAAAGAGTATTCATTCTTGAACTGCAAATACAGAAACCCACACATTTCTTTTCCGAAGTCGACTTCTGAAGGTTCAGTTGTGTATGTACCTTATTTAAAAAGGCTACATACAGTTCTTATAAGTAAGATGTGATGTTTTTAGAAAAATGATTGGACCTGTGCTTGGGAAGAGCTCTTCTTTGTTTTGTTTGTAAATGTGTGTATTTTTTACACTTTTACACTTTTTTAGAATACTGCATCTACTGTGCTTTTAAGAAGCTTATCCAAACATATATGCCAGTGTAGCTGAATATGAGAAAAGCTATTATTATTATACAGTATATGGTACAATAAAGCCAGGAGGAAAAATCATTACCATGTTCCAACAAAAGCTTTTTTCTGAAGAGGTGAGAACAGTGCAATCTACTGCTGGCCCGTGGCTGTTTACATGCTCCCGCTTTGATGTTCTTCATTAGTTATTCAAGGGTCTATTGATTAACTAAAATAATAGGCCATCATCTGGTTAATCAGTCTTTCATTTGTATATTGTGGTGAGACACAGCTTAATCTAATCCTAACACAGCCATCCTCCCTCTCCCACCCCCCACTACTCTTCACAAACACAAAAACACACACCACATGTTAAAAGTAAGCCAGGTGGTAAGTGCCGCATCGGACGGTGAAAAATTCATCAAAGTGCATGGAGGCGGTTGCAGAGGAGCTTGTTTGGATCCCACACAAAAACAGTGATATTTTTCCACATTTAATTAAAGGTTACTGTGTGATTAGAACCCACTCCTCACATGAGCCTCCCCCTAAACAGTAGTTCTTAAACACTGGGGGGACGGTCTTCCTGTTTATTGCCTCCCTGTAATGGAAACATAAGGGTCCCCTGCTAGTAAACACATGTTGATGGGAGAAACAGCTTGCGCAGCTGGGGAGCATAGGCTCAGTTAGTGTGAGTGAGCACACTGGTAAACTGTCTGTGTGTGCGTGAGACATCAAAGATATTATTTGTATGTCACAATTTGGACTGGCTTGTGAGCAATAGAATGCAGTAAAAGAAGGCACAGTGCATGCATTTGTGTCCCAGATTGTGTGAAAGCATCAGTGGGGTGACTAAAGGCAGGAGCTGGGTGAGCAGTAAAACAGCGGGGGAGCCACCGACAGTTGTGTTGTGATAATAAAATCAACAAGCTTTGTGCTAAGTCTGTCACTAGGCATGAGGCTCCGATTGAAATGCATGATCTCCTATGGCTCACCCAGATGGAGAGAGAGGGGCACACAAACATGCTTACTTTGCATAGGTTTCCTCCAATAGAATTAATTATGCCAGTCTCTGTGGTGTCGAATGGAGGGCGCTATGCTCCCTGAGCTTTTGAGCCTGTGAATAATTTATACATAAAAGGGGAGTTTTCAGCTGTGCCAGCCTTATTAATAATAAATATGGTTTGATATTTACTAAACTGTTCAGAGGGAGAAAGGGGTGACACTTAAGACGCCATGTGCATGGCAATTGTACAGAGGTCATAAATAAAGCATGGAACCCCAATGTATGGAAATATGATTTGCGGTTAAATGAGAATAATTAAGCAAAATATTGCCCCAGTCCCTGTTTGACCCTGGGTCAATTAAACCGGAGGTGTCTGTCATGGTACAGAGGAAGGCTGACAACTGCTCCGTCTGCCGCCTGTCCTTCCTAAACTCATCAAACAGAAGTGAAAGAAAACCTATCGACACTGATGGGAAACATGTGGTTAAGCCCAAAGATTTTTAAACTAAATATAATATGGGCTCATTTTCTCAAGAAGATACACTCAGTCCAAGGTTGTGTTGAGAAAACAAGAGATGAAGATGAGGAATGTGTTGTTTTGAGTCAAAACTATGTCATGTTTTGAAAAAGGTTCACGAAAATACACAGCGTGGATTGAATGTGAAGTATTTCATAGTGACTTAGACAGTGATATAGTATTACTGAAAAACAAGTGTGGGGTAAAAACAGATGGAAGCATATTTTCATACTGATTAAATTTGTATCATAATTAACAAAACTACTTTGTTTCAGAATCTGTAACATTATTTGAGCCTTAAAGAGACTTCTATGGGGTAGGCTATTAATGGCCAATGCATAACATATTTTGAAACAACTGCACATCCTACTGTTATAACATGGAAGAAAACATCAATTTTGTAATACCCCCTTTTTAAAGTGAGGCTATATTGTGTTTTTTGAGTATAACATAAAATATTTACTTTCCATCCATCCAGTACACCTGAATTTAATTTTAAATTCCATTTATGTCCAAGTGCCTGCATTTAGGTTCACTCAGGGGTTTGCAGTCTGGTAACCACAGTGGTAACATTACACTTGCTTTTACTGTAATCGTCATATTGAATGCTAGCCCATGTGTGTCACCCATAACACTTAACATCATTCATAAGGACATGTGTGTTTGCTGGTATATCCATCCACTCCTTTCACAGACCATTCAAACCTGTCTCCTTTTTCTCGTTCCAATAATATGACGTCAGGCCACTGCACTGCTTGGAAATTTTTGCAATTAAGCATTTTTCTGTACGTGTGATTGACGAGCAGAAGGGGGGCCATTACAGCCAAGCGGAGAGTGGTGGAGCAGCCGACCCCTCTCTCCCTCTCACTCTATCTCTCCCTCACTGCAGTAGTCCAGCGCCCTATTCCCAGGCTGGGATCAAATCCATGTCCTCTGCCCTAATATCAGAATACGACTCTGGCCACCCATGGCTGTGTTTTTGGTCTGTAATGAAAGTCTCTCTGGGGATAGACTGCGAGGATTCTTTTCCTCTGGGGTCAAGGAGAGGTCTAGGCTGCTGGTTCACGCTGCGCTTGGAAAAGGGTGTGGATTACAGGAATGTGTCTGTTGAACTGCACAAATATATAGAAAAGATCTACAGTGTGACATTACCGTGGTCATTACTGTAGGGGCTCTGAGCTATAGACTGACAATATGATAGCCCTGGCAGTACAGGAAAGGACAGGAAGGCTGCAGTCTACCTCTAATGCTTTAAGCTATAAAGTACACATAGACAGTCTGCCTTTTACTTAACTGTAGCGGAGGTTGGAAAGTATGCCTTAAGTTCTACTCTACCTTATTAATATTTAAATTATAATGTGCCTGTGGTTGTAAGAGAAAGAAAAGTATACTATATCATTGTTGAATAAAAATCATACTCAGACAGTATAGACGTCTACCTAAATATAGCATAATAATCACATGCCATAGTCTCCAGATTTGAAGCTAAAAAAATAGTTCAGGGGTAACACTTTCCCACTGTAGTCTCATATCTCACTCTTTTCAAAATCACATCTTTGTCCATGACCCTGGATTTAAACATATGTTAATATGCTTGTCTTTTAGTGGCCACTGAGTTTAGTTATTTGATTTTTTTAACTTTCTGTTGGTTAAATTAACAATTTTCTGAAGCCCTGTAAGGCGACTGCTGTTGTGTTTTTGGGTTGGACAAAAATAAATTGAATTGAATGAAATAGGGCCAACAGTTATGGCCAATATTACACTGTTTTCTGAAGTTATAATGTTGTTTCCTCATCACAAACATACCTGGAGTTCTGTTTTGTTTCATGTACACATGTTTAACACACAAATGTGTGCATATTTAACATTACCAATGATATAGACAGTGCATTCTCAAATACAACAAGCATTACTCAAATATAAATAAAAACAGTAGATTTGATCAACAGAAAACACTCTGTTCCACCTTGTGATGTCATGTGGCAATGCAGGAAATGCTCCACCGTTTGTTTGTTTTTTAAATTCCATACACCTTCATTAGAATCGCCTGGATAATTTTAGAGCAAATTGCCAATCTTTACTGAATAAAGGTAAATAGAAGCTATTAATCTGAAATTTACACAGGTGGAACAGAGCATTTTGAGCTTTGAAGATACAGTTTAATAATATATAATAATAATAATACTCAGTCATGTGTGAATGTAACAAAACACAACTCCAAGTATGTTTGTGATGAGGTAACTAGCTTAAAGCTCACAAATCAATTTTGAGTAACAAGACCTTTAATTTGGTCCTTTACCCTTTTTTACACATTCAATATATAAAGAAGATAAATAATATAAACATACATAAATATCACTTTAGGGGTGTTCACAATTATTTTTGCACATCATCTCTCACCTCTTTACATTTTCTTCTATAATAAAGTCATCTCCACATTTTGGTCTTTTTGGTGTGCAATGGGGTAAGCCTGGCTGAATCTTCAATGGTAAAAACAGCGGTAAACTGTGTGAAATATTCATGCACTGATGCGAAGCGGTTGTCCCTCGATGGGGCTTGCCATGTGCAACATCTGTTCCTGATGTCATGCGTATCACTGCGAGCCAGAAATGCCCTGATGGCGTCGCGGGCATATTTACACTAAGCCACATCCAGACAAACAGCCCTGCACTCACAATGTTTAAAGATACCAAACAACTGTGATAGGAGCAGAGAATTCTTATGATACTTTCTCATCGTGGAGCCATTGCTGTCCGACATGGTTATCAACAAAATAACATACCTATGCAGTATTTACAGGGATATAGCATACAGGCTGCGTTTTATGCAGCTTGTTAACTTCAGGGTTTTCATTTTAGATAGCAGACCAAAGTAAGTTAGATCCCACACAATAAGCTTTGGATACGTTTTTATTGTAGAATGCCTGAGCATGATCTGAGAGAGTGTATGCAAAGATAATTAGGCCTACTATTGTAGTGGTGTAATTAGGAATGTAATATGAACAATAATTAACCTATAAAAAGTGAAATCAGCTGAGCTTCAAATGATAAAATGGAACTGAAATGTCACCGTGAAGAGGCAGGGCATCACAGTTTTACAGTTTTGAACTGCAAGTCAATGGACCTGGTCTATTATTAAACAGTTGTAGAGCAATAATGCATTTTACAATAAACAAAATGTAAAATGAGGACCTACATATAGTACTAAATACCAGACAAAAGCTAAACATGTCCTCTTCAACGGTAAACCATGTTGGGTAAACTGAAGTACCTCATAGGGAACAGATTTTTAGCCCTTACAGTGCACTTGCATAACTGTTTCACACAGTGATAATGGCATGTGTTTCCTGATAGTTTGATCAGTTTATTATCTCACATTTTATGTGTTATCATGTCTTCTTGCAGTTAAATATTCTTAATTAAATATTTTACAATGATCAGTGTGGAAGTCAATGATCAGTAACTTCCCACACAAAGCACAGCCAACACATTAGCTTCAGGTGCTACACAAATATCAATGCTACGCTGAACTTGTGTTAATGCAGAGGTGACAGACTCAGCAGCACATTTGTAACACATACACCGTACCACTACAAATGCGATCTGTAACCCTAGTGACATTTTCATAACAGCTAACGTTCACTAACAGCAGTAAGCAGAGGGTAACAACAATCAGATGTAGTTTTCATAAATGGAAAGGATCAATATGTATCATTGGTTTGCCCTTTTTCAGGCCATCATTTTGGGAGAACGTGTTTCTATTTTCTTGATAGTGTTCTGGCCTGTTCTTCCAATTGTACTCACAAGTTAAAAAGTGTTTCAGAAACTAAAGATTACACTGAAAACATTATTTGCTTATCAATCAGCTTAAAAAAAAAAAAAAAAAGAAGCTAAACATGGGAAATAAAGAGCTTTAACCCTTGATAGAAACCAGGTTAATGTAAATACTGTCCCACTGTCCCTAAAAGAGTAGCGGTGGTGTCCCTCTGCTCTGGGCCTTCTTGGCTGTATCCTGACAATCACACGAATAGGCCGCGACTGACTGCTTGTTTTGTGCCATGATCCCTTGCTGCTCATGTTGCTTGAGAAAATAAATAACTCCTCTCCGTTCAGCTATAAATAATGGATGACTTGTCCACTGTCACTTTTCATAGCATGTCAAGCTATGGACCGGCCATTATTAGGGTCTGTCCTCTTCCCCTCTTCTGCCTCTGACTTCACTTTTGTTGTTGTTCTGCTCAACTTGTCTGCACACCTCTTCGGCGGGTCGCCTGTCAGTCTTCTTCTTGCTTCAAGCACCTGATGGTTGCAACAGAGTGTAAAGGGGTGCTGTGGGGGAACTGAGAGGAGATGGGTGATAGACATGCAAACCTACTGACACACAAGAAACAGTTCAAAATGCACTTCCACTTGGAACATGGAACATTCAAGTTCTTTATCAAAAATAGGATTCATAGTTTTTTGAGCCTGAAAATCCAAGTACACCTGGATGTACACATTGCAGTACATACACTTCAAAGAAAGAAATAACAAATCTGTGCCACTGGTTTATTTCCAGCTCTTTAATTAAGTAATTTGGTTTTCTACCACTACTAGTAACCTGACTGAAGCTTGAGGGTTTGGTTTTCTCTATGGACCCAATAGTCCACATTTAAATTACACAATTATTGTGGAAACAGGTTTGCCCCTTGGAGCACAAAGACAAGACAATATTCCATGATGCACCCATTCGACTGCAGAAGACATTGGTTATTTACATATACACCTGCATCTGAGAAAAATGAATGAGGAACATCTGGCTGGAGGGAACAGAGCTCTCTCTGAGAAAGACTTAGTCATTTGGCCCTTGTAACTCTAGTGTTGGGCTGTTTGGAGGAATCAGAGCGGGATGTTGTTTTAGAGGAGTGAAAACAGTTTGAGCTCTCTGTTAGTTCAAAAGTCTTTACAAAGGCCAGTCCTGAGGCAACTGCTGTCCACGAGTAGCATTCAGCCCCTTTCTCCTTCCACAGAATAATAGTATCCAATCACAGCCCACACCAAACGACGCTGACACCTCTCCTCATTGGCGATTCACTTTGGGGCAGCTGTGGTGCTGTCCCGAAGAGTGTGGACAGAAGATCCAGGCCCGGCAAATGTATGCAGAAAGTCTGTGCGTCCATGACAGAGACACGGGTGCTTGTCACCGGAGACATCACTTGTACTTAGTCACAGCACTGCAGGCCAATCCATAGCACTCCAGCACTGTGCCAACTCTATTAATAGTTATCTACCTTTCAGGAGTCATTATGCTGAGTGGGGGATGACAGAGAAGTATAATTGAAGAAGTCCCAAATGAGAGAAAAAGGGAACAGCGTCAGTGAAGCATCTTTTGGAACTCAGCCTAATAATATCTTGTTGTTTTTCTCATTGTTTCTGCATGGGCAGCTCAGTGCCAGTGACACACTTTATACAAGGCAGGCATAAAATAAGGATTTGTAATGAGAAAATGGAAGAGCTAAGCAGAGGATGAACTAAAAAGGAAAGGGCGATGAGCAGCAGACTTGTTTAAAAATCAAGGTCTTGTGTTGTTTAATTTTTTATAAAGCTCTAAATTAAAAATGTGAGCGGTCATCACTTATTTGTCAAATTGTCTTAAAGCTTAAAGAGAGCATGTCACGTTGAGTTTGTGCGAGGTCAGTGAGAGTCGACAGTGAGGCGAGATGGAAGTGGATCAAGCGAAGTGCTGATCCTTCCAAATGCTCTGTAAAACTACCTTGTTTAAGGGGCATTTACTCTAAATGCACTTCACAGACAGTCACTCTAAGCAGAGATGACATGATTTAAAATGGAACATCTGGAATGGCTTTGGCACACTTATTTGACATACCTTCACGGGCCGCAGTGAACAGGGTCCTGATACAAACAAAATATACCGCAGTGCACTTATATCCTCTACTTAAGCCAAAAAACCTGTAAGTTAATACCCCTGCTTTAAATCAATGGCACATTCTCTTTGCTGGGCACATAAATATGCGTCTTATGTTTCCTGCGATTATCATAACTACTCATATTTGCCCAAACCATCTCCAGACGTTCTGTAGGCAGGGTATTTTTGACATGCCTTAATGCAAAATGGATCCATCAGACTCCTAAAGACTATTGGACTAACTTTTGCTGCTTATTCTCTTTTCTAACCATCTGTATAAATTACACTCTGAAATGGTTTTGTTTTAAATTGATTAAAAACAATAGTTGATCAAGTTGTTTTAAGTGCATATGACAGGTTGGATTTTGTAAAAAAGAAAAAAAAAAATCCACTAATGTACACTGAAATTATTATTGGACAAATAAAAATATAACCAAACACCTTTCATTTGTTGAAGTAGTGTTTGAAGAATGTGTTGGAGAATGTGTTGAAGTGTTGGAAAAATGTGTTTCAGGTGTATAAATTGTGCCTAACATTTGGACAGAATTCTCCCTAATGTTATATCATTAACACAGAATTCTCTACAAAAGAACTGTCTGTCATTTTCAGCATCTTTTTCAACTTTTCTTCAAAAATTGCTTCTTGATTTTTATAACGCTAGACTTTATATTTACAACATAGTACCCCACCAAATTAAGAACAAATTAGAGTATCATCAGAACTTGTCATACTCACTTTAATGGTTTAAAAGTAATGTTTTAAAAAAGCATGAACTGTATTCAACACATAAATATTTTTCAGTTCTTGAACTATCCTTAAGTTCTACAGGAGAGATATTGTTTTGCAAAGACAAATGTTGTATTCTAGTAGCATGTGTCAGTCTTAGCATTTGCATTGTTAATGGCTAATAAACTCAGGTGACATGATTTATTCATAAAGTACAGAGGTAACAAAAAGTGCAACTCCAAAAAAAATACTTATACTTACTTAAATATATGGTTATTTCTCTAACTACAAGTAAACCTTATGGACCATAATGGACACCAGGCAAATGCAGGTTAGATGCTGTTGTCTTCCTGCTCCATTTTAAAAGAGTACAAAGGAGAAGGAAAGTCAGAACTAGATGTGGATGTGGATGTGTGGGTAAGCACTGGCTCAGCCCACAGCTGCCAGCCAATCGAAAGACAGCCACACAAGGCTCCCTTGTGTTTGGTGCTAAAGAGCAGCTAAGGAAGGGAGCTAAAGATCTGCTCGTGTACGTCTGCTGCAGGGTCAATACACCTCCTCTGCTCTAAATGAGCTCCTCAGCCTCCACTTTCACCACACATAGACACAGGCACATCAATGTGCTGGACGACTTCAAACATTGGATTCCATTTGCCCATTGTAAATTAATTGATTTTCAGCATCTAGTGAATGCTGCCAGTTCAGTTCATATGCCCGCCTCAAATTATGAATTAAAATCATTCAGAATATTTAAAATGACAAAATGTCTAATCATCAAATAAAGAATGTTCCCGGAACAAAGCAGCACAGTACATTATGGTAAAAGAACAGCATAATTTAGCCACAAAATAATTATTTATGAATAATCAACCTCGCTTTTGCGGCTGCAAATGATGAATGATTAGAAAATAAGAGAACAGCAGGCAAATGATTTTTAGCATACACAAGAACAACATGGTGGTTTTCAAATTCTAATCTGATGTTGTCATAAACTCAGATATCTCAAAGGGAAATGCACCAAAGTTGAACCTGGTCATTTGTATTAGTGTCTAGATGCTACTATAATACAACAAAATCTTAACGATATTAATTTTGGATTCAGAATTTTATCACTAACAGTTTATGAGTAAAACAAATGCCCCTTCAATATTTACAAGTAAACAGGCAAGTACATACTTACGAATACATAAACAACAACCCTTCACTTGCCTCCACATCATATTTTTTGTAGGTTGTAAAAATGATTGAAAAACAGTGTTACTTTGTCTCCAAGTCTCTATATAGGTATCAGTTACACAAAAACAAGTTGAGAGTGTTTGCACAAACTCAGCCGATAAGAACATTAGCCTTGTTTTGCTGGCACACATCTGGAAATGGGCTTCCTTCTGCTCCATTGCTTCAGGTTCAATCCTTTTGGATAGTGGCACAGGATAAGCATCTGTTACATGGGGACATCTTGGGAGGATGGGGGTGGGGGGGTGGGCAGACTGTGTTTGAGATGGGAAAATGTTGTTATGATTCAAAAAGACTGTGGTGCTGTTTACTGTCTTTAAATTTAAGTAGATTTTGCTGAAGGATTAGATGTTTACTTACATCACTAAAAACATGCTACTAATTACTAATTCTAATAATTATAGACACATTTTAACCTGGGTTGATATTGACAAATCACATACGCAGGACAAAACCATCCCCTTCTTATATACTTTAAGAATGTTTAAGAATGTTCTTGATCCATAACAGAACTATCATAATACCATATGTTGAAAATTACATTCCTTTTACATTTTGGTATCAAAAATTTAATTGCATATTAAGACTTCTCCTAGAATCAGAATTAGCATTTTAGTATTATGACAATCATTTGAGATTTCATATTTCACTGTCAATCACACAGTCAAAGAAATGAGATCAACATCTTGAAATGAGTTACCAAAGTCCATTCCAATTTCCCTTATTGTCAATTTGTGGAGAGACCTAAGAAATAAGAGTAAAGGAAGTCTTTGAACATTACAAACTGGAAGATCTTTGACAGAGAGCAATGTCTCTGAGGGAATGAGAAGGAAAAAACTAAGAAATGATCAAATATACTGTAATCATGGACATGTGTTATTTTTGAATAATAGGCTTCAGCATAATGTTTTACAGTCTAGTTTCCACAGAGAACAGACGCATCTAAAAATCACAAGAACAAATTGTCCAAAAGAATAATTTTGGGTGTTAATGCATTGCTTAGAGATTGCTTTAAAATGCTAGCAAAGCAGATTAACTTTTAGTTAAAGAATCATGCAAATGTGATAATGCTTATAATATTTCTGTCGGGTTTTGGCATACCGCTCTGGGGCTGCTGGAGTCAAATGTAAATTGCAAGGCTGGTTTCCTGTGAGACCAGCTTTAAAGCAGTTAGTCGGTATTGTTTGGGTTACACCGCTCTCTTATCAGCACTATTATTAGCTGGTCACTCGCTCCCTGCAGCCGCCTTCCTTCCAGGATTTCCTGATTACATTTTTCATCTGTGCCTCAAACCAACTTCTGAGCGTCCTGTGTACTTTCTCTGGCAGTCCTTTTTCTAATGCCACATCCGCTGCATCGTTAGAAGAATAAGAAAAAAGGATGCAAGGATGTCCGGTCATCACTACACACTACTGTCCGAAACCTGTCTGCATGCTCCTTAACTACCTTACCAGTAATTTAATCATTTCCACTGCGGATGTACGCCACGGTAGTCCTGGAGTCTGTCAAACATAGCAAGCACACATTGTTTTCATAGCCACTTCCTAATCCATTATGGAAATTTGAAAAAACTGGGGATTTTCGCCCTTACACAAATATTAGTGTTAATATTTCATGGTTTGGATAGACTTTCCTCCCAAGTGACTCACACCTGGATTAAATTTGCCAAGCTGAGACGTCGGTGGAGAATACTGCCCAGAGGTACAACTGTTCCACATAAGACACGTTGTATTCAAATTCTCGAATGATTGAATGAATTGAATTAAAACAAGTCCTTTTTGAGAGAACAACAGATTAGCTTTGCAGATAGATGATCACTTGAAAGCTGGGGTATTTTGAGTTGCAGAATAAGCAGATTATATCTAAAATGTTGTCCTGGGGGTACACTTAAGAAGGGTGGGGGATATGGTGATTTACATGCATCAAAGTGCCTAAAGTCCTCCTTTGTGACTCCTGTGTTTACATGGTATAATCTGATCTAGCTTTAGTCAAATAATTCTTAAAGTGAGGTCTGGCCGTACCATTTTCAGTATGTTTTATGTTACATGCGTTTCCACAGTGCACTTTTAATAACAGTATATTCAACACACTTCCCTGTGGTCCCATTCATTATTGCTGTAACACTAGCTCAAGTACCTTTGTGGAAAAGAAGAAAATCTGGTTCCCCTCCACCAAAACTAGCTCATTATTGCCCATGTGAACAGCTTGTCTGATTCATTAAGCGTTTGCCTGCACTATGCACTCCAGAGACAGGCAAAGTAAAGAGAAGAGGAAGGAGAGTCGAGGTTTCTTGGTGGTTTGGTCCAGGCGTGCTTTAAGTGAAATATGACTGATTAGTGCAGTGTTGGCTTGACATGCTTTCACTGCAGCTGAAACCTGTTCGAGCGATGTGAGGGGAGGAGGGGAAGGGAGGGCTAAACACAGTCCAACCTGTAGTGATCGCCACATGGTAAATATTAGAATTGGCTGGCCCGCACTGGAGCTCAAGTGTGGCTGGGTACATATAAACAAACAGTGGTGATGATTGATTGTGCATGGTGTGACACTGTATGCCCATGTTGGGGTATGTCTGTGTGCGCGTTTGAGTTCATTGAGACGCACAAGCCAAAGAGATGAGCTATATTTCCTTCTGTGGCTGACACAGAACATAATACAACATGACAGAGGCAGAGTGTTCCTCAACATCTGTTTGCACGTTTTAAACAAACATGGCATTGTGCAAATGTGACGAGGGACACTGACTCTTACCTCCTAAAGCAGGCCCACTGAGGGAGAGGCATAGCTCACAGGAACATGCTGTTTCACACTGGCTGTACTCCAGTATTCATATTTTTTTAAAGCCTACATATCTATTCAAATTTAAATCTTGAAGAGTGTTAGCACAGGCGGAGGGCAGTTGCAGCATCAATGTGTAACTTCACATGTGGCATGTCACTGCATGATTTTCTTTTTCCAGTGCAATAAAACCGTAAAAACATAAACAAAAACATACATAAAACATGCTCCTATCTATGGTTTGGTTAAAGGTTACACAGTGGGGCTTAAATAATATAAAGAAATAGAAATAATGTGTGTTTGCATTTCTGCTTTATCCAGTTTATGGTCTTAGAGTAATGCTAATGTGACCTTTTGTAAACGTTTATGCACTATTTTGTTTGGAAAATGAAACTGGTCACCAAAACAAGACCAAACATGCACAGTCCTGAACAAACCAAGTCATCTAGGTGCCCCCCAGAGCAGCACTGTGGTTTCCCACCGAGCAGCACTGAAGGATGACCTAATGCAGAGGATACAGTTCTCTATGGGCACACTGAACCATATCACATAGTTTTCTTCTATTTTCAAAAGGGGAGAAAAAAGCAAATAGACGCATTAGATTAGTGGCTATTGAAAGGCAAGGTACAGACAGACTCAACAAAAAAATAAGAAAATCTATGTTATACAAACATGAAGATTCTGATGCTCAACATTTTAGTACAAGTAAAACCACTTAAACCATCTTTGTTGGATCACCATGACAAATAGGTCCTTCTCTTTCATTAATCCTACGCGGGTTAATATGGATTTAACGCAAGACGACTAAAGGTCAGATTAAATCAATTCTTGGTAAAGCCCTGCGCTGGTGAGGCTGGGGAGCACAATGAGAAGAGCTGGTGCCATCTCATCTGTCAGCGGCCATTAACGCTCACATCAAAGTCTCAATGAAATCACAGTCTTGCTGAGAGCTATCATTATGGAGCAGTGTGAGCGAGTGCGGGGCCAAGGTTTAGATCCACGTCAATACTCCAGTGCTCAATGGGGACCAATCGCTTCTCCACACCAACTGCCACCCCTTCCACTGAGCTGCGGCCACACCTGTTCAGCCTATAATTACTGAGGTGAAAGGCAGAGGCTTAGTTTACGTCATTTTTCATTCTCTTTTTGGAATAAACCTTTCTTCTGCTCCCATCCCCAGGACTTCAGTGGTAGAGGGAAAGAGGGAAGTGCTAGTGGAGTGTTGTAAAAAGTCTAATGACTCTTAACCATCGCAGCAAAGGAGTCCATCTTAGTCTTAATTATAGTTTTAACACAAGCCAGTTCAAGGCTTATTTTGTGTCAGAGTATTATCAAGATGAACAAACTCGAAAACTAGCAAGATATGTAGCCTAAAGCCTAAAGTTTATCACTAAATACCAGAAACAGCTTGTGATAATATATTATTTAAAACCCAGAGTTTGCTGTTACATGTTTTCAAACCATTATTTCATTCAGTCCCTGCCCACATATGGCAGTGAGTAGAGTGCATGTTGGCTCGGTGTGGTCTATGCAGGAGGACGGTCACTGTAATCTGTAGATGTGGTGAAGGAAACTGTGCCTCATCAGAAGTTGAGTTTGGCTGTCACAGGACTCTGTGCCTGACAGGCTTACACTTGAAAAGTCCCTGTGCTGTGAGCTAGTTCTTCTCTCTTATCTGCTCCCCTCAGCCCCATCTCACACATGCACAGTATCCGGACATCTTACCATCACACAACACTGTGCAGCTACAACTGTCTCCCTCGGCCACCTGTTTCCTGCCCACTCAGGGAAGATGACATGAGTTTGATGGCCAAAATCACGGCCCTGTCTGCTGCCTGTCTCCTGACTCTGGCCTCGAGCTTCGAGGATCTGAGTGGATGGCGTGTTTGTGCTGCTGCCTGCCTTCACAGGGCATTTCATAGAGCTGATATGTTGCTTTGTTTGTTACTTTGTGTGTCATTCTCAATTAGCTCCTTGGACCAACAGTTACATTGTGCCCCTCAGAGCCACTGCAACTCATCAGGAATGCTGAGTAGTCTGACTGAAGAGTGAAGAGGAGCTGACCTCAAAATGTCAGCTGGTGTTCGGCTCTGTTTAATAACCCCATTTCATGGTTTGATGTGCATTCTTATGACACATACACTTTGCTTTGTCCATGTGTTCCTCAAGAATCATGGAAGTAAAAACATTTTATGGCTAAAAAGTCTGTGGCTTGTTGCTGAAGGGTTAGAAGCTCATTATGAGGAAACAGGTTGAACCTTGACTGCCCACGCCATTCATTTGGGGAGCTGCGACACTCATTATCCTTTTGGAGGGACTACGGGTCAAGGCACCATAACCTGCCCTTGGCAATCGCCACAGCAACAAGAGCCACAAAACTCCAGAGTGATGCAAAGCTGCACAATGCACTCTTCTGCGTAGTGCACTCCTCTGCTCCCATGGTACTTAACAGTCTGCTACTGGTGAAGGCTCAACAACTGTCAGTCAGAGAACAGTGATTGATGAACATCTGCATCACCACTGTCTGGTGCTCATGCAGATCCATGATGCAGTCCAGATACAAATGCATCAGAGGACACATTTTAAACAGCTTTCACCTTCCTCACATTAACCCATTCTATGACAGTCACAAATGGATGTTCCAAAGAATACACAATTATTATTTTGCTCCAACACACGATAAAAGTTGATAAGTGCAACATTTAAGCAAAACATTGGTCTTTTCAGTGTTATGGCCTTTGTGGTGTTGTTTACTTTATGACAAAATCAACATTAGTTTAGTCCACATAGTAACTTGTATATGCTTCAATTACACACTATTACACACTCTACTTGGGATTAAGCTGCAGTTTCACCAAAGTAAAAATCAAACTCACTGTTTTGAATAGTTTTTCATGTAATAGGAACATACTTTTATTATTTATATGTAGTTGGCTTAAGTCCACCTTGTAAAAACAGTGATCTTATGTTAACCTGTCTTGTGTCCCTGGGTTAAATAAATCAGCACAGGAGTTTTGCCACAGGCACCAGCTGTTTTTATCTGCTTGTTGCTATTGGAAATGATGACACTTAGACTCAAGGGCCCTTCCTTAGCCTTGATAGAGCTAGCTATCTATTCTGAGCCTTTTGGCTTTTTCTGTACCCCTGCTAACAAGATAGACCTAATCTGCCCTTATCACTGACCCCACCATGCCCCCTCTTTGAGTCTGGCTCAAGGGAAAGCAGGGAGGGATATTGTGGTTTGGATGATGTTTATGATTCCCACTCCTGTGCCCACCTCCTGCTCCTGAGTCCCATGGCTGAGTGATAATGGAACAGAGCTGCCTTCCACTCATCTGTATGTGTCACATGTCCTGCAGATGGCCCTTAGTTCTGGTGAATCACTGCAGTAAGTGGAGCACGCTCACTCCTCCCCATGGCAGTACCAGAGCTGTGGTGAATGGGCTGCTGGAGGAGGTGCAGAGTGGTCAGTGCGACCTCCCTCTCCCTGAGAGCACATGGATGCATGCTTCTCTCTGCTGTTTGTTTTTTAATTGTGTGGCTCACTCAGCTGCTGGCCCTGGGGGACACCTCTGTGTCACTTCTTATGATTAACCTAAATATCAGCCTTCATCCAGGATATGCCAGATCTGGCAAGGCCAAGACATATGTGTTGAGACAACGATAAGAAGAACAAGCAGTGTGGGTGAGCACAAGGCCAAGGTAAGATATGATGATGGTGGCAGAATGAATCCAGTTACTAATGCACATATTTCTGGCACACAAGTGAGGATAACGATCATTAAAATTCCAGGTAAAACAGGCCAATTCTCTGTCTCAGCAAAAATGTATGGTATTGACGTTGCACAGTTGGTATTGAGCTGGTCAAGTGGATTTAAAATAGGCCTTTAGTCATACAGATTCCATTAAACTGCATTGGTGTGGACCAATTTGGGCTTTTTAGCCCTGGCCTGGCTCCAGGGGATAGGGCTATAATGTATGGGCTTTCTCTGACTTGTCTTAGCCCGGCTGCTCATTTCCACAGTAAGTAGCACAGATCAAAGACAGTGAGTGAAGATCTACACTGGGCCAATCAGACCCTTCATTTATTGGCACTCCATGAAGCCATATAAATCACGTCAACCAGCATCGACCATGGTCTTAGTCATGAACAGCAGCTCACAACAACACATGGATTTGCTGCTGTCTTTGATCAATGAGAAGTTATTTAACAGCTTTGATGGTTGAGCATCGGAAGAAGCATTGTTTTGCTTTTTGGGTTTCACAGCTTTGCTTCATGCTCATTTTTTTTTGCTTGTTTTCGCTCTCACATGCTTCCTTTTTCATGCCTGTTTTGTTTTCCAAACACTTGTGTGCGTCGGCAGTGTGCTCCCTGCCAAGGCGCTCATGGAGAAGTGATGGGCATGGGGAGTCTGTGGGCCAGCAACCATGAAATAAATATGGATGGTCATAAGTGAGATGAGCGAGGATCATCTGTTTTGCCATCTGCTTGTGCGCGAGCGTGGATGTAATGACTGTAGTCCTGCCTGGCCCAGCGAGCCTCCCTTTCTGGATAGGTGCTTGACAGAATTATACATTTCCTGGCTCCCTGGCAAAGTCAAACAAAAACACAGGTTTACTCAAGCATTTGCCGCATAAGCACAAACTCATAACGTATGGAGACAATTTCACCCCTCAGAGGAGCGGAGCATGGTGTAGTCCCTAGGCTCAGGTAGAGAGGAGCTGTTGAGTGGGTGCCTGGCCCGATGTGACCATTAGGAATGACAGGTTGACAATTGCCAGGCAGGATTGGTGTTGGTGATTGTACAGCTGGCAGAGTCTGACCGTGTGACAGTCTGTTACTGTCTCTGCTCGAGGAGAACAACATGGGACTTGTGTGCACTCTGCTCTAGGCATTGTGGGAAATCATCACAGAAAATAATCCAACTTCCCCTCCATCAGCCGTAACTACAGACAGGCCAGAGCTTTTCCACAGCCTTGTCTACACACCTCTGTGACATTTGTAGAAATTACAGATAGACATATATTGTGCCAAAGGGGGAAACCACTATACGCATAAATAATTCACACTTGGTTCTTAGAGTTTATTAACCTATTTATAACATTATAGCAAATATGGCTTAAGAGAAATGAGCACAGGCAATACTTAAAAAAAAAAAAAAGATGCAGTTATAAAATAACAAAAAATCCTGCACTGAGTCCAAGAAATTTTGTCAAATTGAACACATGCTAGGATCTGTGCCAGCTACAACATTGTGACCATTTGCAGAATGTCTCCCCACTCTTTCACCCTCTCTCTCTTACTGTCCTGTCAAATAAAGGGCTACAATCAGTCTTTCTTAATAAATGACAAGAAAATGTACAAGGAAATCTAATGGTCTCTTCATACAATCTTTATTTGCACTTCTTTGCACTTCTGTGCTGTGCTAGCCCCACATGGCCAGCTGATCTTGATTTCTATTTACATCATCAGAGGTATAATACTGAAACTTACCTGTACCTTTGCCTGGCATCACTTAATTGTTTCCATGGAGATACATGTATGTTTAATTCCATGCTGTGGAACATTTTAGTCAAAACTATAAAATCTAAATGGAAACAGTGAAACATGTAGGGGGCAAACACTCCACCAACAAGTTACATAGTGGCCCTTTAAGTTTTCTCCTGCTTTATAGTTTATCCTTAAAGCCTGGTAATAGTCTGAGTATATGTTTATAAAAGGGAGAAGCAGGGTGATGAATTATACATATTCCTTATGGAGGGTGACACAGTAGGAGCTCCCCAAATCAATCTTGATGCTTGGATGGAATCACAGAGCGCAGAGAAAATGGCAAACATTGCTGTGGCTCAATGGCCTGATGCTCTCATAAATATGTTTTTATGGCCCTGAATGAGTTGGGGCACGGAGGTGTTTGCTGCTCATAAAGGTGGATGTGTTCCTCTACTGTATAATGCTCCGATCTGGAGATCATAAAACACTCCTAATTTAATTAGCTTATACACTATGAGAATCAATACTGTCTCAATTGTCAACCCACCATGAATCAAAGCAGGAAAAGAAGTTGATTGCTGACGCTGTGTTGTTTGTCTGACTGCCTTGCAACAGATGCCATTACGATATACTATATTGACCATTTGCACAACAAAGTTACAAATGCATCTAAGGCAACACAACACTCTCAAATCTAATCCTGTCTCATTTAGTGCATTCTCGGTGGGGAAATTGAACATTCTGCTGCCTCCAATTTTTCATCCATCCTTTGGGTTAAGTGTTGTCTTGGGAACCCAGAGAAAAGCAGTTGGCTGGGGGTGGATCGGGGTGAGGCAGACTGTTAAGAGCCTCTTGAACTATAGTCTACTGTCAGTGGAGAGTGCTGAATGAGAAAACTGTCCAAGTGGAGAAAAGAGCGGCGAGAGAAGCAACAGATTCATGGCTGGGATGATTTGTTTTTCTGGTCTACACCTTTTGAAGCTGCCAGCCTGCCTTCCCAGAGCAGCTCCCTACAGTAAATCACATCAAAGCCCTGTACCATGAGCAAAGTCATTGGATGGGTTAAGTTAAAGCAGATTTAGCATTGTAGGGTCTTGTCTTCACTGTCAGTTTGTTTTGGTCTGATTTCATAATGCTGTATTTGGTGCAAAAACTCCACCGGTTGCAGTTATTCAGCTATGATGTTTTTCTCCCCTATCCACTTTGAAGCTTGACCAGCTGGCATAAGCTAGTTGTTTTTTTGTTTTTGTTTTTGTTGGGCTGGCATTTAAACAGCAGCCAATTCACATTTTTTGAAGTGAGTGGCATAGAAAAAAAGTTTAAAAAAGAAAAAAAAAAGTATCCATTCATGCAAGCACATGGACAGAGAACACAGGTCTATGCTTTGAATGTGTCATTTCATGAATAATGTTGACCCTGTTGTACATACCTTTACTATCGTGTTCTTTGATCGAGGCACAAGGAATGACAGACTGTCCATACATGAGAAAGAGCACATTGTGCACTGTATAATATAAAAAGAATCCTTCAAGATGTCAACTGCAAAATCAAGCTGATCCCAAATCCAGATAGATGTAAATGTGATTCACAATCGCTCAATAGATGCTTGATTCTTTGACTGTTTGGAGAATGCAGAGGCTGAAGGACTTGTGTGATGGTACAAAATATAAATATGTAAAGACACAGTAAAGGAGAAATTCAATTTTGTCAAATGGACAACATTTTTTGATCAAGCACACAGAATAGCTCAGGGAGTGTTAGTGACGCTAGGGAGCAGAGTAGACTAGTGAGGCACTGTTCTGTTAGCGAGAACAGCTCCAAACAGGCTAAGACTGTGTGTGCCCCACGTACAGGGACCTCCTCTGAGCCACCCTGCATGAACAATTCTCCCAGACTGGCTGAGGCTGTGTATGTCCCACGCACAGAAAGCACAAATAAAACACAGCTAAACTCTGATAGGAAAGGCATCAGATCTCCTAACTTAATAAAAATAAATACATGCATCGCAAATAAACAAAATAAATGTATAAAAAGCACAAATAAAACTCAACTAAACTCTGATAGGAAAGGCGTCAGATCTCATAACTTAATAAAAATAAATACATGTGTCGCAAATAAACAAAATGATAAGTGTGTAAAATGTGGACTGCTAAACATCAGGTCCCTCTCCTCTAAATCTCTTTTAATAAATGAATTAATTGGCGACTTTAATATTGATCTTCTAGCTTTAACTGAAACATGGCTTCAGGAAAATGATTATGTTAGACTAAACGAATCTACACCTCCAAGTCAGGTGAACTTTCAAAGTGCCAGGAGCACAGGTCGAGGTGGCGGTGTTTCCGTCATTTCTCACTCCAGCCTAATTCTCAGCCTCAAATCTAATTATACATTCCGCTCCTTTGAAAGCCTTGAACTATCTATTACGTGCACCAACTGGAAAAACCAAAAAACTGTTATATTCATAACAATCTACCGACCTCTTGGTCCATATGCCGAGTTTCTGACAGAGTTTTCTGACTTTATTTCAAGTTTAGTTTTGGAATGGGAAAGGACTGTTATAGTTGGAGATTTCAACACTCATGCTGATAACAGCAGTGAGTGCCTCAGCAGTGCTTTTGGTGCTCTCCTGGATGGGGTCGGTTTTACCCAGAGTGTGAACAAGCTGACTCACTGTCACAATCACACTCTTGACCTCGTCCTAACTTATGGTATTGAGATTAATGATTTAACTGTAATTCCTCAAAACCCTATACTCTCTGACCATTTTTTAATTACCTTTCAATTTGTACTAAAAGACTATCCAGCTCGGCAGGAGAAAACTATAATGAAAAGAACAATATCAGAAAAATCGGTAGCCGAGTTCAAAGAAATAATCGAGCCAGTATTAAATGATATGCCATGTGACAATGAGAAAAACTTGAATCCGATTATCATGGATCAGTTTGTTGATAAGGCAATGCTCACCTTAAAATCTGCTCTCGATGTTGCAGCTCCGCTAAAACAGAAAAGCATTAAACCAAGACCTCCGGCTCCTTGGTATACTCCAGAATTGCGATCACTCAAACAACACGTAAGACGCACAGAGAAGCTCTGGCGCCGCTCGCGCTCCGAGCAGTCTCTGAAGGCATGGAAGCTCTGCCTGCTCTCTTATAAGGCCGCTCTGCGAAAAGCACAAACCAGATACTATTCAAACCTAATAGAAGTAAACAAAAGCAACCCCAGATTTCTGTTCAGCACTGTAGCCAGGCTGACAAACTCGCACACTGCCCCTGAGTCTCTTCTCCCTTCGAAGTTCAGTTGTGATGACTTTCTTGAATTCGTCGATTACAAAATTACAACCATTAGAGACAAGATCAACGAACCCACTCCAAAAATTAGCCCCGAGCAAATTCAGCAAATCCAGTCAGTAACACCAATATCCCACATAAATCCTCTAACAGCATTAGACAAATTTACTCCTGTCGATGAGGCGGAGATTACCTCAGTCATCATGTCGTCCAAACCATCAACTTGTTTGCTCGACCCTATTCCAGTTAAACTCCTCAAAGAAGCTCTCCACCTAATAATAGGTTCCATCCATAACATAATAAATATGTCATTAGAAAATGGCTATGTTCCTCAGTCCTTTAAATATGCTATAATTAAACCGCTTTTGAAAAAAACTACCTTAAATCCTGATGAACTAGCCAACTACAGACCTATTTCGAATCTTCCATTTCTCTCAAAGATTCTGGAACGAGTTGTGGTGAAACAGCTTTGTCACCATCTGCAGGGCAATAATTTATATGAAAAATTTCAGTCTGGTTTCAGAGCTCACCACAGCGCAGAAACTGCTCGGCTTAAAGTGACAAATGATTTGCTACTAGCTGCTGATAACGGGCTGGCTTCAGTCCTGGTCCTACTGGACCTCAGTGCAGCGTTTGACACCATTGATCACAACATTCTACTGCAGAGGTTAGAATGTGACATAGGTGTCAGAGGGACCGCCCTCAAATGGTTTAAATCCTATTTATCAGATAGGTACCAGTTTGTTAGTGTAAACCAGTGCACCTCTCCCTGCTCTAAAGTAGCTTGCGGTGTTCCACAAGGATCTGTGCTTGGTCCAATCCTGTTTACTCTGTATATGTTGCCATTAGGTAACATTATCAGAAAACATGGCATTAATTTCCACTGCTATGCTGATGACACTCAGCTGTACTTATCAATGAAACCTAATCAGACCGATCAAATCGATAAGCTCAGTGCCTGTGTGAAGGACATCAAAACCTGGATGACCCTGAATTACCTGCTCTTAAATCCTGAAAAAACAGAGGTCATTGTTGTCGGTCCTAAAGGTCAGGGAGATTCTCTGTCAGACCAGATAATCCCACTTGACAATGTGAGTATAGCCTCTAGCTCTACTGTAAAAAACCTTGGAGTCGTATTTGACCAAAATCTCTCATTCACAGCTCATATAAACCAAGCTTGTAAAACTGCATATTTTCACCTGCGAAACATAACTAAAATCAGAAATATTTTGCCTAAAAATGATGCCGAAAAACTTATCCATGCATTTGTTACATCCAGACTAGATTACTGTAATTCTCTGCTCACCGTCTGTGCTAAAGGTACTTTAAGAAGCTTCCAGTTGGTCCAAAATGCAGCGGCCAGAGTCCTAACAGGAACTAAAAGACGTGATCACATCAGTCCTGTGTTAAAATCACTGCACTGGCTTCCTGTCGAGTTTAGAATTAAATTCAAAGTTCTCCTCCTGACATACAAAGCCTTAAACAATATGGCCCCATCATATCTTCAAGATGCCATTGCCCCCTATCAACCAAATAGAGCTCTTCGCTCTCAGAATGCAGGATTATTAGTGGTTCCTAGAGTGTCTAAAAGTACAGTGGGGGGGGGGGAGCCTTCAGTTACCAAGCTCCTGTGTTATGGAATCAACTCCCTGTTGAAGTTAAACAGGCACCCACAGTCTCTTTATTTAAGACCAGGCTTAAAACCTTCCTCTTCGGAATAGCATATGACCAGGTTACTTAGTTGATGTCACTAAGATAAGCTGCTGCAGGAGATAACAAGCTGGGGGAAGTGTGGCAACCTGAGCACTGTCCTCTGTTTCCTCCTATTTTCTCATCAGCATCACTTACTATGTTCTCATCTGTAGCTCGTTCATTGCTATTCACATGTTGTCCCCTGTCCCACTCCCCCTGTGGAGTGTAACTCTTTCAGACGCCTGATGGCAGCTGGACCCATCTCCTCTTCCTCGCCCGGCTCCTCCTCTTTGCCTGGCTCCTCCTCCTCGCCCGGCTCCTCCTCCTCGCCCGGCCTCCTCCTCCTCGCCCAGCTCCTCTTCTTCGCCTGGCTCCTCCTCCTCACCCGGCCTCCTCCTCCTCGCCCGGTCTCCTCCTCTTCGCCTGGCTCCTCCTCCTCGCCCGGCTCCTCCTCCTCGCCCAGCTCCTCTTCTTCGCCTGGCTCCTCCTCCTCACCCGGCCTCCTCCTCCTCGCCCGGTCTCCTCCTCTTGCCCGGCCTCCCCTCCTCGCCCGGCTCCTTCCCCACCTGGGTAGCTGTGGCCATACCGAACTGGCCCACGGGCCTGGACATCTATAGCCTGTCCGTCCATGGGAGTGGATCCCTCCTTCACTGTAGTTCTCCCCGAGGTTTCTTCTTTTTCCCAGGACCCTGGGTTTTTTGGAGTTTTTCCTTGCTGAGAAGGAGGGTCTAAGGACAGGGGATGACTGGACAATGTTTCATTTGCTGCTTTACATGAATGTTGTTTTTTTTTCCTGTTTTGATATGTCTGTGTGTATGTTTTACTCATCCATATCTTGGAACGCCCTTAGAGGCAACTGTCGTTGCGATTTTGGGCGCTACAAAATAAATTGAATTGAATTGAATTGAATCGAAAACGTTTCACAGCTCATCCAAGCTTCTTCTTCATCTGCAGTCAGATTGCTGGTGGACAGGAGCTTATATGTGCCCAAAGGGAGGAGCTAATTATACTGAAACTACTCTGAAACTAAAAACACACCTACTTGTTTAGTTTCTGTTTGTTGACAATAGGGCTGTTGAACTGTACGAAGTGTGAGTTGTGCCTGAGTCATATTAGTAGAGGAAATCTCATGCATCCTTGTATGATAACTGACCTCCTAACAACTAACCAAAGCTCACTTTAAATCACCGGTTTATCATAACTATGTAAATAGCACAAATTTGTGGCTGCAGCTGCATTACTCTTTCCATAAGGCTAGAAATAGCCAAAGATTTGGTCCAAAATGTCACAAGAAATTGGGATTAAGTTAAACTTCATGTGGCTCATCATCGCTGCCCAGCTTTCCACTTTCCCAGCAGCCTCAGCAGCATGCTCACATCTTTGTGGGTCAGATCAGAGAATTCCTGTCATGAAGGGCGTCGGGTTTTAGTGCCAGGGACTGTGATATCTCCTCAAACCCTCCTCGTGCCCTCTTTCCTTCCTCTGATAACAGCTAATCCTGCCTCACATTAAACTGTGACCAAGATCAATTAAAACGCAGATAGTGATCTTCCTCAGCAGCAGCAGTAGCTGCTGGTGGTTTGTGTGCGTACAATGGCGTGTGCATGAGTGACACAGTGTGCTAAAGGAGGTATAACCCAGAGCCGTCTTCATCCATTTCACTTGGGTGCAGTGAGTGCCAAGCCGCAGGGAAAGCTTGCCATTGATTTTCATCGCCTCTTAACAGAGATGAAAGACAATAAAAAACATTAACAGTGATGATCACAACACTCTGGCCATGTATGGCTTGAATGATTACCCACTTCCTAATTAATATTCTTTCCTTTTGTTGTAATTATTTTTTTACTTGGCACCAGCATTGTTGTGGAATATAAATTTGGCTAACCTGGTTTTTATATGTTCAGTGCTGCTCTGATTTCTGGACCGACCCAGGGGAGATATCTCCACAAAGAGGATTCTCCCCGCCTATCGTTTTTATTTAGAAAGTTCAGTTTGAGTGGGCAGTGTTTTGTGTTGCATGTGTTGTGCCAGATTTGCGTTACCGTTTCCAAAACCATTGGCATCACAGGAAGGCTGGCTGGAATGGAAGGCTTTGGTCCTGGGGTGCCAAATGTGCCTTGGCGTGTGAGAGCTGGAAGGAGCGATGGATAACGGGAAGCATGGGTTGCCGTGGCGATGGGGAAGACAGGGTGGGAACATGGGCGACGTTGTGTCCCTGGTGAACACTGGCGCCTGCCAAACTGACTGCCATGTCCGCCACTGGGACGGCTGCTGCGGGCCTCAGGTTGTTTTGGTGTGTGTTTCAGGACAGGCAGTGAACATGAAAACTCATTTCTTCCTCATCTACCCAATCTCTCACTTCGTTGCCACCACTGCCAGTCTCTTGCTCTTGGGCTCTCCTTTTGCGTGTGCTTCGCCACAAGAGCCCATCCAAGGTGCGGCAGCGTCTTTGAGCTCAGGAGGAGAGACAGTCTGCCCGCAGGCCTGCCGCAACAAAGTGCAGGAGGGACTCAAAAGAATAGAGCCTAGAAGTGAGGAAGAAGAGGTACAGGCAGTCACAAAGTTTTATGTCTAACTTCATATTGTGTTATCAG
Source organism: Odontamblyopus rebecca (assembly GCA_030686955.1). Classification (NCBI taxonomy): domain Eukaryota; kingdom Metazoa; phylum Chordata; class Actinopteri; order Gobiiformes; family Gobiidae; genus Odontamblyopus; species Odontamblyopus rebecca. Next base: position 27,013,010 of record CM060657.1, read on the forward strand.
TCTGGACCATGCAACCCATAACTGTGGAGAATGTAAAGGATTTAGGGGGCATGTCACAAACGTTTAATATAAAGCTATTACTACAACTGCAACTTCCAATGCATGTAACATAAAAATATATGAAGCAATGATGGCTAGTTATATTCAAGTGACAAAAACATTTCTTTTAATACTTGTTGTTATTGGCCTATCAGAAAGAAAAAAAATAAGTAAATTGGGCAGAAACATTGGTCATTCCTAAGCAAATTTTTCATTTTTTCATTTTTATTATTTATTTCATTAATTTAAAAACAATTATGACAGCCTAACATTCAAATTAAATATTATGAATGAAAAGGAGCAGAAAGAAGTATAGACTAATAAAAAATGCATACTCCACTGTAAAGAGACAAAGTAAGGTAAAATGCTTCTCTGTGCATCAGAAGCCATAAGAGAAGAACCATCTGCTGCCATTTTTCTCCGCCTTCACTGGAGCCTGTGCTTTATCTTTAACGCTGCTGTCAGCACTGTTTCAATTACATCCTGCAGCTTACGAGTATAGTGGATTAGCACACGTGGATGGCAGTGGGTTGACTTGTGGTGGTTTTGGTATAGAAGCTCTTTTTGCCTGTTACTGTCTCTCCTGATCACAGCGGTGTTCCTGGCCTCAGAGCCAATTCCAACCCTTCACCCCGCTTAAGGACAAGCAGCAGATGATCCAAATTCACAACAAAGACTTCCAAATATGTTTCTTTTTTGTCATTTATTGTACTTTTCCCACATATTTTATTTTTAGTGAAAGGAGGTATTTCACGGTATTTTGTTTGGATTATTTAAAGTTGAAATAATTTATGTCTCACTTCTATGGCAAATTGTATAAATATTATTCAGAACAGCGACGAAACAGAATTACAATACAAGAAAAAGTCCTAGTACACCATCCAAATAAAGAAAAATAACCAAACAAATAAACAAACAAATGAACTAATAAGTAAAGTTTATTTGTTGGTTATTTTTCATTTCAAGTTATGAATATGTAGGCTGGTGTGAGACATGCACAATCGGCAGCTTAAGAAAAAATAAATCCCAGTTTCTTGGGGAAAAAAACAAACTTTGACCATGAAGGCACTGCACACCTATACAGTGTATCTTCTCAGAGTATGAGCATTCAATTCTGGTATAGCAGCCAATTCGGAAAATAAACTGAAAACTGGCCACAAACACATAGTAGCTTAAGAGGTCAGACGCAATTACTTCATTCCTTTATGCTGTTGATGACTTTTGTAATTACACCATACAAAAGGTGCACACCGCAGCAGGCTGAAGTTGAATAAACAACATAATTCAGCCTTTTTTCAGCTGGAGTCCACTGCAGTAAACGGCAGCCATTATTATTTTACTATAGACCAAAAGGCTCATGGTCCATTACATTGAATGGATCTCAAGTGTACACTTTATAAATAGTTGTTGCTTGGATCAGATGTGCCATATGCAGACAAAGCCTAACAAATCTGTTGTGCTCCATATCAGCTGTTTGTGTAGTGTTTTATGATAAACATGGCTGATAAACATGACCTATTATCTGCTCCAATGGTTCTAATTAAGCGGGTTATCCAAGTGAAGTCGACTTACAAAGAGATCTGGAAAAGGGGGGGACCACAAGACGTTAAGGAAATGATGAAGGGATGAGCCCTCGGGAAGGGTCCTTGGGTTAGATAATGATAAAAGACTGGAATGGATAAGGCTTTTTTGGTATTGTATTTTACACAATTACAAGTTTTTATGTATATTTGTTTCCTATTTTATTTGCTTTTGGCATGATAATGTGATTTTTTTTCCCATTTTAAAGCACTTTTTAAAAACTTTTTTAAAAGCAACTTGACTTTCTGTTCAAAATTGTGGAGCTGTTTCATTCCAGGCCATCATCAAGCACCACATATAGACCAAGTTGACACCTCCACTTATGGACAGCTGCAATTTTTTTTTTAAATTTTATTTAATTTTGTTTTCTTTTTAAATTGTGCCAAAACAGCTGCGGAGCACTATGTGTATAATGCTTTTTGGGAAGAAAATTCAAGAACAATTAGGAATATAGGGGGGTGGGTAAAAACATACATTTTCAGAGCAACGGTGCCTGTCATGCAGTTTAAAAAAAACTAATATGCATGAATCACTCAAAATACATTTTTCATAATATATCTCTAGATATTTTGTAATGTACTGCTCAGTTATATTTGTGTGGATCAATATAGTTTAGCTAAGTTTAAGGTTAAGGAATAGTCTGTCTAAAAAAAAAAAACATGAAAACATATGAAAACATTAAATTATGTTTGGACGACAGTGAGCAATGTCAGTCCAGAGTTACGACATCTGACCTATTGTCAACCCATGTTTACAAGACATTATCAAGGTCACTAATCTGGTGTCAAGGAAGCATTAGGAAGACAACAACAAGAAAGCATTCACAACATCTTGCATGTGTATGTACTGCGCTGTGGTGCTCAAGTCATAGGTGCAGCCATAATAAGCATGAGTAGCATGCCTAGAGGGGAGGAATAAACGAAGCCTACTTCTCTTGTCACTTACATTATTATTTATGTTGTTTGCAGTGAGGCATGACGTGGGATACAACCAAAAATGGAAAATAGGGGAGAAAAAATTCATCTTAGTCCACAACACAAACAAATTTTCAGATTGACCCACATAAAGAAGCACATGTCCAGATTACCCAGATTACATGTGTACTCTTTTGCAGGTTTTTCCATATTAAAAGATAAAATGGAAATAGTTATATTTGTCAAGTGCTGTTCCCCTGTATTCATTTGAACAGTGGTTTCATGATGTGCAGTAAAACAATCACTGTATATCTGTATTTTATACGGTATTATTTCATTCTTTTTTATTTCATTATTATTTGTCAAATGCAAATTACCTCCTTATTCTCTCATCTACTGATACATACTGATAATATATTTCTAAAAATACACTAAAACTGTAAATTGGCTGTGAAGATAAACGACTACCTTTGTTACTTGCATGTATGTTATAAGGTGAATGGTAAAATTGTACACAGTAGCCTTGCTCTATCAACATGCTTTTACATCAGAAGACATTTTATCCACTCAGACATTCACAAGCCAGAAGCACAAATCATCATCAAATATCACCTCTTAGTCCCTGGGTGAGCTCCAACTGGACTATGGCCACACCACTACATTACTAGAGAAAACGGTTGCATTCACTTTTGCAAAATGACTCTGCATGAAACTGTGACCATGTTGTGTTTTTGTATCTTTTATGTATAATTTGTACTTGCTTTGTAAATGAATAAACTAACCACCAATTCTGCAGGGAAGCCCTCACCGTGGAGAGCCCAGCAAGCGGATCACTCATTACCTGGCCCACTCCACACAGAGGGTATTTGGACCAGACCAGTTCCATGTGATGCCACTTTCCTCCTTCTTTCAAAAGAAAAAAAAAGATCTTTTGGTCTTTCAAACTTGTATCGGATGATTAGACTTGGGCTGCATCCCAGAACAGAGCTAGAGCCCAGCAGGGATTCAGCAGGGAGCATCACAGCCAATGCATAATTTCTCAAGATGGGAGGGACGCACACTGAGCCATGAGTCCCAATCCAGAGACATGTGAGGGGCTTATTGAACAGCTCAATAAGACGCCACTGTGAAAGTAAGGACACGAGGAGTGCACTTTCTATACACCGCCTTTGAGTTAGTTAAGTTAGTAGTGCTTCTTGTGGCATCAAAAAACAACATATAGAAGCTTCACTTTCCTTATGTTTTTCCCATATAATCCCTTCTAAATACATGTTTTATTTGGGTCTCATGACCCATAACCTGAGATGATATGAGTAATCATAACAAGTTATTTATGACAAATGCAATAACTGCATTCATAATTCTTTTATGAATTAATCATCTTTTATAATCAATTAAAATTAAAATTATGCTTAATTGCTGGTATTCACTGATGAAATAAAATTAATAAAATTTATTGAAATACAACATCTTGTCATAGTCTAGTGATAAAATTAACAGGTTCAACAGTGTGTTTGCCATATGGATATCTGTTATGAAAATATAAACTGGCCCCATTTGAAAGTATGACATCTTACATCTTCTATAACCTCAAAAACAAAACAAAAACAATAGCCATCAGGTTGCTATCTTTTGATATAGGATTTTACTGGAACCGCAAGCTTTTAAATGTTGTCATCGTGTGTTTTTTAGAGTGTAACCTTATTGGGGTTGAAAAAGGACAAGTAAAAAGGCAGTGATTCTTTGACTTAAAGTTACATGATAATTATTATTTTAAGGCCTCAGTGAGTTTCATTTTGTATTCCTCTTCTGGTATCTTATCTAAATCCTGTAATGGAAAGCAATTTTCTAAATCTGCGGAGAGAGAGAATATGTGCATGCAGCTTTTTTGGAACAACGGCAGAACGTTATGAAGATATTTATGTGCCTCTCGATGTGCCAAATGAGGAGATTGCAGTCTCTTCATCCAGTTCTAATCAACAGTGAACATGTGGGAAACTAATGGTGTTTTTCTGTTTGCAAAATGGTGCCCGCTTCACCTCAGAGTGGGACAGTACACAGGATTGAGGAGATTATAAAGCCAACCGCATGGGGCTGCGGGTCAAATGTATAAAATGTGCATCTTTCATTCTGAATGGCTCATGAATATTTAACAGGCAAGGTCACTCCGGAAAATAGAAAAAATGAGAAAATGGAAATTAATAAATTGTGTTTTTAAATGGAAACCTGGGCAAAGCATTTAGTCTCAGTATAAATTACTCTGAGCATAATCTGCCTGAGTCCCCAGAGAGACGGTTTAATATGTTGCCTTTTTCATATTCAGTCTTGTGCTTTTTGCATTGCTGATTTTTGAAGGTGGTTCTAGTTGGATTTAGTTGTCCGCTATGTATTTCTGAAACTATAAAGGCACCCTCTATTCTGCCATGCTCATAATTTTAATTTCTAGTCAAGGAACATGAAACAAGAATTAAAAAACAGACTTCCTTCCGCTGAGGTTGGATGTGTGCCAGCTTACTTTCAGACAATTTCTTTTCCTCAGCGACATGCTTTATCCAAACATTTTAATAGGGAATGATTGCACAGACCCTTTTTGCCAAGGGTCTTAGTGAGAGTAGTGGTGTTACCATGTCACCCCTCTCACTGAGGTAAACGGCAGCCAGTCATTCTCCATTGGGATCATTTTGCATGCGCTTTGGTGAGGGAGCTGCTAGCCCCCCAAATGTATTCTATCACCACCACCCCGAGGGTCCACGAGCCTCATTTAGACATATGGGGAGGGAGGGGCACAGAGGAGCAGGGCTTACATAGGAACAGGGAATAGAGCAGCTAAAAGGTTTGCAGAGAAATGTGTCAAGGTGGATGACACATAGCAGCACAAACATATCACAGGAAAGTGCAGACACGGCTACCAAAAGGAAATAGAAGCACCTTTGTAAAGAAAGAGGGAAAATAAAGCCAGTGGAAGAACATCTGAATACACAGGGCATAATGAGAGCTCTGCCCCAGCCCCAAACACTTGTACACGAGGCTTCACAAATCAGCCCAATCCCAGTATTAGCAGCACAATCACCAGTCTCTACAGGAGAACGTAATCTACATGTTCATGTTCGGGCCCATGGAGGACCCCTGTAGTGCCCCGAGTCAGGGATACTCCGCTGCCTGAATCCTGACTGCTTCTGATCGGCAGTTGGGATTCAGGCAGCAATAGTCTACAGCTGGCTAGTATCCTTTTAGAAGATGGTTGATTTTATTTACTTTGTCCTCTCCAATTATCTGCATTGTGAAGCCAAGCAAACCCTTCCATAAATGCACTTATCAGAGCCCATAATGTGGATGAGATGGGCGGGTGATGACTTAGTATTCAGAGTGCATGCTCTCACCTGAGCCGTCCTCCCGCGCTCACACACAGTGGACATGCACAGAGCACATTTTCCCACTCGTGTGGATGTGTCTACAGGCTATTCACAATAATAGCTTTGGCTTCCAGCTCTAAGTGTGTTTTTTCTCTTCCAATGATACAATAGTGCCTGCTGAGCAGGCAACTAAGAATATCAAACAGCAAATGAAATTCCTGAGAGCTGTCTGCACCAACTCCGACTTGTAACATGAATTTTTCATCATTTGGTGTAGTAATATCACCTCATTAGAGTACTCAAGCAGCCATTCAGTAAACAGAGTCATTCTTTCTGCCAAAACCAAATCTGTGCCTGTGTCAAAACCACTGTGTTCATTCAGCCCCTGGCTCCAACATTAACCAGAAGAAAACTGTACTCATCTGTAACCAGTTCTCCACTGCAGGCCATGATATAATGAGAGGGAATGGACAATGAGGAGATAAACAGCACAAAAGCAGTTTTTGTCACAATTACATATTGCAGATAGATGCTAAATGTCTTCCTGTCTGTGTGAGTGCTTTTTCATACAGAATTCCTCTATCTAGCTCGACTTGGATCAAAGGTTTCTGACAGGAGTGAGGTGTGAGGGATTTGACAGAATCAGCAGCAAAATAGTGATATCAGTACAAATAGCAGGGCTGCTCTTTGAATGCCTAAGTCACTTTAATCTCATATATTCATTTCTTCAGCACATATTGAGCCTTTTGCTGACTCACAGCTCACAGATGTCTGGTCTTTCAGGCTCAATCTCCTGGTGCAAGCACAGGAATGTACAATTTTCACTTGCCTACTTTCTATTTGATCAGATCTTCACAGGTAGGTCCACAGTATCCACAGCCATGCTCAAACAAAATACATTCCTGATTAGTTTATCATTTATTTTTTCATATCACATATCACGCTGGTGATATTTACTGAAAGACTGTTGTTTTTCATTTTCTGTCATTGCTTTTTTTCTCACAGCAGGAAGTCATAATATGAATGCCAGTTACGCCATGGTAAAAGACACAAAAATAGGGGTTATAAAAGAAATATAGACAGCTTATTAAGGAAGAGACAAAATGTGTGTTTGAAATGAGTGAGTGATTTAATGAGTAGTTACATGACAGAGGCAGTTGGCAGGAAATAATTTATCCTGGAAAAAAGTAAAGAATTTGGTGGTCTTAAAGGGCAGTGAGTGACACAAGCCACACAGAGAGGAGCTCAAGAGCAATGGGTCTTCCATATCTTAACTAAAACAGAGCATGCATCTTGGGATGGAAAGTATACTTATAAATAATCATGCTACTGTAACTGAGAATTTCTTTTGGGTAATTATAGTTTTATGAGTAGATTTTAAACCTGTTTTTATTGATTCAGTCTAACCATGTAATTGTAGATTAGTTAGATTTCATAGGAGCACAGTACAAGTCTCAATAATCTGTTTTACAGCTGTCTCTGGTCTCTCTACACCTACAAACATGCATGACAACACTGCGTCGCATACTGATTGGCCAAAGCCCAAAGAATATGTGGACTGCAGTTTAAAACAACTTATCTCAACTTATCACACCTTAAAAATCACTAGTAACATGTATACTTTGTACTTGTAATTTTGGCAGCACTACCTGTAATTAATGACATTTTTGAACCATGTAACTGTAATTTTACTTAAGTATACATTTCCAGTATGTTCACTCTTTCCAACACTGGCTGCATCTGATCAAAATGTTGACTTCTATAGACTACATCATATTTGTGTTAATTCAAACGAAAGTGTGCTGCTGATGTGGTGACAGAGAGGTGGGGCTGTGTTGATCAAGAGAGATTTTCTGATGATGCTGTGGTGATGATGGGCGAGGATAATTAGCTGTGATAATAATTGTACATGAATGTATGTACAGATATTGGACTCTTCCTGCAGTGGTGATAAGGCCTCTATGGCTGAATTTAAAAATAGCAGACCAAGCAGAAAAACACATCAGCAGTGTAGGAGATCAGGGCCTTTATGGGAAAATTTACACTTAAGCTTACTTTACATGTTTTGGTCATCAGTAAATCAGTGTGTTTCTAGGGCAAACATTAAAGATTTGTCTAGTACAATCTGTTCCTTTAATGTGTATGCCTATATGTTTCAACAGGTCTTAATCCACATTACAAGGACTTAACAGATACATGGGGATTTAGGAAGATCAGCGTTTAAATGCAGAATCTGCTTCTCTCTATTTTTGTCATCACTTTGTAAATGTTGGGACACTAAGTGAAAAATGAATATTTTTGGCGTAATGTTGGGACACGTTTTATCCTAATCCCGTTGCAGCCATACTAAAACATATTGTCGTGCTCCATCTTTTGCACTCACAAGCCCCAGATCCAGTATGAGTGTCATGTGCACTTACAGCAGAGATGTTTCTCGCCCCACAACACCCAGCCCACACTTTGTTTGCTGTTGTAATCATCTTACTTAAAGGTTATGGTCTCGTAAAAGAGCCTGATGAGCTCAGTTACAAGATCTCATCATGATGAGGCATGACGTTGATAATAAAATGAAATAGAAACAGGACTGGGTGTCTGACAAACCTGTCACATCTTCTGCTTTTGTCGACACAGCTTTGATCATTTTACTGCTCCTCAGTCTCAACGTTTTTCATTCTGTTGACTCACTCAAGCATTTCTGATTAGATTTCAGCAAGCAAGACTTCTGTCTATTTTATACACTATGAAGCGATAGAAAATATAAATATAAGTGTTAATGTGCGGCACGGTGGCTGAGTGGCAACACTCATGCCTCACAGCAAGAAGCTTGCGGGTTTGATCCGCGGGTCGCCCGGGCCTTTCTGTGTGGAGTTTGCATGTTCTCCCCGTGTCTGGATGGGTTTCCGGTTTCCCCCATCAACTCAAAACATGCCAGCACCTCTATGAACTAACATCAAGGACACACAGAGGGGTTCATGGGGGGGTCAGGTGCTATGAGGACGCAACCCAGGCGGATAAAGTGGGAGAAAATGGATGGATGGAAGTGTCAATGTTGTCTTTCAACTGAATTTTAATAAAATTAACATTTTATGTGCTATTTCACTAAACTGAAAAACATTGAGGTCCTGTAAGAAGATCAAATTAGAAACCACCACAAAACTATTTTCAGAAGTGTAGAGCGCAGACACCATGGCTGCGTGCATGCTTCTTATTGCCTCTGCCCCTCTCCCTGCTCCAATATGATAAGATTTACTGGCATGTCCAAACGGGTAATCTTGTTTATTCACTGTAGATGTTTGGAACCCAACATCAACAGGAGAATTAAAGTCTCGGCATCTCTGTGGGAGGTCAAGCGGAATAAGGCAAATGTAGTTTCTGTATCTGGAGTTTGCATTGTGCTACTGTTCATTGGCCTGATAGAGTAATATTACACTAAAAGCCTGTCTATATTTACACACTGTATGCATTGTTTTTCTTGCTCTTTGAAAATACAGCTAAAACTGCAAATTCACTGACTTTATGAATATTTAAATTTTAATTGGTAATTTGGGAAAGCACTGCAGTTTTTGTGCAAATCTTACATTGCTGAAATAAGGAGGCGTGGCCAGTACACCCTTTGGTAGAGATCTTCAATTATAAGAGGCTTGTACTGCGCTTGCACCTCCCCCATCAATCCTTCAACTCCATTCAGATAAGCTTGGGCCGTTAGCACTTAGGCCTATAAAGAGATGGGAAGATTGATGTGCGTTATCTTGTGTGTTTTATTGCCACAAATCCTCTTTGCCGAGACATTTGACATACTGTATTATAATTTATGTGACACTGTGGACACCGTGACCTCCCCTGACCATAACCAGACTTACCACAGATGTGGGACAATAGTAAATGTAGCTAAATAAATAATGAATTTGCAAAATAAATTCTAGTAGTTAACATGATAACACAAGTATCTTAAAACTAAGTAAAACCAGAGACTACATTAATTATTACAGTCTGGTAATCATAGGCTTAGCTCATTTTCAATAATAGGTGGCTGGTGCTTATCAGAGCAACTATAAGTTACAGGCAGGAACCTCCTGGTATCTGAGGCATAGCCTTTGCATTCTTTACTAATCTATGTATTTATATGCATTTCAGTTTGGCCAGATTATTGATTCAAAGACTGCTAATGTATACTTGATACATCACGCCAATGCAACACTTGATCCATAACATGGTCTAAGCTAAGATGAGCTACTCCCCACTGAGCAGATGTTACCTCGGGATTGTGATCACCGCCAACAACACAAACAAAGGCGTGACACCACAACATATGATTCGCAGTGCAAACACAACGTGCTCCTGTCCTCTCCCAGGGGCCGGTACCCTCCCCATCAGATGAACGCTTGACTCCCCGAATCAATTCAGTAGAAGAAGAAACAGTGTGCATGAACCAGACATCTTGGGTGACAGCAAGCTTTTATTTGCTCACTTTCTCACTTTCCTTCCTAATAGATAAGACATCGAGATAGCCACAGGGGAATTGGTTGTGTGTGTGCAGTTTGCAGAGGTGATGGGTGGGGACTGGGCAGGTTGTATGTGATTGCATCAGCTGGGATGTTGAAAGTGGATTCCAGGATTTCACTTGCACATCTAAAGTGGAAGCTATTGAAATAAAACAGGTGGCAGTGTAGAGGGGAGGGGGCCTTTGTAATTAATGCTGCAGATGCTGCTTTCCCTAGCGCATCTGGCCACTGCTCTCGTTTTCAGAAATCTCCTCAAATTTGCTGTAAATCCCTGTGGTGATGTTCACAACACTCTGGTATATATCAATTTATTGTTTTACAACTTAATATTTCCAGTTATTAATGTTATGACTATATATTGAATTTGAAAAAAAAACAAATTATATAAAATAGCTTGGCATCAAACAAGGGGTTAATCAATAATTTTGTGTACGTGTATTGCAAAAGCAATGAATGGGAAAAAAAACTCTACATTTACTGACCAAATCCATCTTAAAATGAAACACCTGTATTGGAATAATGTAAAATGTGCTTTTATATTCTACTACAAGGTCTACAGGTTTATATATGTCAATCTACTCTCTTGAATCAGGTCTACCTTATACATTTCTTATTGAAATTCATTCTTCTCTTTGGTTCTTCATTTCCTCCTGATTTCCATCTTGTGCAGTATAGTTCAGCCTACCTATATAACAGAGGGCCTGTATTTGAGCAGTGGAAGTGAAGTGAGCCCAGTCTGCTCTGATTACAGTGTACTCAGGATTAGAGGAATATGCTCCAACATATTCAGGCTGGTATTATGCTGATATCCCCTTAACACAGCTACACGAACAGCACACCCCCTTTCTAATGCAAACGGTGAGAGCAGCAGGTGTAGTCGGACTTCAAACCAAGGCCAAATGGGAAAACGTCAGGTTCAGATCAGAGATACAGGAAGTTGTTTTGGATTAAGGCTACAGTTTAAATAAAACATAGAGCAATTTAGTGGGACAGAGAAATAACAAAATGATATAGCATCTGCAGTGTGATTCACCCCATTCAGCTGCACTGTCATTTTCCAAAATAGCAACATGCATCACTTTGAGGGAAAAGCCTGAAATATTTTGATTTCCATTCATTCATTCATTCATTCACATATCAAGGGCACATTAAAATAAGGGCACAGAATTCAACAATCGTCAGAATTTCCTCCTCTTATCTCCCTCTGCTTGCCTAGTGCTGTGCCAACTGAGTGGTGGGGGGTGGGGGGTGGGGGGTGGGGGAGCATATTTGCATAAAATAGCAAGTGAGCAAAATCTAAAACAGTTGGTGAGGAACTCTAAATAATCAGGGAGCTTTTGGAGATGAATGCATTAGCATAACTTAGTCCCAGCAAAGTAATCACTGTGAGTGAGGAGATCCCCTCCAGGTTCATCTGGGCACATGCACTGACCCCAGAGACGGACAGCAGTAGGGACACGTGATACGCATCTCCAAGACCCCCACCGCTTTGGAGCTAAGAGCCTCTGGCAATGATACCATCATATGCACAAATGAACAAACTGTCAGCAAGCATGGGGCGGCCTGTCTTTATCTGGTGTCTCACTGAAGCAGAAGCACACAATCAGAAAAGATGAGGAGTTAACAAATGAAGCCAGCAACCATGTCAGCATGGAGTCTGGAGTATGAAGAGGCTGCAGGAGAGACCCTAATCTGGATATTATATGGTATTAGATGGGTAAGACAGAGGCACAATGCATTACATTTAGGTTATAGTACTCCAATAATGTATGGCCCACAATTTCCCAAACCACTGACTAACAACAAAATGTAAATGATTATTGATTCTACTGCACATTTAAAAAGTGACCTTTTGTTTCCCTTTTAGCCTGTAAACATGGGAAATGACTATTGATGCTTTGATTTCTGTTTGACTTTGCAAAGTCCATTTAAGAATAGATTCAAATAGTGTATCACTCACTAAACACTGTCCTTGTGTTATCAATGTGGCTTTATTCATTGCTTCCTGATGCTGCATTTCAATGTCCCCAGTGGACTGTAAGAAGGAATTGTATGATATACAGGGAAATCACTAGCTGGACAGAGGTTAGATTGTCTTTTTTTTCTCTCTCTGAGCTAACATGAAAAACAGCAACAAAGAGTATTCCCATTGAGGTCACTTGTATATGGCATTGAAAGAAGAAAAGGCTAAAACAGGAGGTTTTTCCTTCAGAACGCCAGACTTGTGAATATAAAGCTCATTCAGGGCTGACAGAGGCGCTTGTGTTCCCCTGTCAGAGAAGTCTGGCTGAGGCTCCCTAAGTGGCACACATGAATGTATCTCATAAAATGCTGTCACTCCTTTTAGTTGTATGTAACATGCAGACGACTTGAATTGTGATGGATTCCATCTTTATCTGGCTCGTCTCGTGGGCCATATGCTAACAAGGCCGTCTGAAAAAAGGCTTGCTGTAAAATGTGGCGGTATGTTGCATGGCTTATCTTCTAAACCCACATCACAACTGCCATTTCCTTCTTACCAGTATTGTATTTGCTGATACGGCTGCCTGTTGTCTCCTTTAATCACAAACTGTTTGAACAGCTTTGGATAAAAGAGGAAAGTGATTTCGACTTGCTGTGGCTTTTCAGGCATCACAGACATCTCAGCGTTTGGGACCGTCCGTGTTTGACTGGCTGGGAGAGGTTTAATCCAAAGCTAACATGTACTGCATTCACATTTCCGAACCACACAAGATGGCTACAGTCTTCTACAGAAGATACTGAAGACATGCAAAGTTAATAGGTCTTATACATGTGGATATGTGATGCAACGGTTTCACAATGATACAAGATCAATATCTGTTTGGTGGTATTAGCAGCATTCAAAACATTGAAAACACCCATCTTGGCCAGCAACATGCTCTTAAAACAGCCAAATACATTTGGAACAGTTTATATGAGCAGATATTTATCGCATTAGGGGACCTAAATCTGTACACACTCAATTTATGAGGACCTGCCTCCCCTGACTTGAATTCAGTACTGTGGATGAACAACATGATATAAAGTTCAGATAAGGGTTAATACTGGTTAAGTTTGAGTTTAGGTTAAGATCAAGCAACTTGCAACTATAATTTACATGACAGTGATCCTAACCAATGGACCAAAGTAATTCCCTCAAAAAGTTTGGAAACCAAACCTCCATGTGTGAACTCATATTGCAACTGTAGCTGATTTGGTGTGTAATGCTTATTAAATAAAACTGTCAACATGCATTCTAGTTTACACTAAAAGCTGACATATACTCAAATATATACTCTTGCTTTGTTTTGATGAAATTGCAATCAATTAAATTGATTTTGAAAAAAGACAAAGTGACTAATAAAACAAAGCTAGTTTTGAATGTCTGCTGGTCATGTGTGCTGAAATAGGCAGTGTGCGTTTCTACAAACAATGGATAATCTTAACCACATTTGTCCTTTTGGCTTAAAATCAATAAACACTATGTGGCAAACGTGCTTTGGCCATTGTGTTTTGTTTAAATGGCACTTTGTAGTTGTCACATTTGGTGGTTAAAGCCTCTTTTGTGATTGTTGGCAGGATCTACTCACAGGATGTGAAGATGAAATGAAGATGAATGGAAACAAGGACCAATTGTGGTGGTTTCAGATAAATGACAAACAACCAGTTTTACATGATTTCAGACACAATTATATTAAAACCTCATATTAAAATATGTAACTTTTCACACACACTGATCATATTGTAGAAGAGCACAGAAGCAACACGTTATTACGGCTCTATGTGCTCAACATCTCTCTCGTCTCTGTTTCTTGTGCCTGAGTAAATGTCAGAGCAAGCTGCTGTGCTTCCCAGACCACGCCATGGGAGACAGACCAACCTCATCGCCGTGGCAACCCTCCTTCCAGCTCAAAGAAAAGGGATCGGACGCAGAAGAAAGGAACTTTTATGCCTCAGAGCCCCCCACTAGCTTCCTCATCCCTGAGGTCCTTGTGTATTATAGGCCAGGCCTGAACCATGTGTCCCGGCTCCCTGCCTCACTCACACTAAAGCTCTGAAATGACCCAAAGATGAAGAGGCATTTCAAACACAGGCTCAGAGAAAGAACTAGGTCAAGTTTCCTTGAGGTCAATAGGACAACATGTTTGATTAATTCTTGAATAGGAAAAGGGAAAAAATAACACTGGCAAACTCATTTCCCGGTAGAGGTAAAGAAAACTTCCAATCAAATCCTTAATTTCTAATGCAGTTTAAACACAACACAGTTGGCCAGAGTGCATTCATAACAATAATGATGAATAAATAAAATAGATACAGACAACACATAAAGACACACTGTACACTAAGTTGACATATTAATCACAGCGCTAAAGAGAACAGGTGAGTTTTAAGAGCTGAATTACAAGCAAGGGAGGAAAATGGCACTATTAGATTTCATAGAATGGCTTGGAGCCATTATATTTGGTTTCAATTTATACCAGCAGGAGGCTGCCTGATACCTTTCTTCTTTAGTAATGGCTTTCTTCCCTCAGCTAACTTGTCAGCTCTAACAAGAAATGTACTTTTTTCAGCAGTCATGACGAGAGGTTGTGAAGAGCCCTGGCCAAAGACTGTCATTCAAGCACACAGTAACGACTACTTTGTGACAGAACTATTGGCTGTGGTGCTAAGTCGAGTCTCAGAAATGACAGCATTTAACTATTACCTGCCCAAGGGGACAGGCTGGAGTCGACAGCACATGCAGAGAGGCGGACGGACACAAGTGTGCTGCTGCTGCTTTGGACTTAGAAACCATCTGGCGAAGTAAGGCTTCAAATTTAACACTGGCTTAAGTCCAGCCTGTGCCTCTGGTGTTGCAGCCTGACCAGTTAGTTTACCCATACCACTTTTGTAAAGGACTTTTTATTCTTTTTAAAGTAAAGGATTTTTTTTTACTATTAGTTACTATTGCTCATTGAGGCATGTCACTTTATTTCTCTCATTCAAGTCACTCTAGCCACCACAGATTGCAGTTGTAGACCTTCACCTTTGCCCTGCTCAAATCTCTACACCCACACTCTGTCACAGTTAGTTTATATAAATCTTTAAATGGATACAGAGTTCACATGGCTGTACACATACTGTTTGTTTGAGTTATAACAGACTGAAGACGTTTACAGTATTCTCAGCATATAATTCCCAAAGGCTATAGTTGTGTCACAGGATTTCCATGTGTTTATGATGATGGCGAGTTAGCATGTACATGCATTTATATATTTTTGAAGTCATCCATGTGTGTCCGTGTGCCTGCATAATGGTGTTTTCTGCTCAGCTTACTGTACCAGTGCACGCCTGTGTTCAGGTGGCACATGACCCTGGCTCCGCTGGGAGGGCTATGTCTTTCATGTCCCCTGCATCGTTCTCCCTCAAATCTGGGTCAAAGGATAAGAGAATAACCCCTATCTGCTCTGGCATAACCACACACAAACACACACTGACGACATAAAACGCACCCTGAAAAATGACTAGCTGGAGATGTGAGCAGTTGTAAAAAGGTGCCATTGTATAGAGGACACAGTGGCAGACAACTTTTAAAAATTCACCTTATGTTGCATCAGACACAATGTCCTAAATGTAGACCTTGCCATCACCGTCTGCCTTAGCAACAGTACGTATTCACAATAACATCCAGAAGTCATGTCTTGTCTCGTGTCTTTGTCTGTCTCTGTCTCTTTGTTTTGTACATCTCACGGTTGACCTTGCGCACACCAGATGAGAATTTGCAAGTCGGCAAGCGAGTTGATTAGAAATGCATTGTGGCTCTATGTCTCCTGGTATCTAGAAGTCTCTCAATTTTGTCTCCTTGAGTAAGCCTTCGCAACAGTGAGGAAGGCCGTGAACCAGACTTAACTTCCTAAGCTTGAAGAAATATTATGCTTGGAAATGTACTTTGATCAGGCATAAGATTAAAAGTACTAGCTAGCTATTATTGGTGCTTATAAACCTCCTATGGCATAGCTCCTAATCTGGACCAACAACCTCTACAACCACCACCAATCAAATTCACACATAGACTTGGTGAGTTAAATGTCTGAGGTCAGAGCTGAGGTAGAGATAGTTGAGCTGACACTGTTGCTTGTGTTGTTCTTTATTACTACACCTTTCTATAGTCATTATATTACGCTTGATCATGTGTTTGAGGCATTTTTGGTAAAAGTCAAACTGAGCATCTTTTCATTTGCTCTTAGGAGAGGTCGTTTCTAAAGCCATGAATAGTTGTAGTGCTGGGACACTGTGGCCCCATTGGAATCTGCTCTGGGAGTCTGTGACTGGGAGTGGGCAGTGTGCATAAAAGAGCTGCAGCCAGACCCAGATAAAGGCTGCAGACCTCCTCCCACAGTCGGAGAGGACCACTCACAGGGCCTTCTATCAGCCTGTGAAAATGCTCATAGACATCCCCAATATGCCCAGAACTCCATGCTGGGCCAGTGAGGCACATGTCAGGGTGATTGAGAATGCGCCATGGCACACTTTTGTCTGCATTGATGTATTCCCTTCCCCAAATACTCAGTTGACTTCTGCGCCTTGTGTCCATCTTCTCCCCTCAGCACAGCCCATTGTTGTTTAACTACATTGTGTTAATAGTGTGAATAGATAGCATATGTGTCATTGTGTGAGCCAGTATTAATGTCAATAAGAACAACCCGAATTCTCGTTTACTGTAGAACACTGATACATTGTGAAGCACTGCCTCCCACATGAGACATTAATTTGGCATTTATTACCTTCAAAAGCTGTGAAAGAGACATTTTGCTCATTCAATTTCTTTTTTGTTTTCTTTCAAGGAACTTTCTGCTCACTTGCTAACAAATATGTATATTTTCTCTTGAAGAAAAACAAGACGTTACTCAAAACTAATATTGTTTGCTATTAGGGATGGGCATGATTGGTCGATTAAATGATAATTGATCATTAAGAATTTTGTCAATCACATTCATTTTAATCGACAAACCGAATGTAGGTTGCTGTGCGTAACGTAGCGCAAATGAGCCATGCAGTTTTAAGTTTCGTTTCTGTAA
Source organism: Odontamblyopus rebecca (assembly GCA_030686955.1). Classification (NCBI taxonomy): domain Eukaryota; kingdom Metazoa; phylum Chordata; class Actinopteri; order Gobiiformes; family Gobiidae; genus Odontamblyopus; species Odontamblyopus rebecca. Next base: position 27,030,457 of record CM060657.1, read on the forward strand.
GACGTAAACATTGTGCACAAAGCTGCATTAAACACATTCTAATCTCACACGGGTTGATGTGGCTCTATAGTGATTACGGTTTATATGTTGTTTAGTTTATTTATGTAGATTAGTAATAGTAATAATAGTGATTATAATATTAATATAAAATGTTAATGATTAATCAAAAAAACAATTGTTAATTTAAAAAAAGGGAAAAAAAGAAAATTTTATTGAATGCCCATCCCTATTTGCCATGTATATTTTGTGATTTAATAGAAAATAATGCTTGAATAGGGATGGAAAGCTTGATCAGCTAATCAATAATTGAGTTTATTCAGGTTCCAATAAGTAAGACCTCAATAATAATTGAGAATTTTCACCCTAAATGTAAATGTTTGTTTATCTGGTCGTCTATGTCACATTTTAGTCTTTCAGAAAATATAATTTCTTAAAGCTGGTCATTTATTAGACAATGTGAAGCTCTGTACTGTACTTGTACAATATTGGCCCAGGACGTTTGTGTGTGAATTCAGGTGCTGTTCTTCCTCTTGTTTCCAAAAGTAGCCATGAGAAGTGAAAGCATTAGACACAAAGGCATTGTGGGAAATTACCTTGTCAACAGACGGCACATTGAGACTTTGTTAGCTCAAACGGCCAACCAGCTTGATCTAAGAAGGCAACTATGCATTAAAAAAAGTAAACAAAATCACAGGGATGCAAGCCAACTTTCTGGAGTAACAGAAACAGAAAATCATGAGGTTCTACAATTTCACAATGATTTTGTGAATGAGTACAGAATATGGAGGTAAGAAAAAAGATAATAATTGTGAAGTAAGTTTCAATTAAATGTATACTGCAAAATGATAAAATTAAATGCAAAGTGCTCTTCTCTTTTTCAGGCAGAAAGTTTGATTTCATGAAGCTGGTAACAGTTTGGTCATGGTGTTAATGTAAAATTTTTCTTCTCACAATAATTTTACCACTAACGTTTGACATGGTGAAATCCTTAGAAGAGATTTAGAGAACAGTGCATAATGACTTAATACTAATGCTATCTTCAAACAGCTAAATTATGGACTACACATTTTAGACTGCTTCATGCTGCAACATACTCTACCTCTCTAGTACTCTCTATTTGTATGCAAGAAAGTTTTGAATGTACTGTTGGCTAGGTTGCTTTGGGAATTGCTACATGCTCTTATTGTGTTATTCATTGTTAATTGTGTGTGCATATACCAGCCCTACAATGGAATATGCTCATGGGCGTACTTTATATGCAAATGTGACAGTCTGTATTCAGTGCACCTGTAGAATACGTCCATATTGGCACATTCCATATAATGTACGTGCATGTGGTGATTGTATTCATGCAAATGTCTGAGACTGGGTGTGCGACTCTCTCCTGGAGCAAGGAGGCAGTGAAGATTTTGAGCTGTGTAGACGGAGTGAGGAGAGTGCCAGTAAACAAGCTTGCGGTAGCTACAGTTAAGTGTCAGTCTTCCTCCTGCTCTTCCTCTGCCTTCCTACTTTGGGTTTTATTTGTGCGCTTAAACACATGTGACCCTGCTTCCATCAAACAGGAGAAGTCATTCATCAAACTTCCGGGCTTTCACTCCGTTCATCTTTTTCTGTGTCTAAATTGATAATTGAACTGACAATCACAATGTAATCAATTAAGGCATTCATCCCTCACTCTGAATCAAGCACTTAATTGGTTTGTGCCATGGAGAGGCTAAAGAGCACACTGGGGCAGGAGAGACTCTTGGATTACTACAGATGGGCTTGTAGACTTATTTGCATTGTGTGTGACTTTATGCCCTGATTGCCTTTCTGTTGGTGAAATTGCCTGGGTGCGAGCCTCCACATGCGCAGGGATGGTGTTGGTGATGCATGCTGGCTCTTTCTGTGAGGAGGAGGACCTCAGATATAGAGCACGCACAGCAGGTTATCGCTCCACACTGATCACAATCGTTCAGATGGATGCATGCAGGTTTCTCTTCCATTAAATACACTTTGTTACTTTTTACCCAATGTCCGGAAAAATTCTTGGCCACCTGCAGTCAGCACAGCTTTGTCTGAGCACACAGAGAGCTCAGCATTTCAAGTCCAAACAACCCAGCAGTATTGATCCAGCCTACACCTTATTCCATTTTGTCCTCCAAAACATGCCTTTTCATTCGGTTGACTTCTATTCAAAGCTATCCAGTAAGACCTGTGTCAATGGGGAAGCTTGACTTCATTCCATCGGTCTTGAAGCCCCCCTGGGGGGTGAAGCAAGGGCTGCTAGACCATAACAGGCAGGGGGCTAATAGGCCGTATAGCGATGGATAAAAGAAAAAGGGGGGTTGTTGCAAAAAACTTTAAAAAAGCAGGACACAGCCATCTGCTTTTGTGGTGATGAGCATCAAAGCCTGAAGGAGCCCTGTTGGGTCCTGCTTTCAGATGGCCGTCCTACATATGGACTTCATATTTCACCAAGGCAGACAGTCAGGAAGCCTATTGGGCCACAGCCGACACTTTTACGCTACCTCACTGCATGGTTTCTGGCTTTGAGAAGAGCAGCAAGATTACTTTTATTTCTCCTGAGAAACGTGGCTAATAAATGACCAGGCTTGACCCAGAGGATTTGGGTCTGCGCCCCCATCTCACTAAATGAAGGCACAGTGCACCAGGGGCTCTGTGGGTATGTTACTGTAGGAAAAAGTGCTATAGAAATGGGTCAGTGCATGGCTGCAACGACATGCTCCCAGGGTGATTAATTATTGAGGTGACTAATACTACATTTGGCTGGCAGCAACAGGGCTGGAGCCGCATTGGTGGCACCAGAGCAGTAATCAGAGCCTGGGTTTCTCATTTCTATGTGCCCCCAACACTTTCCCAACACCCCCTTTATTTTACACACTTTTTTATTAAGCCTGTCTAGTTTCCTTTGTACGTAGTTCTTGACAAACACAGCCCTCATTATCTAATTATGCCTTACACTCATATTTGGTTCCCTTCCATTGGCTTTTTCAGCCCCTTTTCTTGGGGAGAGCCTCTAAAGCACACAGCAGTGTTCTTCTACATGAAGAAATGTGAAGGTCGGCACATATAATAATAATCAGTGCTGATGGAAACCAGCCACTCTTGTCTAATTCTCTTTCCTCTTTTTCAGATTCTTTCTGCCTCAAGGTAGCATATGGCATTCTTGCAGACTGCTGGACTCATTGGCCTCCCACACAACCCAGTGCATCCATCTCTCCCTTACTCACAACTCCTTTATGGGCTCTCCAACAGTTATTTTCTCCCATAGCCCTTTCCCCAGACACTGTGCACGGCCCCATCCCTCCACATTCTATTTCACACAGCAGCCACACTTGAGTGGCGTCAGTGCAGAGATGGCTCAGGTCTGGCAGTTGGTTAGAGGAGGGCGCTCCAGTCGGGAAGGCAGAGTCATTAGTTAAATATTAGCCAGACTGTGCACTATTCCCCAGTATCCAGGGGAGGAAAGCCATCCTCTTTCAAAACAATAGGCCATCAGGGAAGGCTGCGTGGCCTCTGATATATGTGCACAAACATACAAACTCTACAGATGGTGCATACTTTGTGTCTTGCACATAAGATGCAAAACATAGCGCTGGAGAGATGTGTTAACCCTAACAAAGGTTCAAGCAGAAGATGTAACATCGATGAAGGTGAGATCACAAGAAAGAGAGAAAAACAGTGAAAGAAAACAAAGGAAAAGTACAAACTAAACCACCCTGCACAGCAGATGCAATGCTGAGGTGAGAACACAGGAACAGATGGTTAGGGTGAAAAAGTGTATGGAGACTATGCAAATAATACATTAAACATTGTTAGATAATGGTTGCACAGAATGTAGTCAAAAGCAGTAAGCATCCTCCTTCACAATAAAGCTGCACAAGCACACACAATTACACCTTTATAAGAATAACAATTTGACTACAACTTCTAAGAATAAACTTTGGTCTCTTAGAGTTGCCTGTGGACAGTGATACATTCTGTGGATTTTTTAATGAGACCAGAGTCAGTATAGTATTAGTCAGAGTTTAACTCTTGTTTTTTCTACCTTGTTTTTGGTGTAAGCCATGTTGGCTTGTGGGAACCACAGGGAGCACAGATGCAGGGCTGAGGCGTCCTGCTGCTTGTGCAGAGTCCACACTGAGAGACAGAGATCATGGGTCTGGCCTGAACACCCCGCTCACACCCACGCTCTCTCTTTTCATTATAAACACTTTATTTATTATGTGCTTTAGCCAAACCTCCTCTTTATTGTGTTTACTGTAGGTTTTATTTAAAAGTATTATATGAATATCACTTTAACTTTAAGAGCAAAATGTTTTTGCAGCATCATTCCAGTTCTTATCTTTGACACTCAATACTTTGAGTGTTTTGACTTTTTTTGACTTACATTCATCCTATTGACAAATGTCTTCACTAATAAATAATCTACTTATTTAAAGCTTCAAAAATACATGTCTGTCAATTGTCTTCAATAGCAGTGAATGTCTGTACACACCAAAAACCTACTAAATGAAAGAAAAGCAAAAACTACAATATACTTTGGCTATCAAAAGTAATCCTAAATGAAACCTCATTTAGCTACATCCAAATTGCCCCATTAAGTATGCATTAAACAATTACACATTGAAAAACTGATGCCTTGATGTAGTTAAAATAAATGTAAAAGTATCCCAGGCCAAAAGGACGCTAATATTTCAGGAAAGGTCTGTAAGGAACATTTCTTTTTAATGTGTCTCTGTATTCATTTTATTTTGAAAAAATACTTAACCATTATGATCCAAGAAGGAAATCAGAACAAATGAAACTCTACCTGCTTGTCTAAAAGTGCAAAAGAGAATGTTCACATACAACTACTTATGGCTCTGGAAGAAGTTTCTTAAATGATATCTACCAAATGTGACAGGGCAAGCTAAAGCACATTAAAGCTATTCATGAACTGCTGCCTCTCTGTAATATTGTGTTTCAGGTGAGTAAATGTGAATGGAGTAGTAATTGGAAACAGCTTTTTTGCAACTTTTCAATCCAAAATCCATGTGGTCTGTCTGTGTGAAACCAAAACTGTGCAGTCACCCTCCATTTCTCTGGATGTGAAATAGAATGAGAGGAAACGGTAAACTCCTGTTGCCACACCCATATGTTCGCAGCCTTTGCTCTTTAGTGTCTGACTTAAATTCCCTGTAGAGTCAACCGCCCAGGCAGGTGCTAGCAATTACTCTCATTCAGTAATGTACTCTGCACTCCCTCTCTTTGCTCTCCGGAGTCCTCGTCTGGGTCCACTGGGCAGGCAACAGTGCAATTAGTTCAATTTGGTAGCGTTGATTCATCCAATAGCTGTCCCCAATGCACTTTCACACTACAATAAAACACAGCGCACTGAAATAGCCCCGTAGTTCTCCATACAGTACAGAATGGATCCACAGTGTCAACTAAAGAGCAATTTAACAATACAGTCGAGATTGGTTTTAAAACAGTACTACAATTACAGACAGCTTTCTTTGACGCATAACAGTAAAAAGATACAGAGAAATCTCAATTGTGAATTGTAATCTTAGTTGTGAAATGTGCTGACCCTCAGAATACTTACAGATGGGTTTCTAAAAAACTTAGTTGGTAGCAATTTTGATAACACAACACAACATTTTTTGGACAATAGAATGTAATAAAAAAAATACATAATAGTAGTTTCTTAAATGCTACTGCAGCTCTTTTACTAGTTCTGATACATTTCCCTTTTGCAACCCCTTTGTATGCAATTTTAACTTGTCCAAATATGCATCTAGTTTTTAAAATCTGAAGAAGAAAAGAAAAGAGACACATTTGAGAGTTAAAATATACTGTAGCTGTAAACACATGCTTGAATAATATTAGTCAAGAGCCAAATCATTGACTTGACTTAAAAGTAAAACTACTTGGCTGTTAGAGGTATGATACTGCTTTAAATTCACACTTTATTTATTGCTCCATGTAAAAAACTAAATTTTGTATCAGGATGTGCACCCATAGACTAGATGTATCCAAACCCAGCAGACTTGAGCCTCTAAGTCCACTGACACTAAACAGGGTACAGTCCTGGGCCCATATGGCACACATTCAGCACGCAACTCCACACTCCCATAACCTTTAATCAATTATCTGATGGACTGCATGAGAATGTCAGCTGGTAGCACTGAGGGGCCTCTTACGTTCATGTAGGCAGATCACAATAAATCTCAAATCCGGCTCATCAAATCCCCTGACACCCTTTTCGATCTATATATCAAAACACAACTCAGAGCAGGAATAAGGGAAATGCATACAGCAAAACTAAACCATATAAATAGTAAGCAGTAGCTAATCACCAATGGTGGCTATGGATTAAAGATGCATTAAAAAACTTGTTGCTTTGTCTGGAATTCTAAACTATTGCATTAATGTATCTATCTTGCATATATATATATTATATTATTTAAAAAAATACAATGGAAAACATACATTCTTCTTGTAAACCGTCAGCTATCCACACATTTGACCTGTAAATTGGCCATCTGCAATGGATATACTGTGGAACATTCCCAGCCAAGCACTAACAACTCCATAGAGACAAGGCCTTGCCAGCCATTAGAAAATTTCATAGTGCACCTTTAAATTGGTATATGATCTTATATAAGAGTATAGGAGCTACTTTTTAATGTGGATATGTTTGAGGTCCTCACACCTAGTCCAGTGGTGCTGCTCTGCTTGAATCTTTTTCATAACACTTTGATTTGAAGGGTAAAAAATCCTCAACTGCAGATATGACCTCATGTTCACTCCTGAGTTCATTTCCAGTCAAATATTTGAATTCAGGTCCACAGTGTTCACCACATCAACAGAATCTCTTTGGGAGTTCAGCTTGCATACAGTGTTACTTGGGCACAATAGACAGTCTCTATCGCTACTTGACTCCAGGAAAGTTTTTTTTATTACTGGTCTAAAGTACATGGTCAATTGCAACATGGCAAAACCTGACACCAAAAACTAGTCTATACAGCTACATACACAACACAGTATTTCATTTTTAATGAGCTTTTTATGCAGCACCTCACTTGCCTGGCAACACAACTTAAAGAACAGCCCGGGATCAAATTGCAGCCTATGCCAGTTTGTTCCACATAACCAGGCCAGCAATAAAGTCCAAAATCAATACAACTTTTCTATCTTCAGAGCGTCATGTTACCTCTCAGTGCATACTTGAATTTGATAGGTGACTTGTTTACTGTCAAGGCAAACAACTGGGCACTGTATGGCTGAGAACAATGGTGGTATGATGAATATTCAATACATTTTCCTTCTCTGTTTCCATTGTGGGTCGCCACAGAGCTACATCTTGCATGTAATAATTTGTAGTTTATTTTGTTCCCTCACATAATCACTTGATAAATATAAGTCAGAATGTATTTTATTATATTGACAGCACAGTGAATAAGCTTTTTTGATTGCATTTTAATTATTCCATTATTTAAACATGTTTGACTGAATTCATGTTTTAGAATTAGAGAGATTTTAAAAGGAAACTACTTAGATATTGCCTAGAAAGAAAGGAAGGAAGGAAAGAATGTATTTGTGCAAAGCATCAATTCATCTGAGTATGTCTTTAGATACTATCTGCATATTTTTCCAACCTTGCAGACCTTGAACATTCATATATTGTGAACATTTGCTTACAGCTATGTACATGGGCCTGCACCACCCACCAGGCCAGCCTCTCTCACCACTCACTTTAGGGATGCATAGACACGCTCAACCATGTTCTTTACCGTTTCCACTGTTTATGCAGCTTGCACACTCATTTAAATAACCTTGATTACTCCATCAGTGTGCAGGGTGTGAGTGTGTGCATGTGTGTGCATGTGTGTGGGAGAGCCAGGTTACAGAGGTAATGTATTGTTCCTTGGCACTTTTAATTTCTGCCCATTACCACAGTATATGCAGCCTGCCTTATTTGTTATTATATCACAAAGTCTGTGTTTATTTTAATAAGGCTTATAATGAATGGCACCATTAGAGCGCAGGATTCAGGAATGCAAAGGCGGAACAGCACTGATTGCCCATTCAGGTTTCCCAGGCTGTTTTCTTCAAGGAGGATGTCAGGGAGTAGTGGAGGGGTGATTCACTTATAATTAAAAAAGTCCAGTTGTCCCTGTGTGCACTGAGGTGCTAAGAGTCTCCCTCAGTAAAGGAACAGTTTCATTTTTGTGATTGTTTTTAGAGTATAACACAGCAAAGTAAAGCATCAGGAAGCATAATAGCTTAATAGCTGTTTTGTCAACTCTGACTGTCAAGATGTAATAAGGAAATAAGTTCATATTGTTATGTCATCTCTTGTCTTCCCAAAGGAAACGTTATTTACTTAAGCATTAAGGAGAGGCACAACTCTGCCCAGGGTAAGCACCCTCCTCTCCTTTGTCTTGGCTTTCTCACACTTGTGCAATTAAGCAGAATTTCTTTTCATGTTGATTGCCCCCTTCCCTCTCATAGCTTTTGTCTGTAGTTACTCAAATGAGAGCACTGTGACCTGGTGCATAGCCCATATTGTTCCTGCTGAGTTTATACCACTGCTATAGAACATAAACAAAGACTATTTAATTAGGTGCCTTGCACTTTATCAGTCCTTAACTCATACTTAACACACGTGCATAGTTATTCATGCACACACCAGGACAAACAGCCTCTCTCATATGCACAGCCTGGGCTATGGTTTTTATTTATTGAATAATGAGGCTCTGGCTTGGCTTGAACAAAGGACTGTTAAACTGCAATGAGCACAAGCTTGTGTTCTGGGCAAGAACTTGGTGTGTGGATCTTTTTGGGTATACTGACAAGTAGAAGGTGCTTGTTAAAAAAAAAGTCTTCTTGGCTAACAGTGCTTTGCTAAATGGCCTTTCTTGTCAGAATAACAAGACAGGCAAGAGAGAAGAATAAAACCCTTCAAAAATGGTGAAAATACCTTTGCATTTAAACATATGCAGCACATGTGCTAACATGCTTTGTCCAAACCGCGCACTTTTCACTATAGTCCAGCTCCTTTTCAGCCCAGTGGACTCTATAGAGCGTCACCATGGAGACCTCCTGAAGTGGCGTGGGAGTGGTGTGGGTCGGACAGGTCAGGCTCAGGGACTGTTTGGGCAAACAGAGCATGCTTCATTAGGCCTTTTGGCTCAGGGTTCATTAAAACTGCAGGAGAGGACATTCCTGGAGACTCTATTAACCAGACAGTGCAGTGACACACTGTCAGCTCAACAGCTTTCAAACATCTTGTGTTAAACCGCCTTCAACCCCCTCCCCCTCCCAGAGGCCGGCAGTACAATCCAGAACCAGGCTTAAACACACACGCACAAACACTTGGACTCACACAATAGGCTCCATCTGTTGGAGCGTTTAACTTTCCCTGGGGCTCCTCTGTGGCTTTGGGGAGAACCAGCGTCACCATGCCTTGCTCTGTGACACCACATCACAAAGATACCTTAAGCAGGCCAGGGAAGGGATGAGGTGAGAGGAAACTTTTGTAGAGACATGGCCAAAGAAATAAAAGTAAACAATGTAAGATGAAGTGCTGCAGAGAGTTTAAATTAAATGTTAGGATTAGATCAAGAACAAGAGGACCTACTTCACATGCTGTGGTGGAAGCACATTTTGAGGCAAAATCTCAACTGCGTACATGTCGGAAGACATAAATTATTCTAAAAGTATTTGTAAGCATAATAAGCATTTGTAGTAAATTTACGGTTGGTATTATTTATTTATTTATTTATAGTGATAATTATGAAAGTATATCATTAACATTTGGCAAAACAAAGCATAATCCTGGATCTGCATTTTATAGGACCCACACTTTTTTTTTCATTCACACATGTTGAACATACTAACTCTGCATATTTAGGCTGTGTTCTTCTCTCAAACAGAAAACACTTTGTTCCACCTTGTGATGTCATGTGGTAATATAGGAAGTTCTCCACTGTGTTTTTAAACTGCATGCACCTTCACTAGAATCATTTGGATAATTTCAGCTCTAGAATTGCCAATGCCTGAACAAAAGATAAAAGGTAGCTGCTAACTACCACAACATGACATCACACAATGGAGCAGAGGCTTTTGAGCTTTGGAAATGTAGACAGATTAATAAAGGATTACTCAAATGTGTGGATGAAGCAAAACACAACTCTGTGTATGTTTTTGAGGAGGTAACAACATTCTAACATGGCTTAAAGCTGACAAGAGGCAGTTTTGCATAATACAGGGCCTTAACCTAACAGTTCGCCATGCTGGCTAGCGTCCTGATTAGTGCTGCCGCGATTATTCAATGCTGTCGACGTAATCGAATGTGAAAATGAGTCGAATACAATTTTTTTGGTCGAATATTCGCCTTTATTTATTTTTGGTCCCAAACGGCTCGTCCAGAGACCTTTTGCTTGCCTGAGATCAGGTATTTCCCCTCCACACCACTAGTCGTACTACACTCGAGGCGGACACCGGTGCGGCAGGCAGCGGCTACACCCGAGGCAGACACCGGTGCCGCGGGCAGCGGCTGCGCCCGAGGCGGACACCGGCGCGGCGGGCAGCGGCTGCGCGTGAGGCGGACACCGGCGCGGCTAACAGCGGCTACACCCGAGGCGGACACCGGTGCGGCTAACAGCGGCTGCACTAGAGGCGGACACCGGTGCGGCGGGCAGCGGCTGCGCCCCAGGCGGACACCGGTGCTGCTGACAGCGGCAGCGGGTTTGACGCCGAGGTGGCTAACCTCGGCTTCACCAAAGGCTAACAGCAGTGGTAAATAATGGCACCGCCAAAGAAAACAAACTTGAGGAAGTATTTGCCGTGCGCACTCTGCTGGCTGGTCTCTCTCTTTCTCTCTTCCCCCTTTCCCCGATTTGACCATTTGAGAGCGGTATGAAAATGGCAGCGGCCGGTGGGTCAGAGTCGGATCCAAGAACAGTGGCGACTTCTTCTAGACCAAGACCTAAAGCCTCGAAAGTCTGGGAATACTTTCGGACAGATGGTGATAGAGTGGTTTGTACACTCTGTAAGACTTCTTTGGCTTATCACGGGAGCACGACCACGATGCATGAGGTATTGAGAATACCGTTGCAATATGCTGCTCGTGCATACTCGTTAAATTGTGTGTGCATATCGTTGTTCAACATTGTCGAATGAGCACACACAACAGACATAACAGCAATAACCTTTGCAACTCGCACGCACAGCACACACAAGGTAACCTCCCGGGAAAATCTAACACACACACTTGTGTGTGTTAGAACCGCTTTTTTTTTTTTTTTTAATTAGTCGTTTAGATTAGTCGACTAATCGAAAAATTAGTTGAGAGATTAATCGTTAGAAAATTAGTCGTTAGTGGCAGCACTAGTCCTGATGCATTTACAGAGTGAAATTGCAAACACGTAAATTACTTGTAGAAGAGATCCCTGCACGATTAGTTTGTTAATCCAAACCCAAAATTAACATTCTATTCAACAAGATGAAGCATATTGCGCTGTCATATAATATTTATGTGAACTTATACAACAGGAAAGCTGTGTGTTATGTGTCCCCGCAGATGGCTTCTCTCTACCTGCTCACTTGCTTTGGTAATGCGTCTGAAAATGTCACAGAAGAAGAGTGGTGGTGTCTAGGGGCCAGTAGTACAGCCAGACACAGCTCCAGCACATGGTCCACTGCACAGCAGGTCTAGGATGTGTTGGTAAGAGCAGGCGGAGACACACCACCTCAAAGACGGTAAGCAATTTGCAGAGCTTTCAAGAGCTTTTGTTTTTAATAAGCAATCTAATATAATTTAAGATTTTAGTCAGTTTAGTCTACACTACCATGTTATCATAGCCTCCTGAGACCCGAGCTTTTGTCTGGTGTCCATTTTTCATTTCTTCTTGCTATTTGGGATAAGTAGGACCTACTAAGTAAGTCTTCTGTATGACACCATTGGTTAAAAAATGTAAAAGCATTAAAATGTATAAATAAATTACAAAAAAAAAAAAAAACAGCAATTAGCTGTTTATTTCAAGCCCTAAACCTGCCAAATGTGACGCAGGTCGACCGTGAGCGGGTTGGGGTTCAGTGAGTGAGGTTAAAAACACACAAAAAGGCCTGAAAATGTGGTCCACAGTTTTAATTTTTCTGGTTTTCAATCGTTACAAAAAAAGTAGAGGTGCAAAAAGTGGAGACAGGCAGCAGTTTCCCTATAGCAGCAGAAACGTCCAGCAATTTATAACTGTAAACTCATCTAAATATTCCCAAGTTTCCCTAACAACATGTACAATCAATAATATAACACAGTCCCAATGTCTTGAACGAGGACATGACATTTCCTGATGCTCTCGTCTGCTGTGGGCAATAAAATGTGTCAAATTTTAATGCCAAATGAAGAGACATTAAGATACATGAAGAGACATTATTGTACATAAATACATTGGTTTTATTCATACATTTTGCATCTAAACTTTACCATGCAGTTTTTTTTACTTTCGGGAGCTGCTGTAGAGGTTTTTAGTTGATTACAGGTGAAAGTTTAAAATAATTGAAAATCATGGTGCTAAGAGGCAAAAATGTAATGTCCTCGTATGAGGCCACAGGGTCTCAGGAGGTTAAAATGCTGATCCAAAACTATTGTGATTCATATTTGGAGTACTGCTGCATAGACCCTTATAGCGGGCAGTATCTAACACACTTAAAAGGTGAACCATGTAACTTTTCTGGTGGTGGGGCATCAGGGCTTTTCTAAGTCAATGTTATTGTTATTGTATATTATTTGGCATTAAAGTAATCTATGTTACATCTTTTTAGTTACACGTGTAATTATTGCATGAGAAATCCTTGGAAATACTTTTATTCTCAGTATGATATGAGCGAGTTTGACTCTCCGCAGATCTGTAACTTGGATTGGTGGCTCTATGGAGAACAATAACTTTAATGCCATACCATGGAACATTCCCGGCAAAGCAATACACACCTCCTGGAGAACAAGCAGTTACATGGTACACCATTAAAGAGTCACAATAAATGCAATAAAGTAAAATTTGTCTTACCCCAGTGCGGATATTCTGTAAAAGAAATTCTTCTTCTAATTAGCATTTCACCAAGACTAGTGTGCTGTGGGTGCGTTATTGTTAGCATCACAGTGATGACAAAACTCTGGTGTCTGAAAGTTTTAAAAAGCATTTATGAACTTATCGCTTTGAATAATAAGGATGCTAGAAAAGCATTAGGACATTGAAGAAGTAAGTTTGGAGCACTGCAAACAATTTAAAATGAACTATTTTCCATTTTCATATTTTTAGGATAGTAAAAATCAGGTACAGTCCCTTTAAGTCAAATGAAAATGTAAGCCACAGCACTTGAGAATGAGTTTGCTATCTGAGTGCCTTTAGCTGTGTGCTGCAGAACCAGGTATAACTGGATTATCCCAGTGTTTCTGTTGGCAGGCCTTATCTCCAGCTCTATGGTCGGTCATTTCAAACTGGGCAGATTACAGTTAGCAAAGAAGAGCTTTAGCCTTGTTTGCAGCTCTGATATGTTAATTAAAGAGGATTTTCAGAAAATGGAACGGCAGGATGTAAACTCTACCTTGACAAAGCCTTAAACCCATCTGTTGGCAGAGCCATAGTCCGTTTGAGCCGTTTGTTGTGTGTTCGGCAAGGCTGCTTTTCAGTTTGGCTCAAAATGAGTACCTTCATATGTCTCATCAATATAAGATGTGGGGTCATTTTAGCATGTGATGATTATTTTGTGGTGTTTGACGTTAATTAAAGGGAACATTGGCATATTGTGGTTTTGTTTGACTGGTTTTTGTGCAACATATTAATTATTCCCTATAAAGCTGACATTGTGCTTTTTGGTTGTTAGCGTTAAAAATGAACTAGACCATTACAGGGAATGTTTATAGTAATTGACAGATACATGTGATGGCAAAGTTCAGAAGAAGAGTGCAAGCATTTTTTTTCTAATAAATCGTTGCATGTACTTTAAATGCTTTGGCTGTTTGTGAAATATGTTGTCTTACTATTAATTCAAAGTAATCTTGAATCTAAGAAAAAAGTGCAGTTCATGTTTGAAAACAGGAATACAATCTGTAAGCAAATGACCTTAATAGTCAAGCTTTGATGCACATTCCACCAAACCAGAGCAAAGCATCCTTTCAAATCACAAAACATAATTATCCAAAGAATCATTTGATCACTCCATCATCACACAAAGAGTCACATTTTCCAGAAAATATCAGGCCAACTATAGCCTGCAGTGCTATGTTGTGGCTCTCAACTCAACACAAAGCTCATATTTGACATTTAAAGCGCATATAGTCCCAGTCTGCAGGAAAATACCAAGGATGACAAGTTTAATTATACAAGCTTTAAATACCACTCATTAAATGTTACATTGAAAACTACATTTAAGTGATTTACACTTTTTAATATAAACAGTGGAAGTTGTTTCTTGGCAACGTTATGTGAAGCTAAGTGGTGCACTGAGGATGAGCTCTACATGGAAGACGAATGACAACTATGACTAGAAGACTGACTTGAGTATAAAATATTTTCTAGTCAGCCAAGATTTGCAATTATAAGTAATGCAAACTGCAAGATTAATCACAATTTAAACAGAACTGCAGTTTGAATAGTCGCAATACTGTACTTTTTATAACTTCTCCTGAAACCAACTAATTATCTCTTCCCTGATCCTAACCTTGTAGTTTAGAGCTCTGCAAACATCTTCTGAAATGCATGATAGCCTTGTATTAGTGTAGTGGTTTTTATTTTAGTGTTGCTCCTGGGTGTGTTTAAAATGTGCCCTGTGATCTAAATCTTGATTTAGTTCAAACTAAATATTTATTCACTAGCATTGCAATACATGTCAGAAAAAAAAGAAACACATTTGTCCATAATGCCCTAATATGCAGGAGACATACGGATTTCTCTATGTTGTCTTCAAGAAACGAACTGAATTCTTTGTGTCTCTGGCCATAAGGCATGAACTCTTTTGTTTTTTGCCACAGATTCGTCCAACATTGTTTCAATGTGAACCTTGTTTTTCTATAATCCCTCTGTTTTGTTAGTGACAAAGGGAGAAGTGTCTGTGCTCCGTGGCTCTGCCCTGCCTGTCAAAACCCATAACATCTCTCCACAGGATCAGGTTATTGCTCAAGCCCTGTGTATCTTTATATTGAATTGCTTGTGTCAGGACGCTCTGCAATGTGTGTGTGTGTTCCCCTAGCACATATGGTTGCATGCGCAGCTATGAATATGTGAATGGGACACACAACACTAGCCACAACAACTGTCTTTTCTGACCTTATATTTCAATATGGGCTTTGCATGTAGCCCCCTCCCCCTCACACCCCCTGCCTGACACTCCTCTATCACCACAGAGTAGTGATAGATGGGGCGGTGAAACAGACGTTAAAGTTTGTGGGCCATGTTGGTGCAGCTCGGCATGAATATCAGCCGTGCACGTTGGAGGCGCGGGGAATTGGATGCGGGCAGCAGAGAGGAGGGCCGTCAGCACTTTCCCCTCCCCGGCATTACACCTCCTCAGATGGAGTCTTATTAGGTGACCCTGCTCCTCTGTCTCGCTGACCTGATAATATTGTTTTAGCGATCCTGTCCAGCTTCTGACCTCCCCACTCCTCACAGGAATTTGTTAGATGAAGAGTTGAACTTCTTGCAATAGGTCGGTCCTGTTAAGACTTCTGCTGCTTTCCTGGTCTCTTTTTGATAATGTCAGCCATTTTAATGTCCAAGTAAAAGTCACTGTCATCATCATTCATTATCATGCCCTAATATCTTCATAATAAATAAAGAAATAAAGTCATGTAATAAAGGTTACTGGTTTATCAGGTAACAACTGGGTGCTAAGCAACTGGCTTCCTCTCTCCACACCTGACATTCACTGGGATCCAATTAAAAAATAAAACTGAATTGCATCGATGATACTCAAAAACAGCTTTCATTGCATTATTCATTTACACGATGGTGGTAAACAATAGTCAGCAGTCAACAGTTGCAACTACCTTGAGGCTTACTGACAGACGTGGCTACAAATGTGTGTGAATTCCCTCAACCACCACTTTTAGCATAAGTAATGTGGATGAAGTATCTTGCCAAAGTAAAGTATGCACTTGCTGGAGGTGGAATTGCACTGCCAACCTCAGCTAGTGTCACGTAAGGGGAAGGTGTAATGTCCATGTTTGCCAATCAATTAAAATGATCTGCCCATATTGAGTAGCTTCTTGATACAACCTCTTCAGTTACCTATGGCAATGGCACAAGGATTGCAAACATCAGAACAAACTTTTATTATTGTTTTTTAACGACACAAAGGCCTCCTCAGTATGTGTCTACTCTCTTGTTAGGCAGCTGAGTTAAATGAGGGAGATTTTGGAAATAATCCTGCCCAATCTGGACCTCACAGCTGTTTGCCCCTCACTACACCATCCATCTGCACGTTTGCATACACACAAGGCATTGAACTCTCTCTGCTCCTGCTTTGGGACACAGGGGACTGGGATTTCAAAAGGACCAGCAAAGAGCACATTCAAATACATAATACCGAGTTTAACATGGTTAAAGTAGGACACTCACTTGAAATTAGGCATTTTGAGACAAGTTACTACAATAATTAAAAGGGTTATGGATATATATATATATATATATATATATATATATATATATATATATATATATATATATATATATATATATATATATATATATATATATATATATATATATATATATATATATATATATATATCTCCATCCATCCGCTTAATCCAGCTGGGTCGCGGATTGGGCGGATTGCCCAATACTCATAGCACCTGACCCCCCCCATGAATCCCTCTGCAGGTGGTGAGCCCACAGGAGGGATATATATATTTTATATATGACAAATAGATCCCATGTAAAACAACTATTAGAGAACTGTAATTTGTTATAAGTGAAAACAACACTGATCTAGAAAAGAACACCATAGCTTCTTTCTGCACATTCTGGTGGTATAATGGAAATTATCTTTATTAACGAGTATATAACGATTATTTTCAGAGCTTTTTATCAGGATAAATAATACTACTACTTGAAATCCTTAAATGGATGATCCATACCACATACTAGATTGTATACTAGATAGTTCCTGTCCTCATCAGGTCAGTTTTCATGTGGAATCGTGATATTACATGCTTTCACTGCCTGTTAAATCTACTCACTGGTCAACGGGATGCCAGATTGGCCTGGGGGAGGATAAAAAACATGTTGACCTTGTCTTCAGATTTAGAACACATCACTGATATGGCAACAATACTGAGGCAGGCAACAGAAGCTCCAATCAGATCAGGTTTAGTCTGAGAGGTGTGGGCTAAAATATAAGCCTTTTTATAGGAGGGAGTACCCAAGGATTGCCCCCAAAATGTTTTTGTATTTAAAGCAGAACTATTATGCATATTTGATTCTTCAGAGCGTTTATTCATGTTATAGTTGTTTGGAGTGATTCATGCATGTTTGGACCATCTTTAATTGCAGATTTGCCAATCAACTCACGTTTCACTGCCACTGGTATATACCCTCTGCTCCGCAATTATTCAGTTCTCCAATTTTATTTTCTGAATCAGTGATATACGTAGGATTTGGCAGAATTGTGTAGTCATTTTGGTAAAAATGTTTTTAAATCCATGGCTCGCTAGTATGATCTGCAAGTATCCATCAGAGGTGCCGATAACTTTGTGTCTCTTTTGTGATGATGTTTATGGTGACATCAGCTCCCATCGGGCACTGCTGTTTCTAGTTTTAAAGCAGAAGCGCAGTTCTAAAGTGAAGTCAGTGGACTTGTTTCTTTTATTAAGTTGTTTTAAATTAATTGTGATCTAAAATATTATAATGATGATTCACGGGTGTTTTAGATTATCCCAGTATACAACACAATAGGTCTTCTTTAAAATGTTCCCATGGTATGCCGCTGTTATCTAGTTAGATAACCTATTTAAAAAATCTATGATACTTTCCATACCAAAAAGTGCTAATACAAAATAGGTTGATTTTATTTAATTGAATCCTTATCTGAAAATTGTAATGTTTTTGTAGATGTTGAGAATTTTGCAATTGAATACTGACTAATCAAAACAATTACAAGTCACAACAAACTGACAACTGAAATAATTGTTGATAATTCTGACAATTATTCATCGTTATCTGGGGCTTAAATAGACTAATACATACTACTGGCCATTGAATACCTAATCACAAAGACAGCACCATTAATAAATCAAAAAAGAGACTAAGAGGATTATATTTTGTATAGATTTGTCAAAATGTCTTCTAATTAGAAAACATAGTTGCTGTGCAGCCCTAGACAGATGGAACATAACAGATTTTTTTTTTTACAATTTACTGTGATGCAGTGAGTCTTAAATAGTGTGGGACTGATTAGATTTGAATCTAGACTTGAAGATTCTTTGTTACAAAGACCAGGCCTCAACAGTTTATGTGCACTGTATCTTAAGTGCCCACGCAGACCTGTACACCTGCTTAAAGTGACAATGCAAGAGAAAAGTGCTATATTAAACAAACTTCCACTTGAGCTCTATCGATCCTTAGTATATGACCCTATCTCACCCTCTCCTCATAGGATTTAGCGTTCCAGTGGTGTGCTTATTGCTTTCTTTGATTAATCTCCACTTCCTCCCCTGCTCCTGCTGCACTGGACTGTCAGTAGACTTCCTGTAGGTTTTCAAAACAACTCTTCATGTCATCCTCCCTTCCTCTTGGACTCCCCCCTCTCCCCCACCATCCCACTGCTGCTTCACCGATCCTCCCTCGCCTTCTATTCATCACTCCCCCAACCCATTTTACAGTATCTCTCTGTCTCCTTCCTCCATCCGTTTTGTGCGCTCCATTACCTTGCTTGTTCGCGTCCCCTTCATCTCACCCTTTTTGCCTGTCCAACCACCTGACATGAATTCTCTTTACGCTCTTACTGTATTTCCCTGTTCCTCGCCGCCTTCTCCCTAACGCCATTCATCTCGGGCTCCTCCGTCCATCTTCCCTTCTCCCTCGCGCTGTCAGGCCGTGGCACTAGCGCTCCTCTTGCTCCGTCTGCCAGCCTGCACTCTTGCTGACAGTGCTGTTTGTGTGAACTGAGTGCCGAGGCTCCCATTGCTCCCCCCGCTGCCTCTTCCTCCTCTACCTCTCTACCTCCTCCCCTCTTTCCTTCTGCCTCCCACCTCCATTCCCCTCCAGGCTGGGGAATTAACCTTCCAGCTCGAAGCTTAATGACTGTCTGTGGGGCGAGCCAGCTGCTAACACCTGGGCCACACACACCCACGTGTACTGTCAGCCCAATCACCGCAAATAATGGATTCATTGAGTTTCTCAGCTAACTGAAAATGTACAATGGGCCAGAGAACCAGATAGTTTGAGCTTGTTTGAATACCAAATAACCAGAAAAGAATTAGGTGCTCAGCTTTTAATGAATGCATTCTGACTTTGAGTATATGCTTACTTAGTTTATGCTTGCTTAGTTTATGAGTTGGGTTTGTCTGTGGAAGAAAGAAAGTAAGGCACTAGGCACTTAAAGGATTGGACAGCATCACCTGGCACAACTGTGTGCAAACAGAACAGTACATTGTAAAATTCCTGGTGGAGAGTCCTTTTTTTTTTAAAATACCTTGGAAAACAAGGTTTTACAAGGTATGTAAGCTGGGTCATCTCTGCACAGATCTGACCTGTAACTTGGCCTGCTGGTGACTCCTGTTGGTTTCCACAGAGAAATGATTAATGTCATAACCATTCAGAAAAGTTGCAAAGTCCATCTTCAATCAACTACTTCAGAAAAAAGTCAAACAAACCGACCAACCAATGTACAGCATTACACCATTCAAGTGATTACGAAGCTACTTAGTCATACTGTAGTCGCCTTGTCTAGACAGTGTCTTTGTATTCAGCTGATATTAATGAGTTTAATAACTCCAATGGCTAAGAAAATGAATGCAATGTCTTCAAACTTTTCTTCTGGTTGCTATATAAATGAATGTTGTTTTTTTTCTTTAAAGACAGGTGCTTTTATTTACCCTTTCATCTGCAACTGTGTAATGTAGGAGTTATTTTACAGTCCTTTGTGATAGAGGTTGGTGCATCCTTACAGTGCAGTCAGCTCATGTCACCAGAGGACACAATTCACCAAGACCACTACCAACAGAATAAGCTCTCCACCACCACAAAGGCTTTGCATAGGGGATCGAAAGAGAAAGAACAAGTGTCTGAACACAGAGGATCAAACAGGCAACACAAGAATCAAAGAAAGCCAACAACAGATGACCTTTAAGCTGCCCTAAGAAGCATTCAGTATGCTCCACTGGGAAAACTCTTAATACCACTATTTAGTTTGTAGTATATAATTGACAAAAGCAGGAATATTGAGCAAAAATGAAAAGCGTCTCAGCAGTAGAGCAATCGACCCAGAGTAGTCTGTTAGGGAAATGCTGTTATGTGGACACTCTCCACTTCATTCATTATGGATGAGTATAAATGCTACAAACTTGTAGATGTGAAGACTGCCATGTTGTCTATATGTATATATTTGATTTTCCTGCTCAGCATAGCAAGATGCTAAATAATCAGAGATATGACAAAATAAGAAGTTTCTCATCACATATAGTAACCTCTTATATACTATAGACGAGTCCTGTACACATTTTGGTGCGATGATCGGAGCTCGTGTCTAGCTGCTGGTGGTGACCCTGTTGTAACTTCTTATGCACACCGCACTCCCTTGGTTGTCTCCCACAGATTCTTTGTGGATTTTGCCTGTGTAAGGATTGCGAGGTGTAAGGGGGAGTCCCATTGGCATTCTTTAACATCCTCGTAGCTCACTCCTGTTCAGAGAGTCATCTGTAGATCAGCCAGACTAAAAAAGACGCTCCCAAGCTTTCCGCGCAACAGGTAAGCCTCTCTCATGCAAATCCACACACCTATTCAAAGATTCTTGTGCTTTTTTCAAGAATGAGGTAGTGGTACACCCTCACACATTTTTTTCAGTGCACCCTGACAGGAAAGTGTGGATGGTAAAGAAGGTTAACTTTTTAGAGAAGAAGTTGAGCAAGCCAAAGGCAAATCATAGTTTCTTTGGGTCATATACTTGCTATATAGACAACATAACCCAGCCACAGAGTGTAAAAACATTGCTAACGGACAATGTAGGGATCACAAAGAGCCTGGCTGGTAAATAGGTTAAATTAACATGGGCAGATGAGTCATGAATCAAGACACTGGAAATACAAAATCAGTTCAGATTTATGTGCTTTCAGAGTGTTTCTTTATAGTCATGACTGTCATAGTTCACAATAGAACACACAAATAAACACAATGTTTTAGACAATGGACAATTATTGAGTTTATGCAAAAGAAGGTTATGTGTTGAATTGTGAGACCAGGAAAAAGGGTAAAGAGAACATTTTATTTCCAGCATGCATGTTAACCAATGGCATGGGACTTGGCGCAGAACAAACTGAGTTGCTGGATGATGTTAAAAGAAAAGATTACAAAGCAGAGTAGCACTGAATTGGTCAGAGGATGGGTAATGTCCTTGCTGTGAAAGCAGAGGAGGCCTTGTGTATAGGAGCTAATCAAATATCGTTAAAAGTTTTCCCATTTGCATTTGTAAGAACAAGGTTAAAAAAAAAAGTCTGGCAATGAGCCATGTTGTTATAATAATTTTCTCCTCAAATAAAAATGAAATTACAGGTTGATGAGTTATTTTAACAAAAACTGAGTAAAAGAAAATGTATTGATTCCTTTTGCAGTATTTTTTTTATTATATATTCAGCACAAAAATCCGACCCCGAGTATCATCGCAACCACAAGAGCCAATCATGATTGAGGTCGTTAAATGTGCCTGCCCTTCTAAGAGCGGCTATACTTTGCACCATTCTGCGCGGACCGCTGTATTTTGGTGATTCTTGAGAATAAGCTTTTATCATCAAACTTTAAATCATAAGTTTAAGTCACTGATTTATGTTATATGTTCTGTTATTTACGAACAACAACTAGCTCTCAATCAAACCTGTTGCTAACGCTAGACAGCAGCGACCTCGGAGATTGAAAGCGTCTGATTGGTTCATTATTCATATCTTGTTTTAGGAACAAGATAGTGAAATGAAAAATGCAGGATCATGAAGAGCGGTTTCATATGAACGTTTTAAGACCAAAATGACGAGTCTCAGTGCAGCAGTTACGGAGAGAGGGGCAACAAGATCTCAATGCAAGTCAATGGGAAAATTGGAGAGAAGGAGCATGAAGAGCCTCCTGGAACACTTCCTTTTTGGCATGCAGCAGCTAGCGGGTTAGCTATGTCCATTCGTCCATACGGTCTATGATTAGGCTACAGCTTTAAGTTCTATGTACTGTATATCTAGCACCAAACTGAAACAGGTAAACTAATAGGAAAAGCACAATATATGGAAAACAACACTACTCATTGTTTGTGTATCTATGGACATTCAAAGACAAATAATGATGGGCATTTTAACCCCAGGAAAAAAGGATTGTCCATTGACTGAAGAGGGAAATAATTGTCCTCATACAATAAAAGAGTAAGCTTATGTGGTTCTGAAACAAATGTTTTGGGAGGGAGAGAAAATAATTGAGTGCAGGCTAATTCTTATCAAAGCCTGTTGAAGTGCAACTAATCGACTGAGGGGAGATGCGTCAAAGAGCTGCTCCCTCCAATTCATTTTGTCTGTTCAGATGAGAAAATATTTATTTTTCAATTAACTGAATCACTATTATTTGTTTCACTCCAGCTACAGATCATTTGAAGTGATTATAATCCACAGTGGGCTCTTCAGGTTGATACAGCCATGCTCTTGTACGCTTTCAACTTCACCCTTCATTTCTTACGCAGAAGAAAAATAGTGTCTATCTATACAGTGAGGAAGTTATGAAAATAATTAATTAGGAAAACTCCAGTCAGACAGGTTATACCACCATGTTTTGGACAATGTTTTCATTATTAGTCTAATTTAAGTTAAGAATAAGTTTGAGCTAAATTTCCATCCTCTTCTGAAAAGTTATATTTATGTTCTATATGTTATGATATGTTGTGCCCGAATACTAAATGTGGGCAATGTCAAAAAACAATTACTAATGTTACCTCACATGCTGAGTTGCCATTCCCAATGATTGTTCTTAATTATCACTGCATTAAAAATAAGTAATAATTTCAGCAGTTAGATTCCTGCAGCAGTTACTTAATAGTAACTGCAGTATTTAATACACTGGAGCTTAATTTAACTTAAAAGTAAAACTGTTGCAAAACCACTGCAGAATGAACTAAGAAATCAAATCTCTGTTAAACAGGCCTAAATACATTATTAATGCAAACTGAACAGTTACATTGATTGTGTTCTACAGTGCCCTGCTTTCAATGAAGGAATAAAACTTCATACAAATGTGACTTATCATCATCAAACAGAATAAATCGAATAAATCCCACATAGACTATACTCTATGTGGGATGAAATGTCATTATGATGATGACTGATGAATGATTTGTTTTGGATTCTGAACCCTATATTGTACTTTTGCCAGTGCTTTTGTCTATAGTGAGCAGGAAATAAACCTCCCTCCTGTCACTAAGGGTCAGTAGGCTTAGGCTAGTGGTGAAGTCTAACATTGTGCCTTGGCAAGGGTCTGCATATTTGGAGTTCTTCTAGACTGGCTCATCAGTTATTTTAGCTTCCTGCCTCTCTAAAGTCATGTTTTGACAATTTTCTAACACTTAACATTCATTGTATGTTTTAGTATGTTCAGGGGCTGTGTCTGTGAGAAAATGGACATGTCATCACTCCAGGTTGTGTCTCTAATCGGACAGCTGTTTCTTTGGATGTGTGGTAAGAGTACATTTATCTTAAAACTTGATGGAACTGTACAGTATCTGCTCTAATTGTTATTAGTCTTAGTGTGTGCAACTTCAGGAAATGATGGTATGAGCAGCAAATGTTTTGAACAATAATAAATTGCATATATTTTAAAAAATGTATCTGAAATCACAAGCAATAGCTACACTTACAACTATTACATTCTTCTGAAGTACTAGTACAAGTACAATGCTGTGATTGTAAATGAGACGTAAAAATGTACAAATCTGAGTGTAGTTCATCTTTGTTGAAGTACAAAAAGACTTTATGTTTATTAGTATTAGAACAGTCACTGTGGGAGTTGAGTATTCATGTATGTAAAATGTATGCAAATGCATCACTGTTTGGTTGTTTGTATGCATTCTCAGTAATGGTCAATCTTGCCCTTCATATTTGACGTGAGGTGACCGGTTCAGCCTTGATCCGGGAGCTCTGCCTCTCATTCATGTTGTCAGATGCAACAGAGCATGCACTTCACAAACAACTTGGTCATTGCTTCAATGAAGGTCAAGAATCAAACAGGCACCTCCACTGTGAGGCATTGTTTGAACAAAAAAGTATTCAGATATTAACAACTAATTGGCCTGCGCACTTGCGTTTGTCTCTCCAAAATGAATTTATTCATAAAACCTTATGTATAATAATCATTTCACCAGCTCTTGTGCTAGAGGGAGATGCAGTAGGTGGTCTGCTTTAAGGTTACCTTTCTGCACCACTGAATATCACCTCAGAGACGGCCTGAAGGATGCCAGTCTTTTCTACGACAAACAAGAGGGATTAACGTGATAATCATTAGCTTTCCCAGGAGGAATTATTTGCTGTTGATGGGACATCAACAGCAAAGAAAAAATTTAGGTGAACAAGGTCTCTGATAGCCCCTGCCTCCTCCTCACCCAAAAGGATCTGCATGGCTGAGGGCTGCTTTAATTTGCAGTAATTACTTTATTGACTCATTTTCAGGGCCATATCATGGCAGTTTGCCGTCAATAATACAAATCGCACCATAAATAATGTGATCAAACACAATAGGCATCATTCATAATAGTGCATATACACTTCACAGGCCTTCACCCTCTTTGTTCTAATCCTACCTTCATTCAGTGCTGTCATCTTTAAACATGTCCAGGCACTGGGGCTCAGCAGGTGTTCCGGTCAGAGCCGAGGAACCTGACGGTTCGGATGGGGACCACAGCTGTGCTCAGGTGTGAGGTGCTGCGGGCCTCTGGGACTGTGCAGTGGGTGAAGGACGGCCTCCTCCTGGGACCTGAGAGAAGCCTGCCTGGCTTTCCACGCTACTCCATGATTGGAAACCTCAGGAGAGGTAAAAGCCTTACTGGTGTAAGACTACACCAAATTGGGCTACAGCATACCCAGTAGAGTTAAAATGATCACTATGTGAAAAGAACAAATAACACACAAATGACCAAAAGTATACAGCTGACATTTTGTGGATTAGGTTGAAGAGACCAGGAGGATGATATTATTTGACCATGAGGAAAGACGGTGAATAAATTGGGGGCATGGTGAACATCAGTGTAGTTTACAGTGTAATGGGAACAGGGCTTAAGAAGAGATGCTAGTAGTGGTTAGAAAAAGAAACAGTGTCACTGTGGCAACCCATACAAGGACAAAGCAACAACATAATTTAGGCCAAGTTATACATAATAGTACAACAAAACAACTACACACTAATTGGTTCTATCAATTAAATCTACCAGAACTAGATTTTACATGAACTGATGACCTGATGATTAGCGGTTAACTCCCAGGACTATAAGACAAGTGATCAAATGAAACCAAATTAAGCAGTGGCCAATACTAAAATTGGCCTAGTAAGTAAACATGTTCCATGAAATATATCTAATGCTGAACATTATATGTGTTGAGATAAAATAACTTAATACTTAATGTAACAAATATAACATTAAGTAAATCAGGTGACTCGAAGCAATAGAAAAGAGCATCTGGGCCAAGGTATTGATTTTCAACCGCCTCTCACACGTCCCTTCAGTGTCATTCACTGGTAAAGAGAAGAAATTAAAGCAGGCAAGTGTCAACTAATCAGTGAAATGTAGCCGCTTATAATGTGTGTCACAGAATGTCTTCAGTATAAAAAGTGATGGCCAATTAGAAGCGAAGACAGAGTAGACGAAGAGCATCTGTTCACGATCAACTTACACCTCAGCATCACTGTACATCAACAATCAAGAGCAGCCTATAGTACACAGAAACTGTAATAATGTCTACAGACCTACATCAGACTCTGTGAATGCATTGTTACTTTACACACTTTGGCTTTACACCAGCATCAACCATAACATGTTTATGAATATGAACAATCTTGACTGTGCTAATGGGCATCCAAATAATAAGCATAAACTCTAAAAAGGCAATCTTGGTATACATGCAATCAGAAATAAATATAGCCACTAACGTCTAGAGAAAATCCAAGTGTACAATGGTGGAAGCAATCACTCCACAGAGCACTGGAAAAGCAACATCATTCAACATGACACTTGACTGCACTTGATACTGAACCAGCTCCCACTGATTGTCTGCATCACTCACTGATGTTTGTGGAGGCTTAAAAAAGCATGAAATGCTGTTTTTACACACACAAGAGACCAGGGTTGATTTCAACATATACTTACAGTAGCTACAGATACTTTGCTTATCAATTGTAACTAACTCCCTGATAGAAAAGCTTGTTTTATGTTGTACATAAAAAGTAATTACTTCTGATGAATCTGACTCAGACGTAGAATTAAATACCTCCTCTTCATGGTCAGAGCTCAAGGGAGCAGCAATTACACTGGTGAGATGATTTTGAATGAATCTTAAATGTTGTTTTGCATCTCACTTTAAAGTCAAGTGACATTTCCCAAAAGACATGGAGATGGTGATATGTTTCTGCTGTAGGTACCCGTAGACACATGTAGTCTAATGTCTGTGTATTCTTCAATTAACAGTTGAAATGAAAGATCCCCAAGATTGATGCTGTGAAGCTTAGACTTGCTAGTGTTAAGTCGGTGACTGGCTCACAAACACAGTCCATAACACATCTTTAGCAGCTCCATGTCACTGAGCATACCATTGGGGTTCTAATTAGAGGGATTTTGTAAGTAATTTCGCACATAACCTTTCACATCCATAGGGTGTTACCAAATCATCAAGAACAGAATCTACAATACCACTTCATTGTACATGATGCGTTCAGCTAGCCTGACCTTTATTAGTTATGTGAGAATATGTTTTCAGCTTTTAAGGTAACGCACTAAGTTGGCAGAGAACAAGCGCAGCTACAGGAACTCAGTGAGTAATCCTTTCAGTCACAAACAAAAATGTTACATCTGAAATAAACAAGATGTATCTGAGACTCTAACAATGCATTTTCAATTATGGACTATTTACAGAAATGAAAAAGGAATATGATTATTAAGTCTCTGAATGCAGCATGAAAACTTGTGCTTGTGTGAAAATTGTGGTTGGTGCTAACAATCTTGCCAGTTTATTTTGACATGTGCAATTTAGGCCAGCATGCTTGTCAAACTGGGAACCTATTTTTTACATGATCATCTGCGAGCCAGGAAATCAGAGCAACAACACCAAACACTGAACAGAGACTAATCCTAACAGGTTATGGCAAAGCATCAAATAAATGAGAGCCTGCTGGCATGCAAATGTAGACATATAGGGGACTACTCTTTCTGGCATCACTTAACACATAGTTTATTCAGCCATCACTAGAAGTTAGATGAAATGTTGAATGAATCTGACAATTTCTGGGAAATTTACTCTGATACAAATGTCACTGATATGAATTCAGACAACTACATACAATAAAATGAAAAAGCTGCAAGAATTGAAGGAATTCTTGTGAAGGAAAGGGAAATAATTTTTGTGACTCAAAATATAAATAGTTCATAGTCATAATTCAATTTAGTTGTTATGAGGTTAAATATAATACTAATTACTAAAGATTAATAATGAAGTTAAAACAGCTATAACTGAGAAATCAGCACAGAGTTGACAAAATATAGCTTTCAAATACTTAATATTAACTTTTTTTATTTTATTTTATTTATGAATTAATTTTTTTGTCTTTGCAGGACAGTATAATCTACAAATTGAAAATGTTCAACTAGATGATGATGCCACCTACAACTGTCAAGCAGGTCACTCTGAAAAAAGTGAAGCAATCATATCCAACCTGGCCTGGCTCGATGTGCTAAGTAAGAAAATGTCATTTTCTTTTTACATACAAGACTGTATCTAACCTTACATTAGTTACAAGAGCTAAGCTTATTAGTCTCACTGTGGTAAAGATGTGAAGTGTGAACAAATTTGATCTGAAGATATAATAGCAACAATAATGTCAGAAAGAAACCCAACCATATGCAAAATTGTATTTAAAATTACATGTAATAATCTCTTAACATCTTTGTAATCAAATTCAAATCTATCAAGGAGAAAGTAGCCAGGTAACTATTCAAACATTTACATTTTCATCCTCCTTCATCTTTCGACAAGACCCAAAGCTTTAACCAGCTGTACAATACAAAAATAATCAGTCGAATTCTCAGTCAGCCTTGGGCCTTCTAGCATGTCTCAGCCTTGCACAAGAAGAAATTATAACAGCAGTGATTGAAAAGTTCTTCGTCTCACACACACAAGCTGGAAAGGAGGTAATTGTGCAACTACGCTGGACCACCTGTTGTCATTTTATAACAACCGCTGTCTCTCTCAGGCTGCCTATCCGTCGGCTTGTGGGAGTGAGTCCATATGTGGAGGGGAAGGAACCTGATACCTTTTCTTCCACAGACCAACACTTCATTTACGTACACCCCCCTCGCTTCATTCTCTCCATCGCACCATTTCCTTTTCATTCTCACACACTATGGCGAGCGTGGAGAGGGATTTTGTGAAGAATAAGCGGTGGAGGGGGGGTGGGAGGGTTGCTGTGGTGATTCTAGCCACCCTAGTATTCTCGTGTTGGGAAGCGAGCAGCTTTTTCTGACATGAGAGGAGGGGAGAGGGCCGTGGGAGGTTTGGCAGCTGTTGCGGGATAGGGTCCTTTTGAGGTTGCATTGGACTTCCTGTAGAATGCCGTGGGGTACACCTGCAACCACAGCAGGGCCAATTCCCACATTACTTACCTTGTAGTCTGGCTTTTATCCGCAGTGACGTAAACAACACTGCCACTGTCTGCATTGTTGGAAAGGTCAAAATGTGTGGGAATTGTCTCCATGTAGCTTTAGGAATTGCTTGTAGTTGTATTTGTCAAGACAGCAAGTGCTTGGTTTTTCAGATAATGGCCACATCAGAAGCCATGTGTCCATCCTCAGCTGGTGTTTTTGTCCGGGCAAACTGGGAACACTCTCCAGCTGTTTACTCCACAAGATGGACAGTTGCAGCTGTGTTCCTTCCTTACAAAGGGATCACAAGAGTTTATGGATTGACTGAGAAGAAATGCCGCAAGCTTGACTTCTGAAGGGTCATTTGTTCCACACCACCAGCTCAACTGATTCAAAATACGTGACTAATCCCGGGCTTGATAATGAGCTGATGAATTCAATCTCCTGTTAGTGCTGAACTGGGACTGGAAAAACTGTGCATCTTTTTTGAAGCATTCAGTCTCTGATGAGTTCCCCGCGGACTCCTCCATCACCGATCTACAGCTCCCGAGGCCCCCACACCCCTCGCCAGTCAAGCATGGCCGTATCCCATCAAGCCCTGCATCAAATCAAAACACTATAAACTCTTTATGATGAGATACAGTGGAGGGAGACTGTGTGGAGGGAGGGGGAGGCTAGTGAAAACAAAACAGAGATCGCTGCTTGTTATAATTGGATTCTTGGGTCAGAGGGAGTGGTATCATGACTGGCTAATTTGAGATGGATCACCACAGGCAGTAAATAGCAGGGATGGAGGCAAAACTGTCAATAAACCTCATCTATGGCTCCACAAAGATGTTTTTCTAAGGCATTTTCATTGGTGCAACATAACTCCTGTGTGTTTTTGCCTTCCTGCAGAGCTTAGATAGGGGATTACCGCAATAGGCAGATCAAGTGGCAGTGAGTAATCCATGACAACAACAACCTCTCTCCCCACCACCCCTCTAGTGAAACTTACCCCACACTGTCGCATACCTGCCACATTCAGATGAGCTTCATACCATTAGCCTTAGCATTTAATCCTATTAATGAACAACTCGCACACATGCCTTCTGTAAATGTTCAGAAAAACCTTCATTTGATGTGTTCTGGTTTTAGCTGCTGTTAGTCACCCGTTTGCTTAAAAAGTAAGCTTATTATCAGTCCTGTTGGTTGGAGGTTAAAGGACATTTTAAGGAACCAGGGAGCTAGTGGTGTGATTTTTTTTTTTTTTTTGCAGTGGCTAATGAGTTAAGCACTTGAAGAGTATATAATGAGCCTCCCTTTTTGCAATTCCCTGTTATGAATAATGGAGAAACTTATAAATGGGGAGCACATAGGCGACATAGAACATGGTGACTTCTTTTCTTTGTGTGGTATTGGATGAAATTTGACAATTGTACAGGCAAAATTCAGGAGAGGGTGTGTTAAAAAAATTGTGAGCACCAGTCTTATTACAGATTAATGATGAAAGGTCCAAGGCAAAATCTGCAAAAGCAAAACTGGGCACACTATTAGGACTCCTTGTTCCAAATTTGAACTCTGCATAATCTTAAATCTTATTAAGCTAAATTTAGTAGCTTCACTTTGCTTGTGACATCTTTTGTGAGACTGTAATTGCCATTTGGAGAGGGCTTCTGTCAAATGAGAGCCTAACTGTAATTTAATGGACACAAAAACAAAAGGTATGAGAGGCAGAGAGAGAGAGGGGGCGGGAATGGGCGGTTCTCATTTCTGTCCTCGACACCTGCTCCACTTCTAACCCAGACGGAGGGGCTTTCATCGCCAGAGATCACACACCTGAGACCTGCACAGAGGTGATGAATGCATATGCGCAGATTTCTACATGCACTTTTGTGCTACATGGAAAATCAATGGCTTTGGTGTATTAGGTCTCATGAGGTCTAATCTTTTTTTGCTTCCATTATATTCTTAATTTAACATAACAACTTTCTCAGACTCTCATACCCTCCGGGTATAATTCTTTTCCACAAAATCAGCTTGGTATCCTTTTTTTTTTTTGTCTTTGTACACACCAGTGTCTGTTTTAGGTCTGAATATTAAACAAATGAGTCACTCTTCTGCACCAGTGTTTGTGCTTACAAAGTTATGGCATGCAATTATGTAAATTATTTGCCTTTCTGATAAGATTCAAAAATGTAAGTATTATAAAACATAATTTACCTTAAGATAAAATAAGACATTTTCCAGCCAGAAATAATTACCGGTAGTTTCTAGGTGAAAAACAGTGGTTCCCAACAAGGGGTATGTAACAACACCATGGAGATGGCACTACTCATATATTTATATAGAAAAATTTAGAACACTCAAAGGGCTAAAGTGATATGCAATAAAAGCAAAGCAGGTACCAAAAATGTTATCAAAGATTGATTTTAAAATACTACACAAGAATAATCTTACCAGATTAAGACCAAACTGCATATGAAAAAAATTAAATTTATAAAAATTACACTATAACATAAGACAAGGATTGAATTAAATCTTAAATTTAACAATAAAAACACATTCTGGTGGTGTATGTCGGTGATATTTCACTGGAGCTCACAGTTTCTCCTCTGAACTCTAGGAGAGTGCTTGTCTATTTTGGGGTTATATAGATTCATTTTAATCTTAGTCACTCAAAAGCAGAAAAAGACTGAGTTTGAATCAAAGGCAGTAAAAAACAGTGTGACAGGCAGAAGACCCGGCTGGGAGAGAAAGAGTTAATTATCAGAACAGTGTGGATCTGCTGCCTGTTCTCTGCTCCACACAGATCAGCCGAAGAGAGAATACAATTTGTTACTTCCCACATGAGCTACTGTACCTGTCGCATTAGTGTGCTCCTCTGCTCGGGCTGATTGGGTCACGTGCTTTGGCTGAGTGGATGTGATGGATGTGGGGCTGCTGCTCCAGTCCTACCCCCGCACTTCTGCAGTTTAACCGCAGTGGTCAAGAGGGATGGCTGGGAGAGAGCTGTGCACTGTCTTCACTGAGCAATGATTGAGTGAGTAAGAGATTAGAGAAATAGGCCGGCATAACTAATGGTAGAAAAAAGTGAGATACCTGCCTGTCTCATTTAGAAACATATCATTATTCTTATTTTAGCATTTGTTGGCTCCTACTCACTCTTCCAGCACAAGAAGTGATGTGCTTATGTGCAGCGTATATGGCAGAGTAGATTGAGAGTGCAGGGGCTGTCAATAGATGCATGGCCCAGTCATCTTCCCAGGGAAGAGGGGGAAAACAAACAAATGCATCTCATTATTGCAGCTTGCGCTTCTGCAGTGCTCTGGGTAAGCCATCACAGTCCACACAGATTCAATTGCTTCTTTTAAATCAGTTTGAAGCTGCAGCCACATCTCATCTGTCTCAATAGCAGATTAGAGCCAGGAAGCGACACTGCGCACAGCAACAGCTCCTCCTAGTGGTGAGGGGGGAAATATATGTGACAGAAGTAGGTTTCCTGGCAGAGTTGAGTCCACATGGTCCAGCAGATTAGACTCAGGGGTTTGAAGGGAAATTGTCACAGAATTCAGCAGAAACTGTAGCTGCTGCTCTCCTTCTAACCTGTCCAGCATTCGCTGTCTCTCCACTGCACAGCCTAACTCCCACATTTCTACAGCCTTTGCATTTGAATTCTGATAAAAGCAAACAATCCTGAACAGTGAGCATACTTTCTGATCTCCCCCATTTGCTAAAAGCACATAACAATCTGTTTTTTTGTGCTACACACTGTATTGACCCTCTCATCTTGATAAAGAGAGGCTTTCACACCCAAAGACAGCTCTTTGTTGACTAACCATTGACAGATTTTCTAATTTTCTGCCAAATACTTTTTAGTCCCTTGTGCTAAAAGCTGTTTCCTCTTGCTGGAATTTCTATTTATGGTCAGATAAAAGGATAGTAGAGAAGAACAGTGGAGAAGCAAAGAGTGCTTTGATCAGCAGAGAAAGCAGATATTTAGCTTGGGGCTGATCTGAGGAGAGCAGAGCTTGTTGTTTGTTATGATAGATTAGCATTGGTTCAGCTTCATCCCTATTTCAACGCTGCATGCTCTTCATGTCCACAATTTGTATTCTAACTTGACACAACAGCAAAGCTAACTGTAGTAAATCACTCAAAAGCTGACAGCGTGACACCCCGTCGTCTGTGATAGCAGCTGCATATTTGAACCCAAATTTAATGTGATGAATAATACGTTAGTTGCCGTGACGAATATAAAACATGAGCTTCTGTCCTTCTGATGCAGTTCCTCCCTCCGAGCCGTATTTTGAGATGGACGTGTTGCAGTACTGGGTGGCGGGTAAGAAGTACTCTGTCATCTGTGTTGCCCCTGATGCAAAGCCGGAGGCTGAAATCACACTTTTCAAAGGTGAGTCCAAGTTTCACCTCTGCTTAGTGTGAGAGAGACATCCAGCCGGACATTTCTGAGGTGGGGAGGGCTCTATTGTATTATACATTCACATTCTCTATAGGTCACGTCCTCATTTCTCTAACAAAAGAAAGAGGAAAACAACCAAGCAAGTTCATATCAAAATAAATAAATACACTAGGAAAAACAGAGCTGTTTGGGGCAGAGTGGGAGGATAAAGCAAGGGTCATCTGAATTAAAACATCCATTCATATAAGACGACACCCTTCTGAAACCTCTGCATTTTTTTGCAAACTTTCTGTGCAAAATCTGTAAGTAAAAAAGAACAGCTTTATGATTTTTGCATATTCAAATGTAGATCTCAGCACATCATTGTTACTAGTGTACTGATATCTGCTAAACCAGCTTTCCACATTGCTGTGTTTGTAATTTCCTTGTATTTAGCATGGAATAACAATAGTGTTTTCTGTTCACGCTAGCGCATTTACCAGTCATTTTGTGCTGCTTCTTGTGGGCCCTATTGCTCATTGTGTCTTGCAGATGGAGTGGAGCTGACAGGTGCAGAGTCTTTCACCATGTCTGGCTCAAAGGATAAGCTCCTGAACACGCGTGCCCAAGTAATGTATGTGCTCGTCCGCCTGCCAGATTCATTCTCCTCACCGACCTGCTCAATCTCATCCAAACCCTGCCTTTGTTTTCCCCCTGCTTTCTTGTCTTAGTCAGTACAATGGATTTCTGTACACAGCAAACTGTTACTTGGCAGCACGCAACTGAATTAACTTCTGTCAAATGCACAAAATGACAATGTCGGTGAGCAAGATACATCTGATCCTCGTAGCTTCGCCAGGTGGCTATACATTAACCAAGGCCATAGATTTCTTATTATCCTAGCCGTCTCCTCAGCGTCAGAAATAATAACCTCTTGTCATATTTTGAGATAACATTGGTTTGCGAGGAGCTGCGACATTGTTCAAGCCGTATTATAGAAAGGCCGAGGTCTTAAGTAATATTGATGCTCACTCCTCTGTTCACACTGAGCGCAAGCAGCAGTGAGCCATGTGTGATTGCTACAGCTGACATTGCACTATAATTTGACGTAGAAATATGCAGAAAATAAACCAGGCGGGCTATAGATGCACTGTAATGCTTGTGACTATAAAGAGACTTACTGGAGCAATTCACTCATGCTTTTAGCACTGTCACCCCCCTCAACTAAGTTAAAACATGTGAAATGGACTAATCCTCCCGCTAGGTGCTCCTTGAAGGATGAGTTAAATGCAGACAGCAAATGTTCAAATGGGAGGACTATAATCTAAGTATCCCTTTTTTCACTGAGTTTCAGCATAATTTTCCTGAATATAAATAATACAAACTTTTAATCATTGCCTTTTAATACAAACAATTCTCAGAGAACTGGCTGTGGACCAAAGACCCAAGCATTTCACTTACTATTAGCAATGACTAATACTTGATTAAAAATCGATTAATTGCACTGCCTTAACTTTAACCTTCTCATTCCAGGATCACAGCTTTAATTTCTGACAATGGACGCCAGCTGTTATGTCATGCCAAAAACTCTGCCCACTCCAGTGCCGTGCAAGCTACAATGACTATGAATGTGTACTGTGAGTGTCAACCTGTCTCTTTCAGTGCAAACAACAACCAGCCTATTTCAAGTACACAATAATGTGAAACACTATGCGGGACCCAGAGGGAGCCCCAAGGGTACCTAGACTTGTGCACTCAGTCTGCGTTAGTGGTCCAAAGAGAAATATTCGACCTGAAGGCAAAGTCGCACTTCACTACTTAGGGCAAAGCATCAGTGTGACTGCCTCTGGTTCTCCAGGGTGTCTCTAGTGGTTTGGGCTCCAAAGGACAAGAACAGCAAAAGGGTACAATAAAAGGGCAGAGTAAATGAAGGAGATGACGCTTAAATGTAGGACATCACAGGATTACTCAAACATGCATGAATCAATTAATATACAACTTTGAGGGAGAACCATTACAACATTGTTCAAAGCTCCTACAAGTCAATTTTGCAAAACATCACAAGTCCCCTTAAAGCCTGTCTACATGCATAGTACTGTTAGTAGGTAGTACTAAGTAGGTAGTAAACATATTATTAAGTAAATTATTTTGCAGGAGCAGACTAAAATGTGATACAAGAAACATATTGATTATTTTAAAATTAAAACTCCACATAAAAAATACTTTCTTGTTATTATCACAAACACAGTAAGTTGATATTAAAAATCTTGCAGCAGCACAATAAGATAGACTTGATAAGAGTTATAACAGCATTCAATTTGTATTTTTCATTTCTCTTGTTGTGAAGCAAACAATAGAGGATATTGTTGTACACACACAAAGCTGTGTTTACAGATTTTACATTTTTTCTGCTTCTGTGCTGTTCAGTTAAAATAATTGATTGCTAAGGCTTGAGAGTCTACCCACCTGCTCCTGCCCAAGTCTAAATCATGTTGTTGATTAAAGTCAAGCAGGACGCTTGGCACCTTGGGCAGAAACTGTTCCTCCTCTGCTCACTGGAATATTATCTACAGGCTGACTAGACACTACAATGTTGTCTCTATACTCCTCCACATTACACATTTAACAATTGCCAATAAGTGCACATTGCCATTCCGTCTCTATCTCCCCCTCTGTATTAAGGAGGGCTATGTACTAAGTGCTAATGTTGCAGAACTTGGGACCACCGCTGCAGTCTTACTCAGCATGCCAGCACATCAAACCCAGCACTGTGGCCATTTTCAGCCAGCCAGATTGTTAGCAAGGTAGCAGTTTGTCACACTGGTCTGGGGTCTGCAAGCCTGCTCTCCAAAACGAATTGCAGCAATAACAAAGACCCGTCCTCCCCTAATTTATTTTACTGCATATATTTTATTCTAGGAGGCTGTAATCTATTCATATTTCACGTTGCCTTATTACTGTTTGAACATCTGTTATTTTGCTTTATGGACTGGATACAGCTCACTGCTTCCTTAATGCCTAATGCTTGCATCCAATACAGTCCTCTACACTGTATGCAATTTACTACTTCTATATTAACAAATTTGGAGCTTTCAACTTAAAGGGAGGTAGTTTGTGCATTCTTGTTGGTTTAAAAGGGGAACTACGATTACAACTGGGTTGCCAGTGCTTTAACCGGCATATAGATATTTTGCTCAAGACAGGTAATACAGGACAATGTCTCATGTTAAAGCTCAGAACCTCAAGAAGTCAGTCACTGAGCTGCAGGAGCTGCAGAAGCTGCACTAGCAACAAATAATCACTGGCTGCAGGTGCTGGGGTTTGGTAGTAAGAATTAAGATTAGAAAGGTCTTTAGGTTTAAACCACTGAATACTGCCATTTAAACTGGCAACCCAAATGAGAGATTCATTTGAGACTTATGTTTTCTAATTGTATAATCGTGTTGAAAACCAAAACATCAAATGTAAACAACAATCGCTATTATGCCCAATGTTTTTTAAATCAAGCAGAAATCAACAATTACAATGATTGTCTGTTAGAACAATATTTCTACTGTAGATCATAGTTGTGAAATTTGAAATAAAATTTCTATACCTTTTAATTGAGTCTTTTCGATGTCACACTAGGAGTTAATCCATCAGTAAATAAGATTACACCCTCTTTCTCCTACTGTTGTTATTATTTTTTATTTCCAACACCCCTATGTGCAATTCTCCTTTGTCAAGTTCATTTTTACTATGGTTCTTGACAGTTCCACCTCAGCCTCCAGTTATTTTGGGCTTGGAGAGAGAGGAAGTCAGAGCTGGGACAACACTGGTGTTGGAATGTGTGTGTCAGTCTGGAAACCCCCTAGCGAATCTTCAGTGGACTAAGGTAAATTGCATAGTGGCATATATCACTGTCACATTTTTGGTTATGGAAGCAAGCTGTACATTATAAAGTAGGTTATTAACAATTACAGAGGATACGATCATATTTATCTTACCTGACAGGATGGAGAGGTTGTGCTGAAGACTTGGGCGGAAGATCCCGTGGCTCATACATCCAAAAGTGTGCTGCATCTGAAAATTCATCCAGCAGACAACCAAGCAGTACTGGGCTGTGAGAGTGCCAATCTTGTCTCCGCATCCCCTCTGTCCACCAGCCGCACCCTCACTGTGATCTGTGAGTGAAAAAGTTGATCAAAACAACTGTCAGCACTAGTACATTCACACTGCACACTAGTGACACTTAGTAACACAATTATGTACCCATGATGATCCTTCAAGGCTCTTCATAATTAGCATCTACAGCATTGAGTAAGGTAGGTGGGGTCTATCTATGGGTCACTGCTGTCAATGCCAATTCATCCAAGCATCTTCTCAGCTGAGTTTTTTATGCATTAATGTTGTATGATTCAGATTGGCAATTGCTAATTATTGATCAATAGCATAAAAAAATCACTGCAATCAAACCATTTTAGGCTTAAAGAGTTCTCAGTATTTTCCAGAGCTGAGTAATATTGCTGTAAATATAATATATATTCAAATATTGAAAAAAGATGGTCATTGTTAAGCTAAGGATACATTTTCCTTATAAAAGTTGTCATTTGTACACATGTTTGTACTTTACCAACTTGGATTCAATATGGTGGTCGGAGATGTTTTCGCTCATGTTTGGCAAGGAGCAAATGCTACTTGGCTTAGCAAGATCAGACATCAGTGTCTTATATATATATATATATATATATATATATATATATATATATATATATATATATATATATATATATATATATATATATATATATATATATATATATATATATATATATACACACACACATATACATATACATATACATACATGCAGACAACAACTCTTCATGCAGACAAAGTAAGCTAACGCGGAGCAGTGACAAAAGCATAAAGGTCTGAGAGTGTACATACATATTCTTGTACGCATTAAATTACTATTACCAAATTTTATTATTAAAAACAGATATGCATACGTAAAATGGACCCAGAGCTCTCAGATAGCCTAACCTATTTCCACACAAACTTTCTCTGCTACCAGCTGTGGAGGCTCTACTTGCATAAATCCTTGCCAGGGCTCCAAGCGATGGATTATTAAGCATATGGACATGAGGGAGAGGAATATAATAAGAGTCTTACCTCCAAAACTAATTCTTTTGCCATTCAGCATAAATTCTAATGCTAATATCATTAATGAAAACTAATGGTTATTATGGCGGAGGAGTCTGTTCCAGATTAATATCACCATGTGCTTTTTCACAGAAACTCTCCTTTGGCTGCGCAGCCTACACATACAATAGTAATGCTGATTGTTCTTTTTTTAAGTCAAAATAAAATATTTCTCTCAGCAAGAAATAGAAGTCTCTAATTATAAGCTAATTTCCACTACAGAGCCAGGCAACTGAAAATATAAGTTTGCTAAATGCTGATTAATGCTTGTGGTGTATGCAAATTATTGCTTTGAACTGCATAACTCTCTTCGCAAATATTTGTTTTTTGCTATTAAAAAAAAAAAAGGTGAGTGAAGTCTCTCCAGTAGTGTGTTTAGTCTGGATGTCAACCTCCCAAAGGCCCCAGTGCCCTGCAGAGATGTTGAGAAACAACTGCTCCTGCCTCACTGTGCTTTTGGCATTGGAAGAAGCTTCAGGCCACAATACATCAATGGTGTACAATAAAAGTATTGTATTGTATCAGTCTATGTAAGCCTTTTTTCACTTAATTAGCCAGGGCACTACATACAAAGTATCTACATATATGATGCCCTCTTTCTCATCAAGTCTGCCAGCTCAGTTCCTCGTCTCCTGAAGGGTTCATGCATCTGTCTGCCTGTAGCTATTGTACTCTGTCTTCTTCTGTCGTTAAAACTATGCTTAAAACCTCATGAGAAAACATGTTGCCTCTCAAAGTGATTTTCTACCCCAAACTTGATATTTTCTTGATAAATTTCACATCCAAGAATAGAAGCATATTCACTGAACACAATATTTAGTTGGTGAATATGATCTTGGGACGATGCTGCCAGTGATGCTGCCTTTGTTTGTTGGTTCTTTGCATGTCTAACAGATGATCCTGCAGAGGTAAAACTGACAGGCTCTTTTGTGGCCACTGAGGGTGAGGAGTTGAATCTGAACTGTTTCGCCGCATCAAGTAATCCCCCAGTCCAAATCCGCTGGTGGTTGGGCAACAGAGAGCTCAACTCGACACTTGTCATAATGGAAGAGGTGGGTCTGCTTCTGTTATATTAAATTAACATTAAATTAACACCAGGGTTATTTTGAGCTTCAAATAGTGATCATGTCAGACTTTTCAAACTGATTCTGCCAGAGTCTGGCAATCATTAAAATGCCTTCTAGTGAAGTCAAGTATAAAAGCAGTGTGAAATTTGATCTCATGTCCACGTCTGTTGACGAGGTGAAATGGCTGACCATGAAAGTCTGAATAGGGTGACTGCATCTCTACAGTGACTGGGCAATGATAACACAAAGACTGTTCTGCTACTCTTCTCCTCTTTTGTGTGTACTAATATGATCAAAGTGAATAAAAGCTGACACAGAAGATGAGCTTTATTAAACAAGCTCTTTATTCATCTGGCAGCAGCATTTCCATTTGATCTTACATGAGGCACTCGGTGTGTGTGTGCGTGTGTGTGCGTGCATGTGTGTGTGTGTGTGTGTGTGATCTTTAATGCTTCTGAAACAGGGTGAGGTTAATGAAGACTGACGCTCCTGTCCAGCGTCTTTGCTAGTCTTTCAGACTGGAGCTTTTACAGTAATCACCACAATAATAGTTTTAATAAGAAGATGTGCTGCACAGGCATGGCCACAGCCAGGCAGGTGCAAAACGACTGGAGTCAGATGAATCTGTTTATTTATTATAGGCCTTTCGCAGG
Organism: Odontamblyopus rebecca; assembly: GCA_030686955.1. Taxonomy (NCBI): domain Eukaryota; kingdom Metazoa; phylum Chordata; class Actinopteri; order Gobiiformes; family Gobiidae; genus Odontamblyopus; species Odontamblyopus rebecca. The sequence goes on from CM060657.1 coordinate 27,070,806, forward strand.
ATTGGTTATTACAGCAGCTAATTTGCCATCTGTATTTTCAGAGGCCCTTCAGCATGGCTTGTTTTTCTTCTCTGTGTTTTTTCCTCTTCCTAGATTAAAAATGCCACCAACCAATTTGCAATAGTTGCTTTTGTGTCTTTTTTAGGGAGAAAATGGTGGGATGACAACCCTGTCCAATTTGACCTATCGGGTCTCCAAGCTAGACAATGGCATGAAACTCTCTTGTGAAGCTTTTAACAGTGCTACAAAGGTCTCCAAAACTGAAAATGCTGAAATTACTGTCTACTGTGAGTAGTAATAAAACTGTAAAAGTAAAAGTCAGTATTCAGGTTGCCATTGCTTCGCACACACCCTAACACTCTTAAATAAAAACACAGAAAAATTGTTGTTCGAAACAGACCCCCCTCAAAACGTATGGATTGATGGCCCTTCTCAAGACATCCCTCTCTTTGCTGGAACCAAAGTGCGACTAGTTTGTTTCTCAACAGGAGGAAATCCACTTGGGAACCTGCAGTGGTACAAGGTTAGACTATTACACAGTATATGGGCTTGCCTCAGTGTACTGTATATTGTGATGGTACACATTGCTTAACGGTATGCTTTCTTATAACAGAATGGAAAGCCTGTACAAAATGCATTTAGATCGACTTCATTTGATAAAGGTGTAACTCGAGAGCTCCCTCTTGTCTTGTCTGCAAGTGATAACATGGCACTCTATCAATGTGTTGCTACAAATGAAGCAAAGAAGACCATTTCTGCCAAATTCAAGCTTCAGATTCTTTGTGAGTTTCCATATACATACTGTATCATGACAGTTGGCAGATGGATTAAAGGTGCACTATGTCACTTTTCTTGTGGAGGGTCCATCACCCATTACCTCCATTAATATGTTGCCACTTTGCCTGGATTGTTCCACAGTAAAATGATCTCCCATGATGCTCACTGTAAAAGAAAGCAAGCATGTTTTTCAAGAAATTAAAACATCTTTGATTGAATAAATGCAAGATATAATTTAAAGCCATACAATCCAGCCAAAGAAATAACATTTTTCTGGAGAAATGCAAGTAGCGTACTCTTACCAAAAATAGTTATATAGTGCAACTTTAAACAGTGTTTTTCTTTTTTTTGTTCTTGTTTGTTGGTTTCTTCAGTTCCAGCCATATCAATGAAAATCACTGCTAATGCCGACCAGTTTTATCAGGGCCAGACTGTAACTTTAGACTGCAATTCTGGAAGCAGCAATCCCAAATCCAATATCTCCTGGAGCCTGGGCACACAAAGGTTTGGCTAATCACAGTGATCCTTTATTGGAACTGTCTGATAGTTATCCTGCTAAATATGCAAATGTGCAAGATTGCTTATTGAACCCTAACTTGCCTCTTAATGAGATTGCTGCTGGATGGTGTTTGTGTCCAAGGTTCCAAGGGGTGGATCAGCCTCATAGGAAGGCAGAGTATGGTGGCTTTTCAGTGAACAGTTTGCTGTCACTGAATGTGAGTTCACAACTTCACAATCAGAGGGTAATTTGCCAGTCCCACAGTGCTGAACTACCTGAGGGAGCCAAAACCTTCTTGAAGCTCAATGTGCTTTGTAAGTAGATTTGAATTATGGGTTATCTTTTTTCATTTCCTTGTTTTTATCTCTCTTTTTCTGGCAAAAGGCCAAGAGATGAACGATGCATAATGATGATCTATAATGGTGGAGATGTTTGCTGCTTTGTTGGTTTTATCCTGTGCTCACATCACTGTATTGTATTATATGTGTGTGTGTGTTTTTGTTTACTGGGAACCTTTGTTGTGATTTGTGAGTCTGTGGAGCTCTGCGGCAGTGTGTCCTAATTGTGCATTTGCTTTGCTGCTTGGCCATGTTTGTCTTTGATGCCATTTCACAGGCAGCATCCAGCCACTGCTTCAAAGCCTGCGACTCTGTGTGAGCATGAAGGAATGTCAGTGTGTGTTTGTGCCGAGCTGACATTGGACAACACTACTGTCACTTGTCATTTTAATGCATGTCCCTGTGCCATTCGGGCATCCACAGACCCCCGTCATCCACCAGTCTAAAGTTAGTCACATCTGAAATTATTGGTGAATGTCAACATTCTATTGAGTTGAGTCTCATTATTGTCTCCCTTTGCTTTTATGCTTAACATGTTTTGTGTTCCTTCCTTTGTGCTGCTCACTTGCTTTGTCACTGTGGCCATAAATTTGTGACTGTCTCATGCATTTCTGAATCAACTTCAACCGAACTATTTCTGTGTTTTCTCTCTGTCAGACCCACCAGAGTTTAGCCCAGACCAACCAACGCAGGTGCAGGTGGTGGAGGACTACATGGCAACCATCCCACTGCTGGTCTCAGCGAACCCAGAGGAGGTCTCCTGCGTTTGGCAGCACCACAGGGAGCTGGTCAAAGGTGATCTAGGGCTGTGTGATGGCTCTATAAACCAGCTCCTAGTTGAGCTGAGCCAGCAAGTAAGCACTCAGCTCTGCCATTCAGGGTCTGAATAAAACATGGCAGGTTAGCCAGCATGGGACCCTGCCAAATGTGATTCTCATTATGGCTCTAATGTATGCAGTCTAAATGAGGATTGCTGTCTCTCTGAATACAACGCAGCCATTCAAAAGCTGGCTTCTCCTCCAGGCCGGAGTCACTGCAGCCCAAGCTGCTTTTTTAAATATATTTGCTCTCATCATACATACATTTGTCTAAATGTTCTGTAACCTGAATGTATTAAAAGTTGAAGCACTGTTGCACAAAAAGTGTCTCTCACTCAGCCTATTGTTGCCTTGATGTGGGAATCTAGCCAAGCCAATCAATAATGCAGGATTAGATGTCACTTAGAGACCAGTGGCCAGAGGACATGCAGTTGATGAGCGTGTAATGAATCCTTAATTTACCATTGGTCTGTGTGTGTGTAATGTTTTTGCACAGGAAGGGATGTACGCTTCCACTGGCCAAATGAGTTCACCCTGGAGATCGAAAATGTGACGAGGAGAGACGCTGGATCTTATAAAATTGAATGTACAAATGAGGAAGGTGTGAGCCACACCACGGTTCTGCTGGATGTGCTGTGTAAGATTCTACAGGTCCATCACTACACATAACATTTCCTTGTTCCAGCAGAAAATGTAGTTATATTTTTTCATTATTCATACATTTTTCATTTTCTGGGGGCGCTTTCTGTTCCATTTTTTGTATGAAAAGCGCTCTATAAATAAAGTTTGATTGATTGATTAAATAACTTCACTTTTAAATTTACCTAATATCATTAAATTGTTTTTCCCAAGTGTTTTTAGCCTGTGATCATAAATATATTATTAAATATGGTTGAGCTGCTCTCTATCTCTATCCCAGCTAGAGAGAATCTGTACACAGCTCCACAGCAGTACTGACTTTGAGCCGATCCAGCCCACATGGTTCATTCATTAGGCCTCCATGCAAGGCCATAGACCCCCATAGCTGCCCGAGGCCCAGCCTGGAGCACCTGGTCCACTACTCCTTTACTGATGATTTAATAATGGAAGTGTTGAAAATGTAGGTCTGTCTGTTTTACTAAAGCCCATGGTACATGCCTAATGGATTCCACTGTCCTGAACTGACTGGCTCTGACAGTTGTAGATATTTATTATGTATGGAGAATTGTAGTAGCTTTTATGGGTGGCAGCGTAGCCCACTTAACAATGTCGGTCTTGGTTAAGAGGCCAATATAGTTAGAACCCACCAACCCTGAGCTATGTCCCTCTTGTGCTTTCCACTGCTGTTTTTCTAGAGCGAACATAGGTTTAGACAAGTGGGCACTAATGGCCTTATTGTTCCAAGGAGATGGTTCTCTGGGGATGTATTAAAAGTTTGTAGGGGTGACTAAGGATGTTCGAAGACTGGAAAAGGCTAGAAAAGCAGAGGAGCCTTGCAGTTAGAACATTGTCAAGTGGAAATGCCATGATAAAGATATAGAGTGAGTCTGCCACTTCAGTATATTTAGATGCACATTACACTTTCATTTGAGGCCCATGACTGTTCTTACAATGCAGTCTTCTATTATACATGGGGGTTAATGTTTCTGAAATGCTGAGGCCAATTAGAGTATGGTTATGAAGCAGTTCAAAGGTAAACGAGTGTAAGAGTAATTATTTCGATGCAGCGTGTCTGTTTAATGGCTCGGCAAATGATTTGGCTCACGTTGACATGTTAACCTTTGCTTGTTCCTAAGTCCTGTCCTCTTTTCTTACACTCAGATGCTCCCAGCGTTAAAGCAGAGAGAGACCCTGTATATGTGAACCTTGGGGACACAGCAGATCTGATTTGTGTGGCAGATGCTAACCCCATTATATCTGACATGTTCTCCTGGAAATGGCTGGTGAGGACTAAATATACCCACACACGTACACACAAGCAGACTGAAGCATCCTTCTGCTGTATTATCTTTCTGCTACCTGGCTTCTTTTCTATTATTTTAGCCATTCACACCGTTTATCACTGGCCTCTCTAAATGTATAGGTGCTCCATATTTCACCAGCCCTAACTATCCCTCTACCCCACCTCCCCCTGCTCAGCGCTCAGACCAAATCCAGAAAAATAGCTTTCATTACTGCTGCGTGACTAAAGGGCACATTCGTCAATGCGCTCTTGTCCCTGTATCTACTGATGCCTTCTTTGGTCTCACCCAGCCTCTGGCAGTATTGTGTGTCTTGCTTTTAACCTGCAAACCCCCCTCTTTTTTCTCTGTCTGCGATTTTCCCTGTGGACCTATGGCATTATCATTCTCCGTCCTCAAACCTAGTTCTTTTCTGCCCTTTTCATTGCCACCTTTAGCCATGATGGTTTGGCCACTCACTTCTGGCCCTGATGTGCGCTTGTCTTGCTTCTGGTGTGCCCCTTGACTTCAGGAAAAGGTACAAAGGCAGTGAGGGATAGCTGCTGTCCCAGGCTCATTCCCGGTCGCTTTGTCTTCCACAGGGAGAAGAGGAGGTGGAGATGGGAGAGGAAACTCAGGAAGATGAATCAAGCCTGCTGACCATTCATGGCGTGACTCGAGCACATGCTGGCTTTTACCAGTGCATTGCTGATAATGGAATTGCGCCCCCTGGCAGTACAGATGTGCAGCTGATAGTGCAATGTGAGCTGGTTTGTGAACTCAGATTGTAATTGTCAAAACAATAACCACTGGTTCTTTTTGATGTATGTAGTTAAACCAGTCATTCAAAAGGGGCCACAGTGGAGGAAAGTTGCCAGTAGAGGAGATGGTACTATCACTGCTGAGCTGGCGTGCCGGGCGGAGGGTATCCCAAATGTAGATTTCATCTGGGAGAAAAACAATATGCTCATGGACTTTGAGAACCCCAGGTTAGAGACCACACAATCTCAATAGCTACATTTTTGGGGGGATATTTGTAGATTTCATTAGAATTACCATATATTGCATTTGGTAATAAATAAACTGAATAAGAGGTGACTGTGTATAGTATTTATTTAACTTTTTTTTTTTCCAAAATTCATATTCAAGGTATTTAATTCTTTGCTTTTCACTATGCAAATATCTGTTTAATGGTTCTTTGATATGTGAAATTGGGTGACTTAGTGCAATCTGCAGGACATCACAATCCCTGCTGTCTGCCGTGCTGGCCTTATCTCTGACTCCTTCTCCTTCTTTGTGTCTGGTGCTGTGTTCTCTGTGTGTGTGTGTGTGTGTGTGCATTTATTCTGTAACTGCTGCAGGTATGAGGAAAGGACAGTGAGGGAGGGCTCCTTCCACACCAGCACCATTCAAGTGGTGAATGTGAGCGCTCTGCTAGACTATGCCATATTCAGGTGCACCGCCCGCAACCCCCTCGGAGATGACACGCTTGACATCCAACTCCTCAGCACAAGTATATATCTTTTCATTTTAGTCTGTTTGAATTGTAGATCACTAAATGGCCCCAACCGCTCATCGGCTAGTACTCAGATAATCACATACCTTCTATGGCATGCCATCATGATTCATTTGTTTTTGGCCACTGTAACTGTATGCTTTTAACTCTAACAAAAGTTGTAAGTAAGTAGTAACATGAACAAAGACCTAAAATATACTAGCTCATGAGTGCCAGATTTATTGTGAGATTTTGTCAAGGCCATTAACCCAATAATTGACTGAAATATTCAGAGAATCTTTTGTAGAACTATCCGCCACCTAGTGGGGAACAAACCCACACAGCTACTTAAAGCAGCAGCCAAATGATGAGAAAGTTCTGTCGCTAATGTAAGACTTATTCATATCACGTACTTGGCAGAGGAGTACATTTCCTTTGGTTCTAATTTGGCAGCATCTCAGAATAATTGTGTTGGTGCTGTCTTGTCCAAGCTTTATCAGCCTTTTCCAGCAGCATCGCAATAGTGTGGGAGGCCCATTGAACATGGAACATTCAGTAAAGTGAGTGGAGCTGCTGCTCCTGAGTGTCAGCCCTTTAAGGAACTTCTTCCTGCGCGGTATCTGCACCTTATCGCGGAGCCTGTAGCACTTCTCTCACAGATAATGCTGCAGCGATATGCTCAACTCTCCGATGTGCTCTAAATTTTGTGCCTTCAAGCGACCACTGCATCCTTGCTCCACTATTATCAGCTCAGTCCGTCTCACTGAAGGCCTCTGGCTTTCTTTGGACACGTTAAGTGTTTGCTATGAACACCATAAAATACAATCCTGCATTCTGCCTGTTTTTTTTCCATTTTAACACTGCGAATATCCATAATTAATCTGACAGAGTTATTAAATTATGCATGCTCCCTTATCATTGAAATGCCAAGAGGAAAATATTTTTTTATTTGGAGGAAACTCAATCCAAATAAGACTGACCCTTTTGCCCTGAGGTCTTATAAGTGGAGCTGATAGAGGGATATTTACTGTGTAAACAGCACAGCTGCCCAGACCTAAACACCAATGCAGCATCCTTCTCCTTAGTTGCTATGTGTGTCTATTTTCTCTCCACCCCTAAACATATTTCTATGTTACTTTCCAAATTCACAATAATCCTCTTAATCACACAGGTACTACCTGCATAAGTTGTTTTGATCTTAGTTCAAAATATTGCTGTTATGGAGAGGCTTCATTAGCTACTGTCGTATGTTGGTCTGATAATTAGGCACAACAGAGTGTTGTAGAGGTACATGCTCCTTTATTCATTCAACAACAAAGCACAGTTTTAAAAGCCTAAACAAACCACCTGAATATTTCCCACATAAGAATAAATTAGAGGAACCAAGTGCAATTTGTAGCATGTTTGACATCCTGTTGTTGGTTTTGAAACTAGAAAGCTCCACTTTAATCTTTGCATTATGATTCTTTGTGAGATCTACAGCAAAGAGCTCACAAGGAATCACAGGCCAGAGGCCCCATTGTTATTTCACAGGCTGTTCAAATAACCGCTCCATTATCTCACAACACACATCTTCACCTTGGAGCACCTGAAGGCTTTTCAAATAAGCACTTATCAAGTCGTAGCTTTCTGCTCTCCGCCCGCATAAAAAACATACACAAGTACCTTTTTACTCTTTTTACTTAGTGTATTTTGTGCTCTTAGATCACCCAGACCCTCCTTCATCTTTTCGCCTCGTCACTGTCTCCTACGACTCAGTCACTCTGGAATGGATTCCTGGGTTTGATGGTGGATTGACTCAAAGGTTTCGTGTGAGGTAACTTTATATAGCATAGTATTTTTTCTATGTAATGATATGTATGTTTTGGGGTTTGGAATAAAAAAAAAGATTGAATGTAGTAAAAAGATTGAATTTAGTAATTGCAGTAACACTGATTGTGTTAATCGGCCGTTGTCAGATACCACTGGGAGAAATCAGCCAGTTTCCTGTACATGGATGTGTATCCTCCTGGAGAGGTTACTTTTACTGTGACCGGTCTGCTGCCTAATACCACCTACAACTTCTCTGTCAATGCCATCAACACCATTGGAGAGAGTGACTATGCAGACAATAATGCAGTACTGACCGTCACCACCATGGGTCAGCTTGGTGTAACATTAGATCTTTACCCATACTTTACTTAGCATAATCTTATAATGCAAAACATGGCTTCATTCCCATTTGTGCTCATTTGTGTCTCTCTTTAGATTTGCCAGAAATGGTCGCTCCCACAGATGAAGCGCACAGTAAGAATCCTATCACACTTTGCCAAAAAAAAGCTCTTAAGGGGAAATTACTGTTTGCGCTATAGCTTGGTTTGGCACATCCATGTTAATATATGCATCACTTTTCAAAATGTTTGCTTATTAAAGGCAATGTTTGTCATGGTGCCCACGCTTACCTCATCCCTTGTTCTTAATCAATAAAGACAATAGAGAGAGTGCTTGGATCTGCTATCCCTTATTTCAATATTACTTTACCTTGCTGTTGTACATTAGTCTAATATGTAATTGTTTTTTGTGTGGGGAGCTTCAGGTGCAGTGCCGACATACCTGACAGTCGTTTTCACAGTTGTTTTCGGAGTTTTGCTGGTAGTCAATTCGCTGGGTTGCTTTTTTGGACTAAAGTGGAGAAAGAGGCAAGGTCACACAGGTAAGGATAATGAGCTTTTAATCTATGTGCAGTGTAAGTGTTCCCTCCATCAATGCCTGCTCTAATAATGTCCTGATTCTTCAGCAAAACTCTAAAGAGATTACCAGCCAACCATGATGCAATTGTCTCTCACTTTCTCCCAATCTGGCCGCGTGGCTCCATCCGTCTGCCCTGTCTCCTCTTTTTCGTTTCACTCCCTGAACTCCCTCCCTCCTGCCACATTCATCCCTCACAACTGTCACTTCACTGTTTTATACATATCTTTTATCTCATTTGCCAGCCTTACGTCCTTCCTCCATCTTTGCCTTTGTCGCTATTCATTTGTGCTTCACTCCAACTGCCACTTCTCCTTTTATCTAGGGTCTGTTTTTATCATCTTTTTCTGCCTTTTGATTTTTTACGTACTGCTAGGTTCAAAAGCCCAAAAACAGGATCTTGCAATGGTAAATTTCTGTAGCTGAGAGCTGGACAAATTTGAAACTTCTTATAGACAAAGACAAATGTTATTGATCCACAAGGGAATTTACTTCCACACCGGAGCTCAAAGAATACAATATAAAAACAAATCTTGATAACAAAGAGACAAATAGTATAGCAGAACAAATCTGAAGGCTAAGTAAGTAATGAGGAGCAGGTTCTCAATCATCATCATCAAACCTTTGTTGCAGACTCTTAGTCCAGAGTTACAACTTTAAAATTTCTACTTCTACTTCTTTTTTATAATTCCTTCAAATCCTTAATTATTCTTTCAAACGTTCATAACAGTAAAAGTAAAGTTCACATTTATTAGTAGAGCACCCACTCAAAGGGATTAAAATGGAGTTCAACAACAGCAATTTGTAAAATGTGTATAACTTTAATAATAAAATTATATAAATGTAAAAAGAAAAAACACAACAGTCAAAAACACTTTTTAAGTTAGTGAGTATATATAAAAACTAGGTACAAATTTAGGTAAATGTTGCAAGTTTGTAGGAGTTTTCATCTGTGGCTATAAATCTTCACACAGTGCTGTATTCAACTCTATCTGGCCTGGCTGCCACTCCCTCGCCTTTTCATTACACTGATCATTTGCAGTGTTCTGGAGATGGAGCCTCTTTCTGGCACTAATTTCCTAAGTCTGAGCCAGCTTCCCTGTGTTTCTGCTCACTCTGCAGGGGGTGTGGAAGGCACCGTGCCCAATGGAGCAAAGAAAGAAGAGGAGGGGTAAGTTAAGGCACTGCGGTAGTAAACGTAATAAAGAGACATACATCCAATCCACTCTGAGAAGCCCGAGACATGATCCATTGCCTGTTCCCTGGCTGCTAAAAGAGCCAAGCAGGCAAAACAACAAGCTTCTGTCAATATCAATTTATATTAGTGCCATTAAACTTGCACCACAATGCTGCAATAAACAAATATACCAGATGATGTGATAGGGGAGGTGAAGAATTATTGCATTATGATATGTTATCAAAACATAAGCGCAAATGACCGACTGATTTCCCCCCTCAGGTCTATTCAGTCAACTGTAAGCAATAAGTATGAAAGCAGAGAGAAGATCAACAAGGCTGCCCAGCGCACTCTAATCATCGACTCCGGATCCGAGACAGACAGCAACCTGTATGAATCCTATGCCACGGTGAGAGAGAGCGAGGGAGAGAGCAGGAGAGGAGGGGGAAAAGACAGGCGAAAATATGCAGGGAGAGAAAAGAGATAAAAAGAAGAAAGATATTATGGATAGGTTAAAGAGATCTGGCATAAAAGGATAGGAGAACTCCACAACTGCCACATCAAGCTAAATGGATGGATAATCTAATGAAAGCTCTAGCTGTTCATGGTGATGGAAAATGGATCAATATTTCACAATTAGCATTCAAAATATACATTGATCTGGGGGAAATTATCATTTTGTACTTTAAAAAGGCCAACAAGGATTTGAACCTTGAAGAAAACTGTTGAGTGGGGCAAATAGAGGCACATGGGAGGCAATGGATAATGAAATCTTAAATCTCCTCTGAGATGGGATTTATTGTGCCTGATATAAAGCTATACATATCAAGCAGAACCCCCAAGAAGGTCAGATTTCTGATTCTCTTTACTACCTTTTCCTTTTTGCGCACACTTTGGTATAGAAACTACTTGGCATATTTTTGTCATTTTAGTACAATTAACAGTTAAAATTGACATTTAAAATACTATGTATAGTATAGTGCTTATATTGTACTTTTCCATATGCCAGAACTCACTTTACATTTCCATGCATTCATTTTTTTCATACTATGAGGTTTTAAGTTGCTATTGCAGCCACAACTGCCCTGCGTTAGACTGACACAAGGAGGCTGCTTATCTACATCACCAGCTCCTCCGACACCACCAACACTCACACACACATCAAATTTATACTAGGAGGGTCTTGCCTAAGGACACAATGATAGTATGGATCAGAGCCACAGTCACTCCACTGCAATACTTGGTATTCCCAGCGTTCTCCTATTAAAGTACTTCCAAGACTTCCAATATCAGATGAAATTGGTCACTGACAGGATGGTGTCGCCAGTACGGGAAGTATTTAATTATCAAGATAAGACATTCTGCGCTGTTGGAGCTCTTAAACATAAATTCTACTTAATTACTTGAAATAATTGCATGTGTCCATTAACATACTGTTAAAGTTAGTCATTGTTATTATTCTTATCTGTTGCCTTTGTGTTCAAACTAAAGTGCCGCATTCTTTTGTGTTTTGCTCATTCAGGAAGGCCCTCATTATCACTACCCCACTGTTTATTACAGACCTCCTGTCACCCCACACCCGGAGGAAATCCACAGGCCGAGTAAGGACACACGCAACAGCCTGTCATATACAAGCTATTTTACTCCTTTGTGTTAAGTGTATGCATATTCTGTAGACCACACTCATTTATATGAAGAGGTAAAGGACTTGGCTCTGTACCAGCATGTACCTACATCTCCTCTCCCTCCCCTCCCACCATCTCTTGACCAGAGATTGCCTCATCAAAGAAATGAATGGAAACTGCCTGCCTTCCCTCCGGTGTGTAAAAACCACTTACATGTGATTTGATGCATAATTTGAACCAGTTAATGCTGTGAATTTGCTTATAATATGAACAGCTTACTCACTGTAGACTTTCATCAGTGGTATAACATGTTCTTAATCTGTGTTTTAGCTTGTTCCACAGCAAAAGCCTGTCAGTGTGCAGGAGGCGCCAAAATATTCTGAACTACCTTTTGAACTCCGTGGAGAGCTGGTGTAGTACGAAGATGGTGCATCACTCTTCAAATTTGACATTGATAACAACATTGAACAGCAGCTATTAATTAAGTGTAAATAATGCTTCCATCTGATGAGCAGTTTACCTTGAATGCGTATTGTAGTTGCAGTGTTTTGATATTTGACTTATGTTTGTCATTGAAATTTGAACAAAAAATGAATAAGGTCAACCAGCTAAATACTCCCGTTGTCAAATACATTGTATTTAATAACAGACAAAATGTTCTCTTTATAAAATGCAAAATTATACATTATCTGTTTTTACTGATGACATTAGTAGCCCTTTCCATGAGCCTTTTTCTCTGTTTTAGTGCAGTTGTGTCGTCTTGTATGTCCTTGTGGCAGACTTAAGTACATTTCCCTATTTAATTATTTGTTGTGTTTGAGCACTAAAGTCTAATCATGCTTTATTTTAAGTTTTAACTTGTACACTCAAGATAGATTTAGTGATAGAGTATCAAATATTTGTATCTACACACAAAATACAAAATCAGTTCTGTCAACGTTTATGATAAGTATGACTCAATATTTTTGAATGAATACGTGAGTTCAGTTGTTGTCACCCAAATAAGCGTAATTAGTCTTCAAGAGCTAACGGATAGATGGATAAATAGATGTAAACAAGTAACTGGATAACAAATCCATCAGATGTTTCCACACATTTAATTATTGCTGCTCTACGGAATACTGTTTAATTTCCTTTATTTCACATCATTTCTAGGACTTATTGATCAGACAGATTGCGGCTTGAGGCTGGTCTTGTGTTGTCATGTCAAAACAAGTCACATTAAAAATAACTGTAAGATGGCAGAACTTAAATGTGTTTGTTTACTTTGAGCACCGCTGTAACTTCTTCCACTAAGAAACTCACAAACTTCCTCTTTCAGGTTCCTGTTCTTCTGTTGTAAACAAAGTAATGAGGTTCTAATAATATCCAGTTGTTGTTCTGTCATTTCCTTTTCTAAGTATTCAACGCATGAACATCTTTTGATGCTGGTGGACACTGTAACATGCCTACAGTCTTCTTACTAAGGCCTCTAGTGTATGTGCTATGGTTTGTGATGCTTTTAGCCCTCTTTCAACAATGTCATGCTGTTTGATTGCTGTGAAAATTCTTTGTCAACGCCAGCAATAATGATGAAATTCTACATGGTTATAATAATTAGATAGATAGATAGATAGATAGATAGATAGATAGATAGATAGATAATTCTCTCATTCTCTTCTCTTCCTCCTTCGTATCTGAATGCTCACAGATAACTTTCTAATTCTCCATCACAGGCTGTCAAGGTGTGTTTGTCTCATTACTGAACGATTGTTTAAGTCCCTGTCAAGCTGACTGCTGTGTTCATAGCAAATGTCTGTTCTTGATGCATTGCTCCAGTGCAGGCAGCAGCAGCCCTAATCTGCTAAACTCAAGCTTTGACAGCTCAATGCCATACATTAGCAGCAGTTTTTCCTCACTCCCACTCTTCCTCACTCTTCTTGTACTTCAAATATTTGAAATGTAATTTTAAATATATGCACTAATTTGAATGCTGTCAAAAGACAAATGTGAAATGTAATTATCATTACCTGCACTGATTTAAATAGAACTCCTATAGAGCAGATAATTGTTTTCATTCTATTATCAAAAAAAAAACCTTTAACAATAGATCTATACAAAAAGTACACTCATTTGCAACAAAAAGTACAAACAGTTCTTTGATGAGTAAAGACTTCTGCCAAGATATTGTTTTCACCTCACTGCAGTAAAAAAAAATATGGTGCCAAGACCTGGCTTTAAACTTGAAGGCTACTTAACTTGTATCTCACAACAATAAAGATTGTTAGTGAGATACAACTCACAAACCTTCCACCTTTGTTCCTATGTCAAGTATTCATTCACAGTGACTTTTCTACTCTAACAAAAAAAAAACGCATTTCTCACCTTCCACAGTGGTTGGTCTCTCACCCTCATCAGCTCGGGTCCTCTACCAGAGGCCTGGGACCTTGAGAGTTCTGCGCAGTATCTTTGCTGTTCCCAGTACTGCGCTTTTCTGGACTGAGATGTCTGTTGTCCTTCCTGGGATCTGCTGCAACCACTCATCCAGTTTGGGGGTCACTGCCCGAGTGCTCCGATCACCACAGGCACCACCGATGCTTTCACCTTCCAGGCCCTCTCCAGCTCTTCCTTGAGCCCCTTCTCGTGTTCCCTTTTCCTGACATTGCCATCGCTCGGTATTGCAATGTCCACCACCACGGCTTTGTTCTTTCTCTTATCCAGAACCACGATTGATTCGCCATCACCATTCTGTCAGTCTGTATTTGGAAGTCCCACAGGATCTTGGCCCGCTCATTCTCCACAACATTTGGAGGCGTTTCCCACCTTGATCCTGGGGTTTCCATCCCGATGTTTCTGTACACTATGCCCGCTACTTGGTTATGTCGCTCCATGTAGGCTTTCCCTGCCAGCATCTTCTACCCTGCAGTTATGTGCTGGACTGTCTCAGGCACTTCTTTGCACAGCCTACACCTTGGGTCTTGTCTGGTGTGGTAGATCTGGGCCTCTATTGCTCGGGTGTTCAAGGCCTGCTCCTGTGCAGCCAGGATGAGTGCCTCCGTGCTGTCCTTCAGACCAGCCCTCTCCAGCCATTGTTAGGATTTCTAGGAGATATATATATATATATATATATATATATATATATATATATATATATATATATATATATATATATATATATATATATATATATATATATATATATATATATATATATATATATATATATATATATATATATATATATATATATATATGGACATAATAATATGTATATGGACATATACATTGGACAAACCAGATGTATTGCTTAACTGTGTTAGCACATGTGCTAATTTTCACCAGTCCATAGGGGCTTTTAAGATTGCACAATTCAAGTTACAATTTAAAATGTGAAAAAACAAATTGTTAATTTACTATACATTAAACATTTCATATATTAAGATTGTGTGAACAATTCTGTCCTGATTTCAACCACTGTTTTAATCCTCTGTTGAAGATGTTAATAACAGTTTGGAGTTGTATGAACAACCATGTGTGTTGTGGCCATACCGGCTCGTCAAAGCCTGAACCCGTCAGATCTCAGAAGCTAAGCAGGGCCGGGCCTGGTTAGTACTTGGATGGGAGACCACAAGGAATTCCAGGTGCCACAGTGGGGCCAGTCGCAAAAACTGTCATTGTGTCCTTAGGCAAGGCACATCACCCACATTGCCTAGTATGAAAGTGGTGTGTGTGAGTGTTGGTGGTGGTTGGAGGGGCCGATGGCACAGATTGGCAGCCTCGCTTCCGTCAGTCTGCCCCAGGGCAGCTGTAGCTACAATAGTAGTTTACCACCACCGGGTTTGGAGTGAATGAATAATGCTCTGTAAAGCGTCTTTGAGTGTCCTGAAAAGCGCTATATAAAACTGATGCATTATTATGAACAGTAAACAGTGGACAAGATGTTCAGTGATCTTAACAAAGTCTGTTTAAATTCATTTAAAAAATGGAAACAACACAGACCTATGCTCAGAATCTAATCTAATTTGTGTGTCACCAAAAGGAATATTTCCAAGGTAAGATTCACAAAACTTGAATTTGATTAAAATATTCTGTGTGGCATTCACAAAAGAGAATATTTCATGATGTCTTTTGGTATCTGACTCATTAGGTCTGAGATTGAAAGTTTCACTTGGGCAAAGACATGTGAAAAGGAGAGATTGTCAGAGAAGAGGAAATACTGTAGTAAATCCAATTTTTAATAAACTCAAAAATGTTTTTAAATTACTGAATATTTTACAGTACTGGAAAATACAGGCTGTAAATAGTGTTCAAATTGTGTTGAAATCAAATAATGTGACCGAATGTGAGGACAGGCTGAACTAAAAGAATTCCCCCAGAATGGACAATAGACTGCTCTGCTGCTGTGGGTACAAACGCAGGCTTTGTCTGAGTTTATGATTCAATATTTGGTAATGCTGCTGGGTCACATGTGCACTTCCAACCAATCATAGACGATTAAGAGAAATACGTTTGCATTCACATTTACAAAGGTGACATTCATAGAACAATATTGCAAGTAAGTTTGCTCTAGTTTTCATCAGTTTCAGTATTAACCAGCTAAAGCTAAAATGTAAATCTGACGGTTTATGTGAATTTAACATTAAAGGTGCACTTTGTAACCTCTGGTGGAGGTGTTCTTCCATCAAGGTGTTAATGCTCATGCAGTATTCCACAGTATTTACATTTGTCAATCTCTCTGACACCTGTTAGGGAATAATTGCACAATGGATAAGTTTAATGTCTTACTGTGTAATATTCCAGGTAAGGCATTGTCTCCATGGAGACAGGTGGCAGTAGAAAAGTTACAGTGTACCTTTAAATTGTGAATAACAAGACAATTATGTATGTATTAAGTATAGGAAATTATAAATATAAAAATAATTCAGTAGACCTATAACCTATAGTTATTACAATATTTTATTATTTATTTAGAGGTGTGCTGTAATATTGAATTGGATTGTGCATAATAATTAATCAATGTGCCACAAGAACTATAGGAGTTTGTGCTAAATTTTGCTTGGATCACTTTCCAAGTTTGAAGTAATTGGAGTTATCATATCCTAACAATTCACACTGTTAAAGTTATTCAAAAACATGTGTCTTTATTTCAGAATATAGAAGATCCAGCCTGCACCATGGAAGCACAAAGGGCGCCCACTACCAGAGTCCTGTCATGAGGTTGAGTGGGTGAGACTCACACATAGCAACTGTGGATGAGGAAGTAGCACTGTCGAAGCATATGGGTCGGACTAGACAGAGCATGCACCCGTGAGCTGACATCCTGGTGCTCCTCAGACGACCCCCAAACATGGATTCCAAGGTAATCCCACTCACTGCCGGGCTGGATAGAGGACTAAATACCAGAGGGCTAAAAGGTTGTTTACAAGAGCTGTGGATACTGATGTGGGATGACACACAGATGGGTGAGAGGACAGACAGGGAGCGGAGAGGATGTGACACACAGGCAGCAGGTCAGGCTTGGGGGATGGAGACAGAGACACCTATACCGCCCAAAGGGAACCAGCTTGGTCTTGACATATGCTCTGGAGTGTAATCGGAATTGGCAAGACCTGCTAATGTTACCTGTCAGTGCTTATCGTGTGGTTAAACGTTCACCTGTCACAGCTCTCGATCCTCTGTCACTGGTATAGCTCAGAAGATGCATATCCATTTTGTATCAAACCAAAATATCTGCAAATGTCTGTTTAACATAAATCTATTTGCTTTTAGAGGTATTTGTTATGAGGAGGTGGAATGCTTAATGCTTGGAGCCGTTGTGACACATCCTTCAATGTCATCTGTAATTAAAAATAAAGTGTAAATAATAATGTCAATAGTGGCAGCAAGTTCAGTGAGCGTAGGTGGATTTTAAACACTTTTCAGTGTTTTTTGTTTTTGCGAAGAAGATATGATTGACATGTGGTTCCTCATTTCATTCAAAGGAAGCAGTACCATGTGTTGTAACCTTTATGACTCACAGCTTCCTGACAGTTGGATTAGTGCTGTACAAAATGTAACTGAAACATTAGATCAGTCTAATTTGGGAAATTATTTATTATAATAATGAGCCATTTTATATTCCAGTGACTATTACCTACTCAATTACCAATTTTACCATCTGCTCGTCTCCATGGAGGTGTTTATGTTTGCCTTGGTTGTTTCTCAGAATAGCATTATATTTCCATGAAAATGACTCAACTAGGTGAAGTTACAGGCCAGATCTGTGGAGAGGTGACTCACTTCACAGCAGGAATGTTTGTTTTTCAAGTTATTTTTGAGCAGTACTGTCAATGGCCGCTGAAACGAGATGGACAGCTTAACTTCATACTGTGGAACATTCCTGACAAAGCAATAGCTATATAACATCTTTCTGGAGACAAGCAGCTGTCCTGCACCAGAAAAGTTACAATGTGCACCTTTAAATATCAGAGAGCCTGCTATTTCTGTTTGGATGACTGCATCTAATTTCTTCCTGTTTTTTATATTTTCAGATTTATTTGGCCTCTTTGACATTTTTCTTGCTCGTCGCCCCCATAGGTGAGCGCGGAGAAGGATTTTCACAGAGATAAATATTTAATTACCAGTCTGAGAAAACACACGTTGAATGCAGTCTAAAGTGTGGCTTGGGAATAGGGAGCAGCTTGAGAGCCAGTAAACTTGTATTTGCATAAAGGTGTGTGATAAATATGGAAGGGAAAGCATTTAAATATTTATGAGGGTGACAATGCAGACGACAATCCGTTTTGTCCTCAAATTATCTGACATCTTTGAAATGATTTAAATTGTAATGAGGTACTGCAGGAACTAGCTCTATACTGTGTACTCTGGGTGCAATTATTGTTTCTCAAATAAAAAAAACATATTTTGGCATAGTGGGTGCTGCTTATGCTGGTAATGGTTATGGAAAAGGGACAGAATTAGGGGGAGAATTAAAGGAAACACTTAATAATAACTCCACTTAAGAATAATTAATTCACCTTAATAAAGAATGAACAAACACTTAATTCATAATTAGTAACTTATTTAATTAAGAATGCTTAATAACTACTTAATGAATACCCTAACCTAAACCTAACTCCTTAATTGAGTACTTACTAAGCCTAAATCATGCTTAATAAACTATTTGTTCATTAGGAATTAAGTCTTGGTTCATGTTTTAATAAGGTTAAATAAGGGTTAGTCATTAAGTGGTACCAAATCTATTCATTTCTTGTCTCTCAAATACATTTTTTCACGATAATAAATATATCACTTGTAACAATAAGTAATGAATGCTTAATGCTTACTTTAATATTGTCGGTAAATTTTTACTCTCGCAGGACTATTTGGATTCCAGCACTAGTAGCAACAATAGCAGTGAAAATAACAGAATGAATAATAACAATAATAATATACTGTTGTAATAGTAATTATAAAAGTAATGCCTAGCAGCAACTCCTACCTGCTGCTTATTCTACTACATCAGTCTTCTACTTGAATACTTATCTCTCCTCCTCTTTCAGTCATCTGATAGTTCATTTATAAACTGCTTGGAATTCCAGTATTAGCTCAGAAAGTGGTGGTTTTGTGGCACGGCCGCTCTAATTGGAAGGTGCTGAGAGGGTAAAACAAACAGTCTTTTTGTCGTGCAGTTTTCCACCACACTCCCGCCTCTGTTACTGGCCCAGTCTGTCACTCATAAGACGTCTCTGTGACTCCCCTGCATGGACACACACACACTCCTCTCTTATTGTCTGCGTAAAAGGCTTAACAACATTGTGCTTTGTTTTGTCTGTAAAGTCTGTTCTGTATGAAGAACACAGTGTGAGACTTTCTTGGACTTATGTTTTTTATGATTAAATGTCTTTTTCTCTGCAGTGCCAAACGCTCAGACACAGGCTCCTACGACTTCACATTACAAACAGCATGGGACCAGCCACATGAGTGAGCAGACCACAGAGTCCTCTGTTTCCACTGGTATGCCACTTGTGACTTGTCATTGTTGAGATGCCACCTATTAGCTGGCTCTCGGGAATATATCTCTGTCACATTCACACTGACTCAAACACTGCATCAAAAGTGGAAACTTGGACGAGAGCAGAACTAAACCAGAACTAGAACAGGTCATGTAAGTTGTATTTTAGTCACATTTGTTCTAGTCCAAACACAGAATCAATTTTAAAGGTGCACTATGTACTATGTAATTTTCTCCATGGAGATGTTATTGCTTTGCTTGTAAATTTGAACACAAAGCCATTAAAGTATATATTTATAATTTATTTAATTACATGTGATTTTGTTGCTCAAAAATACCTCAATAAACCTCTCACAGATCTGGCTTGTAACTTGACCTGGTGCTCCAAAAAAATAATTTAATGCCACACTGGAATATTGTGAGTGAAGCTATAACATCCCTATGGAGACAAGCAGGTAACATACCCTCCACTTGAAAATTTACCTTTACAACCAGAAGTGTGTATTTTACAAGTGTTTATCAAACCATTACAACTATCGTAATTGTGACCAGTTCAAACCCTAATTGATTTGCAGCATTTATAACAACACTTTTCACCTAACATTTTTCTATGTAAATGTAGAATGTGTTACTCATTTTGACTAATCCCTGAACTTTTAGGTTGACTTTGTTTGAAGGAGGAGGTGTTTCCCCTGTGCATGATTTGCATGTGTTTTTGTAACAGAAAGAAAAATGGAAACTAGAGTCACCAGAGCATCTGACTCCTCCCATGTCACTTCCCCTGGTGCAAAAACCACAAGTTTAAACAAGAACAGCACAAAGTACATTACCGCAGCAGGAAATAAAACATTAACAGGTAAATGAGAAAAGGCACCAATTCAGAGTTTATGTACTGTACTCTTATCTATCCATTATATCTATAGTCACCTCATACAACCTTCTGATTTTATACAGTTGCTCCGAGCAAGTCCACAGCAAGGCCATCAACCACTACAGGTGCTATTTTAAGTCCTAACATTTCTTTATAAAAAACGGCCAGTGGATGGAGCCACTGTGTCTGGCTCTTTCAGTTGTAGCTTTGACCCCAATATTTCTAATGCATCTTTAGTGAATGTTGGATTCAAATTCTTGTGTGTAGAAAAAGTACATATTTCTGCCAGATAAAGGTAAAACTAAAATACTGTTTCTGAATGAATAAAAACACAATTGCTTAATAAATTATGACTAATTCATATTAAAATCTGCACAACAGTGCACATACAGCTAGATGTCAGTTGAGGTATTTTCACTAAAATGATGAAATCTAATATTTCTCTCTCTTCCTCTCTCCTCCCTGTCTTTCTCTTGCCCCCCACCCTATCTCTGTCTATCTCTTCTTCTCTCAGCCATACGTACCCCTCCAGTCCCAGTGAAACCCTTCGCTACTGTTGCCTGGGGTAACTTGAATATCTGTGCTTTCTGTAGCTTCCTTAAATGCCACAGGCATAGCGGGTTATTGTTATCTGGTCGCAGATTGGCAGTATCAGTGTTCCCTGTCCTACAAACAAAATCCACAGCATAAAGATAAAACAAGATTCTCGTCTGTGACACTCCATTGTACCTTATGCAACAAAGCATTGATATGCCCACCGCCCAGCTCTGTGTGTCTCAACATGGATGGAGTTTTGATGGGACTTTGATACTGTAGTGCTCATTTTCTGACAAATGTAATTCAAAATGTTTACAGTTAGTGTTTTCTTGTTTTTTGTTCTTTTTTTTTTTCAGATCCAATGTGGGACAAAGATTTCACCTATGGTAAGATGCAAATCACACCAATAATCTTTCAAAAAATAAATTAAAAAAAGTATATGTTTATGAGCATTCTGTTTATTCAAAAGATAGAATCATTTGTTTTGAATTGTTAATTGCTATGGCAAAGGTGCTAATTAGTCATCACCCTGAAACCAATAAATTCATTCATTCCGGTAAGAGCTGCGTAAAGAATGAAAGTTCAAATAACTGTGTGTGTACATATACATAGACATATACATATACATAGACATAGACATATACATACATACATACTTTTAAATACTGAAATAAGCATATTTGATTTTTAACACAAGTATATTGCTTGTGTCCAGTGAACATTTCCTAATAGACTTTTCATTGCAGATTACACCACTCTGCGTCATGCTGGCCTGTCCATAGCGGCAGTGCTTTTTATCGTGGGGATAATGGTCATTGGCTGTAAGTGTCACCTTTGATGTTACTTTGAATTCACCTTAAAAACAAAGCTGTCAGCCCTGTCTAACATTTACCTACTGGTTTTTAGGTGGAAAACTTTGTAAAATGCCCAAGTGCCATAAAAGAGCATCCAAGTAAGTGCTAATTTATTGCCAATCTTGATTATGAGGAATGTTTGAACACAACACATTTTATCCAATTCAAAGTCCATTGTTTAAGCTTCAGTCTGTACAACAGTGCAGTTGGATGGAGGATGATCTATGACCAACAATTATTTTGGCTGTGTAATAACTCAACTCTGTGCTGACTGGGATTTGTGATGATTAATAGATCACAATGATTATGATAAATCTATTTGTTGGGCAAACCATGACAGGCAAACTGAAAACCAATCTGTAGTCCAGTATCTGCGTCTGATAAATATGATGGATTGCTTTAATGTGGATACTTTCTGTTTTGTGTTTACTCTTTAGGTCGTACCAAGTGGCCCAAGGATGAGGAGGAAATATAGAATTACTACAATATGTTAGGAGGATAGACTACAATGTGCTCTGAATACTTAAAGGCACAGTAAGTAACTTTTCTGCGAGGTCTGCCACATGCTTGTCTCCATGAATGATGTAGTTCTTGCCTAGAAGGTCCCACAGTGGGATATTAAGCCCCCCATGTAAACAAGCAGGTTTCAGTAGGAATGCATGTTTTTCAAGGTAGTTTTGAGCTTTAAAAACACTTGCAGGTCAGAAAATATGTAAGAGGTTTGTCAAATGCCATAGGATGGGACATTCTAGGCAAAGCTACATATCTCCATGGCAGGTGACAAGAAAACCAGAAAAGTTACATAGTGCATAAGTTTTAAATTAAATTCATTGTGTTAATCCTCTGTTTGTCTACATTTTGGGTAAATATTAAATAATTATTTTAACACACATGTTTTGTACAATTACTGTGTTATGTTAATTTAATGTTAATGTCAAGCTTAGAATTAGTATTTCACTTATAGTCACAAATATACAAACTGGCACAAAAGTGGCAAACCAAGACTTATTTTAATAGTGCATGTTAAAATCTATAAACAAATGTTACAAAATCCAAATCCCATTTGTTTTTATACACAGATTATAAATAAGATATTTGATAGCGCAGTAACCACTTCTCCCTCCAGAGCAATTCGAGTTATAGTATATACATTAAGATTAGAAAAATAAAAGACATCATGCATTTAAATTATCCACATGAATACATTTATTGTGATATTGTGGTGAAGTGATGAATAAAACTGCTGTATAAGTGGTAACATGTTAAGACAAAAATATTGAAATGTTTCATTTAACATTTGACCAATTTGCCTTACATTTATTGATGACTTATTGGGCAATGCTACAAGTACAAAACAACATACAAACATACTGTAAGATAAATGAAAGATACACGAGTAGGTGATTAAGATTGTATGGTACATAGCATTTAAGTGTATTTAAGGCACTCCACACCCTGATCCAAACATGATTGCAGCTTCAGGAGGTGTGGTTTGGCCAGGACACAGCCGCCTTCAGCAGAGAGCAAGTGGGAAGAGTATGGGGAGATGCTGAGACAGATCCAAACACTGTCATTATCAGTGTTTGACTTCATTTGTAACTTTACTGTGATTAAAAATCTATATTTGGCCTACCACTGCACAGGAGACAGCTACATTACCTTTAAGGTATTTCCCTTATGTACAAATGAAAGAGAGAAAGGCAACCAGTGCCTTGAAATGAAAGCCTTTGATTAAAGGGCATGGTTAATTTCCATTTAAATAATAAAAAACAGAAAATATGTGCCATTGTGCCCTATACAAGTGTGATTGATATTTGCCCAAGAATGCCATTCAATCCTTTTAATGTCTCCAAAATTGAAAGAGGTATTTACAATCTATGAAACAGAATGTTAAAATGAGAGCTATTCAAATGAAAAGACATAATTTTATGCTTTGCAAGGTTCACACTCTGTTCACGTCTATGTTCTTGATGTGGGAGCAAGTTTTGCCTGTGTGTCGCTGCAGCTTCTGTCAGTCAGTGTTAATGAGTAGGGCACAGATGATGTCAGACAAGTGAATGGGAAATGGAGCAGAGAGCTGGTCTGGTTTAGAATGGATCAGCCTGGTCTGTCTCACTATATACAGGTCAGCTCCACAGGCAGCAAATATGGTGTTACAGCAATAAGTAATACATCGTCCAGATAGTGTAAAGGGAGCTTGGGCTGTGCCAAATTATCCCTTTTGACAAAATTAGCTCTCAGCCATATTCACCAGCTTTGATTTGGATTCCTCAAATAGAAACCAATTAAAGGGTTTCAACATGTTCCAAAAAGTCCCAGGCAAGATAACATGAACATCAAATGACATCAGCAAAGATGAAACAATAGCATTTGTTTGAGACAGAGAACTGAGCAGGGAGCAGCAGGTTTGTGTGCAAAAAAGTCCATCCTGAGTCGAAAGTAGGCGACGATAAAGCATGTTGCTCCTTATTCCTTAAGTGTGTACTCCCTCATCCAGGAGCTAAACTGCCTCTTTCTTGTCTTGGTCGATGGGAACAGAGTAAATCCTAAAACGAAAGCAAGTAGTAAGTACAGTATATCATTAAAGATAACTTTGGAATGTTTTTCTTTCCACTTGGGACATGCACAAAGCAGAAGCGCAGAGGGCTTCTGGGACTTTGAGGCTGTGACAGGTGCACCGTGACTGCAGAGCACACCTCAACTCCAGGTGGGACTTATAAACTGGCACTACTCTGTTGATCTAACAAGCCAAGGGTTGCTGTGTGATTAAGCTTCTTTTCAGTGGAGCGATCAGTCAGCACCAGCGCACTCAGAGCTGACTGCAGCCCCGCGAGGCACCTGGTAATCCGCCTGCACAAGAATTTAACCCTTGCTTATTGACTTACTTTGCACTTATAATGCTTATGCCATTTGTCAATCTGCAAAGCATCATTTGGACCCTCTGACAGAGCCAATATAAAGTCATTGGCCATTTCATTATTCTGAATTACAGGTTGTCAAATGTAGCAGGGAACCTTCTGCAGTTGTAATGAATGGTTATTAGAGTTTCTTTAGCTTTATCTACTTTAGATTTGAATCTACTAAGGAAAGACATTTTAACATGAAGACCATGAGACATTTCTTTCCCTTTTAAATGCCAATAATGCAGTTTGTAAACATTTTATATGGACTTCCTTTACTATTGTGGTGCATAGTTTTGTCCTGCCCTGCTTGTCACTTACTTCACCATGACAGTACTTAATAAAATGACCTTTGAGAATTTATTTGCAAGTAAAGAAAATAAGCCCATTACTCCGCAAAAAACCTTGTCCAAGCTAGCCGCTATTTAAAAAACACAAGTGCATAAAGTGCATACAGAAAGTGCTTGTTTGTAACTGGTTTAGGCTGTTCCACTATCTGATTGCTGTTGACAGCATGTTGACATGACGCCAGGATGATGCATTCACTGTCCCTTCAGTTGTGTGTAGGAGTTTTCTGTCTTTTCAGCCATTTCAGAGGACAGTTCAGGGGGCAAATGCTTAGAACAGGTTAGGTCCTGTCCCACTGGGTCTGTAAACCCAAAGGCAATGTCTGAAGGCTATTGTCTGGGGTTTGTAGTTGTGTTGAGTATTTACAGATTGTGTGGTGGACCTCAAGCTTAGATACTAATTGCTGATCGTGTCCAGACGGGCCCAGATGGGTGGATGCTGGTTGCATGCTTTTTATCACCTGACTGTTTTTTCTGTACTTTTCTTGCTGACAAGTGAAGTAGTGCAAATTGGCAAGGAAGCTTAAAAGCTGTTACCCACCAGACTGGTTCTGTTACCTGCAGGCTGACTGACTTAGCACAAGTACAACGTGCATACCTTTTCTTTTCATTTTGTTTTCGAGGGTTTGTTTCTTGTATAAACTGACTAAATAATAAAAGAAACAAAATGAATGAAAAAATGTCCTCACCCTTGCTGTTGTTTGTTCCTGTGTCTTCTCACTAAAATAATGGCTGAAAAAAAGTTTTTATTTTTATTTTTTGTAAATTGTAAAAAACAACTTAATTTTCACATTTTTCAAATACTTACCAATTACAGCTGCAACTGAAAGAGCCACAGCTACCCCCGCAACAATGATGATAATCATTGTTATCTGGTCTAGAGAGAGGAATAGAAAAGAAATATTAAAGCACTTGAATGAGGAATGTCATCTTTGTTTATTTTACTTTGTTTGTAAGGACTTTACCTGATTCACTGTCGTCGCCTGCTATTCCATGGCTGCCAGATGGATTACTTTTTGAGACTGGAAACACTAAACAGCAAACTTACATTACTTTATCGCACTTCAATCCATTAGTCTAATTGTTTATCTAGGTTGTATATGAGGAAAAATTTTAAGTGTCCCTGATCATTTGAAATTTTGCAATATTTAAGGTTATTAAACAAATGAAATGACTGCAAACATATATAGAGCTCATTTAAAACAAGTATTAATTAAAACTAAGGCTTAATGAATTGTGGTTGGTCCGGAAGCATGTGACCACAGGCCTGCAGTAAACAGCTTTGTAATTCTCTCAGTTGTCCATCAGTGTCTTGATGAGGAGTGACAGACAGAGGTGTGAGCAGAGAATGAGAATGTCAATGTCGATTAGCTGACCAGCAGGATGGCCATGATGTCAACATGTTCATTGGGCTTTCAGCAGAAGCCACGGGCCTCTCCAGGGAGCTAATTGATTCCATTCAGACTGTAATGGTGAAGAGGTGGGCAAGCCTACAGAGGATATACTGGCCACACATCTGCTCAGACTATAAGAGCTATACACTGCTAATCTATACACAATAACTGCTCAGGCCATAACCCCTCTGCTCTTTCTTCAAGAATGCTTCCTTTTGGGTGATAATGGGAGTGTTCCTAGTGCCCTCTGCACCTCACACTGCACTGTGGGGTGTCAAGGTAATAATAAACTTACATAAGTCTTCATCATCGCCTACTGTAACAGAAAAAGGGAAATCAAGTTAACACTAGTCACCAGTAATGAATATCAGTGAGAAAGTATTGTTACGTTGTTCAATTACATTTGAATATAGACAATTGATTCACTTTACGTCATCTAAAATATTCTGTTGAACTGAACTATGCACACACATTTACATCCAAACCAAAGACTCTAAATTTAAACAAATTTAAAGCTTTTCTTCTTCTTTTCAATAACAAATTTGATTGTTCGTGTCTTGTAGATGAAGTGATAAAAAAAAAGCTGCGAGCGCATTTTGGCAATGGAAGAGGCATTGTTCCCCATTCATTCCATTTTATTCAGACTGAACACGGACAGAAGACGACGGAGATAAAAACATTTCCAGCACCAAAATGTCTGGTTGTTCTGTGTGTGGTTGTCAGAATCGATATTCTACTGGCGGACTAAAGTTTTAAAGTTTTCATCAATGACCACACAAGGACCTGGCAGTCGGACACCATTTGTCAAAGTCGCTTGTTGAGGAAATATTTGCGATCTTTAGGAGATAATCCTTTTGCAGAGCTCGACAAGCTGCTGAGTACTTCTGTTGCCAAAATGCGTGAGCAACCAAGCTTACGTCATCACTGTTTACTAACACTAAAAGGGTCTCTTGACTGAATCAAATGAATCATCATAAGAGCTCTGAAAATATAGTATAAAGCAGAATTCAAACACTGATGGCTGTATACAGTGGCCTGGTGTTTACTAACTAGGTTTATCAAATTTGTTTTAGATTTTTACTGACCTCACAAGTCTACCTAAATGAGCTACTGAGCAGCTATTGTTTGAGCAGTGTTAAATTGACAAGGTGCAATTTAAATACTTAATATCTTTATCTATTCTATCTATATCTCAGCTGCTCTGGATAAAAAGAATAAGATTATCATTGTTGTATACTCACAATCACCAGATCCGATCTCATCCTTATCTCTATCCGAAAAAGCTGTAGAGAAAGCAAACAGCGGTACATGCTGTCAGTGGTTTTTAAATCAGTGGCGCTCAAAATAAAAATCTTCTCTGTCCAAAAATAAAAAATAAAAAAACAGAAACACATAACCTCTGTGTGATAATTAAATATGGATAAATGAATCAATTAATATGGTAAACAATACGCAGCCTAAGTAGGGTAGGACCTGGTTAGTACTTGGATGGGAGACTACTGGGAATACCAGGTGCCAAAGTAGCAGTGACTTTAGTGCATTGTGCCCTTTGGCAAAACACTTCCCCCACCTCTTCTAGTCTGAATGTGAAAGGAATGACTGATACCGTGGAAAGCACTTTAGGTGTCTTGAAAGGCACTATATAAATCTAATTCATTGTTATTAATATTGTATGCAAAACATTTTCTGGATCAAACGTCAATGCATTTTCAAAATATATACTTGATGTGATTTGCTTAATTTAATTCATGTTATTGAAAGTGTGATTTTGAGCTGCATATATAAATGGTACGGAGGACACTGAGTGTACCGATAGCACTAGTGTTGCGAGGTGAGGAAAACATGCCAGGAAAAGGATGCGGAGGGTGTGATTAGATGTTTATCGGCTGAAAGCGTCACAGCGAGATGAGAACATACCGGTAGCAGTTGGCAGCAGCAGACACAGGAGCAGCAATCGCATCATCTTCAAATGCTGCAGGGAGAAAAGACACCGCATTAAAAATATCTGGTTTTAATATTCACTCATTGATGTGTGTGAAATCTTGGTGTTTTGGTTTAGAGAATGTCATAAAAAAAAAAGTAGAAATGGTTGGTGTCTATTATTGGAGTTTTGAGTCGAAAAACACAAGTCAACAGTAATGTCACAATGCGGGTTTAAGGAAGTTTTTCTAATTATTGCATGTCTGATTTGCTTTTATTTTCTGACTAATAATGTAATAGATTACAGTTAATTTAAAGCTGCACTTTTCTGGTACAGGGTTTGCCATTTTCATTTGTATGACGTTATTATGTTCGATCTCCAGGGATAGACAGGGGTACAGGTTTTTAAGTTTTTGTTTTGTTTCTTATTATACAAAACAAACAATAAAACAAACAGACAGCAAAAATAATCCTCCCACAGCCCATGTTTTAAGGTATTTCTTAGCAATAAAAACATCGGTAATAGAACGAAGACAGATGAGTTCAAATCTGCACTGTGGAACTTTCTAGGCAAAGCAATCTCAAAGGTCTCAATGAATGTCTCTCCCCACTCTTCTTACAACATACTAACAAGGCATTTACCAATTAATTGTAGCATTTATTGGCATCTCTAATTGCAGCTCTAAGTGAAAAAATACACGTCAATAGTTTCAGCCAGTTTCAAAAGACAAAAATGCAAATATAGATTGTAATCTGAGGTAGCTGTTGACAGAGGGGTCAGTGAATAGACATCTTATTTCCCACAGTGCTCAGCAAAAAATGGATACTGGTTCTGTCAGCAAATTAGTCCACTTTTTTCCATTATCTTTGCATAATTTTCTACCAGAGGATTACAAGCAAATCCTAAATGCAAAGCTATTATGGTAAAAAAAAAAAAAAATACAGCGTCCTTTCTCTCTCGTCAGTGTATTTTTCTTGTTATTGTTCTTCTTGCTCTGGTAAAATCCTTTAATTTCCTTAAGGCACCAGGCTCCAATCTTCAGCGTCACCGCACTGCAAAAAATGTGAGTCACAGATGTTTTTCCAGCCTGTCAAACAAAGCCCCAGCTGTAGCCAACACAATGCTACTGTGATATTTTTAAAGCACAGTGCATGGGAATGACCCTTGCTCAGGATTTAGCAGATTTAGCAACTCTGGCACACTATCAAGTAGCAATACTCACCCCCCCCCCCCAAGATGATACGTATTGGACTTCGAGATTTGAGCCAAATGCTTTGTCTCTTGGCTATGTCTATTGTATTCTGGTTTCCTCTAAGGTATCTGTTAATGACATAGTGGAAGAAGGAGGTGACGTGCTTTGTTAAGGTGCACAGTATCAAACGGACTAAGGAAGAACACCAGGCTCCTCTAAACTCCTACGCACCAGTTATCAGTGTACCATTTCCTACTCCTAACATCACTCATCATTATACTGTTATGGACGTGCCACATGCCCACACACTGAGCAGATACAAGCAGATAAAAGTACATGCAATAGGCCAAACAGTGTAAGCTCCTCATTTAAATATTTTTTGTGGGCACTTTCTGTGATAAAATAAGTGTTGAAACTAGGAACTCATTCAAACAAGTATCGATGTGAGCAGAATGTTATGAACAGGACAAAAGCTTTCCTGAATAGTAGTAGTTTAGAATTGTCTTGATCTTATTGGAAGTGTTAAGACCACATTTTATTGAGTTTGAAATTTCAAAACAACTACAAGATTTATTGCAGGCAAGTTGAAATCAATATGTGAATGGTTACAATTGTGTAACACAATATTGCAGGCACACTTCCCTTCACTATTTTTTAAAACTGATCAGGTATACACAGACATTCATCCCTCTTTTGAGACTGCAATTTTACAAGGTGTTAAATCTGCTAATATTGTTTTATTGATCACATGCCTCCATGTTGTGAGATGTTTCAAATATATGGCAGCATCTTATGAGTCAATACAAATGGTATTGTGACAAAACAAGTGATTTTTTTTCCTCAAGCAATTACTAAATTACAATTATTTCAGTAACATCATTTCCTGCTGAATGTCCTTCCTCACTCTTCACCCTTTCACCCTTATTTTCATTTTGCCCAGAAAAGTTTGTGGCTATGGAAACAGCTTAGTTTTTTAGTTAATGGAAAGAAAATGGACTTTATAATTATGGACTTCTTTAAATATTTAACTCCAACTTTTAATGCCAGGTTTGGATACTATTCGTTTACATTGCAAATTAGTGCAGAGCTTTGAGAGTGCTATATAAATTATGATTGCTTTTCCCTCTTCACTTCTATTGAAACACCTGTCCTTGTTTCCAATTGTTAAAGCACAGCACTGCATAATCCTAATTTTCCTGCTTCAGTTTCTTAATTTCGAGACAAATGCTGACCCTGTAGCGTGAAGTAGAAACAGGATTATCTTGGTGCTAAACTAGAATAACAGAATAAAAAACTGTTTCACTGACGATATTGGAGAGAGATGTTAATCATAAAACCAATGCTGATTGGAAGCAGTGAATGCAACTGCGACTGTTCGGGCCTTTAGAATAGCTGTAGTAAATCTCCAGCCACAAACAGCCTAAGACACCGCAAATAAAAATCCCCTTCTGTATCCAATTTGCTTTTCAAACTCGCTTTGGGTGAAATAATAAAATGATCCAATTTGAGAAATATTTATTAACCCAGTCCACTGCGCCTGTATCAAAACGCCTCCTGACGCCAGTATTATTTTTCAGATTGGGTAATATATTCGTGTACATTTGAATGCCGATTGAATTTGTTCTTTAATACCAGACTCTATTTGCAATGTATAATAATTGGTTCTTGCACGTTTATGATGTAGAGGTGCCAGCTGCTGTCCCCAGGCGAGAGGTTGGAGGTAAATGGTATAATAAGGAATAAAAGAGGAAGTCATCGAAAAACTTGAGAGCAATTCTTCAACAAAGCGGTTTGACAAAGAAGTGGCGCTGCAGGGCTGTTTCATTCTCCAGATTACATTTCTCTAAACTCGCTCACCTGTCAGGGTGAGGAGAGGTCTTTCAACAGAGTCGACCTGTCCCAAACTATAACCCTACATGTAAAAAATGTGACTAAAAAAGAATAAGGGAGCTTTGAGGTATACACACATTTCTGCATATTCTAGAAAATATTCCTATACGTCTGGGCACCATATTTTGCATGAAAGAAACATGCCTTTGCCTTAGGGCTGGGCACCATGGCAGAAAATAGTTACAGATCAAGATTACGGTTCCCTCATTTATTTATTTATTTATTTGAAATGAATAAATAATACACAGCTTTCAATCTTTCAATAACATAAACAAAATAGACTTTTACCAGTGTTATTTAACCAAATGGCCTTGCCAGTATCTTTCTCCAATGTCTGAACTCTGCTCCAAACAACATGCTTTTACTAACAGAGTATTGGCTGTAGATATGTCAATGTGAAGGCACCAAGCTGACCATTGATGATCTGAAATGACTGGATCGATTGAATTATAATACCATTAATAGCACAGCCCTACTTTTCATTGATCATACAGCACTCTATAACAAGGGCACCAATAAATACACCGACTTCTTTTAAAAGGTTGTGCACTGCATTACTGCACTATCTTACCTATAGACAAGAAGCTGACAGCAAAGACAGTGACAATTTTATCTAGTCCTATTTGCTTACCATATATGTCCCCACATATAGCTGCCACTGAGCACTGCACTAAAACAAGTCATAAAAAGTAATAATATGCAGATAGCGTGTACACTGCAGTGCATGCGATTTGAAAATTGTCATTTGAAAATGACTCAAAGCTAACATATAGAGTGAAGAAAAAAATAAGATTTAAAGAAATGTTCTTAGGTCATTTGCTATTCATTGCAAATCCATTTTATAAAAGCAGCACTTTAGTTAGGTTGAGCAAAGAGAAGGAAACCCATTGAGATGTGAAGTCAGTTGTTTATTCAAGTAACTTTCTGTTTTTCTTTGCTAACACTCATATCTCCAATAACATACTTTTCTTTGCCAGTGGACCACATTAATGACAATAAAAAGATAATAAAAACACAGTACCTCAGTTGTCAGGGAGCATAACAGTGCAATCAGCAGCTGATCAACAATGAAGCAGCTTCTCGCAATACAAAAAGTTATGTGTGTGAGACCAGGCGAGCCCGAGGCCGAGCAGCAAAACAACTAAGAGGATATGAGAGTGTCTGACAATCACAATAGTTCCTCAGAGACTACTTTTATACACCAACCCCCTCCCTCCAAATGATAAATCATTTAAAATAAGCAGCCTGCCCCTAATAAAAAAAGAAAAGAAAAAACTGTACATATCCCAACAGGGCAGGAAGGGGGCTGGCACATCCCACATTCACACCTTTATCAGATGCAGACTGAGGCTAAGAGGTTGTTTAGTGAACAAAATATTCACAAGATATGCTCCTTTAATCAGCTCATATTACAGTTTTGTTTTTTCTTCAAAACATATTAGGTTAAAAGTTATGCTCTTGGTAACAGTTAGCCTAATATTATCCATCCATCTTCTCCCGCTTAATCCAGCTGGGTCACGGGGCAGTTTGCTGCCCTCATAGCACCTGACCCCTCCTATGAACCCCTCTGCAGGTGGTGAGCCCACAGGAGGGTGGACGTCATGGTGAAAACCCATCCAGACACGGGGAGAACATGCAAACTCCACACAGAGAGGTCCGGGCGACCGGGGTTCGAACCCGCAACCTTCTTGCTGTGAGGCCTGAGTGTTGCCACTCAGCTACCGTGCTATATTAAGCAGTTAAATTAATTACATTTCAAACTACTGTAATTTTCTTAACGAGCAATGTGGCTTCAGTAAATGTTTCCTTTGCAGCCAATTGAACAATTTTGGTACTTGATCTAATCGCAAATAAATGGGTTTTGTAGCTTTTGTTCAAGCTGATCAAAGAATAAAACTCCTAATAGCCTAAATGCATATTGATGGACTATGAGGTCGCTGACAGTTTGAAGAGAAACTCACCACTGCTCACTGTCTGAAAGCCGCGTCTACAAATGAAAGTAGATCAGTTCTTGCGTGGGACAAGAATCCCCGTCACACGGGGATTCACGCTATCGATACTTCACCGGAAAACTTTACTGCGCTGTCAGATGCAGTTTCCGCTCTCTCTAGCCTAAAAAAGAACGCAGATGATGGTAGGGCTATAGTCTAAGTCTATATCACAGCACGTCTTCCTCTTTCATGTAAACGGTGACAAATTACATGAGCTGCCTTTCAATCATAGCGGGTAATGAAATGTCTCTAGCACCCCTGAAAGCTTTAGAGCCTCCCCCGCGTTAACAGACAGACAGGTGATGACATCATGAACTATGAGACCCTCCTGAAGGTGCGCCACAGCGCAACACAGCGCAGTACAGTCCACTGAAGCGTGCGCACTTTCCCCTCCAGACAAAACTGTGCGGGTTTTGCTGCAGTAACAATGCACTTGTTCCTGCGTCCCAGCTGTGCCTGCTCGGATTTGGTGAGTGTCATGATTTATAAGCAGGTTATTTACTATGCATTAAAACGCAATGGGGGCACAAATAGGTCACTGCCAAGAGGTTTGAGTATGCAGTGCATTAGTCCAATTGTTGTCCATTCAGACTCTGGGCTTTATTTGCTCTGGCTGGCAGCACATTTATTATCCCGCTTTGCTTGGCCCTCTCAAGTCTCAACACTACGCACTTTTAGAAGTTGTGTTTGTCTAGTTTTGAGTAATAGTCAGGGAGGGGCTATACCGCTTTACTTAGACAAAAGATAATAATCTGCACAGGGTTGTAGATGATTGCGGTTAATAACTGAGAAATTTGTGGTCTTTTCATAGTCTTTTACATTAGTATTTAACGTTTAGTCAATTATATTTTGCCTATACATTGAACAATATTTAGTTTTTTACTACTTTTCTAATTTAGAGTTTCTTGCATTAAGAGTCTTGATACATAGACCTGCAAAGGAGATTACAGTGTGAAACAAAGAAAAAACTTACTTTAAATCTGCGTAGAGTGGTTTGGAGTTGCTGTCAGTGCTGGTATGTCGCTCCACGCCAGATCCTTGTTGTCATGAGTCTGTCAGTGTGTTTGTGTGAGTGCAGGTTAACACAGGTGTACTCAGGAGGAACCAGGAACTGCATTCGCAGTGGCTGCTCATTGGCTGCAGTTTGTAACCTGACACCGCCTTATCTGGCTTTTACAAACGTGCGTACAGTGCGCTCCAGAAACCTCATACGTGCTCATAATAGACAGGAAAAGTGGCTTCTAAGCATTTGCAATAGAGTAAACTAAGCAGCCTCATCTGCTCTTAAGTAACTGAAATAGTGCAGAATTCACTTTAGAAGTGGTAAACTGTGGATGATGAACAGTGCACCAATCCACTAGTTTCTTGTATGCAAAAGTGAACTTTATACTTTATACTTTTCTCTCATGTAATCAATCATATTAGTGAGTACTCTTACATCCCAGCCTTGAGCTTTCTGTGCACATAAGGACATCTTTGTGAATGCAATCCTTTCTGCTGCTCTTTGAGCATCTGTCAGAGCAGAAGTTTTAAACTCCATGTATTTGAAGAAATCTGAGTGGGCAGATGAGGTTGTTGTAATAAAGTAGTACCCAGCGTTGTAGAAATAAACCAAGTAGCCCAAGAGTAGTAAAGAGAGGCAGCAGACTCTGGATGTCTAATGTAGGAAAAGTTTTCTTACCATCAGTACGAGACCCAGAGGCGCTCATCACATTATGATACTGTCCATTCAAGCCTGACCATGCTTCCACTGAAAGGAGTATCAAAGCATAAGGTAATGCAGGTCATACACACAGAAAATTTGTTGGTATAACAAAGCAATGGAAATTTTTCCATCTCCTTTATTTTATTTCTATTAGTTAAATTATATTGAGAGCAGATATTATCTATGTTATAATGTTATTTCCTGTCATGCACACACATTTAACACACAAATCCTACATATTTAGGCTAAGTTAATCTCTCAAGCAGAAAAGACTTTGTTCCACCTTCTGATGGTAATACAGGAAGTGCTCCACTGTGTTTTTAAATTCCATATACTTTCACTAGAATCATTTTGATAACTTCAGCTCTGAAATTACCCATTTCTCCTGTAACTATTAGCTTGAAAACTACATCTTCATGGCACCACAAGGTGGAACAGAACATTTTGAGCTTTGGAGACATAGACAAACTAATAATAAATGGTTACTCAAACATGTGTGAATGAAACAAAGCACAACTCCAGGTATGTTTTTGATGAGGTAGACAGCATTCTAGCATGGCTTAAAACTCACAAGAGTCAATTTTGCACAATATAGGACTAATTAACTGGGGTTAGTTGATCCTAAGCCTAATCCAATAGCCAGCTATTGTATTTGTAACATTAATACTTGTATTTATTTTAATGTA
Organism: Odontamblyopus rebecca; assembly: GCA_030686955.1. Classification (NCBI taxonomy): domain Eukaryota; kingdom Metazoa; phylum Chordata; class Actinopteri; order Gobiiformes; family Gobiidae; genus Odontamblyopus; species Odontamblyopus rebecca. The sequence goes on from CM060657.1 coordinate 27,106,441, forward strand.
TAATTTTATAAAGAATTTCCTTTGTGCATGAATAAAAATAAGTTCTGACAAAAGGGTCTCATAACTTTATTATTACTCATTTGCCAAACTTACAGCCATGTCAAGTTAATTGGAATTTCTCAGTTTTGCAAATTTGTAACTAAAATATTTTCTGTTATTTTGTATTATATTCTATTAATTTTATGTTTTGGTAACAGTACTTTAATTCACCGTATAGCTTTTTATTAGCAGTGGTGACGAGACTTTTATTATCGAAATTGTAAAATAGCTGGAGGTGTCATGGAGGTTTTTACCATTTGTGACTAAAATCCAAACAGCCAGCATTACTTCTTTTTCAGCTTATTTTCTTTTGACGTGACAGTGCACAGCCATTTTCACACTGCTGCTTTAGATGATATCCGACAGACAATGTTTAGTGAAAGCAGAGCTCACCATAAGAGAAATAGGGCTGTAGTAGTCAACAAAATAAATGATTAGTTGACTAGCAGCACGCCCTGTGCAGTGCCAGTAAATAGCTGATGTGTGGTAATGGCAAAACTTCAAAACTACTAACTACTCTATGATCTGACCACTGACTACACTGCTGTTAAGACCACATTGCTCATGGGTGTTCACACAGCACAAGTCGACTGGTACAAATCTTGGTTTCCTAAAACCAACCCTAACCCTAACCCTAACCCTAACCCTAACAATGACTGATTCAATGAGTAAGTGATCAAAGACTGTAGTGCACAGAATTCCCATGACTAGAGGGACTGTAGGACTGCTGCTGCTGTAGGGGGTCTCAAGGACATACCAGGACAAAGCTTTGATAAATGTGGAAACTACACTGGGCACAACTATGCTTTGCATTGGCCCCTTGAGGAGGTCTTGATAGGTTCTAACATTGAACTAACAAGCACTTTTTAAACTCCAATACGTAAATATTCAAACCAATTTATAATGTCAATATGACTGTGAGTACTTTAGGTAAATGGTCTCCTGCTGCCTCTTCTCTGTACATGAGTAGAATGTCTAAGTAAGACTGATACAGACTTTCTTTGGGCACAAAGTGACATATGTAGCATCGACCTGTGAGTGTGTGGGAATGTGAGATCTAATCCTGAAGGCCTCACAGTGCAGGTTGAATCAGATGTCCCACAAGCAGGAGCAGAGACAGTGTCTGATCAGCCCAGAGCAGGTTAATGTGCAAACGAACATCTGAGGACATAGTATTCAAGATAACTGTCTTTACGAGGGAAAGATTTTGTCAGGGTTTGGTGTTTGTTATGTGTTCCCCCTCCCTTCTGCATCTGTCTGCTCCTCTCAGGGGTGTGGCTGGGCTCATGCTGCAGTGTGGATCACCTGCTCGGTGGTTCACCTGCAGCTCATTGTCTAATCAGCCCCAGTACTTGGTCTTGTCCTTCTCCTTTGTTCTCTGTCAGTTCATTCCTCCTCTATCCCTTGTCTACGTCCTCGTCCTGCTTGTGCACATCCACATCCTCATTTTCATCCTGCTTGTCCGTGTCGTCCTGCCTGCCCTTGTTGTCTAGTCTGTCTACCTGTGAGTCTTCCCCAGTGTCTTCCCTCCGTCTGTCTCCAGCTCCCATCACCACATCTTACAATCCCGGCAATAAACCTGTTAAACATCTACCTGCGCCTATGTCTCTGCTTTGGGGTCCTCAACCACATTTAAACCAACATTGCCAACATTGTAGATCCACATGTGGTCATTGGGAGGGATCAATGCAACAATGTAAACTAGTCATAAACCATTTTGTGTAGAAAGTGCTTAAAATAGAAACTCAAACACCACTGTAGAGATTGGAGTTTTTGTCCTGTCTTACAGTTACCAAGCCATCATTGAATATACCCAACACTCCATTGACTGTCACAGAAGATCATTTGGGGGAAAAAAAGGATTTTCCAAAGAATAAGTCTGAGCACCTCATTTTGACACTGTCTGCAATACCAGCGCCAACCAGCAAAGAGCACATGAACATCATGTAACATCTCACAACCATAGACCGCCTAAGTTCACAACATTTTGAGATTTTTGTGGTTTGCTGCTTGAACCTGCGGGGCCTTTTGTGGCTGTCTGTGAACTCAAAGCCATTTTAAAGTTGGTTAAATGCCTTGTGCATGTCTGATGAACAGAACGGATGTTTTACATTTCTTAAATTACGTAAATAACAAAACTGAGAGAATACAGTATTGTTTAACTTGTTATCTTGGTTATGTTTCTGATTCTGCATTGTATATTTCATTCAACCCAAAACATGCACTGTAGGTGTGAAAGTGGTGTGTGCGTAAGTGTTGGTCGTAGCTTACTACCATTGGGTATGGAGTGAATGAACAATGCTCTGTTAATAATGCTCTGTAAAGCATCTTTGAGGATATGTGTCCGTGAAAAGGTGCTATAGCTGTTATTGTAAGGCGACCTTGGGTGCCCAGAAATGCGCCAAATAAATAAAATAAAATAAAATGCATATTTGTAACTTATAGTTACAAGTAGTAATAATAACTGAAAAGTTTCAGTTGAATCAATCACAAGTCCAGTCTGGTTGTTTTGATAATATCATAATCATTAATACTGCACCTTTTGGATTTACGTAAACCAGATTTTGAAAAATATGCATGTACACTATTATGTGAGGCGAACCCAAGTAAAACCTAATAGAGCATGCCGTATTTATTCCACCTCGAATAATGAGTCATTAATGTCAACGGTCCAGGTGACATGAGTAATCGTAGGCTCACCGATTTATTGTTGACTTGTTTCAGGGAGCATTCAGCTAATTCCTGACTATTATGATTCACTATTGTGTGCAGATTGCTGAGAAGTCATGGGATCAGGGATGCACTGAGCTGTGTAACTGCCACCACCACAGTTGTGTTGTGAGAGCCTGCTCCATGCCCAGAGGGTGAGCGCTGCACCCTATAGGTGAGCTGGTTCAGCTAGGTTGGGACGCTTACTCATTAGTTGTTTATTTCCACTGTGCTTTTGTCATATGACTTCATCTGAGTGCTTTCGTATTAATCTGGACACAACTAAAAGTGTTTTCTTTCAGTAAAGTACTATTATTAGTATTTTTGTTTTTCATCTGAAATTATAACCTGTAACAGTAGCAATGTGCACTACCAGATGTTCAGTTTGAATCTGATTGATAACAGACTGATACTGATTTTGAGAACAGTTTATTTGATATCGTGGTTGCTGTTCTCATAACACTATGTAGTCATGACTGTCTGTCCCAGCTCTGTAGAAGAGGCATCTGGGCAATACTGACAAAAATGTATGCCTCAGTGTATTTTTGGATTATCTCAATAATCTGATATTTTGCATCTTTTTTTTAAATCCAGTCTGGTTGTTTTGATAATACTGTAATTGTACTAGTTGTGGTTCAAGTACAAAACAACCATGAAAGCATTTTAAAATGAACCACAGAGTGAGGATATATTTGTCTGGCAAATCCAGAATATCTCTGTGTTTTTGATACAGATTGATTAGTCTGATCCACAGTGCAACAGCTATATCACTGTACCCCTTGGACATTTTGAAAACAACAAATTACTCCATTTCCATTTTGAATCAGCTCTTTTTGCAGCATTTTTATTATTAATTATTATATAATTATATAATTAATGTGATACTTGATTCAAATTTTGCATATTTACAAACACTGACAGTATTACATATTTTTATTTGATGGAGGAAAGTGAGTTCCAGTACTTTTACTCTTGTCCAAACAAACCAAACGAAATGAAGACCATGCCTTTTTGGAAGAATCCACTGTGCCTGTGGTTATATTAGTTAATTTGCCTGTCTGGAAAATATTAAATGCCGTTAGTCTCCTTTATTTATGCCTCAGCCTATAACTAGCCTATTACTATTATAATGATAGGTTTGATTGTCATTTAGATATTTTATGACCATCAGGGCTATTATTGGCTAAAATATATTTGAATAAACACAAATATTACACCTGCAACATCGAACATGTACTTTTATCCTGACCTTTTTTGATCTATTTCCATGCATATTAATGACTCTGCTTTGTTTCTCTTTTTAGCTTTGCCCTGCCCCCTGAATAACCATTATGAGCTCTGCGGTGCACCCAGCCCCACCTCGCGTGCACCCGTTCAGCTCACACGCCTGCGCCCTTCCCGTGTGGAGCGCTGTCACTGTGATGCAGGGTTTGTCCTGGACACTGACATCTGTGCACTTCTCTCCCAGTGTGGCCACCCCTACAAAGCCCATGGTTACCACAGCAACCAGACCTTTTGGGCTGATGAAAGATGCACTGAAAGCTGTTTTTGTGACCCCTGTACACAAAAAGTACAGTGGCTATCTGCTACAAGAGAACTGGACAGGTATTCTGTAAGATTCAGGATGGAGTCAGAGGTTTTTTGTCACAGATGGAGCCTGCACACATGCTCACTGGGTGACACATGCTGTGCTTTCATTGTGCCATACTTGATAATATTTGTGAGGTTGGGTAATAGTTTTTGTAGAGTTTAGACCAAGCTTGTCTTCAAGATTAATTGGAATTATGGGTGACTGCAGCTCATGATATAACATAATAACCCTCGCAACACTTGCAGACTGATTCATAACAACGGTTGTTGTTGTTTTTTCCACTGAACAATTACGTATTCTTATTATAAAACACTTAAGTAGATTACACAGACCATGGTGAGGGTTTATGTATTTAACACATAAAGGTATAGGGATAGTATTGCTTTGTCTCCAGTTTTCCACAGTATATCCATTAAGTTATCTATCTCCATGGAAACAAGCCAGTGATGTCACCAGGCTAAGCTACAGGTCAGATTTGTGGAGAATGTTCTCACAGTAAATATGCTTTGTGCTATTAAGCAATAATTGCCCTCTCAATTCAATAAATAATGGTAGTTTTGTGGAACATCGCCAAAGAAAAAAGTAGTATATTCACCCCCAAATATGTACATAGTGCACCAAAAACATAAAGTGCTGTTGATTTCTTCTTTTAAGACTTTATGAACTCTTAATATGGTTCTAAATCTGAACTCTGAAGGGCCTTTTGTGGTTTTGTGGTACATAAAATCTAACAGGCTTTGTTGTTAGGTCACTGATGTGAATGGTACTTTTGACTTACCCTTCAGCTGTAGCTTAGCTCTGTAGCCCTGGGATCAGATAGTTACATTCATGCAGATAATAGAGTTGAATTTAATGCTATAGCAATACTTAGCACTACTTATGCACTATTCTCACCAGTGATTCTGGTTGTTTCTTTTGGGACACAGGGGATATCAGTGTATTCTGCAGAGCTTTCTGGAGATTTGGGAGAGATTTGGACTCGTAGCCAAAGGCATCCATGTGTGGAGGGCTGTCTTGGACAAAGTTGTCTGAGATGTTTTACTGAGGATTTGTGTGGATGCTCTCACCCAGAGGTCTGCGAGAGGAAGTTAATGGACCGTTTAGACATTGTCATGGTGTAGCAGACGTCTCGCTTTTACCAGCATTGCATCACTGACCTGTGTTTTCATGGAGGCGTTCAGTCTGTGCCACTCCCAGAATGCACCAGTGTTACCGTGCTCACAGCCACAGGTCAAGCCCGAGAGAGCCTGGAGCCTGCTGTGAGTGACACATGTGCACTGTTTTTGAAGTGTTCAGAATAACAACATACTGAGGTTAAATATTTTTGGGATTTCAAAATGGCAAATACCATTTTTTATTTATCCTGACTTTAAGTAACAATACTAATGTAATACAATATTGTTATCGTCATAGCACTACCTAATCTTTTCTGTTTAAACTGTACTGTGGGAGGGGATTGTATTCAGTGGGAGGTGACTTTACAATCACAATAGATGTGGGCCACTAGATGGTACTAATGCATCACTGGTCAAGCCTAACTTATGCCCTGCTTAAATGCCCTGTGCCTTGACTGACAGATATATTTGTATCTCCACAGACCAGCCCTGTCCTTCAACCATGGCTTATATTGTAAGTTCAGCCCTAGTTCACCTCTGCCTCAGTGTGGATAATGGCACCATTGAGATTCCTCAAGGTTTGAGGCAGCACTGCCTCTGTGAGGCCGGGGTGATTCACAGCAACAGCTGTACCAGTCCACAAAACTGTGGCTGTTTCACTAAAGTGAGTGCTTCAGACTGAACATCAAGAGTCTGTATGTGAACTGCACTGTCCCACTGTAGATGATCAGTCACTCTTGTGCAAAGATCAGGGAATCAAAGTTTATGTGGTGCTGTGCGGACTGTCCTTACGAGGGGCTATTACACTTCTTAAATTACTTTTTAAATGTTTAATACATTTCAGTTTTGTTATTGATACTTAGAGTCCGGAGTTGAGGGAAGTCTTGGAGTGCCACCAAGAATCTGGATGGAAGGATAATCCTTCATTCGTCCAGGATTGATTCAAAGTAGAGAAGGTTTCATTGGTGATCATTTGGACTTTTGAGTTCAGAGGATCACTTATGAGTGTCCCCTCTCCTTTCCCCGAGCACTAAGTCACTCCCCCTTCAACCCACCCCAAACAGCCTTCTTTCTGCTAATGAAACTACTGCACATCTCATCAGGTTTGTGAAGTTGTAATGCGTAATGTATAACTGAAGAAAATGGCCTTGCGGGAGAATGGGTTATGCAGGCTTGTGGATTCCTGCTCTATTGAAGGTTTACATTTTAGGTTTGAATTGTAGCTTTCATGTAACAGTTTAATGGGTCAGAAATTCTGTCAGTCAGGGAGCTAGGAAACACTTTTGTATTTACAAGCAGTCTGAACAAGAACGCATCTGTACACACTGAAATCTCACATGTTTTTATTGATTTATTTGGAAAAAATGTTGAAACAATTTCCTGCAATTTCCTGTACTTAAATGGGATTCAGTAAAAGCTACACATTATTGTGCATATAGAATATACATTTAATGCCTCATCAAGACATCGCTCTTAAAATGTCCCTGAATAAATTACAGAAGTCATTCTCCCAAATACATTTTTTTTCACATTACTAGCATTGCGCTGGAGTGCCCTTTGCTGACAGCACATTTAAGTGTTCAGAGTGGCATCAGCCTGACAGTTAGCACAGCATTAGGAGTGAAAATTGACCTGTCCTTCACACAGTACCTCAGGTTAACTGTGCCTTGGCAATGCGCAACAACCTGAGGCCTCTGCAGAAACTTAAATGGTGAGAAATCTGATGACACGGGACTACGAGATGGTCATCTTGCTAATAACACTGCTTCATTCCTGGACAGCTGGGTCGCCTCTGGATACCACTGCAATAAGAGTTGTTGGATGAGATTGGCGTTTCTCATCCCTACAGGCACTGACTACATGTGACAACCTGTAAAGCAAGTGCTCAAACAAACTGTGGGTTCCTATGCAGTGACTGTACTAATTCAATTAGTTCTGGGCCAGAGCTAAAGTCTGACAGTACAGAGACATTAGCTGCAAATTGTAACTCGGGAATCACAGATAAGTCTTGGAGGAAGTGTGATGGAAATTTATATTCTCAGTCTGTCTTTGTGTGAATGAATGTGATCTACCTAAGACCAGAGGAGTCATTAAAATGTGTAAAAGCTCAGTCTCCAAGTCAGAACGTATTTTGTAGTCTTAGCTGTCCTCAAATGTAAATTAAGTTGATTAGCACAAACCTGTGATCAAAAGTCACTCTGCTTTGATAAGTATGTAACTTGTATTTCTGTATAAATACTCAGCTCAGATGCTCTGGAGGGGAGATACGGGGGGACTCGAGGGCAGAGACAGGAGGAGATATGAAGGGACTCGGGGCAGAGACTCGGAGAGGCTGTTGGTCTGTGGCCAAGGCAGGCCTAGGCCCTTTTGTCTGTATTCCTAAAGCTCATCGGGTTTTGCAAATGGATGAATAATTTTTTCTTCAAGATCAATTTTTTTTTTTTCCATAAGAGAAGGATACATTTTACCACACACATATTTACTCAGCAGTGTCAGTGCTGGGACACTGGCAGTGAAGATCTTTATCCAAGAATGGAAAATACTTCTTCCTAAATAATTTATGATTTTGGGATTTAAGTTTAAGATTTTTACTTTCTTAATCTAAACTAAATTATCTAAAAAAAAAAAAAAAAAAAAACGCTTCACTTTGCTGCAGTCTGTTTTAATCACAATCGGGAAAAGTAAATAGTGTGAGTAGCCTATAGTCAATGTGGGTGTGATCTTTTCTATAAATCATGGAGTTTAAATGGTTGACAATGACAATATTAATGCCTAAATATATATACTTAAACAAACTGAGCTGAATAACGTTGGACAAACGTTGGAGCCAATCTAGGCGTAGGCTGATGATTGTACTATCATACAAACTGAATAAAAAACAATTCAGCAACCAGTGGTACATACAGAAAGCCTTGTTATTCTTTTTTCCACAATAAGTTAATGAGCTCAGAGGTGGTTGTTGTCCTGACATAAGATGCTAAAGGAGTCTGTATCGATCTTCTCAATCAGGGTCCCTCAGAGCTGTGGTATGAATGGAAACTCAAAGAACTTCCTATCAGGGCTAGCCTCTGCTGAAGTATGCACTGACACTGCTGAGTCATTATTACTGACTCTTGACCAATCCCTAGCCTATTAGTTTTTCCACACTAACTTTATTTGCTGATCGCTATAATAATGTTAAAGGTGCAATGTGTAACTTTTCTGGTAGAGTGCCCGCCACTTACTTATCTCCATGAAGATTTTATTTCTTTGTCAGTTTCACAGTATGACTTCCATGAAGACAAACAAGTAGAAACCAAACCAAGTTACAAGGAAAATCTGTGGAGTGCCGATCATGTTCATAGTACGAATGCATCTTTTTCTAGCAACTAAGCATCTAAAATTAGGTAAAAACATAGATAAATAAGTATAATACCATACTGTGGAACATTCCAGCATCTCCATGGAAATAAATTACATAGTGCACCTTTAATATAGACTGTTTACCCATCCTTAACCCATTATTATTTCCACACTGCTTGTATGTGATGATGATATAATGTTACTGTGTTGAATGTTTTATTATAAACTATGTTCACTTTATGAGGTCATCTGTGGTCACTGACCAACCCGACCTAAACCTGAAGCACAATTTAATACGAAAAGGACTTGCCATTGCACCACCTAAAAGTTTCTGCTCAATTAGACACACATTAAATGTTTACATTTTTATCAGTGAACACAAAGTGAATGCAAACTTAATCAGGGTGAGTCGTATTTACTTTATGCTTGTCAACAATAGTTTTGTGCCTTCTGCTGACACTTGTTATTCCCAGGTCAGAGATAGCAAACACATACATAAGCTTTAGTGTCGTAAGTTTTCTGCTGTATCCCTCCTTTTGAACAAAAGTAGCAAAATTATTTTATTTAAATAGGCGTTATATCTGCTACATGTGTAAGAGTGTTTTTCTTCTATCACAGTTTTGCCTCACCCAATATAAGATTATATTATTTGGTTACACCAAAATACACAGCACCTCTGAATGTAGGGAATCACACCACCACACCACCACACCACCCACCACATTTTGTGTTACTTGACCGTTACCATGGTGATATCATAATATGTATAAATGTTCCAAATTTTCCTAATGTATTTTTCTAGATCAGATCTGGGCATTGTACAGCACCCGGGCCACATACGGCCCTTTGGTTGACTCTGACTGGCCGTTTAAGATCATTTGGAATTACAAAAGAGCTTTTTTTTTTCATTCTTGTGCAAAATGATGCAATACGCATGTGTACAAAGAATATTATGCAGAATTAATTAAGCATTTTGACTGGGTCCTATTTTTTGTTTCTCATGTATGTAAATAATTGCCCACCCCTGTTCTCAAACCAAGTCTAAGATAAGATAAGATAAGGTAGGACTTTATTGATCTCACAGTGGAGAAATTCAACAGTCACAGTAGCTCCAGGACAGTTTAGTGCAAAATAGGGGGGAAAAGTGTGATGCAATCAAGATAAACAATAATAAAAATAGAAATAATAATAAAAATAATAATATAAAGTGAATAAGTATATGTACAAAATTTACAAAGAGAATTGAAATATAAATACTATATATATAAAATAAAGAAAGTACAAAATACTACTAAATGGGCGTACTAAATGGGCATAAACATTCCAATACATTTCCAGCATTGTTGTGTTATGAGATGGACCCAAATGGGTGTGTAATAAACTAAAAATATAGTCCTTATTATTCCATTGTAAACATACATTTAGAATTAAGACCTTAATTTTCCAGATCAACTCTCATTTGTGGCAGAGAAATGTGTCTGTCCAGCCCATCTGACCTTACTCATGCTGTTATTGGATACACCTTTTGTGGCACTATATAAACTGATGCAGATTAGATTTGTCAGTAGTGTGCATCAGAACAGGTAAGTGCTTAATATGCTTTAAATGCAGTTTGATAATTCAGCATTAATTATATACACTAATGCCTCAGTCTGAAATTGTCTTACAGCCATGGGTTTCCTGTTGCTGCTTTGTGGTGCACTGTTTCTCCTCAGCTGTAAGTTATTTATTTGCATTTTGACATTTTTTTCTGATTCCTAATTTCTAATATTCTTTTTTTTAGATTAATTTAGTCATTTTAAATCATGTCACAAATCCTTTTAAATGTGCTTAAATCTGTTTTTTTTTCTTGTATAAAATGAGTATTTACCCTTAAATTGCAGCTTACTTCAGACCATGTGTGGCCAAGTCATGGTTCAATGTGAAGTAATTTATCCAAGTTGTCACCTCCATCAGCTGAGTCCATTGTTGGTCTAAATCAGGTGCCTCTGTGAAAGGAACCTAATGTTAAACAGGTGAAGAATTCAAAAGAGCAGCACAAAGGATAGCCATCTAAATTGAAAATAGCTTTTGTTGGGAATAGCATTTACCTTCTGCCACTATTGAGTGTGAGCTATTATACCGAGTGGGTCAAACAGAAGTGTAATCTAAATCCCTCAGGCTCTGGCAGGGCTCTGAATGTTCTTTTCACAGCAAAGGCACATATTGATAATATTTCCATTATACAATTATATTGTCTGTGCAAATGACTAATGGAGTGCTGCTGTAGAGCAGTGGAGTGAGCAGTCCAAATCTCTCTAAGTGGTTATCACAAAAGAGCAATCCCTCCATAATACTCTGGTATCCCTTTGTCTGTACACTGTGGAAGGGCATCAGTCATTCATGCCCCTGTTTAGTTGTACTGTGTGTTTTGCATGTTTGTTTTGTTTTATTGTTTGTTGGTATTTTATTTACATGAATAACTCTGCAAGGAGCTTTAATCAACTTTTCTGGTGAAGGGTCTGCCACCTTCTTTTTGTATAAAACACAAACTGACCGAGCAGGTGGCAGAACTTCACCTAAAATATTATAAAATATGCCTCGTATTATGTTAGGCATATGTTCTTTACATTTTTTTTTTTTTTTTTTTGCTTTTTGTTTTTCAGGCCCATGTAAGACCATGTGGGCAGGGAAGGAGTTTGCCCTCACGTTTATGCAGAATTATAAGGCAAACTATGACACTCCAAGCTTCCAACTGCACATCACTGCTGTACAGACTGACACTACAGTCACTGTGGATGTGCCATCTTTAAATTTCAGAGAAAAGAGAGACCTGACGACTGGGAAGGGGGTCACCATCTCCCTTCCCAATAGAGTAGAGGTGTTTGGCACTGGGAGGTCATTCAATACAGTGCGTGTTGAAGCTTCTGCACTTATCACTGTAACCTCCTCTAACAACAAGCTCTACACCACTGATACCTCTGTGATTGTGCCTACTACTGAATGGGGCACTGAATATTTCATATTTACTCCAGCTGGATCTCCTTATGGCACATATAAAGAGTTTGCAGTGACAAATGGAAACGAGCCCAACAGTGTAGAAATCAGTCTGACCGGCCCCATTCGCTACCAGGGGCGTGTGTACAGGAGTGGTAGTCGGTTACAGCTAGATCTTCAGCCATTTGAGAGTGTGCAGCTTCAGAGCGCGTCCATCCTCTCCGGTACCCAAATTACCTCTACAAAGCCAGTTGCGGTGTTCTCAGGTCACTCTTGCACCTGGCGCTTCTCCAGATGTAACCACGTCTATGAGCAGCTCCTGCCTGTTAGCAAATGGGGTGCAAACTTTATTATACCCCCACTGAGCTTCCAGACGAAATTTGACAGCGTCTTTATCCAGGCATCACAGAGCACTCGCATCACTGTCCAAACTGACAAAGGGAAGGATGTTTTTAGTTTGAAAAAGGGAGAGACAAAAGAAATCACCTACCGTGACCCCACAACACTTGCCATAGAGTCTGACCATGCCATCCAAGTTCTCCTGCTCTTCAATGGTGTTTCTTTAGGGAGAGGCCAATTCTATGATCCATTTTTGATGAACATAGTGCCCACAAATCGCTTCTGTTCCTCATATGCACTGCAGGGTCTGAATGAATTTGATAACCAGGCTTTAATTGTGGCTAAAGCAAATCAAATGTTAGACATTAAAGTTGATGGAGTGGTGCCCAGAGATGTTCAGTGGAGAAGAATTGAAGGGACAGATTATTCATGGGCAAAACTATCCTACAAACTGACTCGAGATGGTGCCAGTCCCACAGTTTCAAGCAGTGGCCCCTCCTTTGGTCTGTACAGCATCGGGGTGAGCCAGATGAACGGATATGGTGCACCAGGGCAATGCATCAAATCAGGTAAGTTTTGATTTGTTTACTGAAGGAGAGGAAGTGGCTATTTTGACTCACATAATTAGTCCCACTAGCCTCTCTTGCCAGTTGCAGTGTATGCACAACTCACTCACACATACACTCAATTTTGTACACCAAATAGATTTTCAAAATAATGACTAAATAAATAAATAAAGTTATGCAATCAAACTTTTTTAGAATTGATTGTTTAGACATAAAACCAATTTTCCCAGTAGTTAACTTCTAAGTATATACTGTATTACTACTACCTTCAACTACAAATACCTTGATGGTGTCTTTTAAAATGCCCTGTGTGATCATATTTTTATTGCAAATTTGAATGAAGGAAACATAATGCCAGGAGGTGATCCCTCAGAAAACAAAGCAAGTGAAATTCTATGTTGTCCTTTTGAAAAAGACAAGCCACTGTGAATTTTAAGGCAAAAGATGTCAAGAATGTTTCAGAAATAAGCATGCTGTGTCCACATATGGTATTTTTTCATCCAGGTTCTTCTGGAGGGGGGTCTGGTGGGGGATCTCCTTCTTGTGACACGATTTCCTGTAGTTCCGACGAAGCGTGTAAGATGAATGATGGCTATCCCTCGTGTGTGACCAAGCCCACAAAACCAAGCACCTGCTGGGCAATGGGGGATCCGCATTACCGCACATTTGATGGACGACTCTTTAACTTTATGGGCACTTGCACATATGTCATGGCTAAAAACTCCGAAGCCCGTGACAATCTCCCAGAATTTGAGGTTCTTTCTCAAAATGAAAACCGAGGCAGCCTTAGAGTGTCATATGTTGGCCTGGTCATAGTCAAAGTGTATGGCATAAGAATTATTGTGGCCCGCTCTGAAACGGGTTATGTCAGGGTAAGACTTCTGCATTTTTCAACATATCTTTATTGTCAAAGATAGCCTCTTACTGTATATAAATATATGTTTTTGTCTTTTCTGTCTTCCAGATTGATGACACTCGGTGGGCACTGCCTGTCACACTGAACCACAACAAACTGGCCCTATTTCGGAGTGGTCGATCTGTGGTCATTGAGACTGACTTTGGTCTGACAGTCCGATATGACTGGGATAACGCTCTGGTGATCTCCCTGTCTGAATCTTACAGTGGCAAAACTTCTGGCCTTTGTGGAAACTTCAATGGAAACCCCAAGGATGACTTTACCACTCCCTCGGGCAGCCAGGCAGGGGGCGCTGTTGCATTCGGCAGCAGCTGGAAGGTGCCTGGGTTTGTCCAAGGTGCTTTGTGCACGGATGACTGTGTGGGCGAGTGTGAGGCGTGTGAGCACAACCTAATAAAGATGTGGGAAGGAGAGATGTTCTGTGGGGTAATCACTATGGTCTTAAATGGGCCATTCAGTAAATGCCACAGTGTCATTGACCCAGAAGCCTACTTTGAAAACTGTAAATATGACATCTGCATGGGAGGGGGTCTGCGACATTTCCTCTGCAAAGCTCTGGAGGCCTACACTGATGCTTGTCAAAGTGCAGGAATTGTGGTCCACGAATGGAGAAAAATATCCAGATGCCGTAAGTACTTTTTAGTCTTAAGTATAGGTTTCTGACAGGGTTGTAGTACGTCACTACTTTATATCCTCCCTTCAGACAGATATAAGACAGTGACTTAACAGAACCCTGTCTGATCTGAAGAAGCTACTTTAATTCAAATTTTCTTTTGCAAATGAGTAAACATGTTGTCGACACTTTTTTTGATTTCATACTTTTTTTGATTTCGTAATTACCTGTGATTTACATTTTCATGTCCTCTTGCAGCTGCTAAATGCCCAGCCAACAGCCACTATGAGCTGTGTGGCACCGCTTGTCCTGCCACCTGTTCTGACCCCGACGCGCCCTCCAAATGCAAACGCCCCTGTATGGAGACCTGCTCATGCGACAAGGGCTTTGTGTGGAGCGGAAACAAATGTGTCCCAGCCAATAGATGTGGCTGCACCTACAACGGGCGATATGTTCCTCCTGGGGAATCATTTTGGGCAGATCAGAACTGTCGAAGTTGGTGCCAGTGTGATCCCAAAAGCCAAAAGGTGGAGTGCAAAGATAAAGGATGTAGAGACGGAGAGCAGTGCAAAGTTGTAGATGGCATCAGGAAGTGTGCAGCTGTATCAGAGAAAACATGTCATGCCACTGGTGACCCCCATTATATGACCTTTGATGGGAGGAAGTTCAATTTCCAAGGCACCTGCGTGTACCAGCTCGCTGCCCTGTGCTCAAGTAATCCAGAGTTGATCCCATTTGAAGTTATAGTGCAGAATGACAACAGAGGCAGTAAAGTTGTTTCCTACACCAAGTTAGTTGAAGTCAAGGTCTACTCCCTCAGCATTGTCATTACAAGAACTCATAAAGGACTTATCATGGTGAGTTTACAACTTTGTTTATTTTATTATCACTATAGTTACTGAAATTATTAAATAACTTGCATTTTCAGGTAAATAATGAATTGGTAAACCTCCCTATCAGTCTTCATGATGGAGAAGTGAGTGTGTACAAAAGTGGGTGGTACGCCATTGTTCACACAAACTTTGGACTAAAGGTTACATTCAACTGGGAAAGTTCTGTTTTTGTAACTCTGCCCAGTACCTACATGGGTGCAGTCTGTGGCCTATGTGGAAACTACAACGGGAAAAGTGAGGACGACCTTATTCCTAAAAATGGTAACAGTCCAGTTGAACCAGCAGCCTTCGGTGCGAGCTGGAGAGTGGCGGGGATACCAGGATGTGTGGAGGGGTGTAAAGGGAAGTGTCCTGATTGTGACACAACTGAAATGGTTCAATACGAGAAAGATGATTTTTGCGGCATCATTAGAGATCCCAAGGGTCCTTTCCGCGACTGCCATGCTAAAGTAGACCCTGCTGGCTATTTTGAGAACTGTGCTTATGATGTTTGCCTCTACAATGGAAGAAAAGATGTGCTGTGTCAGTCTATCACAGTTTACACTTCTGCCTGTCAAGAAGCAGGAGCCAAGGTCTACAGCTGGCGCTCCAGTCAATTCTGTGGTATGTTTTTTGTGTTTGTTTTTCTCTCATTATTAAAGGTGCACTACGGAAATTCTCAGATGGAGAGTCCACTATTTGCTTGTCTCTATGGAGATGCTTTTCCCTTTGCATGGATTTTTTCACCCTAAATGAACTCTATCCCCACGGAGAGTCCACCATCAGGTCATGTATTAGGTCACATTTGCAGAGAAGTACCCCCCATCACAGTTAGTAAGAATGAATGTTTTTAAGCAAGATAAATATGTGTAATACTGTAGAACAAAGCAATAAAATTGGATGGCGTTACCTTCATCAGAAACGTTACGCAGTGCACTTAATTTTCTATAACCTGAAACCTACAAGTCTCAGTGATAATTGAATGGCTGTAATATTTTTTTTTAAATATTGATTTTCCACAGCTGTCAAATGCCCCATCAACAGTCACTATGAGATCTGTGCTGTTTCTTGTCCCGCTACCTGCCACAGCCTGACCCCTCCCCGGGACTGCAAGGCGTGGTGTGAGGAGGGCTGCAGCTGTGATGAGGGACACATCCTCAGCGGAGACCTCTGTGTGCCAGCCTCACAGTGCGGCTGTGTTTATCAAGACCGCTACTACCACGTTGGCCAAGTGTTTTACCCCAACGGAAAATGTGAGGAAGAATGCGAATGCGGACAAGATGGAGAGGTAACACTTCATAACACTTTGTAACAATTATAGTGGACAGTTTTTGAACATAGTCGTCTAGAACACGTTTGTGAAATTGAGATGTTTTCGCTGTTTAAAACTTTATGTATTGCTGGATCTTCGAATGGCATTACAACATTTTAGAGAGCACTTATATTTAATTCTGATGGCAGCTAATTAAGTTTTCTTTTTTTTTAAATAATAAAACAAATTCTAGGATGTAGTCACTTATAGAAATGATTAGATTAGATTTTTTCTTTGAGCAGTTTGTGAAGGAAAGTAAAAAAAATAGATTAATTAAATAGTGTATAAGTACTTAATTAAAGACCTTACACGCACATTTTTCCCTTTTTAATACATTATACATCTTTCAGTTTTAACAAACCAAACACTGTCTCTTTCTCCTTAGGTTGAATGTAAGAAGTTCTCTTGTGGTCCTAATGAAAAGTGTGCAATAGAGAATGGAGTCCACAAGTGTCACCCAGTTGGCAAGGGAGTGTGCCAAGCCTCTGGTGATCCCCACTACTCCTCTTTTGACGGGAGGAAATTTGACTTCCAAGGAACCTGCACCTACACCCTATCCCAGAGCTGTGGCTTGGAGGGCACGCGCCTCATGCCCTTCTCCGTCCAGGTGGAGAACGTGGAGTGGAACAATAACAAGAAGGTGTCTGTCACAAAGCTTGTGGCTGTGAGAGTCTATAACACAACATTCATCATGAGAAAAAACATGTTTGGAGTTCTGGTAAGTAAGAACTTAAAATAGATTCCTGTGAATGGGTTGTTTACATCGAAACTTTTATTTGGAATACTTATGGTGTCAAGGACAAAACAACCTTGTAACCAGTGAAATGTTTTGACCAATAGAAAAAAATATTTTAAAGATCATGTAATGTTAAATTTGTCATATTCTCCAATGTAACTGTATTGAAATTTTTTGTTCCTTTTTAGGTGAATGGAATCTTCCACTATCTCCCATTAAATATAAGGGAGGGTCGAGTGCTGATCTACCAGGAGGGGACTCATTATGTGATTGAGACAGATTTTGGGCTGCGAGTCACCTATGACCTTATCTACCATGTTGTTGTGACAGTGCCTGGCAATTACCGCAATAAGGTCTGTGGTCTGTGTGGCAACTTCAACGGTGATCCCAAAGATGACTTTCAGCTGCCTAACAAACAACTCACTAATAATGTCAACAACTTTGGGCTATCATGGAAAGTCACTATTCCAAATGTTGTGTGTTCAAATGGCTGTGAAGGAAACACCTGTCCCAACTGTGACAGCGCTCGTAAGGCTGTGTTCTCCAGGCCCACCTACTGTGGCATAATCACAGCCCCCAAAGGTCCTTTCACTGAGTGCCACAGTAAACTGGACCCACAGCCGTATTTTGATGACTGTGTCTTTGATGTGTGTGTGTCTAATGGAGACGGAAAGGTGCTCTGTGACAGTGTAGCCGCCTACACCTTAAACTGTCATCTGGCAGGAGTGGACGTAAAAAACTGGAGGTCCCCCTCCTTCTGCCGTAAGTGCTGTCTGTTTTACTTAGTTTAATTTGTTATTAACTTAGTTAGTGCTATTTTTTTAAGGCATTTGAAGTCAGTTTAAATTCTTTATAATATAAAACAGTTTCTTCATATTTTTAGCTATGAAGTGCCCAGCTAACAGCCACTATGAGATGTGTACAGACTCCTGCGCTGTGGCCTGTTCTGGCCTCACAGAAATTATGAAGTGTCCCACCAGTTGTGCAGAGGGCTGTCAGTGTGACACAGGTTTCCTGTTTAATGGACAAACATGTGTCAAAGAGACTGAGTGTGGCTGCTATGACCAGGGAAAAACCTACAAGGTACAGCTTTCAGAAATGAATACATTTATAGAAAACTATCAATAATGTTACTGATTAACATTTATTTTTGCCCTTAGCCTGGTGAACTTGTTTACAGTGAAGGCTGTGCCACAAAGTGTGTGTGTAACGCAGCTACAGGTTTGGTTTGTGAAAACCACTCATGTCCTCAAGGCACCAAATGCACAGTGAAGGAAGGCATTCAGGGATGCTACTACACAGGCAAGGCCCTCTTTTAAAGGAGATATGGAGGAACAGGTGATAAGTAGACTTACAAGTACCTTTCTTTTGTTGTAGATCCCTGCAAAAATGCAAAGTGCCGGGTTAAAGAAA
Organism: Odontamblyopus rebecca; assembly: GCA_030686955.1. Taxonomy (NCBI): domain Eukaryota; kingdom Metazoa; phylum Chordata; class Actinopteri; order Gobiiformes; family Gobiidae; genus Odontamblyopus; species Odontamblyopus rebecca. The sequence continues at coordinate 27,124,980 of CM060657.1, forward strand.
AGTGCCTAGTTGAAAAGGGTGAAGCTGTGTGTGTGCCCGAGTACACTGGGGTCTGCTGGGCCTGGGGTGATCCACACTATCACACCTTTGATAACTATAACTTTGACTTCCAAGGCACCTGCAGATATGTCATCTCTAAAACATGTGGGGACTTGGATGGTCTAGTACCCTTCTCAATCACAGAGAAAAATGACAACAGAGGAAACAGAGCAGTTTCCTATGTCAGAGATGTGGAGATGTTTGTGTATGGATATAGGATCAATGTCGTCAAGAACCAAATCGGCAAAGTCACTGTAAGATTGAACCCCTGTTAGACATTATTTAGCAAGTACTGTTTTATATATTCAACTCTTTTTACAGGTGGATGGAGAGCTCTTCAATTTGCCACTGGTTTTGGATGTAAAGGGCAGAGTGGTGTCTCTTGTTCATCTGGGAAATAGGGTCAAAATTGAGACTGACTTCGGCCTCATTGTCACCTACGACTGGAACTGGGAGCTTGTGATCAGGCTTCCAAGTTCATACTACAACCTAGTCTGTGGTCTGTGTGGCAACTTCAATGGCAACATCCGCGATGAGCTCCAAAATCCAGCTGGCAAATCTGTGTCCTCTGTCATCGAATGGGGCAAAAGCTGGAAAATCCCTGAGCAAGACAGTCCATGCTGGGACACTTGTGACCAAAACTGTCCAACTTGTGATGGCGACCAGCGTAAGCTGTATGAGACTGAAGCCTTCTGCGGCGCTCTCACATCCAAAATTGATAATGTGTTTCAGAAGTGTCATGATGTAGTGGACCCAGGTGCCTTCATGAACAGCTGTGTGTATGACATGTGTTTAAACAAAGGAGACAAGAAGATGCTCTGTCAGGCTATGGCCTCCTACAGTCAGCACTGTCGTGAGGAGGGAGTCATTATCAAAGGCTGGAGACAGAAGTTCGGCTGTCGTGAGTATTTTCGGCTAACTGCTGTGACAGTTATGTAGTCAGTTTTTATTGAATTTTAACCAAAACAACACTATACAGCAAATACTAAAAAGTCAAAGTCAAAGTGAACTTTATTGTTAGTTTCACCATGTAACTGACATTACACAGGGGGATCAAAATTGTGATTTCCCCAAAACTCCAAATGTGCAGTTAAAAACTAAAACACACACACTGAAACACAAACTAAACCAATAAGCATCTAACTTGAAAGCTGCACTCTCTAATATAAAAAGTGAAATATTTCCTTTTATACAAGACAAAAACACACCTCACCCATTAAATTATGTTATATTATTTATGGTTTTGTAATTTAGCTTGAAAAGATGTCTATGAATCAGCATGATTTAAAATGGACTCAGACACTAATTGTTATTAAAATAAGTATAATACTAGATACGCATTTGAACACGTATTGATGCTGAAAATAATCATATAAAATTATCCTTTCATGGATAGTTTAGAAGGGTCTTCATCTTGGTCACATCTAGATCATCTGCTAACAGTAAACAATCTTCTATTTTACATTTCCTTGTATAAATATGGTGCAGAGTTTCACATTTTAGTTATATTTTTGAAAGTATTTTCATTTGTATATTTTGTATAACTTTTTTGCAGCAATGAACTGTCAGCGCCACAGCCACTTTGAAGAGTGTGCCAGCCCGTGCCAGCCATCATGCCCCTTCCCAGAACAACAGGAGAAATGCACTGGTGCTTGTTTAGAGACATGCGTGTGTGATAAGGGCTACGTACTGAGCGCTGGAGTCTGTGTGCCCGCTAAAACCTGCGGCTGCTCATATCAGGGTCGCTACTACAAACCCGGCCAACAGTTTTGGGAGGGCCAGTCTTGTGGGCGCCTCTGTGAGTGTGATACAACTCTGGGGATGATGATATGCAAAGAGGCATCCTGCTCTGCCAATGAGAAGTGCACCGCTGTGGATGGGGTCCGTGCCTGCCGGCCCACCAGCCATGCCATATGCACAGCCTCAGGGGACCCCCACTACCGCTCTTTTGATGGTCGCAGATTTGACTTTCAGGGTACATGTGTGTATCAGCTGGTAGCTCTGTGCTCTGAGCAGCCTGGTCTGGTGCCATTTAAGGTGACTGTACAGAATGAACACCGGGGGAACAACAAGGCAGTGTCCTTCACCAAAACTGTCACCCTCAGTATCTATGGCATTACTCTTACCATCAGCAGAGAGTACCCTGACAAAATCCTGGTGAGTGCAGATATGTTTAATGTGGCTCTAGACTGGAGCCAGACGCAGCCATTTTAAAGAGGAGAAATTAGGACACTGTATTAGTTAAAAGGATAAAGATAAAACCAGGACACATACTCCTTGAAATTCATGAATAAAAGCAGAATTTAATAGTATAAATTTGTCATTTGCACACATGTTAGATTCCATATTAATTTTCCATCCACACAGACATAATTAAACTGAGAGAGAGCTGCATATTAGAATGGATTAGCGAGGCCTGTATAATTATGGAATCTATAATCTCAGTAAAACATATTCGCACTTTGTGTTCTCCTCAGCTTAATGGACAGCTTGAGTCTCTGCCCCTGGAGTACAGTGATGATCTGCGGGTGTTTCGCAGCGGCCGCACAGCCGTGGTCGAGACCGGTGTGGGCATCACTCTGACCTTTGACTGGCTCAGCACTGTCTCTGTGACTCTGCCCAGCAACTACCAGGGCGCCGTGTGTGGTCTGTGCGGCAACTACAATGGAAGAGCAGAGGATGATCTGACCATGCGCGATGGCCAGGCTGCTGCTGATGGAGTCAAGCTGGGTGAGAGCTGGCAGGTGGCCCTTGTTCCAGGCTGTTCATCAGTCTGCCAGGGGCCATGGTGCCACGCTTGTACAGACTCCCAGAGAGAAGTGTATAGAGCACAGAAATACTGCGGCGTTATTACAGACAAAGCAGGCCCCTTCAAAGAGTGTCACAGTCGGGTTGATCCTGTCCCGTATCTGGAGAACTGTGTGTTTGATGCCTGTCAGTATAATGGGCACCATGGCACAATATGTGATGCTATCAGTACATATGTCTTTGCCTGTCAAAGCGCTGGAGTAGCTGTCCTCTCTTGGAGAACAGAGACTTTCTGCCGTACGTATAGTTCAACTTTTAGCTTCAGTTCTACAGCTCAAAATATACTTTTCTGCTTGTTGCTCAAACTTTCTTCTTTGTTCTTATCCCATAGCGATGCAGTGCCCCTCTAATAGCCATTACACCCTCTGTGCCACGGGCTGCCCAGCCACCTGTGCCAGCTTAACCTCTATGAACTGCAACAGACCCTGTACAGAAATGTGTGAATGTGATGAGGGCTTCCTGCTGAGTGGGGATGTGTGCATTCCTGTTAAAGACTGTGGCTGCTCCTATGATGGACATTATTACAGGAGAGGAGACGTCTTCTACCCAGAGAACGAGTGTGTGGAGAGGTGCACCTGTGGAGACAACGGAGCAGTGTCATGTGAAAAAGTCAAGTGCCACACTGGTGAGGCCTGTAGACTGGTGAATGGTGTGAAAGGCTGCTACCCTGAGGGCCAGGCCAAGTGTGTGGCTTCTGGTGACCCACATTACATTTCCTTTGATGGGCGCAGGTTTGATTTTCAGGGTACCTGCGTTTATGTTCTGGCCAAGGTTTGTGATGATGACAAAGGCCAGCTGATGCCATTCACTGTAACCCAGGGAAATGAGAAGTACGGGAATGGAAAAGTGGCTGTGACAAAGTCAGTCGCAGTGTCAGTCTATGGCTTTGTCATCTACATTCAACAGGGAGTCTCATGGAAAGTTATTGTAAGTTCATCTTTTTTATTTAGAACAGAAGTTTTCAATGGTGCACTATGTAACTTTTCTGCTTTATCTGTCACTCTCCATGGGGATGTTATTGCTTTACCTGGAATGTTCCACAGTATGACATTAACCTTATAAGGAAATAGGCATGTCACACTACCAGATCACATCTGTGGAGAGGCGATTCCATTCACCATAATGCATGTTTTTCAAGACATTTTTTGAGTAGTAAGAATTTGCATAGTTAAAAAAGCTGTATGTTTAATGTCACACTGAAGAGTGTTGCAGGCAAAGCGATAACTATTTTGAAAAAGGTGGTAAATCCCCCAGGACAATGCACCTTTAACAATCTCTAATGTTTTTTGTTTAGGTGGATGATGAGCTTTTCAACCTGCCCCTGTCCTTAAATGATGGCCGTATACAAATCACTCAAGAAGGCTGTAACATTATCATTAGAACTGACTTTGGGTTGACCGTCCTCTACGACACAGTCTATTATGTTGAAGTCATTGTGCCCTCTACATACATGGGAAAGATGTGTGGGCTTTGTGGCAATTACAACAAGAACTCCAAAGATGACTTCATGCTCCTAGGTGGCAAACAGAACAATAATGTCGATGAGTTTGGAAAGTCTTGGGTAGTGGATCTCCCTGGATTCGTGTGTGGAGGGTGTGGTAGTCAGTGTCCAGTCTGTGACAAGGCCAAAGCAGTTTTATTTGGAAAGCCAGACTCCTGTGGTATCATAAGTGCGCCTAATGGGCCTTTTAAAGCCTGCCACAGCAAAATTGATCCGGCGGCTTACGTCTCTCACTGTGTCTTTGATGTCTGTGCGATGGATGGTAACAAGGGTACTTTGTGCAACAGTGTCCTGGCATACGCCCTGGCCTGTCAGAGTGCTGGGGTCCAAATCCAGTCATGGAGAACCAACTCCTTCTGCCGTAAGAAACATAAACACACAAGTGCATATGGCAGCTTAGACTACTAATTTCACTAAAACATAGTCACCATCATTATATTATATTATATATTATATATTCAACTAAATACCTTCCCTATTTTTTTTAATTTTGGTGAAGTTTGTAATTTTACTTACTGGTTTGGACACGGACATCAGATATGAGGTATTTCCATAACTGTTAAACAAGTAACCATAATGTTAACAAGGGCCAAAATTTGCAGTTTATTTTGCTAAATGAAGGTTTTAACTGCCAGTCTTCCTTACACATATATTATCCCTGCATTTTTTATCAAATTTGATAGCATTTTTTTTTATTTTTAGATTTTAGTTTTGGGACTCACCACCTCTACCTGTATTTGATAAATATTTACCATAACCCCTATCCCAGCACACCAAATAATAATTTGTAAACCTGTTATATGCTCTTTAAGTACATAAGATGTTTTTATACATATCTTTAACAACTTAATTTTTTTTTACAGCTGTATTGTGCCCAGAGAACAGTCACTATGAGCTGTGTGCTGACACCTGTGGATTTAACTGTGCTAATCTAAAGCACCCAGTCTCCTGTTCAAAGACCTGCTTTGAAGGCTGCCAGTGTGAACAGGGCTTTGTTTTTGATGGGATTCAGTGTGTTTCCATGGAGAAATGTGGATGTGAACACAACGGCAGATATCTAAGGGTAACATTATTATTATACATGGCGGGTGAAACAGTAATGCATTCACACTAGGGATGGGCATATATGACAAATAAATGATCTTGGTATTTTTTCATTGTAATAAGGATGGTCAGATTATGTTTTTGCAATCTACCAGAAATGTGCTAAAACTCCAAATGTTATGGTTGAGTTTGAAGTAAAGAGAAATGACTGTATAATTAAAGACCAAGTTGCAACAAAAATCACCTTATAATCTTGTTTGGCAATTACAAAGCATGTTTTTTTTTTTATTATCAACGCTTTGTTGCTTTTTAAATGTTATTCAAAGCATTTTTTCATACCTGCAAAACAACACTTTTGATTTATGAGATTGTAGCTCTTTTACTGTCCACCTCTCACTTTCACACATTTGTTTTCAGATTGGTGAAACAGTGGTGGATCAACACTGTAAGTCCAAATGTGTGTGCCAGATGTCTGGGACAGTGAGATGTGAAAGACTGACCTGTGGCAGCAACGAAGTTTGTGAAGTTCGAAATGGTGTCCGAGACTGCCATGTGAAACAAGGCCAGTGTACCGTCGACCGGACTGGTGACCTCTCCTCGTTTGACGGCATGACTGGACCCGTGGGTGCTTTGGGGGCCTTCGAGGTGGCCTCTTTGTGTGATGTCACTGCAGCGCTCTGGTTCAGGGTGGTGGTGGATATTCGGAGCTGCAGGATGGGCATTCATTCTGTGGATGCCATTTATGTCTTTTTCGCTAATGCCTCTATTGCAGTGAATAGACAACATGAGACCTGGGTGAGAAAACATTACTATTATAACAACTTGTAGGACAGGGGTTCCCAAACTTTCCGAGCTAGGATCCCCAAAATAGCTACACCACCAACCCAGAACCCCCTCTGCAAAAAGAAATATGATGTCTGTTTTAATTTCAAATTGCAAATAAATTTAATTGCAAATAGTAACAAAATGATCAGCAAAGAAATTTTATGAACTAGAGGCATCTGATTCCCCCTACTCCTATTATGCTAATATAATTGCAATAATTAATTGGGAAATATTGCAGTCATAATACCCTGATGGGATTTGGTTACTGTTCCCCTATGTCAAAGCACATGATTTAGTTTCAGGAATGTTATGTGTTATTTTTCACTTTAATGGATTTCCTCTTCCTTTCTCTTTGATCTTCAGCTAAACGGCAGAAAACTGTCTCTTCCTGGAAAAGTGGGCTGTGAAACCTCCGTGCACATCTCAGACCGGAGTGTTGTTATCGAGAGGGCGTCGGTTGTTCGGGTCACATACTCCATCTCGCAGGAGGTCACTGTAACTGTGGACACCAGCCTCTCTTATAAAATGTGCGGCGCCTGTGGTAACTACAATCACAACTCCAAAGATGACATGACAATGGCAGATGGAAAAATCACTTCGGATGTGTCTGAGGTCATAGGCTCCTGGCATGCGGATGATTTTTCAAGCTGGTAAGATTTCTAAAAAAGTATATACTGTCAACTTTTGATCTTAAATTTGTGATATAAACTTTTTGACCCTAACATGACTTAGTGTGACCCCTGAACTAATCAAGAACAGATAGTCCTGTGATTGGACCATTCAGCCAAGTTTTCTTTTAAAAGCAGGAACCAAACAGGAATGAGAGTGTGGCTTTTAATTGCATTTGGTCCAATTTAATTAAGAAATGCCAAAGAATCCCCCGTGGTAATTACTGATTAAAAAGCAGGTGAAGCTGACAAGCATGGCCATCAAACGCTACCAAGCTTGCAATCCAATCACTGCTTGTCATCCAAGGACACTTAAGACTCTTCTGGGTGCTATATTAATTTGAGCCCCTGTCTTTAGTTCTGTGTTTCAGCTGCAAGACCACCCCCCTGAGGGCTGAGCTGGCCATTTTAAGACATGGCCATTGTACCAAAAAGGGAGAGAATGTTTTTTTCTATACTATGTTTCATGCAGGTTTCAGTGTGATGGAAATGTGGGACTGTTTCCATAGCATTCAAACTAAACAAATAATCTGCCTTTTGAATAGTCAAAAGTATTCAAAATGATGCCTATAAACAAGAAACTGAATCCCAAGAATAGTCTTTACAGTGAAATAAATTCACCATTGGCTTAAATTTAAACACTTCTTCATTGTTGGACAATTCAGAAATAAGTAATAAAGTCAACATTTTTATTTTTGTAGTTGTTTGTGGCTGAGTGAACTTGGATTTAATTCTGTTTTTTCTTTTTTTTTTCTTTTTTACAGTGGCCTAGTGGTTGCAAATGATAAAAATATTTAGTTTTGAGGTAAAACCATACTTACACATATTCATCAATTGTTAAACTTAACTTGTGACATATCCTATTTCTCTTAAACAGGATAAAAAGCCGTATTAGAAAAAAATCTATGAGAAAACTTTACATCCACGCAGCCTACTATCTTCCCTACTCACTTTTGTTATGAGTGTATGACTGACTGTTTCTCATGACTTACTTTGGACCAACAGCTCCATCTTGTGGTAAGGGGAAGTATTAACCACATTCTTAGCGGACCAATACGTCTTTATCAATGTATCTGTACACATGTTTTAAATTTCTCTTTTACTGGCAAATAAAGTACATCTTGCATTCATGTCTTGTTATTGTTTTATTATCATTATTATTATTATTTTCCAAAACTTCAGTGGCATGGATTTTTCGCATCCTACGTTGCCAAGTGGGGAATTTGTCACTTTAGTGTGGTGAGACCTTGAAAAGTAGTTTTAACATGGCTCATTGAGAAGAGGTTGTGCATGAAAGCGTTTAAGTTACCATTGCTCTCAACAATCTCTCTGCAACATTCCTTAGACGCGTTGAGTTGCATTTTTTGCACGAAAAAAGCGCTCTATAAATAAAGTTTGATTGATTGATAGACTTGATTTATAAGGAATGACATTTAAACACCAAACCAGGCTAAGCAGCACTGAATTACCCTTATATATAACGCCGGTATATAGATTGGGGTGAATAGTAAGTTCAGACCGGGTTGTTTACATCTAACGCTGATGTTTTTCTGGAGTAACCTCAGAGGTTGACAACCCAAACCAACACCCCACCCCCTATCCTCATTCCTAAGAGAGTCCACAAGAAGTTGTAAGAAGAAGCGGCAGACTGCAGTTAGTAGCACAGTCCTGAGGAATCGCAGCTCAGCGCAACAGACAATAAATTAGTTATTTGCACAGTAATTGGGGGAAACTTTCACTGTCTTGCAAAACTGAAAGAAAGTTTTGTAGAGGCTTCGTGCGTCTGGGCGGAGTGAAAACCTTCCATAAATTGAAGAAGCTGCAACTGTGAGTAGCCCTTAAAGTCTTTTATTCATACCTTCCTCAAGCATTTTATGAACTTTTTTTTTTTTTTTAAGTTGCAGAGTATATAGTACAGACTTTCTTTACCCATTTTTAAAGTTGTAGAAAACATACACGAGTTGAACTGCGCTCTTACGCACGGTCACAGCTTAGCTGAACTTTTCCTTAACTCATGCTGTGTTCTCTTGATTTTGCATTTGCGAGTTAACTTCGCAGCCTGCATGCTATTTACGCTTACAAGAATGTAGCCTTTGCATTTTCTAGTTTTTACATTAAAGTGTGAACCGTTTTTTTTTCTATTTTCCCTTTCAAACTCAGGTCACCCTTGTCTTCCCTAGTTGTTCTAGAAGAGATAATTTATTTGAGCACACCACACCTTTGCCTCTGGGTTATCTCGACTTTCTAATATTGGACCGCCCTTACTGGCTTTAGTTCTGACTTAGATCATCATTGCCTGCATCTGTCAAACTTCTAACAAACACTATTATTAAATAACTTCTTTTTCCTGTATCGTTCATTATGTATTAGTCTGAAACTGACTGACAGTCCTTTGTTGCTAATCCTGCTCCTGGGGTTTCTATGTAGGTTTGATCCACACCCCCACTTCTTCTCATGCACAAATCTTGGTTTCTGCCTCGAGCAAAACAAAAAAACCTTGGCTCTCCAAAAAATCTGCTTTGATGTATCCCATGCAAAACACTTAAGTAGCTTAGATCCTTTGGGATTGCACATTGTTTGCCATTTTATCTGAATCATAAAACTACTGTGAGTGCATTAGCTGTAAACAGTCAGACCGGCTCTTTTTGGTTGTGCCTTGAGCTCACAGCCAAGACTTCAACTCCATTTGGTAACATCTAGTCCCACCACCTGTGCTCCATATGTAGACAGCAAACAACACTTAGACCCTCTAACTAGTCACTGCAACTTAACACCAGCTTCAATGCGAACCCCACTACTGCCAACCCCCTTTTTGCAGGGCTTGAAATAGATGCCCCTCTTACAAAATGTTTGGGCAGAACATACTGCACATTAGGCTACCATTCATATAAGAAACTTAATGTGAGTCCCTGCATGATTACATGATTCAGACACATAAACCAAACTATAATTATCAACCTTTTTCGGGTTCATTGTGCAAGATTCATTTTAGGGGCGACTAATACAGTATAACTTTTTATATCAGTCTTCCAGTTATCTTGACACGTACAATCAAGTAACCTTCACTAACTTTGTGTGCCCCTTTTAACAAGGAATCTTCTGTTCCCAGGTACAATGGAGCTTATGTTGTTGATGATAAGCGCTTGGGCAGCTCCTGCTTTGGGTAGGTATCAGTTTCTTTTCATTAAGAGGTGAAAAGTAACATCAAAATGTAGACAAAGCATTCTCTCTGGGTATACAAATGGGGTATTTGTATAACAGGGTCGGCCTTTGGTAGGGAGATGTTCGGTAAGTCTTCTGCATTAGGTTGCGCATGCATGGCCATGTGCTGATGTTTTTAACCTCCTGTTTCAAATCCTTCATTTCCTGTGTGCCGCTAAATGGCTGCCTGCCAGCTCTCCCTTTCCCAGCACGCAGCCGAACATGCCTGGTCCTCATGTTAAGCATAAGTTATCGTGCATTACTATTTGCATTTTAACATTTGAAGGCTGGGCTAAAGAGTGCCAAAAATGTTCACATTTTAACAAAACTTTAGTCATGTAGTTGGCAAGTTTAAATAGTTAAGTTCAAGTGTTTCTCTTTATGCATTCTGCAGATCATGATGTTAAACAGATTCTCAAATAGGATATTTTTAGCTGGGAATTATTTTCTGGATCCTGTCATTTTGCCAAACATGTCACGTTAGTCCTTACAGAGAGCAGAATAACATTAGTGTATCTACTTAGCAGTCAGGTCAAAGGGGACTTGTGTAAACTACATGGCTGTATCCTGCTGCTGTCAGAAATGAACTCTCACAGGCCCTTTGCAGAGCAGATGTTTTCTTATGTCTAACTTTGTCCAGCCCTTATAAATATTCTTATCACTCCGGTCATTCATTTGACTTTCTCTTTCTATTCGAAAAGTAAACTCTGATGCAGTTTTAATTACATATCCTTACATTAAGTGAAAGCTGCTGTCTTAAAGGAATATTCCACTGTATGGCGTTAACCGAATCTACCTTGCATTTATTTAACCACAGACCGCGTTTATTACCACTAGAAATACCATCGAAATCATATATTCCTACTGTCACCGGGCTTGCCTCTCCAAGGATCTGGCCTGTACTTTGGCCTGGTGTCACCTGCTTGTCACCATGGAGATCTATATTTAATGTCATACTGTGGAACATTCTTGTCAAAGCAAGAATATCTCAAGTCAGTGGTCGACCCTCTACCTGAAAAGTGACATAATGTACTTTTTAAAGAACCTTGTAGAAAGAGGAAAACTCAAGAAGCTGACAAGTTTGCACATTGTCTGTTGGTTGGCAGTTTGTAATATGAGGATAGTACTGACTCTGAATACAAACACATAGACTAACAGTTCACTGGTACATCTCTAAGGTCAAAGAGGAGTCATGAATTCAAGTCATGGGGCAAGACAGGAATCACGTCTCACTAGCTCAACATATCTGGGGCATCCATCAGTGGGCTATTTTAGCTACCATACTACATACTAATGAATAATGCTCTGTAAAGCGTCTTTGAACGTTATTATTATTATTATTATTATTACATGTGTTTGAATTATCATAATCCGGTAATGTAGATTATGGATTCGGGATTTCACAGTGTCAAATTTTAGCTTCTTCTGACAATTATTATCAACAATTTTTTCACAATTATTGCCACCATGACCAAGCCATTAGTTATTTTTATTCCCAGTCTAACAAAATTATGGCTCAGGCTTTATGAAATCAAACTTTCTAAATGATTAAGCGAAGTTAATGTGATATAAAAAGCCACAAAAGGCCACAGAGACAAGAAAGTGATGCCATCAAGTATCTGTGGAGAGGCAACCCTGCTCAAAATTACACCTACGATTGTATAAGTGCCACATAGATCTGTTTAATGCAAGACTGTGGAAGATCGCAGTAGAGACAAAAATGTGACGGCCCCTCCACTACATACAGTTACATAGTGTTCCTTCTTCTTCTTTAAAGTTGTTCTATTGTAAGACCAGTTTTGTATGTATCATCAGTAAATATACCTTTAATTGAGTATGCCTAATTTGCTGACTTGCTCCTATATTACCTGGTGACTTTTGCACAGACTAATGGTTTTCTTTTTGTCCCACAGTTTCGGCAGCTGACGAGGACAATGGTACGTATTATTAGGATGGAAAAGTAGAAAAGTGCAATTAAGATAAGCTGCGTTTGCATTTTAACTAGCATATAAATTGGCGCCGGCACCAAACCACTTAATGACTAGATGAATGACTCTGGTTTCATTCAGCTGTGAAGTGTGTCAATGGCTAAATCTGTTGCTCATTTGTTCTCTCTCCTCTCTTTTGACAGACAGTGCATTTAATTATGGTAAGTGCTGCACAGACATGGTCCCTTTATAAGAAATAGAGAAACGTGCTACATTGTGGTAAAACTTGCCAATTAAAGTTCAAATTGAGACATCACATCACTAATTATTATTACTGTGGATAGCCTTTCTTAATATGTCACTCATTTATAAGCATTCTCATTTTGGCAAATCAAATATTTGTGTAATATGTGTCCAAATCGTACTTAAAAGGTACACTGCGCTTTTCTTATAGAGGGTCCTTCCACCTGTTATTGCTTTGCCTGGAATGTTCCGTGGTATGACATTAAACACGTATATATCGCATTCCCTCATTACAGGTGTTTCTTTTGCTCAAACATTTTTAAATTATTCTCTCTGTGAATAGGGTTGCCTCTCCACATATCTGACCTGTAATGTAGCCCATAGTTACCTTCCTTGAGATGGATAGGTCTATTTTATACTGTAGAACATTGTAGACAAAGCAATAACATCTCCATGAAGACAAGAAGGTGACGGACCCTCCACCACCAAAGTTAGGCAATGCACCATTAACTTAATTAATCGCATGTTGTTGCTTTAAAAATATCTCATTCTGACATCTATATCACATTTAATTCAATAAATTAATCTGGAGTTAAAGAGTCTCCTCCACCTTGAAGCCCACTGGAGTTATGTGAAGCCGGGCGTACACTGTGCGATATTTTCAATTGTTTCACTCAGCCTCAGCTCAAACTGTACGACCAAATCGCAGGGTTTAAAAGTTCACAGCTCACGATTCAGGTTTTCACAGTATACAAATTACTTCAACAGTGTGAAACCCTCATGAGTGGCGACTGGATTTCAAACAGGTTTGATATTTTTGTGACCTACGATTGCAGATCAGGAGCTTGTGAGGTTGTGAGGTATTAATCGAATCTTGTTGCCCCATGTTTCCTACATGAAGCACGACACATGATTAAGCCAAAATTTGGCCCAATCCCAAAAAACTGTCGTACAAATGAAAAATCGGCTCAAAAAGTGCCAAAAATAGCACAGTGTACCCCCAGCTTAAGTAAATTTCCCATGAATTTTCCCCAAAGAACTTAAGATTTGTAACTTTGTTGTTTCTAAAATACCATATTTCTGATTATCCACCAGTGAGCATTTAAACAGACTATATTAAATTATATAAAAAAAAACTCTATGGTTAAAATAATCCATCCATTTTCTCCCGCTTAATCCATCTTGGTCGCGGGGGCAGTTTGCTGCCCAATACTCATAGCACCTGACCCCCCCTATGAACCCCTCTGCAGATGGTGACCCACAGGAGGGATAATATAGGAGGGTTAAAATAATGTAGCCTGCGAACTAGATGAAACCATTATATTATATTAATGTGGTTGTGGAACATAGACAAATACCTTAAATATTCATATGCTAAGCTACACATTAAACAAAGCAATGCTGGCATTTTGTGAATGACCAAAACGGCAGATACCATATTTCGGCACTACCGCAAAAAAAAACAAAAATTTACCTGCAGATGTCGCCTTTCCATAGCCATATAGTACATACAATATTAACAGAGTGAATTCAGGGAAGACCAAACTGGGCTGTACTATTTCAGGGAAGATGGGGGCAGGGACTCTTTTTATATATTTATAAGTGATGGGGTACACTTTTTTTAAACAAAAATGATGGGCCTGCTCATAACTAATTCATATATTTGCAATGTAATGTAGTATATATCATGACATTTTTTAATAATCAGTCTTAATTTTTGGGGGCCCCCGCCAGGTGGTTGTGGGTCCTACATACTCAGCTTACTCTGCTTATGTGGAGCAGCGGGCCTGGGTCACATATTTTTTCTCATATCAAGCTTTACATTCCTGCTTATTTTTTATTTCAGACTACGAATCATTGAGGATTGGAGGCCTGGTTTTTGCTGTGGTGCTCTTCGTCTTGGGCATTGCTCTTATTGTTAGTAAGTAGATTCTCCATGTGTTTAAGTGTCACTGTGCATACAGCCTTGTGATTGAGCAACTTCACACATCCTTGATTCATATGGTACTGCACAACAAGCGGCCCTGTGTTCCTCTGATGTTTTGAGGGGTGGAAAATTGATACTTCTTGCTGTGGCTCAGTTCTCAACACTGTCATGCTCTGTGCATTGCTGTAAATCGCCTTTTATAACTTCTCCTCTTATGCCTTCTCATCCTTGCACCTGACAACACATAACAATTATGGTGCCTAGGATGTGACGGATCTCATCAGTTATTAAATACAGCTAATAAAAAAAATTAATGTTATGTTCATTTTGCACATTCTTAAAAGGCACATTGTGTAATTTTTCTGGTGGAGGGTCCGTCACCTGCTTGTTTCTATGGGGCTGTCATTGCTCTCCACAGTATAACATTGAACAGCTCTACCTCTACCTTGGTCTGGTTTGGTCTCCTTGATGATAGAGAAGTTTAATACCATACTGTGAAACATTCCAAACAAAGCAATAACATTCCCATGGAGAAAAGCATTTGACAGACCCTCCAACAAAAAGTTACATAGTGCACCTTTAGACCTATGCATTTTACAATAACATAACTCATACAAATTCAGCAAATAATTCTCAATAAATGTCTGGTGTAAATGTAAGAGAAAAAGTTAGTAGTTGTCAATTTTCTAGTGTTGCAAATGCGTAAAAAATATTGCAATATATGTTCTTTGGCACCCTCTAGTGATGCTTATCCAGTCAGCCTGAAAGCAGTGTTTATGTTCCGTAATATTACTCTGGTATTACTCTGGTATTGATTTTTCTAATAGTAATGTTTCATAATAACGTCCCTTGTGTTTTAGAGTGTTATTATTTGATGTTGGTTTCACTTTTGGACTCACTGGTGCCTTTCACGAATGAGTCTGAACACAATCTAGGAAAGCAAGGATTATAAATTTCTCGTGACTGTCTGATCGCTCAGGTTGGATTATTGGCACCAGCTTTGCATAGCACTCCATTAGCTACTTCTCATTTGGCCTAGATTAGGAACCTCAGTTGGATTCAGTTTTGTTAGTGGTAATTTTAATTAGTGTTGTCACAATAATACAATTTCTGACTCGATTTTGATACTATGGAATAGGCTTGATATTCAATACTAATTCTGGTACTACAGTGATAATAAAATACACTCTTTCTTTAGACAATACAATGTGAATTTCAACATTAAATCTTTTATATTACTATCTGTGTAATCCCTCAGTCATCCAGGTACGTTTCATAATGGTCCATGGGCATATACTTGTTCTGATACAGCTCAAGGTCATGTTAAAGTTATTCAGGAAAGGTTCATTTCTGCCTTGTGAATGTGATTTTTCTAGTATCTGGCTTCGATACTAATTTTACCATCAATTAGTGTCTAATTTTGACATTTTTGACAGCACTAATTGTAATCAAATGTTGTCCTTAATATTAAATAAAATATTTTTTTTGTGTTTTCAACAGGCCGGAAATGCACCTGCTCAAAAAGTGACAAGCCCAGGTAACTTAAGTAAAAACATGTTATGTAAAAGCACTACTTAAGAATTTTGCAATAACACCTTTTGTATTGTTTTTCAGACACAGAGTTGACCCAGAATCAGGCGGTAGAGGTAATTTTATATTCACTTTTATAATTAACAAAATGTTTTAATAGAGCCCAATTAACGCTCCTAACTGTATTTTACAGCTTAGATGCTGTTCGATGAAGCGCTTTCTCGAGGTGAGCTTTTAATCTAATCTAATATCTATAAATATTGTCATATTATTATATAGATATAAGATATATTATCTTTGTTTGCCTTTTTGCCTTTTGGATTTTAGATCATCGAAACAACTGAACATTGAAGCTGACAAATGAACTTTCCATGAATGTGATTTTATTATACATTACACTGCTCGTGTTTGTATGTCAATGTTTTTATATGATCAATAGTACCTAAATAGAGAGCCAAATTGTTGTATTATGTAGCATTTTGATTGATAGATGTGATTGTGTGACATTTAAATAAAATGTCCCTAAGTTCTTTGTCGTCTCTTGTTGTTTGTGGAGCTGGTTCATTGCAGTGTGCTGAGCCCTCTGTCGTAGTGCACAACTGCTCCTGCTGACACAGCACACTGCCCACTTACTTACAGTCTGCTGCTTGTATATTTTCATTCACTGGAAGCTACGAGGCCAGCATCAGCCAGCATCCCAATGACTACCTCTTTACGATGCTTCCAGTACTTGTATTTGCACTTAAAATAGTAAATAAATCAAGTAAAATTTACATTTATAATGCCACCTTCTCTCTGTGAAGATTTTTAAATGGATTTTTTAAAGGCTAAACCTTTTCCTTTAAACATAAAATAATTAAATAGAAAAAGGTTGTCACCCTTTTAAATAACATTTCAATATGCCGTGTAGGTATTTGCCAATCCAAATAAACTGCAACAAAGATATGACACCGACTGGATTTACTATAAATTAAGATATATACATAACTGCCCCCATTGTAAATGTGTTCTGCTTCTGACCAATGCCTTTGGGGTTAAGAAATCATGGGCAACCACAGAGGTCCATTTTATATGTCTAGACAGGAGACAGGATTGTGGTCTCAAGTACCAAGATGGAGGATTACTCAACTATGCATGTTTTAAGTTCATGGGAAGAGTACCTAAAGGAAATTCTCCTAGACACAGATAGAACATGCAAACTCCACAATGAAATGCCCCACACAATCTGGGAGTCAAACCAAGGGCATTGCTTTTGCAAGGTGTAAGCACTATGCCACAGTACTTTTAAAACAAACTTTCCCAGTAGACTATATTTAAATAATTGATACGGGAGAACTCTAATATATTTACATCCGTGTCAGGATGTAAAACAATAGCAGCAAATAGCCCCACTCAATCTGTCAATAAAATGCAGAAATCCACTAAATGTTTCATACAGTTGTAGTATCTCGGAGCAAACACCAGAGGGAGCCTTCCGGGTTCATTGAGGGTCTCAGCAGCAGTAGGAGTGCTTGGGTCTTTTTCCATTCTTGCTGCAGTACGTCAAGTGCGGTCAACGATCTGCTAAGTTTCTTCAAGACCAGGGTCCTGATCCTCTCCGCTGTGCAGCTATGACCACTACAGGTGCGTCCCACTCATGCTATAGGACATTTAACGGAAGCAAAAATTTCAGAAAATTCAGAAGCATTGGGAGTTTCAGATTTTGCTGTAAAGATTTGTGACATGTCTGTAATAGTCCACACTATTAACTATTCAAAAATGTCTAATTAAAAGTTGTTGTTTGTTTTTTGTTTTGTTTTTTGTTTTTTTTTAACGTTTAAATGCAAACCCATGAGGCAGATCTTTAGATTGCTACCCCATGTGAAATAAGAGAACTCAGCAACATGTAACTGCAGCATTGAGAATTGCCTGTAGGTAATAATACCAATGTAAAATAATATTTCACAATCAAAATGCAACTTATGTTTTTATATTATGTAATATTGCTTAAATACTGCTCTTGTAGATAGGGATATGGCTTTAACCCACTTTACCTCAGTGCATGTAATTCTGCTGAGCCAAGATGCTGCATTGAGTTGCTCATTGGGGAAAAGACAGAGGAGAGGAGTTATGAGCCAAGACTGCAGAGCTCAGGGGCTGCAACGCCTAGTGCCCACTCTCCTAATTGAAAGCTTATTGCAGTCTACTCTTAGTTGTGTGGTCTAATGCTGTTATACTTCACTCATCTTTGCAGAATCTATGTTTCCAGACCGCAGTGACTTTGATTATGGTAAGTTTGTTTTACCAGATTTGTATTTTTGAGCAAAGACTCAAGAGCAAAAAAACAGCATAACATGAGTGGAGAGTGAAGAGTTCCACCACCTAATGTCTTGATGGAAATGTTATTACTTTGTCCACAATGTCACTGAGGAGACAAGCAGGTTACAGGCTTTACTACATTACAATTCAGATTTGTGGAGAGTTGCCCCATTTAGTGGAGGAATTATTGTATTTTCGAGCTGTAGAAACACCCATAATGAATAAATGCTAGCTGGATATGTTTTAAGTCATACCGTGGAACATTTCAGGTAAAGCAATAACATCTAAACGGAGACAAGCAGGTGGCACATACTCCACCAGCAAAGTTGTGCAGTGCACCTTTAATTCAAGCAGGTTACTTTGATGAAAGAAAGACTTTATTTATTTAAATGATGGCATATAATTGTTGTAAAGTATAAATAATACTGTTGTAAATATTATACAATTACACATTGATAGAACTGTACCTATTCCACCCATTGTCATGAATATAGTGTCTTCATTGCTCTATTCCAAGATATATGAATGAAAGTTAATTGATAATACTAATAATTTTTGTTCATTACAGATTATGAAACATTACGAACCACAGGGCTTATCCTCGCTATAGTGATGTTTGTTAGCGGCATTTTAATAGCTCTAAGTAAGTAAAAAATTCAGTCTTTTACAATGTTACAAATGTTGAAAAGTTAATATATTACATTGTTCTCCAAACAGGTAAAAAAATCACAAAATGTGTAAGGCCCTCATCCAAGTAAGACATGTGCAAGGCAAAGTGGATAAACTGGCTGCATGCAGAGTTTTGAGTTTGGAAAATGCATTTCATCTCCTAAACACATAAATAATATTAATAAATTAATTTATAAAAATCCCAAATTATAATGTATTACAAAAATTCCTCCCAAAACACACTTCCAACACATAAAGGACTTAGTGACTCCAGCATTACCAGTGAATCTTTTTGTGTTGGTAGTACGTGTGTATATAAGTTGACTGCATGCCGCTTGTCTGGCAAAACTGCTGTTTGACGGCACAAAAATGCATCATGGTCCCCTAGAATGCAGAAGAATTTTAATACATGCTTTTAATAATTCTTTTGTTAAACATTTTCAGCTCATCTGGCATCCCAAGTGCAAAGACAGAAGGTGGGCATATGCTTACATATATATATATATATATATATATATATATATATATATATATATATATATATATATATATATATATATATATATATATATATTAGTATATATGTCTATTCTAAGTGTTTTTACAGTTGTTTTTTCTTTGCAGTTCCACCTCAGACTGTGTAAAGTTGAAAACTCGCACAGATGTCTCTACAGGGTCAACACTGGAGTCTACACATATTTTCTATGGCTTTTCCACACCAGCTCTCACTCAGTCACTTCTGTATCAGGGACTAGTGTGCTGAATGTAATGTTAAGGTCATGGATGTGTAAGCGCATGACTTTTATTTTAAGACATTTTCATAAGAAACTGTAAAAAAAAGCATGTAGTATCTTATAGCAGATTTAGCCATTTGTTTGTTTTTTAATTAAAATGACTCTAAGTTCAATCTATATTATAGACTATAAATATATCACATAATCTAGAATTAAGTTTTCTTTTAATTTTAACTATTGTTTTAAATTTTGATTATACCATTGCTACATTTACACATTGAATTAGTTTTGTGTGTATCTAGTAAAGATTGATTGTGAAGGAAATAAATATGGTTTATCAAAGACAATATCAGAAGGTGACACACTGGTGCAAAGAGTGTGGGTGGGGAAAATGTGTCAAATAAATTATTCTTTAACTGGGCAAATTAGTGTTTGACATCATGTTGAAAATAATGATCCACACATCAAAGCATTATGGAAGTCAAGGTGAGTTTAATGAGATGACTCATAACAGAAAAGTACATTTTATAGCATGTGTCACACGACTTACTCAAAACAGACTCATTTTACACAGTAAATTATGTTTTTCAGTGACAATGAATTGATCTGATATTATAAGTATGATACATACAGAAACATAGAACACACCGACCTGAACTCAAGTCAAAACTATGACTGAAGATGGAATTTTTATAAAAACAAATGAGTTTGAGGAACATAGTTCCCAAATTAACAGATTTCACAGAAATCAACAATAAGTGGGAGTGTGGCCTTTTGTCGAAAAGCAGCTCTTCAATAGAAGTTTTAGAAGTCTAATGCATACAGTCTTCATATAAGCTGAAAAAATAAAAGGTGAATTATGTTGATCTCACCTGCAAATATATAATCAGTGTTTAAATAAAAAAAAATAAAAAGCATAAATATGTAAATATTTTTAGCCCTTGAGTTATGTGTTATAAGGCACTACTTGTTTAATCCAATGTGAATTAATGTCTAAGTACTCCCAAAAACATCTCTTCCCAACATAGGAAGTATGTGTTAGATTTAAATGAGAAACTCATTCGGGGTCCTGTAAGGACAATACACGGCGCCGAGAAGAAGTGTTGCGTCTCTTCAACAAGACCTTGAGCTGTGGGAGAACAGGAGCCATTAAAAAGCAGCAGTCTACAGGTGATCCTCGCATGTTTGAATGAACAGAACTAAATCAGAGAAATGTCATATAGTGTGTAGATGTGGTCAGCTCACCTGCTCTCCCTCAGGTCCTCTCTGCAGCAGGTGTGCCGCCTGGACGTTCTCCAGGTTACGGATGCTGGGATCAGCTCCGTGGCTCAGCAGCAGCTGCATCATCTCCTTCTGGTGCGGGTTACCATGGAGACCAGCCGCCATGTGTAACGCTGTGTGTCCATGGGCCTGCAGCACAAAGGGAGCATGAGTTTAGCCTGAGCTGCTGTAGGTGGTAACACTTACACTAACACTACAGACATTACATCATGCTTAATTGTGACTCACGTGGGACTTACTTTCATATTGACAAACTCTTTCACATCAACAAGCACTTTCATATTAGCCCGTGGATTCCTGAGCAGAAAACGCACCAGATCAATGTTCCCCTCCTTCACAGCTAAGTGCAACACAGTCTTATTACTCTTAATTTCCTGAAAAGAGACAACACAAACATAGAAATGGATAGAGAAAGGCATTTACATTCAAGTGGGTGTGGAGATTTTTTAATTCTGTAAAACCCCAGGTGAAGTTGTTGTTGTACTGTTCGAGCTTGTAACTGTTTTATAATGAAGTAATTGGAAAGGACCAAACCTGACTCAGCAGAGATGCCCCAGCAGTGAGTAGTGATTCGACACAAGCCAGTTTCTCTCTAGCTCTTCCATCTGACAGTCCACCAGTATATATGGGTTTCATCTCTGCACAGTGGGACAGGGCTGCACAGTGCAAAGGTGTCATTCCTGAAACAAACACAATTATTTACAAATAATCAAATCCAAATCCACATTCTTTTTATAACACTTTTGATAGGTTTCCAAATATCCGACCCAAACTACCTAATCTTTGTGTGTTATTGATGCATGTAAGTAAGGCAAATTTACCCTCATAGTTGTGTGCCTCTACGTTAACATTGGGTACACTTAGTAGGACCTGCAATGACCAAAACATATATTTTTATTACATTATATATGTTATAACATGTATTTTATTTACATGAGATCTTATTTTACCTGCAGGACCATGCTGTATCCATAGTGAGCAGCCAGATGAAGAGCAGTCTGTCCATTTATATCACATGCATTTATATCTGCTCCCAGTGACAGAAGATCATACACAATCTCTGGATGATTAGCTGCTACTGCCACTAGCAAAGCTGTCTATAGATACATGCAAAATTGAAATGTTTATTCAGAATGGTTTCATATAAATAAACTATGTGTAAATCATTATTTGTACGCTGACCTTGCCCTTGTGTTCTTTTGCATCCAGCCTTCCCAGTGAGCTGAGTCTCTCTGCAGCAGCGTAGGCGTACTCCCGGAGGCCTTTGGCAGTGTAGATATGCAGCATGCTAAAAGAAAGGGAACGCACTATTGTTAGCAAGGGATGTAACGATATCCAAATCTCTCGGTATCATATTTTCACAATATATCTCTCACAGTACGATATTTATTGCAATATTTTGTGGAGACCAACAAAACTGTGAATATGCGACTTTTTCCTCTTAAAAGGCCTTGACATGGCTTAATCTGAAGAACTAAGATTTAAAAGTGCTTAAAATTTGTTTTAGCTATTGCTGCACCATAACTATTCATTTAAGCAAAGAAACTTATAATTCGATATATTGTGATAGCCCACAATATTATTGTGACGCTTCTGACAATATGATATCACAATATTTCCATTATTGCTACATCCCTGTTGTTAGCTAAATCTTCTGATGAGTATGAATGCCATTGTTGGGATAATTTTTATACACTCATACTGTGCATATAATTATAATAAACATATTTTCAAAAAAAATGTACAACCCTGACATTTGATTGCCACAAAGGGCCCATCTAGGCATCATCCCCATCTAGGCCAGTCACAGTCATTATTATAGTGACTTGTTCAATAAATGATGGAACAATATTTCGGGGGAGATCAACATTTACCCTCTGTACCATTTCTTTGCACCAATGGGGAACTTTAATTTAAAATAAAGATGAACAAGAACATTTGAGCAATAATTGAAAAAGTGAGTAACTTCTATGACTCATAACAGATACTTACTTCTAAAGGGTTTCAGTTTGCTATTTATTTATTTCAGCTCATGTTTTTTTTACATTTAAAAGAGGGACATCTGTGATTTTCCTGTTTTAAAGTTACTGTGTCAGTGGCCTATAGTAGTTTCAATATTAATGTGATATTTTCTTTAGCCATATTGTACACCATTATTCAAAATGTGTTATTGTGACAGATCAGCATATCCCCAACTTGCTCCACATTGATAGACAGTTTATTTTTCTATTCACCTGAAATGCTACAGCTATAATTAGTAAGGCTGTTCAATTTCATTCTAATTGTTGAGAAAAAACTATACTCACGTGTCTCCATCTTCATCCTGCTCAGTGGTCCTGCTGTAGTCCATCCCTGTGATGAACATCCTGGCTTCTTGCAGTTTGTTTTCATCCAGTGGACCCATCTGAACTACTGACCATGCTGAACTTAAACTCGGGTCTGTCACCAAGGAAATCTGCTAAAAATATGACTTAATAACACAAACTTCAAAAATACTGTTAAATGTTAGTGTAAGAATGAATAGAATTTTACATAGGGCTGAGGTGGTGTGTTGCCAGAGGTTGGGAGATGGGACGGTGGGGCATATTCTGGGGCGGGCAGACTGTAGGAATGGGTGTAGCTTGGCCCTGGTTGTGGTAAGGGGTAAGTGAACATCATCTCTGGTGTCTGAGTCCACATCTGAGAACTCACTGCCATTTCCGAATGTATGTTTGATCCACCTAAATCAAAAATTGGGAGAACTATTACAACTGTATACAAGAGAACTGTGTAATATTTCTTCTTTCTACAAAAGATTATCAACCATAATGGCCATACATGTGTGATTTATTGGGGAATTCTTTCACATAAACACTCAGAAGCAGTAGTTTTGGAATTAGATTTGTGCAAAAATGAATATCTCATTATCTTTTCAGGTTCAGGTACTGCGCACACATGAATAGCCAGTAATGTAATAGCTCCAAAACAACCATTGCAATATTATTATTAGTATGTAAGTATTTACCTGGACAATCTGAAGGTTCTCCTGCAGACAGCTAGAAAAAAAACCCATAAAGGTCATCAACAGTTACGATTATTTGAAAACTGAGCTGTATGTGATGTCTTACTGTATAAGCTGGAGGAGGAAGGCTGGAGTGGGAGCAAGATGGCGGCACTGAAGATGTTTCCCTCTTCCTCTTCTGCTCCAGGAGTTTCTTCACAGTGGGCTGAGTGCACGGCTTCTCCTTTGACGCTGAGGAAAAGACAAAGATGACATAGGTTTTAATATGATTTAGACAATGATACTGGTGTAGTGCTGAGAGTTCATGGTTACATTACACAATCATATTTATTATTTCACAGTGGTAAATGGTAATAAGTCTTCAGCTTTGAGAATTTAAACGTAATTGGATTTGAGGGGTTCTTAATAATTTCATAACGCATCATTTATTATGCAATCTTCAATCAGGTGCACATGTTTGAGGGTCTGTTATCAGATAGTCTCCACGGACAAGCTTTTCTTTTGTTTTTCCTGGAATGTTCCACAGAATGGCATTACACGTTTTTATTGCTCAAAATTACCTTGAAAAACGTGCATCCTTACTGTGAATGGGGCTTGTCCCCCAACAGATCTGACTTGTAACTTGGCTTAGTGCTGTCTAATGTCTCTCTTTAATTGTTTAACTTAATACTGACACCTTTAAAACCTACTCCAGCATGTCAAGTGTTAAAGTTAAATAAAGCACATACAAAAATATCCTGGTGATAAAAATACCACTTCCAGGTAACAGGAAAAGGAACTTAATAATCGTACATGACAGAATTCTAGTATTTCCATCTGACGAGATATGACCACAGATAACACTGTCAAAGTCAAAGATAAGACTTATTTCCACTGAGAGGATGGAACCAGCACCAAAGCTCTGTCTCCATTAGGAAGACAGAATCTGTGGCTGAAAAATCTTCAAATACATTAGAAAAACCTTGTGCCATGGGATTACCACTGCTCATTTTCTGTGACACCTTCCGCTCCGTTACGCTCACACAGACCAAACCACATCTTCCTGTTGCTGGTGAATCAGACTCTTGACACGTGATACTGTCTTTTGCTTTCTGTTGCAATGAGGACACGAAAAGAAGACAACTTACTACTAGGTGATTTCTGCTTTCACTATTATCGAACCCACCCACAGTGACGGGCAGATAGATGCATTTTCAAAAACATATGCAAATAAAACAAATGAGGCAAGGTTTAGATTTGTGTCAGACTCTTACAGTGTTGGCACAAAGCAAAAAATTCAAACTTGATTTTGATTCAGTAGAAAAAAGCTTGATATTAAAACGTAGTACAAGTACAGTGATGTAGTCCTATAGTAAACTACCATATAGGCCGTATTCCAATTTCAACGTAAAATAAAAGTAATGAGCCACCACTCCAATGTCAGTATTGTATTAAGTTCATATTTACATTTTCATTTATACCCCAGAGTTTAATTTACTCACACTTGTGTTTTTTCCTTTTTTCGGTTTGAATCACCTGGACGGACCAGACCAGACCAACGCTATGCCAAGGGGGAGCACTATTTAGTTAGTTTTGTTAAGTTAGTTTAGTTAATGTTACTTTATTAGCGTTTATTTTCTGTAGTTTTTGTGTTCAGTTAATTGGCTCCTGGGCTATTTAAGAAGACCTGTCCCCTGTCTGGTGGGTTTTTTAAGTTGACTTTAAGTTCCCTCAGTTTGGGCCCAGTTTTTGTTGATGGTTTGTGTTAAATTACTTTGGACTTTATTCAGTTTATTCAGTTATTCAGTTTTTTATTCTTTTACTTCTTTTTATACCTTGTCCCTTGTTTTCTCTGTTTGGTCCCTGACAGTGGGAAACCTCCTTGTCAAAGCCGGATCTCGTCAGGTCTCAGAAGCTAAGCAAGGCTGGTTAGTAACTGGATGGGAGACACCCCTGGGAAAATAAGGTGCCACAGTGGGGCGCAAGTCGGAGGCACAGATTGGCAGCCTTGTTTCCGTTAGTCTACCCCAAGTAGCCCAATTGTAATTTACTGCCACCAGGTCTGGAGTGAAAGAATGTTTGCATTATTATTATTATTATTATTATTATTAGTAGTAGTAGTAGTAGTAGTAGTAGTAGTAGTATTAGTAGTAGTAGTAGTAGTAGTAGTAGTATAATATAATATAATAGTAGTATCATATGATCCAACTGTATCCTTTTTAACTTTTTTTAGTACTGACACCTACTTAAATTAGTTAAACCTTTGGATTTTAATTTTAGTATCAATTTGTAATTTTTCTGACAACCCTAGATAAACCTAAATGAATACTGCTAGTAATTACACACAAAAAACTCTTATAAAGACTCTAACCAATGAGCAAAGGTCACAATGAGAATAAATGAAGTTTAATAAGAGCCACAAAAGGTTATCCACTTTTGATCTTTGAAAGCAAATGTCACCTTTGACTCAGATGATGTAATGCAGGTTTCACTTTTCTGCATCAGCTGAACGAGGTGGAAGTGAGCTAATGGCTGAGCTAGTGGTTGGCTATTGCAACATTGTTTTGTGTCATTGTATATTTATGTATTTAATAGTTTTCTTGGGTCACTTTTAACAACTTTGTGTGCAAAGATCAGACAAAGACAAGTTTTGAATGATCTGTCTTCTGCGATATATTTTGAAATATTCTACCTTTTGGTTGGATTTTTTTTCTCTTTGAACAGTTTTCATTGACTGTTTTTATGCCTCTAAAGCCCCCTCTTTGTGATAAAATCTCCTCTCTCTGGCTGGTTTTGAGTTAAATCATGTATCTTCATCTGAATTTCACAAAGGGAAAAGTTGTTAACATTGGCTGGAAAAATATCAATATTATCAATAACCTACTTTTATAGTATTTGAAAGTAGTTTAAAAGATACTTGAGTAGCCATTTCTTCTGAAGTAAAACTATATTGGGTATTCCTCCACTGTGTGCTGGGTCACTGCTGTGCTACATTCAAATTGGCCAGTGGAAAGCCCTGGATTTGACTCATGTGCGTGGGAGGGTGGGGATTCCGGAGACCTTTCTCTTTTGGCTCTCTCCTCAGAGAAACTAGTGTGCCACTATCTACCAGCCCTTCCTCTTTTGTGTTCAACAGAGACAGCACAGTAAGCAGTGTGTGACCAGTAAAGCATATCATGATGTCAAATGCTTCATGTTTAGGCATTAAGTAGAAGGAAGTGAAAACAAGAGAAGTTGGGCGGAGGCTAAAGAGGGTTTCCCCAAATGATTACCTCCTGCCGTCACCAATAGTGCAAGTCCATGCAAATTATTAGACCTAGTGTGTTCATACTGTGTACAAATGATTTAGATCTATAATCTGTTCTGTAACAAAGATAAATAAAATAAAATAAATAAAATAAAGATAGGCCACCCTCGATAGGAATAACCTTCAATTAACTCATCATATAGTATTGTACCATTTCAAATGGTACAAAACTTCCATAAAGCAAACAAACATTTAAACCAACATTGGCCTATGCTTGAGTGAAATTAATGAGTTTATGAATTAATTACATTTTCAAATTCATACTTCTTTTTTCAGATAATACTGTTAACCTAACATCGGTATACAGGTAAAGGTGAATTAGAATTGGCCTACAAAGATCAATGCTGTGATCTACAGCTTTAATAGTAGGATTACCAATTAGTCAATTAGACACCCGAACACATGCGATACGGAGCGGTATTTGCAGGGTTAATACTCACTTTTCTCAAAGTGCATGTCAGAATCAGTTGTCCCGTCGTGCTCTATAGTTCGTCTGCTTTGGATTGTCGTTGGTGTCGTCACTGGACCTGTCTTCTCTCCGCTACAGTGTGGATGTCCCGGGTGCGTCCGCGGTGTCCGTGCTCCGTACTGCTGGCGCTCTTACGCTGGCTCCGGTTGTGCCATTGACTGTTTATAAAGAGGGTTGTACACACAGAGCACGTTGTTCTGGTCCCGCCCCGCTGCTCTGCGCCCTCCTCCCCTGGAGGGAAAGCCTCTATGTCACAACAGCGCCAAAACCACAATATTAAGAGGAACTTAAGTCTACTTAAGGGTTATTATTATAACCTACAGACATTACGTAAAATTTTATCTTTTCAATCAAAAGTGTTTTCTAACGTTATACAGGCGAGGGAATCAATGGCGAGTTACGACTGTAAAACATCCAGGTCATTTAATGTGGGGTCAGGGAAACTGAGCCATAAGATAAGCCACATATGTTTGGGTCCCCTAGTTCTTTAAATGTTCACTGCCAGTGATTGCAAAGGGTCTCATTTTATTGCTTCTTCTGTAGATTCATGTTAAAGTCATACCATCGAACATTCCAGGCAAAGCAATAACATCTCCATGGAGACAAGCAGGTAGCAGACGCTCCACCAGAAAAGCTACGCAGTGCACCTTTAAAGTCTTAAAGGTGCTCTTAAAGGTAATATGAACATGTCTTTCAGCTAAAGTGGGCCACCATCACAGATAAGGTTTAGCATATATTTTGATGTTTATAATTACTTAAATAGAATGTATTGCAAATATATTAAAGTTGAATAGTATAATATTACATGTATGTAAGCCCATTTGTTCGAAAATCATGCAGTACTTTAAAGTCGAACTGCAGCATCATGGTCATGGTCACATACCTGTTTTGATGCTAAATCTTAGAGATGTTACTCCTTTTCTAACAATTATGGCCATAACCATGATTAAAACAGTTGTCCACACAGTCAGGGAAGCATTTTCATTAAAAAAAAAGAATTGTACAATGCCTGTCTCCCGCTGCCTGTTCCAGTCAGGGGATATGGCACATGGGGCATGTCCAGTGTTTATAGGAGGTGCCCTGCACTGTGTTTCAGTCTCAGGGCTGTTACATCTTTAAACTGAAGCACAGGAGCTCTGAGTTTTGTCAGTGCAGTGTGGAGGACATAGTAAAAATCTCTTTGACTTACTTAAGCTGTGGAATGGCTCACTTGAACATATGTCTCATTTTACCTGAACACAGGTAATTTTGCTGTTAATGTTTCAAACGTTCTGGGACAGAACGTCTCAAGTTCATCCCAAACTATAAGTACTTAGTAACTAAATTTCTCTACTTAAAACCTGCGGTAAATGGTCAAATATCGCTTTGAGTGCCCGTTGGAGGTACCAATGGGCACTCAAAACGCTTTACATTAAGGAGTTACTATAGCCTACACCTTTTTACTCAGACTCTGGGGTCGAGGTGGGTTAAGTGTCTTACCTAAGGGCACAATGACAGAAACTATAGCTCCCATTTTATTATTAAATCATATTATTCTATAGCTTTTTAAAATGCCACAGGGTTATGTGTGCAATTCAGCCTAACAAATAACAAGTCTGCAGTGAGATTCTCCTGGCGCACGGAGTTATAGCTCCCTCTGCCGGTACACCTGCATAAGCAAAAAAACAGAAAAGGGGATAGAGTCTGCTGATTCAGTCATATCTCATCATGTTAAAGTTCAAATACTTACACACACACACACACACACACACTTACACACTCACTTACACACACACACACACACACACACACACACACACACACACACGCACGCACGTCCATATTTTCCTTTTTTAAATTAATATTTGAAACAACATGTTTATGTTTAATAATAATAATAATAATAATAATAATAATAATAATAATAATAATAAACTTTATATAATAATTATAAAGTTTATTATTCTGCTGTAGGTGGTCCTATAGCCTAGAGTCTAGGCTATAGGACCACCTACAGCAGAAGGCGGTACATAAAGTGAAACCTTTGCCCAGACTGTCTCATTGTTTCCAAAGACAACGCAGGCTCATCACGGTATGAAGACTTTATGACAAACTTCTCTACCTTAATTAAATAGGCCAGTAACTGTTTTGGTAATTCAAGATACATACATTTGTTTGGATGATATTGTATTTATTTAGTGCAATGCTCATTTCCACTGTCATTGATTTCAGCCACCTACAAATATTGTAATGTACATACATGATTTAACTACTTCAAAATATTTAAGGATGTTTGTTATTACAGACATTTTGTAATACTTTGATCTGTCTTTTAGTGAACACATTGGATTGTTTTTAAAATGGCAATCAGCAGATTCTACTTTCTTCTGTTTTCTATATGCAGTAAGTTTTCACAATTTTTAAGCAAAGTGGTCATATGCAGGAAGCGAAACCACACTAAATGTTAACAGGATGGAAACTAAAGTGCTGCTGCAAGAACAATGATATTTTTGTTTTCTTTTCTAGCAGATGTGGCTGTGGTCCTCTCAGGTATGATTACAGGAAGTGAATACATTGTCTAAATACATAACTACTGCATAACCTCTCTCTGTGTATGTGTGTGACAGAGAACTCTGTGTCTTGCTATAAGATTGAACTTGGGACCGTAGCAGGCATCATCTGTGTGGACGTCATATTGACCCTTTTAATAGTCACTGTGACGTACCACTGTGCCCGAAATCAGCAGCGAAGGAGTTACAAGGGTAAAGCCTTTTGTATTTATAAAATAAGCAGAACAATTATATATATTTTTTTAAATCTCTCTTTTATTTTTTTCATAGCTGAGAAAGTTTATATGAATGTCCGGGCGAAATGCAAAGCCTAAACTGACCACAAGCGTAACTTTTACTGTAGTTTTATAATGTTGTCTCTTATGTCTTCATACTTTTAAATGTTTCTGTTGTATTATGTTATGGATTGTATTGCTTAATTGCAGCATATTCTGTGTCATCTGTGAATAAAAATTTAATAAAATGTTTTCACAATTCTGGTAAGTTGTGTTTTAAAGAGCTCTTAAATAAGACTGTCAAATGCTTTAAAACTTAAGCATAGAATCACTCATGTTGTTTTGCACTGAAACAAGACATAGAACGGGGGTGGAAGAAGCAATGATTTAAAATTTCCAACCACTCACAACCACTCATCATAAAACATCACAAGCCTTATTTTTTGTTTCAATTTTTAAGAAGTAATATAGGCCATAACATTATTTTTATTTTTATTTATTTTTTTGACATGTCTGGTGTATCCGTGTGCAGTGGTCATTTTTGTGTCTTGAACCAGTAAGGAGCTTTATGCTATAGTTCTGATTGTTGTGTAACATTTGGTGTAAATTTTGGTGATCACAACTTCAGTTAACTTTCAGTTTACTGACTGTAACAGGTGTGAGGTCATCTGTAAACCACACAGCATGAGGAAATGCTCTATTCTCAGACATTGGCCATAACTGAAAAAAATGCAAGTGTAATGAACAAACAAAACCTTTTGATATTCAAAATGATTAAAGGTAAAAACTATTCATGTGTTCATATGTCATGCATTTTCCCATTTATTTACAATGATGTGAGGAACTAACTTGGATCTCTCACATGAATATGAGAGACAGGGACACTTCCTTTTTACTGAACTCCCCCTTCTGCTAAAACAGTCACATGATTTCATACCTCTTGCCATTGCTTGTGGTGGACAGTTAGTTGTCGCTTGTTTACTATTAAAAACAAGAGAAGAGATTTGGACCAAACATTTTCTCCTTCTGCATACACTGCACTAGGATGCTGCCTGACACCTTGTGCATTGGTTCTATGTTTGGTAAGTTGTGTCCTTTTCTCTTCTATTGACTATTTGGATACCTTGAAAAATGACACTTATTTTTTCTCTTTAGGAAGCACTGAGGATCAGCCAGGTAAATGTTGTTACTTTAAAGGAGCACTATGTAACTTTTCTGGTTGGGAGTGTGGCCCATGCTTGTTTCCAAGATGTTATTGCTTTGCCTGAACAGTTCCACAGTGGCTTTAAACTCTTTATCTCAATTTAATTAGATGTTTTTTATCACTAAAAATACCTTGAAAAACACATTATTACTGTAAGTGGACTTGCCTCTTAACAGATCTGACTTGCAATTTAGCCTGGTAGGGTCACGTGCTTGTCTCCACTGAGCTAAATACATTTAATGCCATATTGTGGACCATTGTGGGCAAAGCAATAACATTTCCATGGAGACAAGACGGTGTCGGTCCAGAAAAGATACACTGTACCTTTGGTAGAAAAGGTTTCAAAGGAAGTAATCTAGACAGGGTTTCAAATTAGGATGTTGTCCGCCTACCTTTAAAACCTTTTGTACCCTGGACCAATTCTGGATCATTGAAGGATTACTCTGACTCTGGAACAATGCCGATATATTTTGAATCTGATTCTCAAATCCAGTATGGACCTTTGTTGCAGGTTGTGGCACCTGTTACCACATTAATATGGCTGTGATCATAGGGATTGTCATATGTGACATTTTACTGACCATCTTCATAGTTATATCAGTAATTTGTTTTGTGAGATCACACAGTAACAGGCAACAGGAGTTTCATGCTGGTTAGTATCTCTTCATACTACTATTAATCATTTTTGGTTGGAATAAGCAGTAACTATTATTGTTTTAAATCAACAGAAAGAACAGTACAATCTTCTGAATCAAAAGAAGTCACAGAATCGCCCTATCAGGTAAAGCAGTTTGCAAACAGTTACATAAGACATAATGCTAATAGATTCATACATTCTTTGTTTTACAGGAATTACAAGGCATCCAGTCTGATGTGTACAGTGAACTTAATCACTTTAGATAGCAGAGTAGAGTCAAGATAAATACTATATTGCACACATAAGCTAAAATAGTATATTATGTTGATATTTTATTTCTTTGGTAATTATTGTGTCTTGACAATGTTGACAGCCTTAATTTCAGTCAATAGTGGTCGTCACGAGTATGTACACACATATACCTAGCTATGTACTTTATAGGCAGTTAATCATGATGTTGTGCTTAAACAATATATTTAATAGCACATGCTTACGGGTGTGTAGTGAAGAAGCTATTTAAGGAAATGCATTAATCATGTGTTTATTGTTAATTTACACTAATAAACATTAAATTACAACCACTTTCAATATCTATATCACATATATTTTTTTTTACAATTTGTTGGGCTTGTTTTTAATGCAATTTCTCTTGATATACACTACCAGTCATTCAGTGTTTTTTCTTCTTTATTTTTACTACTACAGAATAAGTAAGATATATGGAATTATGCAGTAAAGATAAAAAGGTAAATAACTACTAAATATTTGTATATATTTTATTATAAAGTGGCCACGTTATGCTTTGTCGAAAAATATTTCAGTTGAGTTATTTGATTTTTTTCTTCGCTACAATAATTCCATATATCTTGCTTATATTTGATATCTGTGATGTATCTAAAATGTAGAAGTAGTAGAAAAAAGCATCAAATGGTGTGTCCAAATTTTTGACTGATAGTGTGAATTACATCACATGATGTTTAGAATTGTCACAAAAGATCTGTTAAGTCTGAAAAGGACAAAAGGAAAAAAATCCCAGCACGTGGCTGTGGAATCAGCTTCTGATGAGTCAGCCATTGTGGGGAAGAATGTATTTAACTTGGTGGAAAAAAATAAATAGTTACTATGAGTTTCTTAAACTGCAGTAAATGATAACAACATATTTATTAACCTGCTCAGACATGGGTTTAATACTTACAATATAGATGACTGTATTTTATGATTTTGCTGATGATTGTGTGTTAGATGATTCTGGCTTGGTGGTCACTGCTACAGAGGGTAGGGCTTCTGGAAAATATAACAAAAATAATTAATAGGAGAAATAACTTGAAAAAAAAAATCTTGAACACCACACACAACTCTTACCCTCTTGAGGTATTTCATGACTGATAGCTTCTGATGTATCTAAGGAAATACAACTTGTTCAAAATTGCATTGAAAAATTAGGAAAATATTTAGTTTTCCTTGTTACCTTCCTCCTCAAGGCCATCATATGTGTCATCATTTCTATCTGAGCTGGTGCTGGCTGCCTCTGGTATGGTTTCTTCTGCACTGTCATCCTCCATTGACATGCTTTGGCTTGGCTCCTGCATATCCAAGTCCACACTACTTGCAATAGCTACTTTCTGTTTCCTGGTATCAATTCCCTCTTCACTATTAAGATTGTTGGGATGTTGTTTATGCTGTGCAGTCCTTTGTGCTGTCTGCTCTTCACTTGCAGTCAGTGTATTTTTTGCATCCTTTATATCTGGTTGCTCCTTGCTTACCTGTTCAGTATTTGGTGATGTTTTAACTGCTGGCTGCTCCTCACTTGCCTGTTGAGTATCTGGTTTAGTTTCAGGTTTTTGCTGCTCTTCACTTGCAATTAGTTTTTCTGAAATCCCAGTTTCTTTCTGCTCTCCACTGACTGCCTGGTTATTTTCTACATTTACTTGCTCTGTGCTTGTTTGTTGGGCATTTGGTGAGATTTTGTCTGATGTTGTCTCCTCGCTCATCTGCGGAGTATTTGATAAGGCATAATGGACATTTTGCTCCCCGCTAGTCACTTGGTCAACTCCAGGATCTGCTTGCTCAGTGCTTGTTGGTTGTATCTTTGGTGTGATGGCATCTACTGTCTGCTCCTCACTTTCCTGTTGAGTATTTGGCGAGACTCTCTGTAGTATTTGTTTTTCACTTGCATGTTTATTGTTTGTGGTGGAACCATGTGGCAGTTCTCCACTCGTTGCTTTGTTGTCCACTGTGTCTGCTTGCTCAGTGCTTGCTAGCTGAGTCTTTGAAGAAAGCCTGTCTCTTGTTTGTTCCTGCCTTGCTTGTTTTGTATCAAGCAAAATCTTGGCTCCAGTTTGCTCCTCACTGGCTGCTGTACTCCACACTGCCCTGCCTACTGCCACCTCCCAACTTTCATGTTGAGGAACTTGTGGGATCCCACTCACAATTTGCTCTGCGCTGTAGACATGGACAACTGTGGGTGAGCCAGTGCCTGAGGTTGTGTTGTTAGTGCTTCCTATTGCTTGGTTTGCCAAACCAGCATTAAATATTGTGAGCTCATAGCTTGCTGGATCTACAAAAAGTTTAAAGAAAGAAAGGAAACACTAATTTCATATAAACTTGCATATTTGCTTCTTATTATAATCAACACATTTGATGTTTACTTTTCTAAGCCTAATTTAGCTTAAGGTTTAGTTGAACATATGCTAAGTTTGTAGTCCATCCATCCATCTTCTCCCGCTTAATCCTGCTGGGTCGCGGGGGCAGTTTGCTGCCCAATACTCATAGCACCTGACCCCCCCTATGAACCCCTCTGCAGGTGGTGAGCCCACAGGAGGGAGTTTGTAGTCTACATATTAAATTAATATAGAAATAGGCATAGGTTACCTTTCACTGGAACTGTTGCAACAAAACTGTGCCATTCCAGTGCCACAAAAAACAGACCACAGACGAAGCTGTTATGAACAAATAAAGCTCTATAAATTGATATATATTGTCACATAAAATATAATATAATAACTTACACATTCATCGTTGCAGTTGGCCTCTTGGTCTAACAGCACAGCAGTGATTTCAGGTAAACTCCAGGAACGCACTGCTTTTGTACCTCTATTAGGTCTTGCCAGGGTTAATTATAGTTTGTGATGATGTATCAGATTTGGTTGCCGTCAAAGACTGTTGTTGTGTGTAACCATGTGTAAGACTGGTCAACTGCTGCTCAGTTTACACTCACAAGCCTTTTCACTATTTCTGTTCACTTTTGAGGTTTCTGTTCACTTTTGTACAAGAGTGAATAGACTTTTGTCTCTTTAATTACAGGTAATTACAGGTGTCTGTGGGTTTTCTAGAAACAGGAGCCTTAAAATCTGAACACTGTTCCTCAGACACAACAGCAGAGCCAACTTGTAACTTAATAAGACTAGTTTACTCAATTCTTCTTTGTGATGATTTAGAAAATGTATGGACTATTTGTTGGTCATTTACATTACAGAGCCATAGAAGTTAAAGTTTCACTTTGCAACTTCAAATCAATCAAATAAAATATGCTTTATGGTCCCAAAGGGAATTTGGCAAAGGGCTGAGCAATGACAGAAGAACACACAAGACGGATTATTCTTGAATGTAGTTTTTTTAAGCAATGAAAACACCCAATTTCAGGCACCCCCACCAGAAAAGTAGCCTTTGTGCATTGTGCATGTTTTCATATAGGTCTAATATTGGAAATTAAGGCTTATTTACAGGCAACTCACACCAGTTCATTCTGAAGAGAGAACTAACAGCCCATGCTTCACATCAAATCTTTTTGGGGTAATATCCTTTTTCCCTTTATGGACCATATGCTGTAAACCTATTTATTTCAGGTACAAACTGTTAAGCAGTGCACTTTGCACATCCATTTTGAACTTTTTCCACTGACCTGTTGGTTGCTGCAGATTTCAGGTCTCCCCATGAATAGGAAAAGCACAGCGCCCTCTTTCGGAGAGGCTCTTCACACTAAGCTCTTGATCCCAAGCTTCGCCATATTTGACGTCCTAACAACGCTGAGAGGTAATCGTGTTATTTACTCTAAATCGACGCTTTTCTTGATCCCTTGTTTGGCATTTACGCGTGTAGGTAAATGAGGAACGTGTAACCCAGCTGGATTGGCGTTTCGCTGCCTGATCAGTGTGTTTGTTTGATGTTTTTTCAAGGCGTTGTCAGCCTCGCCAATAGCAAGCTATTCACACTCGTAGCTACTAGCCTAGCACACATTTCAAAAAAATATTTCAGACCAATTTCTTTTACTATAGGTCGGTAGATAAAACTGTGCATATGAAATTGATTTACTATTTGTTGTGTAGGACATGGGTGTCTTATTTGACCCTCAAGTACTATATTGTAGCCTACAACTAACTGACTTTCCACCCGGCTTTTCTCTGTGCTAGCCAATGCTAATGCTAGTATTCCACAGTCCATTTCATTCTACTGAAAGCGCTAACTAATGGCTAATGCTAACTAGATAGCAGTGTAACCAGTGACCGGTTGAACTACCTGGTGGCGATTGTTAGCTCACATACTTATGTAGCGGTGCGGGCCTTTGGTCAGTGGGCAGCATTCGCACTATTTTCTTTTGGACTGTACCTTTTAATATTGCTAATTGCCTGTATCTTTATGGTTTAGCAATTGCTTCACTAAACTAAAATTATCGAACTGTATTTGGTAATTATTGGTGATTACAGTGGCTGGCACACTCTCTGGGATTGTTAGACTAGCACATTGCTGCTTTATTCACAGCATTGATTTTAATCAACCTACATTCTGCCCTTGTATTCAACAGGAAACACTGTCGTTGTGCAGCCCCCAGTAATGACTGCATTGAGCCCTGTACCTCCTGATTAGACTGGTTGGATGCCCCCATTATCATTCAGGTTTCTTCATTTCACACTACAACATATTTATAGACACAACTACTTCACAGAGACTTCATAACCATATGCTTGTTTACAAATAGATAAATTAGCATTCTCATTATGTAGCACAGCATTTGTATTAGGAGTCAACACATTGCAATCACTCAATTATTAACATACAATTGGACCAGTACATTATGTCTAATGTATAATTTCAATATTTTTGACTATTTAGCCTCCTGACAACAAAGGCACAACTTTTACAAAAACATCAGCATCTCTTATCATCCTGGAGGCCAACTACCAGGTAATTCAGTTTTTCTCTCAGATAGTTTATGTAAAAGCTATTTTGTGAATAAGGGTTAACTCTGTTAATTCAATTTCCTTTTAGGAGAATTAGAGACCTTTGTGTGTAGAATATGTCTGGCCCTGTTCCAAGCCGCTCTCGAGTTTACCCTGATGTAAACACACAGAGACCTCGGGAATACTGGGACTATGAATCCCATGTCGTTGAGTGGGGGTAAGAAAAATGTTTTTATCTTTTTCTTGTCAGCAAAGCCACTGTCTCACTTGTATTATCTCTTTGCAGAAACCAGGATGACTATCAGCTTGTCAGAAAACTGGGTAGAGGCAAATATAGTGAAGTGTTTGAAGCCATAAATATCACAAACAATGAAAAAGTGGTTGTTAAAATACTGAAGGTATGTGATTTAAAACAGAGGCGCTCACTTGTAACAATGAATCGCTCATCTATTTTTATTGTATTTTTAGCCCGTCAAGAAAAAGAAAATCAAGAGAGAAATAAAAATCCTTGAAAATTTGAGGGGTGGTCCAAATATCATCTCACTGTTAGATATAGTCAAGGATCCTGTGGTTCGTTAACTTTTTATTTAGACCTATTTCTAAGTTCCACTTATTTCAAATGTTAAAATAAACATCCTTTCTATTTTAGTCCCGAACTCCTGCCCTGGTCTTTGAACATGTGAACAACACAGACTTTAAGGTAAGCGTATTTCCTTTTTAGACTTTGTTTTTCTTTATTCACCTAATTTCATCTGCATCTCTTGTAGCAATTGTATCAAACCCTTTCTGACTTCGATATACGGTTCTACATGTATGAAATACTTAAGGTAGGAGACTAATGCTCTAAATGTTTAATTTTCTGTTTTGGTAAAGATAAATAACGACTTAACCTTGTCCTTTTTGGTAAAGGCTTTGGATTACTGCCACAGTATGGGGATTATGCACAGAGATGTCAAGCCACACAATGTCATGATTGATCATGAACACAGAAAGGTACTGTCTTTAAACAACTACTCCATTTGTTGTCAAGTTCTAAACTGTGATGGTGTCGTGCTCTCAGATGAGTGTCAGTTTTATGGATTGTCTTGATTATCAGTTTTATTTATGCATGTCTTATAGATGATTCATTACATGATTTCAACTGCATCAAATTTCCTAATTTGAACAATAATGACTGTAGTTGTCCCCATTCTCTCATAAACACAACTTCCCCATGTGATGGCATTCAATTAAATAGACTTTTATTGCTTCCAGCTCCGTCTAATTGACTGGGGATTGGCAGAATTTTACCATCCAAACCAGGAATACAACGTGAGAGTGGCATCCAGGTACTTCAAAGGACCTGAGCTGTTGGTAGACTACCAGGTATGAGTTGCTCCAGTTTATTTTGCTGTGTGAAATGCTACATGTTATATTCCCCATAATTGTTTTTCAGATGTACGACTACAGTCTGGACATGTGGAGTTTGGGATGCATGTTGGCCAGCATGATCTTTAGAAAGGAACCGTTCTTTCATGGCCATGACAACTATGATCAGGTGCAGAATCACGTAGTTATTAGCTATAGTTCTTGTAGACTGCGTTTTGTGTTAATAAAATGTTTTTTTTCCTATAGCTTGTGCGAATTGCTAAAGTACTTGGCACAGAGGACCTTTACGACTATATTGACAAGTACAACATTGAATTGGATCCACGGTTCAATGACATTTTGGGCAGGTAATATTATCAACCCATCAGTTTTCCACAATCACAATCATGCATGAAACAACATTTGTATTTTTTACAGACATTCACGTAAAAGGTGGGAGAGGTTTGTGCACAGTGAAAATCAACATTTGGTTAGCACAGAAGCTCTAGACTTCCTGGACAAACTGCTGCGCTATGACCATCAAGCCCGCCTCACAGCCAGAGAGGCTATGGATCATCCCTACTTTTGTCAGTACACAATTTATTCATCACATGTTATGAGTAGATTATCTGCAATCATGTGTTGAGGTCTGGTCTGTTATGTTGTGCAGATCCCATTGTCAAAGATCAGGGAAGAGGGGCCACTCCTGGAGGCATGGCTGCCAGTTCCACACCAGTCAGCTCCTCAAGTATGATGGCTGGTAAGCTCAGAGAAAATACCTACATTTGTAAAAGTTGCCTCAAACTTTCTTAATCTACACTGTATCTGTGTCTCTTTCAGGCATCACCTCAATGTCCTCTGCACAGCCAATGGCTAACATTGCTGGATCCCCGGTCATCTCTGCCCCCAACACTCTGGCTACACAGGTCCCTGCAGCCACTGGGGCTCAGCCCTGAAGCCTCTCCCTGTGTCTGTGTGCTCATGGCCATGCCTGCCTAGCCCCACTGTGGCCCAGGGCCATGGCTCCCCTTTTTATGTTGAAAATAACAAAGAAGATTTAAATTGCTTTTCACATTCAGTTATTTTGACACCTGGACTTGACAGAAATGTATTGTTGCGCCTGTCAGGATTATTAGAATTAATTTGGGTGTGTATTTGACAATGCTGTTGTCGAGAAATTCTAATAAGATGTAGACATGAAGAGAATGGAAAATAAAATTTATTTTGTATGTTCCAAATATACAGTCTTGCTTGAAACTGTTTGATGGGGATCCTGCTGTATTACACTGTGAACCTAAACACAACTTCACAAACTTGAGTCCGGAGTGTGGTGTGCCCTGCCTACAGTGCTCAGTGGTTGCACATGATGTAACAATGCAGCAGATATTGGTGTTTTGAAGTTGTTAGATGCTATCATTCATTAATTGGACTTTGTAGATATTCTACAGTTACTGTCAGGTTGCATGCACCCAATGCTGAGTATCACAGGGTCAATAGTTTGCCAATTTTATGTTTCTTTCACTTCTGTATGTGTATGTATGTGTTCATGTTTGTTTTTTATGAAGTCTCTTACACATGATTTTGATTACATAGACAATTTTGTAACTTGTTTTATGTTGGAAAGACTCATCAACTTCAAAAGCAACTTCAAAAATAAACAATTTAAACAGGGTTTTGTAGGAAGGACATGTTATTGCATACCCTCTGCGCGCCCGAATAAGTTAAAAGCAGCATTTGATAGTGCTTATTAGACAAACTCTGGTGTTAGTGAAAGAACAAGTTGTGTTTCGGCGCCCAAATCATTTTAACCAGCCCGTGAATGAATGTACTTTTGTGACAGTCTTGTAAAATGGTTTTACAGCTGTACTTGAGCGGGAGAGGAACTTATGCATAATTATGCAAAATACTTTTTTACACAGTTGGTACATATTGATACACAGTTGCGTGTAGAGTGATTACAATAAAGTCCATCATGTGGAAGCATATACAGTCTATGTGTGGAAGCAAAACCTCTGATTCAAATGTGGATGTGTGTATGGTTAAAGCACTAGCTGAGTGGGGATGAAGTTTTGGACAACTTGCAGATATGACTTCTGAAATTAATTTGCGTATAGTGTTTTCCCCCTAACTGATAGTTAAGTAAAATATTGTGTTCTTACACTCCATTGACCTTACTATTGTTTTTTTTTTTAAGTTACAAACAGAAGGATTTTTTTTGTCCCACAGTTGTGAAGGCACCGGAGGCCGCGCCTGCTACACCACTGCCGGGGCACGCAGCGGGCACGCCTCGGTGTCGGTTCCAGCAGTAGTGAAGTCCAAATGCTGCACGAAGTTTTTCAGTTTTGAAATGGGCAAAGTTGCTTTTATCTCGCTTTTAATGGCTGCCATAGCAGTGTTTCTCGGAGAAAGAATTGTAAATCTAAGGTAATGCACAAACTCGTACACAGTATCTTTCTACATGAGCGGCAGACTAGCTAAGTGTTATTGGTCACTTATCCTTATTTCACCTTTTATTACTGCAGGAAAAGGTCGCTGGCCACCAGGGAACTTGAGACGAACCACCTCCCCAACTGTGTTTTGCTTCCAAGCTTGAGTAAGTTGTTCTATAACTTAGACGCTCGATAAGTGAAAGCTAAAAATGTAAATTCAACTCTTATCAGATGATGGTTCCGAGGACATCACGATACTTGGGAACGGCCTTGCTTTTATCAGCTCGGTAAGAATTTTAAACCAGCTACTGGAAGCCGCATAATCTAAACTATTTTGCCAACATCATGGAACTGGACTGGACTGACTAGTTTAGGGTGCAGTAGCAATAGGCCTAGTGTTAAGGGCTTGATAACATTCAATAGGAGGCTACTTTAGGTGTGTCCCAGGTCTTGGAGGTAGTTTATTTGCCTTTTTTACGTGGTACAGATTAAAATGCACCATACAGGTCAGCTATCCAGACAGACCACTGACATGTCAGATGTGATACATAATGGGTTCATTATTAAATATGGCAGATTTTGTAGATTATGTGTTGTAACTTTACAATTAATGTTTGAGATCTTTCTTTAATAGACACTATCACTGCATGCATTTCTATTATTCACTAGGGTCTCAGGTACCCTGGGATGCCCAACTTTGGTACTGTGGTGGGAAAAATATATGTTTTGGATCTTAACGAACCGAGAATTAAACCAATAGAGCTGCGAATGCCGAGGAACTTCGATTTGGAGTCATTTAACCCTCATGGCATAAGTGTATACACCGATCCAAATGGTAATATGTTAAAATACTTTTACATCCAGAAGTAATAAAATGTGGTATGTCTGTTTTTTTCTCACTGTAAACTATGCATTCTTGCAGATGAGACAGTGTATCTATTTGTTGTCAGTCACCCAGAGGACAATACCCAAATAGAGCTGTTTAAATTTGTGGAGGAGGACTACTCTCTTGTACACTTGAAAACAATCAAACATGAACTTCTGCACAGGTAAATGAGAATACCAAATGATGGGTTGTCAAGATTATTTGGTTAATCATGATTAGTCTATTTATAGTCACAATGTAATCTTAAGACCTAAAAACAAAAGTACAAAGTAAACTATGTAAGTGAAATTCTTTGTAAATTTATGTCACATTAACTTAACTGATTTATAAAGTTTCATAAAGCGGATTATATAGTAGAGAAATGGATTAAAATTGTCTCATGTCATAGTAATTGTAATATTACTAAAAAGTAATATGACATTCTACAACTATATAATAATATGAAATATGATCTGATTCTCACTTTCTAGTGTCAATGATATTGTTGCTGTTGGAGTGGAAAGCTTCTACGCTACCAATGACCACTATTTTGTGAATGAGTTTATGAAAAGCACCGTGGAGATAATTCTCTCACAGCCCTGGACCAATGTTGTATACTACAGTCCAGAAGAAGTGAAAGTTGTCTCTGATGGATATTACTTTGCAAATGGCATCAATGTGTCACCAGACCAAAAGTATATACCGAGTTTTTAAAGTTAAGTAAAAACAAACAACACATCCATTGACTGCTATGGATTACAAGTCTGTTTCATTCATTTTACAGATATGTGTATGTAGCTGATATATTTGATCATAATGTGCATGTTTTGGAGAGGAAGGAAGATAATGGATTGGCGTTTGTGAAAGTAAGTACTGTTGCACTCCCACATCAAAGTATAGTTGATGCTGGAAAACGAATGACCTGGATAACCAGGTTAATGGGGACAGGCTCCTGTTGGATAATTATTGCATGTTCAGGTGTCAGAAGCAGAGGTTACCCATTGATTTCAGCCCAGGCAGTGTAGTATTGGATGCAGTAATGTATAACAAAGTTGATAAAAAGACTAAGTAAAGATTTACTTCAATACTACAGCCACTCTGACCATTGATCTCACTTATTTGCAGATTTGCAAGTCTTAGTATGATTACTTTTGTAATTTCTAGCATAAAGTAATATTTCTACCTACATTTGAAGTTTTAAGTATCACTAGCTTTATTTAATAATGTTTGCAACTTGATTTTTGTCAATGTAACCTCAGAGTGTGGCTGTGGGATCTCTTTGCGACAACCTTGAGGTGGACCCCAACACTGGGGACGTGTGGTCAGGTTGTCACCCCAATGCATGGAAGCTCTTTCTTTATGATGCCAATAACCCACCAGGATCAGAGGTGAGTAGTAATACTTTGCTATCTTTGTCCTACTTTTTATAACCTGAGGAACACTGAATTAGTTTCTTGTTCTTAGGTTATCCAAATCCAAAACATTCTCTCTGATGAACCAGTGGTGAAACAGGTGTACGCTGATGATGGTAAAGTCCTTCAGGGATCGTCTGTTGCAACTCCTTATGGGAACAAGCTGCTCATTGGCACCGTGTTTCATAAAGCATTGATCTGTGATCTAAAGTAGCTTAAATGACTGTGAACCTGCTAATCGAACTAAATCAATGTTACTCGGGTAAAAGATTTCTATTTCAGAATTGAACCACATGAACAACAAACAGATTCAGGTTATAAGAGAAGTTGAGTGACTGCTTTTCAAAATGCAAATTTGTTTTAGGGGCCTACAGTCTTGTGTCTTGGGGTGTGGTTGATGTGACATGTTGGGATGTTCCTTTATTGCATATAATGATCTACTGTGACAAACTAATTGTGTATATATATTAAAAAGGATATTAAGTGGGGGTTGGTGACGTGTGATCTATTACCACTTTTAGAGAATGTTTGCAATGGATGCTTTTGTAATTGACATTTTAAATGTTCATTCTTAAAAATATGCTGTAGGATGTAATGGTGGGTGAAGTTGAGTATGGTGTAATAAAAAGCTGTAATTAATATAAACATGTTATTCACAATGACTATATGAGCACTTGCTTAGTGTGTGCTTAAGTAAAATATTGTGTTCTTGCACTTCATTTACCGTTTTATTGTACCTTTTTATGTACTTTTTTATTTTTTTCATTTTAAGAAAGCTACAAACCAAAAGATTTTTTTTAGTCCGATAGTTGCAAAGGCACCAGAATTCACGCCTGCGCCGGTTGTGGCAACAAATATCGTCGGTCTGCGGAACATAAATGGGCATTTCACCTCCCGTCCTTAAACGGGAACACTTTCAATTTCCACGCTGAAATGTCAACATCCGGTCTAACATGTATGTCAAAATAAGAGTTGTACAATGCTCCGAGTAGAAAAGCAAGAACTTTACTTTTAACGCTAAGCCCGCTACCGAACATCGCAGTAAAATATTGCGCTAACGAACATCGCAGATGTTGGGTTGCGCAGTGCATTGTTTTACTTATTAAATAGTCTACATGTCCTCATACAAAAAGTATTTCCAACACAGTGCATTCAAGTGCAAGTGCAATCATTTGGATACGAAGAAACTGCATTCATAACAAACTAGTGTTTACTACTCTATTTGGGCATAC
This sequence comes from Odontamblyopus rebecca, assembly GCA_030686955.1. Classification (NCBI taxonomy): domain Eukaryota; kingdom Metazoa; phylum Chordata; class Actinopteri; order Gobiiformes; family Gobiidae; genus Odontamblyopus; species Odontamblyopus rebecca. Next base: position 27,169,499 of record CM060657.1, read on the forward strand.
TGCACAATGCAGTATTTTGGACATGAAAATATTGCAGTACAGTTTTCCTGTCACTTTCATCAGTCACAGATAAGCAGGGGAAGCATAACTGTCAGCCTGTGGGTCAGATACTGCTTTGCATTCAGGACTTAGATTAATCTCCACAAACCTAACCTTATACCCTTCACTGAATGTCACAGGCCAATATCTAGTATTAGGTCTAGGCCTGTCTTTGCATGACATTTCATAATATGTGTGTATATTCCAAAAATGGCCGACTTGAAGTATTAATTTTAGTATCACCTGGGCATTGAGCAAATTTGTTTAAATTGGAAGAAGCATTCATTTACAATCTGCCAGCATAGTTCACACATAGTTCACAAAGACGAATACTTGGCTGAATGTGGATATTTTCAATAAAGACGCAAAGACCATTTATTTCATGTAGTAAACATAATTGAACTTTATTTAAATACATATGTTTGAACTTTTCTGAAACGTTTCTCTTATTTGAAGAAAAACAGGCTCACAACAACTCGCACGTGTCCATCCTATTTTGGAAATTGTACATCCTGTACCAAGTACCTTCCATATCTTGTTTGTCTAAGCACCAAGGATGCCTTCCTCCAGAAAGGCCAGTGGAACAGTGTGCACCCCTGGTCCTGACATCGTTGTAAAAGCGGCTTCTGACCGCTGGGCAGGATTGAACAATGGAACTACAGTGAAAGGAGGACATATGGGAATAGTGACCAAACTCAAATATATTCTTATGCCATCTCACTTACTGCTGCTTGAATTTGCTGCGCTAATGTGATAAACAAACGGATGGTTATTGTTCTTTACATCTTCACTTTGAATGACGTTTAGATGGAAAGAAACAAATGTGCGTTATATGTGACAAAAACACGATACCTAGTTTTGTCAGTATTTAACTTACTCTAAGCAATCATTGAAATCAAGCTATTCCTCCGTGTGGTGAGTTTCCCGAAAGCTTAGTTGCTAACTATGTTATCAACTATGCTAACTATGTTATCAACTGCTTTCGTTATCACCGGAGAGGGTCTAATCACCGCTTTCGTTATCACCGGAGAGGGTCTAATCACATTTTTGACAATGTTTATGAACATTTAACATGACGCTGGAATTGCTCAAACTGTACAAATTAATGATACTGAACAAAATCTGCAATGAGACAAACGATATTGAAACTTTTCAATATCATTACCCTCCTCAAACTTTTTGCCGACTTTGGCTTGAAAGAAACCGGAAAGCGGAACAGTGCAGGTTCTTGCGAGTGTGAGCGAGTGAGTTCCTGACTGGTTGATTAAACGATACGGGAAACGCCCATTGGGGCGTTTCTGTGGCACGTCCAGAACGCCCACGCTGCTGACCGACCCTCGTGGCAGCAGCGCGGTGAGTGACACAAAGTCCAAATGCTGCACGAAGTTTTTCAGTTTTGAAATGGGCAAAGTTGCTTTTATCTCACTTTTAATTGCTGCCATAGCAGTGTTTCTCGGAGAAAGAATTGTAAATCTAAGGTAATGCACAAACTCGTGCAGTTTCTTTCTACATGAGCGGCAGACTAGCTAAGTGTTATTGGTCACTTATCCTTATTTCACCTTTTATTACTGCAGGAAAAGGGCGCTGGCCACCAGGGAACTTGAGACGAACCACCTCCCCAACTGTGTTTTGCTTCCAAGCTTGAGTAAGTTGTTCTATAACGTAGACGCTCGATAAGTGAAAGCTAAAAATGTAAATTCAATTCTTATCAGATCATGGCTCCGAGGACATCACAACACTTGGGAACGGCCTTGCTTTTATCAGCTCGGTAAGAATTTTAAATAAAATATAGCCTCAACATAGACCATATATGAGCCGCAAGCGGTAATGACCTGCCCTCACATGCGCTTACGCCGCGCCCCACAAACCGTGTCCCCCACACTAGCCCTAATAACCATAAACCCCAAGCCTAACACTAGCCCTTACCCTACCTTAACTCCTAACCCTGTCATTTAAAAAAAAAAAAAAAAATCAAGATGGCGGACTTCCGGTTTGGAAAGGGGCGTGGTCACAATATAATTTTTTTTGTTCCTATTGCCACAATGCATCTGGCTACCAAATTTGGTTTGGCTGTGCCAAAGTTTGTGTCAGGGTGTCCAATGTTTCCTGTAGAAAATTGGAATCTGGGCCAGCAAAAGTGAGGACTTCATGTGTTTCGGAGGGACGGAGTCAAGGCGAGAGCAATTGTTGTCAAGGCAGCTGCCCTAAGTATAAAGCGCTGTGAGAAACACTGGATGTCCCATTGGCAGGACAGATTTTTAGGTTGTCACTATGGCAACACAATGTAAATGGCATGTGGATGTCACTGAGTTTTGTAATGGAGACTGAAGTGTTATTTGGTAATAAAAAAAAACAGTTACACAATGATGAGGCATCCTGGAGAAGAAGTTGACGTTGGTTTACTTGACTACTGACTCTATGACACATTACAGAACAGTGTTATTACCTGTTCTAGTGTAGATCACTCCACGTAAAGGTAATATAGTTCCACAACGACATACCACAACATCTCCCATGTTTAGCTTAAGAGACAGTCCCAAAGAACAAAAGATGCATAACTGTGTAGCAAACATAACCATTCATCTGAATTCACAGTACTGATTCAGAATGATAGTAGAATATTAATACTGAGTAAACATATCAATGCAAGGTTGTAAACAGATTAATTCAAAGTTGTAAACTTCTATCAATCTCTGTTAAATGACAATGGGAACATATTTACAGGGATATAGAAAACACATTTCAAACATTCAGTCTCTGAAATTGAGCAAGAGTGAATTATACTTGCTATTGGACGTAGTCCTTGAAGTGCGCTGGTTTGACCACAGCCCTTCTGAAGCATGTATGGACTGGCTGAGGGTTGTTGGGGTCTGGCGGTTTACCTACAGGTTCACAGGATGGTGTAGTCTCTGTTCACTGTGACCCTCTCGGCGTTCACCCAGCATTTCTGGCACTGCCAGGTGTGTTCTGCTCACAGCAGGTTGTTGTGTCTGTGTGGTGTGTGTGTGTTATAAGGTCCACGCAGGTGGCTCCTGCAGCGCCTCAGCATGTGTCCATTGGGTGTCTGGACGATGTAGCTCCTTGGCTCCTTACACTTCTGCTGGACGACTGCTGGATGCCATGTCCTTCTCTCCTTGCTCCACACTGTCACCTGCTGTGCAGGCTGGACTGGAGGTAGTTCTCTGCAGCAGCTGCGGTCGTGGTGTTCTTTCATCACAGCTGCTCTGTGGGCAAGGTGTTGACGGTGTTGTTCTTTACTAGGGCTGAAACGATTCATCGAGTTAATCGATTAGAAAAATGCATCGATTATTTTTTTTTGCCTCAATGCTTCGTTTTATTTTCATACGCTCGGCGATGGCCGGAACCTTTTGTGGTAGAGGTAAAGTTTCCGCACGACCACTGCACTTCACTGTACACAAAACAGCGCGGCGCCCATGGATGTATAATGGATGTATAATAAGAGCATAACCTCCTCGTGCACGGTACGGTCCGGTTTGCCGCGCACCCCGCATTTCCGGGGTCGCTCCACATCTCCCGTACGCCGCTCACTCTGCGCGTGGATTGTGTCTTGTCGCGTACACTCCGTGGACCGTGCCAGAACTCACACCAGGACTAAACCAGGTCTAAAGCAGGTCTAAACCAGATCTAAAACCAGAACTAATCCAGGTCTAAAACTAAACAAGAATTTGCAGGAGTTGGTTGCTACATTTATGTAGTTTTAAAAATCATGACAATATCAAGTAATCCAAAGTATTCAGATTACGTTATTCACTTTAAGTAATTTAATTGATTATGTCACAAACTACATTTTGGGGAATGTAATCTGTAATCTGTAGGGGATTACATTTTAAAAGTCACCTTCTCAACACTGATGCTACAACATGTAAACAGAAAGCACCTGGACATTACATCAAGTGGAAAAGAAACCGTGAGGTAAGTCAACTTTAGCCCAGCGATAATTACGTTTTTCATGTCCAAAACACGTGTATCTGTCAATGCACGTGGTGTGTACTTAACATGTGCAAAGTAGACGCGACAATAACAAACGATTACTTGATTATTCGAACAAAATAATCGACAGAATAATCGATTACTGTAATAATCGATAGCTGCAGCCCTACTCTTTACCTGGTTCTGCTCGTCTTGGCAGTAGGGTGGTGACGGGCCTACCAAAGAGCAGTTCTGCAGGTGAAGGCAGCTTGCTGTCGATGGGTGTTGCTCTGACTTGCAGCAAGGCAATGTGGAGGTCGCTTTTGTTTTGCTGTGTCTTCTTGACGATGCCTTTGATGGGTGTGACATGCCTTTCGATGAACCCGTTGCTTTTGGGGTAGTGGGGGGAGCTGGTGACGTGTGTGATATCCCACCTTTTCACAAACGCTTGGAAAGTCTGTCCCATGTACTGTGGTCCGCTGTCTGTAAGGATTTCATCTGGTCGTCCAAAAAGAGACATGTAAGACTGCATCTTTTGTGTGACTGCATGGCTGGATACTGGAGTGGGCATTTCGTCAAGAAGTGGGTATTTTGAGTATCTGTCCACAGTCAATATAGATATATAACAAATAGATATTGGCGTCCGTCGATTTCAAACAGGTCAGAGGCTATAGACAGCCACGGTCTGGATGGTGTCTCATGTGGCTTGAGACGTTGTTTTGGGTTGGCGTCTTGGTGTTCAGCACACATGCTGCACGATCTGCAAACTCTTTCGATGTCGTCATTCATTTTAATCCAGTACACACTTTCTCTTGCCAGTCTACGGGTTTTCTCTATGCCTTGGTGTGCTATGTGTAATTGTGTGAGTATGTCTGCAGTCATGGTGTCGGGTATGAGTACCTGTCTGCCCTTGAAGATGACTCCTGCCTCTGTGGCAAGTTTGTCTCTGAAGGACCAGTATGGACGCAACTCTCTGGGTAAGTCTTTGATGTTTTCAGGCCATCTCTGCTGAATGAGTTCTGTCAGTGCACGGAGCTTTAGATCGTCAGCAGTTTGGTTGCGCAGAGCGTCTTGTTTTTCAGGTGAAAAGTTGACAATGGCGATGGCGTGCCTCTCTGGATCATCAAACTCTGTGTCAATGCCATCTATCCTCTCATCCAGCTCAATGTCGCCATCGTTCTCTGGGTTTGGGAGTCGACTGAGGGTGTCTGCCAGGACCATTTCAGCACCAGGTCAGTACTTCACCTCGTAATTGTAGCCTTGAATCTTAATCAGCATGCGCTGGAGTCGGGGTGGTGCAGCATGCAGTGGTTTCAAACAGATGGGGACGAGTGGCTTGTGGTCTGTAATCACAGTGAATGACTTTCCGTACAGGTAAATATGGTATCTCTGCAGTCCATAAACAATTGCAAGCATTTCACATTCAGTGTTGCTGTACCTGGATTGGCAGTCGGTCAGGGTCTTTGATCCGAATGCGATGGGTCTGTTGTTCTGCACCAGTGCTATGCCAAGGCCTTTCTGTGATGCGTCTACTTCCAGTGTCGGGGTGTGCTGGCGTCGTAGTATTTCAGGCATGCGTCCTCTGTGATGGCAGATTTCAAGTCATCGAAGCATTTCTGGTGGTCGGCTTCCCATATCCACATGGTGTCATTTTTCAGCAGTCCTCTCAGTGTGTGCTTTCTCTGCAAACTTTGGTATGTATGCGGCAAGGTAGGTTAACATTCCTAAGAATCTGTGCAGTTCGTCTTTGTTTCGCGGTGTTGGCATTTTCTGAATGTCTTTGATCTTTGCAGGGTCTGATTTATGCCACTGTCTGTGTACAGGTTGCCAAAGAATGAAATGTTGTTTTGCTTGATGATGCACTTGTCACTGTTAAACATAGGGCTGGGCGATATGGACCAAAAAATATATCTCGATATATTATGGTATATCTCAATATACGATATATATCTCGATATCTTTACAGGAAAAATATAGTCCCCCCAAACTACTGCAAAAATAAATAAAAAAAACTTATCTCATTAATATTAATTTAGTACAGCACTTAAACACTCTGCACCCCTTTTTGGACCCTCACCCACAGTTTAAGAACCTCTTCTTTAAGAGAACTTCCACTGGCACTTTACACAAAACTGCTTCAAAGTGAATAAAGTGTGTAGGATTTTTAAACCTGTATTTTCAAATTCCAAACTGGAGTTACATTCTCTTGTTTTAAAGTGGTATTTAGCCTCTGCACATTTACCAAATCAAACGCACAATGTGACAAACAGATTTATTTGGCATTTGGCACAGGCTGCAGAGAGAAGCCCGCACGCTCCCGCACACCGGGATGAGTTTATTGGCGACAGCAGCGGCCTTAATGAAAAATGACCGCACTCAGTATTCAGACCTTGAGTCCATGACAAGACCGAGTCCAAATGCGCTCGAGTCCGAGACAAGACCAAGACAAAAGCCAAAGCTCTCGCTTTAGCGGAGGAGGAAGTCCAGGCGTGGGGGTGTAATGAGCGGTGGGACGGGTGTGGGTCCTGCTGCGGGGCGCGGGGTTTTGAAGCGGAGTTTGTTCGTATGAGTGACATCGGCCACACGCGGAGCTCGTACGCTGGGCTCGTGCGCGGTCGGAGGTGTCATGTGGTTGTGCTCGCGCTGGGCAGGTGCATTTAGAAAGTTTAACTCGTCACGTTACATCTGTGCGCAGCTCCTTATTGTGGCTGCAGAAGCTCTTGCCCAGATGCGCCTGTTTTGTTTTCCACGTCCGCACGATGAAATATTTTCTCGCAAATGCAAGTGAAATGGGCGCACTGTAGAGCCCTAGTCCTTGTCTTGGTTTAGTCCGCGACCGAGCCCCAGGCTCCGCGGCCGAGTTTAGTCCTGGTTTATTCCTAGTTCTGGTTTAGTCCGCGGCCAGCTCCAGGCTCCGCGGAGGAGCTCAGGGGGATATAAGCAGGAGGCGGAGGCGAGCGCAGCACAGAGAAGGCGAAACAAGCGAAGCGGCAAAACCAGAAGTAAACGTAAGCATTATAGCGATATGTCAGAATTCATATCGAGTTTCAAAAATATCTCGATATATTTTAAATATCGAGATATCGCCCACCCCTAGTTAAACACCATACCTGCCTCTGCAGCTCGCTCCATCAGTGCAGTCAGGTTCCTGTCATGCTTCTCTTCACCCTTCCCGTAGATGACAATGTGATCGGCAATGCTGGCCACGCCTTGAAGTCCCTCCAGGATCTGGTCCATCTTGGCTTGGAAGAGACACACTCGGTCCGAATGGCAGACGTTTCCAGCAGTATCTGCCAAAGGGAGTACGGAATGTTGTCAGGAGTTGTGACTCTTCATCCAGATGTCTGGACCAGTATCCTGCTTTCGCATCCAGCTTGCTGAAGATCTTTGCATTTGCGAATCTGGCATTGAGTTCCTCCACGGTAGGTATTTTGTGTGGGCATCTCCTCAGGCTTGCATTTAGCTTTTGTGGGTCAAGGCATATGCGTAGAGATCAGTCTTTCTTTGTGCTGAATGCAAGGCTGGAGCACCGGTCAGTGTGGTTTTCTACTTTCCTCAGGGCATCTTGTGCAGCAAGCTTGTTCTGTTCACCTTGGAGCTTGTCTTTGATGTGAATGCTGCATTTGCGTGGTGCGTCAATGAATGGTTCAGCGTCGGGCTTCAGGATGAGTTTTGCAGTTCCTTTGAAGTTGCCAATTTGGTCGAATTGGTTGCTCTCATGAGATCAGTGCAGGTGCTTACTTTCAGCTGTTTTGGCTCTTGCCTGTCTTCCTTGGTGTTGTCAGTCGTCTTCTTTACAGTGTCCACATGCAGGGTATCAAGGTTCAACAGTTCACTTGTGGGTAGCCCAACTACAGCTGGCCCTGGTACATCCACAATGTAGAACTTGGTGCTTACCCATCTGGAGTCCTTGTACTGGCATGGGATGTTGATGGCTCCATAGCACAGTATCTCATGCCCACTGTATGCAGAGAGCTTCATGTTGTTCTTTTTCAGCCTCTTGTATGCACTTTTTCAGCCTCTTGTATGCACTTTTGTGGCTTCCGTATATCTGTCTGAATGTGCGCAGTGGAAGTGTGTTCCCTGATGACCCTGTGTCGATCTTTAGACGAAGTGTGTGTCCATGGCCTGGTACGTCGGGTGGTCTCACGTTGAGTGTGGTGTAGGCTTCATCTCTAGGTGGGTTGCTGTTGATACTGTGCATGCATTTCTCGCTGATGGAGTGGAATTGTTGTTGATAGGTGTGTTCATCCTCTGGGTTCCCACAGTCAACTACATCGACTCTGGCTCTATGGTGTGGCTTGTATCTTCCCCTGGTTGCCTGGTGTTGTTTGTAGTGTTTTGGTGGTGGTGGACGGGACTTACTCCTCTGTGGAGTGGAGTCTGGCTTCTGTTGATGTCTGTTTTTCCTGCAGCACCTCGCCCAGTGTCCCTTCGCGCCACACGCAGACCAGTCATCGTTGTAGGCAGGGCACTGACGCGGTTGATGGCTTCTGCCGCAGTTCCGACACGTCCGTCCTCCTTAATGTATGGCGTGTACTTTTTCTGCAGTAGTCAGGCCCAGCTGGTTTAACTGATCATTGCCTGCTGATAACGCCTTGTATTTCCTCCCTTCTGTTAGTACTTCTGCCAAGGAGTAGTCTTGAGGTTTACTGTACAGCTCGTTCCTCAGTGCGTTGTGTGGGGTACTGGCTATTATGAGCTCTATCAGACGTGCACTCAGCTCAGCATCAGTGAATTGACATTTCAGTGCTAACGTTCTGGCTCTCGTCACAGAGTCATAGAGCGTTTAACTTTAACTGACCTTTGAAAAACTTCCACAATTCCTCTGGTTTCTTCTTATTCTCCTCGCTGAGTCCACTAGCATTCAGTCTCTTTAGTCTTTCATCTCCAGTCCCTCGGCATATCTTTCTCGCTTTCTTAGCTTCGTCCTCTATTTGCTCATCCTCTAGATTAGTGGTTCTTAACCTGGGTTCGATCGAACCCCAGGGGTTCGGTGAGTAAATCTCAGGGGTTCGGCAGGGGTCAAGACTCACATCCAACTCATATGATTTGTGATGACACGCCCCGTTTGTCGTTATTGGCTGCAGGAAATTTTGTGCGCGCAATGGTCTTGTGACTGTCGTGATGGTACGTCGTGTAATTTCTTTCTTTATATATTTTATAATATTTTCCCTCCATACTAAAAAAAGAAAGTGGTCAGACAAATATGTGCAATATGGATTCACCAATAAAATATATATACCTATGTTTTGAATTTGAAAAAAACATATATTTTTTTTCCAATCAAAAAGGGTTCGGTGAATGCGCATATGAATCTAGTGGGGTTCAGTACCTCCAACAAGGTTAAGAACCACTGCTCTAGATATAAATTCATTTTCTGTTTAAAAAGAGAAATAGCCTCACTCAGGTCCGGGTCAGACCAGTTCATCGTAGGTAGATGTGAAGCCATTCTTAACGTTTCGTTGGTCTCGAGCTTGAACCGTTGCCACTTAGCTTGATCCCGCTAGCCGCTGAAGTTTTCTCACCTATCAGGCATTGTAGTTGTTTTCCGCTGCCACCATGAAGTGTTATTTGGTAATAAAAAACAGTTACACAATGATGAGGCGTCCCGGAGAAGAAGTTGACGTTGGTTTACTTGACGAACTGACTCTGACACATTACAGAACAGTGTTATTACGTGGGCCCCGTTCTAGTGTAGATCACTCCGCGTAAGGGTAATATACACTCAACAAAAATATAAACGCAACACTTTTGTTTTTGCTCCCATTTGTCATGAGATGGACTCAAAGATCTAAAATTCATTCCAGATACACAATATTACCATTTCTCTCAAACATTGTTCACAAATCTGTCTAAATGTGTGATAGTGAGTACTTTTGCTTTGCTGAGATAATCCATCTCACCTCACAGGTGTGCCACATCAAGATGCTCATCAGACACCATGATTAGTGCACAGGTGTACCTTAGACTGCCCACAATAAAAGGCCACTCTGAAATGTGCAGTTTTGTCTTACAGCAAAATGCCACAGATGGCGCAAGCATTGAGGGAGCGTGCAATTGGCATACTGACAGCAGGAATGTCAACCAGATCTGTTGCTCGGGCTAGAGGTAAGATCTTAAGCCCGGACCCGACCCGACCCGAAATTCGGGCCTAAAATGTCATTGCTTCGGGTCGGGTCGGGTCGGGCTTCTCTCTCGCTGACTTTTTTTTAATAAATATATGTTAAACAGGACTCCTGTTTAGCAGTTAAATTCGTGCGCAGAGCATGAGCCAGAGCCAGAGCAGAGCATGCTAACAGGAGCCGCAGAGCCAGAGCATGCTCTGCGGCTGCGCACGTGAACCTAATTTGTTATCATAAATCACCCTTCCTCCTCCCGAGTCCTCAGATAAAATATGAAATTTCGGGTTTGCTTCGGGCTCGGGCCTGCAAATAAAGTTAATTGGTCGGGTTCGGGTCGGGTCGGGCTTTAATACCCGCGGGTCGGGTTGGGTCGGGCTGGATTTTTTAGGCCCGATCTTACCTCTAGCTCGGGCGTTGAATGTTCATTTCTCCACCATAAGTCGTCTCCAAAGGCGTTTCAGAGAATATGGCAGTACATCCAACCGGCCTCACAACCGCAGACCACGTGTAACCACACCAGCCCAGGACCTCCACATCCAGCAGGTTCACCTCCAAGATCGTCTGAGACCAGCTACTCAGACAGCTGCTGAAACAATTGGTTTGCATAACCAAAGAATTTCTGCACAAACTGTCAGAAACCGTCTCAGGGAAGCTCAACTGCATGCTCGTCGTCCTCATCGGGGTCTTAACCTGACTCCAGATCGTCGCCATAACAGACTTGAGTGGGCAAATGCCCACATTCGATGGCGTCTGGCACGTTGGAGAGGTATTCTCTGCACGGATGAATCTCGGTTTACATTGTTCAGGGCAGATGGCAGACAGCGTGTGTGGCGTCGTGTGGGTGAGCGCTTTGCTGATGTCAATGTTGTGGATCGAGTGGCCCATGGTGGTGGTGGGGTTATGGTATGGGCAGGCATCTGTTATGGACGAAGAACACAGGTGCATTTTATTGATGGCATTTTGAATGCACAGAGATACCGTGATGAGATCCTGAGGCCCATTGTTGTGCCATACATCCAATCAGCAATCTGTTCAGGGTCAGGATGATCACCTACAATTCAGCTTTTAGTAAAATCTGCCAAAGTTTGTGCAAATTGCTAGGGATTGCTATTGCACCCATTTTTGGATTTTCTCATATCAATCTGTTCTTGGTCGGGGTGTGAACCCACAATTAAAATTTGAGTGAAATGGGACAAAAGTTTGTTTATTTGTAGATTTTACCACTGGAATAACATGGAGAGTTTATGTAATCGCTATGGCAACGCCGTAAAAAATATGGCATGGGCGTCATTCACTTTTTGGATTGGAATGACAAAATGGAACTTTGTGTAAACCCTAAGTTTTTTCCCCCCAAAATAAATTTTCTTTCAATCTGTAGGGGGAGTTAATGCACTAAATCTTTCACATTCAGTAGCTGTAAGGCAGGGAGTTTAACAACTGTTTTAAATTTAACTGATGGGAGCAGGGTTGGGCCTGGTTAGTACTTGGACGGGAGACCGCTGGGAACACCCAGGTGCACAGTAGGGCGCCAGTTACAAAAACTGTTATGTCCTTAGGCAAGACACTTCACCCATGTTGTCTAGTAAAAAAGTGGTGTGTGCGTGGGTGACTGTGGTGGTCGGAGGGGCCGATGGCACAGATTGGCAGCCTTGCTTCTGTCAATTTGCTCCAGGGCAGCTGTGGCTACAAAAGTAGCTTACCGCCACTGAGTGTGGAGTGAATGAATAATGCTCTGTAAAGTGTCTGAGTGTTCAAAAAAGTGCTCTATAAAGCTGATGCATTACTATTATTATTAATAATATTTTTTACTTGTCTTGCCATAACCTACTTCTGTGTCAGATTTCATGATTCTATCCAATTTTTTTGCCCTTATTCCTATACCCTAATGCAATTTTGAGTTTTCAGGGGGCTGGCATGCCATTTTATTTATTTTTCGGAAATGGAAATAGCCAAAGGTTAGAGAAGCGTAAGTTTTAACAGTTGGCAAAGTTTAGTTTTGTGAATTTTTGTCATTGTTCACTGAGTGAAAAACGGGTGAGTTAGTAGGAGGCCCCGGGGAAGACCCAGGACACGCTGGAGGGACTATGTCTCTCGACTGGCCTGGGAACGCCTCGGGGTCCGTCCGGAGGAGCTGGAGGAAGTGGCTGGGGAGTAGGAAGCTTGGGAGCACCTGCTTAGACTGCTGCCCCTGTGACCTGGCCCCGGATAAGCGGAAGAAGATGGATGGATGGTTAGGAAAAAATTAATAAGAAAGAAAAAAGAATATTCCGATGCAAACTGGCACATTCCTATGTCATGGCGAGGGTCCGTGGTCACTACGGGTGAGGCACATTGCGTCATTTCATTTGCTGCCCACTAGGAGCATCGCTCTGCATTACTAATAGGCTCTTCGCCACCAGCCTATGGCGCTCAGGCTTAACCAGCTACTGGAAGCCGCATAATCTAAACTATTTTGCCAACATCATGGAACTGGACTGGACTGACTAGTTTAGGGTGCAGTAGCAATAGGCCTAGTGTTAAGGCCTTGATAACATTCAATAGGAGGCTAATTTAGGTGTGTCCCAGGTCTTGGAGGTAGTTTATTTGCCTTTTTTTACGTGGTACAGATTAAAATGCACCATACAGGTCAGCTATCCAGACAGACCACTGACATGTCAGATGTGATACATAATGGGTTCATTATTAAATATGGCAAATTTTGTAGATTATGTGTTGTAACTTTACAATTAATGTTTGAGATCTTTCTTTAATAGACACTATCACTGCATGCATTTCTATTATTCACTAGGGTCTCAGGTACCCTGGGATGCCCAACTTTGGCACTGTGGTGGGAAAAATATATGTTTTGGATCTTAACGAACCGAGAATTAAACCAATAGAGCTGCGAATGCCGAGGAACTTTGATTTGGAGTCATTTAACCCTCATGGCATAAGTGTATACACCGATCCAAATGGTAATAAATACTTTTGCATCCAGAAGTAATAAAATGTGGCATGTCTGTTTTTTTCTCACTGTAAACTATGCATTCTTGCAGATGAGACAGTGTATCTATTTGTTGTCAGTCACCCAGAGGATAATACCCAAATAGAGCTGTTTAAATTTGTGGAGGAGGACTACTCTCTTGTACACTTGAAAACAATCAAACATGAACTTCTGCACAGGTAAATGAGAATACCAAATGATGGGTTGTCAAGATTATTTGGTTAATCATGATTAGTCTATTTATGGTCACAATGTAATCTTAAGACCTAAAAACAAAAGTACAAACTAAACTATGTAAGTGAAATTCTTTGTAAATTTATGTCACATTAACTTAACTGATTTATAAAGTTTCATAAAGCGGATTATATAGTAGAGAAATGGATTAAAATTGTCTCATGTCATAGTAATTGTAATATTACTAAAAAGTAATATGACATTCTACAACTATATAATAATATGAAATATGATCTGATTCTCACTTTCTAGTGTCAATGATATTGTTGCTGTTGGAGTGGAAAGCTTCTATGCTACCAATGACCACTATCTTGTGAATGAGTTTATGATTTTCATAGTAATTGTAATATTACTAAAAAGTAATATGACATTCTACAACTATATACACTACCTTTCAAAAGTTTGGGGTCACTTAGAAATTTCCTTATTTTTGAAAGAAAATCACTGTTTTTTTTTCAATGAAGATAACTTTAAACTAATCAGAAATACACTCTATACATTGCTAATGTGGTAAATGACTTTTCTAGCTGCAAATGTCTGGTTTTTGGTGCAATATCTACATAGGTGTATAGAAGCCCATTTCCAGCAACTATCACTCCAGTGTTCTAATGGTACAATGTGTTTGCTCATTGCGTCAGAAGGCTAATGGATGATTAGAAAACCCTTGTACAGTCATGCTAGCACAGATGAAAACATTTCAGCTGGTTAGAGAAGCTATAAAACTGACCTTCCTTTGAGCAGGTTGAGTATCTGGAGCATCACATTTGTGGGGTTGATTAAACACTCAAAATGGCCAGAAAAAGAGAACTTTCATATGAAACTCGACAGTCTTTTCTTGTTCTTAGAAATTAAGGCTATTCTATGCAAGAAATTTCCAAGAAAATGAAGATTTCCTACAACGGTGTGTACTACTCCCTACAACGGTGTGTACTACTCCCTTCACAAACAGGCTCTAACCAGAGTAGAAAGATAAGTTGGAGGCCCCGCTGCACAACTGAGCAAGAAGATATGTACATTACAGTCTCTAGTTTGAGAAATAGACGCCTCACAGGTCCTCAACTGGCAGCTTCATTAAATAGTACCCGCAAAACGCCAGTGTCAACATCTACAGTGAAGAGGGGACTCCGGGATGCAGCTTCAGGGCAGAGTGGCAAAGAAAAAGCCACATCTGAGACTGGCCAATAAAAGAAAAAGATTAATATGGGCAAAAGAACACAGACATTAGACAGAGGAAGATTGGAAAGAAGTGTTATGGACGGACCCCACTGAGCTGTTGTGGGAGCAGCTTGACCGTCTGATACGCAAGAAGTGCCAATCCAGACAATCCAAATTGTGGGAGGTGCTTCTAGAAGCGTGGGGTGAAATTTCTCCAGATCCCTCAACAAATTAACAACTGGAAAGCCAAAGGTTTGCAATGCTGTAGTAGCTGCAAATGGAGGATTCTTTGACGAAAGCAAAGTTTTAAGGAAAAAAAAATATTTCAAATATAAATCATTATTTCTAAGCTTGTCAATGTTTTGACTAGTTTACAACTCATGGTGGTAAATAAAAGTGTGACTTTTCATGGAAAACACAAAATTGTCTGGGTGACCCCAAACTTTTGAACTGTAGTGTAATAATATGACCTGATTCTCACTTTCTAGTGTCAATGATATTGTTGCTGTTGGAGTGGAAAGCTTCTACGCTACCATTGACCAGTATTTTGTGAATGAGTTTATGAAAGGCACCATGGAGATGATTCTCTCACAGCCCTGGACCAATGTTGTATACTACAGTCCAGAAGAAGTGAAAGTTGTCTCCGATGGATATTACATGGCAAATGGCATCAATGTGTCACCAGACCAAAAGTATATACTGAGTTTTTAAAGTTAAGTAAAAACAAACAACACATCCATTGACTGCTATGGATTACAAGTCTGTTTCATTCATTTTACAGATATGTGTATGTAGCTGATATGGCTGATCATAATGTGCATGTTTTGGAGAGGAAGGAAGATAATGGATTGACGTTTGTGAAAGTAAGTTGCACTCCCACATCAAAGTATAGTTGATGCTGGAAAACGAACGACCTGGATAACCAGGTTAATGGAGACAGGCTCCTGTTGGATAATTATTGCATGTTCAGGTGTCAGAAGCAGAGGTTACCCATTGATTTCAGCCCAGGCAGTGTAGTATTGGATGCAGTAATGTATAACAAAGTTGATAAAAAGACTAAGTAAAGATTTACTTCAATACTACAGCCACTCTGACCATTGATCTCACTTATTTGCAGATTTGCAAGTCTTAGTATGATTACTTTTGTAATTTCTAGCATAAAGTAATATTTCTACCTACATTTGAAGTTTTAAGTATCACTAGCTTTATTTAATAATGTTTGCAACTTGATTTTTGTCAATGTAACCTCAGAGTGTGGCTGTGGGATCTCTTTGCGACAACCTTGAGGTGGACCCCAACACTGGGGACGTGTGGTCAGGTTGTCACCCCAATGCATGGAAGCTCTTTCTTTATGATGCCAATAACCCACCAGGATCAGAGGTGAGTAGTAATACTTTGCTATCTTTGTCCTACTTTTTATAACCTGAGGAACACTGAATTAGTTTCTTGTTCTTAGGTTATCCAAATCCAAAACATTCTCTCTGATGAACCAGTGGTGAAACAGGTGTACGCTGATGATGGTAAAGTCCTTCAGGGATCGTCTGTTGCAACTCCTTATGGGAACAAGCTGCTCATTGGCACCGTGTTTCATAAAGCATTGATCTGTGATCTGAAGTAACTTAAATGACTGTGAACCTGCTAATCGAACTAAATCAAAGTTACTTGGGTAAAAGATTTCTATTTCAGAATTGAACCACATGAACAACAAACAGATTCAGGTTATAAGAGAAGTTGAGTGATTGCTTTTCAAAATGCAAATTTGTTTTAGGGCCTACAGTCTTATGTCTTGGGGTGTGGTTGATGTGACATGTTGGGATGTTCCTTTATTGCATATAATGATCTACTGTGACAAACTAATTGTGTATATATATTAAAAAAGGATATTAAGTGGGGGTTGGTGACGTGTGATCTATTACCACTTTTAGAGAATGTTTGCAATGGATGCTTTTGTAATTGACACATTTTAAATGTTCATTCTTAAATATATGCTGTAGGATGTAATGGTGGGTGAAGTTGAGTATGGTGTAATAAAAGGCTGTACTTAATATGAACATGTTTCCATTATTCACAAATGACTATATGAGCACTTGCTTTGTGTGTGTTTTAGCATGAATGTAATAGTAAGGGAAACATTGTACTGCAAACTGTACGTGCAAAACGTTACCTATAATCCTGAATTGTGGATTTTTTGTTATCTGATTAGCCAAAAATACTGTTCAGTTTTATGTATATAATTACTGTAGATACTTAGAACTTGACAAAAATAACTGACATTTATTTAAAACATGTATAGATAACACAATATACATATTTTGGTACAATTTTAAACCATTTACAAAAAAAAAATAAAACTAACAGCTCTACTAATGTGAAGTTGTATGCAAAACCTTTGAAATGTATGGTTAAAAATTGTCACAGGATACAAGTAGTCTCAAACATTATACTGCTTTGATTTATCATTATTTCCTGCTATATTCACCTGCTTTATTCCACTTTGTCACCCTTTTCCTTCTTTATTAAGTAACAACTCAGTTTCAGCTACTTTACTGATTATAAACCTTGACTCACCGCTACTGGGAGATGGTATCTTCTGTGTTTTTGAGGACCCTATAATGGTTGGCACTGTAAAAAAAATGCCCTCATTTTCCATATCTGATTCATTATTGTTACTTTTCTCATTGAATTCTTTATTTTCACCATCTCCCTTGAGGTCCTTGTTGGCCTCTTTTTTTGGTTTTACAGACTGTGGTACATTAAGAAACAGCTCGCTAATGCTCTTCCTTCGTTTCTGTCGTGGAGACTCCTCAAGGGTCTGGATGTCCAAAATGTCACTGCAACTTTTAGACCGATTTATGTTCTCTGGAGGTTTGGGTTTCTTTGCTTGTATTGTAATCTGCCTCATAACAGTGTTGTAGTCATCCTCATTCGTTTCAGACAGAAAGTTGAAAATATCTATGACAGTTGGCCTAATTTCTGGGACTTGTTTTTCTTCTTCAGGTTGTTTTTCCTCTTCATGGTGAAGGCGATGTCTATGTCTGCGTTTCCTCAACACTTTGTGGGCCTCTACGACCATGTGCACGTTCCAGCTGAAGAAGAGGGAGAGCCAGGCCAGCCCCATGTAGATCCACAGCTCAGCGAACACTCTGTACAGCCGCGGATACTGGATGTTGGGATTGACCCCTGCAACGTAGTCTCCAAAACCAACAGTGGTGAGTGTGATGAAAGAGAAGTACAGGCCTTCCAGATAAGTCCATCCTTCCATTGACATAAACACAAACGGAGGGATCACCAAATGCACAATAAGGCCCCAGAGCAGAAAGCACGCTGTGCAGGTAAACTGAACCTTTTTCTGCAACACAGTCATAACATGAATGTTGAAATCATGTGCAGTGTAAAAATGCATTTACAATAAATCAATGATGAAACTTAGAAAAAGGCAAAAAAGCTGTAAAGGAAAATACAAAAATCTGTACTTTTTTTTTTTTTTTTTACACATATTGACTCACACACATATTGTTCTCCAGGCATCTCAGCTTTTTGGTGTTTGAGTATTGTAATATCAAAATGCATTAAAAATATATATGAATACAAATTGTGTGTGTGTGTGTGTGTGTGTGTGTGTGTGTGTGTGTGTGTGTGTGTGTGTGTGTGTGTGTGTGTGTGTGTGTGTGTGTGTGTGTGTGTGTGTGCGTGTGTGTATATATGTCCTAATATAACAAAGACTTACCGCTGAGACCCCTTTGCGAATCATAACCTGGGACAAACGTCTGGCCCGATCTCCAAAGAAGGAGCCCAGCTGACTAATCCAAACCAGACATAAGGGGATGCCACACAAACCATACAATATGCAGAACACCCGGCCACGCTCCGTTTTTGGTGCAACATTTCCATAACCTGCATCAACAGAAAAAGATGGGGAAGGAAAGTGTTGCTAGTGTGTCAGACAATAGGCTCTAAATTGACACAATACTAGTCTGACATTGAGCGGTTCTTGGAAGCTGAAATTCCTCTAACCTATAGTGGTGACAATAGACGCAGCAAATATGACAGAGTTTCCCCAGTCCCATGAATTCCGCTGCTTGTCCCCAGTGACGGCCACTCCCTGCCCTGCAGCTTCTGCAACTATCTGAAAATAGGGAAAGCAAAGAAGAGTATATTAATTTTTTTGATGGAAGACTTTCTGTCCTGGAAACCAGAGCAACAACATGACACACCTCAGTCAGACATTCAAAGTGTAAGGGTTAGGTTTAGGCATGCGCACTCTTGCTCAAACCTCAAAGCATTTAACTTGTGTTTTTAACATGAAACATCACAATAATTACACTTGATTCGCTGGTGGCACAAGGGCTGGGATCTGGGTCTTTGTTTTTCACCCTTGCACCAGTAAAACTGGTTTAGCAGTTTTCGGAAGTAAAGAAATGTGAACAATAAAAGTGTTGGCTACCATAGCCACTACAGCCAAAAAGCATGGCCTACTGTTAAGCATTTTTGTGTTCATTAAGGTCTCGGGTTGGCCTATAGACTACAGTGTTACATTTTGTGAACTGTTAAATCTGACGCGAGATGACGCAATAAATCTATATTCTTATCTTTATGATTTACACTTACCTCCAAAATGTCATCTAGAGCTTCTTTGGTCAAACAATCGTATTTCCTTAGGATATGTTTCTTGTCAAGTCTATACTTGTCTTTTGCTGAATTCCAGTTTGGCTCTTCAAGAATCTGAAAAATCGCGGCACCAATGGATAGATAAAAAATAATACATGCAGTCAAAAACGGACCCTTATCGGCCATAGTCTAACTTCAGTCATAACTTTTGTTTCGAGGTCATATTCCCACACAAGACTAGCGTCATCCAGCGCGTAGTGCTGCTTCCTGGTACAACGGGAGGTTGTGGTTGGATGTCTCCAGCTTACGGATAGGTTGGGACTAGCGCTGAAGTAGCCTCGTGTTTCTACGTGGTAACTTCAAATTAATTTTACGGTCTATGGGTAACTTCGAATAACTGTGGAAACTGAGGTTTTAGGGACAGATCCTAAATGTTAGGAGTGTAATGAAAATAAACTCAGCTTTTGCCTCCAGGTTACTGATTTTGGTCCACTCATAAAATAAAACAGGTTTATGCTTTTGCCACAGCATCAAGCTTGCTTGCGTGTGTAAAAACAAACAAAAAAACAACATCTGGTTTTTGCCAACCTTTCCCAGTTTGGTCACATAGCATTTTTTCACACCATTGATCCATCCGCCAGTAGGGAAATTGACATGGTTGTTTCAAGCATATCCCAAATAGATCTATAAAAAATAAATCTATGCATGACAACTGAAAATCGTAATGGCTACGCTTACTGGGCAGATTAGTTCATAACCGAATCCACATCTTGGGCTATACAGTGGTATAAATTACCTTGGTTGTTCTGTATTGTCTGAACGTATGAAGAATGTGTTTTACGCACGACTGTAAGGGCATGTGCTGCCTTGTGTAGATGCTGACCGTTGGCCTTATCTTAGATTAAGGAGACTCCAGAAGTGTGCAGTCAGACTAATCACTCAGAAGGGTGTTTCCTCGGTGCACTTCTTGATAAAGCGGGGTCCCCCTTGTAGGCCCTGTGTCATCATCTGTGTGCCATTAGGCTCCAATGGCACTTTTTGTGTATTACAGGATTAACTGACACAAGGGACCTCATGGGATTTCAAGGGCATTATTTTACGCAAGGCATAGTTAATTGTACAGCTGACTAATTAAAGGATGATGTAGCCTATTGATGTTCTGTTATTCAAAGCTCAAAAGAAAACCGCGCAGGATCAGAGGACTGTAACTCAGAGAAGTATAAGATCCAAATTGTTACCGTGTCTGAAGTTCAGTAGCACACCCTAGTGGAGACTTTGGGTTGTAGTAGGCCTATAGATAATATGTATTAAATATCGCTGGGGAATTATGACTATTGTTATAATTACGCGATTTGACCTATATCCCATGATTCCGCTTGGGTGTAGTAAGCGCAGCCACAGGTGTAGAACACCTGTTCAAGCTTAAGTGTTTAAAGAAAGGTGATTAAGGTCAAAACCATTAACAGCATTGGTCCACTGTATGTGGGACCATATTGTCGTGGATGGGCTATTTGTTCATGCAAAAGTTTAACTAACAGGCCTACAGTAACAATATTTGATAGAAAATGTTGCCAGATATTCCTTTTTGGCCTTTTTTGCAGTGTAGGAAGGCGGGGGACTAACCGGGTCTCCACCGTAGCCTGTACGGTCTCTGGTCTCTGGTCTCCACCCAACACTCAGGAGCTTCGTCACTGCGGTGCGTCACTGCGTCAGTCGGAAACCTGCCGATTACCTGCAAGTTCAGGATGAGAACGCCGCCCCAGAAAATCCTATCAAACTAATGGAGAAGAATCACTGAGGGGCTGTAGTCGGCACAGGTAAGTGAACTTAACCTTCAGCAATATAAAAATGTGCATGTCAAGGACAAATCCCGGTTTACGTAGCATAGTTGTTTCTAAATTCACGACAACGCACTTGGCAGGATTATATACAAATGCAGTAGGCTGTGTGACGGACATTCCTGCTACAACCTCACAAAATGTAATAACTCAATAACCTGTTTATAACCAGGACAGTTTGTGTCCACTGTTCTAGTTTATTACCATGTAATGACAACACAAAATTTACAACACAACTTAAAAGTAGCCCGACCTATCAGCCTTTCTGTCATTGCATTTACACTCAGCAAACCAATTTAGCTTCTAAAGGCTTTGGCTTCTAAAGGAGTATAAAGGAAACATGTTTTTATTCTTGTCTTTGTCATTTTGTAATTTTTACTGACCTATTTTGTGTTTTGTGTTCGTTTTACCTGGTCACATCTGGGGCTCCTGCTGCTGCTATGGCCTTCATGGACATTATGTGAGTATATGACTATATTTTGGGGGATAAGGGCGTTTTGCATTTCACCACTGAGCATTAAATTACAATTTTATATCATGCTCTGTGGTTAAAAAAAAGAAAAAAACGAGAGATCCTTTAACTTTATAATTGCTATGATAATAATACATTTTGCAAAGCTACTTTTGGAACTCTTAAGACCTGGCTATTTTTGGGAGGAGTTGGTGAACTGCTACTTCTCACGGTTATCTCTTCCAAACATATGCTCCCAGCATGCATTGCTCTTGTGTGCTCCACCGTCAGTAAAATCTTGAGATACACTCAATCCACGTGGTTTATGCCCCCAAATGTGTCATTTACTGTATCGCGTGATGTGACAGTCTTTCTATTTACACTATTGTTGACTCTCCCAGAAACGAGGCGTGTTTATTCTCCAGTAGGTGGCAGTGTAGACCAAATGAAGTCTGTTATTTGGACTGAATGATCAAACATAATGTAGCATGCGCTTATGGGGCCCAGAATGTCCAAGTTAATTTGTTCAGTGTTGTGAGTGCCTCTGGGGTAGCACCGTCTGCTTCAGTGTTTCTTTCACAAATGGCATCAAGCGAAAGTGCTGGATCTTAAAGCATCTCCTGTGATCCTCTGTGTGACCGATGACGGATAAAACCTATAATTAATTAATAAGTGGATGTTTGTATTTCTTGTATCTATGTTAAACTGTCTGTATTTTTATTTTTGAATTGGAGAGAACATATGTGTTTGTCAAAAACAAAAACTGAGTGCAATAGCAGTGGTTGGGGAAAAAGCAGAAGTGGGTCATAAATTCTTCATAACATAATGGGGATCTATGAATATTTATGCAGTTACCATCAGTTCTGCAGCACGTCCTGTTCTGTGGACTTGAGCAGCAGCTAGCTTAGCATTTTCTTAAAATTCACATATTAAAAAAACTGATTGTTCATGGGGAATTGAAATGAGAAGTGTAGAATATAAATTTGTGTTGAAAATGTAAAGCAAAATGAATTGTGTAGCAGCAGTAGGGCTGTTATATAATCACCGAGGGATGGAGCCAGAAAGGGATAAAGATGTTCTAAACAAACCATGCACTCAGCTGGAGTAATGCTCTGCACTGTGATGCGTGTTTGCATCTGCTTTGAACAAATGAGAAAGAGTAATGAGGAAGAGGAGGGAGAGACATGCGTCAGTTGTTGGGTGTGTCTGTGTTCAGACTGCCCCTGTCCCCGGGGACAGAGCTCTCCTCTGGGGTCCAGCCTCACACCTGCTCCAGTGATAGGCATGGGGCAGGAGCTCCTAGGCAACTGGCACAAACCTCTTTGTTTACATGCTCACTCTTCCTCAGTATGGACCTGTACTTTGTCATGACAAAAAGGATTCAAATACAGCTCCTTTCTGAGCGTTTAGTAGAGCTGTGGTAAATGTTTAACAGTACCATGGTAGCCTGTATCTTGCCTGATGTGTGCTCTGCGATCAGAAAGTCTAAAGTCTAAAAGCAAAAATGTGAATCGACTGTTACTGTGGTACACTGGGCATGAGTCCCATGGATACTGCACCTGGCTGTTAGGAGTCTTTTTTTGGGAGATATCTTGTAAACGGGTAAGAAAATCTTTATAATTTTTGACTGATTTCTCAACATGCTCAGTGCACATGTGTTTACACTTGGTTGTGGAGAGACTAATAAACCTTTCTCTCCCCTGTGCTCCATGTGGCTGTAATGAGGTCAGTCAGATGGGTGGACCCCAAATCAGGGTTCATAAAAACAGCCCATAGAAAATATGGCATTTTCATTCAATCAGAATTGGCAGATTCACTTAATTGTCTATTCACAACAATTTTGGGGGTGATTTTGCAGTCGTGCTCTTGCCATATTACATATCCAGTCATTGGATGTTGCACTGTGTTAACATTTTTACATTACTGTAGGCCTGTGTCTCCTTTGATTCCCGTATGATTGCTGTAGGCCTATGGGAAGACCTGTTTATTTAAGGTTTAGCCATATAAAGAGCTGATATTGCCTGTGATCTTGTAGGCCTATAGGTTCCGGGCCTTTGCAGGAAAGGATCGTGTCAGCTCGGGCATGAGTCCCGCTCCGCGCGGCGCACGCGGTTGTGAGGCGGTTGTGAGGCGTGTTCGTGGCTCTAGCTGAGCCTCGCGACAGGCTCCGCCCCTTTACAAGCGTCAGACTAGAGCACAACAAAGCATGTGTCGCTCCGCTACGCCGTGACTCCCCTCGACACACGGAATACGCGCTTTTGTCGGATTTTGTGTGTTTTTTTCTTCTACTTTGATGCAAATCTTAGAATAGGTAAGATGAATGTATGGCCTATGTTGCTTCAGTGCAAGAGACGATATTTATTTGTTTTGCAGCTCTTTCGGCGCCATTTTCATTCACAGATTGTTTAAATACCCTGGCACGCTCGCTCGCCCAATCCAGCCCCTTGTGGTTTTGCGGTTTATTTGAAAAAGTTATATATTTTTTCTGTTTAGTTAAAATGCATCTGGTCGTACCTTTGAGAAGTATGTAAGCCCTACTGAACTGAGTCTGAATCTATAACATTATTGAACCAGGCTTAACAAAAGCCGTCTCGCTTAGCATCCTCATCAATCACAAGTTGTCGTTTTATGTGTTCTCTGGTTGTGCATGAATGAAAAGAATGGGTAAATGTGGTCTACTGCTCTCTACGAATTGTTGCAAGTTACTCTGACTAGGACCAGGTTTTAATGGCTACATGTTTTGAAATTGCATAATTTAAAAAAAAAAAACGAAACACTGGCTACATTATTTTGACTTGATTGTCAAACGGCAGCCACTAGTTCCGTCTAGTTTCAGGCTACATGCGCTCAGCTGATTGTTTTACAAAATGATTCCTCTAACTTTAAAGCAAAGTATCCAGTGATTATATTGCTCCTCCGACCTCTGATGTGGCAAAACGCCCGTGGGATTGTAATTATTAGTGCTTACTGTTGGTCACATTTGTGTTAGACTAATTCAGAGTTGGCACAAATTGTCCTCAGATATTAATGATTCCAAATCTCCAGAATGTCTTTGCAGAATCAGTGTGTGCTCGTATGTGTACTTTGCTGAGAGGCACTGTGCATCTCTTGGAGTCTCATCCAATAAGCCTCATTTCCATTGATTCTGCTGTATATAGTAAGATAATCTTTTATGGAGAGCGCAGATGTGACATAGAAAGGATGAGCTGGAAGATGTTGAGTAAACATTACACTGTATTGAGACTTGGGCTGAATCGTTGTGTTGACAGTTCAAGGTGTGGAGGTGGAGATGCTGAAGGAGGAAGTTTTGGATGTTTGTTGCTGTGAGAGTGAGGTCACCCAGGTCCCAGAGGAGTTGGCTGATGCTAATCCTCTTTTGGGAGTTACGATGCATTCATGCAGCTACACATCACTACTCTTTTTGGTACAAGAGATTCATATCTCTATGCTCTTTTTACCACCAACACTCATCCAGTGCCAGGGAGCCACAAGATAAACTATCATATCCTACATACATATTTAATAATTTGTCATATAGTTCCATCTATTATTTTACGTCTTTACATATACAATTTAAGAAAACATTCAGTAATATATCTGATCTCTCTTTTTCTTTGCAGTGTGTTGAAACAGTGCAATAGTATTACTCCAATTGGCTTTGGCTGCGAGGATATTGGAAATGGGTTTTGAATTGCTTTCAGGCTGACCGCAGTAAATCAATGAGGCTTCTTCATTCTTTTCCCCACTCGGTTCATGTTTCAGCATTGAGCTCTCAGACCATCTGCGTGTATCGATCGCTCCAGATCTTGGTTTGGAATAGTGTTACAAACCTGTCTGAAGACTAAGCTCCACCCTTTGGTCACTTAAGACAGACTTATTATTTGCTTCAACACTTAAATGTGCATTAGTTTTACTGAAAATTGAACAATCATATGACATTTATCACATCACTTAACCTGTGGATGCTCATGATGAGGTTACTAGGCAGGACTGGTAGCATGCACATGTTAGCCTGTGCTTTGGCATGTGTGTTAGTGTTTATATAGACAGGTTAATAGTGCACAGGACTGATACTGGCCCTGAGTTCATTTCTGTTGATTTGGAGCCAGGTGGGCGGAGCACCCCATAAACCCATGAATCAGCACAGCCTACAAACAGAGCAGTGAAGAGAGAACCAGGGTAGATACTGCAGGCAGGTACATGAAGATAATCTCACTTGGGACCTGATTAACTCTAAACTCCTTCTAATTCCTTAATCCTACTCTCTGTATCCAGGAACTGTGGTTTCTGTATGTCCTCTTAGTGTTTGACAAGGTTACACTATTTCAGGTGTTGTGCTACTCTACTGGGACTGAAAGAACAAGTTATGAATTGGCCCAAAACAAATGTTCCCCATCAGCTGTGGAGTGAATTTAACATGGAGAGATGGTTCTGTGCAAATGTGCGTGTATGTGCAGTGCTCTGAACAAAAATAGATGTGAGCTGTAAATGCTAACTAATGAGACCATGTATCCTGGGCACAAGACCTATTTTTATACCACACCTCCTCACTGTGTTCTGTGCTGGCTCATTCACTTCATCACTACATTTTAGATGTTTTCACAACAGCATCACTGACCACCTTGTTTGCCCTCAACAGAATTACTCTGTGCTTTTAAACAAGGCAGCGTTTGATCACAATTTCGGAGTCAAGAACCTATTTAAATCAAATCCTTATTTAAAAATAAGCTTGTAATGTATTTGTTAATTTTGCTTAGTTATCATTTCTTTGCCATATTTACTAATGATCTGGGCTGGCCCTCCTCCTCTGGCAGATAGCAGAGATGTTCTTTGGAAACACAAAATGGAGGAGGCAGCAGACCCAACCTCAGCTGGTCCATTAGGGGCATGTCTGTTTTCTGACAATCACAATTGAGATGACAGAGCATTAAACGGCCCAGAGGAGCCCATGGGCACTGAGGCATACTTGTGTGTGTGCTGACCCAGGCAACAGACCTATGGGGGGTCTATGGGGGGAAGGGTGCGCTGGATTAGGTCGAGAGAGTTGCACAGTTATTGGTCACTGGACACAAACAATGGGAGGGCTAAAGAGGATTTGGTTTGTGAGTGTACCCCCCACCCCTCCTCCTGCTGTCCCGTACCACCATTGGGAAGTGTGCAGTGAGGAGGCCAAGCTTCTTCACCCTTTGGGACAGCCCTGTACATCTGGAAGATTGGCCTGTCTGTGTCTCATGCCCCTCCCCCATGACAGCCAGGCGACTTGAACTACTTATGGAAGGGCAAATGCAGCCATATTAGTCACCAATTAAATCAGGTCCCATTCATTAACATGCTGCTATACAAAAAAGGACGCTTTGCTTATGTGGTCCAACTGAAGCTACAGCAGTCCAGCTAAAGTAGTGTCTTTGATATTTGGTTATTTAAAAGGCCTTACAAAATCTCTCATAGTAGAGCTATAGTTGTATTGCTTTAGATGTTGACTCATAATTGTTGTTTTTAGTCGACTAATGTTTTTAAGGATTAATATGGACAGCAACAGAAAGGAGAATGCGTGAAAGTGACTGAATATAGCAGCATTTTCAGTTTCAGTAGTGTTTTTTGGTGAGCCAAACAAATTGGGGGCTTTTGCTATGCCCCTCTTTTAGTCAGTTGATGCTCCAGTCATGTCTTTAGTCGACCAGTATTTACCTTGACTACAGCCCTAACTCACAGTTGCATTTATGTTGTAGCTGTGTAACTTGAAGCCACTTTCCTGTACTACCTCTAGGGTTTTGGGTGCCTCACCTGACCTGTGAAGGTTGGGGCGTGAGCCATGCAGTGAGGCATGCTGGGAGATGTGGATCTGAGCGGTGCTAATGGGCAGCTCAGGAGGAGAATGGCCCCTTTGTGTGCATGGACTTTAATGAGTCTCTCATTGACAGTGTTGTGGGTTTGCTGTCATATGTCAGTGTAGACAGAGACAGACCACTATTGTTATTGCTGACAGTGTTCGTGTATGTGGCGTTTCAAGTTTGGTGCCTCTTTTAATTAGATAGAATATTTATGAGAATTTAACAGATCTTTAAATTAGACACACACTTTTAAGTATTGTTTTTTCTTCATTAATAGCTCATGAATTGAATAATTAATTAATACAAATATACTACTTTAAATTACACTGTGAAGAAAAACACCATCTCAAAACAAAGAATCAAGGGCAAATAAAATGTGCCCAGATGCCTAGAACTTGTCTGAAGTTTAGGTCTCTTTTTGATTATGGTTAATGATTATTAATTAAAATAAAATGCACAATAACGTCAAGTTTGTGGTTAGGCTGATCACTTGTCATTTAAAAGTTTAACTGAGTAATTTAAATGAATGAAAGTCATCAGAATGTACATTTCCGCTACTAGTTTATCAAGTTTTGTAACCCCTTTATGCCACGTGCGCACACATTTCCTGGTTAAATAAAGGTCAATAAACAAATGAACTGTAGTACTGTTGCTTACTACCATTGCCTGTTGATGTGTTTGCTTGTTTGACCTTCTCGTCTCTGTCTCCTCCAGTGGCTGCCATGACGACAGAGGCGAGTGCTCTGAGTGAGGCGGACACTGAGGGGAAGCAGACCGCCAGTCCCACTGAACCAGAACCAGAGAACAAACAGAACCCAGAGCCAGAGGAGGGGGAGTCCTCCGCTGCCAAGGCCCAGGCCCAGGAGCAGGCCTCTGATCCTGGGCACGCAGAGGCAGCAGTCACCCCTGAAGAGGAGCAACTGAAACCTCGCACCAGGACCTCCGCTGGTAAAGGCCTGTCCAAACTCTTCTCCAATTTCCTCAAGCGACGCTCGCAGTGCTCAGAGGGAGACGGCTTTGAGGTGGAGAAAGCCAAGGAGGACAAGGCTGACATAGAGGCAAAAGTTGAGAAAGTAGAAGAAAACCCGACCGAAGAGAAAAAGGAAGAGAAGGAGAGCAAAACACAAGAGGCAGCGGCCGAGGTGAAAGAAGAGAAAAAGGAGGAAAAGGTAAAACCTGCAGAAGACAAGAAGAAAGAGGAGGAAAAGACTGAAAAGAAAAGCAGCAAGAAAAAGAAAAAAGAGGTCAAGAAAAAAGCTGAAGACAAGACGAAAAAAGTAGAGGATAAGGTCAAAACGGAGGATGTAAACATAAAAAAAGAGGACACAAATGTAAAAAAAGAGGATGAAAAGGTAAATCTAGAGGAGGTAAAAGTAAAACCAGAGGAGAAGGAAGAAGCCAAGGAGGAGACAGTTGCTGAAAACATAGAAGAAATAGTAGAGCCAAAAGCAGAAGCTAAAGAAGAATCGCCTGCTAAAGAGGAAACAAAGAAGAGTGAGATTAAGAAGGAGGTAAAGA
Source organism: Odontamblyopus rebecca (assembly GCA_030686955.1). Classification (NCBI taxonomy): domain Eukaryota; kingdom Metazoa; phylum Chordata; class Actinopteri; order Gobiiformes; family Gobiidae; genus Odontamblyopus; species Odontamblyopus rebecca. The sequence goes on from CM060657.1 coordinate 27,198,211, forward strand.
TTGACAAAAAAGAGGCAAAGAAAAAGGAAAAAGAAGAAAAGGAAAAGAAGAAGGAAGAAGAGAAAGTGAAGAAAAAAGAAGAAGATAAGGCACGGGAGGCAGAGAAAGCAAAAAAGAAAGAACAAGAAAAAAACAAAAAGAAGGAGGAGGAGAAGGCAAAGGAGGCCAAAAAGAAAGAGGAGAAAGCAAAAGAGAAGAGGAAAGAGGAAAAAGCAAAGGAGGAGAAAAAAGAGGATAGGACAAAAGAGGAGAAGAAGAAAGAGGAGGAAACAAAAAAGAAAGAAGAGGAAAAAACAAAAGAGGAAACTAAAAAAGAAGAGGAGGAGGTGATAAAGAAACCGGAGGAAAAACCAAAAGAAGACACTGTGAAGAAAGAAGAGAAGTCAAAAGAGGTGAAAAAGGACGACCATAAAACTGACAAGCCAAAGAAAGAAGAAGAAAAAGGGAAGAAAAAAGATAAGGGCAAGAAGGGTAAAAAGGGGTCTGCTGTAGAACGTGTTAAAGCGCCCATTGCAGATCCAGAGCCAGAGCTCAAAACTGAACCGGATATTGAGCCAGCTCCAGACCAGCGCTCTGTCTGCAGTGCAGAGGTGAGACACACTGTAGTATAAACACTTGGTTGTAATATTACACACCACTCTCCCATGCCCTTCTTATCTCTGTCCATAATATATCTATATAATCTTCAGTATCATATCTATATGTAGTTAGCAGTGGGCAATATTAAAAACATGCCTGAAATCAATGTTGTGGTTGAGGTTTAATCATTGCTGCCAAAGAGAAAATTACACTAAAGGTGCAAAAATATATAACGACAAAATTTTGTTCCATTTTAACCTTTATATAACTATATACCCAATATTCAAATTTTGCAAATCTTAAAAACATCGATTTCAATATATATTACCAGCCTATATAGTGCAAGTGCACCTAACAAACTTTCACACAAAACCTTAACCTATACTAGAGTTATTCTGACCTTATGAACTATGACCTAACTATTTTCCCTAAATATATTTATTCTTTGATTTCTTTAGCAAGCTCCAGGGGAAGACAAAGAGGATCCTGAAGTAAAGGAGGAGGCAGAGACAGAAGAAGTGAAGGAGGACAACAAGAAGATAGAGCCTTCACCAAAAACTGAAGAGAAAACGTCAAAGGGAGAGAAAAAGTCTAAACCACAGGCAAAGAAACCTGCTAAAGACAAGAAAACAGAAGATTTAAAAGGCACCAAAGGCCGACAGAAGACCATGCAGTGCAAAGTCACATTACTGGATGACGCTCTGTTTGAGTGTGAGCTCGATGTAAGGATTCAACTGTGACATTACTGTATGTGTTTTTTCTATTGTTTGTACACTTCACATTTGTATTTGTTTGTACAGAAACATGCTAAAGGCCAGGAGCTGTTCACTAAGGTTTGTGACCACCTCAATCTACTGGAGAAAGATTACTTTGGTCTTGCACACTGGGAATCCTCATCTAGTAAGGTAAAGCACTTGTTTTCATATATTTGAATAATCATCTGTTATTAGAAATATGTTAGTAAAATATTTCTAATTTCTCTTGCTTTACTTTAGACATGGGTTGACCTCACAAAAGAGCTTCGAAAACAGGCCCCGGGAGGCATTTATGAGTTTACATTCAACGTAAAGTTTTACCCCCCCGACCCAGCCCAGCTCACTGAGGATCTCACCAGGTTAAATGTTTCTATACTGCAGTGTTCATTTTGTTTTTTTTCTACCCCCATCCCATTATAAATCCAAGCTGATGGTTTTGTCCGTTGCACAGGTACTGCCTGTGTCTCCAGCTGAGGAAAGACATCCTGCGCGGGGTTCTGCCCTGCTCCTTTGTGACCCTGTCTTTACTGGGCTCCTACACGGCCCAGTCCGAGCTTGGAGAGTATGATCCCGAGGTCCATGGGACGGACTATGTGAAGGATCTGAACCTGGCTCCTGGACAGACCAAAGAGCTGGAAGACAAGGTCATTGAGCTACACCGCACATACAGGTGGGACTTCTGAATACAAGGTGTAGTTATGGCCATATAAGACACAGCTCTAATTAATTTAACTGTTGTAGGTCAATGAGTCCAGCCCAGGCAGATATGCTGTTTCTAGAAAATGCTAAGAAACTCGCCATGTATGGAGTGGACCTTCACCAAGCTAAGGTAACCTAGTCTTTGAGTTTATGGGTAATATGTTGTTTTTGCAGACTAGCTGCATTATACAAGTTAGATTACACAATTGTGTGAGTTGCACACATATTATATAATCTCTTTTTATAAAGACTAAAGAAATCCATTAACTTTTATAAAATAATGTCTGCCCCCTGGTGGCTATATTCTGTTATTGCCTTGAAGGTTTTGCCTTCAGTGAAACATTGTTTTTTTTTGTGTTTTTTTTTTAACCTTTATTTACCCAGGAAAGTCCCATTGAGATGACTAATCTCTTCTTCAAGGGAGTCCTGCCATGCACACATAATTTTCATAGTTTCATAATAGGCAATGTGGGTGAAGTGTCTTGCCTAAGGACACAACAACAGTGTTTTTTTGCCACTGGCGCCCCACTGTGGCACCTGGAATTCCCAGTGGTCTCCCATCCAAGTACTAACCGGGCCCGGTCCTGCTTAGCTTCTGAGATCTGATGGGATCAGGCTTTGACAAGCTGGTAAGGCCACAATGTAAATTCTCCTCTCCTCGTCTTGTTTCAGGATCTTGAAGGTGTTGACATCACACTAGGTGTTTGTGCCAGTGGACTCATGGTTTACAAGGACAAACTCAGGATCAATCGTTTCCCTTGGCCAAAAGTGCTCAAGATCTCCTACAAACGAAGCAGCTTTTTCATCAAGATCAGGGCATCAGAAGTAAATTAACTTTACTTGGTTTAATATTTAATCTGCAATAATTTCTTATATTGAGTTATCATTTAACAACTAGATTAGGGCTGCAGCTATCGATTATTACAGTAATCGATTATTCTGTTGATTATTTTGTTCGAATAATCGAGTAATCGTTTGTTATTGTTAAGTACACACCACGTGCATTGACAGATACACGTGTTTTGGACATGAAAAACTTAATTATCGCTGGGCTAATGTTGACTCACCTCGCGGTTTCTTTTCCACTTGATGTAATGTTCAGGGCTTTCTGTTTACATGTTGTAGCATCAGTGTTGAGAAGGTGACTTTTAAAATGTAATCCCCTACAGATTACAGATTACATTCCCCAAAATGTAGTTTGTGACATAATCAATTAAATTACTTAAAGTGAATAACGTAATCTGAATACTTTGGATTACTTGATATTGTCATGTCATGATTTTTAAAACTACATAAATGTAGCAACCAACTCCTGCAAATTCTTGTTTAGTTTTAGACCTGGATTAGTTCTGGTTTTAGATCTGTTTTAGTCCTGGTTTTAAATCTGGTTTAGACCTGCTTTAGACCTGGTTTAGTCCTGGTGTGAGTTCTGGCGCGGTCCACGGAGTGTACGTGACAAGACACAATCCACGCGCAGAGTGCGCCGCGTATGGGAGATGTGGAGCGCACGGCGTACCGAAAATGCGGGGTGCGCGGCAAACCGGACTGTACCCCGCACGAGGAGGTTATGCTCTTATTATACATCCATTATACATCCATTATACATCCATTATACATCCATGGGCGCCGCGCTGTTGTGTGTACAGTGAAGTGCAGTGGTCGTGTGGAAACTTTACCTCTACCACAAAAGGTTCCGGCCATCGCCGAGCGTATGAAAATAAAATGAAGCATCGAGGCAAAAAAAAAAATAATCGATGCATTTTTCTAATCGATTTAATCGATTAACTCGATGAATCGTTTCAGCCCTAAACTAGATTGAATATTCTTTTGTTCCTTGGCACAATTAACCATATCTTCCTAACTTGGTTTGTTTCCTTGCAGCAAGAACAGTACGAGAGCACCATTGGGTTCAAACTGCCAAATTATAAAGCCTCAAAGAAACTGTGGAAAGTTTGTGTGGAGCACCACACCTTCTTCAGGTAAAGCCCTTCTCTCTCGGTCACTTCTGTGGCTTATTACCCTAACCCTGACACCACAGCTAATCTGACCTGAGGTTAAGATAATTGGTTTCTAAGGCTTAACTATACTCTGTAGTGTGTGCTGGATTGTTGATGTTCACTGTTGCACTGAAGTTATGTATTAAAATAAAACAAATTAATGTTTTATTTTCTCAGAGTTTCATCAGTGGAGCCCCCTTCCTCTCGGCGCTTCCTTGTGTTGGGTTCAAAGTTTCGTTACAGTGGACGCACTCAGACTCAGACCCGCCAGGCCAGCTCCATGATTGACAGGCCTGCTCCCCGGTTTACTCGCTCTGCCAGCAAGAGGCTGTCCCGCAACCTGGATGGAGGTATGTACCTGGTGTGGATACAAGTGCCTCTGCTGTTTTCAAAAAAGGGACTCCATGTGTGATGGTACACCCTGTCACATTTGCTCGCTCCGTGTATCAGCCAGGTGTGAGGTGGATGACTGGTCCGACTATCTGCAGTCCACCGGAGTCCAGTGTCCTCCTGGACTTTCAGGTACTCAGGCTGTGTGGAACTGCATAACAAACTTGCCCCACCATCCTCTGCTTTGTTTGTTCTTATAACATTTGTCACGTTTGAGCTGCTTCATTGTCTTTAATGCTTCTGCTTCTCATTTGTGGGCAACATTATCATGACTTAATCTTCTGGTCCTGTGGACTGAGTGAAAACCTGGCATTGTTTTAACTTTGTGCTTGCAGTGCCACTTTAAACCTCTTTTCTGGTTATGAAGTTGTGTTTTGCATAACCTGCATGCTGTTGTCATGCAGCTATCTCATGTGAGCCTAGGAGGCTGACTAATATAGCCTTGATGCTTTTATAACTCCTCCACGTGTGTTGTGTGTTGAAAAATAGCATGCATTTTGCAAGTGTTGCTTTAACATACTTTTACTGGACTGAAATGGCCTGGTAAACAAGCTTTAAACACCATGTGGGCTTCCCCGCTTCCTCAGCTTGATTACATAATGTCTTAATGACATGATTTGTCCACAGTGACAGAGGAGAGTGTACAGACTGACCTCGGAGTCAGTCAGACGTGGCCTGAGCTGCTGCAGCCAGGACCACAGAAGGACGAGTGGACGACACTGCTCCATCGGCACCCTCCTTTTCCTTTTACACCATCATTAACTTTGGTTACACAGCCAGGTATTTTTCAATGGCAGCTGTTTCTGTCACTTAATTCCGGCAACTCTATGAAATTGTATTTAATATATGTTTTTACTTCAATTTGTCAGTGGAACTTAACTTGACAAAGATTAACTCTGTAGAAAGGCTGTTTCAACCTGTGTCAAAGCAGACAGACGACTGGTTCTTGTACTTTGACCGCAGTAGTGTGTTGAAAGGGGGCATTATTTCATGTAAGTGTATAAGAATACATTTTAGTTAATTACCAACAGCACATTATAATGTTCTATCCACAACTTTGCTTCTTCTAGACCAGCTGCAGCAAAGGGAAAAGTTCTCTGTAGAAATGACCACTGAGGAAATGATTGAGAGGAGACAGGAAACAGTCACTTTGGTAGATACTTTGAAGGAAGTGGGTGTTTTAGAAAGACGCCTGAAAGAAGTGAGAGATTTAGAAGAACGACTTCAACAAGTAGATGAGCTGCAGGAGAGACTTCAGGAGGTAATCGAGGAGGAGCTAGGCAAAGAAGAGGTGACTAAGCTCAGGGAGGAGGAAAAAGATGGAGAAATAAGAGTCAAAACTATTATACGAACATCAAAGACCACAGAGGGAGATGGGGATGAGCTGGAAGATGAAATTAAAAGGGTATTTCTCCAAGATTTGCTGTCTGAAGAAGAGAAGGCCAGGCTGCAGCAGGGCCTAATGGAATCTAAAGACCAGAGCGTTGTAATGGAAGGTTTGAGAGAAAAGCTTGGTCAGATAGAAAAAGAGTGGAGAGAAGATGTGGAGAAGGAGCTTAGCCTGTCAGATGTTGGCACCACTGCTGTTGTAACATACCAAGTGGAGAGAAGGATGAAGAAAATGGGGATAATTGTGGATGAAACAACTGAAATAAAAAATATACCAAAAGGGAGAGTTGAGACAACATCCATAATAAGGAGGACAGAAGTGCTTGAGGAGAGGACTAGCAGCTTTATAAAACCAAGCCAATCTGAAAATAAAGATGACTGGTTTAAGCTTTTTGATCGTCTTCCACATAAGACTGTTTACAAGCCAGGTACAGTATGCCGTTGTCAATCAGCATGTTTCTTACAGTATCTCTGATGATTTTTCCAACATGTAAATTGTTTTTGTAGTGGTTTCCGCTATGGAAATGATGAAAAGCGATGAGAATATTGTTTCATCAAAGCCGCAGATTTTGGAGAAAGTGGAAGTTTTGGTTGAAGAGATGAAAATTGAAGATGAGGGAAGAGTTGTACAGACCCCTCTGGCTCCTCTGTCCCCTGTACTGAGAGCTGATGACTGGTTTGTCTTGTTTGATGTTGTTCCAAGAATTGTGCCCCATAAACAACCAGGTACAGCTTCTTTGCTCAAACAACATTTGCTTTGCTCAAAAATTATCTGCTTAGCTGTCAATCATTTGCATTTACGTGCATTTTTGACAAAGCATTGTTTTAAAGCATGGCACAAATGTTTTCTTGCACTAGTTCCTTCTCTCCTGCATGTTATGGAGGGAGAGACTGAAAAGAAAGCTGTTTCTGGTGAAGCGCCAAGAGTTCAGATTGTTGAAGAAGTAACAGTGGTTAAAAGTGGCAAAAAAATAGGTACAACAAATTATCCTCTACAAATCTTTGGTTTGACCTTAATTTTCCCATCTAATTATGTCATTTTATTATTAATGTGTAACTGAAATAGACAAGCCTGCTGTTGATGACTACCGCAGAGAAGAGATTATTTCTTCTGAGGCATTGGTGTCCTCACAGAAGGTTGTAATGCAGGAGAGTGTAATTGTGAAAAAGTGGTCATCCAGGATTAAAACAAATGAGCAGACAGTCTCCCAACCAGCTCAACAAAGAGACGATAACTGGTTTATTTTGTTAGATGTCACTCCCAAGGCATCTCCATACAGACCACCAGGTAGCACTTTTTGAATGGTACTATGTTTTTTGCTTTATAAATTAGTATTTGGTTCTAATGCTACATTGTTTCTCAGTGGCAGCAGTGGCTTCTCATGTTCAGGTCTATGTTGAAGAAGTGATTGCAGTTACACAGACGACAAAAATTTCCATTCAAGAAATAACTGAGGAGAAAAGGGTCGTTGTTGCTCCTGTCAGAAAAGAGAGGATTTCACAAATGTTGAGGAGGATAGATGATGATTGGTTTGTCCTGTTCTTTGCTGCACCCAAAGAAACCTCTTTTAAACCTACAGGTACAATTATTCACCACATTTTTGGGCACAAATGCAGCACTGTGCAAAGGTTATAAAGAGATAGACAGGGATATTACCAATTCAGTTTTGGGAGGACTTTGTGCAATATTTAGCTCTTGTTGGTAGATTAGGTAATAGTAGATAAATAATAGAAATTATCTGATAATGTTGAAGACATTTGTAAGGGGAGTGAGTAAATCTGATTTGCAAAAATATTATCACATATTTCACTATTTTGAATTCATTTGGGTACCCTTCTATTTAATTTATAACTCTAAAAACCTTTTACAGTGCTGTATGCTAATGATAACTTGCCTGTATTTTGATCATATGTGTATCCAATCATTTGTGGTTTCACTAGTGGTGCCTCTTGCTCAAATACTTCCAAAACCTAAGCCTAAAGTTGAAGTCACTGTGACAGAGAAGAAGGCTGATGCAGTACAGATAAAACCAAGGCCTTTTCAGCTGCTGCCACAGAGAGAGGACGACTGGTTTGTTCTGTTTGAGTCCAGATCAAGGTTAATCCTCCCAACAGGTACATGCTTGTGGTCATTACCATTAGGGATGTAACAATACTCAAACCTCACAATGCAATGTTATTATATTCCCCTCACAAAACAATGTATATCTTAATTTTGTGAGGAGGTTAATTCTATTTTTTCTACTTTTATTCTAACAACCCCTGATGAGCTTTTGAGGCGCACTCTGCACTATGTAATTTTTCTGATAGGTAGCCTGCCCCATACTTATCTGCATGAATATGTTATTGTTTGCCCTGGATGTTCCACAATATGGCATTAAACTTCAGAATTACTCTATAATGATTGCATGCATACTGTGAGCAGGATTACAATCTCCACATGTCTGACTTGTAACTTGGTCACGTGCTTTATCCAGACTTCTCCTTGGAGACAAGCAGGTGATGGAACCTTCATCAGGAAAATTACATAGTGCACCTTTTTAAATGTTGTCATACTCTTAAGCAAAGGACCATGGTCTATCTATGTAGTTCCCTTATTATTATAGAGCACTGCTGCAACAAAACAGTGCTTGGCATCTTTCAATTGATAGCGTTAATTAACTTGGTCCAGTCCACACTTCTCAATATTCTTTCAAGATCTCCAATTCACATTGTTGCATCCCTAATAAAACTCTATTTTTGCTATATTTATTGCTTTACACAAGTGTCATTGATTGTATCCCATCTATGGATGCTAGTCCTTCCTGTTAAACCTCTGCTGGGTATAAGAAAAGCTTTGGATTCGAAAATAGAAGCCACAGAGACCCGAGCACAGGAGTTGATAATTGGTGTGGACAAAACACAAGATGAAACACGTTCATTTGAGAGAAGACCTCGTCCAAGCAGAGCTAAGTCTGAAAGAGAGGTGGCAGATGATTGGTTTGTCCTTTTTGACATAATACGTTACAAGCCTGTCGCCAAGCCAAAAGGTATTGCCCATTTTGTCAATTTTGTGATTTAAAGTTGACCTGTAGCTCCCATGTGGCATTAAAACGGCTTTTTTGTGTTAGCTATTGTGAGAGAAAGTCCAGCTGTTGTGCCAAAAACCAAACTAATTTATGACGAGGTAAAGCCACCGGTATCAGTAACAAGGATAAAAAAATCACTACCAAGAAAGATTGATGACGAGTGGTTTGTTCTACTGGATGTCGTGCCTAAAATGAAAGGTAGTTTAAAATTGTGATTAAATTGTTGTGATTTGCTGTAGCTAATTGCTAAGTTTTCTGCCTGTCTTCATAATTTGTGGCCTACAGCTGTGGCTAAATCAGTTCGTTTTTTCCCTGAAGTAAAACCAACCAAAACAGTAGTGACAACAGTACAAGGAACAGAAGGTATTACCATTTTTCTTAAAGTTAAATTCCTATATTACACAGCATTTACTCTTACTATTAGAATGTTGTTACCTCATGAAAAACATACCTGGAGACCTTAATTATAAACCTTTATTATTAGTCTGTAGTGTAGAGATGGGAAATTCCAGGGCTGATATCATCCAAATGAATCTAGTAAAGGTGTAAACACAGTGGAGTGTATCATCACATGACAGTACAGTGATTTTCCACAGTGTTTTCCATTTGAGGGAAGAATTTTATGCGTTAAACATGTGTGAATGAAACAAAACACAACTCCAGTTATGTTTTTGATGAGCAAACAACATTCTAACATAGATCAGAAAATAGCGTAATATGGACCTTTTAATGTATACTTGACCATTGTCTCTGAGCCCTCATGTGTCATTAAACTTGCTTTTTTGTGTTAGCTGCCATCACAGAGGTTGGAGCTGTTTTGTCAAAACAAATTTATGATGACACAAAGCACTTTGTGACAGTAACAAGGATACAAAAATCACTACCGAGAAAGATCAATGATGACTGGTTTGTCCTTATGGATGTTACACCTAAAATAAAAGGTAGTTTATCATCTGTTTTCAATTGACTTACCTGGTAAAATTTCAAATGAAATATAAAAAAAATTATAATTGAGTGTAAATTGTTATGATTAGCTAAGAAGAATTGATGAGTTTTCTGTATTTCTGGCATACAGCAGTGGCTAAACCAGTTCGTGATATAAAAACAACCAAAACACTAGTGACCACAGTACACAGAGCACAGCAGACAGCAAGAGTAACAGAGATGAGGTGGCAGAGAGCAAGTGTGGAACAGAGAAGACCACCTGCTACTGTGAGAAAAGTGGATGATGATTGGTACATTCTCTTGAGCAAAATTGCAAAAGCACCAGGTATAGTCAGGTTGTCAATTTCTCTCAGGTTGTCCGTTTCTCTTTCTAATTCATTCAAATACTCTATAGTATCTGCACCTGCTCGTGTCCAGTTTATCACCAAAGAAAGCAAAATTGCCACTAAAACGAGGGTGGCCATTTCTGAGATTCGTCCGCGTTTTGAGAGGCGGGTTCATAAGGAGAGACGCCTTCCCTCTCGCAGAAGTGATGATTGGTTTGTTCTGTTTGAACGGGGCCTCAAGAAGTCAGGTATTTGATCACTAACGGGTTTGTGACTGCGCTTCTAACACTACGAGCTTTGAGCCAGAGTGAAAAAACCTCTAACAACATGATATGGAATGACAGCTTTGTGGCTATGGCAATAACTTCACTCATTATGGCTAGTGCTTTATACGTTTTACACTTAAAACATTTTTATTTATAAAAGCTTTTAAGAGATCCTTTTGGTTTTTGCAGCCTACTATTTTGCTTTTACCTCAAACCTGTTGTTTGAGTACTCATTTGTGGCATCTTGTTGGTTCTCATTATGCTTGATTGTTCCTTAAAACCATTGAAGAAATCATATCAGGTACAGTATGCATCATAATCCAGCCGTCCCACAGTAAGTATGGAAGCCATTTTTAAAAATTGTTTGTTTGACTAACTCTTTGAGTCTCGGCTTAAATAAGTTTCTGTGAATGTAATGCTGCTGCCTCAGTCCTACGTGTGAATGTATCTATCTTGTTTGCAGTGGTGATCACACAGAGAGGTGCACGTCCTGTCAGCGCTCCAGTGTTCTCCCAGGCCGCTCTGGCTGAGGCAGGGATCCCCATGGCCCCTCTGGACCAGCCCCAAACCTCCACCCCCATCAAGGGTGGCCGCCAGGATGAGAGGCGACTGGAGGTTACCGTAGAGACAGAGGAGATCACTAAAATGGAGACGCTGTCCAAGGTGAAGGTATGAACTTAAACAATTATATTTATACAGTCATTTTTACAGGTTAATCTGAACAATGTGTAAAGGTCTTCGTTTCAAAGAATCCAAGGGGGGATTCTTTGAAACAAATATTTATTGTGACTACACACTATTAGTATAGTCTTTAGATTGGATTTTTGGAGCCATTATCCCCAAATAATTTCCCTGATGTATCCATATAGCATAAATCTTCAGTAATCAGCATTGTAACAGACAATATCTTATTTTTATCTGAGAATGTGAACTGTGTGTGTACTCTGTAGCCAATATGGAGGGACCGTAGACAAGTACAGTCAGCCCTGATAACCAGCGTCAATGGGGACCTGAAGGTTAGTTTTGAGTGTGGCCTGATGCAATGGCTGTGTAGACTATGGCTTTGCTGTGTCACTACAATACCAAAGCCAAATGCACAGGATGCTAACACGTGTCCCTCTCTCCTTCCGTGGTAGCACGAGAGGGAAGTGGCGAGCTCGGAAGTGGTGCGATTGAGACAGGTCAGAGGCTGAAATGTGTGGCAGCTTTTGTGGTCCATAATCCCACTTCCATTTTCAGTTTTTAAAGGGCCACTGTGTCCCTTTTCTGGTGGGCCTGGGTACTTCTTTGCCTGGAATGCTCCACAGTATGGTATTAAACTTATCTAACATGCTGGTCTTGTCACCATGGAATTTCATGTGCTTAATGCCATGCTGGGTAAAATGTGACCGTATTAACATTGCAAGCAAACAAATATCAGGCCCTCCACCAGAAAAATGATATATTAGTGCACCTTTTAGCTCTTCGGTCAAATAAGTAACTCTTTTCATGTGCTCCCATATAGATAAAGCTTTAATGCCACCATCTGCAGTATATTTGTAAGAAAATATGAATAAGTTATTACAGGAATTGTTACTGTAATATAAGTATAGTTGTTTAAATTACAAGGCAAAAAGTGTCTCCTCATTGCTTGCTGTTGTGAAACCTAGAATGCACAAGCATGACCCACCACACAAGACTCACTTTGAGCATGTTAGTTTCTGCTTTTTAGTTTATTTTTTAGTTTATGACACCATTTCTTTTCTTATTATGAATTTAAATATTTCAGCTAGTTCAGTCTCTGAATCATTTGCTTGTGTTAGCACTGTCTACTCTTTGCATGTCCTTCATAACTGTTGTTCTATTAACATTATAGCCTTGTTTATAGATTGCATGTTTAAGTTAGGCCACTTTGATGTGAACCAAATCCATACATTTTGTTCTTTTCATTTTCACAGAGAAGGGCAAAGAGAATTGAGGGTGACTCAATTTATATCAGACATAGCATTTTAATGTTGGAGGTTTGTATCTCTTCTGGAAACGTCTGCAGCTGTTTGGAGTTAATTTTGCTTCTCGCTCACTGGCCGCGCTATAATATCACGCTCTGCATGTTGCACGATCTGCAGCTGTACTCTGCATGACTCCATTGCTTTGTATATAAGTTAGTTGCGTGTCAGGAGACTCCTGTTGGATCATGGGTAAATTAGGTGTTTTGATTTTACATGTAGGAATGAGTTACGTTTTACAGATGTATCTGGTGAATATTCATCACTTTAACTCTTGAATGTTATAATAGATCACCAGTATTCTCCTGTCTCTGCTTTTGCTTCCTCACCCAAATGTTTGGCTCTATGATTGATATGAACTGATGAGTGATAGAGAATTTTTGATTTGGTAATTTAATGAACTGTAATAAACTCTCTAACTTATCCCTAAAGACAAATCTATTCTTCTGTACATATCACATTGCTATTTTTGTTGTTTATATAATTGTATTTGTTTTGCCATATGCTTGGTTTGTCTCTGCAATCATCAGCTGCTCTTGGATTACAGCCTGTGCCTAAATGCCTTGTCTGATTTAATATAATACATGATTACAGATTTGACTACAAATAAGTCACTTTGCTAATGTTATTCTGACAATCACAACTGCACTGTGTTAACACTTTGCAAAAAAGTTTCCAATAACCTGCTTCAAGATTAAAACATCTGACATTACACAACATTTTCATAACTAATATATTTTCATCTTCTCCTCAATTTTTGCCCTTTTACTTTAACTCCCCCTTCACATCCTGACCTCTATTACCCCCTTCACTGCCCTCCTGCAACTGTGGATCATGTAGGATTTTGACAAACCCCAGGAGGACCTGCTCAGACACCATGCCAGCATCAGCGAGCTCAAGAGGAACTTCATGGAGGCGCTGCCTGAGTCGCGACCCAGTGAGTGGGACAAGCGTTTGTCCACACACTCCCCTTTCCGGACGCTGGGGGTCAACGGGCAGCTCCTGCCCGGAGCTGATGGGGTAAGTCTCACTAGTGGCTTCACATATTTTAGTCTGCAGTTTCTGTTTAATACTGGGTTAATAATGCTATAGCTTCTTTAATCAGTGTTTCAATTTTTTGTCAATTATTCTTGTTTATTATGATGGCAGTAAACATGTCATATTTGAATTCCATTTAAATGTTTTGATAATAATCAGGCTGTTGAAAACTGATGTGTCTGCATGTACGAAGCATAAAGTTGTGGTATGCAAAGCATGCATGACTAAAGGATGCATCTGGACCTGAACAGTTCTGACCACACTGCAGCCTGTGTGGGAGACATCATGTGTCAGATGTCTCTGAGCCCTGTCCTCACTGCATGACTGACCGAACTGGACCAGAACAGACCAGAGCACCTGCTGCATGATGCTCAGAAACATTTGGACCTCTGCATGTAAAGACCCAGCATCCTTCCTCTTGCTCCTCTGCTCCTCCTCCTCTCCCTCTTATCCCTCCATACTTTCTGTTCTGCATTTTCTCTATGGAATAACAAAGACAATACCTCATTCACAGCTAATATTTCCCACTGCTATTTTACTTGGTAGCAGTTAGTTGGAATTACTAAGAATAACTTAATTGCCCTATGGCATGGTATTAACTCGAGAAGAAGACTCTTTTTAAAATGAGTGAGTCTTCTGTGTAGCTCATATGTTGATCCTTACCTTACAATTTGTACGCTACGTCTAACAGATAAATCAGTTAACTCCTGTGGATGAATTTCTGTCTTCTCAGAGCAGCTACGGTCATTGGAAGGACTGCATGTTAAAATGCATGTCTGAAACCCTTTCCATGCTTTCTACAGCAAGTAACCCATTAATGATTGTATCCATGCTCACACTTATTGATTATAAAGCAGTTATTGTTGAAGAGTTGTAGTTCACTGTCAGCCATTTCAAAAGTCCTCCCTGTCATCTCTCTCCCCGCCTCAGTTTGTCACCCGTCTCCCTCGCGGCCCCCTGCTGGACTTCTACTCCAAGCGCAGCTGAGGGGCCGACAGTTGCGAAGACCCCACTAAGGTGTGAGCTGTGGACCACCTCTCTTTGTCTTCAACCCATCAACCACTCGCTTCTTCTTCCTCTGTCCCTCCTTCGCTCTTCAGCATCACTGTCGCATCCTCACCTCCACTCATCCTCTGCTCACCTGCAGAAGCTGCCTTTACATGGATAGACTTTTCCTCTCTTCTGCTATTTCACTTTTTCCTCATACCACAAAGACTTTTGGACTGAATTTATAGTGTTTACTGGGACTAAAATCAAACTCATCTGGACTTTTTTTTTTTTTTTTACATTTTTGGTGTCACTTTTTACACAATTTGTCTTAAAATTCTGATTCTGATATAGCCTTTGTGGTCCTGAATGGTTTGTATTTAAAATATTGTGATAGTGTAGTAACAAATGTCATAATATCTTAGGGCAGCTTCTTATAATATTTGTACTTGTTGCATGACAATCAATCAGTGACCAAATAATAAAAGACATTCCATATACACCTGATTGATGCTTACAGCAACTTTTTCAATTCACTTTATTATTCACAATGATATATTCTTGTCCCACATAGGCACACACACGTACAAGTACATATGTACAGTCATTTGACACATATTATGTATGCCAATATGTGAAAACTTTTTTGGTTATTGTCATGGGTCAAAATTATCATTCTCACTTACATGTACATAACATCCATACATTAATGTGAATCTGATTACATCAGGCCTATACATCAGAAGAGCTGTCATGTTTTGGAACTTTTTGTGTATGAATGTGTTTCCATGTTTACATTATAGGTTATAGTTTTCATTGTTACTGTATTATGTCTTGTTTTAGAGTGTCTGTGATAGTCCTCAGTGCAGTGAGTCTAGAACAAACACTATACAGGAGGAAACCAGGAGTGTATTGAGCTTTTCGGGCGCCTCCAGTCCCACAGTCAGCCACACGAGTGATCCTGACAGAGCTCAGGACTCTGCAGTCGAGTTGTGCGATCAAGACGTGGTTGTAATTTTTGAGACGTCTCTGGTACCTGTTGTGGAGGTGGAAATGGCCCAGCTTCCCTGTAAAGAGTTAGATGCAGCACATGTGAGGGAGCTCCAAGAGTCACATCCTGCAGAGGACTGCTCTGGGACAATAGTTGGATCGTCTCCTGTCTCCTATTTCAGGAGTGATGGTCCCAAGGTCATGTGCTGCTTCCAGGTAGCCTCCAGTCTCTAAGTGACTCTGTCTCTGCTTGGCCCTTCATTAATAATGGATTCCACTTCTGAACACACCTTTGCAGCAGCTTTTTCAGAGCCTAACCACAGTGCAAACAACACAGTACACTTGGTGTTGATAGTCCTCCCATACAATGCTGCACAGGTGTGTGCAAAATACTTGGTGATGGGCAACTATATTCACCTTCCTCTTCTATTCTAAATCACTGAATGCTGAATGACACTATATAATTTCCTGTCCTATTTATTAATTAATACTCCTGAATTTGGACAAATGCTCTGGTGAAAGGACACATTACAATATTTATCAGAGGGTGTGGCTTGCATGGTGTGATCCAGTTTGCTGAGAGGTCTGTTAAACAGCCACTCAATGGGCTTTGCTCCCATCCACAGCCCCCCTTGGTGCAGACGCAGACAGTCACCATCACAGCAGAGTCCTCCTATTCCAGTGGCATCTCCACCACAGAGGTCCCTATCGTCCCAACCCATTCCATCACCTATGAGTCTTCAAAGGTAGGGGCTACAGCACCAGCTCAGCCCAGCTCTGTACCAGCACAGACACATGCTTATGTTAACTGTATGTCGGCCAGGGCTGCTCTGTTAGGAAGAGGAAAGCTCATTGTAGTGATTATAATGTAGTGTTAACTTTCTCGCAGGTGGATGGGACAGACGAAGACAAAGAGGTTTCATCTGAGTCCAGCTCCAAAACCGTGACGTCAGAAACAACCAGCGGCACCACGATCACCACCACCACCACTCACATCTCAAAGGCATGTGCACAAAACTCCTCCACTGGTTTGAGTCATTAGGTTTTGTATTAACACTAACTTTACTGCTCCTCTAGGTAGTGAAAAGCGGATCATCTGAGACTCGTGTTGAGAAAAGAATCGTCATAACTGCAGACTCTGACACTGATCAAGAGAAGGTATTTATACATTGTCTAAAATTGTAAAGGAAAAAGAAGCATGTTTAAAACATGGATTGTTTTACAGGGAAAAGGATCTGGAGCCTCTGCATTGTAACTGGGTCACATTTCTTATATTTTCTTCCATTGTTTCCCATCAGTGCGTCCCACAACACTTAGCTCTGTGTACACACATATCAAGTAGCTCCCATAATTATTGTTGTAGACAAGTTGTAGATGTTTTTGTTTTGTTTCATTTATACTAGAAAACATTTTATCTGTTTTCTTTATTCAGCAGCATTTCCAGTGGTCATTTTTCATTTTTACAGAATTTTATGTAGTTGTATTTACATCTTTTTTTTTTTTAAACTAACCATTTCTTTGTAGATTTAGACCACATTATAAGAATTTATTTCCTTATTAAACATTCAAGGGAATTTGTGTTGTTTACATGTGTAATAGTTTAGGTTTTTAGAAATACATTTTAAGTGACATACCTCAAAACAAAATGTGAACAAATATGTTCTGTGCCCAAAGGTGGGCTTTGTTCCAGCTCAGGTACAAAAGCAGATCTAATTAATTTCTTCCCTGACCAGCCAAGAACCCGTAGCTTACTCATTATTGTAAAGTTTAAATTAAAAATTGTTCTATTTTGAAATATTTCTCTATTTTATAGAATTAATGCTTTTATAGTGTTTGTACAAATTAAGGTTTTTAAGTTATACATATCCATTTTCTCATAAATTGTGGGTTACTGTTGTGTTTAAGTATTATTTGGCATCATTCATTTGTAACATTGTCTTGATTTGAATTAGTCTTGTTTGTGCTTTAAACCTCATACACATCTTGGCATTTCCTAAACATATCTTACACTGGTATGTGTCTCTCATCATAATGTTGACAAAAGTACATCTGGTTTAATTTATCATCACTGGTCTTTGCATCTCAGGTTTTGTTACAGACCCTTTCACGATTGTATGAAGAATGTGTTTGTATGTTCCTCCTTGCTCTAAATGTGCATCTTTGGTCTGTCAGTGGTAACATGCACATTCAAAGTGAAGGAAGATTTTACAGTGTGTTTGGCTTTTTCCTTGAAACACATTTTCTATGTGATACATATAGCAGAACTGTGTGGTTTAATGTAATGCATTTTTCAACAGAAGCACGTTTGAAGGCTCTTGTGACTGGACACCACGTTTAATGTATTTAATTCTGAATCAACTTTGTAAAGCCTTGTACCACCATCTACATAGATCACACGTCACTTGCTGTTTTCTGTACTTCTGCTGTAGAAGAAAATGTACGCTTACAAAATATCAATCCTTTGTAATAGCATGTTAGCACATTTTTAATCCCCTAAGCCATTGGTATTGTAGCAACTTGGAAAATTGATCAGTAGTTTCCACTTAAAAAATGTTGGTGGGTTGTGATTTATCCCTGTCTTTTTATGAAGAAAAATAAAATGTGCATTTTGCATTTACCTGATTGAATATAGCTTATTTAAAATATGCATGCTGCAGCTTCTGTTACAGCAATAGAATATTTAGACATAGGCACTCAACACCAAACTGTACAAGCTTTATTATAATACAGTAGAATAATTTGTTTCAACAAGAAGTAAACAACATTAGTGTCCACTGACAACACTGACACCTAGCGGTTGCTTTTGACTGGGCTCTTAAAACTTGAGGCAGCCTGGAGTTGAAGCTGATAGGCCATTGGGTGAATTTTGAAACCGTATAGCCTGGAGGAAAGTAAAATACAGAACAGTTCACATTTTAATTTTAGTGCATGAAAATCTTGATGACATCTCAATATTTTAAAGTAAACAAAGTCAAATGCACCTTGGCACAAACTGGTTGGCTGGTCGCTTTGGACGATACTCGGGGTGCACCATATACAGCATGTGAGGGAATCCGGTGCCAAAATAGGCTCCATCTGTGTGGTGGTGTTTTGAGGATTTGGGTGTGTACACATCCATGCACTTTGGACAGTAAAGCTTTACCATCGCTTCGCCAGGAATGTCTGACAATCCTGGAAAAAATAAAGAATCTTAACTTCCTAAAAGCGTTCATGCTTGTGGAGAGATACAACAATATATAACAATAGAAATTTGATAATCATACCAATGGGTAGCATAGTTTGATTTTCACAATAGACTCTTGGGCAATGTCCAAAATCACCCTGTTGATACTTTTCCAGCTGTGGGGAAAAAAAGGTCGAGTGATTTCAAATAAAAGAAAAAATTGTTGTTGTTTAATGCTGTTATGACCTACCATTTGTGCTATGCCTCTGTTTGTGAGGATGTACCGGGCATGTATAAGACCATAAAGCATTTCTGCTGCTTGCTCTATCAAGTCACTCTGGTTGGGGTTGTCTTCGAGTTCCTCATCTGCACAATAAACACACTGTTTAATTAATTATACTTTTATTACAGTGTATGTCAAGTCAATACCTGAATTCTCACCTGGTTCTAAGTCGAGGATCATGTCCAGAGCCTGTCGGTAGTGTGGCACCTGTTCATTCAAGCCTGTCAGATTAAACTTGTCCTGAATGTAGTCTTCATCGACCTAAAAGTAAAACAATACAAGTGAATATAGTGTAAGAATTTAGTTGGGACTCTGATGTTAGCGAGCTCATTCACTTTTCAGATGTAGTTAAACATGAGTTATGACTTATATCACAGGCATATTATGAAATAGTATGACATGGTGTGTGTAAAGTTAATAGGGGAGTTTAGACCAAACCTCGCAGAAGAATTCGTTCCCCCTCAGTCCACAGAACCAGGAGATCCAGGACACCTCCTCTGAGCTGCTCATCCTGATAAACAGGAAACGCCGTAAATTCAGGGTTTTTTTTGCTCTTGGTGATACAATTTAAGTCTCGATGTAGTACAGGCCTTTAATGTATATCTTTGTAAACCTATTTTTACATTCACTCCGCTCCACTGGATTAGCAGGTTAGGCAGGGTTTTTAGGCTAACCTGCGAACTGTCTTTATTTTAATGCGCTGTATAAGTCATTTGTTAATTTTATTATATGACTGACGCACCTTTCTTAAACATAACAAATCGTGCTATATGTCAGCGCACGACAGCGACAATTTATTACCTTAAATGTTATAATCAGGTCATATATCAACTTCTACTCGCTGTGCTTCCTGATCCAAACGATGAGCAGCGGCGTTTCCGGCTATTTCCGGTTGTTTCAAAATAAGAGTTGATTTTGCATTTTTTCAGATACTCATAAACCGTATAGAAACTCTGGGAAATCCCTTCATTACCACAGACCGTATATATGTTCATTACAGACATGTAGCCGCCCGGCAGAGGAATAGAGGCATCAGAAATAAGGTTTAAATCAGACCTGAGCCTTGTCCGGGGTCCAGTGTATTAGCTCAGACCGGCCCATTTGAGATCGTTTGGAATTAAAAAAATAAACATATTTTATAATTTTACCTCATGCGTGGATTAAAGGTGCATTGCTTTTATTATTATTGTGGGGTTTTTTAATGACATTTTTTGTAAGGCAACCTCACTAAACCAGAACTAAACCGGGTCGAAACCAGGTTTAAACCAGGTCTAAACCAGAACTAAACCTGGTCTAAACCACGTCTAAACCAAGATAAAATAATTTTAAAAAATAAAGTGCAATAAGAAAGTCTGTATCAATGAATTGATGCATTATTTTTTTATTTTATTGGATAGTTTGTTCCAACTCCACACTCAGTCAATATAAATAAAGTTTAATGTTAAATGTAGTGTCTATGGTAGGACAGACACTTATACTGCAAAAAAAGCTTGGCCAAAATTTAAGATATAAACAATTAAATCCATCAGAAAATGACTTAAAATGAGTAAAATTAAATGTCCATGCAGAAATATAATTTTACTTGACAAGTTATCTTAAAATAAACTATCTCTAGACCAGAATTAAGCTGACTCAAAACTAGTAAGTAGATAAAAAAAAATTGAAAAGAACATTAATAACCTGATATAAATTCTAAAATCTTGTAGAACTGTGTACTACTTCCAGTGTACTATGCCACTTCAGTCCATGACTAACTTCCATTATGAAAAAAGGGCATTAAACACAATTACAACATTTCTCTGGTTTGTTCTGATTTTTGTCATTAAATGCTGGAGGAGTAGGTTCACAACATATTTCTTTTTCAAGGCAGGTCTGAGAAGGTTTTCCGACACGGTGGGCCTGATTGTTTTGGTTCCTGCTCTTTTCCCATGCCTTCAAACATCAGGATCCTGCAAACACCAGCTGAAGTTATTGTGGCATCACGAAATTCAAGGTAATGAAAAGCTACAAAGCTGTACAACTCAAGGTAGAAGAATTTAGACTATCGTCAGAACAGACTAACTTATAGAACTACTGAGGCAAAAGATGATAATTAAATAATGTGGTTTTAATGTGGTTTAATATGGTTTTCACCTTCATTTGACTAATAAATTGCTTGTAGATTGTTTATATTTTTTGTGTATTTACTCACAACTTTAAAATAGCATTCCTCTTTCCCAGCATCATGTTGAGGAAATCATGGTAGCATATGGTGTCCTTTGACGACCCTCCCGCCACTTCTGACATCATCTTCTTCAGCTCTAAATGTGTCTTGGCCAATCCAAGTTTCTCAAGCATCCGCTTTAAACCCATTAGGTCTGCAAATATGGTGCAATAAAGGAAAGTTGTCACCAGGGGGACAGTTTTGAAAATTATACTATATTTTACCAATTTCTCCTTTGTCATTCAGGTCAAATTCCATGTATTTCTCTGTAATATAAAACATAATAACCTACATTAAAATTCTATATCATCTTCCATTTGAACAAGAATATTATGACAAACTTTTAAACAGTTCCAGTTTTGAGGCAAGATCTTCCTCTTCTGCATACTTTTCATCAGATAGAAAAGCCTTGAATACATAAAGATAAAAGTTAAAATAATCTGTAGATTTGTTTATACTTGCCATCTTCATGCATGAACATATTTGTCCATAACTAAAAATGTCACTCACCTCATTGATAGAGTTAAGTTTTTCTTCTTGTTGAGATTTGAGCAGACCAAATGCTTTGCCACCTATACAGATAAAACAATGCAAAAGTCTCAGGTAGTGTGTATGAATAAAATAAAATAATGAGTAATATAAAAAACAAGAGAGAAACTGACCTTGAAGTGTTTCCATTTTACGCTGAACTGTGGTGCTGTGAAAGCCGTGCAGTGGAAACCGCCCTGAGAGTGTTAAAATGAAGCAGAAGAGGAAGTGAAGTGAATAAAATGGTCCTGAAATATATCGGCAACAGTTCACATTCAGTAACATGCACCCAAACTAAAATAAATCAATACAGCCGTCTGTCTATTATTACAGAAATGCAGCTTTACAAGCCACTGTTAATTAGAACAGAATTAATGAAAATAATGCTTTATAAATACAGGACTCAAGACATGAACAATTCCCCCCAAATTATGTCATGTCTAAAAATACACAGTTTTGGTTTTCATCTGTAAATAAAGTTATTATTGGTGACTAAATACTTCAAATATAAATATTCCTATCTATTTCTATCCCTATGCTTCTGTCTAGATATTATTATTTTTGTCTTTTCATTGTTTTGACATTTTTTATATGAATTGTAAAAAAAAAAAAAAAAAAAAGTTAGACTCATGTTTGGGCTAAGATGTGTTTTGTCACTAAATATGCAATTTTGTCTTGTTTTTTTTTTAAAATGGGACAATCAACACACTCATGCTGCCACACAGAGGCGTTAAGGCACAACTATTACAGTAAAACATCAAGAGCATCAAGAGAGAACAGAGAATAAGTGGGGGCAGACATACCTTAAACACCCTCAAGAGGAAATAGTCAATTTCAGTAGGACTTGACTATAGCCTACTACACACATGTTGCAGAAATGGCTTATTTTGTATTTTGTGTTTTCTTTATCTGTGTAGTTCAGTGTTACTGTTTAGGTAAGTACATTTGAATTATTTATAAATTATTGTATATAACAAAATATATTTATTGATTTCTTGTATGGCAGATAACACAATAATTTTGAGGTCTGTAGACGAAGATGCATCTTTTAATTGCTCTCATTTAAAACTTTTGGATACACAAAGCTGCTCCAGGATAATATGGCGTAAATATTCCTCAAATGGTCTCAGTTCAAAAGTCATTCTTGCTCTGCCTGAAAGCCCTAGTTTTCCTAATGCTAAACGTGTAAAATGGCAGTCCAAAGACAGACAAAATGCCCTCTTACTTACAAAAGTGCAGAAACCAGATGAAGGTGTATACAGCTGTGAAATCTGGAGTGGATGGGAGTGCATACTTGCCAAAAACTTCACTTTGAACATAAAAGGTAGGCTAACTCTTACCAAATAGATATATTTGTACTATTTGATCTCTTTTTCTCTTTCTTTTTACAACATTTTATCTGTACTTTTATCAGATTGCTCAAGCCAAGATAAGAAGGTACATTCTGGATCCGATGTTATTTTGAACTGTTCAATGGGGAATCAAGCCAGTGTCTATAATACCTCCTGGTATATGCTGAAGTCCGGCAGCCCAGTCCTTCTCCCCAATCGTTTTCAAGTGAATGGGTCAACAATATTAGTCAAATCTGCACTGACCTCTGACAGTGGTTGGTACCGCTGTAAGTACAGTCTTGGAGACACTCAGCAGCGCTGTATAGACATCAATCTTCATGTGCAAGGTGAGACTTTTTCACCTAGAACAAATTGCAACAATCTACTGTCCCTTTAGTAACTACTCGTTCAATTTTGCAGAATTTTTAATGAAATTTACAACTGAAATGGCTCAAGGTCAGTTTGACAATACATTAGTGCTAATATTAAATCTTTTGGTATATAATACACTTTTCCCTGTCCTGTACAGTGCCAACAGACACGCAGACTGTTGAGACCTCCAGTAGCAAAACTGGAGGGGCCTCTGCAGCCATACACACAGTTACAGTGTTAGCCACAGTTGTCTTCATTAGTGCTCTGGTAGGAGCCACACTTTGCTGGAAACGTAACCACCAAAACGTCCCACAGGAGACACCAGAATATCAGGGTCAGTTTTGCTTGTTGTTTCACATTTTGAACTAAAATTGAAATGATTTGACAGTGTCTTTGTCTCTTCAGATTTTGTGGAATATGATATGGCATATGACGTTATTACTATACAAGGTGAGCACTTTTTTTTAACTTTATTTTTGAAAACATTTGACACATATCTTCTACTATTTTTGCTACTTCATTTTATTATTATTATTATTATTATTATTATTATTATTATTATTATGATTATTATTATTATTATTATTATTATTATTATTATTATGCAATGTGTGAGCTACAGAGAATTATTTGGTAAATCCATTGCAAGTAGAAATAGTCCGATTATAATTTTCCCAAACTCTTCAAAATATACTGTCCGCATGCCAAACAACATTAAATAATATACACAGTAAAAGGATCAAAATGAAGTGCACTGAAATGCTAATTCTATGACAATATGTCATATTTATTTATATCCAACTATACATGATTTTTGACATTTTAGTGCCTACCAACCAACCCTGTTCTCAGCAAGACCAGGATGAGCAGATGTGCACTTGTGAGTAGCTTGTAGTAAAATAAATATGAATAAATTAAACAACATGTGTAATATCTAACATTTCTTCTTTTTGGCTGCAGTCTAACAGCTTGAGCTTTTCATTCCCGTGGGAGACAGTGCTAGTTCACAGCCTGTAGCAGATCATAGAAACTGTCATTTGAAGTGATGGCTTCTTGTACATCCTCATAAACATGTGTCTGTAAAATAAATAAATAAATAAAAGGTCAAAAACGGTCAAATATATGAGTTTGATTTCAAAGTTTTTGTCTGTGCTTACCAAGTCAATATTTGCTTGTAGATTTTCTGTAAATAACAAAAGTAAAAGTTAATACAATGTTTTTTGATTGATTGTATTCTGATATTTAACCCAGCAACTGTACCTGAATAGTTGTGCTTCCTCTTTCTGTACAACACCAGTATAGTAGCAATGCACAATAAGGCTATAGGAAGGGCTATCCAAGCAAGGCCATGTAGAGCTGTAAGAAGTTTAAAAAATATATTTTATTATTATTTATTATTAAAACTATATTTATTTTATGTAGTGATATTACTTAATCAATTGAGACATAACATTAAGACCACTATTAGCTGGACTCATTTTGATTGCACACATAGGCAAATTACAGTGAATTTTTAAAGCATATTTTAGTTTAGATGCTTGAAAGTGTATTTTATGGCTGCACATATTCATATTTATATTTTTCCACTAGATAACTAAAAAAAATCTATGTTTCAAGTTGGCTGATGATCATAATGTTTGCCTGTAATATTCCAAAGTGTGGCATTAAACCCATCTATTAGTGCTCAAAACACATTATACATACACTGTATGGTGGTGTCACCTTCTTGTCTTTGTTCCAGTAAATAAAAGTTTAAGTTTAATCTATTCCAGTCAAAGCAATACCATCTCCACGGAGGCCATGAGATAGCAAACCCTCCTACAAAAAAGCTACGCAATGCACCTTTAAAGATGCATCACATCTTACTTACAACTGCTATAACGCCACGTCTTTGTTGCCACTTGAACACCTTCTCTAAGTACTGAGCACACACTGTCTCTGGAGCCCAGGTGAACCTTTGGGACTGACAGTTTGTTGATAAGACTCCTGTTTCCTTTTAATAAACCACTTGTAATGTATGACGTATCATCTTCAGACCACGTTAGATTGAAGTCTTTGCCACAAGTGGTACTGGCACAGGTTAGCACACAAGCCAGTGTGACATTTTCTCCTTTTGGGTCCATCTCTGAAATGACTTTATAGAAATGTGTCAAACTATTAATATTTGAGTCATTTATGGTGTGGGTGATGGTTTTGCACTCACTGTCAACTGTATGAAGCCAGATTGTTTTTCCTTTCCCTTTATCTTCACACTGGTACTCCCCTGAGTTTGAAGCACTAACATTTCTTATTATTGTAGTTGAAGCAATATTTGAGAAAGAGGTTGACGTTTGACCTTTGTCAGTCAAAGCAAGAGAGGAAGCGTTTGTACAAGTGAGAGATACTGACTCAGTCACTGCAGCAAAAACTTCCTCTATGCCATCTGATGAAAATAGAGCACAAATTACATGATACAGTGCTAAATATAAGCATACATCAGTACATACATATTTATACTTTACCTGAAAGTGTTGTTTGGTAAGATGCTACAATTGTAGCTGAGCCATTTAGAGAAACTTGACATTTCCATTGTCTGTGATGGTCAGTCTTTTTAGTGTGAATTTTAAGTACTGAAAAGCATTTGCTTTTGTTCTCAATCTGAAACCGCTGTCCTTTGAGCAGGGTATTGTCCTCTGCAAGCCAGTTGATTTCTAGCCCAGACTTGTTGCAAGGCTTTATAAGTCCTATATAATTGTTTATGTAACATTGGAGCTCAACATTGTCTTTGTTCTCATTTCCAGTAACTAACAAAATAATAACAAAATAATATTAAATAAGATGATACGATAGACTGCTTGCGTACAATGAATCAAGTTTATACTTACTGATGAGGCACTGAAGGTCAACACTTGAATTCTTGTTTCCATTATAACATGTGTAAATGGAGGCGTTATCATTCTTCATGTAACTTATGTGCAGAGAGCAGTCTTTGAGCAAAGTAATGTTTGGAGCCACCGTTTGCCCCTCTCTCACAACCTCATAGTTGATGCCATAATAGTTTTTGGTCCATGAAATGGAGGAGCACCATGACCCAGAGCTCACATCACATGGTAAAGTCACACTCTCTTCCAATGTGGCAAACACAACTAAATCTGGTACATCAAAACACATAATAAATGTAAGCAGAATTCACTCATGAGTTGTTTTGAAGTGGTTCTCTATAACATGTAAAATGAACATGATTTTGAATAAACTATGGATATTCCACTCTGGCACAGATCTGCCTCACCACACAACACTGTCCTAACCTAACAAAGACTTTGTTAATCAAACTGTGAACTGGATAAAATGCATGAACAAAACAACAAAGGTTTTAAGAGCTTACAACTCATTCCAACAGCATTAGCCAATTCTCCAGATAACTGAAATCAAAGCTGATTTTATAGTACGAAGGGGAGGTGCTTAATCGACACAGATACATATAGATACATTTACAGGTCATACTGTGCTTTATGATCAATTGAAAACAATTAATTTGTCATATTTCACTTAAACAGCTTCGTACTTCCCCCACCACTGACCTAGCTACTTAAAAAAATAAAAATAAAAAATCAATATCATAAGTTGCTATCACCTAGGCTATATCCTTGTTGTCTACAGCTACAGTACTCTATAGCCAACATGTTTACCTGACGAATGAGGAGCCGTTCCTTTCAGAGTAACAAATAAAAGTCCAATACTAAATAGTGAAATCATGGTGACACACTTGTGGTCAGCTGCTTCAGTTTTGCTATAAGCAAAAATGAGAAATGGTTTCAACTTATTTCAGGAAATGACACATATCACCCCAGGAAAGTCGACAACACAAATATAGTGCAAAATGTTATGTATTTATTAGCTGCATTTAAAATCAAAAGAAGAGCCCATCAACAAGCAGTATAATAATGATGCATTGGTCATATATCACTTTTCTACTCACTCAACGTCGCTTTACAATTTTGCGCATTATTCATTCATTCCATACCCGGGGGTGGTAAGCTCCTATTTTAGCCACAGCTGCCCTGGGACAGGCTGACAGAAGCAAGGCTGAAAATGCCACACAAACGACAATAAAACTTTGGACCTGTTTTTTGCAAATGCCAAGGAGGCTTACTCTGCATGCTCTGAGAGACTGCTTTGACACCACTGTGTGGGCAGAGCTCTGTGACCCACATGGGGAGGACATTAATGCAATGACAGAGTGCATCACGGACTACATCAACTTCTGCTACGAGAACACTGTACCATCTCACACGGTGCGGTGTTTTCCTAACAACAAGCCATGGATTAATGCTGACATAAAAGCCCTGCTAAAGGACAAGAAGAGGGCTTTTAGGTCAGGGAACAAAGAGGAGCTGAGGTCTGCACAGAAGAGGCTGAGGAGGAAGATCAGGAAAGCCAAGGCCCAGTATCGGAGGAAGATGGAGCTGCAGCCCCAGAATCAGAACATCCAGGGGGTTTGGAGAAGCCTGAGAACCATCTCAGGCTTCAAAATGCCCCCTGTCCAGGCGGAGGGTGACCTGCAGTGGGCTAATGATCTGAACCAACACTTCCTGAGGTTTGATCAAGCACCCACCCCTCCCCCCGCACAGTTGCACACCACCACCTCCCTGAATGGACAGACAGCTGCTACTGTTCACACCTCTGCACGTCTTCACATCTCTGCTCCAGCTCTGAGACTCTCCACTACTGCAGAGGGAGGCACCCCTTCCCCCAGCACATCACCCCCCTGCCCAGCTCTGTCCTTCACTACAGCCCAGGTGAGGGGAGAGCTGAAGAAGATCAAGGCAAGGAAGGCAGCGGGACCAGACAACATTAGCTCCAGGCTCCTGAGATCCTGCGCAGATGAGCTGTGTGGAGTCATGGGGCACGTCTTCAATATGAGCCTAAGGCTGAGGACGGTACCACAGCTGTGGAAGACCTCCTGTGTGGTACCGGTGCCAAAGACACCGTGCGCCAAGGACCTCAGCAGCTTCAGGCCGGTGGCTCTCACATCACATCTGATGAAGACACTGGAGAGACTGGTCCTGGGCCACCTCCGCTCCACCGTGAGCTCAGCAATGGACCCGCTGCAGTTCGCGTACTGGCCTGGCATCGGAGTGGAGGACGCCGTCATCTTCCTGCTACACCGCTCCCTCTCTCACTTGGAGAAGCCCAGCAGCACTGTGAGGATTCTGTTCTTTGACTTCTCCAGTGCCTTCAACACCATCCAGCCGCTGCTTCTGAGGGACAAGCTGGAGGCAGCCGGGGTGGACTGCGACCTGGCAGACTGGATCCTGGACTACCTCACAAACCGGCCCCAGTTTGTGAGGACCCGGGACTGTGTGTCTGATGTTCGGACCTGCAGTGTAGGGGCGCCCCAGGGAACTGTCCTGGCGCCCTTCCTCTTCACCCTCTACACTGCAGACTTCAGGCACAACACGGACAGCTGCGTCCTGCAGAAGTTCTCTGATGACTCTGCCATTATCGGACTCATCACGGACAACGATGACGCAGAGTACAGGGGACTAACGCAGGACTTTGTGGACTGGTGTCAGCAGAACCACCTTCTCATCAACGCCGGGAAGACCAAGGAGATGGTGGTGGACTTCCGCAGACGCCGCTCCACTGCCCCCCCACCAGTGAACATCCAGGGAAGGGACATTGAGAGAGTGGACTCATACAAGTACCTGGGTGTTCATCTGAACAACAAACTGGACTGGACTCACCACACAGATGCACTGTACAGGAATAGCCAGAGCAGGCTCTACCTCCTGAGGAGACTCAGGTCCTTTGGAGTGAAGGGGCCCCTCCTGAGGACCTTCTACGACTCTGTGGTGGCATCAGCCATCCTGTATGGTGTGGTCTGCTGGAGCAGCAGCATCACAGAGAGGGACAAGAGGAGACTGGACAAAGTCATCAAGAAGTCCAGCTCTGTCCTGGGCTGTGCCTTAGATTCGGTGCAGGAGGTGGGGGACAGAAGGGTCCTGGCCAGATTCACTTCTATGTTGTACCTGGAGTATCACCCTCTTCAGGGCGCCCTGTCTGCTCTGGAGAGCAGCTTCAGTGACAGACTGATCCACCCTCGCTGTGTGAAGGAGAGGTTCCGCAGGTCTTTCCTTCCTGCTGCTGTCAGACTTTACAATGAACACTGCTAACTCTGCTGCCTGTGCAATACTGGGACCCTGTGCAATAATGTAGTTAGATAGTAATTTATTGTATATATAGTTTTAAGATAGCAATTTATATGATACATAGTTTTATAATCCTTATCTTTATAGATCATTATAGTGTTTACTGTGCATTGCAACACTGAAATTTCCCCATTGTGGGACAAATAAAGGATATCTTATCTTATCTTAAATCTGCGCCATCGACCCCTCTGATCACCACCAACACTCACTTTATTTTATTATTATTTATTATTTTAATTTCCATCTTCAGTCCCTCAGCAGGTTGATGTCAAATAATCTACAGGACAGGGAAAAGTACAGCAACAGTCACACAAAAGTAAGTATCTGTAACACAAGCACGCTCACTAATCACTATACATACAATTCAATACAATGTAGGTGATATGTCTTGACTAAAGACTCACTGGTAGTTTTTTGCCACTGGCACCCCAGTGTGGCATCTGAAATTCCCTCCGGTCTCCCATCCACCCAGGAACGGCCCTGCTCAGATTCTGAGACGGGATCAGGCTTTAACAAGGAGGTTTGGCACATTTTGTATTATTTTGGCAATACATAATGTGCACACTAGATGGTGCTATGAACCATCTACTAGAGCAGGTCGCAGCTAAAGACCGGCACATTCGGTAGCTAGAAAATGTACACAAATATTGTATATAATGGAGGTTTTCATATTTTAGAATGTACTGGTTTCATTCTCCCAGAGACGATTTTCCTTATACATTAATCTACACTATTTTCAAAGATTTAAAAGGAAAATTCACAAATGCTGATCACCATAATTTCTTTAAGTGACTAGACCCTAGAACTTCACATATTACATGAAAAATGTGCATTTTAATAATATTCATTTTAGCTGCTGCCCATATAGGCCTATTTAAACTGAATGGCCTATTCATTGCTTTCAGTTTTGTATTATACAAAACTTTCTATCTTTTAAAGGAGGGCTGGAGGCAAGAGGACACTACTGACCATTTCTAGAGCACCCACATGGCAGCGGCCCTGAGTGCGAGGTGCACGCATCTGCGTCACCCTGTATGGCAAGCCGTTTTAAAGGGACAGTTTGGAATTTTGGACATGGGCCTCATTTCCTAGTGATTCAGAGTGTTGGAGACAAGTGGAGACACATTTTAAAAATTCCATCCAGTCCTTTGGAGAGTTTGCTGATGCTAGGCTAGAGCATGTCAATGGCCATAGTTGGCCTGCCACTAAAATCAGTCTTACCCAATTCACAAAGCACCTGAAGCAAATGTATTATTATGCCAGACTATTGATGTAAATGTCTGTGTTGATAGAATAATGTTTGCAATAAAACTAACCTTGCATCACATGAATCGTCGCATGTTGAGGATGAGCTATATCAGTCCTTCCCTGCCAAGCTTTCTATCAGGAAGTGCAACTCGCTGCTGCTGCTCAGACATAAATCCTTCAAATGCAAGGCTGGTTTTACTTCTAATATGATTCCTATTGACACAGATATTCACATCGACAGTTTGACATTATAATTGTTTTGCCTCGGGTGCTCTGTGTATTGGGTTGGATTGGTTTTAGTGGCAGGACAACTATGGCCATTGGCATGCACTAGCCTTGCACCAGCAAAAACTCCAAATACAAGGACTGGATGGAATATTTCAAAAAAGTGTCTCCATACATCTCCAACACTCTTGAGGAAATGAGGCCCTACGTCCAAAATTCCGAACTGTCTCTTTAACATTTAAACTAAGCTGAATATGTGCCCGTAGGAAACCCATCCAGACACGGGGAGAACATGCAAACTCCACACAGAAAGGCCCAGGTGACCCAGGGATCAGACCCGCAACCTTCTTGCTGTGAGGCCTGAGTGTTGCCACTCAGCCACCGTGCCGCCTATGGATATGGGTGTGACTGGATATAGGTGTGAACAAGAAGCCCAACCTGGAGGACTTTACGGGCATATGCAGCCAAAGCCCATCGCACATTCCAGGAGCAGGCGCACCGGGGCAGAAGACAAACAAAATCGCCCTCATAGCCCCAGGTATGACAATTGATTTTTAATTGTCTTCTGTTTTTAAAGTCTTTTTGCACTGTAGCACTTTGAGATTTGTTGTCAAATGTAAAGTGCATTATAAATAAAATTTATTATTATTATTATTATTAGGTACAGTCAGAATGTTTGTTTCAAGCGGCCAGGCTGGACATTTGGCCAGAGACTGTACCAAGGAGACATGGGAAGATGGTGCCTGCAGAGAATGTACCGAGGGGACAGGGGCGCGGCTCCGACTGATGGTAGTGGGGGCGAGGGACCGGCCCAGGGGTCACTGCTTAAACATCTGCTCTACTACCAGCGCCACCACTTCTAGTCGAGTGAGAACGCTTCATTTGAGGCACAGGGGACTGTTGGCATTTACTTACAATTGTTACAAAGCAATGAAAAGTTACTGAGTCCCCTTTGATTGTAAATGGTGATCAGATTCAGTTTCCAATGGACTCTGGGGCTACGTGTTCCATAGCATAAAACTCAACTCTTCCCCATGTGCCCAAACTCAGCTGCCTATTTACATATTCTTTAGCGGAGTCTGGAAAGACAGCAGGAGAGCAGCACACATCTCCTCTGATATGTTCTGACTACAACTAATTCATTTCTCTATTGCCCAGTATGTCTGATCAGTTTGCTTGGACGGAATCTGATGCAGGTTGAGCCTTTGCCTCACCTCCACATCAGAGGGTCTCCAAGTGGTCTCAGATAAAGAATTGGCAACTCTATCGTGTATGGGGGAACACACTGATATGTTGAGCCCCGCTTATGACTTCCATTAGAAATTGTCACCAAATCCCTTGATTGATCTGATTGACTTAATGCACGGCAAAGTGTGACTCTGAAAGTACAGAGTTTAAGAACTTTGGAGATGTGCAGTGCTCCCTTGATGTGCCCGTGAACGCATTTCAAGTAATAGGAAAACTTTTAGCTGTAGGGTAGTGAGGATGATCTGGTTATGAGGTATTCATGTGACCTGAAGTACCTATTGATATAATAAATGCTAAAATACAATATCATTAAAAGGTCACAAATAAGTTTGTAAAGAGACGAGTCATATAAAGTGTAATTAAAATGTATTAAAAATCTAATGCTCATGGGGAGAAATGATCTGCAACTAGAGTTGACTCTAGCTCTGACATTCGTATTGGTTAGACCAGTACTGCATTGTCCGTGGCTAGCACGGAAAAGTACAGGATTTTACATTTTCTCATAAGATTTGCCTTTACATTTCTGTCAAAACCAAGAGATGTGAAAAAGGGGAGGAGTGGGGCTGTTTGTGGAGTAGTGCGAGGCTACTACTGATAACCAGCACAGGCCAGTCAAAACAAGCTGCCTTGTCTCTTGTGCTAAGACAGAAGCTATGCCATGATTAAACACTCCCAAATCTAATGTGCATTCTGTAGACCAAGATACGCACTGCGACTGGAAGAGATTGAGGGGATTGATCCCGTGTTTAATGACTTCCGCGATGCTGCACGGTGCGACTCTCTTGCACCTCTCGAACTATCACAAGACACGTGTCTGTTACAGTGCATTGATGATTTATTGTTGTGCTCTCTCCGAGGAGCAGTGCAGATGCGACACAGTGACATGGTATGTTATTTACACACAAATGATAATAAGGCTAGCCTTTCAAAACTGCAGTTTGCTAAAAAAGAAGTCGTCTTCTTGGGTCACGTGATCTCAGACAGAGGCAAAAGTATTTTTACAGATAGGGCTGCAGCCATTCAGAATATTCCAAGGCCTCAAACTAAAAAGCAACTTATGTCTTTCCTAGGAATGTGTTTGTAGTGTTGTATGTTTATCCTAAATTTTTCTGTCCTGAAAAACCTCTCAGTGCACTGACTTATTTAGTCTCAGACCTAGTGATAGAATTAGTTGGACAGAATAAGCAGGGAAATAATTCTTGACTTAAAGCAGCCCTACAGTCACCTGCAACTCAGGGAATCCCTGACTTGACACAGACTGTAAATGAGAGGGATGGGTGCATGATTTCTGTTCTGTTGCAGATGCATGTCAGTGCTTTAAGTCCAGTGGGGTATTTTTCAGCTAAACTGGACCCTTGTCTGTGGGCGTTGGCTTCACCTGGGGATGCTGTGCTCACCTCCCAGGACCTTGCAGGTTACGCTGCTCTAACACTGCTTATTCTACATGCTGCCTTACTAATATTGAACCTTTCATCTGTCCTCTCCCATTATTCAGCTCAAATTGTCGAGCATTGTGGTAGCATTGACCACAGCCTGTAAACTAGCCACAGGAAAATCAGTAACTATTTTTAAAATTAGTCAACCAGTATTGATCCACAAGGGAAATTATTTGGACATAGTATCTCACACATCATAATATATCACAAAAATATATAAATGGTAAGAATAAATCTAAATGAGCAAAAAAGATAGCAAGAGCATGTAAAAAAAGAGATATAATTATACAAATGTAATGTACAAGTCAAAATAAAATAGAAAGGTAAGTAATAAAATATATTTTTAAAAAATCTCAGCTATATACAAGATATCATAGGAATGATATGATTATTGACAGGACATAGGGTTATCTGTTACATAACGGTGAGTTATTGTTGCATGGAGTATTTTACAGATTGCAGATCTGAATTTGTCACGATCGGGCGGGGCTCTGGAAACACAGAAAGTTTTCTAAATCTAATGGTAAACCTATTTTGAATGTTTCACAGGTACAGACCTTCTGGAGTTTATTGCTGCCCTCAGCCCTGGCTATATGCAAGGGTCAGGCCCACACTAACCAAAATGACTCAATTTTTTCAGGAAGTAGGAGAGGAGACACCGCTGCGAGAGCGGAGTCTTATCAGACACTGAGGGGAGACACACACTGACTCTTCTTCTAAAATAATCTCTCTCCATTTATCAGTAATGCAAAGCTTCTCCACAACAGCTGAAATGCCACAAGTGTGGAGCTGTGAAAAGAGATGTTGTGTTTTATTGCCAGGAAACCATGCCTTCTACACTTTTATAGGCATTTTGCGGTAGTATGGTCATGATCATGTGTCAAAAGGAGGGATGACTGATTTGATTAACAAACAATGGTACACTGAGGGTTTCTGTTCCTATGCACAGACGTTTTGCCAGGTATCCACCATTTGTATGGTGCACAACCCGGGGACAGCCAGGCCCTCAGGTGCCACCTCTGAAGGAGCTACCATGGCGACGATGCTATGCTAGTGTATGGTAAGGAAATAGGGGTTCTTTTTTTGGTATTTCTGTGCAGGTGAAGGCCCACCACTGCTGGAGCTGTTCTCCACGACATTAAGGTCGGAGATTTGGTTCTGGTGAGGGAGATGAGATGTAAACATTGGCGCTCATGACACTGGGCTGGTCCTTACGACGTCCGACCAAGCCATCATTAATGGTCGTGCAGAGGGGGACCTGGAGCCACGCTTCTCACTGTAAGGTGGTTCCCCATCCTCCTGAGAGGCTCTCACATGACCCTGGTGAAGGAAGCGACACCAGCGCTCCCGACACTGAGACAGGGGTAGGCCATCACGCCACCCCCTCTGGGCAGACTGGAGAGGGTCTTAGTACCACTCCCTCCGTTGGAACCAGTGGGGAGGGCCTTATAGCCGCCCCCGACGCTGGAACCGGGCCAGGAACCGAGCCAGGTCTTTTGACGGGCTCCAACGAGAACGACACGAGACCTAGCGCTGCGTCCGCCGCTGGAACCGAGCCAGGCCCTTTGACGGGCTCCAACGCTCCCAAGCGACGAGGGAGACCTCCCAGGGCTTGCACGGGGGCACACCGACCTCCACTTCCACCCAGTGACTGGGTGCTACGAACAAGGGACAACAAGAACTGATTCATCTGCTGGTAACACTCATTTCAGGTCTAACATGACGTGGGCAGAGTAGCACTTCCTCCTAAGGACAAGGGGGGAGTTCTAAGAACCAAATGGATTTAAACTACCACCTTTCAAGTGTTAGGGTATGCTTTTGTGGGTACTGTGATACTGGTATTCTTTATCTTATGGTTAATGTATGCTCCAGAATTTTACCGCTCACTCATAAAACGGAACACACTCAGTTTACCAGGTGACAACACCGCGCGCTTAGAGGGGTTTGTGGGGTCCTCTTGTTGTACGTACATCCCCACTAACGACGAGGACGGCGCGGTGACCAACAGGGTATAGCTAACTCCGCGATCTAATGGAAAACGATAAAGTAGAAAAAATTCAGGAGTACTGTCCTCTGTGTTTAACTGGCTATCCTCCTCTTGGCATAACATTCTTATCAACATTGCCGTAATTGTTATAGTCATCTTGATGTTATTCTCATGCGTGATCCCCTGTATCTTTATATCTTTCAGTAAAATGATGACCGCCAACTTTGTCGTACACCAGGTGCCTAGTGGTGACCTGAGTAATAGTATCCACGCTTTGAACTCTGACCCTGACGACATTTCCGACTCGGATGATGACAACTTTGTTAACGAGCTGAGAGCCAAAATGTGCAGAATGCAGAATAGTCCAGTCTAAAATACACAGAAAATATTATGGAGAGGGCTCAAAATGTGATAAACTGATCATGCTTGTGAATAAGTTCACTTTCTCCTTTTTGTTTTTCTTATTCTTTATGTCTTATTATTAGTTTAAGTTGAATTTAATCATAATCAGCGCTCATCGAAATCTAATCAAGGTCCTATTTTCAATTTTTTAGCTTTAGCCACATCTCTGGGTGCCATCGCCCTCAAAAGAAACAGTGGCGTCTTTTTCTGTGTATGTGGGAGCCGATCTATTCTATGTCAAAAGGACAACCATGAGAAGGGGTCACTCGGGTTATGGCTATACTGTATTTTCCCATCAAGAATGTTGAAGGTAATATGACAGTCTGGTATTGGCCCAGTGGGTTTTTTGTAGTCATATAGACATAGATTGTCTACATGCGGTATTTTATTTTAATCACTTCAGTGTAACAATACAGTATATAATTTTTAGATCTTTTCTGGGTTGAAGAGTGTTCTAAATGATGATTGATTTGGTTATGGGTTAAATGCCCCAATGATGATTGTCCTTTTCTTTTTAATCTTTTTGAAAGAAGTTTTTTTGTTGATTAAAAATAAAAATGTGATTTTATTATTATCAAAAGGAGGGAACTGTGATGGAAATTTCTTACTTTGTCAAGCTAAAGAATGTATTGTTTGGATTTAGATAACTAGTAACTCACAAAATGCTAAAGTATCTCTGTATTCATGGTCACAGTCAGTGGTGTGATCTGCTGTATCTGGGCTCCTTAAGGCAGGACATTATGTTCAGTCTTTATCTATCAGGGTTATTCATTCTCATCATTTAGAATTATTGGTGCACTTGAGTTCATCTCATCGATGCCTCAGTTTAACCCAGATAAATCGTCTGGTTGTGTGTTCCAACTACAGGGGAATCACACTCCTCAGCCTCCCCGGTAAAGTCTATGCCAAGGTGCTGGAGAGGAGAGTTCGGCCGATAGTCGAACCTCGGATTCAAGAGGAGCAGTGTGGTTTTCGGCCTGGTCGTGGAACACTGGACCAGCTCTACACCCTCCATCGGGTGCTCGAGGGTTCATGGGAGTTTGCCCAACCAGTCCACATGTGTTTTGTGGACTTGGAGAAGGCATTCGACCGTGTCCCTCGTGGTGCCCTGTGAGGGATGCTCCGGGAGTATGGGGTCCGGGGCCCTTTGCTAAGGGCTGTCCGGTCCCTGTATGACCGGAGCAGGAGCTGTGTTCGCATTGCCGGCAGTAAGTCAGACCTGTTCCCGGTGCATGTTGGACTCCGCCAGGGCTGCCCTTTGTCACCGGTTCTGTTCATTGTATTTATGGACAGAATTTCTAGGCGCAGCAAGGGGCCGGAGGGGGTCCAGTTCGGGGACCACAGGATTTCATCGCTGCTTTTTGCGGATGATGTTGTCCTGTTGGCTCCATCGAACCAGGACCTGCAGCATGCACTGGGGCGGTTTGCAGCCGAGTGTGAAGCGGCTGGGATGAGAATCAGCTGTTCCAAATCCGAGGCCATGGTTCTCGACCGGAAAAAGGTGGATTGCCCTCTCCGGGTGGGTGGGGAGTCTCTGCCTCAAGTGGAGGAGTTCAAGTATCTCGGGGTCTTGTTCACGAGTGAGGGGAGGATGGAGCGCGAGATTGACAGGCGGATCGGTGCGGCGTCGGCAGTGATGCAGTCGCTGTATCAGACCGTTGTGGTGAAGAGGGAGCTGAGCCGAAAGGCGAAGCTCTCGATTTACCGGTCAATCTACGTTCCTACCCTCACCTATGGTCATGAGCTCTGGGTAATGACCGAAAGAACGAGATCGCGGATACAAGCGGCCGAAATGAGTTTCCTCCGCAGAGTGGCTGGGCGCTCCCTTAGAGATAGGGTGAGGAGCTCGGTCACACGGGAGGAGCTCGGAGTAGAGTCGCTGCTCCTCCACGTCGAGAGGAGCCAGCTGAGGTGGTTCGGGCATCTGGTCCGGATGCCTCCTGGACGCCTCCCTCGGGAGGTGTTCCGGGCATGTCCCACCGGTAGGAGGCCCCGGGGAAGACCCAGGACACGCTGGAGGGACTATGTCTCTCGGCTGGCCTGGGAACGCCTCGGGGTCTGTCCGGAGGAGCTGGAGGAAGTGGCTGGGGAGAAGGAAGCTTGGGAGCCCCTGCTTAGACTGCTGCCCCCGCGACCCGGCCCCGGATAAGCGGAAGAAGATGGATGGATGGATGGATGAATCGTCTCCTTTTGAGAACTGACGTTTGTCGACTGTATAAGAGCCTGTTTTTGTTTTGCCATTCATTCAGATCAGGGAGAGACGGACCTTGCGTGAGGGACAGATAAGTTTCTTTTTCATTTTCTCTGTAATTGTGCGCACAATCGCTTTAAGAAATCTAGACTCTTTGATTGAAGACAACTTCTCTCCAGTTTTTATTCTTCTCAGATTTAAAAAATCCACAACACTAGGCCAAATGACATTGTAGATATCTCTAACTAGAGTTTGGGATAGTCACAATTTAGTTGTAGATTTCTCTTATCCAGTTTTAGATATCTTGTAATGAATTTTGATTAGAGATATCTGAAATTTGAGATATCCATAAACTCCATTGTGCCTAGTCAAAATATAATTACAGATATCTTGAATTGGAGTTTTGATTAGGTGAAATGACGTTGCAGATAGCTGTATGTAAATGATCCCACTTTAAGCAGAAGCTGAGCATTTCCACATGGCACCTGTAGAGTGTTAACGGAAAGTTCATTTATCCAGTAAAATCGCCAGAATACATATTAGGGTCTTTTGACACTCAAGTGAAACATTTGTTGAAAATCATATTAATGACAAACAATTATTATAACACTTATGGTTGTTTAGCTTCAGGGGCAAATGGCTTTTTGGACAGATTGTGGATGACCAGTAGCCAGAGATAACGTGGTGTCTTCTGTGTCATAATGTCAAAATGACGTTCAAGATATATAGTTAACTTTCAATCAGCCTAGTCAAAACTAAATTAAAGATATTATTAATATTTGCATAATATATATCAGTACATATACAAATACTTATACTTTACTTGACATTGTTATTTTGTAAGATGCTGTTGTTTTGGCATAGCAAATAAAAGTCCAATACCAACTAATAAAATCATTGTGATCAGCCACAAATGATTTAAAAATGACAGCTGTCTATCCAACCCATTTAAGTTCTCTTACCACAGAAAACTGAAAATATTCCTTCTCCTCAACTGACCACAAATATTAAGTGCAAAATATAAAATGATAAAAGAGGTGCTAGAGGTGCTCTATGTAACTTTGCTGGTGGAGAGTTTGCCAAATGTTGTGAAATGTTATTGCTTTGTTCCTTTTATGTTTTTCAGTATGGCATTACACATTACAGGTGTTTTTATTGCTAGAGAAAATACCATGAAAACATGTATTCTTACTGTGAGCTAGTGAGATATAAATGTTTTGATGCCATATTGTGAAAGATGAAAACAAGATAGTTGTTCCATCCTTCCTTCCTTCCTTCCTTCCTTCCACTGAAATGTTACATAGTGCACCTTTAAAGGCCCTATACTTATATTTATGCAAAATGACGAAAGTACACAAATTGACTCTTGTGAGCTTTATGCCACGTTAGAATATTGTTCCTCATCAAAACATACCCAGAGTTGTTTTATTTCATTCACACATGTTTGAGTAATCCTTTATTATTAGTGTGCCTGCTCAAAATGCTCTGTTCCACCTTGTGATGTCATGCAGTGGCAGTTTTCAAGTTAACCGTTTCTTTTTACCTTTACATCAGTAGAGATGGGGAATTTCAGGTCTGAAATAATTATAATTATTTGAGTGAAGGTCTATGGAGTTTAAAAACACAGTGGAGCACTTTCTGTATTACCTTGTGACATCACAAGGCAGAACAGAGTGTTTTCTGTGTGAGAGAAGAACTCACTCTAAATGTGCAAGGTTTGTATGTAAATGAAACAAAACACAAGTCCCGGTATGTTTTTGGTGAGCAAACAGCATTGTAACTTAGAATAAAAAAAGAGTAATATGGGCCCTTAAACGAGCAGTCTGTCTATAAACGGCCATCTCAAAATGCAGACCGACATGTGGTTGATAAAAAATCAATGAAAATATATATAACTCTATAGCTTTATGCCTTTTCATACATTTCTCTTCTCTTTAACATGTATAAGCGTGTTCATAGTTCATACATGCATGTAACTTGGTAGGTCTACAGAATTCAGTTTTAGCTGAAATGTCCAAGTCTTGGCAGTACTATGACTTTGAACGGTTTGACCTTCAGCACAACACTAGCCACACCCATCAGGTCTGGTGCAGGGACTTTGTCAGGAAGAACAAACTGAAAATCTCTCAGCAGGTACGCAGTGAACAGGAACAGCTCCATTTTGGCCACAGATTCTCCCAAGCAGAGACGTGCCCCTCCTCCAAATGGGACCAGGGCCCGAGTGAGGCTCTTTCCCTCCAAGAAGCGCTCTGAAACAGAAAAAGCAGTGGTCATTCGAGTGATGAAGTTTAAGAAAATAGTAATAATTTTGGTTGGATTATTATGGTTAGCAGGTGAGGTGTCAACTGCAGAGACTGAAGTCCAGGAAAGCACCAGGACCTGATGGAGTGAGCCCCAGAGTCCTGAAGGGCTGTGCTCCCCAGCTCAGTGGTGTCCTGCACCAGATCTTCAGCCTGAGCCTGAGTCTTCAGAGAGTCCCCCTGCTGTGGAAGACATCGTGCCTCATCCCTGTCCCGAAGACGCCACGTCGCAGCGACCCTAAGAACTACAGGCCCATGGCACTGACCTCCCACATCATGAAGAGTCTGGAACGACTCATCCTGGAGCAGCTGAGGCCCGTGGTCCAACATCTGCAAGACCTGCTCCAGTTTGCCTACCAGCCCCACCTTGGAGTAGGCGACGCCATCCTGACCCTACTCCACAGAGTCTACTCCCACCTGGACACGCTGGCCGCCACTGTGAGGATCATGTTTTTTGACTTCTCCAGTGCGTTCAACACCATCAGGCCGGCTCTCTTGGCTGAGAAGCTGGCGGTGATGCAGGTGGATGCCTCCTTGGTGTCCTGGATTGTGGATTACCTCACTGGAAGACCACAGTATGTGCGTCTGCAGAGCTGTGTGTCGGACAGAGTGGTCAGCAACACCGGGGCTCCACAGGGGACAGTCCTCTCTCCCTTCCTCTTCACCTTCTACACCACGGACTTCAACTACTGCAGCGAGTCTTGCCACCTTCAGAAGTTTTCTGACGACTCTGCAGTGGTGGGATGCATCAGCGGTGGTGACGAGGAGGAGTACAGGACTGTAGTGGACAACTTTGTCACCTGGAGTGAGAAGAACTACCTCCAGCTCAACGTGACAAAGACAAAGGAGCTGGTGGTGGACCTGAGGAGGATCAAGGCTGCTGTGACCCCCATCTCCATCCAGGGGGTCAGTGTGAACATGGTGGAGGAGTACAAGTACCCGGGGGTGTACTTGGACAATAAACTGGACTGGAGCAGGAACGTGAACGCTGTTTACAAGAAGGGCCAGAGCCGCCTCTATTTCCTGAGGGGGCTGAGGTCCTTCAACATCTGCAGGCCAATGCTCAGGATGTTCTATGAGTCTATGGTGGCCAATGCCATCATGTACGCTGTAGTCTGCTGGGGCAGTAGTCTCCGCATGAGGGACACTAATAGACTCGAGAAGATCATCAGAAAGGCTGGACATGTTGTGGGGGAGGAGCTGGACTGTCTGACTGTGGTGTTGGACAGGAGAATACTGGACAAAATTTGGACTATTCTGGACTCTCCCTCCCACCCCCTCCACAAGGTGCTGGCCAATCAGAGGAGCTCTTTCAGCCATAGACTGCGGCTGCCGCGCTGCTCCACTGAGAGACACAGGAAATCTTTCCTGCCTGTCGCCATCAAACTGTTGAACTCTGCACTTTAAATCACAAACTACTGTAATATCCAATTCCCTGCTCACACATGTATATAGGTGTAAATATGTCACTGATGTAAATAATTTCTGAGAGAGAACAATTTTTATCTTTTATCTTATTGTATTTATCTTATTTTAATTTTGAATCTTTATTCTAACTACTTGGTCGGTTGCATCTGTAACAAAGAACATTTCCCCTCGGGGATGAATAAAAGTAATTCTGATTCTGATTCTGATTCTGAAAATAAATAAGGTTAGGAGCAGTAAAGTTTATGAAAAAATCCATTACCTGGTCTGAAGTTGTATGGGTCAAGCCAAACTGCAGGGTCATGATGAGCACCAAAGAGGTTTGGAATGATCACTGTGTTTTTCGGGATGCAATAACCCGCAATGCTAAAACAGAGAATGAATACTGGTGCTGGAAATCAAGATTTTAAACAACAGAGGGAGGCCGGATGGCTTATTAAAAAAACAAAAAAAGATCTGTCTAGTTAAAGTGTTCAATTAATAAGTTTACTATTCATTACTTTTTACACACTTTCCACAGTAGCTTTCTATATATGTGTTGTATCAGAGTACCTGCTGTCTCTGATGGCCCTGTGAGGCACTGCTAAGGGAGCGACTGGCCGCAGCCTGAGCACCTCATGGATCAGAGCGTTGAGGGTGGGCAGTCTGTGTCTGTCGCTGTATTTGGGGTACTGTCCATCCAGCACCGTGCACAGCTCCTCATACACTTTGTTCTGCACCTGAAGAACACATATGTTAAATGGGACATGTCTGTATTTGAGTGTATTTCATTTGTGGCTTGGATGTGCCTCTGGTCTGTGCAGAAGAAAGGCTATGGTCCAGTTTAGCCAGGCAGCAGTAGTCTCAGTCCCTCCAATGAGAAGGTCCACAGTGGCCATGTGGACATGAGTGTCTGTGAGCATCTGTGGACACAGAAAGTAACACTTGAATTATAAGTATAATAAATATTAATTAGCGTGGAAAGTGTTAAATATTATAACATTTAAAAGGGTTTAATTTCTTTCAAAAAAGGGTTAGACAATGCATGGCTTGAAATATGTCAATATCCTGATTTTTCAATACATAAAATACATTTCAGAGCAAAAAGAAAAAGTTAAAAGCTAAAAATAAAGGGACCAATGGACTGCAGGAACATTGTCTTAACTGTTGAAAATAGCAACAAAATCATACATATTGTTGTATGTACACAGATAAATAAAGTAATTCAATTACAATCATTAATATTGTTCATGCTCTCCAACATGGTACTTACCGTGTTCTGTTCACAACCATGCAGTAATGAGCCAGTTATAACATCTTCACTTTTATTTTCTAGGCACTACACAAAAAAGGAACCAAATGACACTCTGATCAAACACTGATATAACTATAACTGTTTTTATACCAACTTTATAATCATTGAGATGTTTTTGTATGATATCATCTCTATGCTCCACCTCTTTCAAAAGGCGTGCAAACACAGGATTTGGTAGTTTCTGTAAAAAACAAGGGCACATTTCCTCTGAATTGTGAGCATACATAAACGTGAGTATTTGAACGAATTACTGTTTACTCTGAGCAGTGGAAAGGAGTCCAGGACAGAGATCCAGGACGAGCCCCATAGAGCCACAATCTCATTCAGACAACTGTGCAAATGCTGTAGCTCGGGGGAACTTTTATCATACTAGACACAAACAGAAGGGTGATGATAAAAATATGTACGCGTTGAGCAGATTTTATGCGTAATTCATTATGCAAATCAGCCAGAGAGAAGTACGTGGTTGCTTACTTCTTTTCCAAAAGCCAGAGTAGTGATGACGTTACTTGCAGCCACAGTAAAATCCTCAGACAGATCAACCGCTGTGCCTTTATAGTTCATTAATACCTTGAAGAATGAAAAAAAATTGCATCTGTTTTGCTGCTGATTGTTCAAAGTATTTTCCTCTTGTACCATTCTCATCTGCAGTGCATGTCTCTCTATGACTTCATGCAGAGATTTCTGACAGCATCGCTGCAGTGCATTGTGAACCAAGCGCCGATGTGCCCTCCACACCTCAGTGTAGTCACCCAGGGAGATGGAGCACCCTCGAGACACTATGTTTCCTGTGACAAATAAACAATAATAGCTTTCCCAATGTACATCACCTAAACTTTCATTTCACAATGTTAAACCTCTGACAAAAGCTGAAAGGTATATTTTTTGAGTAAGTAAATAAAGCTACTGTAACACAAAATGTTCTAAATACCACCACTGTTATAGAAATTAGAGCACCTGCTATTGCTAAAACATAACCATTAAGACATATGATAGGCCTACTGTTGGTAAAACTATTGTAATATCTTACATCTACTTCTAATAATCTAATTGGCCTAGTTTAAAGGCAGATGGTCAGATCAAGTAAATCTAAAGTTTTTCGATTTGTAGCCTGGTAACAAAGTATGATCCACCTGTGTAAGAATCCGGTCTTCCTGCAAAATCTGACCATTTCTTCACCAGCGCCTCTCTGATGACTTCACTGCTGTTCAGAACTACAATGGCTACAAGAGACAGAAACAGTCCTTCAGATCTATCTAAAAAGGAATACTCAAAATGCCAAAATGTGAGCATCTGTTACTGGTGTTTCCACATATGAGACGGTAGATGCTTCCATAGCGTTGAGCCAGGTTGGTCAGGTGAATAGGCAGGTG
The DNA here is from genome assembly GCA_030686955.1 of Odontamblyopus rebecca. Classification (NCBI taxonomy): domain Eukaryota; kingdom Metazoa; phylum Chordata; class Actinopteri; order Gobiiformes; family Gobiidae; genus Odontamblyopus; species Odontamblyopus rebecca. Next base: position 27,242,825 of record CM060657.1, read on the forward strand.
ATCATGAGCTAACTCCATCATGTTGCCAATGAGAAAATAGCTTTGTGGTCCAGGGAGAGAGCGGGATGGGGTCCCACACACTAGCTGAGTAACATATTGGAGCAGGCTGGATTTACCTGTCAGGAAATCGATGAGGAAAATACAAAAAAATAGCTTATAAACTTTGCATAAATGTAATTAATATACTTACACCCCTTGTGTTCCGTATTGTTATGTTTTTGTTTCTCATTAAAAATATAAATGAGTGCAATCAGAAAAAATACCAGCAAAAGCAGAGCTCCAACAATGAGCACACTCAGATGTACTGCCATTTTTGAGAAAGCAAAAGTCAGGTCACTGCGAGCCCATTTTATATCGTATGTTTCTTGTTTTGTTTCCTTGACCTCGAAATGTTTCATTTTAAGATAAAATCAGGACTTTGCGTAGTTTGTGTTCTGTAAACACTAACACGGAGGGAGGAATGAAGGGCAAGATAATAGTCACTTATCAAAATATTTGCTCATCAAACAGGTTTCTTTCCAGTGTGCAACAGCGACATCTGGCGTTTGTATATAATGTAGCAGGTCTATTCCCCTCGCGTCAGTTCACACCGCTGAAAAAAGTGCAAAGAACCGGAAAAATGGCACACGCGGTTCACTCACGCCCATGTGGGGTAAAAAGTATCCTTTACTCTATATTTTTATTGATGAAACAGCTTCGTGTTTTTAACCATCAGAATATGTTGATGATTTGCTGCCATAGATTTAGTTTCATGTGACAAAGCGCCTCATAACCTCATAACCTTCTAGGGTCAAACCTGACTCATCGTGCTGTTATCATGGAAGTATAATCTTACTATAGTTACATAGCTGTTACTGTTTTTCTTGCTTAGACCGTTTCTCTTTTCCTACACTGAGAGGTTAGTAGCCATAGAAGGCCTGCTTTTGAAACGCTTTACTTTCTGTACTTATCCTTCGTACTTGTTGGATTTGGCCTACTCCTCCTGTAGACTCAATACTATAGGTTATAGCTGATGTATATATAAAAAAAATCTCTGCCTAAAGAAACACTCTAAGCCAGTATTTCTCAAACTGTAGGTTGGGTACCCCTGGTGCTACGCAAGTTCCTTCTGGTGTAGAAGCCTACATGGGTCCTACTGCATTTCTAGTGTTTGCTTAACATTACATTTCATCAGACCTGGATTAGCCCCAGGTTTATGTTAGAGTTCGATCTGGTGGTACTTGGAAAAGAAAATAGGCTGTTTTCTTAGACAGTAGATCTACTTGATGTAAAAAGTTTGACAACTCCTGGTCTACTCCATTACTTACCTGGCCAGTCAAAACCACTCACTTTGACATCAGAATGTAGAAAAGATTGCCTGGTCAGTCATTACTTTACCATAAAAGTCCAAATAGGCTATGCAATTTTAGCTTCTGCCCTCATGAATTAAATAAACATAAAGTTAGACCCACAATGGCCACATTTATTCAATTGGAGCGGGACAGTGCATACTTAATTACAGTAGTGAAGTACCATTGCAGTACACATGATGGTGTTAAGGCTAGAACACTGAAATATAGATGGATCTAAATGGGTCATTTCTCAACAAAAACATGAACAATCAAAACAATGTGACGAACAGGATGGAAAACTTTTAACATTCAACTTTCTCAGGCACAAAGTGAGTGTTGTTAGCCGTGTGTGGCCGGAGAAAATGTGGAAGGTCGGAATTTCATCTCAGTGAATGGAATGGAGGAGTCTTTGCCTTTCCAGTCAATCCACACTATTCCCTATTAATTAAAACAAGCAAAACAATAACACAGTAGTTTATTATTTGGTTACTAAACAAATATGACCTATTTTGAAGTTGTTAGATGTGTACCTGGTTGTTGCTGTTGATGCCATACAGGCCGTTGAGGTTGGTTTTGTAACAGTTCTTGTACCACCAACCCCCCATATAGGCTCTGGAACAGTGAATGCTCAAAGGATCTGGGTCCTTGTCCCGGGCTGAGAATGGGCGGCCATTGTGATACCTCATAGAGTCACCTGATGGACATTTAAAAGTTAGATATTTGGGAACAATTGACAAAAAATGTATATCCTTTTATACATTTTGATATGATATAGTGAAATTATATTTTTGCAATCCATCAGAAATGTGCTGTAGTGGTATAGTGGCTGGCCACAGGTGCATTCATTGAGGTTCAGGTATTGGACAGATGTAAAATACTTTAAAAATAATCAAAAACTGTATGAATATCAAATTGCTGCCATGTTTGAGAGATTATAATGCATATTCCTGTTCTTTAAGAATGTTTCAATTCTAATTTTTTATGTTTTGTGGATTATATTGCTTATTTCTAGTTTGACAGTATAGTTTTTTACATTGTGATAGACAGTAACAGTAAGTTTAAGTTCCTGGGTTACCTGCGTTCCCTGAGTATCCAGATAAAGTCAGGGTGAAGTGCCTCTCCTCTGAGCCGATAGAGAAATTTGCATAATGAGCAAATGCAGTGTCATTTCCAGATCTCATGTCCACTCTCAGACTGACAGGGCCAACACTGGTCAGGTTGTGAAGTAGTCTATTTCCTATTGGCATACATTATATTCATCATGTTACAGAATAGGTATTTAAATAAGAGGATTGATTTTGCTTAGAAAAGTATACCAAGCCAGAACTCTTCACTGATGTTCCCAAAGCCACTGCTGTACTCGTTCCATGTTCTGTAGAAGTCCATCTTTCCATTCATTCTCCGTTGGAAAACCTAAAACGTGTTACAAGTTTATGAATGTGACTTTATGTGTGTAGTTTAATTGAAGCTGTTTCTCTTACTGTCCATCCACCTCCATTGGTCTCCATGTCACAATAGACTCTGACTGCTGGGCCCTCTCTGCCCTGTGGGTAAATGTCCACCTCTCCCGACTGAAGAGCCCCATTCAGCAGCTCCTGGGAGCATTCAGTGGGGAAAGGGAAGCGCAGTTTTCCTAAAAGGATTCAAAATTTCCATAAATATAAGTAGGTATATTATTTATTTATTTATTACTTATTAACAAGCAAAAATATTCCTACTACTTATATGAGAAAATTCCATATGTACATAGACAAGATCTTCTAAACTATAAGGGTGCACTTTATGTAACTTCTTGAAGCATCTGGAAGTGTGGTCGGGCCAGGCCACAGTATGGCATTACACTTTTAGTACATAAGTGTAATGCCATAGACGCGGGCCTGCAAGTATGGCATTACACTTTTAGTACATAAGTGTAATGCCATACTTGCAGGCCCGCGTCTAGACCAAAACTGACCGAGGGTGCATTTGAGTATTAGTATAAATGTCATTATTTTATGTGTCTGAAATGAAGGGGCAAATAAATTTAAATGATGAAGGCATTTGGGTTGATGATACTTGTTGTTATTAGCTTAACACTCCAGTACTGTACCTGTGGTGAATTCTGCAGTGACAAGGGAAGTGTAGCGCCCATCTCTTTCACCTTGCACCAGCACTGTATATCGAGACATGGGAATCAGGCTTGTCAGCTTGTATTCAGTGACAGTTGGATCCAAAATGATCTCCTGAATCGAATAAAAACAGTTATATTATTAAAGTCATTGGTCTTTGTCTGAAAACCTTATAGACTGATACAAAATGATTTTACCTTTGCCTCCTCTCCAAACGCCTGGTATGTGATTCTGTAGCTTTGATAAAAAGTTAAGGTTTTCCATGTTATGATAGCATGTCGAGCACCTATTTCACTGGGTCTGACCGCTGCAGTGCACAGAATTGTACATAAAAGATATTAGAAAATAAAAAAAAATAGTAATGGTAGTTGTAAACTCACCATTTGCAGTAGTAAATGTGGTTGACACACTGGGACTCTGGTAGCTGTCTTTCTGACTGAAGATCTTAACTGAATACAGGGTTCCTCGTAGCAAACCTTTTAGCTGGTGTTCAATGGTGTTTCCCGATATCATTACTGTCACTGTCACATTTGGAGCTGAAATAAGACACATTAAGTTAATTTTGTTACTATATATTTTTAGGTTGGTCAAGTTTCAGTACTCACTTTTGGACGATTCGTAGCTGATGACAAGACGATCAACCTTCCCCAAACTGGGCGTCCACTTCAGGAGAGCCTTTGTGTCGGAAACCTCTGTGGCTCGGAAATGCGTTGGGGGAGCAGGCACTGTGAAAGGGACAAGGTGAAGTAAGTTTTGTTTAATTTCTCACAACAACAAAAAATGCCTTAAAATGATTTACCTGTAGTGATAAGGGTGGTGTGGGGGTCGCTCTGGACTCTGCCATATGTAGTATACACAGTGACGATGTAGGAGGTGCCAGCAGACAACTTGGACAAAGTGAAACTGGTATGTTCTGTACTAAGAGTCACAGATTGGCTTTCCCCTAGCAAGAATAATGCATGTTTAAGGATACTTTTCTGTTTACCAGTGGTGAAAGAAGTGCTCCTGTCCATACTTAGTATATACTAGAGCTAACTTCACTTCATTATAATTAGAATATAACTATAAGTGATACTAAAATATGGCGATAAAAAAACAAACTGTCATCTGATTCTGTGATTGTTAGATAGATTATCATATTGTCGTTTAGTGCTTTTCTTTTAATGCAGTTCTATTCTCAGACACACACTTTAGTTACTACTTAATGCCAGATAAAAATTACAAACTACATGAAACATAATAAAATCGACTATTATTATCTAAGAAAAAATCCATTAAATACATGGAAAAAGTATAGACTATGTTTGCTCATGGTGCAGGCAAACCTGTAATGATGTTGATGTATGTGATTCTGTAGCCGGTGAACGCGCCCTTTGGTTTATTCCAAGACAGGCTGAAAGAATTCTCAGTGAGGTCACCGAACAGCACCTCCTTGAGTGGCTCTGGACCTGGGGAAAGAAAATGGATCCATGTCAAGAAACCTTCAAAATGCTGTCATAAGCTTATCTAAAATTGTACCTGTTGTAGTTGTTACTCTGTGCATCTTGGATCGTCTCTCCGCTCCTGAACCATAGATGTACAGCACATACCGCGTGTTTGCTCGGAGGTTGCTAAATTCCACTGAACGTGTATTGCCAGGGATGACCATAGAGATCCTCCTGCTTTCTGTTTTGGTTCTGGTTGCCGTCACTTTACCAGAAGTTGTTCCATTGACAGCGATTTCATTTTGCACCTGTACCTCAGTGAAGTCTGATTTTTCTTTTTCAAGGACTTCCTCTTCTTCTAATTCTCCAGCCTCAGGTTCACGGCGGACAACTGTAAAATTCTTGAACATGCCGTGTGGGGCAGACCAAGTGAGGATAAAGCTATAGGAGGAAACATTGGTTACCCTTACCAACCCTAGCCCTCCTGATTTTGGATCTTTTCCAATATCACTTTTGTTTTGCTGAAGTCTGGTCTCCTCTGCCGACTGCACACTTGTCACATTCACAATATACATACTCTTGACAGTCTTGCCATCACCAGCTTGTTTGTCATCGCTTGCCTTTTCTTTTTGGCCCTGCTGCGCGGTAGACTTCTCTGTCATGGTAGATTGCTCCACCTTGGTTTTGCTTGCTTCAGTTGCAGATTTTGTGTTATTGAATTTCTTTGTTGTAATTTGTGTGACGTTAGTGTGAGGCTCATCTTTGAGTTTGTCAGATTCAGCCTTGTTTATGAATATGGGCTTATCTGTGCGCAGTTCTTGCTTCTCTTTATTCACCAGTATCTGAGTCTTTGTAGTGTTCATCTTTTTAATAGCGTCAGATTTGGTTTTACTTGTTCCTTCTTTGGTTGTGGAGTCAGATTCTTTGGCATCTCCCTTCTTTGTTTGGGATGCATCTTTTACATCTTTTTTAATTGATGTAGAGCCTGTTTCACCTGTAGTCTTGGGCTTTTCTTTGACAACTTCTGAAATAGCAACATATTAATTTCAAATGAGATTCTAAATATTTGGGCATGATGCAGTTTGATTCTTTCTACTCACTGCTGCAGTCTGATCCAGTGAAGCCTTGTTGGCAAATACATTTCCCTCTCTCGCATTTGCCATTGCCACTGCAGTCATTAGCACAGCTTGCAGAACATGCACCTACAAAGCACCAAAGAGAGCCCAGATTAATTAAAAACACATTTAGACAAATAATATATGTATAATTTTACCAAGCATCCTTACACTTCTCTTTTAGGGATGACATTTCTTTTTCCAGTAGAGCCACTCGTCCCTCAAGGGCAGCCATTTTGGCCTCACACCCGCCCTTGCAGCTGGTAGGCACCAAACTGATTTTGTGTGTCATCACCAGAGGAGCTCCAGGCTTCAGCTCCATCTCTTCGTCCTTTTTGCTACTGGACTCACAACTATCAGTGATGACAACCTTGATTGGTGGGGTGGGGGCAGCGCTGGGCTTGGGAGCTTTGAGGACCATTGTTTGATTGGCTGAGGGCTGATCCTTAGCTTTTGCAGGTGTGGTAGGAGCTTTTGTTGGTGCTTGTTTCACTGTCTGATTTGTGGAGATGGTCTTCTCTTTGGTCTTGTCTGTGCTGGCCGAGGGTGATGATGGTTTAACTGTCACAGATAGATTCATTGTGGACACTGGCTTTTCTTTGGTGGTTTTAGCAGCTCCACTTGAAACTGATTTGGTTGGTGTTGACTGAACTTCTTGGACTGTTGTAGTGGCCGCCTTCTTTGTTATAGTCGTATTACTAGAAGCAGGTTTTGTTGTAACTGTTGCTGCAGGTTGAACCTTCTCTTTGGTTGTCTTTGCTGAAGCAGCCTGACCAGTTGTAGATATTCTTGAGGCAGCCTTCTCTTTCGTCGTCTTTGCTTCAGTTGCAGTTTGATTTACTGAGGCCTGAGCTTTGTTTTTGTTGAGTTTGTCTATTGCAGTCTTGGATGCAGATTTGGCTGAAACACTCTGAGTTACTGACACTTTATCCTTGGTGTTCTTCACACTACTTCCTGCCGCTGCCTTAGATGGTGTTTGTGGGACATTTGGAGCTGCAGTGGGGGCAGTTTTCTCTTTGCTAGTCTTAGTCTCAGCAGCAGCCTGAGGTTTGGTTGGGGCTGTCTGGTTCGCTGAAGCTGAGAGCTTGTCTTTGTTGGATCCACTGGAGGCAGGAGCGGTCTTTGTGGGTGCTGCTGGAGTGACTTGAATCACTGGTGGGCTGGGCTTAGTTTTGGCGGGTCCGGTGGTGCTGACCGTTGGGGGGTTTGGGGTGGTGATGGGAGAAGTTAAAACTACCTGATTGACCGTGCTTGGCTTTGAGGCAGAGCGAGCAGCCGCTTTGGCAGCTGCTACAGTGGTTTTTGGTTTTAGTAAGGTAAGAACTACATTTGCTCTGGTGCCTTCACTTCCCAAAGAGTCCCTTCTGTCAATGGTCGGGCTTTCAAATGAGGGAAGTGGGGTGAGGAGTAGGAAAAGTCCAAGAGTAAACAGCATTTTCAGTCAGCGCCTTTGCCTTTCTATATGTGAAGTTTATCTAGATATATTTTAATGTCCTCCCTGGTTTCCCTCCTGAAGATTACAAAACAAACAAAAATATTAATGACTAGAAGCTTTTTTATTGAAGACATCGTCAATCAATGGCTTTAGCTACCATGATTTAGTAGCTTGCCAAAACTGTAAAAAAGTGCCCAGGAAGGAAAAGGTGTTAAAAAGGAGTTAATATGTGACAGGAAGAGAGCAGCAACAGAGCGGCAGTGTGCAGGACTGTGGCACTCTGTACATCTCATGAGGTTACATAATTCTGCAATTTATGCCTAGTATTGACTGGAATTTTCAATAAAAAATAAGTAGAAATAATAATGAAACAATGAAGTAGCCTACATACATTTTTTTTACAACTAAGGCAAGCATGCTTAAAATCTTGATTAAAAGTCTTTTACTAGAAATCAGTTAATAAAATAAAATAAAATAAATTAAAGACCAGCATTGAATCATAAAGACTTACCTTAATATTGATGCTGACCTTGCTTTATGACTAGCTTAGAGTCCATCTGAATGAAAAATCTCCCAAGGCTCTGTAGATGGTATCGGGAGAAAGAGGTGAGAGAAAGAAGTAGTACTAAAAGGAGGAGAGATATAAGTTTGCTCGTACTTAAGGACCCCCTCCTTCACCACAAGTGGTCCCACTCTCCACCACTGCGGAAAATATTTGCACAGGACTTCCAGAAAGAGTAGCATTTTACAGCAATTTATATTTCAAATCAATAAATAACTAAATTGAATGAGGTGAAATTAGAATAAAAACACCAATAAAGTAGCTTAATGAAAAAAGCTTAATGAATACATAACTGGCATATTATTCACAGTAATATGTAGTTTTGGTCTGTACATTTTCAATCAGTTGTTTGGCTCTTTGTTCTAGATATGCACAATTTCTATGGTTTACCACAAAGATTCCAATCCAGTGTTAGTATTTCTGTAAGGGCATCTGACACAAAACCAGTCTGCCCAACCCGTGCTCGGAGTGCTGAGAGAATTGATTCAACTGATGAGATCTGTTTGAAGTACAGATATATGAATTTGAGTTTGATTTTTACCTCAGTAAACAGTAAGTACAACTGGCTTTTGTATTTAGTGATGAGATTGTTTCTTTGGAGCATGCATTAGTGTTAGCAGGCGCTGACAGGCAGATTGATGCAGGCTTTGGGTGGATAAAGGCTCGGTGTGAGAATCATGATTCAGCTGGAATACATAGTACATAACAGTGCAGGTATTCAGGCCGCACTCTTGGGGACAGGAACCGTGCGCTTTATGAATTGACTGCTTGTTGGAGGTAATGAGATGTAACTACGTGGGAGTTATGTAAGTGACCAAGTATCCACCAGATTTAAGCATGCTCTGTCAAGGCCCTGCGGCTCTGACCAGTTGGCCACCCACCATCCTGCCTTTTGTAAACCACATGAAGACGTGAGGGCTTTGGAGTCACCACCTTTCCAGCAACATGCACGCAAACTTTACTAACTACAAGAATTACATTTCAGATGTTACGCTACATGAGTGCAATTACATGAGATTATATTTCAGACCTTATAGCTGCTGCAATGACTTTCTGTAACCATAACTAGAGGCATAAATAATATACATTAATTAAAAATAAATGTGAGACTTTCACACCATGAAGGTTCAGGGTTGAATCACACAAGGCCTTTTTCATGCTCTCACTCTGTCTTCATAGGTTATCTCCAGGTACAACAATCATCCCTAACTCCAATTTTGTGCAGATTAACCCTCCTTCCAATCTGCCAATTACATTACATTTTATCACATTAAGTAATGCCATTCTTCCAATACTGCCACCTTTTATTAAAGGTGGGCACTAGGTTACTTTTCTGATGGAGGATTCACCATTTGCTTATCCCCACAGAGATGTCATTGCTTCACCCAGTATGTAATTAAATAAGTGCAAGACAAATGCATGTGATGCCATACTGTGGAACATTCTAAGCAAATACGTTTTATCCTCCGAGTACAAGGGATTTATTCCAAAATGCATGTAGAGCTACAAACTCAATTGTGGACAATGCATTCAAGAACTCATTAAAAGGAGAAATATTAGATAAGAAAGTATTGTATGCAATATATTTGACTGCAGACTCTACAAACATCTAAAACACTTCATCATGTTGCAACATGTTTTATTCAAAGATGCAGACGATAGACTGGACTGTGTGTCCCTGCTGCGGTTGTCCTGTACATGTGAGTGCTCTCATGGTGGAAGTTATATTTGCATGAGGATATATTTGTTGCAACATGTCTAAATTAACATGTTTACCTTGGCACAGAAGGTCTGACTCTATCATGCACCCTAAAAAGACCAATGTGATAGACAGTAAACAGAAATAATGAATAGAGTTTAAATACATCAGATTAAATAGCATTCTTAGACAGATTTGGCTGAAGGACGGGACATGCTGTTCATGGCTGTAAGGTGTGGGACCATGTTCTATATTTTGGTTTTAGGACTGAGTTTAGGACAGTTTGTTTTATGTACCGAATTGTGAATATTACATGAAAAGTCCAATCAAATAACCAAACTGGACTATAGTAAATACTTTTTCCCCCTTTGATTGTAGTTTACCTGCTTTCGTGGCCATGTAAGTATTACCAGTCACATTAATAGTACAGGAAGCAGATTACTACATTTCACCAATATATTACACGCATCTTTACAACATTAAGAATCCAAATAGTATTCTGATTGTTTTCTACTTTTAAATTCAACTCTAGATTCAATACTACTTCTATTATCTATTGTGTGGTGTTTTTTTTATCACGACTTGTTGGCATGTACAACTCTATACTGTTATCTAGTTTGATTAACATGCTGAGTTACTGATCACTTTTAGTTCTATTTGTATTCAAAAGCGCCTTAGTTCTAGTTGAAATTTTACAATCCACAACCTATTTAAATCATGTAGCGCATATTCCCGAGGATGGTGTTAACTGCTTGCTAATTTTGTGACAAATTTGGTCATCACACCAAGTGTTTGAATGAAAGGATACAGCTGTGTTACAAATAAGATCCCTTATTAAATCACAATGTTTCTGTTGGCAGCTGATGGGGATTATGTCCGTAGTCCAAGTCAGGTCTATATATCTGGCCCTTATTGATTTATGTTTAATGAACTGTCTAATAGCAAAACCAGTGACACTGTGGCCATTGATACTGTTATGATTGAAGTGAGCGTCAGTACTCCCTGTGTTGCTTACATTAGGCCAGGCCTCAGAGATTAGAATAATATAAGTGCATAAGCTCCCACTTGTTCCACTCCTCCCCCTCTGGCCCACATACCCCCCTCACCTCAGCCCCCTCCCACTCGCCTGCTCCATCTTTCCTCACCTTCAACTCGTCACACGTTACATAATGACCCATATCTTCATGCATGTATTCATAATGACACATTAAGTACTTTTCTATCATCTTCAGTCAGTGTAAATACTTTTCATTAATTAGTTTTATGTGCTGGACTATTCCAGATTCCAGACTCTACCTCCTGACTTAGCAGCTGTTGAAGAAAGAGGAGGGGTAGCATTAAGGGGGCTGTGTGAAGTACAGAGCACCCTCTCAGGTGAAAAAAAAAAAAAAAAAAATGAAATTCAGCTAAAATACCAAAGCTGCAAACCAAAGTGAATCATGGTATTTAGATAAGACTGGCTGTTTATATATGGACTATTTTCTCAGATTTTGGATTGGATGTGTTAAATGCCAGTTATAATGCCAGTTAAAGAAATAATGTTTATTTTATTTATTCCATTTATAATGTATTGCTAACAGTTACTATTTTATGAATGGATACATTTTGAAGAACAGTTTTTTTTTTTTTTTTTAGCAAAATACATGAATATTTTATTCACTGTTTGCATGAGTAAGTCTTGAAGTCTTCCACAAAATTTGTGAAGCCATTGCAGGCATTTTCATCATCAGTGTTCTCACAATCAGACGGTTTTGGTTCAACCCAAGTGTTCACATCCAAAAGATACTGTTTCCTAAAAGATCAGAAAATTAGGTCACAGAGATTATTGCTGTTGATAGAAGACCTAATGCTGACTAATACTTACTTCCCGTGAGTGTCGGTAGTGGTGCCGTCTTTTCCCATAATGAGATACTCCATATTCTCCTCTAATCTGCCTTTACAGTGTCGTCTTTTGGCAAACACTCTGTGAGAGCCAATCTTCACACCGTGGTCCCCCTCTAAAAATGCAAATTGAATACTTATAGTTCAAACAACATATTTCTGAGAAGTACTGTCTGTAAGGCCTTTTTACTTACTGATTTTCAACACCTCAGTGAGAGTGGTTTTGTACAGTTCAAAATTGTTTTTCTCAGAAACGCCTGTGACAGTCACCATGTATGCTAATGAACAAGAGAGAAGCCTGTGTCACTACAGCATTATTGAAAGCCATTTTGACTGACAGTGTGCTTACCATAATCCACAAGTGGGTAGAAGCAGGCGTGGTCTTGGCGCTCCTGTATTGTGCTCAGACGGTTTTCCTCAGTGTGTCTGAATGTATTTCTTATTTTGTGACAAGGCCCTTAGACAGAGTAATCAGATATTGTTAATGTAAGTAAAAACAAGTATTGTGTTGTATTTCACAGCTCAACAGACTTTCTGCACACTGGCACACATCGCCCGAACACAGCGTGGAGATCATCTGGCTCCTCCTTGGAGCTGAGTAGAACACTGTACACTTCTGACCTGCACCAAAGCATCATCAGTATCTGACATGCTGTATATACATATGTATATCGAGGCACTGACCTGGCTCATAATAATCATAAAAGACTGCAGGTACAGGCTGCAGAAGGCCAACTGTGTCCAACTGTTTAGCATCAAACTTGAAGCACTGCTTTTCTCTGATGAGCTGTAAAGAAGTGTGAGTGTTTTAAGTGTGTTTTAATGAGCATACACAGACTTGTAGCTTTACCTCATTCAGATAGATCACAACTTTACCGGGTGACAGTTCATAGTGGGAGATGTACTGTTCTGGCGGAGCTCTAAGCTAAAAACAGTTTGATATCATTGCTTTTTCAATGTATTTATTTATTCATTTTTAAAACATTTGGTTTAATAATCATAATTATTGTAATATATTGTAAGGAGCTGAGATACTTACAGTTTCCAGGTCGTTTGTGTCAGCCTCAAACCCACTCAGAAGAGTAAGGTCAATAATGGCCATTCCTGTGAGAGTATACCTGGGGTTATGCCTGGAACAATACAAGATTTTCAATACAGTTTCATTTATTATCTCACTCACTGCCTCATATTGTAACTATACTAACATGACACAAATTTCATAAGTGACATCTTTGTCACCGATCACTTCTCTTCGCCTGCGCGTGCGAATATCAAACCACTCAATGGCTGAACGACGGACTCGACTGTCATCACTTTGTTCTGTATTGTCGTCATCATAGTATTCATAATTTTCTTGGATTGGAGCTGTGGGATCAGGACTCAGAATCAGGGCCTTGTTTAAGTTTGTGCTTTTTGTTTTGGTGTCTTTCTTACCAGTGTACCTGACTTTACCCTCCACTTTCACTTCAATCGACAGTTTATCACAAAAGTCTTTTGGCTCCATCAGATGATACACTTTCATAACCTACACACACAACAGTCACTTGTCTTTTTTCAGTGGAATACACAGATGCTTTTTCTACTAAACTCACTTTAACTTTGGCTTTTCCGTGTCCTTTGAATGCTGCTGTAATATCATTCCCAACAAAGCGCTAGGATGAACAATAAAGAAAAGTAATTATATAGTATTCCTAAAAAGCTGTTTTTAATCCTTGTTGCTGGATACCTTTAGGTCCTTTTCCACCTTCTCTTTGTTTTCCATGTGTAACTTTTCAACATCATTTTTACCTTGAACTGTGAACGCTGCCTGTACATTTGCTTCAGATGTGGCTGGTGCCATCAATTCATATTCTGAAAGAGCTTCCAAAGCTACTAAAGTATCCTACAAAGATAGAGATCTCTTTCAAATCTGCAGTCAATGAAAACCATAAAGCTATATGTATTTCTCTGCACCTGTGAGGAGTAGAAACCACTGAAGAAATTTTCTTGCGTGCTTAACCAATGTGCTAATTTATGTGCTTGTTGAACTTCTTTGAGGGCCACTGCAGTCAGCAACGCATATGCTGTGGCCTCTACTGTAATTGCAGCTTTGTCTGTAAAATAAATTAAACAAATTTAACATGACAGTTTAAATGAATGTATTGTTTTAATTTACGCATTGCTGATTGGTTACCTGTAGTTTCAAATTTTGCCCAGTTAATAGTGCGTCTGACCTCTGAGGCATACTCTTCACGTACTGCAAGGGCGTATGCTGTGATGGCAATGGCTAACGGATGTTTCAGTTGGTTAAAGTTTGACCAAAGATATTGTGTTGCAGTTGATATGACAGATTTCTGATATGAGATCACCAGTATTATTCATCATTCTTCACCAGGTTTATATTTTGTAAACATTATTGTACCGTAGAACTCTTGTCTGGTTCCTCCAGTAAATCAAGGGCGTGGGATAATGCTAGAGCAGCAAAGGCCGTCATGGATGCCTTGCTATCTACACCAGTCTAAAATAAAATAAACAGGTAACAAAGGTTTTCAGACTATACTTGGACACATAGTTTTAATTTCGATTTACCAAGATGCCTCTATGTAGAAAACGATTTGGATCATCAAATGAGCCATCTTTTTCCTGTTGATTCCTGCTCAGATATCTGACTCCTTCTGTAATTTCCTGTGTTGGTACGTTTATACTCTTTCTTCCTTCTTCATCATATGTGAACAGCTGCCGTTTCCCCACCATTGACAGAACTTTCACCACATGGGAGGTTAACCTGTAAAACAGTTTAGAGAGCTTTTATTATGCCATGGAATAATCATGAGAAGACATATCTTACCAGATGCTGGGTCCATGCCTGGGCCACAACCCATAAGCTCCCGGTGTCTTGTTTTCCCTTAATAAATATGTAATTCTAGCAACACCTGAAAAGTGTATGAGGAAAAATAAAGTTAAATATTTAAAATGTGTATTAGATGACACATTATTTGATGAAAATGAAAACTGTCACCATACTGATCAGTAAACTCACAGATATCTAATATAAATCATTTTATAACACACTTTTCGTGTTCAGTATTATAACATTTCAATGCACCAGCTCAGAATGGAACACAATAGTTTGTACTATAGCTTTACATGATATATTGTTAAATTCATTTTGTTTTACCTTTCCCAATGTAACTAACTGCCTCATCTCGGGCATTAGGAGGCATCTTGAACCACTGGTTACTCATATCCAGGTAGCGCACAGCCACAGCTGTCGGAGTGAGAGTCCTAGTTGTCTGCTCTAAACATCCATTGGGCAGACCAATGAGTTTAATTGCTTTCTCTGGATTAAGAAGGTTCCTCACACGTGAATTGCTAAATCCATCCTCTGTCAAAAACAAATATTATTTAAGTGTAAAGAGTCACTCACACATGAATGTTTGAATGACATACCCTCAATTGAAATGAAAATATTGGACATAGAACCAGGGACTGTGTCATCTGGTAACTTTCCATCAAATTTACGGGTTACATCATTTGTCCCTTTGAAAATAGAAACAAAATTATTTTGTGAAAGAATTAAGACAAAAACACAACACAATGCTATGCTTTGTTCCAAAAAAAACAAAAATCACAAACCATTTAAATATATTATTATGGTTTGTTCTTCGATCTTTTCAACTCCCTCTGTCTACAAAATAAATAAATATATAAATAATAAAATACAAAGGTGAGTGCTTCAGGGTCAAATCCATTGTTAAAAAAACACAGACTAAAGTGCTGAACAGACAGGAAACCCCAATACACACAAAGAGGAAAACATTTACACTTACCAATACATTCAAAGTCTTCCTAATGCCATCGACTTCTGAACTTTTCCTGATGTCATACAGGCGTATTTCAATAGGTATGGAGTTACTTATCATTGGGACAGCAGAAAATGTGACTGTCTGTGAAGACTCTGGGCCCACGGTAATGTTTACAAATGACACCGAGGTGGCTGAGCCTGGAGAACAAAGCCCTTCACTCTGGGACATGTGCACTGCCAACTGTTCCAAAAGATAATATATAGTTACCGTATGTTACAGTTACAGTATGTACTGCCACTTGTTATAACAACATTAATATATAGATTTACAGCCACCTGGTAAGTAATAAGAGGTATTTATAATAATATCTGTTACATGTTTAGAGTAAATACACTGCCACTTGTTCAGTGAACAGATGTTATATAGTCCAGGAGTCAGACCCCTCCACCGTGAGTATTTTTTCTACCTTTTCCTTATGATTATTTTTCATGAGTGCGCACCTTGGGCCACTACGAGTCGGTCTCAGGACCCCCAAAATCCATTCTGTGCGACCCACCTTGGGCTAAGTGATATGAGTTTATTAAATGTGGTACTATAGTCACATACACTGTCAGAATACTGGCATGATGAATAATAGAACAATGTAAAATTACAAGGGTTTAAGCATTTCTGTTTATTATTAGACCATTTATAGAAAAAAATCATTGAGGATTGCATTCTCAAGGACAAAACCTCTCCACAAACTAATTGATTGTTACACATCGGCATGAAATTACAGATTCATATGTAAATAGAAAATGTCCCCAATTTGTCAGCTTCAAATTAAGCCCAAGATGAACTCTGGGCTTCAACAGATCACCTGCTATAACGGAAATAATGTTCTGTATCCTCCAACTGATGGATGGAGTTCTCAGTCATTTGGCCATAGAATGCATATGCAGATTTCAGGATAAAAATTCAGTGTAACTTTCGTGGATTTTATTCAAACTTGGCACAAGTCATGTTTATATATGAAATATTGTATAAGTGAAATTTGGTATATTTTATTTAAAAGAGGAGCATGTTCAAAATCAGACTGAGAAGAAAATAATTACTTCCCTTAGCCATAGACGTTGACTGTTTGTGGCAGTGTAGGATATTATTTATCATTTCTATACTTTGTCAAGTCGTTCTTAGATAAATATGGCCTAAATTTGTAAGATGTACTTGGTGTAACATGAATTTAAAGCAACATCACATGACTGTGAGGCATTATGACAGTCATGACAGTGACCTAATCCTATTACAGTTCAATTACTCTTTTTTCACTGAAGCATAATCATGTATTGCTTTGTAAAATGTACACTCATTTCTGTGTATTTTAATTTCATGTGGTCCTGTTTCTGGTGGGGAAATCTGCTTTAAAACCCTTGATGGGAACAGGATGTTGGCAGCTAGCATTCTTATTTTTTATGTGCAAATACATTGAACATGTCTGAGGTGATCTGTTGGGGACACAGAGCTCATCTTGGGCTTAATTTGAGGCTGACAAACTGGGGAATGTTTTATATTTACATATTTCCATGTGTCACAGTCAGTTAGTTTGTGGAGAGGATTTGTCCTTGAGAATGCAATTTTTCAAACATTTTTAATATAAAGTATCTAATAATTGCAAACAGAAAGGCATAAACCCCTAAATATAACACCATTCTCAATGTGTCATTCTTTATATGCTTTGTTCCAAATGTCATTGTTCCAAACGTGACAGTGGATACAACTATAGCATACAGTTTATGACTCCTATCATTTTGCACAAGGTGGGTCCCACAAAAGGGGCTTTGGGAATCCTGGACCAAACACGGTTGAAACAAAAGACCCCAAACTTGTAACAAAAAAGTAGCTAAATAATCTCAGGGGAGAGGTCTGGCTCCTAGACTAATACTGTATGTATGGTTTTATATAATATATACATGTATCAAATTGAATCAAATCAAGGTCCAACTTTTTAAATAATACATCATCAAATCTTGATTCACCCAGACATCAGAAGAAACACAATAATAATAATAATAAAATGCACTTTTCAGGCTTGTTGAAGCCCCTCAAAATGATACGTTGAAGTCTTAGTCGCATAATAAGCATCCCTAAGGACACAATGACAGAACTTGGTCCAAGCAGGAACTGATCCTTCAACTTTCAGGTTGGAGGACCACTGCTCTAACTACTGAGCCACTGTTTTCCCACACACACACTCCCCTCAGAAAGACCCAGATAGGCCCAGGAAATACAATCTCGTACAATCGCCTTCACTTACATGAACGTCATCAGAATTGTAGTTGTAAATGACTGGAGCAATATACATTTGCTCATACTTCCTGACTGTAGGAAGTCTCAGAGACACAAAAACTGGTTTAAACGCCCTTAGGAGAGTTGGCTCTGGGACACACAAACCTGTAATTCAGATAAAATGGAGTTAAAGCAGTTTAATTTGTACTTGTTATTTAGCTGTAATATCAAAGTATACTTTTTTCCTGTGAGAAATTTTGGCCTTGAAATAATATAGAGAATTGTATAGAGTGAAAATTCTTGAGAGTATAAAAGGTGCTGTCACCTGATGCTTTGGACAAAGTGACGACCTGAAGCTCCCATGTGGTGATAGAATCAGGCAAATCTATAGAATGGCTTTTAAAATTTAAGGTAAAAAAAATAATTATTGTGAACATTACAATTATGAAATTGTAACTATCATTATAATTACTTTACAACAACAAACTTCAAATTGTGCAAATTCGATGTGGCAGAAACCACCAGAACATCCCACATCATCCTGGTTTTATCAACCCTCTGACTTCCAGCAACTTCAAAATTAATTTTAACTGAACAGGTTCCCTAGTACATCCTGACCATTTGACTCTAATCTGTGGTCCTACAATCAGAACCTGCTGGGTTGGCCAAAAAACAAGGTTTAAAACTCTTAAACCATGGACTGCCCTGTCCCTATCTTGGTGTGGCTGACTCTGTAGATTTGTTAAATAGCTGAAGACAAGCAATTAAAAAAAGTGTTTGGTTGACGGGGTCTTATTTTATATCATCTCCTGTACTTTATATATATGGAGGTTTCTGCCTTACCTTGTTTTGCCATTCACAGGAAAGGATTTGAAAGCAAATGAAGAGTGGAAAAGTTTCCTTATGAATGAATTGTCTGTGCTCAGGAAGTGCTCTTCAATTTCCAGTAAACTTGTAGCTTTAATAGAAAGGACAAAGCTTCTGTTACTTGTCATGATTGGTTATGATTGGATAATGTAATTTAAAGAGTAGGACTCACTTCTTCCTAGTCCTTTCTTAGCCTCCTCTCTGGCCCTTTGCTCTCTCAGGCGCTGCCCCTCCAGGCAGCAGTCCTTGAAGGCCTGAGTACAGGAGGTGTTCCCCTGGAGCTCAAGGACCCTATTAACCCTCTCCTCACATGACCATTGCATAGGTATAAGAAGGAACCCACGAGCACAACAGCTTTGTAAATCCTCTCCTTCATACTTGGATTCTCAAAATAAAATACAAAACAGAATTTGCAATGGTAAACTTGCACTTGCATTGATAAACTACATATAGTAAATACTTAATGCCATCATTTCTTGTTCAAGGTCCACAGATCGCTTTTGTCGTACTCTGGGATGGCAATTCAAATCTAAAAGCAAGACAAATAGTTTTGCTTATTTAGTTATATTGGATAAACATTACATCAAGAATTCAATTACAAACATTACATCTATATTCTGTCTTAATCACTTGTACCTTCTCTCCAAACTGCGGCATTCTGGGTTGCAAATGCCAACCCGGCATCTAATACAGCAGAACCAGAAACTTGTCCTCCACCATATGAACAGCCCAAGTCATAGGCCTCCATTGAGGAGTACACCTGTTGAACCAAACAAATGTTCTCTGTTTGTGTTAAACTTAGAGTTTGACTAACTGATTTGGAAGTTAGTTACCTGCTCTTGAGTGAGTTTGTTGTCTACATTAAGGCTATTGAAAGCTGTGTCCACTGCCTGCAGAGCCACTGTGGCTTCTTGCCCAGACAAATCAATATCTATCACTGACAAGCGTCCTGGTGTAACTTGTCCTTTAACTGTTATCTGAAACAGTAATAACCACAGAAATTACTCACACAACATCCATGCAGAGGCAAGGGTTGTAAAGTGTCTTGCCCAAAGACACATTGGCAGCATGCTATCTGCTGGCTGGTCAATGTATATTCGTACACTGATGATCCATTTGTGTTTCTTACCTTCACCTTGTCCTCACAATTGTCTTTAGCAGCCAGCCACACAGAGTCACTGATGATATCATTGTTTTGAGTGTAGAAGTAGCCAATCAGACGGAAGGATGGCACCATGTTTTCTGTTATGTGCAGGTTCTGTGTTAGTGATCCTCTCAGGCTCACATGACCCGTCTGGACTATAGATCCTCGGCTCAGCACCTGCAGCACAGAGGATTTGGTCATAAGTCCTGACTGATACAGTTGTGTTACTGAGGCTCGTCATACCAAGAAATGTATAAACCCTGTCTGTGGAGCGTTTTTAGTCACGAACGTCACTTTTAGTTGACCTCCCACTGTGTACTCTTTATGTTCCACAGCCAGGTTGAGGTCAACTTGAGATTCAGCAGCTTTTATGACTTTGGATACACGACTGTCATCCACAGATACCTGTTAGAAAAGACAAACAGGGAAAATGAAACAGAGTTTATTAACATTTAGCATAATGTTATCTGGCCCATGAGCCCATTTACTGTAAGAGTCTCTTCCTGCGTGGACACGGAATTAAATTGATAAAACACTGCCCCCTGCTTGTTAGTGTCTCTTTTCCCTGTTTGACCCATTAAAGTCATTGTTACTGGCACTTTTTCTGCAGGAGAACCATCTGGAAGACGAACCAGCACCTAATACAAACACAAAAAGCACACAAAAAAGAAATAATGAAACACACAATTAGGCCTGTCACGATAATTATTGACTTATCATTCAATATATGATGGATGGAACAATAAATATTGGAGGTCAATATTTATTGTGTGTACTTTTTTTGTACTAGTGTGGAACATTTTTGGTATTTTTCTGCACTACACTATGATGTATTATGAGCTGTAGAGGTTTGAATACCTTTTATCACTCATATACACAAACACACTGCTAAAGTATTTCATTCTGCTTTTTATTTATTACACCTTATGTTTTTAGAATAGTTTTGGAGTATAACCCAGAAATTATTTTTGGTAATTATGTCAGTGGCATAAATTAGTTTAAATGTTATAGTTTATCTATATTTTCTTCACCAGAATATTAATAGGACATTTCAAAATGTCATATTGTGACAGGCCTATATACATAAACTTGTTTTTGAAAGGTGTACTCATGTCATTATTGAGACTTACTGCCACATTAAAAGGAAAGTCAGGCTTGTAATAAGAGCCAGTTCTTGAAACGTCAATCCTGTATTTGTGAGACACTACAGGTATAGATATTTTTTGCTCTTGAATTTCACCATCTGCAACAACAACAAAAAATTTAACAGATTCACTAGTTAGCATCAGGCTGAATAGAATGTATAAAAGTATAAGGGTAACAGGCTGTGTTACTTTGTATGTCAGTGACAAGTACTCCCAAATACAGATGTTCTCCGTGGCCCTCCAAGTCCGACAAGGTGAGGTTCTTCTGGTTTAGGATTTCTTGGCTTAATTTTGTGATATTTACTGAAACCGATGCTGTTCCATCCTTAACCTGTACAAAAGTTATATATTCTTTACAAAAGCAATTTTTTATGTGTCAAATGTGGGGTGCTGTAATGTCTCACAGAACCAGTCTGCTCCATGCCCATAATCAGTCTTGGATTTGCACTGGATTTTTTTGGAATTATGCCAAACTGACAGTGGTAGGCGCCGTTCACTGGGTTTTTATGTGTATACCTGAAACATGTAGTGGTAAATCTCCACTTCTATCCCTGATTTCCTCTCAAAATACTAAAATGCAGTGATTAATTGCACTACATTATGTGTCAATATAACTTATATACCTTACCTTGCCAAGATTCTGAAGTTTATTTCTTCTTCTTTAGCACTGACTAAAATGTACTTATTCTCCATTTCAATGTTTACTTCAAAACTTGGCAGCACTGTAAAATATATAAAAAATGTACAGTAAAATATAAGATTGTTTTGAGGTTTGTTTTATATGAAAGTAAACAATGAAAATTACAGCTCACCAAACATTTGAACTTTAAACTCTTTGGAAGCAGCATGAGCTTTATCCCCTTCATAGTGTGCCACAATCCTCCATATGCCTGTTCTTTAAACACACACACATCGAGGGCGTTTACATGTGCTCAGAGAAACCAGAATACTCATATCCCTGATGGCACATGCGCCATCAGAGTATCCTGGATATTTAGAGCTGTGGTAACTATGGTACAGATTTGGCGAGGAACTAAACATACAGCAACTTTTCTAACTTAAGGGTTTTAACAGGTTTCTAACAACAAAAAGAAGACATACATTCAAGTAAAACCATGAGACTGTGGAGCTCTGTCACAGCTTCAGTAAAAGTCATTTTTAACAGTTGAAAAATACAACACAGTGTCACAGTGTCAGTTTTGTTCAAGAGCAAAACAAACAAAAGTGAGCCTGGTGTTAAAAGGTGGCTGTATTAATGAGTAGATTGCTTTATTTTGTTAATAAGTATAAAATATTATTACTTAAAAAGTCCTGGTTGGAATTTGAGTTAATTTACAGAAAGTAACTGCTCCTACCATAGCTCAGTACAGCACCAATTTTGAGAAATCAGGATACTGCGTCTACATACCACAGTATCCTGGATACTATCATAAAAATGCAGTAAGAGAATCCTGGTTTGTCATAACTGGCATATTCAGGATACTGAAATCACAATGTAGACAATGCATCTACATGGACTCACATAACCAGGATACTCGAAAAACCCGATACTAATATACCCAGGATACTGAAATCAGGATAGTGCGTCTACATGGACACTCGCATAACCTCATGCCTTCAATAACACTTACTTAGCCACATCTGGAATGACAAAATGGTTTTCAAATATGCCTCCCTTCTCCTTCGTAGTGTACATTCCTTTCAATACTCTATTGCCAGCTGCATTCTGCAAAAACAAAGCCATTAAGTAGTTCATGTTTCGATTGTGAATACAGAAATGAGAAATTAGAGAAATTTGTTGGATTTTCTAAGAGGGCAACAAATTCTCAATTTATAGAAATATATACAAATTTGAGATTAACGTATATAGATTTTGATGGTTGATGCCGATTCAGGTCAGCCAATAAGCTCTACAGATGCAGTATTTTGAGGCCAATAATGGAGCACCAATTTTGATTATTTTCCACAAATAATATATTATAAAACTACTATAAATGAACCACAGTGCTGTTTCCTTACATTTATTTTAGAGCCCATTTTGTGGTGTTTTGGCCAAAAATATTGGCTTGTGCTGAAACTTTAAGGATAAGAGCTGATTCGCTAAACAGTGCAAATATAGGACAGTTTCAGTTAATATGTTGGTTTAAATACAACTGCTCTATCTCTAATTCAAAATAAATTAAACTTATGATTTTGCAGAGAAAAGATACTTACATACAATGACAGGTGAAAAACTTCTTCTGATGGCCTGAATTTGTGGTCAAGAGTGAATATCCTGAATTGAACTGTAGGAGGAAACATAAAACACTTAACAAAATGAACTTGTCTTTATGTAACTGATGATATAGACTCTACCTGTGTCCATAGGCTTGTACAGAGGCTGGTTAGTCTGAATAAAAATGTAACCTCTGTGCGGGGAGAGCAGCACCTTGGTTGAGTGCCGTTTGCCTCCGAGAAGGCCTTGAACCACCACCTTGGCATACTGAGGCAACTCAGCATTTCTTACACCACGGAGCCTTGTCTGGTCTAACTGTAAGCATGGTTTAAAATACCATCAGTGTAATCATTTTAAATGGTCAAATGTTTTAGTGTCCTACCATCAGCTCCACTAGCTTCCCCTCATTTTCCTTTGTACATGTAACATGCACTGTATCTGACAACTGAAGGTCGTCATTCTCACGCGTCAAATAAACCATGAGATTTCTGTTTAGATGGTTTTTGCCCGTCTGTATAAAGACTTTCTCTTTTACTCCCACATGGAACACATTAGGAGCCGAGATGAAGAATCTGCATAAACATGAAATACTTGTTATCACCTTTGACCTTAATGTGTTGTGTGTATGTAGGAGTGTGTTACCTGTTGTCAGGTGAGGCGGCCATGGCCACGCTCAGCAGCAGAGCAGACAGAAGCAGGAGCATCATTCTTCCCTGTTTGTCTCCTCTGATGCTTGAGATCTGCACAGGGTTTTTATAAGCAGTCCAGCCTCTATTTCTCAATCCCCTCACTCACATATCCCCCCAGTTTGGTTCTGGCCCAAGTGCTTTGTACTTCCTTAACAGAGAAAATGTCTCAAATGTCTCAATTGTGTAACCAATTTAAGACATTATTGTGTACCATAAGCTTTGGACTTGTGCCTTGTGTAAAATGTGCCATTATAATTTATAAATTGAATAAGAATAAATTGTCATAATTTCATAATTTTGGTACAAAAACATTTAGTATTAGAGTATTTTAAAATGCCTTGCACAATAAGTGAGCTATTTTGGCAAGTGCTCTCTTCATTTCCCCTAAATCATGTGATTTACAAGAAATCGAATCTTCAAAAAGGCAGGAGGGGGCACTGTTTTTGCTCCAAAACAAGCAAAGTATGTACACAAACTTACTTTTTTATTCTGCCAAGTCAGCTATATTTAAATGGGAGTTTTATAACATGCTTGCATAAATGACATATTAAAGCCATGTTCTTGGTCTGCATTTGACCCATCCACCAGCAGTGGGAGACTGAAGAGCAGCACCCAGGGTCCCATCTCCAGTTGTTGAGCTGTTTGTTCAGGCCTATTGTACATGTTTCGATTGATGTGATAAACTAGAGTCCCCAGCAACAATAGTACAAGCCACTCACTGCCACAAGAACCAGTTGTAATGGTAATTTGTCGTGAAATAGACCAGCATGACTTTGAAATATTGCCTTTCCAGATGACTTACAAAGTCAATAGAGAAAAAAACAAACAAAAAAGTTCCTTCATTTAAATAAAAAAAATTTATTCATTACATACCATCAAATAATAGGTGACCAATTTCTGGTTTTCTCTAGAGCAACTAATTTAAATCAACTTAAAAGTGTGTGTGTATATATATATATATATATATATATATATATATATATATATATATATATATATATATATATATATATATATATATATATATATATATATAGACACTTATTGACAAAATAGTAACAACTACTTTTTTTTGCCTTGATATTTTGTGTTTTTTGTAGTATTGAAGAAATATAGTAGCTGCCTTTATGAGAAGACTGGAGCAACTGGAGAGTTGTTTTATTAATTCTTTGTCTTACTAAAAATCTGTTTCGAATACAAATGAATGTGGAACTCCATTTTTCTCATTGTGCATATTGTATTTTAGCCACTCAGAAAAGAAAGAAATATTAGCTACTAAAAATAAATGGAAAAGTTAATTTAGTTCATATATGTGATGAACATTGAAGTCTCTTATTATTAGTTTCGTTCTGTCTTCTGCAGTGTCCATTTAAAAGAAAGTATGCAAATGAGCGAAGAAATGTGAGCTTAGCTTTAGGATGGGAAATTAACCAGCACCATTATCAGTGACATTCAAGGTTATTAATTAGATAAAAATAGTTAATAAAGTTAGA
Source organism: Odontamblyopus rebecca (assembly GCA_030686955.1). Taxonomy (NCBI): domain Eukaryota; kingdom Metazoa; phylum Chordata; class Actinopteri; order Gobiiformes; family Gobiidae; genus Odontamblyopus; species Odontamblyopus rebecca. Next base: position 27,267,983 of record CM060657.1, read on the forward strand.
AAACAACATAAATGGTCTCTTGCACTGTCACACACATTAGCAGTACCACATTCTCATTCCTGTAAAGTTCTAGTACTGTAAAAAGAAGTTGATGTCTACCTTTGCAGTCAAAAATGAATGCAAGATGGTAAATGGTAAATTATTATTATTTTTAAATCATGGTGCATGGTGATGTCTAATGCTAATGGCCTTTTCTGTTGCTCTTTTCTTCTCTGGTGAAAAATCAGGCCTTTCGTTTTCTCCACAGAAGCCAGTGAGAACCAGGGGCCTGATGTCCATCCACAACTCCTGAAGAAGGTGAACAAAAACAAGAATTGCGTTTGGACAATCAGCTCCTGAGTCGCTATCAGACCAAAAATCTGTTCTGGAGAAAAATCCTGAAAAAAAAAAAAGTTAGAGGAATATTAAAATGTGTTTTTAATTGAAATGTATCCTGTAAGAAATACTTACTTTTTGCACAATTCATGATTTGTAGTAATGTCCCCAGTAATGTCAAATGGAACAAGCAAACAAAAAAGAAAAACGTATCTCTGAAGTTGTAAAGTTTAGTCCACAGTTCAATGTGTCTGTCCTCAAGCACTACCCAGTTCAGTTTGTCTTGTCCACTTGCTCTGCTCTGTCTCTACCCTCGATCCATCTCATTTCATGCAGGAGTGGGGTTACCTAAGCGACCCGGCCTCAATGGAGAAAATCTCTTTTTCTACAATTAACTGTGAAAGTGACAGAAGGAAAAGGAGGGAGGGCCGTCCACTCAGAGAAGAAAAGAGGAGCATGGGAAAGGCTGCAGTGCGCATGGCAGGTACGCAGACACCCAATTCAAAACTAATATTTGCTAAGGCAGCAGTATAGGGGCATGGACAATGTTGGAAGTAAAGTTGGTGTCTTATAGCTAGACTTTATTTGAAAATCTTCAGAATTCTTATTTTTGAATGTTGCATTAAACTAGTGTAGTCACCTGTATGTAAATGTGTTGTGCATAGTTTGTTTTTTGTGGCAGCCCCATGCTGTAGCTTGTTGTATTCAACTTATAGTGAGAATTGGTCAAATTAGATTGCATTACAACACTGGTACACTGATCCCTCTTTAAGTGAATTACACCCACCAACTCAAAATGCAGTGGGAGTGACCAGCAAGTTTCCATGGAGAGGTGTACACAAAAGGGTGTGGCGTGGGAATGTCCCCAAAGGTCAGGAGTAAGGGTGAAAGGTCAAAGGTCAGAGGCAGCTGGACAGCACAAGAGCAGATGAGGGTGAGAAAGAGGGCGGGGGCGGTGAGCCCTGAGAGCCACTGGTCAGACCGAGGGACTTTAACATTGAACTGATGGTAGTCAGGCTGACCAATGAGAGGCTGGCTGACAGGCAGGCCCAGAGATGACACACTCGTGTGTAATGGTCCATGGTAATTGACAATTGACAGGCCTTTATTGTGGATGCAGGAACGTCATCAACATGCAGCTGCGGATTACAAGCTTTGCGCTCAGTTTCAGTGGCTTTACACATAGTTTAGCATTTTGAAATGTTGCTTTCCAAAGCTAGTTACGGTACAGCCATCTAACATCCTTTTTAAACCCTGTAGCATGGAATAACCATGGCTTTAAGTCTTCTCAAAAGGCACAATTTGAGGTTTCTCAATTTGGGGCGAATGATGTAATTAGTGACTCCCTCCTAAGTAACTCCTGAATCATCTTCTATAAACATGTGAAGAACAACAATAACCTTAAAACCAAGATACACAAATAGTTTTCTCTTTATTTCTCTTTATAGATTTCTCTTTATTAACAAACAAACAAAAAAACAAAACAAGTATAGAAACCATAGAAACACATAACAAAGGACCAGGAAACAGTCAGACTCCCTCCTTTGTGAAATACTAAAACTGTGCTAAAAGGAGATAATATGAACACAAAGAGGTGCATCAAAATGATTTAGTTATCTGATCATATAATCGCACTAGTATAAAAAAGAAAAACAGTTTAAGAAGCACAAATAAGTCATTTATATTTTTTACTCCAAATAACAACATTTTAAGTTATGCTTATGTCAGAAAATTTGAATAATTTGATCACATACTCGAGGAATACAGTGCAAATAAAATTGTATTCAGGATTTTACTCTTGCTGGTCATTATGTCAATTAGAGTGTATAATTGTAAAATTCTTCTCACATTTCTGAGCATGAGTTTTTACAAAGTAAGTATCCCTTAAAGTAAACATATTACATTCACTTGTACATTTAAATAGGCTAAGGTTCAGAGGACAGCAGACAGCCTTGTGGTCCATGTGGCGTCCTAGTGAAGGTCAGGTCATAGAGTCATACATACTGTGATGGGGGGCCGCTGGAGGGGTCAACATGTAAATAGTAACCTAGAGTGAAAGGCGTAGAGTGGATCTGTGTCCTCACATCACTCTAGCTGCCCGTGACTACGAATGTGCACGCCTACACTCCAAATGACTTTTCAGATTCATTTAATTCAAACATAACAATAGGCAAAGTAGCTGTACTGGAACAACACACAGTGACATTTTTTGAAGAGCAAGTTACAAAAATAGTTACTCAAAATAAGGCAAAATTGCAATTCCATACTATGGCTATAAAATATGTTGCAAGCAAAATGTTGTAACTGTAGCTTAGACCTCGACACTTGATGAAATTCTTGCATTAGTTTATCAGTTCATATTTCTGTCTTCTTATTGTCAGAAAAATCTAAATTATTTTTTTGCCCAAATTCATTCTGCCCTATTGCATATTTTCCAACAAAACTACACAAGTAAAAGGTTACTTCTTTACTGTGTGTTGAGATTCTTCATGTATTCATGAAAAACTGGTTTCCTTCAACACCCAAAGCAAATGAAATTCAACTTCTCTGTCTGTGGCAGGCCTACCCACTGCTGCCTCCCAGTGGCCTGAATAGCCCCTGTAGCTCCACAGCTGTAATCTCCCTCATAGCCTTGTTGAGGAGCCCAGTTCTGGTAGCACCCGCTGCTTGAGCTGATCCAGAACCAGATTTTTGAGCGGCATGTGTATTTGAGGCCAATCCACACATGAGGCGTTGTGGCATTTTTCACCTTTTCTGCAACTTTCAATTGAACGTCCTCAGTGGAGATGTGGACTAGATCAATATGATTGCTCCTGCAATAGGCTATAGCTTCAACCCATGTTAGGTTTTGTTGAACTAAAACCAAGTTCCCTGTAAGAGGACAGAATAAAGATAGTAATTAGTTCAAGGTTCTGTGTATGTATAAATTTATGAAAGTAGAAATTGTGATTTCGATTATTGCTTTATTCAATTACAAAAAATGTTGTCATTAAAAACACAATTGAGTAAACGTGTGTGCTCATACCTTGCAAAGCCTGGAGCAAAGCTATCTGTCTAATCTACAGTGGCTTTGAAAACAAGACTAACTAAAACAGTTTCCGTGGTTAATTTTGACAGTGTAGAAGTAACTGTATGCAATAATCATGATTTTACTCATGAGCCAAACAATTATGATGAGTATTTTTGCTATAATCAAGCTGCCCTATTGCTTTTACAAACACATTTACATCAGTGGGTGGGAAAGAGAGGTGATGATGGTAATGCACACATTTAATAAATTTTGATTCATTTTGTTTTGTCTATATCAAAAAATACTCTCACATAACTGTAACCTTTGTATTTTAAACCTTTTGTTTGAAGGCACAAAAATCTATGTGATGTATTTTAGATGTATCTGAGTTACATTACTCTAGGGCTATATTAGTAAGTAAAGAAAAGCCAACAAGTCTTGTACAGTGGTGAAATGCTATTACGGTATGTATGTAGGGGGAGTTGTTTTCCTTGGAATATGAAAGCATCAAATTATGGACAGCAAATATGACCATAATGTGTGTTTAAAGACCCAAATGTAACCTACCTGGTGTGTTACTATGAGGGGCCAATGTTACTGGCTTAGTTGTTTTTGGTGCTGCTGATGTACCCTCTGTGGTGGGGCCTGTTGTGGTGGAATCATTTGTAGAGTTTTTATCAAGAGTGAAATGAAAAGTCACTGTAATGCTTTCAGAAGTTATGTTATAAAGGGTGCTCAGATATGTCACTTTTGTTGACCCTTGGGTAGTGGCTTGAAGAGTTGTTGTGGGCACTTTATATGCTGGAAGATAGCAACAAAACATATCAATATACCTAATAAGTTACACAATTTCAAATGTGGTAGAAAATATGTAAAAAAAATATAATTCCATTTCAAATGTGGTAGAAAATATATTATCTTACCTCCTTGACAAATGAATGCCTTTTTGCCTGAGCATCTCAGATCATTCCATTTCCCAGAGTTTTTGAAAACCACAGTAACACAATCCTGACCTTCTAGATAGTTAGGCTGAAATGCATTCCAGTATCGGAAAGAGGAGTTGTTTCCATCGGACCACTTCCAGGGATCTTTGAAGAGGCCGATCCATACATTTTGAGATATATTACTCACTACTGCATTCTCCTCTGCAGACAGTATGCTAACCAAATCTGTAGACAGGCCCCTGCAGTGGGTTTGTGCATCCCGCCAGGATTTAGTGTTGGGAACAAAAACGTGACTGCCTTTGTCACCTGCCGAAGAACCTCATTTATTAAAGCTGTTGTTCATTTTTTGAATGTTTGTGTGTGTGTGTTTTACTTACTGTGACATAGAAAGCTCCTTTTGGTTTTACAGTCACTCTCGAACCACTTGCCGTTTTCATCCATAGCTGCACATGCATCCTCATCATTTTCTTGAGGATTTCCTTCCCTCCAGTTTGTATAATCCAGTGTGTGACTGGGCAAAGACCAATGCCATGTTCGTTTGTCTTCTGTTTTGAGTCCTATCCAGGCTGCGTTGGCATTGCCTGACACCATATTAATCAAAAAATTCATTTCTGAAAAGTTGTGGATTGTAGCCAAATCTGTGTACATTTCTCTACAGTAACTTTTGGCATCTTCATAGCTCTTAATTTTATCAATAAGATGAAATTCAGAAGATCCATGTGAAAATACACAGAGTCCTGTAAAATTAGTGAACTGTTAACAAGAACCAAACCTTTTAAAAGTAACAACCTATCATGAAGGACAAATATAACCTACCTGAGATGAAAAGCAGATGAATAAACTCATTATTTTCCAACATAATGCATACAATACTTAGTAAACAGTTTCTATACAATGTTACTCTGGCAGCATAATGGCTAAGAATGCTACTGGGCTTGTTAACATATGCATGTAAGAACAGTCGCTATCCGCAAAGCAGTTTTTCAGGTCTACCCCCTCCTACCCCTCATGTGAAAATGCAGTGACAAGACTCACATGCAAAACATCTTATGGATATGATTTAGTTGTAAGTTGTGTTCATTTGTCAAAACTGAGGTAAAGGTAATGTTTATTGGGTGATTCATGATGATCGTCATCAAGCTGGACAAAAAAATGGTACAGGCCTATGTATGTTATGAAATTCTATGTTTAAGCATATTTCAAACAATCAACACAATGACCAGGGCAATTCAAATGAATGCTCATCTGTATGTAAAGTTGTATTTGGCACCTGTTTTTAGGTCAAAATCCTGCTGATGTGTCATTCATCACTAGATAGATATAGATATAGATATAGATATAGATATAGATATAGATATAGATATAGATATAGATATAGATACCCTATTTGGGAAATTGTCAGGGGGTGTGAGGTCCATCAAAAAGGGATCCTACACTGATGAATGTGAGGGGGCCACAGTTTTAGGGGCCAGTTTTGGGGCTTTAGGGGGCTATAGTCTCAGGTAGGCTTTGAGCAGATTAGAGGATGGACTGATGGCATGACATAAATTGGAATGATAGTTAAAGCATTTGGTGCCTCTCTATGGGTTTCAGAATGATGAAAAATTAGGACCGACCATTATATAGCAACCATAATAATTAAAAAAAAAATTAGACTACATAATTTGAATGGGGAGAAGTCCTCAAAATGCTGCATGTAACAGAAAGGTGAACATCCATGTAAAGCCAATTAATTAAGCCTTGTTAGAATCAGAATCAGAATCAGAATGTTTTTTATTGTCATATGAGTGAACAGGTTCACAACATTAGGAAATTGCTGCGGTACTTGGAGCAGGATGTAGACAAACACTGACATGCAACAAATAATAGAATAAAAAAAAAAAGAATAAAAAAAAAGCTATAACATAACAAAATTTACAAATTTACAGGAGTATAATAATATAGAGTATAAGATTATCAGTGATCAGTGATTAGCCTGTGTTATAACCTGCAGCCTATTGGTGTCTGGGCTTTTACCAAGATTTAGGCTACCTTTACTCAACTGAATAGGTTTTGTCTTTGATAATGAAAACAGGTTAATATGAATAAAATTACATGTGAAAATACTCTTTGTGAATAGGCTACAAACCTAATTCATGAATAAAATTAACATTGCCATACAGCCAATTATGGTACAATCGATATCTCTATATAGTAATCACAGCGTGCATGAAAAGCGCGATGAAAGCAGAGTATGATTTAGATTTGATGTGTCATGTGACTGGGCTGTAATGGGGTGGTCCCTCAGACATTTTGGCTCAGGCACTGGCACAGAGCCATCATGGCCTGTAAACAACAACAGCCCTCAGTGAAGCAGACTGGCTGTGAGCGCTAGCCGTCCGAGGCTCGGTCTAAACGGAAACAACTGAGATTAAAATGTGTCGAAAGGTTTGTTGGTAAGTTATAACATCGTTTTAAGGACTTTAAAATAATTTAGCCACGAAAGCGCATTAAAACGATCGACCTTAGCTGATCGACCTTGTTAGCTAGCGTTAGCCACATTTAAACGCTAGCCAAATTAGCTCCGTGAACAAATGCAGCTAACAGGCGATTCGCACTGATAAATAAAGCGATTTCTAGTGCGTCTTGAATTAATACGCGGGCTCGTTCATTGGCAGGCGACGACTATACACACTTGGGTGTTTAACATGAAGCCTTAAATCTAATTGTTGTCGTATACGAGTGGTATAACATCAAAGCCAAATGGCTGGTACCAAGCTAACCCTTGAAAGCTACTGTAGCCAAACGCCATCCCAGTTTGCTCGGATCACATTTTCTGTTAGTCTGTGTTATTAGGCGTGCTTTTGCTACATGGACGATTGTCTGCTCACTTAGATTAGGGGACGGTCATATGTTTGATCTCTTGAAAGAGCATGTTAAAGTTTGATTCACATAGCTCTGGATTTAATCAAAAGTAGCGTTATTTACCCCCTCATCCGGAGCGTGTTTTCACTATGCAATAATGTTGGTTCAACGATGCGTTTAGTTAGGATTAAGAAAAAATTACCTGCATGACTGGTGTATTCGGTGTTAAGTCCTATTAACGCTAGCATTTTTTTTCTTTTCTTGTTGTGAATGTGTTGGTCTCGAAATTAATATATTAACACTAATTGGATTAAGCCTGAAGCTTCAGCTATTGCCCTCAAGTAACTTGTTGTACCATACCATGTGCTGTGCTATCTGTGTTCAATCAATCTATTGATCATGTCATTGTTGCAAAGTAATTGCCTTTTCCCTAATAAAACTCATGAATGCTCCAAATGTTTCCTTTTTCTTTCCAGTTGAGAACCTTCAGACGGGCCCTTGCTCTCCTCTGGTAGTGTCCTCGCCATGTCCTCACAGCAGAACAGCTCAGGGTCCAACAGCCCCACCAACCTCCTGGGTTCTCCTTTCTCAGTCATAAGTCCCGCTCTGAATTCACCCCTGGTATCACCCTCTTTAGGATTTGGACCTATTAGCAACTATCAGGTAAATTGTGTTTGTTTATTTTTTCCTATTCCTATTATTTTACAGTTTTATCATTATTTTTGTGAATGATGTTGATTGATCTTAAATATTGGGGTTCTGAATAAGTATTGTTTTTCTAGCTGGGTTCTTCAGCTTCTGCATCAGGGATGCACTCCATCAGCAGCTCGGAGGATGTGAAGCCTCCTTTTGGCTTGCGTCCTGGACCACCTCACAGTCCTGGGATCATGATGTCTCAAAAACGCCTTTGTGTTATCTGTGGAGACCGCTCCTCTGGTCAGTTATTGCATACTTACAAAAGAACTTAGACTCTTAAAAACTGACATGTTAACATTGTTCTTGTTTATTTTCAGGCAAGCACTATGGTGTGTACAGCTGTGAAGGCTGTAAAGGATTTTTCAAGCGGACTGTGCGCAAAGATCTGAGTTACACTTGCAGGGATAACAAAGAGTGCCTGGTAGATAAACGCCAGCGGAACCGATGCCAGTACTGCCGCTACCAGAAGTGCCTTGCCATGGGCATGAAGAGGGAAGGTATAAGACCATTATTCTGCATTTTCAAGTACAATACACAGGCGTACTGTTTAAATCACGATATCCATCCCACTTTATCTACCCTATTGTATTATTTAATTCGTCTTTTTGCTTTGAACTGCTGTGACCGCAGCGGTCCAGGAGGAGCGCCAGAGGAACCGTGAGCGCGAGGGAGAGTTTGAGTTCAGTATGTCTGTGAATGAGGAAATGCCCGTGGAGAAAATCCTGGAGGCAGAGACAGCAGTGGAGCACAAGACAGAGCTTCACTCTGATGCAGGCTCCTCTGTAAGTTTTAATGGTATTTAGTTTGGGTCAAGATCTGATGATTATGATAACTACAACTTTGTCTTTGTCTTTAGCCTCATGATGCTGTGACCAACATCTGCCAGACTGCAGACAAACAGCTGTATGCCCTGGTGGAGTGGGCAAAAAGAATTCCTCATTTCTCTGAGCTGCCCCTTGATGACCAGGTCATTCTTCTTCGTGCAGGTATAAAAACCATTCCACAGGCAGTACTGTCACATTAGCCTCCATACACTGGTTCAGTGACATGCAAAGGTTTCGATGCATTTTGGCAAAATGACGTGTAAGCCCTAGCACATTACCTATATCACAAATTTGTAATTTGTTTGTAACTTTAGGGTGGAATGAGCTCCTGATCGCCTCGTTTTCCCACCGGTCCATTGCTCTTAAGGATGGAGTTGTTCTGACCTCTGAGCTGCAGCGTGACAGTGCACAGAGTGGTGGAGTTGGAGCCATTTTTGACAGGTAAATTACACTTTTTATTCAAACCAGTGTAACTGTGGTTCTGGTTTATTTAATTCAGATTTTCACTATAGGGAGAGCGTGCAGAGTGCTGAAGTTGGTGCCATATTTGACAGGTATATTTCTCCATTCAGTCTTTAGCTAGCTATTATTGATTTAGTTGAACATTCTGCTGATGCTTTGTTATAAACCAGGGTTCTCACTGAGCTCGTCAATAAAATGAGAGATATGCAAATGGATAAGACAGAACTAGGCTGCCTCAGAGCAATTGTTCTCTTCAACCCAGGTAACGATATCCAGACTAATACATTTACATTTTCATAGTATAAATATGCCTTAAAATGTTTCTTTTGTGCAGATGCTAAAGGACTTACCAACACCAGCGAGGTGGAGCTCCTTAGGGAAAAGGTCTATGCATCATTGGAGGCTTATTGCAAACAGAAGTATCCAGAGCAGCAGGGAAGGTGAATTCTCTGCATATTGCACCTGTGCTCAGGCCAAATGGCTGACTGCTTCATCATTTTGTTTTTTGTTTTTTGTTTTTTGCAGGTTTGCTAAGTTACTTCTTCGACTGCCTGCACTGCGCTCCATTGGCTTGAAGTGCTTGGAGCATCTTTTCTTCTTCAAGCTGATTGGCGACACACCTATCGACACTTTCCTAATGGAAATGCTTGAAGCTCCCCATCAGTTGTCTTAGGTTGAAACAGATGCTTACTGTGGTTAGGTTTAGATGGCTGAAGTCTGGGAGGCTGGAGTGGGACTGGAGTGGCACTTTAAGTTCTTTGAACATTTGTCAGTGTGTCTCACTGCTGTCTGCGTTACACTTTTGTAGTGCATCACAGATTTGCTCTTCAGATCAAACCCAAGGCTTAGCATAATCTACAGTCTGGTGCTATAACCTTATGCGCAACTATGCTTACAAAAGTATTTTTTAAAAACAACATAACAAATTTCCTTCAAATGAGCAGAAATTTGGAATTACTTTTTTATAAACATTTTTAGATGCGTCAAAATTGAGTTTCGGTTATTGTGACGGAACTACAAAACCTATTTTTAAAGCTGAACATAGCCAGATAAGTAAATATGCATGAAAAAGCAGTCTCTACTTTGTAATGTAAAACTAGATTTTAACCAAACATAAGCTGTGATCTGTAGGAATGTGCAGCTCAGTTTACAGCAGATGAAAGAACCATGCTAACGGTGACAAGTCAATCACTCATTTTGTCAAATGCAGCTTGTCTTGATCTTGGATCATCAGCTTTATATGTCTGGTAAAACTATACAGTTAGATGTTTACTTCGCCGTTTCTCAATCTAATCACTTTATGGCTAATTAGACTGCACTGCACACCTGCTACTTTCTGTTTTTAAAACTTTCTTTAAAAAAAAAACTCGCTCACTAAATGATGTGAGAGTGTTTGCCTTTTGGTGCTATTTCAGGATATAATTTGACATCCAGATGCATAGAGCAAAATGCACTATGAACCAAAACTATATAAGAAAATATGCAAAAAAAAAAAAGAATCCCTTTGTTAATCTTTGTTGAAATGTAGCAATATAAAATGTAAAAAGCTTTCTGCCTGTGAGTCTTTTCAGGGGTTTTCCAAATCCAATCATGTTTGGTGGAAAGGGAATTTCAGTTTTATAATGATCTCTACACCTCTAAGGTACTGTGCAGACATAATTGTTCAGGGACATTGTAGATGGGAAACTGATGAAAAAATGATTAGGAGATAAAATATATTTGAAACCCATGCCCTTGATTTTAGTTAGTGTAAAGCAGAACATGTCTTGGATTGCACTGGATTTGCTGAGACAGTTTCAGCTGATTTTCTTTTGTGTGCTTTTTTAATGCTCAGTTGTATTTCCTACTTTTGGGCCCTTTATAGGTAGCTGTCTTGTTCATTATGTCTGCGATTTATTAAAGCAAATCATAATCACCCTTAGATCCATAACGCCTGTGGACAAATAGGAATTTCAAACACAAGGTCTTTGTAACAGCCACACATCAACCTGAGCTGTACTGAGAAATCTGTCATCAGCCACCATTTGCTCAAGTGACTTGAAGCATGGGTTGTATGGACTAAAAATAAAGAGGCTTAACTTTTACTGTGGTCTGTTTTCTTTTTGCGTAGAGCAAAGTTATGCATAGTCAAGATAAACATTTACCTTTTATTTGTCAACTTTACTGATCAGCAAATCCACATTCAAAAGTCATTGTGAAAATATTTGTGAGTTGTGTAATAAAACGAGACGTTCCACAGACCTACTCAAAAGTCAAAGTGGCATTGCTTTTATTAACACATTTTAAACCGTGCATGGCTTGGTTTGCATAAATTAGATTTAAAATAATACTGCTTTTTAGTAATTACACTATTCTACATGTGGACCAAAAAGGAAAATTACAAAACATTGTAGTTACACATATATCATTTTTAAAGCAGTCTCCTTTTCACTTATCACAAAACACCAGTTTGTCTTCAGTGATTTCAGTTCTACTTTGGTTCTACATGTGACATGCTACACATAAACGCTAAGGTGCTGAATAGTAATTGCTCATGTAGTTTAAATTTGTTTTTCCACTGCAATTCTTACCTGACCAATTCAGATAATAGTTGAATGTTTGCATTTTTACTTGTACTGAGCCACTGTCACAGTGATTTACATTTGTTAAGAAAAGGGTAAAACCCTTTTTTGTCTTTTAAATGTTCAGTGATGCCTCTAAAAGGCATAACACCTTTGAACAGTGGACCACTTTATCCAAATGTAATAGTAAGGCAAAAGCTTGTTGAAGACTGTGTTATAAATAAAGCTACTGTAGTAAACAATAAGAGGATGTGATAAATCCTCCAAATGCAATACAGAGACAAATACACATGCTCTCACAGACTCCAGATGAATTCTCCCTGAAAACATAATAAATATCTGCTCATAAGAGGCTTTCCCAAGTGTGTAGCTCGATGCTGTATCACTGCAAGAGCCTTTGTATAGTGCTCAGTGGATTTGTGTGATAGTGATTTAAACATCTCAACTGCGTTACATTTTACTACATTTGTTGTTTTGTTTTTGCTTTTACTAAACAACAAGTAACCTTATCTACAAATTGTAACCATTGCACCCAAGATCGTTGGTTATTAGTGAAAAGATAAACTTATCAAGTAGAGTCCTCTCATTGACACCCACTGTTAATATCCAGTGCACATTTTACTTTCTGAGCACCTTTTCCCAAAAACAAAAACCTACAGTAGTAAAAAGGAAAACAGAAATGCAAGTCCATCAACTATACAATACCAACAATGTCTTTTACTGAAGATACAAAGCTGCTGAAGCCATACAAACCAGTCATTTGAATATTAAATGAGGCCAAGGACGTTTGAACTACACAAAAACCTGTGTTTTCTTTCCAGGGTGATTGTGACTGAGCTACGTGGATGCAGATATTATGCTTATCCAGCTATCGCAAAGCTTAGTGCTTTAGAAGGCTGCTGTGTTTTTGGTGCCCATCAAAGTCAAAACCTTTTATCAGCTCAGTCCCGTCTGTCGGTTCTGCAGTGTAAACATGATGCAGACATACGAGACCTGCTGCTCGATGCTTGGGCCTGCTCCACTCAAACCTGTGTACATCGTGTGGTGGCAACAGAGGAGCCCCACATGTGGACCTACTCACACCTGCAGCTCTGAGCTTGACAAACCAAGAGCATTGGCTTCTTCTGTCGTCAAACCATCCCTCAGTGTCCTCCTCACTGTAGGCAAATACAAATGAGATCACACTGTGTTATCATAAACTAGTTACAAATACAAAAAGTGAAGTGTGTCTGAACCCACATGACTTTCGATTGGCTCGTGAGCGCCTCCTCTCTCGGGGCAGAGTCCTGTGGGTCGGCCCCTGTGTGGCTGACCTCACTATTCTCTCCATGATCTCATCGGCAGTGTCGTCCAAACAGTTCACTGGGTCATTAGTGGTACACCAAGGGGGGACCCGCCCTAATACAAAGTCACATGTGTAAGGGGACAGTGGTACATGTGCAGTGAGAAGTGACAAGACCTATGTCAATGTCAATTTTATTTTTACAAAGTAGTGCAAGAACTGGTGACCATTTTTGGATAACAGTTAACAGAGAAGAGGCTAGATATACAGAGATATTTGCATCATAAAACAATACTTCAAGCCATTTCCGGTGGGGCATGTGCCACCTGCTTGTCTGTTGAGATGTTATTGCTTTGCCTGAGATGTTCCGCAGTATGGCACTGAACATGCATTTATAGATTAAAGGGGTTTCTATTGCTTGAAAATACCTCGAAAAACATTCTTACTGTGAGTTTAATGCTTTACTGTGGCACATTACAGGCAAAGTCATAGCATCTCATAGTATCAGTTAATAAACTTCTCCTTCTTCTAATTTTATTTGAATTTTTTTTGTATTTTTGGCTCAGTGCTTTTGGTTCCTACCCACCTTTGTTAATGCTAAATATGTTACAAAACTGACATTTTCCAATTAAGTGGGAATGGACGGAGGCCAAAAAAGATATAGACTCTGTGTTCACTGTGAACACTTTTTTAAATTATGAATTCTGCAAAATGTCCCAAGAACTCATTTATTTGTGAATATTTATGGATATTTATGAAATGATCTAACCTTTGGTACCACTGGCCCTGGTGCGAGAGCGAAGGCCGGGCAGAGTGCTGGTGCTGCTGTCTCCTCCCTGTGAGCCGTTCCTCAGCACTGCTTTCATGTTCTCGTGTTCAGCTGCATTTTCCGCAAACTCCAGACCCTGAGGCTGGTTCTCCTGGGGGTCTGACGTGGTACTGCCAAATTTACCACTCTGCAATGCACAGACAATAAAGGTTTGATGGCCTCAGGTTTCAAATGAGTTTTTATTGGCTTCCAACCACAGCACAGTTCAAAATGCAGAAGTTGCATATCTATATATAAAAATAGTTTTCAAACAAATATGTTGTATTAGTAATTCCTAAGGGGGTAGTATCTCTCCTTCAAGTCAACACTCCCCACGCCCAACCTTTCTACTCCATAGTCAAAAACATTTAAGTTCCTCATTCACTGTATGTTACACACAGAGATCTATCAGTTAAGCAACCAAAAACAACAATACTCTGTTAAAAACATTTCAACACATGTTAGACAGGTTTTCATGCGTTTGTTCAATTGTGTCATACCTCACTATCGTCATCATCCTCGCTCTACAAAAGGTAAAGCATAAATGAACTTTCAGTACAAACACATTGTAGTTCAGCTCTTGTGGCTAACATTTATAAACTAAGCTAATTTCATTTGTTTTGTGTCCATAAGAAGACTGTAGCCTGTGGAACAAAACTTTCACCAAATGTCTTGTTTAAACGCTCAGATGTGGTTCGTGTTATTCTCCCTCATATATGTCGAGAGGTTTAAATTTTCACACAGTGATTGAATTAGTGTCCCTTTGAAGAGAGAGGGGCCCCCGCCAAGGCTTGCTGTGAAGTCCAGTCTGGAGCAGCCGCCTCCTCTGGGTTTAAAGGATTTTAATCAGGCATCCAAGTGTTTTCTCTGGCCTTTCTGAGCCTGCCACAGCTACAGAATAGGATACACTGAAAACAACTGGCTGTTTGTTGATACAGTAACTTATACACGTGAATACCAAGAAGTGTAGTTGATGTCATTAGGGATGTATGTCAGGTCTTCATAAAACAAAGACACTAGGCGCTTAAAGCAGGATCAGAGCTGTGCCTGGGGAGGGTGCACATTAAATGGGTTGCGTTCTCGTTCTACAATTTATTGATGTCATAATTTCAAATGAAAGGCATGAGCCTATCGTACTCGATGGGATTTACTATTTTTTAATGGTAAAATATCCCAAATATTGAACTTGATCATTATTTGTTAGGAATCCTCCAGCTAAACTATATGGATTCATTCATTGTGTCAAACACAGATGGAGTGCAGGTGCCAGTTTCCCTATTGTACTGTACTGTCAACTACAATTTGATGTCAAATGTCGAACATAATCGTTTCTGAATTAAAAAAAAAACTGGACTGAGATGGAGCATGAGGAAAGAGGAGATGTTCATGTGGCCTGCAGCACTTACATCTGTGATCATTTTCCCCCGGGTCTTGTTCCTCTCCCTGTGATTGGCTCGTTTCTGTTTCTGCTGCAGGACACGCTCTCTCGTGGTGCGGTACTCCAGGGCAAATTCACTCAGGACTTTACTAAAGCGGTGGATGCTGACCTCACGGATGCCATAGACAGGATGACCCAAGAAAAGCAAAAACGCATGGAACCTGTAGAAAAGCAAACCCCACCCTCTTTAATCAAAACCAACAGCAACCATGTTCAACCATCTTGTTATGTCATACAATAGTTGTGGTCATACCTATTGATTATCCTTCGATGTACAACCTTCAGGATAATGATTCTCTCTGCACAGTCTTTTAAGAAGTCAGACATTTTCTGTTTCAATGCTGCTTTCATCTCGTGTTTAGAGATGACCTTCAGATGATCCCATGATGCTTTGCAGCGTCTCTCCATCTGAGCCAGATTGTCTTGTAACTGATCAAAGTCCACCTGTGGAGACAGCAGGTCATGACCAGCGTACAGTGAGTTTATGCACAGTACAGTATATAATGTGTAACTCCTGCCTCATGTGCAGTGATCTTTATCTTATACTTGTATAAGGCATAACAATATGCCACTCCTTTATACAACATACTGATAAGTAGAGTGACTTTAATGCTTTCACTTTTTAATAATTGCACCTTATTTAGTCTTAATAAAGCATGAAGAAAGATTTAATTAAAGGAACAAATAGTTAATATTTTATTCAAGTTCAGCAACTACTTAAGTATTTACTAAGCCTGAATCATTCTTAAAGGTGCACTGTGCAACTTTTTAGCTGGAGGGTCCGCTACCTGCTGGTCTCCATGGAGATGTTATTGCCCTGCTTGAAATGTTCCATGGTATAATATTAAACATATCCATCTGGCATTTATCATTGTGGGTGTTCCTATTACTCAAAAATATAATAATTCCCCCTGTGGATAGGGGCAAACATGTGGAACAACAGTGTGGAACATTCTAGACAAAGCAACATTTCCATGGAGACAAGCAGGTTTGCACCTTTAATAAACAATTTCTTTATTATGAATTCACTTGACATTGCATTCTTTTATTCTATTCACCTCTTTCATACCTATAATAGTAAAATAGTGGACAATATGCAACATTTCAGTTGTACCACGACACCTGTAAATTGCTGTGTAAAGCGCTATATAAATAAACCTTACCTTACCTTACCTCTACCTAACTAATAATTGTTGTTTATGTCTTCATTGCAAGATCTGAATGACTCCAACAAGCACAGCACAGGAAATAATGACCATATTTGTGTTGTGGAAAATAAAAACATAATTAAAGCTCACCAAAAAAAAAAGTCCTTACATTCTTCATTCTCGTTTTGCTTATTTTTATACGATTGTTTATGATTGTGTCAAAATACGAGATGAAAACTTCTGTGCCGTCTTTATCATTAATAGTTTGTACGACCATAATACAGTACAATACAAGAAAAAAAAATTGGGTTAAAATTATATTTAGCAAGCACAGTATGTCATTATTTTTGCTATATGTAAATATTGGTAAAGTTTCATCATCAATGTACAGCAACCACCTCATTTTTGACTATGAAATGACTTTAAAACTATGTAATGAATAGGGGTGGGTTAATATACGTTTAATAATTATACATATGTAGTATGTATAATTATTGTTTCTCTCTTGGCACAAACTCAAAATAATAACGAATCAAATCAAAAAAACCTTGGTAAGGCGTGTGATGGCTCCTATCTCGGAGTAGAGGTCAGTGCTGTCCGGAAACTTCTCGACCACGATGGCACAGGCGTGGTGCAGCAGTGACTGTTTGTGAACCGTGTCCTTCACCTCCGGAACTTTCTCCAGGTAATTTAACTCGAATCCTTTTGCCTACAGAAGCATATGTACACCCAATGAGTCACAGAGAAAGACAGGAAATAACCAATACCTAACCTGCACTAATTGTGGAGCATTTCCTCTCCGGCATACAAGAAAAAAGGCCTAAGAGTGGAGTGGATTTCTGGATTTATTAAGCTGGATTTATCAAAAACCACAATCTACTCTCAAAGCCCACTGACTGATTGTTCTACTTACCACTGTGTGCTGAAAAACCACAGCAAATATAATCCTAACAAAATCTCCCTTGTTCCTTTGCCAGTTTTAAATGGCTTACCGTGAAACTCGAATGCAAACACTATTTATGGGAAGTAGCTGTTTTGATGTTGATGACTAATGCTTTTCTCGTGCATGTTTGTCTTTTCTTATGTAGCTGTGTGCATGTATCTACAGCGTATAGGACTAAATAACATGTGTGCTCAGTGAGAAACCACAAAATGTTCTGAGACATTGTGAGGTTGCATATACAAAGACAGTCAGGCGGCACTTTCATACACAACACAATGAGGTGGTGTTGATTATATAGAAAAGAATTTCACACAGATTTTGAGATCTATTAAAAACACAGTATATCAGATGTACTAAAGTAATAAATATCCAGTGAAAATGTAGGCTACTTGAGTAAAGTACAGCTAATGAGAAAAAAATTGCGCTTGAGTAAAGAACTGTTACTTTTGTAATTTATGCCCATCCATTACTGCTCTGTACTGTATGTCCGGAGATACACTCACGTTTGTGCCATTCAGGAAGTTGCCGATGGCGAGTAGTGTGGTCAGAATATAACGGAGAGTCTTGTTTTTCTCTAACTGGTCCATTCCTTCTTTGAGATCCTGAAGAGGCTCAGCAACTTCCTGAAATAAATACATATTAACAACACATCTTTTTAACTATGAAACGACTACCTACACCATGTACACATGTGGTAGTTTGCTTAGCTCCTTTGCTGTTCAAGCAAAACGAATAAAACAATTATGAGCCTCTAATCCCTCATATAACATAATATAAATGTGACTGTAGCTGCAGGTTACTCAGAGGGCATCTTATGTAAGCAACACAGGCCATGTCATTCAAACAGACAGCAGCTCTGTGTGTCTGACCTTCTCCATCAGCTCGTAGTCCATCTTGAAGGCCCATAGCTGCAGCCGTGCACTCAGCTCTGTGATGGAGGACAGGGTCAGGAGGAACTGCTCCGCACTGCCCAGGGGAATGTCCGGGCTCATCAGCTGGGCCTCCTGGATCCTCTGCTTCTCCTCCTCTGTTGGGATCATGGTCAGGATTTTCTACATGAAGTACAAAGAAGAAGAAAGGAAACACTTGTGGGAGTGTTCTGTCAACTCCAAATGTCAAGAATTTATTTTATGTAATATGTTGGAGGAAATACGTTTACAGCTGTGTTTATCTCAAATGTTGCAGGCCTCCACAAACCTGTGTGACAGGTGAACTCTTAACCTCACATTAGACTTCATGAGCAGATGGGCTCATAGACTTAAGGTGAGAAAGTTTCTCACAACTGCCATCACACATTATATAACATGTAAAATGCAACATGAATCACTACTGTGCAGGGTATGTGCATTAAGTAGTAAAGGAAATTCACAACTGTTTCTCATTATTTCAAATCAGTTAGACGGCCAATGTAAAGACACAAGACAGATTTTCTATAATTCCCCCTAGATCAGACAAATCTGTAAATAATATGTGATATTTTTAGTGTTGGCTCAAGCATATTTAGATGGTTTTACAATGAGTCAAGATTAAAATGCATACCTCAATGCCTTCTTTGTTAAGTGCATATTCATCAAAGTTGAGGATAGCAGTTTTGATTGTGCGAGGGGGAGGTAAAACTGTCAATCCGATGTTTATGGCATTACTTCGTTTGGAGTCTAGAACAATAATTTCTTGTCGTTTTCCATCAACTGCAGCTTTCTATAAAAACAACAAAATCAATAACAAATGATCAGTGATATAAAAACAACTTGAGTTGTATTATGTTCATCCAACAGATCTTTCAATCTTTGCTAAAAAATAACATTCCTTGGGAAGAATATGAGGTCGTTGATGAAAAGGATGCACATTTTTATATCACTTACTGATGATGAATCACTAATTATGAAAAATAAATAAACAACTGGAATCTTGGTGAGAGCTTACTTTAGTGACAGGCAGCTCCTTGGACTTAGACTCAAACAGCTGCTCCAATTTGGACGTGTCCAGTTTAATGGGCTCTAGTTTGGACCAGAGTGAGTCTTTACAAAATTTATGGCTCTTGCTCTGCCAGTCCACGGGTCGGACTTCGTTCCAGAAAAGACGAATAGTCTTCTTCTTCTTTTGGAAGACAGGAACATCCCCTCGGCAGAGCTGGGGAGAAGGTGGGGGGATGGGGGCCATAAATGGAGGAGGTGGGGGCATCATTTTACCAAAGATGGGAGGAGGAGGGGGACACCCGAACAGAGGAGGAGGAGGGGGCAGTGCAGCGTGGTGCAGAGGAGGAGGAGCAGGTATAGAGTCACCTGACCTCATCAGATTGTCCATGTCTAAAATGTCCATGTCGTCCTCGTCCCCCAGGTCTGTGAAGTCCATCTCTTTGATGCGCAGCTCTCGGGGCATGGCCAGCAGCTGGTCCCAGATGTGGTCAGACTCTTTCTTAGGGGGTAGTGGTGCAGGAACATTGGTCACTTTCTCCTGAGTCTGCTGCTGTTCTTTTAAGCTCTCCACCTCCGAGGGACAGCCCAGTCCTTTGACCAGATCTCCAAACCTCTCTGCCACAGCTCGGACTGAGCCATGGTCCCGATGCCCCACATCCCCCTTTTTCACAGCCTCCTCTCGGGCCTGTCTCTGGGCCTCCAAAGTGGAGATCCTGCTGACCAAGCTGCCCACAGCAGGTGCACTTGTCTCTACATCTTTCTCACACTTACTATTCTCTGTCTCAATAATCTCAGGGCTGTTTTCATTGTTGTTGTCTGTTGTTTGGGCATAAAGCATGTCCAGCATGAAGCGCTTATTATTGAGGATTTTGTCACAGTTCCCATTCACATCTTGAATATCTTCATCACACTGAATCAGCTGACCTGTAAGAATGGGAACAGAGGAACAATATATAGATTATAGATCACTTTAACATGGACAATGATAACTCTTGTCAGTAGTGTATTATGTGACTGTAGTACCTGCTTGGATGTCTCGGCTCAGCCTGTCCTCGCGCTCCTCTCTCTCCAGGGTGCTGCTGGTGGAGGAGATGCTGGATGCTGAACAGTTGTCCTTTTCATTCACTTCCTCATTCTGTCGTTCCTTCTCGCTCAGGAGTACACTGTCCTCCTCATCTCTCTCCATCTGCTGCTCTTTCTCACACTCATCCAACTCCACGTCCACATCTGTCTCCGCCACCTCAGCGACCTGCACTCCTCCCTCCAGCTCCTCCACAGTCTGGGGCTGCTCCTCAGGCTTTGGCTCCTCACATGCCTCCTCACTTGTCACTTTTGTGGATGAGGGCTCTGCAGTAGGGCCCTGGTCACACTGTCTCTCAAAGTCACGCCTCTCTTGGTTACTCTGTCCGGTATTCCCTGGGCTAGTCGTTTTGATACTTTCTCTGTCCCGTGTGTCTGTGTGCCGAGCCGTGGGGGAGCTCTGTGTTACTCTTAAATCTGGACTCGTGGTTCTGGTCTGTAGGTCCAGACTCGGCTCTGAGCTGTGCTCCAGGTCTGCAGGAGAAATCAAAACAAAGTTCACAGGAACACTCTTTGTATGGCACTATTTCAACACATGCACATGATCCAATCCAGCAGAAACAGATTGTTTAAGTAAAACAGCTCTAAATTACTTCCTGTATGACTGATGGTAGTAAAAGTAAGGAAATCATTTGAAGTAATCACTCATGTTTATTTTAATTGATTATGTCCTTTCGGCTTCTTCTACATTTCATGCAAAACTTGGATAAACAAAAAACAGAGACTAATATCTCAAACCGCAGATGTTTTTGTTTTGTTTTTAAATAGAAGGTCGTAATATAGGATTTACCTGGCTTGGTGCAGGCTGTGGTGGCTGTGTCTTCTTGTGAGATGATGGATGGGGAGGTACTGTGCGACACTGAGCGGCTGCCTGGTCTGGGACTTAAACACAAAGTGATCTCTGTTCGCCCTCTGAAGGGCACCCGAGGGTGCTCTCGCTCAAACTCCTCTGAAGCCAGTCGCTCCACAGCTTTGTACCTATTGGAAGATGTACATGTTTACATTTGTCTCGATAGTCTGTTTTTGCCTCAATAACAAATGGCATTTGAAAGCTCTGCTGAAGAACATTCTTCCAGTATTAGATGAATAAGGTTCTGTTGTCACCATTCATGCTTTGATATTGGCAGAGACTTTGCTCACTGAATGGAAAAACAAAACCTCTCTGCAACATCTGGCACAGGGAGCATACGATTTTTCAGTTGGATGATTTGTCTACATTTTCTGCTAATGAGTTACTGTGGGAAGCATGAAGGAATAGTTTCAGAAAACACATTTCAAAACATTTCATGAGGAGAAATTCACCAATATAATCCGTCCAAATCGGTATTAAACACTTGTCTTGTTAACCTCTGGGCTGTAAGGAGGCAGTCTGTCCTCCGTGATTTGGTCTAAGGGGAGGTGCAGCACATTTTACATCTGCAACCAATTACTAAATGGAGCTAAAAGCATTTTCACAGCTCCCAAGTTTTTTATCTACATATTTTCACACCTTTAAAATTATTTTGTTTTTGGTTTTTAAACCAGAATTTCAGATCAATCTGAACCCACCTCTCGTCTCTGGCTTGTCTGGTCTCTTCCCTCTTGTCCACATAATCCCGGCTGCAACACAAAGTGAACCAGTAAACTTTGTTGATTTCTGCACATGCTGTTACATATAAAACAGTTCAAATAAGGCAAACTATAAAAAGCTATGACTATATTTTTGGGTAAAAATACTTTATTTGGGTTTCTGGGATTTGTAAAGCAAAACTCACTTAAAGCGATTTCTTTCTTCCCTCTCAATCTTCAACAGACGCTCTTCTCGTTCTTGGCGTCTCTTCTCTCTCTCCGCGGCCAAAGACTCCTGGTGCTGTCTGTACGATGAAGTAAGCAACCCTCCTAGAGCCGCTCTGCATGCCAAACACACAGAAATATATGACAGCAAAAGTAACTAGAAGTAATAGGTCTGTGTTTGATATATTAAATATGTGATGTATTTGATGTAGGAGCCCTTTACATAAGATTTAATTATAAACAATAAGTTATGAATGGTATGTCAAGCTATAAAAGACATCGAACACTGACCTGTCTGCTTTGGAGTCTGTAGAGGAGGAGGATGCACTGGTGAGGCGGTGAACAGGTGAAGGGGGTGTCTGCTGTTTGCTGTTATTTATCCTTCAACAAGACAAACTACATTATAGCACATGTTCAATCCAATGAAATCCAATGAAGACATAAAAAACAGGTGCTTCCATATGTCAATGATATCAAGTGAAGGAATTTGCTATGGGAATTCCAATGCTGGATGTGGAAGAGCTCACCAGGAAAGCAATCTTCAGTATAATTTCCATGTAAAGCTCACAGCGCAGATGCGTTTTAAGTACAAATATAATCACACACATACAATCAGGTGTTACACTTAGATAAATGGATAATGTTTTGTGTTCTGGCATAAAATTAATATGCAAAGAACTAAACAATAATATTATTGACTACCATAACCCCAAAGAGAAAATGCCATATTTTTAGATGAACACAATGGAGCTGAACTGTGCATGGGAATTCTGGATTCTGAATCTTTTTTTTTTTCTTTTTCAAAAGGTCTATGGGTAAAATAAATAGGCACATACAATCCCCATCCATCCATTGACATAAATGCACATAAAAAGAAGATTTTAGTAATGATTTCATCCTTATGTGAGTTGTGTTCATGCATTAAGATCTATTCTTACCTTTCGGCCCAGCAGGGCTTTCTAGGTGTTAGAGGTGTACTAGAGCTGTTTGCGTGAGATGTTTCTGTCACACTGAAGATGAAAAGCACAGTTAGAAAAACAGACCCAACACCCCAAAGATAAAAGGATAATAATGAGTTAGTTACACAGATAAAGATAGTGGAAGGTAGGAGGGCTGCAAGACCACGCAACTCTGTAATAACCACTGAATTAGGAAAACAATTTATTGTTTGATTTGTATTTTAAGCTTTTACCAACTGTAACCAAATATGTGGCAACACCTGTTTTGATATTTTTCTATCATATGTCATTTAATGGGATGAAATTAAGAAGGTAGATTGACAACATTATTTCATGGTGTGCAAAGCTTTGTGCAGTGCAGCAAAAAGTACAGTGCAGATGGATAAGTTGTTTTGAGGGCACACACCAAAGGCTATAGTTCCTCTGTTTAGGAGCGACGGACACAGGAGTGGAGGTCCTGCTCTGGACTTCAGGGACACTCTGCCTGGGCACGACTTGGGCCATACACTTATAGCTCAGACACATGCTAGCTGCAGCCACACTGCAGGACAAAGTACAAGAGACAAGAAGGACTAACCGGGAGAATGAACTGTTTTCCAGTGGTGAATGAGCTTCTGATTTATTGAAAGGTTTCCGTACTGCTTTAGTAATATCCAAAACACATCTGAATTAGATGTCCACCATGCTGGTATTTCAATAATAATGCCATGAAATGAAAATAAACTAATTAGACTTTTACTGAGTGCCATTTAACTCAAAGAACATGGTTATACTGCCACATCGTTATATTGGCAATCAATTACTTAAGTTATCAGTTACAGACTTCATCATTAAACTTGATGGATACTTTAATTAAAAAGAAACACTGCATTATGGGAAACCTTTGAAATAAATGAAATGCAATTATGGAAGACTATAATGGAATACTACAGTATCAGGGAACACAATTGACCCAAAATACCTGTGTTCACCCTGACTACTGGACTCAATGATTGGATGACTTTCAGCATCTGCATCTGCATCTTCCTCCTCCTCCTCATCCTCCTCCTCCTCATCATCATCATCCTCCTCTTCCTCCTCCTCCTCCTCTCTGGGGTTGAGAGGAGGGGTAGAGGATCAGCAGTAGTGAACAGAGATTAAGACAAACAACATGAACAAAAGAGCAGACAATGGAAAGGCATGGACACTTAAAACATGCGGAAGGCTTGAAAACAGAGTTAGTAGACAACCATGCTTTAGAAAAGGTGACTGTTAATGGACAAAGATGTTTAAACATAAAATGGATTCCAATTTCATCACCAAAATGACAGCTAGGGCTAAAATGTACGCGGTACATTGGGAGTATGTTGCACTGTTCTGATCGTTTTTGTAACTTCTCTGGATTCAATTAACAATAGAGAAACTAGTGACCTTCAAAGCGGCTGTAAATTCTTGTAGTGAACCGGAACAATCTACTCTGGTTTCAGATGACCAGATGGGTTTGATCAACTTCACTGGTTGGTGCGCTACTACATAGGTAAGAAATGCACAAAAGCAAATACTGATAGCGGGAAAAAATATTACTGAGATGAAGTCCAGCTTTGACATTATATTATCACTTATATTTAATTACCTCACACACACACACACACACACACACACACACGCGCGCACACACATGCACACATATATACACAAGAAGTTACACTCAAATATATAAATATATGAGTATATGGTCAATTATAATACACAAATAATTTGAGTTATTATATCTAGTTCTAATTACTTTTCACTCTTGTCCCGCTTGTCAGAAGATTATGTAATAGGTTGATTTTTTTTTTTTTGTCAAGTTACAAATGGGGATAACGTTTAAAGTTTAACTTTGGACAAGGGGTGGTGAAGAATGGTCATGTATTAAAAAAGTCATGTATTATAAAAGTTGATTACACGTAGGCTAATCCCTATGTTAATCTGTGTAAATAATGTCTTGCCTAAACTTTCAACATTATATTGTTATTTCAGTTTTGGATTAATTATCTTCAGCAATATACTTTGTTATGAATGTGTCATTCAGACTATTTTCCTGTGAAATGAAGTACTACTCTACGGACCCCAAGATAATGACGTTTTCACAAGAGAATTTAAATCACTCAAACCCATCTCTGATCCCCTCACCTCTCACTGATGTCCTCCACCCGGGGACCTCCAAAAGACAGGAAGCCGGTCCCGTGTGTATAGGGACTACAGGGTGATGCTGGTGCAGAGACGTGTCCTCTGTTGTTTTGGAGTGAATGTCTGCGGCTACGTCTCCGCTCTAAGCCCCGCCCCTCTGAGGTGCACCCTACACTGGCCCGTCTGCGGTCCTTACGCCCACTCGGAGGTAACTGGGTCTCCTCGTCACCGTCCTCATGTCTTAGGACCATCTGGTAAACAAGCATAGGAAACAATGAGCTACGGAAATATAATTGGAGAGGGAGCAGTTTCTGTCTTTTTATTAATGATGTGTGTTTTTTATATTTTGGGGTTGCAATAAAACGGGTCAAAGTTTACTTTACAGCACAGTGGCAGCATGGTTATTGAGTTGAAATACCAGGAGATAAATACATTTTGCAGCCCTGTTTCCATAAACTACCAAGAAAGCCTTCCTGCTAATGACTTATATTGCAATGATAAAGTGTAGAATAAATGATGATTTCATGTATAATTACAACTTACATTATTATGCTATTACCATCCCTACCATCCTATTACTGTACTGTAAAGTGCTCCCTGTTTTTATCACTTGTTCAAATAGAAGCCCAAACAGAACTATTCGCGTACCTCATAAATGTTGAACTGCTCCACCAGGTCGAGGTCTGTGCCCTTTCTGCTCAGGTGTCTCTGGGCCAGAGCCTCCAGGCCCTGCTCCTCCAGACTGTCCACAACGTCGTAGTATGAGTCCTGGTCTGGGAGCCCAGCAAGGGTCTGTCAAGAGTCAAGTATCCAAAGATGGAAACTCTGATTATTAAGCTTTTATATATATATATATATATATATATATATATATATATATATATATATATATATATATATATATATATATATATATATATATATATATATATATATATATATATATATATATATATATATATATATATATATATATATATATATATATATATATATATATATATACACACACTACTTCTGAACATACATTCTACATTTTTTAATAATACAAGAAGGTGCATCTCAAATCCCATTGTTCAACTAAAATGTGCAATAAAACATACAATTCAGACACACATTCAAATATAAATATTATGTTTTTTTTTTCTTTTACTAACAATTTACAGAGATAAATCCCCACTGATTGATTAAATTCTTTGACATAAGTATTGAGGAGCACAGCACAGGAAAAGAATTGTTAAAATAAATACCTTTATAAACAAACAATTTTTAAAAAGGCATTTGTATACTGACCTTATTGATTAGTGTCATGGCGTAGACCAGCAGTTCCGTATCTACTCCATCCTTCTCATCTAAGATCTCCATTATATTTGACCAAAACTTTGTTCCTATGGCGGCAAAGACACTCACATTATAACAGGCTAATAGCATTACCCAGGGTTTTCCAGCTTGCTAAGTCATCTCAGAGCTCCAGACGCTCTCTTTCACTTTCACTGGAAACAAAAGTGGTGGAAAAAACTGAGGCGACTTGATCCCCAATAAGAAGAAGGCAGGGTCAAGTCCATTTCCTTCACTCCGGGAGACAACGGATCAGGTTTACTTATGCAACAGAAGAAAGGACGAGACAGAGAGATACCAGACCCCACTAACACTACAGGACCCCCAGTACTGTCACCGCGCACAGTGTGCAGGCAGCGACATGGGTACCTGAGAAAGTCATGGAGTGTGGTTCGACTGCACGGGACATTTAATCTGAGTAGTGAAAAAGGAGACAGTACATAGTAATTTGAACACTGGAATCACTGAATATCTAGTAGTAAGAAGATTATATTGTATTTCATTGTGTAATAGGGGAATACTAATGGATAAAGCACACAGTTAGGGCTGCAGCTAAAGCTAAAAGTGTTTATTCTTTCAATTAATTTATTAGTTGTTTAGATCTCAAAAGGCCTGTAAAAATTAGGTTTTTCCAGAATTCCCGGTAATTCCCGGTCTGTCTAAGTCATGAATCCTCTTCTCTCAGCTTGTGACATGTTTGGAGCCTATGTATAAACCAGTTAACCATTACTTTATGACTAAAATAGCTGACTGCTACTTCTATAATTGAATATTTTGCAAATAATTGATTAACTTAAGGCTTTAAGGCTGACACACAGTATTATTACATACTAATAATAACTACAATCTGTTACTTCTCTTGCTGTGTTCCCATTGGGTTCCTGGGCTGCTCCTGGTTTAATTTGGATGTAGAATCTTGGTTTATTCTTTGTCTAGTCTAGGGTTAGTTGTGTGTTTAATTTCAGTTCAATCCTAATTTTGATGCATGTGGAAGTGTGAATGCAGCCTTACTAGATACTATCAAACATATACAGATAGATCTACGACTACTTTTACTACTTCACCTCTTTTGGCATCAACAGTGTTCACAGCCTGAATGAGCAGAGCGGCATTGGACTCGGTGTATTCCACAAACACCAGCAGCAGTTTCAGAGCAGTCTTCACCACCAGGCGAAACTACACAGGAAAAACAATATAAAAACTGCCTTTGCTGTGTAATAACTTATTTTGATCAACTGTATATTTTATGATTTTGTAATAAAATATCTGTTTGTAGGTGGGGTAAGAGCCTTTATAAATACCCAAAGTAAGTATATATTTGACTTTAGAGTTTAAATTTTATTGAATTACATTTGTGATTAACAAACTTCCCATGCACTAACGCAGGATTTGGCACATATTCACCAAAAGGATATGAATTATTATAGTTTCAACATGAACTATCATTTGTTTATAAATGTGTGCCAGTGATTTAACATATGATGCATCAATAACACTGAATTTCTTAGTGATTGTCTAGTTGGTAGAACCACAGTCTGACCACAAGAGGGCTGAGGTGACCAATGTGACTAGAAGCTAATTAACACTTCATAGTGGTAACTTACAAAGCAATTTTAGATTAGAGTTAAAATGCATTTACCTTTGATCCAACCAGGGAGTAGAGCCACTGAACTGTTTCATTGTGAGATATGAGTCCATTCATTCCATCCACATACAGCATAATCTGCCCAAGAGCTGCAAGACAAAAAGTATTAAGACAGAATCTTAATATATGAATGCAAAAGTGTGAGCATTTAAGTATCATGGTACAGGAGCTACACTTTCCAGTCATCACTCATCCGAGGCAACACAAAAGGAGGGAAAATATTTGAGCTGACGACTTCCCAGGATGTGAACATCACTTGAGTAACAGGATACATAAATAAGATATATAATAAAAGCCCTGGGATCTCACTAGGGGGCAGTGAAAGTGTGCAGATGATGTGGGGGGAAGGGGGGCACACTACCACACTGAGGTGAAATGTGGACTGGCTTCTCAATGGCTTTATGAATGTTTTGAGCTGCTTGGTCAGCAGGGTATTGGAAAGTACATCATGAGGTAGAAATAGAACAAGGCAAATACAATAAAACAGCGTCTAGGTTAAAAATAGTGCAGTGTATTTTGGCAGATTTGGCTATGGCGTCAGAAATGTTCTCACTTTTCTTAAGTGGCGTCAAAGTGTGAATGTGATGGGGAGAAGTCAGGATTCCCAGTTGCAGCTTCTGTATTTGTAAGTTAAATCCTTAAATGAGTGTCTTAATCTTGGGTTGATCTAATAATTCATCCACCAAGCTTTTATATCAAAAATATTTCACTGGCAACTTTTTTGTTTGTTCAGTTACTAATCCATTTTGGCTGAAGGACGTGGAATGTCCTGAACTTGCAATATATAGACTCGTAGACCTAGACTTTAACATTCTTATTAAACATTAAAAAAAATATTAAACTGTAAAATGACGGCCCTCTGACATCATTGCTACAGCCTGTGGTTCACCACATGAGCTACAAAGTGCTCCATGAAATTCTGCATTAGCATTAGTTGTGAAGGCAGAGAAAAGTGGTCAACACAGTAGGACTGTGGTTAAGAAATACTGACAAGAACCTACCATTATTTTTATCAGTCCATGAGTTTTTACATATTACCTGTGGGTAACTAAAAAAACCTCTCAAAAGTAAGTCTTTCTATTTGCTATAGACTATATTGCTCTCTTCTAGTTTACTTAAAATGGTTAATTTTAAAGCTATATTATAAAGCAATATTCTCTGGTAAAGAGTTACTCATATACTTGTATCCATGGAGATATTATTGCTTTGCCTGGGATGTTCCGCAGCGTGGCATTTAACATATGTATCTCCATGCAGACAGGTAGGCCAAGTTACAGGTTAAATCTACGCAGAGGTTCCTCCACTTACAGTGAGAATGCATGTTGTTCAAGGTAATATTGAGCAATAAAAACAGCAGTAACTCCTCATTTCAGCTCATGGCTCTGGCAAAAACAGTTTTTATCCAGGCGCTGCACCTGTGGACAGCACTGATGTGTGAGGCATGAGGAATGCCCGCTGAAAACATGAGGGAGGAGATAGGTGTCTGTAATGAGCCTTTTAAGAGCACCATTATACCAGTCTAGTGCTTTTGAATGTTCAGCTGCTGACAGATGAAACGTTAGCGCCCGCTCCCTCCCTCCCCCATCATCCTCACAACGCAATGACTTTGGGATCAATCTGACATGTTTGTATAAGACATTTTTAAAGATATTGCTGATAGGTAGAGATGACTTTATACAGGCAACTCCCAGCCAAGTCAAATAAACTCGCACAGGAGGGCTGTATCATAAGTAAATTTAATATAGAGGACAGTTGAGATAGGGCGAGGATACGATACTGAATAACAGTTATGCCCAGACCACATAGTCATTATCCATTTACTCAAAAGTGCTGCTTCATAAAAATGTCTCTCAAGCATAATTTAGCCAAAGAAACAGCTTGATTCCCAGATATTTAGTTTGCAATGCAGACAAACAAAAAAATGAATAAATACTGGAATTCATTATGTGCAATGTTATGCTACGAAATAGCTTGAGGAAATGTTTAATGGCATTTAAACAGCCACCTTTGAGAACCATTGTTTCCATAAACTTGTGGTCAAATTAGTCATGCAAAAATCTATTCTGCGTTACCTTGACCAAGACATTATACAAGAATCTAAATCCTGGCGGTAAACAGTGTCCAGACCTAAGGATTTGTTTTAAATTCTCCCAAAGACACTCATCAATAACTCTGAAAGAAGGTTAATAGGAAGAACATGTGAGTGCTGAAGCTGCACAGGGCAAAGGCTGGTGCAGAGCCAAAAATGTGCATGGGCCTCCATTCAAGTAATCAAGATGAACTGTGCTCCATACCTCACACACAGTACAACAATAACAGGGCTAAGTCGCTCCGAATGGATGTCACGTAAATGAGACGCTGGCAAACAATGAGCCGCCTTCAAAGAGTGGTGATTCGAATTTAAATGTAAAGCCATTATGAGCGAAGGGGAACGAGGAAGAGGAAGAGGAGGAGGGGGAGGAGGAAAGATTAAGGCCTGAAAAAGAAACTTGGAAGTGTTCAATGAGTGGTCTGCGCGTCTGGAGTTCACGCTGATCCAAGATTCAAACTGAGATGGTCTACAAACTCAGCTGCACAATATTGTTACGAAGAGTGCCACAAACTTACCTCACGGCTTTACAACAGAATCCAACAAACCTACAATTTGAAATGATGCTGTGATGATCTGATAATCTGGAGATCTTTATCATGACAATGGTTATGTACTGTAGCTGTAACACTATCTAACACAGTATGTAACACTGAAACATAATACTACTACTTCACTTTTCCTCACCCACACCCCCTATTGGTCAGACTGAGTGATGCTCATTGAGTGACAGTAAAAATAAACTCAGGAGAAGTACATATTATTCATTCTATCTTAAATGACACATAATATGTACCTTTTTTGCTTATCATGTTTGTCCCCTCATCAAAAACATATCTGGAGTTGTATTTGCTTCATTCACGTTCCTTTCATCAATCTTGTTTACAAAGTCATGCTCTCTCTAAGTGCTCAGAAAGCACTTTCATTTTTCCCTGGATGGTTATGTCACAGATCAGATATCTGAACGTCTCCTGCACAGTTTTTAAGTCCATAAACCATCACTGGACTCTGAGCTTTCAGCAATCAAAATATTTTCACAACAATCACATGGCTCTATTCCCACAACCTGATTAAGTCATTTTTTAAAAGAACTTTTCTATTTTACAACAGTCGATAATGAATTCCATCCAGGTTAAAGAGCGGCTGCATAGAGGGGAAGTTTTGTTGGATGAAAAGCTGAACCAGAGTGAGATGGAGAGGTGGTTTGTTCAGGGCCTTTTGTGAAACCACAGATATTGCCTTAAGAGGAATGTGCCGGAAGGGCTGCTCCTGACCACTGCAGAGGTGAGAAGTGTGGGCGCCTGCAACTCATTTCAACCATAGAGCTGGGAGAGAGTTGAAAAATTTGTGGTGCTGGTCTGGTTTTGAGTCAGTTTTGTATACAAAGACTGGCAGAAGTGTGGTGGGCAAATTGCAGCTACAAGCCCTCCACCAATCACACACTGAGAACTTTGGCAAGGAGGGTGAGAGGTCTTGCCCAAGGACACTGGTGTGCAATCGGAGCTAGGATCAAACTGCAAACATTTGGATTTTGGATGAATGTAACCACTAAACACTACCACTGCAAAATTACATTCATAAAAAAGTTTAAACTGAGACATTAGCATTTAATTAAATAAATAATGCATATGATACATTGCTTTTTTCTCTCTTTCTTTTCATAGCCACTAGAGAACTTTATAGATGCATCATGTAACTTGTACCAGCTTGTCTCCATGGAGATGTTATTACTTTGTTGAGCATGTTCTACAGTATGGCATTAAACTTATGTATGCATGGAGACAGGCAAGTGACACCACCAGGCCAAGTTACAGCTCAGCTCTATGGAGAGGTGACTCACAACAAAAGATAACAATACGATTACGTGTTTTTTTAAGGCATTTTGAGCAATGGAAACACCAGTAATAAAATAAATACAACGTATATAACTTTAATGCTATACTGTGACACATTCCATGCGAAGCAGTATCTCCATGCACTGCAAAAAAGGATTTTCTAGCATAGTTAAAGTGACTTGAATTATGCAGATTCATCTTAAAAGATAAATTTTATTTTTTTGACTTAATAAGATGAGATTTTTTGACTTGTTTGTTAGACTTGTTAGATATTACAACTTATTCTAAGCACTTCTTATTAAATCAAGCCAGGTTAAGCCTCTTTCACTTCCCTCTCAAACCAATTCTTTTCTCTGACTAAGATCTGTACCTCACTCTCCTCAAAGGAGCGTCCCTTGGCTTTTAGGTGGAGATGTACGGCATTTCTAAGATGTTGGGAAAGTGGAAAATGTGACATTTTAATAAATGCAGAATCAAATGTAATTGATTTCATGTTGTATTTGATCAAAACAAAGATATTGTGAATGCTCGAAAGAAGGTATTCTTAAATTCTTAAAACAAGTATCTATTTAAGAAATAACCTGATTTAAGACATGTGATATACTAGAAATAAGCAGCAATAAGCAATAATTACTGAAATCAAGGATAAATATACTCAAAATAAGGTGAAAAAATCTTGCCATAAATACTTGAAACTAGTGTTTTCTGCTCAGAACAAGATTTGTATTTTGTCTTGTTTTAAGAAAATTTCTAACTGCACTGGCAGATAATTCCACTTAAAATAGAGCAATTTTACCTCAAAATTAGTATTTTTTTCTTATTTTTTGAAAGGTCTTTTTTACAGTGTGGAGACTAGCAGGTAGAGGACCACCATCGGGAAATTTACATAGTGTATCTTTAAATTTTGATATTTTTCTTGTTCTGTAGTAGTAGAAATTCTTTGAGACATATATATAACAGTGCTTCTTACAGTGAATAAACCCATCCTCGCCTTCTCCCAGACACACCCGTCGCTCCCTCGAGATCCATTATTTTGCTGGACTTCATCAAAACTGGGTCAAGCTGCACCATTTGTTTTAGCTGAGCTTTGAGAGATGATCCAAATCCTCACCTCTTACTCTGCGCTTATCTTGCTAAGTTGGGCATTAGCGAGGCTCACTGTTTGGAGTGGGCCTCCCTGACCGTACACATGCCTTACAAATACTGCAAATAGTCAGGCAAAATATTTGAAATAACTTCACTGTCTATAACAAGAATAGCAATAGGAAATTTATACTGTTGGAAAGTTGTGAAATTGATTTTGTTTTACTTTATATTCTGATGGAAATTATAGAAAGAGTTGAAAGTTAAAATAGCAATTAGGATGCATTTAATATCCAAATCTCTCTGTATGATATTTTCACCATAAGCAGCTCACGGTTCGATATTGCAATATTATTATTGCAAAATTGTAAATAATACTTTTTTCTTTTAAATACCTTGACAAGCCTTCAGTTCTGTCATAATCCAAAGAACTACGATTTAGAAGTGCTTATAAGAGTTACTTCAGCATGAAGTTTGCACTGAAACAGAGCAAAGGATCATGGTCTATGTAGTTCACGTGTTTTTTTTTTTTTTAGCTATTTCTGCACCATAACTATTAATTTAAGCAAAGAGACTTGTAATTCGATATATTGTGATGGCCCACGATATTATTGTGAGGCTTTTAACAATATGATATCACGATATGTTGGCTATTGTTACATTCTGAGTTGAAATCTAGCACTTTTTCTACCATTGCAAATTCCACCAATGCCTTAAAAGAGACCTAAAATCTCTCATGCTATTTTTTCCCCTCTGTATTTTATTGTGCACTGAAACAGACTTCTTTGTTTTGTAGACTTCCATACACTTTTGCACAGAAGTAATTTTAAGTTATTAAACAGGGATAAATATTTACAACATGTTTTCCTTTATGTCACGTACCATTAGCGTGTATAATTAGTCCCCTCATTTACTGTTAGCCTATATAGAAAACTTTATTAGAGGGTAAAATTGCAGCTCTCACTGGACATAAACAAGATGAGACAATTTCAGGTTTAGCTAATGACCCAGGTTATTAAAGTCAGACACAGGGGCTCTGCCAGTCCAGCCTCACCACCAAAACGACTGCCAAAATGAAACAGCACATATCTGCATACAGTAAACCCAGAGGAGCAAGGAGGCGCCTACCCGCATCTGACAAGGTTTACAGAGGAAGGCAGCGCAAACAAACTCCCCACAGACAGCCAAATAAAACTGTGAACAATGGAGCAGCTGATGAGAGGAGCTGCTGGGGTCTATAGTAAACACTGTGAAGGACGCATCATCAGCAGTTATTTTAGTTTGTCTGTTCGTGTGTTTCAGCTTTGTGAGCACTTTTTCCTATTCTAAAGATACTGTTTTTGCTTTTTGTTTATTACGATGGCAACCATCCTAATTTTCTTCTTCTGAAACGTGTGCATAGTGTGACGGGGTTGATGCACACAAAGCTGTATATATAGTGGTTTAGGGGCATATTTATATAGATAAGTTATAAAGATATAGGTCATTTAGAATATACTGATGTTAAGGCACCAAGCAATTAACTTATGTACCATAAAAATAAACACTACAAAGGCAAATCTGATCATCCAAGCTCAATCATTTGAAGATACAAGTCTGATCAAGCTTACCGGTATATTTCTTTATAATAAACTGATTGATTGTGCCGTCTTACAAAAATAAATAAATAATAATACAAAAAATCCTATACATTGTTTATTGTCATTTCCAGAAAAGGTCTTAAATTATAAGCATAATTCAGAATAATATTTTTAGCTTGTTGTGAAATGATGTAAATTATGTTTTTAAGTAGCGTTTTGATTCGGCTCTCATTTAGCCAAGCACAAGTCATTAAAAAAATCAAAGCGGGGCACTGTGACTAAAATGTGAGTTTGATTATGTCCAGTGAGGGGTGGAGTTCCTGTGCCCTGCTCTGCTCTCGTGCAGAGGAGGGAGGGGGAATGTAGGTCAGGCAGGTGGAGCGGGATTGGCTTCAGATGTGGTTGTTCACGTGAGGAGATCCCAAAGTCTGTGCTTCTGAGGAGGGCACAGGGAGGAGCGTGTCCCGTCATCCAGACCAAACCAAAAACATGACAGCACGTGAAGCTTTCAGTTCACTCAAAGGTTGTCTGGCATAGTGGCATTTTGAACTCTGCTGCAATTAAGTATGTGCCAGAAATATGTATGTTGTAATATACACTCTTAAACCATGGATTATGTTATTTTTACAAAGCAAGTCAGTGTACAGAGTGATAACATGTTGCAAAAGAGTTGTCTTTGATCAACAGATATCAGGCATGAAAAATAATGATGATGGAACTGAAGACAATAAAGTCACATGACATTGTTTCATACATCAATGTTTTTGTCAGTTTTCAACATGTCACTCATTCAACATGATTGTCGACTGCTTTCGACAATCTTGCTAATGCCAGGCCAGAGTACAAAATGCTATAGCTAAGTCCAGTGTCAGCAGAGGTGGGCAATTATTTTTTCCTGGGACCACATTCAAATACAGGCATTTGGCAGAAGCTGGGACCAACGCAACCAACGCAATCAGTCTTTTTTTCATTCAAATAACTTTATTTGTACCCAAGGGGAAATTAAAAGGCAAATGCTGTAACACATGCAAATGTAGGCATAAATATATATAACACTTCAATAATTATAATCAAGCCAAGAGCTGCAAAATGCCCAGGTCTGGTTTCCATGGTGATGATGTTTTAGATGCAAGTTGTCAAGTCTAAAGAGAAACTGTACGATCTGCCTTTTATAAACACAAAAGGAAGTTTTTGTGCGACTTGTGTAAGGCACTTTAATCAGCTGCAAAATATTACTTATTTGTAAAGTTTGGATGGATAACATTGTATTAATTAGTTAATTAATTAATTATTTAATCATTGCATTTATATAGCGCATTTCAAGATACCAAAGCGCTTTACAGTTCATTGTTCATTCACTCCACCCTCAATGAGAGACAAAGGGCATTAGATTGTTTAATTATTTCTCTGCATCGATAATCTTGTGCATGTTGTGTCATTTTGTGAAATATTTTAGCTGTTTACTCTTTAGAAACTTTTGGCCAGTAGAGTAGAGCGTGGTCCAGCTTTGAAAACATCAGCGTTTTCCCATGAGATCTTACTACATACCAGGCATCACATTTCTCCTGCTGCACAAGTCTTCCTGGAGACCTCCTTCTCACTGCTCAACATGTGTCAGCAGTTCCTTTGTTGACTGTATGGGAGTTTCGCTTTGCCGTAGGATTTCCAGTCCTCATTCACCTCCCCTTATATCCTTCTACCCTCTACTTGATCACACAAACAAGGAAGTCACAGCACCTGTACTAGACCAGTTCTACAAATATAGCCCAGACAGGAGTGGAGCGTTTATCCAGACTATTGGCCAAAGCAGACGGCAACACACTGTTTCCTATGCTAGCGTCCAACTTGCACTGTTAACTTTAGCGGGCCTGGCTTTTCACTTAACAAAAGTAGGAGTTCTGTTACACAGCTTTGACTTTTAAAGAACTTGTCCACAATAGCGGTAGTAATGTCCTCTTTTCAAATGTAACGCGATACGACTTCGCGACCAGCACTTTGTTCAACTGGACTCTCTTAAAAGTGCAATTTGTGTTTATTGATGTATAACATTTAACGCCTGGACACACAAAAGACCGCCACAGAAACAGAATACAATGGGGTCTTGTGTTTTGGGTACTGTGTAAAGTGACCTGCAGCTTGCTGATGTTACAAGACACTAAAAATCTAACTGAGATTTCTAGTGGGGGCAAACAGTTTAAAAAGGCAGTGAAAATCATCAATATATCTCCCTTTGCAGTTCAAGTAGAAATCAGGAAGTCCAGGTGGTTAACTTATGGCAATATAATGGCCATGTTATTGGAAACAGTCTGACCAAGGGAGAGGAGGAGAAGAGATAAAAGCACAAATGATATATGGCCGTGAGTTATTCAAAGCACTAAGAGTCTTCACAATGTAACTCCATTTTCCTCTGCTGGCTATAAATCTCTGCATTTTGCCATGTATGTAATTGTATTCAAAAAGAATGGTTACCTGTTTTGAGATAAAGCTGTACAAAGGTTCTTGAGACATGCAAGACTTTAAAGGTGCACTATGCAACTTTTCTTTTCTCACCATCTGTTTGTTGCCTCTATATGGAGATGTTACAACTTTCAATTGAATTTTCCACAGTCTGGCAGTAAATTATCTTTTTTTAGCATTTATTTCATTCAAAAAGAAACAGGAATTCTAACTATCTGTCCTGCTGGTCTCCTTGAAGATGGGCAAGTTTAATACCGTACTGTGGAACATTACAAGCAAAGCAAAGAACATCTTAGACAGAAGCAAGCACCCTTATATTGTGCATCTTTTTTTTTTTAAATTTCTAAATATATCAGCCTTGTCAGGATAAAATACTTAAATAGGGATTAAAAGACAAATAAAATACACGCAAAAAAGGGAAAAAATGAAAAAAGAGAGAAAAAAATTCAGAACAACTAACAGGTCGCATAGTCGTAATAAACAGGTACCAGATTGAAAAAAGAGAGTGTGATAGAGATCGATCAATGAAAATAATAAAAAAAAAACATCATCCTGGAACAAAGGGAAAATGAACAGACTCAACAAACTGAAATAATGGATCTCACCTTTTCTTCAAATTTATCAATGAGCCTCCAAGACTAAATCTTACTTTTTCCATGCTGAGAAAGTCTAGAAAGTCTCTAATCCAGGCGTGGATAGTGGGTAGAGCAGGAGACTCCCATTTAAGAAGAGTAAGGCGTCGAGCAATAAGAGTAACAAATGCAATAAATTTTTTTGATACTTTGGGATACAGGGTTCAAGTATAACACCAAAGAGAGCAGTAATTGCAGAAAGACCAATTTTAACAGTGACAATTTGTGTCACAATATTAAATATATCAGTCGCGAAATTCAACAGAGACGGACATGATTGTGCACCTTTAATAATCATGTGTCGTTCACTTAAAAAAGGAATATTTTAGAAAGTACTTCCAATTATACCAGTCTATTTTCTTGTTATGTTTAAGCTTTCTCTAAAATTGGTCTTAAAAATGTTCAGTGTTCCTCTTTTTCCCCCAAAACGGGGTTTACGATTTTTCAATGCTCTACTTTTTCCTTACATATACAGAGAACACTTGTAATTCTGTAATGTGATGTACTTAACCAAACATTAACATTAATTTGGAGAGTCTTGGAGATGGTGTGTTGTGTAAACAGACAGAAATGGCACGGCCTTTCAAAAGCGCCAACAGAGAAAGTGTAGCTCAAAACAAAGCTTATAGAGAGGAATGTCAGGAGATTTCAATGTGGGGCATAATTACTTCAAGTCAGCCGCAATTGGTCTGCCTTTAATCCACCCAGCTCACAATTTTACAGACACCAATTAAAACCTGTTGTAGTTGTTGGTTTTGGTAAACATGGAAAGTGGAGCCTGATCCACCAAAACCTTGTTATGCACTTCTTTAACTTGTTCCTGAGTCGTTCATCTAACTGGAGCAGGAGTGTGATACTTAAACTATTCTGACCTTTCGCACAAGCTGGTTTCATTTAAAAAGCTGAGGCAACCCCTGCAGTCTGTCAACAGCGTTTAGTTATTATGGCTACTGGTGCTGAAAAAAAAAAAAGTTTAAAAATATATGGAAAGGTACAGCTGACTAAAAGGAGTAAAATATGGACTTTGTAAAGGAAATGTCAGATTGGACATAACTTACTTTTAATGCAGCTGCCACATTATCTGTCACATCTTATTAAATAGAGAAGTGTGTTTTGAGTCAGTGATAGTTTTTTTTAGTTTATTTGTAATTTAAAAAAGTTATATAAATAATACATAAATAATTAAAAATATATATATTTGTAATAGTTGACACAGCAGATGAGCTAATGGAAGAGCTAACATAACAAGTGTGTGTATAGCATTGCTTTGCTTGGTTTTGTACACACACATCTTAACCATTTTCCTTGTGTTGCTGTATTTGGACTGTTCTTGCCCAAATTTCTAATCACACTTTAAACCAAATATACATAAAATAATTTAAATTTCATTCAAGAAACAACCTCTCAACATCTTTTGACAACTTGCCAATGGCCCAAAGTTTTAAGATGTGTTGTTGGCTACTGGGAATGACTGGATTTAGATCAAATGCTAATGGTTTTAACACATACTATGATATTTATATTACTCCATGAGTCCGTGCTTTTTGTTCGTTGCGTACATTTACAGTGTTCTTCTAATCTTCCAATCTTTTAGAATAACACTTACATTCATTATATTGTGAAAGAAGTTCTAATATTTTGACTAGTGATGTTATGTTTATATTCCACTTCCCTGACTGTGTTTATCCATGTGTGCCCCTCCAGATGGCACGTTGCCCCTAAAGGAATGACCTCAGCTCCATTTAGCCTGATGGTTTGATAGAGGCGCACACAGCCCCCCCGTGGGCCCCTCTGATGGGCTGGGGCCAGGTTTCAAGTGCTGTGGTCCAGGTGTGAGGGGTCCTACAGGGGACCGCCACCCACCTTCTGCCACATTATAATGGAGCACTAACTGGTCACAGACACGTCAGAGGGCATTTGGGTAGTATGAGAAACTGTGGTATGGGACCACTGCATAAAATTATGTTTGTGAGAAATTTTACAAAACTATTAGACAAAAGCATATGTAACATATCAATCAAATGAGTAATTTGAATCATGAAAGCATATGAAATTGTCATGTCCAGACCTTTATAGTGCACAATGGACACTTGGCCTCAAAAAGCACATTCCTATTCGCTTTTTTCTGAACTGCCCAAAATGAAAGACATCACAGTGAAACCTCCCACATGTGAAGGGCCTGAGACAATTATACCTTCGCCTTTCTCTGTGTACACGTGTGAAAATGAGAGGGTCTAATTTACTCCTCCTTTGGGAATCCTCACAGCATCCAGCAGCCAGATCTCTATGCACTCCTGACACATCCATGTGCGCTCCTCTGCTCATGGGGAGTGATCTACTGCAGCCCCTTTCCTCAGCTGCTCTGCTCACAATTAGGTCAAGAGTTGAAACAGGTTTAGAAAAGGGCTTCTGGGGGAGATTGGCTCTAATTGGAGTATGCAGTTTGCAGACACACTGACGAGAAAGCACATGCAGGAATTATTTGTTTAGGTGGGGAATACAGTATAGAGGATTTTATTACTCGCTATGGACACTTTTGAGATAACCTGTGATCTTTGATATTTTCTTCTCTGGGGAAAATAAGGTGGTGTCTAGGAAGGTGTCTTGTTTTGATACTTTTCTGTTGTAACACTGCAATTTATCCATTATGGGAAAAATAAAGGATTTCTCATCTTAGGAAGATTACTAAGGAATATTGTTGAGCAATTATAAAAGATTTATGTATGAACATGTGGGGTAGTTGTCTTATTTTAGAAATACAAGGCACAGACATTGTTGAATTCTACGAAAACAACCAGCAGAAACGGATGTTAAAGTATTAGAAAAATAATGGCTGAACCAAAATAATGGTGTAATTATGGAGTACACAAATAAGTATAATAGCAGCAATCTTGATGTTTTATGTAAAGGTGAAGAGGTAGAAGAGGGGGAAATTAGTTTTATGATCTGCAATATCCTGCCTGTATTTTATTAGCCACTTCAGTATGTTTGACCTGCCCCTCACAGCAGGTTACACAGTGGAGACTTTCTAGTATAAGCAGACACTCCAACTACACTTAAACCTACTCAAGTCCTTCTGCCGCCCCACTGACCCCAGCTCGCAAACTTTGACCTCATCATCAGGGGACAGATAAATTAGGCTGATGTTAGACTTTGCCAAATTTCCACAGAATCCAGGTCACAAATATTGGGCTTGTGTATACGTCCTTAATGTGTGAGGGTGAGAAGGAAGGATCATCAATTTACATGGTGTATATAAGCACATGTGGTCGGGGATAAGTGAACGGAAAACATGGGGTTATGGGGTTGATTAATGACCTCCTGGATTGGTCCGTGCTTTGAATGCGATGTGTGAGAAAATGGACGTACCCCTGAGGATGTAGTTCTGGTAGTTCTGGTCGGCCTCAGCTCCGACTTTTATCAAACACGTGAGTCCTTCTGCTACCACGAACTCATGGACCAGATCTTTGTCGTCCTGTAAAACAAAGGAGCATTTTACATTTTATTTTTGTGTTAAATTGCTCATATTTTCTGACTTCTATTATAATGTTGTTTCCTCATCACAAACATAACTGGAGTTGTGTTTTATTTCATGTTTAACACACAAACGCTGAATATTATTATTTAGCCTGAGTTTGTCTCTCAATATGAAAACACTCTGTTCATAAACAACATAAACAAATTAAGTACAATTAAAACATACAGTTAAAAGCCTACAGCTAAAGTGGGACAGAATTTAAATGACTGATTGTACTTAGTAGTGTATTTAGTGTTGTATTTTATTAGTATTTAGTAATGTATTAGACAGTATTTGAATTGAATTGTATTTATTTGACTTACAATTAGTTATCAGCTACTCTCCCTGGAGATGTTATTGCTTTAATGTCCCACAGTATGACATTAAACTTATATATCTAGTAGCAGTAGTAGTAGCATTGCTCAAAAATACCATGAAAAGCATGTGAGCGGGGTCACCTCTCCACAGATCTAACATGTAACTTGGCTTGGCATCACTTGATGGAAAACTTAATAGACATAATCCATACTGAGGAACATTCTAAGCAATAAAATAACACCAAAACCGAGACAAGCAGTGACATAGTGCACCTTTAGTTTGACTGTTAGAATTTAACAAAAAAGTGACAAGTTTTGGATTTTGGTGAAACAAAAAACAGGTATTGATTAAGGACAAATGGCTGTAAAAGATCCAGAACATTCTTATAGTAGTAAATGAATATGAATAAGAGCTTTGTGGCTAAATAAACTGCACATTTATGCCTCCATCACTATAGAACTTTTCCCATGTCTAGATCTTGCTCCTCAGATTGTAAAATGGAGTCACTGGCTTTGTTGAGGTCTGGGCTTTGCAAATTAACTACAATTTCCGCTACATACTATATTTAAATAAAACACTATATTTCAGCAGCTGAGATTTAACATCTTGCTTTTACAATGTGTCAATTAGAAAACCATCGGCTTCCCTGTTTCGACCAGTAGCTTTGTAATTTAAAATAACACAGAGGTTTCTCCACTATTATGAGCTGT
Source organism: Odontamblyopus rebecca (assembly GCA_030686955.1). Lineage (NCBI taxonomy): Eukaryota > Metazoa > Chordata > Actinopteri > Gobiiformes > Gobiidae > Odontamblyopus > Odontamblyopus rebecca. Next base: position 27,310,341 of record CM060657.1, read on the forward strand.
ATATAGTAGGTTTAGTAGAGATAAATGCACAGTTATTAGTTATATTAGTTATTATGTGGGGAACCTAAACTTTGCATGGACATGTTGCTATAGACTTGTGATGGAGACTCCAGTCATTTGGCAAAGTTTCTAAAATCACAAGATAAAATATAGAAACGACAGCTTGGAGACTAATACATGCTCTCAACACTTCTTCAAGTCAACTGAGGACGCATGATTTCATTTTCATATGAGATTTTTATGCTGTTACTCTCAGCTTTACACGCAAAAGGAAGTAAAAAATAAAAAAAAATAAAAGTTGAAGTTCATGTGTTGCAATATAAAAGGAAAATATATTATTTTTTGTTTTGTTTTGTATGGACTTTTATAGAATGAATTGAATGTGTGGCTAAAGCTAACAGTAACCGTATCTGAATTGCTATTATATCTAGCTTCTTTAGTAAGTTTGAGCAAATATTTCCAGCCACTTGGGTTTATTTTTGCCCCAAATTAAATCTAACATGCAAACTTCCACATCTTCTTCCTCTCTCCAGGTTATCCAAGCCGGCAAAGCAACACAATTAAAAAGCTATTTGAATACCCACTACCTTCTTTCCCTTAAAACCCATACTAAACAGGTCTAAACGGGGCAAATCCAGGTCTAAACCAGTACTAAAACACCCCATCCACTATAGAAGCAGTCTTATCTACTGTTAAAGGTCCTATATTACGCAACATCAGCTCTTGTGATCTTTAAGCCACGTTATAATGTTGTTTCCTCCTCAAAAACATACCAGGAGTTGTGTTTTATTTCATTCACATATGTCTGGGTAACCTTTTATTATTAGCCTGTCCACATCTCAAAATGTGATGTAAAGCGATAGTTTTCAAGTTCACAGCTCCTTTTACCTTTAGTTCAGTAGAAACGGGAAATTCCAGGGCTGTAATCGTCTAAATGATTCTAGTGAAGGTGTATGGAGTTTAAAAGCACAGTGGAGCACTTCCTGTAATACCACATGGCATCATAAAGTGGAACAGAGTGTTTTCTGTTTGAGAGAAGAGCTCAGCCTAAATAAGCAGGGTTTGTGTGTTAAACTTGTGTGAACGAAACAAAACAACTACATGTATTTTTGTGATGAGGAAACAACATTATATTATATTATAAATTAGTGTAATATGAGTCCTTTAAAACTATACATTTTTTAGCCCGGACATTAAGTTGGGCATGAATTTGGATAGTCTATGAAACTGGAGTCTGTGACTACTGCATGCAGTTATGTTAAAGTTAACTGTAAAATCTGAATTGCTGTTATAACTATCCAATTTCTTTAGTAAGTTTGAGCTAATATTTTCAGCCAATTTGGTTTATTTTCCCCCCAAATTTAATCTAACATTCAAACTTCCACACTGCCCTCCCCTCTCCAGGCTATTCAAGTGCTGCACCACTGAGTCCCAATGTCTTTTTGTATCTACAGGCTAAATTCGGCCTATGAGTGAGTGCAAATGAGTCAAAATGTAGACTGCAAATAGACATTACCATAAACAATCAAAAAAATCATTACCTGAAATATCTGCTTGAGGGAAAAGAGGGCTCGGCGTAGCTCCCGACCAGTGGAGTTGTACAGCTTTTCTGGAAAAAGAAAAAGAAAAAAAAAACAGTTGAGATCAACCATTGCACTGCCATAGTTCATTTGTTTATATGGACCTATTATCTAAATGTTAAAAGACATAGCCGGATAAGTGTGGTACAATTTGGGCTAATTTCTTTTTGTTTATATGGACCTATTATCTAAATGTTAAAAGAGACATAGACGAATATGCGTGGTACAATTTGGGCTCATTTGTGGTTCATTAGCCACCACTGAGTGTTTTTAAATCACCACAGATTTGTAGCATGGAAAAGAATCTAATCAACACAAACTTAGACTTACTGATATCGTGACTGTAATTTTGCTGCACAGTTTTAATCACTTTTTACTGTCAAGCACTTTATGACTATATGTCTGTGAAAAGTGCTATATAAATAATGTTTACTTACTTACTTTACTCAAAGCCCGGATATTAATTGATGCTAAAACTAGTATTGAAACATAGGAACATGTTTGATTGGGAATTGATAATGACAAAATACATAAACTTGACCAATTTTAACCTTCTCTGAATAGTTTTAGAAGAGTTATGACTTATATCAGAACTAGTATAAAGACACATGGTGATTTTCATACAAACTACCATTATTTTTGCTTAGTATGAAATATTATAATCACATTTTAAGTTTTATTACCAAAACAATACCACAGCTACAAAGCACATTAAACCCTAATTGTTTTTTCAGTGTAATTGTGATCATGTCCACAAGGTGTCAGTGGTGAGTCCAGCGTTTTGCTTGTTCATCACTGCTGTCTGCCTGCACTCTGACTCAGCAAAAGCCCTGGTAGCACTGCAGCTCTACAGTCGCCGATACTGCAGCTACTCTCCTATTATGCTACTGCTGCACCACTAGTCTGAGAACCCAGGCACATGCACAATAAACCAGTATGTCTTGGCCCTCATCTGCATATCAATAGCAAACATGTCTAGTGTCAGGAAGCTGGTAGTCTTTTTAAACAGCTGGTGTTAATTCTATTCATAAGTGTGAGAAACATAGACAAGTGCGGCGCTCTCGGGATCAGGGCGAACAGGCCTCTATTCATTATTGTTATTGGCCTCCTCCTCCTCAAAGAGAGAAAATCTTCCGTCTGATGAGCTGAGAAAAAGGAGGAGGAGGGATATGACGGCTGAGCGCTTCTGCCGCAAACATGCTTTTATCATAGAGCAGAGTGGTATGTGGTCTTTGAGTTAAGATCTGCATAAAATTCAGCAAGACATAGGAGGTGTTTAAAGGTCCTATATTATGGAAAATGGATTATTGTGAGCTTTAAGCCATGTCAGACTGGCTCAAAACATATAGCTGGAGCTGTATGTTCCACGTAATGCAATAAAGTGGTAGTTTTGAATTAAATAACTACCTTTTGTTCAGTAGAAATGGGCATTTCCAGGTCTAAAATGATCCAAATGATTCTAGTAAAGGAGTATGGAGTTTCAAAACACAGTAGAGTACTTAATGTATTACCACATGACATCACAAGGTGGAACAGAGTGTTTTCCATTTAAGAGAAGAACTCAGTCTGTACTGTATATGCAGGTTTTGTGTGTTAAACATGCGTGAATATAACAAAACTCAACACGTATGTTTTTAATGAGGAAACACCTATATAACAAACCATAAAATGAGCCGTTAATTGAAAATTCAGATGCTTGGATGAGGTTTTAGTACATTTGTTGCTCTATGTTTGATTAATTTCCTTTCACAAATTGCTTGCTAGTTGGATTTATTACTGACAGTCTTTATTTGACAAAACACCTGCATCTCTTTGGATAAATACTTGAATCGAAAAACTCTTTATTATGTTAGATATGAGGGCTAACTACTCTGCCACTATGTATAATCATTAGCAGTAATTTGCGATAGAAATCAGGATTGTGTCATCTAGGGTTTTTTGTGAGCCTAATGTTAAAGCAATGGAGATTTTAATGCTAAATAGTGTCATAATGTAACAGTGAAAAAGATTTACCAGTAGTGATCTTATCTATCTTGTTCTATGCTTTTTTGTTTACTTATTATTATTATTATTATTATTATTATTATTATTATTATTATTATTTTGCTAAAGGGAATAACATTAAGTTTGTGTTATTTGATTCCAAGCTCTATTTCAACCTGCATGTGGACAGAGAGAACAATATATTTTGAATCTCAATATTTCTCGTGCTTACTTTTCTTTGTACTGACAAGGAACTTTTTATTTTTCTGTACTGTGATCAGATTTGAGTTGTGGAAGGTTAAAAAAAAAACATCTATGGCTCATTATAGATGCAACTAACTAATTAAATTGTTCATTCTGCTATTTATTTATTGCAGTTTGCATTTTTGTTGTAACTATAATGCAGATTTAGAATTGTTTTTTTAGAGGATAATCCTGCTTTAGTTTAGCTTTGGTTTTTGTGTCAATTGCATAAATTATCGAGATCAGACCAGAAGCATAGTGTGAGTACTCTATGCATATGCACATAGAAACTGCAACTGCAATGTAAATATCTAGTAAATATCCATGTCTCATAAACAGCGTGGCTAATTTATGACTTTTGTGACATTTCTATTGGAATATCACTTCTTCATCTTGTTCTCTGTGTCTGACAACCAACAGCTGAGTGCAAAAACAAAACACCAAACTTCTGCTTCCCGACACGGCACTGGCAGCACATCCTCTAGGAATAAATCCACACAAGTCCAGAGGTATTAAGATGGGAAACGTGCTATGCTGTTGATTTATGCCATTATAAATAACAGGAAGGAACTGTGAGGCAGACCTTCTCAGCTGGGCCCCTGGGTGCTGGAACTCCCAAGCTGAGACGTCACAGTTGCCAAACTGGGATCATCATTCAAACCTCCAATGAAAACAGACCTAATACTGTTGTTGTATGGCTCCCTGATTTTATTAACGACCCACATTTTCATATATACTGTGTGAACCGTTGCACTCCTGTAAGTCTGTCAGCTCCGATATACAAACTTAATGGTGATTCTTATGTGGACATTACTGCATTCGCTAATAGCTGTTTTAAATATTTCCTAATCTTCTGTTTATCTTTTTGTCTTCATGGAAAGCGTCTTTGTGTTTTGAAAAGCGCTATACAAGTGTCATGTATTATTATTATCATAGATATGGAATAAACGTAATTTATTTAACTCAAAACAGTTAAAATGACTTTGTTCACAATTCTACAACATATTTTTATGCATGAGTGAAAGTTTAGTAGTAAGTTGTCCAGAAAAAAAAAAAGTGAGAAAGTTGGACTTCCTTGAATTGTTTTAGAATGATTTTTAAAGTGATTATCAGAACGAATATGAGACACGAGACTGTTACTTTGTTTTGAAAATCACATACTATTGTACCATATCAAAATGTTACTTTCATGACAACACACGATTCTCCAGTGATTTTCCATTTTACATCTATGGAGAAGTTCCACCAGTAGGACAAAGACCACAGTTTGAGAACCACTTGTAACTGCTCTAAGCAAGGATGCCTATTGGCTAACACTCTAATGGTTAATTCTTTACTACTTTACTGTGGATGAAAGCGATTCAATTACAGCACAGCCCACTAGGTCAAGGTAAGGTCATTTGTGTTTGTGGAGAGACTTGAAGATGATGAGTTAGATTAGAGCGGGGGTCTCCAAACAGCCATTCTGCTTTCTGATCAATGGTGTGGAAAGACAGTGGGACACTCTCCAGGTAAGTCATTGTACCTTAGAGTAACAAACATATGTGATTTGTTGTAGTACAAATACTTCCTTTTCTCTGCAGGCCATACAAAGTGATTGATGATTAGACGCTGCCAGAGGAGCTGATCAAAGTGGCCAGATCAGAGTGGGCTGCGACAGTGATACATCGGCTCAAAGCAGGAGGAAATCCAGCGTGCATCTGTGTGTTTGTGTACAGCCACTTTAGACCGGTACATGTGAAGCCCTCAGGATTATACAGCTAATCTGATGAGGGTTGTGGTTTTTGTCCAAAAAGTACAATCCAGGCCAAGACCGTGACTCAATGTAAACTGAAATGCTGCGTGTTTTAATCAGCACCAAAACAGCTGGAATCACAAGAAGCCTCACCATTAGATTCAATGGGCCTGATCTTTCCCCCAGTCTTAGCACTAGCAGTAGCATTAAGAAGGGGGCGTGTCCAGGTTGGGCTGTACTTCGCTGCTGGAGGCTGGAGTGGGTACAAGTACATATATGGTGATGGCAACTGAACCAATCTGTTAACCGCTGTTGTATTTAAAAATGCTGGCAGTGTGGGTAATGTTTGCAATGTCTTTGCCTCACTACCAGGCAGCAAAGAAGGCTGTGGGGAAGAGTTATATATGGGTACAATTAAATACCTCCGGAGCTCCAAAATGCAAGTACGCACCAGTAGAGGCGTCAGGAAAACAGAATTTTGGATGAGCCATGACAAAACAGGCAAATGTGCACCCCTCTCACGCACACGCTCCCCTGTAACGTCAACCTTTTTAGTTTTCTCTGCCTTCATCATTTCATTTGCCTCCTATTACACAGCAGACCCATGTCTGTCATGCGCTCCCCATCCCACAGCAGACCCGCTGGCCCGCTCCCGCCTGTCCTGGCAGTCCGCTACCACAAACCCCCTCGTCTCTCTTTTTTCTTATGCGAAAAGCCTCTGCCAGCAATCGCATTGCATGCGTCTGCTTTGCTGTCACAGCCCCGAGTTGTTAGTGAATGTCAGAGTCCTGCTGCGGTCCACAGGTCTGTGCAGTTATCTATGGTTCTGATGGTAGTCCAACTACTGCCGACTAACCTTATAAACTAACCAAACTGGAACTATTGCCAATAATTTGGTCAAGACATTAAATGGAGCTGATGACAAAAGGGTATGAAGATGTGTGAAGAAATTGCAGTATTAGGACTGCAGACAGGGTAAGAAAACACCCTTTAGGACAGAGCTGTAAACGGCCTCATGTGAATGAGCAGCTTTTGACCAGTTCTAGAGCAAACCAAACTACAGAGCCGTGCTAAACTGATACAGGAAGCAGGCGAGGGGCTGTGCTCTGCTGCGGGAGGGCATCCGGATGGCGCATGAACATCGCACACAAACATGTTATGAATATTAAGCATTTATCATCCTAATATATTTGCAAATAACAGTCTTGAGCATGTTACATGTTGCTTTTCAATGGATTAGTTTGATATTTATTTTTACGATTCTGGCAATTCACTGAACATACCACACCACGCCCTCAGTCGGCTTCACTCCACCTGATATTCAGACACGGCACACCTCTTGTTTAGAGCTCCACACCCCACACTTGCGCTAGTGCTAAGATTGGGGGCAAGATCAGGCCCAATATGTGATACCTGGCTCACGATACTGTCACATTTTTATAGTGTTTTGCTACCTTCAAGGCACTCAAAGCTCTTTACATCAAAGAACCCCTCACCCATTCACACATTCACACCAATGTACACAGACACTGGGGTAAGGTGGGTTAAGTGTCTTGCCCAAAGACACACAGACAGTATTCATCTGTGGGAGATGGAATTGCATTTGGAATTGCATTGCCAACTGGTGGGTCAGTGGATTTGACCACTCTACCAATGATGTTTATGCTGAGATCGGGATTATTTTGTTTGAAAAATACGCCGGACTGTTCAATGAATGCTGGAATAATATATAATCCTTGTCACTTCTAAACCTAAAAACATTTGTGCCACAAAAAGGAGACCGCCTTATATACTTTGGCTTGCAGCTGCACCAAAACTTTATTTCTGGACATGATTTTCCAAAGTAGGAACACACAGTCCCTCCCAGTGTCTGTCTATGGTCCACACATGATGCACCTCCCAAGGGTCAGGCTCTAATGAGAAATCACTCACAGATTAGTTCCATACTGTTTGGCACACATTTGCACTGTATCAATGGACTCTGTGCATTTCCTACTTTAGGAAAGAACCTAAAACCTGCACACAAACCACTAAAACCAGCTTTTCACAACATGTGTCTTGTGTTTGTTAGAGCAGAAAGTGAACAGTTCTTTGACAATAGGGAGACTGTAATGTACAACAAATTTTGAGGTTATAGAGAACTATCACTACAGAGAAACGATAATATTGAAACAACTTTATGCCACTGACACAAAGCAGGACAGTCCCAGTAAACCAGTTTTTAAATATACAGTGTCATTTAAAGGCCTGGGCTGTAATAAATAAATAGCAAAATGAAACCATAAAGTTATTTATTCAGCCCTCTACCACGCACATCTCATCATATTACTACCACAACAAAGATAACAAAATCTCCATAAAGAAAAGGTACACACACTAAATACTGAACTCAAAAATACATTGCTTCAGTTTCCATTTATTGAACGATAAGTTGGTGAAGTAGTTATTGTGACAGGTCTATTTATGCGACTAAATGCTGACCGAAACATCTATAATTAGTATCTGTCCAATAACAACTTACATTATCTGATTGGTGATTCAGATTTTAGACTTTTTTTTAAATGCATACACAGAAGAAAGCATTACACAAGTCCAATCTGATATTTCAACAACAGGTTACAGCAAGATACCAGGAAAATTCTGAAGTATTCACTCAGATAAGAACAAGTATGTGTTTTCAGTGTTATGCCTACACCGAGTATTCTGCTGACAAGATGCTGTCAGTAAAATGACTCAACAAGGTGAAAATGTTGGCAGTATTTTTTATCCAAGCACCCATGGGAGCAGCTGTTTCTGCTCTTAAACCCCAATACAGTTTCATTCTCTTAACTGGAAAAAGTCCCATAATTATGTTCATAAAAGTCACTGTGGAATCTGAATAATGATCAGGAATGTGCTCATCTGAACTGTGCAGGGGTGAAACTAAACCCGCATGGAAAAGGTAGGTCAGTCTGATATGGGAAGTTTGGGTTCTTCTGACAAAAATATGGGTTTGTTAGACCATTTTTACGTTTTAACTTCAAGCCAGTTTACAAATCATCACCTTGAATGTGACAATGATGCTTGACTGCTTTGACACTTTCTTTTCTTACAACAAAACAAGATTACAACTCACTCATCTTTTCACATGTCGGTATTTCTATAAAGTGGTGCGCAGTAAAAAGGATGACTACCGCTCGGAGCAACACAAAAGCCACATCCAAAGCTCAGCGGGGGAAACCACAGAGACCCCACTGGGTGGGACAGACCAGAACACGCCGCTGTAAATCTCAAATATTTGTTCTAGACAGCAGCTGTATGTAGAGGTGCTTTAGGATGGAGAGTTCATGTTCAGTATTAAGTTCATTAAAATTATAGTTGTATATAAGTTATACCAAGATGTAGAATATATTTTTGGCTATTCTAGTTTGAAGTAGAAGCAGAAAATGCTGTAAAGAGCAGGAGTAAAACTGACTCTGACTCCCAGTGCACACAAGAGGCAGGTGAAGTACCCATATGCACTGAGCTGGAAGATATACCCGAATTGTAATCTGATCCCTGTGACAATTAGCTCGTATCTTGTGTACTGTATATCACAATCAAGTGCTTCTTTGTATCCAAAACAAAATGCTGTAGGCTGTAGAAAAATATCATGTCGGGGCATATCGCTAATATTTGCTAACTTTTTACATTTCATATTGTGTGTCTTGCAAGTTAGAAGCATTTATATTTACTGTATGCAGTAGTAGGAGGAGTATAGTACATAGCAGATGCAGTAGTGCAGCAGTTTAAACAAAAAATTAAAAAAAAGTTTCTTTACAGTTGCCTTGCCGCTTCTGCATTGGTGTTTTCTATATGATTAACATGATCCTTTTTTGCTATGAGTGTACATTTTCAATACCATAGGGTTGAGTCAGTGAAGGGCACGGTGACACGCTGCAAAAGACTGTTAAGCTCTAGTCTGCCTCGCCAGCACCACTAAAACACTACCGGGATTAACTTAAGTTTTTCCTGTTTCTTTATGAGCTCTGCATGGCTGTCTGGACTCCACAACAACAACAGAACTATTCCTCTTTAGTTTATAAAATAACCCCTTCTTCCTAAATTTATGAAGAGAAAGCACGAGTAATTAAATGTGGGACCTCCCAACTTGGGCTTACTTTTAAATCTCCTTTTTCCATGAACAAAACATAAAGTGAGTGATGGGTCAATAAAAGCAGACTATTGCGCTCAGGTTGAAATCATTATGGGGGAATGCAGGTAAGAATGAGATCACTTTCAATGTGTTTGGGTTTGCACACACCATTATGGAGCAGGGGGGGACACGCACTGCACACAAGAGGGAACATACGGACACTAGCACAGGCAGTTTACAGACACGATGGGGCAAAAATGACATTAATTAATTTGTTCCTGGGGTCTGGAGTTGATTCAAACATTTTTGGAAGTGGTGATGGGAGGCAGATGTAGAGATGGTTTAGATTAGAGAAGAGGGGAGCCCACACAGACCGAAGAAGAAGCCGTTGTTGTTGGGAAGAGGCCTCACAGGAAGCCTAATGGTGGACAGTGTCAAACATGCAAGCAAACAAGGCAGGGGGCACAATCATATTTACAACTAAGGGCAATTCACAGCAGACCTCTGGCCAGACATAACAAGCTTTTTCACATTTGTACCACGCTCAAATCTAGAGCCCTAGACTAAACTTGGGTCTCGTATGATTTGATATCAGATTGGAACTTTTCTTTGGTAAAACATGTCAGAGTTTGAGGAGTAATCTGACTGGTCTTATTCCAGTTTACCCAATTTGAGAAGATAAATTCCAGGACTGAGACGTAACAACTACAGCTCATGATTTTTAAATCTATGACCACTGGTGAAATTGTCATAAAAATCTATTTGAGTCATGCCAGTTAGAAACTAAGACTTTCTTTATAGCAATGTTTTAGAGGCAAATTTATATTTTTATGCAAAGTAGAAGTAGTTTTTAAAAAAAAAATATATTATAGACAGCCCATTCAGTATAATGGAACCACCTTCAACAGACTCTAAAGCTTAGTTAGTTTTTACCTCTGTCGACTTTTAAAAGCTCCATCCAGAGTATTCTGCAGGATCATTGCAGATATGCTTTTAACACTTTTATGCTTTTAATCTGTAAATGTTTTGCTGTCTCAAGTTTCTATTCACTGTTTCAAATTACAATTGATGTGTGAGTGTATTCTGATTGTGCTGTTTTGTGTTGCCTCTTGGCCAGGTCGTCATTGCAAATGAGAAGGTGTTCTCAATTTACCTGGTAAAATATTGAATAAATAAATAAAATAATTTCCTTTTGAGTTTGTGTTTGTTACAAGATGTGTGGGTTTTTACACTCTAACTATAGGACAAAGCAATCTAAATTTACATATAGATAGAAACTATAAAGATAGCAAAAAAATGTCATTTTTTGCTGCCCAAAACTGTCATTTTATTCAGTTACCTGTCAAACAGCCCTATCTTGCTCAGTGGGGTTAAAAAGAGCTGTATCGGTGTGCAGACATATTGACTTGATTACATGTCTTGACGTGGCACCTGGGTTTTGTCTGCCCATCGTGAGCGCTGTGTCAAACTTTCTCAGGACCAGAGCACAGATTGGATTTCTCTCCTATGACATGCTTCTCTGGCACAGCTACACCTGATACAGCCCATACCACAGCCCACGTCCAATACACATCAGATAGATAAGACTAAAATTTTCTCCAATTGGAATAATGTTGAGGGATACCAAAACTAGTATCACCACATACTTTTTTTAAACATGCAATGGAAACTGAATAAAGTATCACTGGACCTTTCCTGTTTAGTTTAAGTTTTGTATTTATCTATATAAGTATAAATATATGAGTTTAAAGGGCTTTTATCTGATCTGTTATAATGTTGTTTCCTGAAAAATTGGGTTTTGTTTCATTTACACATGTTTAACATACAAACCCTTCATATTTAGGTCTTAATACTCAGTTCCACCTTGCGAAGTCATGTGGTAATAGTCTCCACTGTGTTTTTTTAACTCCATACACCTTCACTAAAATCATATGGATGATTCCAGCCCGGAGTTGCCCATCTCAACTAAACAAAAGGTAAAAGGTCGCTGTTCACTTAAAAATTACCACTAGATGACATCACAAGTTGGAACAGAGTATTTTGAGTTTTGGGGATGTTTTGTTTTGGACAGACTAATAATAAATGGTCACTCAAGCATCTGTAAATGAAACAAAGCACAACTCCAAGTATGTTTGTGATTTTTTTTGATTAGGTAACAACATTCTAACATGACTTGAAGCTCACAAGAGTCAGTTTTGTAACAACACTAACGTATTTATAAATTCATACATGGTTTTAGTCAGCTGCAGCTCAGGAGGAACGAGAAGCATTTGTCCTTCAAGATCCTATCTGATTGTGTCAAGGAGGAAAGTGGAATTTGCAGAATGTTGGACCAGATCAGAATGGGACAGCGAGGCCAACCTGAGGACAGAACTATCTTTCATGAGAGCCATTCCTGAGCTGCAGCAGGTGGAGTGAGCCCCATGTATCCCATCCCATAATATCAATGAGAGCAGACAGGGATTTTCTCTATGTAATTGTGTAGGTTTGACCCCCCCACAGTGTAAGGCTTCCCCACATGCACCTCGACTGACACAGAAATGTAGTGGAGCGGAGAGAGTCGTCATGGTGTGTAAGCAGAGACAGACTGGACATGGGCTTGAATGGACCAGTGGGTAACAAGTGAAGAGGCAGAGAGGACGCTGGAAAGTTGACAAATCATGAAAAATATCAGCATGAAATAAAAACTTTGGGGTCTCAAAAACAAGTAAAAATTTCACAATGTTGGTTTCTAAACATGTACTGTAAAATACCACCATGGAGAATGCAAGGCCTCACTTCTGGTGTTGGACTAAGGCGTTCAATTATGCTAAAAACAATGATAGTTTGATGCTTTTGTGTAAGGAAAGTATAATGTGTAACGATCAGAATATGTCTAGTATTTGAAAACGTGGAAAAGCATCTACTGAAAGCTAAAAACATATTTTGCAAAATATAGGCCTATTAAATTACTCTTACCCACAACATGGACAACATGGTCCTTGATGTTAGTTCATAGGGGTGCGGGCATGTTTTGGGTTGATGGGGAAACCGGAGTACCCGGAGGAAACCCATCCAGACACGGGAGGAACATGCAAACTCCACACAGAAAGGCCGAGGCGACCCGGGATCGAACCCGCAACCTTCTTGCTGTGAGGCATGAGTGTTGCCACTCAAATATTTTTCTAAACCACAGGTTTATGATACAGCAAATTATTATGAAAGGTCATAGTGCACATTGATCAAATACAGGTGCAGGTACAGCTCAGATTTGTGACATAATTAACTAAACAAACATTTATTCCTTATCTAGAAAATTACTAGTGTTGGTCTTGGCCATGTTTCTTTACCATTGGAATATAAAGCAATATCTTTTAATAAGACTTGTGCTTTCCAAGAGTTACAAGTTACCATTTGGCATTTAGTTTCCACTTATTTTTGTGCCAAAGCATCATGAACAAATTACTATGCATTGTAAATAAGGGAATACATTTGTAAAGTGTAAAACTGTTACCGCTGAACCTGCTGCACAAAATCTCCCAACACTTCTCTCCCCTCAGTTAACAGCTCACACTTTTATACTTGATGTGGAGCCACCGCTGGCAAACTGGCACCTGCAAACTCTCACACACTGAACAGAGGATTTCAATTTCCTTTCAATCTGTGAATGTTTATTATTTGATACAACATAAAATGATGTTTGGTTTATAAAGGAAACTAGGCACAGCATAACATTATAAATTGGGTCATATTGTGTTGACAGGTGTGATATGGGTTATCAGGGCAGTGTTGGCGATACTTGAAAGAATCGTCACGTCACACCGGGTGTGAGTCGATGTGAGTGCCGACAGATCCGAGAGGCACAGAGAGGCTGGGTCACAAGTACAAGCCATAGGCCGAGGGGTAAAAGGTACTGTGTGTTACCAGGAGTCCACTGCAAAAATAATAATGCATTAGTCTTTTGTGTATTATTCATTCATTCCACATTTGGCGGTGCTAAGACACTATTGTAATTATTATAGTCTACCCTGGGGCAAATCTACCAATCTGTGCCATTGGTTTGTCCAACCACCACCAAACAACTCCTGCCTCACTATGGCACCAGTGGTCCCATCCAAGTACTAACCAGGCCTGTTAGTATTTGGAGGCTAAACCTCTGAGATCAGACAAGCTTGGACATTAAATGACTAGGAGGTTTGGCTAGAAGAAAAGCCTGCAATTGCCCAAAGAACATGTATTGCTAGCCAAAACAGTTTGTACCAAGGGCCCATATAGTTCCTTGATAAAGCACCTAATTGTAACAGTGTCAACCACACAATTTAATAAGCTCAGGAGTATGTTATAAGTTGCCTAAAGGGACAAACATGTATTCTGATGAACATGATATTAATAAAGTGCATTTAAAAGAGAAGACTTTTTTGGCAGACTTCCACCAATGTGACACGGGATCCATATGAAGAATATGAAATGCCTATACTTGGAGACTGAGCTTCAAAACAACACACTTACTTATTTACTGACCCCTTGGACTTAGTATTGTTATTTTAATTGTGATTTTCTTATCAACATTTTTTTTTCTTTTGACAAACCTTTCTTGGTTATTTATTATTGTCTAGCACAGAGACCAATAAACATATAATGAGGCAAACTTTGGCATGGGTGAACATCTTAAACACCCCTGGGAACCTACTAATCTAGAGAAGATTATCTATTGGCTGCTTTTGAGAAATGTAACCTCACAATACAAAAAGACTCAAGTGTTTGCTGTTTTATTCGTTGCAAACCTTATCACATTTTTCTCACTCTTGTTGTAGCTGGCAGATAAACCATGTAATATTTACCTGGCAACAATTGAAGTACACGATAATACTTGCTGGCAGACTGTTTTTTCAGACTTGGCTTTGAATGTATTTTCACAAATAAGTGTGTGTGTTTTTTAACATTTACTTTAGATTTAGATTACATGTTTTTCACTGCTGCAAAGATGAGGTCAAATATTCTCCAGTTTACCTTTCACCTAAAAAATGAATTAATAACAATCACACACACTATGAGCCATATTAGCATAAACACAGATACAGAAACTCTGCAAATCTGACATGGTGGATCTATTTTTTTAATACTTGTACCAAACCTCTTTTTCATCTGTCATATCAGAGGTATCACCATTTCAAAAATATACTGATAAAATGAAGTTTACAAGAAAAGCAATGGTAAAAACAAAACCAAAAAACTTTTCTTGAAGTAATCTCTATTAGCACAAAGCCTGGCCAATATGACAAAAATAATACTGAGCAGTAATGATTTTTTAAATGTATTATTCTAGTATTTTATTTTGTCAATAAAAATGTATTTCAATATCAACCCTGAATACTACTGCCATTTAACACAAAAAACTGCCAAATTTCCTCTAAAATCTGAACTGTGATCCAAACCACATGTTTTTACACATAGAGGCTTGGCTGTGGACCTCTTAGTTAAAAACACTGAAAGTTGATCGTTGACAATTAGAAATTATCTATATATGTGATCTTATCATTGATGATGTGAGTGTAGCTGGAAAAACCGCAGTTCTAACAAAAGGCATACAAATCCTGACTCTAGTGGTTATATTCTCACTCCAAACTGAACATTAAAATACCTTCCTAGACAATAACTTTTCCAAAAACAGTCACAATTTAGAAAGTGAAAACCCATGTGATGAGAACAAAGGGGAAAATGAATGCCTTGTGCTGCTGGGTTAAAAGAAGTCATTTTCAGTAAACATGTCTGGGCAGTGAAAATGACATGGGCAGTTTTGAACACCTCTATTGGGAGTCAGTCATGCATCCCCAAAACATGACAGTATGAGGAGGTGCACCTACAGCAGCACTGCTCTAATGGGATCAAAAGGCTCTGCGGCTCCTAGCACAACACAACATCAAGCAACGTTTGGCAGGACACAATGTTAAATACTCTTTAAAAAGCCACTGAGCGACATAAGAGTGGTAAACAAGAGACAGCCAATTCCAGCATAGTACACAATAAAAATGGTAAACTAAACTAAAAAAAAACAAGGAAAGAAAGACGCTCAAGAACCTTTTAACATTATATGATTTTTAGTGTTTGGATCTTGGAAGTATGGGGTTCAAATTGCGATTAGATTATGTTATAGGGATTAAGTTCACAATGCACATTTGACTGAAATATGAACTGCAACATTACTAAAATAATTCTACCCTCCATTACATATTTGTGGAAGCTTTCTAAAAAGGATATTTTGCTGTTTACATGCAGGGGACATTTTACTACATACCTGATATCAGTTTGGGGCATTTTAATTAAATTGTGATTAAGTGTGCAGCCCTAAGTAGAGTGTTCATTGTTACAGGTATAAGTTCTTTGGTTTAATGATGGACACAGTTCAACCATGTCTTTAACAGGTTTAACCCCACCACACAGAGACCAGAGTAATAAAGCCAAGCAAACAAAGTGAGAAGGACCCTGGTCTGTGCTCTGTGGGATGTGTGGCTCACGCATGGTTGCCTCTACAGAGTGTGTCTATGGTCAGGCAAAGACAGGTGGACTGATGCAAACCTTTCAACACTGAGTCGTATCAATGTGGAGTAATTAACATGTAAAGTTAAAGACAATCAGTAAATATTAAACAAGCAGATGAGCTGCACCTACCATTTATCTAAAGATAATTCGGAAAATAAATGGGTTAATATTTTATACAGTTGTGCTCATAAGTTTACATACCCTGGCAGAATTTATGATTTCTTGGTCCAGAAGCTGCACATGGGGCGTACTTGGATATTCCAACATGATAATGATCCAAACACAAAGGCAAGTGGACCTGTCACTGGCTCCAGCAGAATAAAGTGAAGGTTCTGGAGTGGCCGTCTCAAGCTGCAGTTCATACAAGAGCCCAAGAATTTACAGGAACTGTAAATTACAGCCTTTTGCCAAGAGGAATGGGCAGCTTTACCATCAGAGAAAATAAAGAGCCTCATCCACAACTATCACAAAAGACTCCAAGCTGTCATTGCGTCATTTGTGGAGTTTCTGTTCTCATTATGATTTAAAAAGAGTAAACACAGTTGTTTGATGATAAATGGCTTCACCCAAGCACTAACCATGAATGAAAGAAAAGTTTTTGTTATCATTCATATTCTATGAACAATGGCCAAGAAATCATAAATTCTGTCAGGGTATGTAAACATATGAGCACAACTCTAGGCATTGTAAAAAATGTGGGACACCACTTTTCTTGTCTTGCTCATGCATGTTGGGTCAAAAATGGTCTGATCATTGAGACTTGTGTTTTGAGAGTTTCGTATATACAGCCAAAAATCATGTAAAGTAGCTGGAGTCCTTCTCAAACAAAATCTCCTTCTGATGACTGGCAGGTTCCTCTGTGTTCAAATGCCCTTGGCCCTTGTCAGTGTGAGTGTGACCAGACACCGTAACACCATAACAAACAGGGCACCAGCTCCACTCTGCTCTCTGCTCTGTCCAGTGTCCAGTGCGATGCCACATTCACCATAACCCCTCAGACAGCTGCTAGTGGTTACACCCAATCACAGAGCTCCGCAGAGCCCTGGTGTGATTGACAGCTCTACCAGGTTGTTAATGTGAACATGCGTGCACGTTTGATCCAATAATATATGTTTAAAATATAAGTTTGTGTGAAGCAGTTGGATCAAAGGCAACACAGAGGTTCATATGAGTCTGAATGGAGTGAAGGAATGCAGATGTATTATTTTTTATTATCGCATGAGCAGTGAGAAGTAACAGAGCTAAAACTAGGTCTGACCCACATTTACAGCTGCTTATTGACAACAATGAAAAGGAGAAGGTATTTATTGAAAAGAGGGAGGACCTTGTAAAATTTCGGCAAACCTTTCAACGGCGCAATTTAAGTACTGAAGATAAAAGTGAAACCATGTGACAACTTGATCACGTTGTCTTAGCTGCATACTTCTCCTAATACAAATATAAAACTAATTAGAGTGTATGTGTATATATAGACTTATTTATTATTAGATTATTTAAAGGTTCGTTGTGTAATATTTTAGCTGGAGGGTCTGTCAAATGCTTTTCTCCATGGAGATGTTATTACTTTGTTTGGAATGTTTCCCAGTATGGTATTAAACCTTTCTATCGTCATGGAGACCAAACCAGATCAAGGTACAGATCAGAGCTGTGGAAAGGTAACCCCACTCACAGTTAGAATGTTTTTAGAATGTTGGTAGAACTTTTGAGCTATAAAACCACCTGTAATTGAAAAATGTCATACTGTGGAACATTCCAAACAGAGCAATGACATATCTGTGGATGGACCCCCCCAAAAGTTACATAGTGCACCTTTAAAGTATTGTTACATTTTGCCTTTAAAGTATTCACTATGACCTATTTCACAAAAAAATACATAACACAATAGATGTAAGATTTTAATCAAAACTAAACTAAAACTTAAAATCTGATGTAGGTTCCCTAGTTTTATCATTTTTGTGATATTTATTACATCACTTCCTGTTTTTACATGGGCAGTAGACTTAGAATAAGCAATTCTTTATGTCAGACAGGAGTTTGTTTACCTGCTTTACATGTTTCGGCTACTTCCTGTCGTCTTCCTCAGAAACATGTAAACCAAACATGTAAAGCAGGTAAACAAATTCTCATATCTGACAAACAGGATCTGTAATTCTAAGCTTAAAACTGACGACAGAATGAGTCTTCGCCAAAGATGGACAGCAGATGTTTAAACTGTCTGAAAAAATTACCCTTTATTTTGTATGTAATACCGTGAACAGTGCTATATCCTGTATGTTTCCACTTTTTGTTTACAATGTCTCCTCACAAACTGCCACTGATGTGAAACTATAAATATTTACACCCCCAAATGCAGTAATAATTAGAAAAACATGAGAACCTGTCAAATACGCTTTCTAACTTTAAATAACTTGTAATCACATTGAATTTGAAACACAAAATCCCTCCCCTATCTTCAAGTTCTACATTTATGTCTTGTACAAAGCCACTGTTGCTGTCTGGACTCTGATCTAGCTCAGATAAAACCAGCAGCTCTGAAAAAGCCTGACTTCTCCAGATGGATCCCATAAAGCTGCAGGCCTCTTTGTGTTGGGAAAGCCACTGTAGTAGACACAACTGTGCATGGTCTAAAAACGACATGATTAGAAAAGAAGAGGAAGAATATACCACACGATTAGATACTGACAAACAAAGACTGGGTTTGGAAGCAGAACAATGGCGGCGAGTGAATGAGTGCTGTCATTTACATAATATTGATGTCCAAAGAGGAAGGAGAACCACATTTAGGCTACAAGAGTCAAACAGTCCTAATGAAATTCAAAGGGAGATGGGTCTGTTTATTTACATTAGAGTAATGGTGGAGCTATTTTCATTCATCTTGCGGGTTGTATCTGACATTTATGGCCACAGGGAAAGGTCTTTTTCTTTTTTAGATTGTCTGGCATAAACAGACTGCATTTTCTGGTTTGTTGTTTAGTGGCTTGTTAGCAACTCCAAAATGCTATACAAAATGGGGCATCTACTTTACAAAATTTACAATCAAGACAAAAGTACAAGACAGACCAGGAGAGGGAGAAGTAGGTCTTTAAAAATCAAACTAGTTCCCACCTCTTACAAACCTTTTAGCAAATAAATAATAATTACATACATACAGATTATAAAAAGGCTTTTTGTTTTTTGGACCCCAACAGCGCTTACGACTCCGGGTTTACTTCCAGTCACTACTATAAATCATTAGCTTTATTTCTTTGTGTAAATGTTTGTGAACTGCAGGGGTTTTCCAGAATATATGGTTTCCCTGAATAGACTAACAGTCGTTATCAGGTAAGAGTAATACATTTTAATAACTTTTTAAACTATACTACTTATCAGGCTTGAGATACACTGCGATAAGCTAAATACACAAGATGGAAGGGTATGTTTTCAAACCAGCAAAGCATGTCTCTGCCACTGCTTTTCCGCTTCACAGACTCACCTTTGACCCCCGTGATATCAATAGCTCCGGTGTGGAATAATCAAGAACTAATTGTGTTCTTTAAGAAAATACACCAGCACTGACCATTCACTGGAGAGCAACCCATTTCCACAGCCATTTATTACCATCAGGTTGCTCAGCCTGACCCCTCCATCACATTATGGGTATGTCATACGCTAAGTAAAATGCAGTAATTTACTTGTTAAACTTGACGGCTAATAGAAACCTCAGTAGTATATTTCCTTACATTTTGTTTTAAAATGCTAAATGAGGATCTAAATTTTGTTGAATGGTCAATTACATCATGTCCGCACGATCTGGATGCCTGGGTTTAAAAAGAGCGCAGACTTGAATGTGATCTGAAACTGGAGCAGGGTCAGTAGCATTCCTCTGACGACTGGCTTTGAACTTAACAGTGAGGCGGACTGACTTGTGCCCAGGCTTGGTATTATTGTAGACCACGCAAAGTATTAAAACTACAACTGCCAACTTTCCAATGCCCCATAAAGGCACCATGGGGCAAATTTGAGTCAAAACAGTGTCAGCATTTGACCACATGTTGAAAGTTCAAACACTGTATTTTTGATGCAAATCTTGAATACGTTTTTGTGCTCTGTTATACAGTACCAACCACAATTATGCTAATTATAGAGGTCTAATTTGTTGTTTGGTTTATCAGAATCATTCATATGATTGGACTTGTTTCAGTAACTTAGTTTGTATATAGTTTATTTCCCCCTGCATTCGCACCATCCTTCAAAACTGGAAGTGCTCCACTGTGTTTTTAAACTTCATACATCACTAGAATCATGAGGATAATTTCAGCCCTGGAAGTGGCAATCTCTTCTTAACTACCGTATGTTTCATAGTATAAGTCACACTTTTTTTCAGGATTTGGGTGGTGACTTATACTCAGGTGCGACTTATATATTACATTTTTCACACTGACAGCCCATAGACCAAATATATGAATCGTATATATGAATCAAAAATGAAAAAAACTAACTGTTATCCGTTTTTTTCATTTTGGTTTTAGAGACAAATAATAAAGAAAAGAGTTGTTGTTTTTATTACTATAACTTCTATAACTTATAACCAACTGAAATGTTGGTTCTTGGTCTCTGATTTTATCAAATACATCTCCCCCAAAAAGTGTGACTTATAATCCGGTATGACATGTTTTTTTCTTCTTCATTATGCATTTTTTGGCTGGTGCAACTTATACTTAGGAGCGACTTGTAGTCCAAAAAATACGGTAAAGGTAAAAGGTAGCTGTTAATGTGAAAACTACCACTACATGAGATCAAGGTGGAACAGACATTTTCAGTTTTGGAGATGTAGGGTTACTCGAACATGCTTGAGAGAAACAAAACACAACTCCAGGTATTGTTTTGATGAGGTCACAACATTATTTATCTGCACAAGCTGTTTTTAAGATCCAAGTGCCATTGCGAGATAGGGAAAGAGGTGCTTTCCCCAGCCTCTAGAGGTCAGGTACAATGTATTTGTAATAGTGAACTGGTTACCACAGCATACTTGTTCCATGATGTCTTGGTCCAAATGTGTGCAAAAGCAGTAAAGCTGGTGTTTGCACTGTGGGAGAGCTAGTCTGTAGTTAACATGTTGTTTTTAGCCCGTCATAATGTCTTCCATGTCTGGGCCATTTGTCGCTGGTTGGAGTTTGAGCCACATCAGAGGAGACTCAAGAGGAGACGGGGCTGTTCACGGATCTGCTCCAGACAAGCTGTCCAAACTGTAATTAGTGCGCTCATGTCGAGACAGGTCTGCAACAGTGGCCAATTCAAATATGCAAATGTGGCAGGGACTACAAAAGACAGTCTAAAAGTGATAAAAAGTTTAGAGTGATAAAAATCTGGTAGATTGTGGATGCACACTAGTTAAAGACACTATAACTTTTCCAAAAATGTTCCAGAGTATGGCATTAAAGGTCTATATCTATTATGATAAGCAGGTGATGCCACCAAGACAGGGTACAGGTCAGACCTGTTTTTTCAAGGTATTTTATTTTATTTATTTATTTGTTATTTATTTATTTATTACGTTTAATGATATTCTATGGGAGATTCCAGGCAAAACAACATTTCCACGGGAACAATCATCAGAAAATTTACACAGTGCACTTTTAACTTTTTATTGTAAATGTAATTAGTAAGATTTGGAGACACCAACACATGTTTGACAGGAGGAATACATTTTAAAAAATAGTGAAACTGGGGGAAAGACCGCCTTGTGATTCCCCCAGCGGATGGAAAACCAACTTAAATGTCCACTTTGGCAATTTGCAACCACAGCAGAACAACAAACAAAGACAGAAATGAGTAAGGAATTGAACATCCCTTTCCCTGCTTCAAACTGACATTTCAAAACCTCAAAACAACACCAATAAACTGCCAAAGAGCTGAGCAGATGTTCATATGTATTCACTTTGTGTCAAGCCCAAGGCCAATTTGAAGGAGATTTTTCAGCCATTTCCAGCATATACCATTCAATCACATAATGGCAGGTGTATCCTTATATTTCAAATTGTTACCTCTTAAAACACCTAATCAGCAACTTGTATTGAACTTATATATAGTGAGTCCAAATGCTTAAAGGATTAGGCTTTTGATTGGAAGTAGCAGTCTTGGGTGTGGAATCTGGTTTTGTGTTCAACCACAGTGGCTCTGGACTTTTCCACACAGCTGTATTAGTTCATATGACTGTGGCTACAATAAAAGGCCTGTTTTAACACTACCAGCCATGGGACGCGCTCATCTGACTGACCCATATTTTATACATTGTTTTGTAGTAACAGAGCAACAAACCAATAGAGGGTTAGGGCTGGGAAACGCAATTGACAAAATATTTGGCCTGTCTCAGAGCAATAATAAGATCATATATTTTCAACTATCCAAAATTAGATAAACTTGCATGTAAATGTCTTGGTTGAGGTTCAAGTATCATAAAAAGTTGAAGTGAATCAAAAAATTCAAATTTCTGACAATTTCCAAGCGACTGCACTTTGCAATGGTTAACTTTGCATACAACTGACACAAAATTTTGGATATATGCACATGGAAGGTCTCTTATCTACACAAAGATGTTACTGTTCTACCCGAAATGTTCCACAGTATGACATTAGTCTATCTCCAAGGCAAGCAGGGGATGCCACTGGGATAAGTTACAGGTCAGATCAGTGGAGGGGTGATCCTGCTCAAATAAGAATGCATGTATTTGTTAGCAAAAACATCTGCAATTGGAAAAAAGTGCAACTAAGATTGGTTTAATCTCACACTGTGGAACATTCAAGGGAAAGCAATAACATCTCCATGGAAACAGGTGGCGTATCCTCCATCAGAAACCTTACATAGTGCACCTTTAAATTGTAGATAAAATATTGCCTACTTCTATGGGGGATTTCTCTCTGATTAAAGAAAAAAAAACTTCAATTGGTAATAAACACATGAACTTATGGCCCCTCTTATGACTAGATGTTAACATTTACCTTTCTCTGTAGTCAGATAAAAGATCATAATGAGAGGGAACCACAAGCTTAAATCACAACATTAAAGCCTTGAAGTTCTAAATAACACTCATAAAAGTAGGGTCTGTTATGCTACTTGCAAGTTTTGACAAGACATTTCACAATTGTCATTTGAGCAAAGTAAAAAATATGTACACGATTACATAAAAGACAAGCAGTTTAGAGCTATGCTGTGGTTTAAAATAAAATGACTTTCACAAAGATGATATTAACAGCTGTGCATTCATTTGGAAAGCACAGGGCCACTTCCAAGGCTAATTTGTCGCAAGTATTCCACGCACAGACATATATAGACATGATCTCACTATTGAATCAAGTATATTTTAAATAGTACATACTTGAATATTTTTATCATATCTAGCAATGGTTTCTCAGTGGATCTTCTCTCAAGTTTAATCCTATTCTTTTATATTATCATTCTTAGTCATGTTTTGTAGATAGATTTACACATCTTAATTAACAAACTACAAATACTGAAAAGTATTTGTGGTGTTTAGTCACGAACAATGTAAAATAAATAAATCATTTGTAACTTCTAAACAGAAATACAGGCATCATCAACTGTACCAAATTGTGCAATTGTTCATGTATCATTTATAGTATTTTAAAGAACCACAAAGTAACTCTTCTGGTGGAGGGTTTCCGCTACCTGCTTGTTTTCTTTAAGATGCTACTTCTTTGCTTGAAATGTTCCACAGTACATCATTAAACTTATCTATTTCCATGGATACCAGCAGGTAGTTAACCTTTTACCTAAGTTACAGATTTCACCTTTAAGTATTTTCCCTTGTGGATCAACAAAAAAATGAGTATTGGTCAAAAGGCACTGATGTTGTGCTATTTTTGTTATTTTTATGTTATTTTGGCTGTTTCACATAGACTTTAGTGCCTCACAAACTAATGAGTAATATAGTGTGAAGTCTTGTTTACATCATTATTTCTCAAATGGAGTGGTGAACCAGTGAACCCAAACTTTGCCAGACATGAGGTCGGCAACTGACACGAAATATGAGGTGTTAAGGGTTCAGGTGCACCTTTTGATATTTTGAACATGTCCAAATATGGTAAAGACCTCATAAATAAAACTAAACAAATTCCTTAAGAACAGAGTGAATTGCAACACCATGACGGTCCTTTCCTCTCCTGCGTGTGTTGTGTATTGGGTTTCACTAACTCCTTCGACAATTATGATGATTTGAAGGGAAGCTGAGGTAATCGATAATAGGGCCAGATGATACTGAGGTCATTACTCAAAAGTTCAGACAAGACTCTTTCCCTATACTGTCATAAGCTGAGCCGAGCTGAGCAGAGCATGTACATCATGCAAAAACAGCCTTATTTTTCTCTTATGACAGAGGGTTAATGTTCTGGTGAAATATTGGAGCATTGCACGGTGCGGCACAGAATGATTCAAGTAAAACACGTCTTTTGAACTGCAGCTATAGTTTGTCAAGCCTAGACAGTGACTCTGTGTTACATAATAGAAGATAACATAACATTACATTGTACAAGACACTAAATCTTACGATGTAGATGGTATTATTATGGCTCAAAATATTTGCACTGTGTCCATCTTATCTGTCAAAATTTAGCCTAGAAAAACAGTAGTGTGTGGAAGCTTTTCAGTAGATGATAATTTTTAAGGTATATGCGGTGTAAAGGGGGAAAACATCTCGCAATGTTTTGAAGGATGAGGCCTGCACTTGAAGAATGGTCTTCCAAGTTTCAGGGGATATCTCCCATTAGGCCCCCAAAACCCTGCTTTTTACAATGGTACGTTCATGCTAAAAAATAGTCATTTTTCATGAACAAGTAGTGTTAACATCAGTGAATAATTCTATTTAATAATTTTATTTACGATTCCAAATATATGCCGTATTAAATGCAGTTGATCTTGTTAGCAGACAAACTCTTGTAACTGAGCCATGACAAAAAAAGTTGTATCATAAAGCATACAGAATACAGCAAAAAACCCATGTCAGATTAATGCATTTTCTTATTTTATACAGTCATAGGATACTGGCTCAGTAGATTATTTGCTCTGGTAACTTTGATATTGCAATAAACCAGACAATTCTCAAAACAACACATGGCATAACATATTCTTGTGGTATAGAGGCAATAAATCACCAGTTATACTTAGTTTGTGTTGCTAAACTAAACAGCTGATGAATGGTGGTGCAGGTGGCTTCAGCACGATGTAAAATAGAGCTGTCTGCACCTGTTAAATATGTGTCTGTGGTCAAAAAACTCTCTGGCAGTATCTAAATAGGCTTTAATGAGTCACCAGCTGTAGAGATTCCAGTGTAAGGTCACACTAAATATATGTAGAGCACGTCTGTGTGTGCAAGTCCATAGGATAAATATACATAGGTATTATTAGATATGTGAGTAAGTGGATGAAGTCTAAGAACATGACTGGGCAGAATATGCAGGTCAATGTTCACTAATTATCAGCAGATAAAAGTATCTTAAAACACATCACAGCTGATGCTTTATTTTAACCTCAGAAGCACATCACGTGACTTGTGTAGCCTAGACGAGCGATGATAAGAATAATAGTCATGCTTAATAGCGGCCATCTTTGGTTACAGATTATTTCCTCCACTGCCAAACCACAAATAGCTCAGGTCTGGTTCAATTTGATAAAGTTTTAAGCGCAAGGAGAAAGATGAGACAAACATATACGGGTGCATCAGAAAGGGCATCTGGCGTGAAACCAAAGTCAATGACAAATATGGACAAATAATGTGTCATCATGCATGCACTGACAATGGCCAAAATATCATGCCGTGCTCATTGTCTCTTTATGTAACTGAGCTCCCAAAATGAGTATGAAATTGTAAAATAATAATTTCTAAAGCCAATTTGATGAGAAATTATCTCACTTTTTGAATGGCCCTATTTTGCCCATTATAACCAAAGCCTCTATTTGTCAACTCAGGAAACAACCATGCTGTTTTGATGGCACAAACATCCTTTAAGAGCTTTCTGCAGGAGGGCTAATTTGTCATGCTCCTCCACAATATAGAATATACGAGGCCTTCCAGTCTCCTGCTGTTATTGGGGCTTCATTATAAGGAAAAAAATGAGTCCAATATAGACAGAAAGAATGACATGAATTCCTGCATTAAGTGGATGAGGCCCGACTTGCTCCGAGACTTGGATTACACTATGGCCTACTGCCCATACGGAGCTCTTTGTCCCACATTCCCTCCAGCGCATGACAAAAACATAGTGTGTGAGATACAGACCCTGGCACGGAAATCATACAAGATGCTGCAATTGAACAAGATCTTGGATTATTCAGGGCTGTCAATCACACATTCTGGTGAAGCACAATGTCTTGATCTTTCTTTAGCGAGTTAGCTGACACTGGAAGCAACCGCTGCTTTTCTGTGGACTCGACACTTTCCAAAGATAACATGTGCCAGAGATTTCCCCTCATGGGCAGGCAGGCCAGATGAGGACCAGACCAAAGAGAGGTCCGTGCATAGCCATAAGGATGAGCATGGGATGTGGCTGATAGAGTTTATGGCTACTGGAGAAACAGAAGGAGCACGTGGTGGGAGGTTGTTGTCTTTAAAAAATGGACAGGGGCCTGGGCTGGCCTTGGTTAGTGTACAATGCAAATGTCCAGTCTGCTAAAGTTATAAGTGCAGTACTGGTCCATATAACCAAACTTTCAAGCAAAACAATAAAATAAAAAAAACATTCATGATTATTTGCCATTTAGGTTGTAAGCGAAATGTTTCATGGGTTTCATCTTCCATTTATGCAAAATTTTGAGGACTTTTTTCCATTCAAAAGATAGAATATTTAGTTTTAAATTGTTAATCGCCATGGCAACAGTCCTAATTTTTCATCTTTCCAACACATGGATAGGACATCAAGGGTCAGTTACATAAAATGCCTTAACACTCAACTATGTTTTATAACCTGGCTCTAAATCATACATGTACTGCAGTCAGCAAGTATTCAAATTCAAGGCATTTTTTTCTCCATTTTAAAACGCAAAGCCAAAAAACATGGTTTAGCAGCAAATCACTGCATAATTATGCCCTTAAAACCTTCCATGTTAACTATGTCTGGGAAAAACTTTAAAAAAAACTATTTCCATCTGATACCCAATTTAATGTTTGACTTTCAACCAATCCGTAAAAGAAAACTTAATCCTTTACCAAACATGATCATTACCTCACTCAAAACTATTCAGTGAGTGAGCAGTGAATGCGTTGGCAAGCACGTCCTATGGTCTGTTTAAGACATTTGCTTACTAATCCCAGCCCAGAGCCCACAGGCAGTTGACTGAATGATACCATGTTATGACTTTAAATTCTGGGGGCTTGAATAGTCTGGAGTCTCCATAAATCATTGGACGGTGACAGGAGGTGGTCCCCTGGCTTGCTCGGCCCACCCCCGCTGGCTGACCTCCGGGGGCAGCGGCTTCCCTCCAGCGTCAACCCAAACAAAAGTCCTCCCATAGCCACATGTACAGAGGTCGCTCCCAGCCATGCCTTTCATCCTAAAGCGTTTACAGGATCAGAACAGATAGAACCATCAAAGAGGGACAGAGGGGACCAAAGTAACAGAGACAGAGATGGCCTTTTTGACCTCTTCATATTGGTGTGGGATGATAATCCTTGGAGATCAGTGATGAGGGGGGTCTCCAGGTGGTCCTCAGGGTTTTAACCTCAGTTGACCCCAGATCACTGCTGTCAGAAGTAGGCGATCTACCCAAGACTTTTCGAGGAAACTGGAACAATGTGGCATGTCTGTCATGTAAAACAAACATGGAGGCAGAGGCCTGGGCTGCATGGGAAACAGGCTGGTTAGCAGGAGATTTTGTCATCGGATTTTTTGAAGGAATCACTTGGTGTAAAAAAATATTGTCATGAATGTGAAGCTGTGTGATTGCTTTACAATTCAACAAGTAATTTACCTGTTTGTCTAAATATAAGTGTTGAATGACAAAATATGGCGAAGCTTTTGTTTTTGCTGAAAAAAATAAAATACAAATTTCTTTAGATATCCTTCCTCCTACCTTTGTCATTTATCTGGGCTTGGACCAGGCTTAAAGGGTAACGTTGCTTTTGTAATTACCGTAATCGAATTTTAAGAGTGAGATTCGGTCATCTCTAATCATCAATGGTCAGTTTGGGTCTTTTAAATCAAGGTCCACAGCCAATCCTCTATGACTTAAAGCACAGGTGTCAAACATGCGGCCCGGGGGCCAGATCTGGCCCTCCAAGACCTTTAATCTGGCCCTCGGCTGATTTTCTCTTAAAATATGTAAAATTTTCAGATTTTTCTGGTAATTTTCTACGCCGCTTAGCATAGCAGCATCTCCAGTGCTTCTGTGTGTGGCCGCCTCCCACCAGAGCAGCACAAATGAAGACTCGCCTCTTTCCAAACGCTCTTAAAGGACGATCGTTTTGACTGTGACCATGACGCCCTCATCAGCAAAGTGTCAAAAATAAGAACAGTGGAGCTGAGTGCAGGATTTTCCAAAAAAAATTTACTAATTCTTCTTTTTCACGGAGGTGAATGGGAAACCTGTACGCTTGGTGTGTTTGCAACAAGTGGCGGTGTTCAAGGAATATAAATATAAAGGAGGAATATAAACGCCACTATGAGACACAGCATGGCGAAAAATACAATAACTTGAACAGAGAATGGAGTTTTCCAATCCGGCCCCTTTGGGATCAAAGTAGGTTGTATACGGCCCCCGGACCAAAATGAGTTTGACACCTCTGACTTAAAGTATATTGTTTGGGGTCAAGTTCAGATTATGAAGATCTTTAACAATTTGCTGTTTTAATGGAAGTTATAAATCTGTATTGTTTTTTTATTTGTTTTAATAAGACCCACATTGAAAATTGTGATCAATCGAAGTGAGAAAAAAATCTTTTTTGTCACATCGCCCAGCCCTAGACTGACGTGTATCAAACAGTGAAATACAACATGCTCCATAAATTCTGAAAACGTATGGATCTGTTTAAAGCTTTGTTCACACATTTGTTCAAACTGTCAAAGTATAAAATATCAAACCCTCCAAAACCATGATCAAATTTATGCAGGGCACATTTTCAAAACCTGGCTTCTATTACTGAATAAAACTTTGAATAAGATATTTTTCTGTGATCTGGTGAGGTAAAGTGATAGTGTCTGTTTGAGGATAAGCTTCAGTGGAGGCCTTCACTGGTTGGCTGTAGCTCAACTTTAAACACCTCCAAATCCTGCAAAACAAACTCTTCAGATGGCAACAGCACATGGCCTGGACTCCTGCTCTTGTGTCGCATGGTAGTCCAGGAATGTCTGCAGTCTGCAACAGCTGAGAGGTCAGAGATCACACACACGTCTGTTTGACTGGTCATCAGTGAGGGACACAGTTTGAGTCAGGTAAAGGAGGAATACATGAGCCCAGAGATGATACAAATATAGTTTGTATATAGTTGGTGGATTTGACAGTGGGCCAACACATCTGCTGCTGTGGTTCTGCTCAGCTGCACCAGTGGAAACTTGAGGCTGGAGTTCGTCTGTGGCTAAAGATGACACACAGACAACAAAATATGCACTTATTGCAATCTGAATATCCATTGCGAGGTTTAGTGTCAGGATTCATATGGTTTAGCTTGGAAAATAAAAGTAAAAGCATTAACTCAAATATAGGCTCATTTTGATAAATCATCCATATTCAACACCCGTTTACTTAAGGGGAACTATGTAAATTTTCTAGTAGGCCATGTACTAGACACTATGGAGATGTTTTTGCGTCGTTTGAAATGTTCCACAGTATTGCATAAGCATATCTATTGCCCTGGAGACAAGCAGGTGAGAGCACAATTTCAATTTAGAGCGCACTCACAGTAAAAATGTTTTTCAAGGTAATTTTGATTCATAAAAACACCTAAAATTTGATATGAGTAAGATGTATGTTGACATAAGCAAAACAATAACATCACCAAGGAGGCAACCAAGTGTTGTGCCCCCCAACAGAAAGGTTACGTCATTGATTAGATTGAAGTCTTTTTTGGCATTTTCAAACACAAGGTTTAAAGGCTTTCGTGCATGCTTTTATCTATAAACAAAAACTTTGCATGTTCCAACATCCACAATTGGCCACAAACAAACAATATAATACTTTAACTGAATGGCACGGTTTGACATGGCGTAAACCACAACAATGTGGTTCTCTTCAGAAGTGTTACAGGCTAAAACTACATAGTGTCTCTTCCTTTTCATCTTAAAATGCAGTCTAAGCAAAGGAAGATGGACTTTTTCCTCTCACCACATCTTTTGAATGGGTAAACCCTAAGTCTAAACTGTATTACAACCAAATTTAGTCTACAATGTGACCAATATGTAAAAACTAAAAATACTTCAGAACCATGGGAACATTTTAGAAAACCTCACTTTGAATGTTTTGGTTCAACATGAGCTGTGGCCATTGACATGAAATCTGAATCGGCTTTTGTACTACACTTCTCCTTAGCAACATCTAACAAAGGCCCAATCGTCTTGCTAAAATCTGGGGTGTTCCTCATCAGATCCTTGAGTGAATTTCAAGTGGAGAGTCTACCGGCCCTTCAAACCCCTCATTTCAGTCTTTATAATGCTAGATGGTTTGTAGGTCTTGAAGAATTCAACTTAACAAGTAAAATTATCTACCAATGGAATAAGTATGTTGTCTTAATTCAAGAAACATTGGATTTTGTGTTTTATTTTAAGTGCAAAGAGGTGTTGTTTTTCTTATCTTAAGTATTCATTTAAAAATTTCTTATTTTAACTACAAAAAGTGTTGTTCCATCCATCTTCTCCCGCTTAATCCAGCCCCAGCGGGGGCAGCTTGCTGCCCAATACTCATAGCACCTGACCCCCTCTATGAACCCCTCTGCAGGTGGTGAGCCCACAGGAGGGTGGACATTATGGTCCTTGATGTTAGTTCATAGGGATGCGGGCATGTTTTAGGTTGATGGGGGAAACCGGAGTACCCGGAGGAAACCCATCCAGACACGGGGAGAAACATGCAAACTCCTCACAGGAAGACCCGGGCGACCCGGGGATCGAACCCACAACCTTCTTGCTGTGAGGCCTGAGTGTTGCCACTCAGCCACCGTGCCGCCAAGTCTTGTTCCATTGGTAGTTAAAACTTAATTTAAGTAACTCAAGTAAGTAACTCGGCTAGTTTTTAGTTTTTGCGGTGTGTATTTGTTGCAGCCCAGGCTCGGATCATCCTGCTTTATTTTTATTGTGTCAGTGGCATTAAGTAGTTTCAGTATAATCGTGTTCTGCAATATATCTCTGGAGCAATATATCGTGCTTCAAAATGTGTTAGTGAAGCACCATTAGCCCAGTGGTTTGCCAAAAGCCTACCACCTGCTAAACAGAACTGCAACACAGTCCCTAAGGTATCCTATTCTTTTAGCTGTCTGAGGTTGTAAATATTGTGCTTCTTAGTGCGAAGTGATTTTCCATAGTTTTTTTTTTTTTTTTTATCATGAAAGCACTTTCTGACACAACTCCTTCCATCTCTCAGTGTTGGCAAGTGGTACACACGATAAATAATCATATGACTCATTGTGCAATTGTAATCTTTTAGTTTGTCATCACTGCTTATCCGTTCCACGTTGCCCAACTTATTTACATTTTAGCGGTTCTGAAAGTAACCCATAACATCCCTGTGAAAAGATAAATTTAACTTTTCTTCCCTTTTCATTGGAATTACATCACCTCTAAAAATAACACGCTGTCCCTTGGCCTTGAAAGCGCTCGCAGCCTATGAAATCAAATCTGATATTTACAATGGATCTGAATGTGAAACAGCGTGGACCTTGATATACACAGTCATTCCTAAAGCCTTCGTCATCACCGCACACTGGGTGGTTATAATGCTTTGCTGCAATCCTCACATCAATTCAACCCCTGCCAAATGGCCCTGGGTCAGTTTGCCTTACGTTTCCATTGGCGCGTTGCCAGTTAGGAGTGATAACGTGTAAAAGATGATGGGTACAGGTGTTCAGGAGTGGCCTAACACCTGATATAAGCACAAAAACATGGATTACCCTGATTTAAATGATTACTATTTACCCAAAACAGTGGACAATACACTTGGAATCCAATCTCAGCACCTGTAAATGACAACATCCTATATACATTCAATCAAAGTCAGACGTAATAGTGAAATGACTCAAAGTTAACCAGCTGTGGCAACATGTCCTGAAAGCAGAAATAATAACGCGGATAGAGAGAACACTGGGTGACTGACAGTTACAGCAACAGCCCAAAAAGTAACTTGATTTTATGACGCATTTCACAGACTCTCCGAGAAGATCCGGAGAGAGAGAGATTTCCTTACAAAGGCGCTGACATGAAAGTGAAACAGGGAGAAAAGAAGCCAGCATGACATGTGTGAGAGGAGGCGGAATTCTGTGGCACACTGAGACTTGGAGCTGGGCCAAAGGGGTACTGCGCTGGGGTCAGTGGGGCTTTCTCCTCTGTACCGCCCGCCACACATGCTGCCCGTGCTTCTGCTGTGTATGCATGTGGAAATGGTTCACACCTGGACACTTATTTATTTGAGAGGTAAAAGAGAAGAAATATATAGCGATACAAAATAGACTAGAATATGGTCAATGTAAACTCACACTCCTCTTCCGAATGTAGTTATTACAGTATTAACAAGGCAAAACAGAATTATGAATTACGTGATACAACATAAATTATGTTTATATTTACCTAAATAAAATACATATTCTCCTTTCTGTTTTAATTTAAGTATGGTCTTTATGTTAAAACCTATAGTTTCTTGTAGATGGCAGGGGTTACAGTCTATGCACAGGCCAGGCCACAGGTGTCAAACATGCGGCCCGGGGGCCAGATCCGGCCCTCCAAGACCTTTAATCTGGCCCTCGGCTGATTTTCTATTAAGATATTAGAAATTTTCAGATTTTTCTGGTAATTTTCTGAGCATCTTAGCATAGCAGCATCTCCAGTGCTTCTGTGCCTGGCGCCTCCACCAGACAAATGAAGACCTGCCTCTTTCCAAATGCTCTTAAAGGACGATTGTTTTGACTGTTGACCGTGACACCCTCATCAGCAAAATGTCAAAAATAAGAAAAGTGGAGCTGAGTGCAGGATTTTCCAAGAAAAATGGACTAATTCTTATTTGTTCACAGAGGTGAATGGGAAACCTGTACGCTTGGTGGCGGCGCTCAAGGAATATAATCTTAAACGCCACTACTAGACATGGTGAAAAATACAATAACTTGAACGGAGAATTGAGAAGACAGAAGATAAACGAATTATTGCTGGGACTGAAGAAACAGCAGTCTGTTTTCACCCAGAGCCAAGAGGTTTGTGATGCTACTGTGAAAGCAACCTAACCTAGCATAATATTATAATATTTTGTAAAATAAAATCAAATAAAAAAGATTTCTGTAATAGATTTGCATTTATCTGCACACATATTTGGACTTATTGCTATTTTTGGGGTATATATGCCATGAGTTTTCTGATCCGGCCCCTTTGAAATCAAAGTTGGTTGTATGTGGCCCCCGGACCAAAATGAGTTTGACACCCCTGGGCCAGGCTAACATTGTAAAAAATATTGTTTTCTAAGTGTTTTCTAAGTGTTTTGTTTGGAAAATAAAGGTTGAATTAAAAAAAAAAAACTATTATTGAACATTATATTAACAGTAATAATTAATGCAATTAGTTGTTTCAGGCCACAAGGTAAAGCAAGAATGGGCAAAACCAAAGTCAAGTGAACTCGTGCAAGTACAGTGAGTAATATTCTAATTATTTGTTGAATGCAAATATACAAGGCCTTTATAAAACAGTAATAAGCCACTAAAGCCAGTCCCTCATCATCTTTCTCTCAGTGCTTTCCTCCTCCTCAAATTCAAGCTGTCCCTGACCATGTGCACAATGCAACAAACACTTGGCGGACATCAGTAAATGTTAGTGGGAGTAAAAACAAAGTCAGATTCCTTCCCAGAGCATTCTTCTGTGCACTCAGCTGTTTAGAGTCTGTGGCTGCTGAGGTTACACACCTGTCCAGTCCAGTCATGAAGAAAAGCTAAAGCACTGGGTCCACATGCGCTGACCAACTCTACATTAAAGATAAGAAAACAAATACAAGATGCAAAATCAACATTAATGAGCCATGTTGTAATAATATTCCCTCATCATTAGCTTAGGTAGAGTTGTATTTAGAGATGTTTGAGTAATTGAATTGTCATGCATTGGGAGCTTGAGTAAATAGAGAGTTTCTTTTTCATCTACCCCCATATCCCCGGCATCTGATGTATACTTTCATCATACATGTTGGGCTAAATAATATTAACCATATTTCAAAAATAAAACCATATACATAGAGAGGGATTTATTCATGCTGCCTTTCTTAATTTTAAGTCAATAGTCCCATTTTAAAGCCATTTTGAGTCAGATTCTGTGGTTTACAATGACCAAAACCTAAAATAATGATGTACGTATGTTAGTTTAAGTAGAAGCATAAAATGTATTCTTTATAGACAGACAGTGAACATGCAGCAATAAAGAAATCAGTAGTAAAGGCTTGGAGCTCATGGTGAATTCAAACATTGTCTCTCATAAACAGATGAAAAAGCACCTCTTCAAATGAAAATCTAGAGCACCTTTTATTCTGTATGGCTGTGCGGCTGTACTCAGGACAACTGAAACCAGATGGGCCCTTAATATGAGAAAGCTCTTACATGTGGATGTAGTATATACTGTATGTGCATGTGAGCATGCTTACAAGAATTATGATTACTACAGTAGTGCGAGGGGGTATGGAGCAAACAGCGACGCCAATCTTTGACTGTAAAAGTAGGCAAAACTGCAATTATGTTGAGTACTATGACTGTAAAGATACATTCAAAATTGCTCACAGAATATTAACAATTATTCACCTTCTATTCTCTATAAATTATACGGTGCTTTTGTAAATACCCCAAAAATTGACATTGCATTTTATCATTCACTACTCAGTCACTCTGGGGTTAAGATGAACTGGGACTGAAAGGCAGAAACAGGGCTGCCAACATCACATCACATCATCATCACTGAAGCAGAAAACTACATACATTCATACATAAGCAAGGTGGGTGAAGTGGACACAAAAAACACAGTTAGAGTCAGAGCTAAGCATTGGAGTTGAGGGCAAACACGCAACTACTCAATCAAAGTTACTGAATATTGCACTTATCGTAAAACTTCATGTATTTTTTGCACACTTTCCTCATTGTGCAGCCCTGACAATAACTTTAACCTGCAAAGTTGTCCGAAGGCAAAAATGTCGGACATAAGGAGCCCACGTGAGGTGAGTGAATGGTCTGGCTGTAAATTCAGACAGATCCTCTCACATGTCTCCTTCCTGGCCTGGTGCTGTTTGCATTGGCCCCCCAGTGTGACTCTAAGCCCCTGATCCCATTTTAGGTGTGTTTGAGCGGAGCGAGAAGGAGGAGAAAGAGGATCTCATGGGAGCCATACGATCTCAATGTGTTTAATTATTCCTCATTCCACAGTGACAGAACATGACAGGACACCTCATATGACTACTTTGATGGTCCACGCTCTCCAAGAATGTAATAGCAATCGGACTATTTTAAAGGTGCTAGGGTATGTTAGGATGTCTCTGTTAGTTCATTTCTCAAATATCCTGGTTCAAAACAATCAAAGTAAAATACCAAGATAATTCCTGTATCCCCTGGGCTGTAATTTTAAAGTTGAAAAAGTCAGTGGCGTTAACAGAGGTTGAAAAAATAGTCCCATGATGAATCAGTATGAGACTGTCTAAATCAAAATGGCAGGTTTACTTATTGTGTTGCCGGATGCTGTGAATAAGCCAATGATAAAAGTAGGGCGTTTCACAGTTGTTTGAGGTATGTGAAATTTGAATATCGGGAGTTGTCTAATGATAAATAAATAAACAAAAGGCTTCTAATGTAATGTGTAAGCCAAGGTGATTTTTTTCTGCACTTTTGTGATTTGTTTTATTGTCCATTTTGTGTAAGACTCATACATCAAGGGCTCACATTACGCTATCTTCTGATCTGTTATAATGTTGTTTTCTCATCACAAACATACCCAGAGTTGTGTTTTGTTTCATTCACACATGTTTAACAAACAAACCCAGCATATTTAGGCTGAGTTCTTCTCTCAAACAGGAAACAAATCCACCATGTGATGTCATGTGGTAATACTGAAAGTGCTCCACTGTGTTCATTGCTTCTCTGTGTGCAAACTCCATACACCTTTCACAACTTTGGAGATGTAGATAGACTAATAATAAAAGGTTACTCAAATGTGTGTGAATGAAACAAAGCACAACTCCAGGGATGTTTTTGGTAACATTTTTTTTAAGATTGCCATAATATCATCTGAGCATTGTCGCAAAAATTATACCAATAATATTTTTACTGAACAAAGTTGCAGGTGGCTGAGCATATATGTGACACTGACACACTGACACACTGGAATTACTGGGGGGACTGGAAAAGGTCTTTAGAAAGAAAACCACTCTAATCCACAGGTGATCTGATCCCTTTAAGACATCGTCCCAACCCCCTCCCCATCTGGGACCACTGCCCCCTGCAAACACACACCTACCAGTCATATTTCCACTAGAGCAGGAACCCAAACAGTTATTATAGAAAAACTACAGTGTATCCTCTTCCCTTTTCACAACCACAAAACTTTGAGCTGTCAACCTGGAGATTAAAACTACCAATTTAACTAAATTATAGCCACAGAAAGTGCCACAAGTCACTCCCAGCATTGCAGTGAATCACGGTGAAGAAGAGAGATTATAAAAGTTGTAAAAGACGAAGCAGATAATCCACTCAGAATGTGTCACCTCTTATTAAAGCCGTCACTCCTCTCCGGGGATCACAGTGTTGACAGATGAACCTGCCTTTAAAGGCCACAGAGAGACAGTATAAGGTGATAACATGAGCAGTTAGGTTCTATTGTGTTTATTTTTAAAATATAATGCGTAAAGTACCTATATTCTATATTTATACAGTTCCCCATTGGGTATTGTCTTGACACTGGTTACTCTTCCTTGCATCCTCAAATATTATGTAGACGATACGACACATAGAACATATTGTGATTTAAATGAGTTTGATACATATGAAATGAGTATATAGAAGCACAGAAGTGCAGCACTTTTATACAGCAGATATTCTTGCATATTGTGTATATATTATTATATATTTTGTCAACTAACCATCAGTCAGTTGTGTAATCACCTCAGTTTTCAGTCTTAACATTAAGCTTGGTTCAGTTTAGGTTCAACTTTTAAAATCAAGCGTGCAGGATTGTGGAGGTGTGTGGACGTGGAGTGATACAAAACAGCTCCATAAATCAGACCTGTGGGAGAGCTTTCACTGCAGACACAGCACACACTTCTGAGGCTGTCCCATGTTAAAATCCATGTGTTTGTGAACTGTAATGACTATCATTATAGAAGCACAGCTATGGTTTGAGCTTTGGTTTAGCCTGACAGACACAAAGACACTAGACGGCATATACAACAGAACACAACACAGAGGTATTGTCACAGCAGTGATTGTCAGCAATGACAAAATGTACCTATAGTCTAGGTTTATTGTTGTTACCTAGATAATAACACATTCTAAAATTATACAGTCAAAACTATCACTCATAAGGTTTTCAAAAGTATAGAAAATCCAATACTCACTTAATCATTAGAGCAGGTATTGATACTCAAAAAGTCATATTCACAGGAAAGTAATAGGAAATAGGGAAAGATATGAGACCACATAGACTGGTAAACACCCATGGACCACTATGGAATATACCTGCAAGACTGAGGGATTACATAGATAGACAACCACATGGTAATATAAAAGAAAGGATTATGATTTAATAGCTGAAAATTACGTTCTATTGTCTAAAGAAAGAGTGTTTTTTTATTATCATGGCAGTATCATAATCAGTATTGAATATTCCCCGGATAGTTCAGAATGGCCTGGATCTTTATTAGAGGACCACACCAACTACAATTATTATTACATAATTGCATACTATTATATAAAAGAGAGTGTGAAATTAGTATTTAATTGATCTAACCTTTTCCTTGTTATTTAAAACAAGTTTGAAATGTTATTATAAAAACAATACTACGGTCTAATTGTGTTTAGACTTCACAACATGTGCATCCACCTAAGTACATTTCTCCAAACCCTACTGTCAAAACTTTGTATTGCATAACAAACTTAATAAGGCAAAACAAAAGAGAACGTTTTGGATCGAAAAGCACTGACAATCCAGGGGCTCCCTTTGAGGACAGTGCTGTATTTATGAATGGATTCATTCAGACAGAGACACTTTGTTTATCACTGTAAGATTAAAACACAATCTCTTCAAATAAAATAAAATACCAGGATCATTTGCCACAATTAGACTCATATGTTGGAACAAGTTACTATACTATGTTACAGAGAAGACATTGCCCAGACTGTATAAATCAAGGAGCTACTGGGAAGTCTCAACAGGTGGCTGTCAACTTAGAGGGTCATCATCCACTTAGGCCAGGGCCACAGTCTGTGCGCCTCTGCCCAGGAGTCACTAAGCAGGCGCAGCAGGGGCACCGAAGAGTCCTCACGCTCAGGTTAGACACAGATCACATCAATGAGATCTACTCTACTCCAAGAGCTTTACTGCTTTATTTACTACACATGTACATGGTAACAGAGCGTGACAAAATACAATACGGTAGTGCCATGACATGTGTGAAGTAAGTTACGCTTTTTTTCTTTTTGTACAGCACTTTGGGCAGTGATGACTGTATTTTAAACATGCTTTATATAAAAAAAAAAAAAAAAACTTGACCTTGACCTTGTGACTGCATCAAAGTTTCATTTAGGGTGGGAGATATAAAAAAAAAAAATCAAATTTTTTTTCAAGTTTGCCAAATCACAATTTCAGTTTGAGCACCTACCATGTGCACTGTTATAGTATTACTATTTGAGTATTATCATCATATTGTCCAACCACATTCAGAACATTTCCTACCACGACTCCAGCAGTGGTAGTCACTATTTATCCAAAGTAGCCCAAAACAGCAACACGGCAGAATACTTTCTGGATAAAGTAGATGTAAATTCCTGTTTCTGCCAGGTGTATTCTGTCAGTACAAACGTAATAGCTCCTGCTTTTTGGTAGTTCTATCTGCATTTGCGGTATTCTTTTTTGTGCAACCGAAAAGAAAAAAAAATTAAATCAGAGAGTTTACTAATAGCTTTTCCAGGCTGTGGGTTATTTTTGCACTTGCGGGGGCACAGTTTTCCTCATGTTTTGCGAGATCATACAGTGCATGAAACCGAAATGAAATTACTGCAGATTTTCTCTAACTTTAGTGTTTCATGTACTTTGTTTATCAATCAGACATCCAACATAAACGGAGAGGAGACTGACACATCTGTTAGTGAAGGAGAAGCCATTTTGGGCCTAATGTTATTAAAGCTGGACTGGTATTGAGTGTGTGTCGTGTGTGTCAGCACATGTGGCCTGGGTGCAGGCTGCATATGGTTTCACTCAGCTCTTTGCGCTAGTTCCCTCACATTACTCAGAGACACCGGGAGGCCCAATAAAACCAAGTGACAGAACACAGTAACGCCGAAACATAAAGAAACGTGTTTAAGGCATCTGCTTACTGCCCCCGCTCTTGTTTCAGACGGCTGATCAAAGCCCGTTCAACCTCACAAACAGATTTACATGCCACTGTGTCACTGGTTTTGCATTGATATGAATCACCTTTTTCAACAATACATAATGAGTACTGGTCCTTTTGTTACTCACCAATGCAGGCATGGACTCTGACTGACAGCTGGGTCCGAAGAATAATGCTGTGTTTCTTTCCTCTCCTGAAAAAGAAAGAAAATACATTTGAAGTTTGATATACTGCTGAATTAAATATAGATGATAAATGACAATATAATTAATTAAAACAAATTTATGACAATATAATCCAAGAGCAAATTTAAACCACAAAAAATATTCTAAATGTACATGCAATGCAATTTAAGGCTAGACAACAGGACTGTGGCTAAACATATTGGTAAAAATCTTCAACTGCAATAAATAAATAGGCAATTGAAACACTTAAGTACTTAGTTTGCATCTGTAATTAGTCATAGAAGGTTTATTATTATTTTACAGCTTAAATCTTATCATATAGCCAAAAAATAAACAAAAACCTCCCAGTAGTGTAAAGAAAACATACACACAATAAATACTGACCCCAAAAAATATAGTTCCAGCTTTCTTATATTAAACGATAAGTCGACATAGTCATTATCATGACAGGTCTAATTAAGGGTGCATTTAGCTGTAAAAAGTCCAAGTGCATAAAAGGACAAACAATGTTATTGGTAATTAACTTGTTTATGAGCATTTCATGGCAAGTGGTTGGTTCACCTTATGTATCAATAAGACAATAACCCCAATATATTTTTCCCAGCCAAACCACAAAGCTTTGGGTCAATGAAGGATGGGAGTGACTCACAGGTCAGCTCTGTGTTAATAAAGATGTGAAGACTGTGTGACCTCCTTGACGTCAACAGCTTATAAAGACGACAATACAATACGAAACTAAAGTAACAACAGTGACAATACTGACAATGCTGGTTCAGAGCAATTCAGCGATTATGGTGCACTATGTAACATTTATGGTGAAGGGTATGTCACCGTGATGTTGTTGCTTTGCTAAAACGTTTCACAGTATGACATTAAAGTTATCTGTCTTCAAGGAGACAAGCAGGTGACCCTAGATCGAGTTCACAATATAACACCTGCAATGGAGAAAATGCAAAATACATAAGTTTAATGCCATACTGTGGACCAAAGCACTAACACCTACCACCACCAGAAAAAAGTATATACAGCACTTTTAAGGGTATGTTCACACTTGCACAATTATCACACAAAAAATAAGATAAAACTGTGATTAAACATGGAACTAAACCTAGACAAAGACTTAACCAGGACTAAAACAGGATCAAACCAAGTCTACATTAGGACTCAAACAAGGCCCAAACCAGGGCCACACCAAGTTTGAACATGCCGTTAAGCAAGAGATCTTGTCCCATATTTGTACTTAATCCATTAATTACTGTCCTGCTACTAAAGCTGCAGTCTTGGCTCTTGACAGCTCAGCAGGTACAGTTGTGTAACACTTTTAATTGGACTCACTGGCAAATAGGCTTTTATTCCCTTATTACAAGAGCCGTATGTGTCGGAGTAGCTCTGGCTCTCGTCCAACAGAAGGCTCTGCGGGTTTGTCCCACTCATATAAGATCACTCGTACTATCAGTAGCGCAGTATTAGCATAGCATTAACTATGCTAATGCACCATTATCCTACTACAGTTTGGCATGAGTCAGATTACATGACAGGACATTTGATATGCCTGCTGTTATCCAATGTAAAATGCACCAACAAGCTGAGGTGACACAGGGATCTTATCTGTCAGTGTAGATCTTGTCAAAATGAGCCTGCAGATCAGATGCAAATGGGTAAGACATTTTTCCCAAATGCGTGTTTTATTTCCTCCATTGCTGCAACTTTATCTCTGTGATTAAACCAGACCTGAGGCAACACAGACCAAGATACTCATCAACAAATGGATCCACACCAGCAAAGAATGTCAGACTCCTTTGGACATGTACAGTATGAATCATCAATATGGAGAGGACACAAGAAACATCATTACTGTGCTAATTACTATAGACATCAGTATGCCCTAATCAAACATTATTCAATAATCATTTTATGATTCAATTATTCTCATACTATTCTTAATGTTTACATTTAGATGCATCTCTTTTATCTATAATGAAATCCTACCTTTATTTATGCATCAGTGGTGATTTTCATTTGACATGTGTTTGTGGCAGTGAATGACAGTTTACATTGACATTTATGTAATTTATTAAACTTCTCTTATAAATTTGTAACTTTGTGACCAGTTAACTTCTCCAGGCACAAGGATCCTAAGGCTACTATTTCATTTGTACTGATCCTAAATCCTGAAAGCCAGATGCATCAGCAAGTGTTTCCAGGGAAAGACTCAAATAAATTACCAGTTGCTATGAAAGTACCGTAGAACAAAAATTGTTCACTATTTGGTTCTCATAATTTCTCTCAAGTGTACTGTATATAGGGATGGGGAAATAATATATTATATTGTTTATTTAGATTTAATTAGTTGTTAAAACATCAAACTTATTCATGATAACGTCTCCTCATTTCATTAATGATTGTGATATTATCGTTAACCGCCATGATAATTTGGCCATGATAATTTGGCCATGATAACTGTGACACAAAATGTCTATATCGCCCCAGGCCTGCAACTGTATACCTCATAAAGTATATAGTAACTCAGCAGTGGCTGTACCAGTGGACGCCTGCCAGCACTGCTCTCTCTGGCTTTGTCTAAGACAGCCGTGCACAAATGAGAGTCCACAGAACGTGAATACAAATAAACTAAGCCTAACTGCAGCTTACAGAGCGATTAATAGCAGACAGGAAGGCCCCACTAAGAGCCATTGAATCAACATTTTCACCTCTTGCCAGCCAGGCGGCATCAAGGGGGCAAAAAGATGGAAAAATTAGGCACAAGATTTAGAGAAAAGCTTTACTTCACAGTAGGGTTCATTCATTAACCATTTACCAGCACTACTGCAGCCAGTAACCAATTAAACCCAGCTATTCAATTCTGTTAATAATACACTTAAACTGCTAGACAAACAGACGATATAGTGTTTTGCCTCCTAAAACTTTAAGCCCCATGATGTTTGACAATTCCTCTGGTTCTTTTCAAATGCACTTTCCGTTTTTCTGCTCCAAATGAAAGTCTGGTGTGCTCTGTGTCTCGGCAACAATGTCCAAGTGGGTCAGAAAGATGAAAATAATGAAAACTGCCCAATGAGAGATGATATGGTACGATTAGGAACACGAAATACTTGCGGTCTGCAGTGAAGGCACTTTAATATAGACTTCTAACTGCTTGTCAGACACATCAAGAACAGTCAATAAAGAATGAAGGGCATATTTGACACAATGGCTTCTGGCTTGCTTGCATGTTTTTCACTTCAGAACTAAGGCGGAGGAATTTGAAAAAGTGTCTTCTGTAGTGCCAGCTGGACATTTCTCATGCTGAATCAATTAGGCAGTCAATAACATGTGATCTTCGAAAGACAAGCCATAGGATATGTGTCCTTGAGGATTTGACTAATCATATGTCAATCAATGCCAAGTGAAAGTAATACCCAAGCAAAAAGGTAAAACTTCATACGTGTATAGTAGATGTATATTTTCCTATCACAAATCCAACTTTCTGAGAAAATTCTCCGTTGGCTCGCAGTCCCTCCTCTGTAAATGGTGCAAAACTGTATGTGTGAAAAATAACAGGGTGTAATAAAAGATTTCATATCAAATTCATAGTGTAGAAAAAAAAATGTGGTGAGCATAATTCCAGGCTACTGTTTGTGAGTTAAAGATTTACCTATTAACTAGCAGAGGATACAAACTTACTTACTGACAAAAACACTAGTAACTGTGTTTACTCCTGTAGTAAAAAAAAAGATACAAAATTTTAAACTTGATTTTGATACAAAGGAATAAATACAAATTTGGTCATGTTTATGTGATGTTATTTGTAAAGTGTTGACAGTAGGATCAGTAATTACTTTGATAGCTCTCCAAAATTTTTTGTTTTTTTTGTGCATGCAGACTTCTTCCCCAAAAATTACAGAATGCACCTTCAACGCTTTATGATTTATGTTTGAGCTGCAAAGTTAAATCAAAGAAGAATCAAAACCAGGATAGAACCGGCTAACGTGGTGTGGAAGTGATTATGGCCCTAAAGGTCTTATGACATGGATCTCTGCGGCGGTTTGTCACTATAATCTGATTGTACAGACACCAGGTATGACACAGGCACCTCAGGAATGTAATCTGTCATTAATATCAATTACCAGTGCAGCCCATGGCCAGTGATCAGGAGGAGGCAGGAACGCAGACTGCACAGAATCTGCTTTCCTGTGGATCAGGGCTAAGATTACAGAAAAACCCAGGAGACCAACCACTACAATAACATGGTTCAAGAAAAGTGATGGAGGTATGACTGCTATGGACAAACCATTTTGTATTTGGACCTTTAGCCTTTAGAATATACATTAGTGGTAAATCATCATCAACAATAGATAAGACTGTCTTTATATAATCATCAAGTTTGTTTATCTCGCCTATTCTGTATTATGAGGAAACATTTTAGTACCTTAATAGAGCAGGTAGCTATGGTTATGACAAGCTTTGAGTTAAAGATGTGCTATGTAACTGGTTGTTCTGGTTGAACATCTACCATCATCTGGTCTCAATAGACATCCTGCTTTGCCTACAATGTGAGTGGGCTCATCTCTCCACAGATC
Organism: Odontamblyopus rebecca; assembly: GCA_030686955.1. Taxonomy (NCBI): domain Eukaryota; kingdom Metazoa; phylum Chordata; class Actinopteri; order Gobiiformes; family Gobiidae; genus Odontamblyopus; species Odontamblyopus rebecca. The sequence continues at coordinate 27,355,016 of CM060657.1, forward strand.
TGACTTGGAATTTGACCTAGTGGCGTCACTTGATTGTGTTGATGGGGTTAGTTTATCATAATACTGTGGAACATTGCCAAAAAAGCAATAACATCCCCATGGAGAAAAGCAGATGACATAATGTACATTTAAGTAAACTGACTAGAGTGACTAGAAACAAAAAGTAGCCAACACCAGCTGTAAAATATCTGTTCTTTTGTATTTTATTATATGTATATAATGATAGTCTAATAATTAATAGCACTGGTTATTTGTGTAGTTAAAGCATAATACAAAGTGGAATATCGGATATATAAAATGTTGTTACCGACTTCCGGTTTGGGCAATGTAGGAGACAGCCGCACAGAAGGAGAGCTCCTCCATTTTTTGTCAGATTTGTTACACAATCCGTTGAATTACCCCAGTTTGTCACTCTAATTGAACAAGGACAATCTTTATTTTGGTTTCAGTCGAGTTAGAGCCAAATGTCGAGATCTCAGCGTCAACCGAGAGAAAGTGCGGCAACTCAGGCAAATTCGGCTAAGATGACTGATATGCTAACCGTTAATAGCCTAGTGCAGGAATTGGAGAAAAGCAAGGAAAGTCTGTTTGCTGAACTGAAAACATATCTTTCGTCATCGTTGGAAACCTCCCTTGCTCCTATACGGACATCTTTGGACACAATAACAGCTGCCTTGGACGTAAATAGCCAAAAGATAATGACCATAGAGAACACGCTTACTACCCATAGCGATGAGTTAACTGAGCTAACAAGGAGACTGGATCAAGTTGAAAAAGTGAACGCTGCACTGGAATCCAAAGTAGAGGACCTTGAGAATAGATCCAGACGACAGAACCTACGAATCGTTGGCCTACCTGAGGGGGCTGAAGGAGGCTCGCCTCTAGACTTCGTCTCACGGCTCCTGCATGAAGTCATCGGAGACGAGATATTTCCTAAACCACCGGAGATTGACAGAGCACATCGGATACCAGCACCAAAGCCAACCCAGGGGCAGCGTTCACGAGCGCTCATTGTGAGATTTCATCGTTTTCAGGACAAGGAGCGTGTTCTTCGTTGGTCCAGATCGCACGGCGGGGATATAATGTTCAATGAACACAAGATCCTGTTTTTCCCAGATATGAGTGCAGGTTTGGCCAGGCGACGGGCAACATTCAGAGATATCAAGGCTAAACTCCGCGAGGCCGGAGTTATGTTTGCTCTTCGCCATCCAGCTCGCCTGTGCATTACCATCGATGGGAAGAAACATCACTTCGATACCCCAGAAGCGGCAGAAACGTTCTTCAATCAAATTAAAACCTCTGCGGCTACTACTGCTGCTGATGATTAGTGTTTCTGGACACGGATTGAGACCAAAGAGGTCGGTGTTTCTCAATACTCATCAGGTTTGTTCCGGAGAAATGGCGTGTCCTTAAACTTTATTATAAAAAGTGATATCTTTACTATTAGACGGACTGTTTGCTAACGTTGGCGTTGGTTGGTTGGCCGAACTGAGTAATTCGTTCTTATGTTAAGAAGACTGACCTAGACTTTTGTGAACTTGTCGGTGAACTTTGCATTTAGTTAAACTGGGGGAACTTTTAATTGTGTAATTTGCATGCTTAGTGCAATGTGTGTGAATTTGCAGGAGCTTTCTTGTTACTTTTAAGTTTTACTTAGTCACTAAACGTTGTGTTCGGTGTCGGAAGTGCTATTGGAAGAGGGTCTTGCGGCTCGCATCGAAGGATGGACGAGCATAGGACTGTTAATGTAGCAGACTGTTCTAAGGCTGCTACTTTATACTATGTTACTATACTATGTTTTATTTTTATTTTTCAGGGTGGGTGGGGGGTACATTGGTCTCAAAATATCTTATCTCATACTACTAAGCAAAGTACAATTTCACATGAAACATTATATATGGAAGTTAACCTGTTCTTCCAGAGATTATTTCAGTAGAATTTCATGATTAATAAAAACGCTGGAAATGGGTCGGAAAAGCTACATGTCAAATTCATCTCATGGAATGTTCGAGGGTTAAATGGTCCAGTTAAGAGGGCAAAGGTGTTCCAGCACATCAAACTGCATAGGGCAGATATAGTCTTTCTTCAGGAAACTCATCTTAAATTGAGTGATCATACCAGGCTTAGGCGTCCGTGGGTGGGACAAGTATTTCATTCCTCATTTAACTCCAAAGCGCGGGGAACAGCTATTTTGATTTCTAAAAAGCTACAGTTCATTCCTGAAAACATAATACCTGATCTTAATGGACGCTTTATTATTGTCTCAGGCAGACTCTTTCATTTACCAATTACACTAGTGTGCGTATATGCCCCCAATTTTGACGACGACAAATTCATGACCACACTCTTATCCTTAATCCCAAATATGGACACGCATTATTTAATTTTTGGAGGAGATTTAAATTGTGTGATGGACACTCAGTTAGATCGCTCCAGCACTAGAGTGACTACTTTAACAAAAATGGCGATGACATTGAAATCATTCATGGAGGACTGTGGAGGTTGTGATTGTTGGCGATATCTACATCAAAGCATTAAGGCATACTCATTTTTCTCACATGTACACCACATGTATTCAAGAATAGACTATCTCTTTATTGATAAAATGTTGTTACCTCTTATGTTTTATGTCTGTTTATTTATTTAATACAGTGGGTGCCCAAAATTACTGTTGTTTTTAAATAACAACCTTACCTGAAACCATTTCATTAGCTCCATAATCATCATATCAACAATAACAAGCCGTGGGGGTCTAATCTCATGCAAACAGTGCCAGAATCTACCACGAAACACAACTGCCCTATTTCTACAGAATAATTGGCTAACCACCTTCACCCCAGCCTCCATAGAAAACCCTGTGTGGGTTTAATGACACACATCCCATACCTGCCTGTGCCAGCTGGCAGCCTACACGGCCCGACCAGAAGAAGTGGACGAGTCTAACCTCACAGCGCTCAATAAGCACCTAACAATTTCACATGGAGCGAAGAAAGGACACATCTCCACTGTCCAATAGAAACAACACATCCAGAGAGTAACTTATGAATTCCAAGTTGGACAAATAAATCTTTACGTGTTTGTGGTCCCGCCAACCAGACACGCTCATGCCAGCTTTAGCCTATGAGAATTCAAAATAAAATGGTGATATGTGAGATCACTGTACATGCGAAAAACATGTGGAGTTAATAAAACAATTGGGGAGCATATATGTATGAAAGTAAAACATTTTAATGCTTTCTTTTCTTGATCCAGATCCACTTCTATGACGGCTAAATCATAGTATAAGCAATTTACTCCAGTCTGATGGTATGATTGTGGTCGGTCTGTATCTAATGAGGACACAGCAATGAGAGTGATTACTTATGAGATATATCTACACCTCCTAAGTGACCGCATGACTTCACTGTTGCTTCCAAGCCAGATATTTCAAGGGTCAACACTGAACACATGCCGTGGAAATTCTGCCACAACTGGTTAGAATGTAGGGCACCATTCCTTTCATATGGCTGATAAAAACACCAGGCATTTTGAATTGACTTGTTGAGTGTCATTGTCCCCCACTTAGAGGAGGAATCTTAAAGGGCCCATATTACGCTATTTTCTGATCTGTGTTATTATAATGTTGCTTCCTCATCAAAAACATACCCGGAGTAGTGTTTTGTTTCCTTCACACATCCTGCATATTTAGGCTGTCAACTTGAAAACCAGTGCTTGATGCCATCATGAGGTGGAACAGAGCATTTTGAGCATTGGGGATGTAATCAGTCAGCAATACACAAACGTGTTAATGAAACAAAACACAGCTCCAGGTATGTTTTTGATGAGGTAACATTATAACACATCTTAAAGCTCACAATTGTGTGTGATTTAGGTAAATAATTTCCTTACCCTCCATCCTCCTGAAAGCCTTCCAGTTCATCTCGCTGCTCTGCCAGGGTGGACTCCAGGTCAAGGTAACTTCCATTATGGGACAACTGCAGGGCACAGTCATCAGGCTAAAAAGTACAGGGAATAAAATCAAACCAACAGATAAACTATATAATCAACATTATCACAACTAATAAAAGATGGAAATATGGGACTGTTTTGAGGCCACAAAATTGGTAGAACATAAATAGTTGTACTGGTGGAAAATCTGTATTTTTATGACTATTTAGATTAAGTAAATTCACTCCAGCCTCTCCAATATCCAAAGACACAATCTGTAAATTGTGTAATCAGTAGATTGTGTAATCAGTCATCATTACTAATTACTCAGAAGAGGTTGGGTGATACAAATAAAAGTCCTTAAATCCAGGAAATAGATTATCAGGAGCAGCAGCTCTTAAATGTAGTCTGCTCAGGACATGAACCCAGCATGTCTCTGTGAAGGCCAAGTCCAAAGACCAGACCACAAGTCTCTCACACTGAGGTCTGGCCTCTCCCTTTAACCACCATCCTGTGGTGCTCTGGCCGGGTGGTAGTCAGGGATCAGACTAAAAATAAACAGAAGACCATTTCCAATTGATTTTTGGTCAAAATTCAGCTATAATCTGTTCCTCCAATATATTCCACCAATAACAGCATTTCACAACAGTTGACTGACTGATACACCCTTTCTTCTGTCTGTTTAGAAATGTGATCTCTGCAACTATTCGGTCCCTGTGTCTATGAAGCATTTAGCCAAAAACAATGCCCTCAGCATCATGTAAAACCTAAAGTACCAACTAAAGTGTTTGTATTCTGTACACATTATGCTTCTATAAGAATGATCCAAAATCTAAAGTACAGTAGAGCATTGATTACATTTATCTTTAATATGAACCAAGGGGCATAACCTTATTCCTTAATGCAGTGTGATATTGCCTGGTGTTGGACAGGGTCTTCTGCTGAGACAACACTCCCAAATGCACTGACCAACAAAACCTCAGCTCTGCATAACAATGTGCAAAAGAATTTAAAGGAGTCCCAACAGGCAGAAGAAGGAACCTGTACTTTAGAGCATTTAGCATAACTTCTCATTATGGGAGTCTGTAATTCCTGATGGAGAGAAATACAAGGAAACACAGCAAACAAAGATGGTTAGAGAGAGTCCACTCCCAGAGCTTTCTCCCATCCTTGAATTTACTTTTTAGAAGCCTCAAGGCCACTAAGCCACAGGCCAAGACTATTCATCTAAATGCGAATGACAAACAGAAACTTATGCAATATTTTTCTGCAATAAAGTCTACAGCTATTAATTACCAGTTTGCAATTAACATATGGTGTAAAAGACTGTTGAACACTGTTGAAAAAAAGAAAATAAAAACAATAACTAATTGTTTATATGGTCCAAACTGCAATACAAACTGTTTAGTAATAGTCCACTCCTTTGATACAGATGCTCAATAATGCTTGTTTCAAGATAATTACTGGCATGTTATTCTACAGTCCAGATGACCTATTAAACATTTAAGCAGCCTATGTATAATAAATGTTAGAATCACTGATGTAAACTAACATAATTTCTTGGACATTCAGTTTATCCCAATCCCCACACTGAAACTGACAGCAACAGTCCAGGCAGAGCATGTGTGAGCTGCTTGGACTCCCTCTGCACCATGTGTTAGCACTGAGCTATTTATACTGGGCTGAACAGGGCATCCACCGAGAAAGCATGAGACACCAGGCTTGGTTTTGGTCACATTTAGAGGTTCACACTAAAGTCACAGCTGCTCAGAATCACTTATTGTACTGAAATCTGTCAGTTCAAACTATATGTGACTGATCAGGTTGTTGCTATAAGTTAATGATAAAGTTAATAGAGAAAACACTTCTTTCAGTCTAAGGTGCAGCAGAGTCAATGCTAAACTTGATCTGGCCTGAACCCTGTTGTGTTTGTGTTTTTAATTCCGCCCATTTCTTCCCCAAACAGTAGTAAGTGCTACCATCCCACCCCGCTGCTCTGTCTGAGTGGCCACCAGAATAGAAGCCAGGCTTGTGGTGATCCACAACATCCTGAGGCTGCCGTGACTTATCCAGCCAACCAAACTCACAGCGCCACAGATGAGATAAAATGAAGAAGGGCCGAATTCAGAAGGCATTGTGAATAAACAATTAAAAGGATTAGTAAGCAACTTTACAATAAGTCAAGACATTTAAGGTAAAAAATTGACTCATAAATATTTCACCATAACATCTGCACAAACATTCATTATTATCACCATTATTAAGTTTTTATTGGCTATTGTTATTAATATGGTATAGTCCAGCATTGGATTTTTATTTTAGTTAGTTCATTTTTAATTCTAATTCTAAATTTGTAGATAATGGTAATCTTGAAATATTGAAATGAAACGCCTTTTTAATATTTTTGTTGCTCAAAATATGCGTCAAAGCCACAGATGTCTGGTCAAAGCCGTGATGTGTGATGTCCGACGTGTATCTGGCAGCTTGGATTTACCGGCACCTACACCAGCAGTAGGATTTATTGAGATTTTTACCCCTGGTAGGTAAATGATGGACAAATCCAACAAAATAAAGTTTCGTGGGCAGATTCATTCACGCTCCAGTACACGTGATAAAATTGGTTCCTGCAGGTGGATAATTTAATCTTGGATTTTTATTTCCTACAAGCAAGACTCAAATAGACATTTATTAATGTGTTTAATGCAGCTTTGCACATTTGTTTTGTTTTAGAGAAACGAAACTTAAAACCGCATGGCTAATTTGCATAAAATGCGCTAAAAACAGGTCGGTGCTGATGCGGTCCGCTTCTGTCAGACTAAAGGACACGACTCAGTGGAATATGAGTGTTCTTTCTGTGACAGAGGATGTGCTGCACATGGTGCGTCTGTTCTGTGCTTCTATCGTGTTGGAGATGTTTCATGTAAAACTTTTCAGAGATTGGGCATCTGCAGGTCGCATAGACCGTATATATGAATGGACATATATCCTCTGTAGCATGTCATTGATTTCATAAATGCAACACACTATAGTATTTTATACAGATAAAGGTAAAAAAAAAAAAATCATGCTGTGTTATCCTCATTTTTTAGGGTTTTATGGCTCCGCGGTTGTTTTCTTTTCTGTGGGATGGCTCTTTGAGTATTTAAGGTTGCCGACCCCTAGTACCATTCTTAGCCACATCATCAACTTCAGTGTATGCCAATGTGAACTTGAGTCCTAAAAACTCAACTGTCAGTAGTCGAGCATACCTTCTGTGGTGCCTTGAGCAGCCTGTGGACTCCAGAGATCTGATTGATCAGAGGGATGTCCTCTCTGAAAGTGTACAGAGGTGGTCTGGTCGGCTCGGGGAAGTTGGTGCTGTTGAATGGATCAGTATCATCCAAGAACTGAACCCTGCTCACAAAAGTCGCCATACTGTATCCATGCAGCGTCAGATCATCAGAATATCAGATGCGCCAGACAGACTCCTGCAGAAGCACAACCATGCAGCCCGGGTTATCCTTGGACTTTCTCCATTGGTTCAACGCAGTGCACGATACTGCAGACAGTGACTACCACAGTTCAAAACAATGGCCCGGAGAACTGGCACAGAGCAAGTTAAATGAGAAGACAAACGCACGCTGCCGCAGTGTCCAAGGGCATAGCGGGCGGAGCTGATGGACTCTGCCGACGGGACCGCTACACTTGGCGCCTGTACTGAGGCGATGTGTGCGCAGCTCGCTCCTCTCGCTCAAACTCAGCCAAGGGACCGGGAGTCAGAGCTCAGCCGGCAAAAGGAGCTCAGATTACAGGCGCACTGGCGGCCTCCTGTGGCACAAGAGAGGAGTGCGCCGAGTGCTGCTGTCTGCTGACAGTACAAGGTTGTGCTGACGCTGGAGATGGGACTTCAGCTCCAATTTTAGAGCTAGGTTAATTGATAACTTTTATCAAAGTATCCATCCATCCATCTTCTTCCGCTTTGTCCAGCTGGGTTGCGGGGGCAGTTTTCAAACCCATCCAGACACAGAGAGAACACACAAACTCCACACAGAAAGGCCCGGGGATCGAACCCGCAACCTTCTTGCTGTGAGGCATGAGCGTTAGCGACTTAGCCACAGTGCCGCAAATCTATAATAATTAAAAAAAAAAAAAATCTAATGTTAGCACAGGTAATAATTTACCTATGTTAGCCCTGTTAGCAGGTCACCATTGGCTGCTTTTTCAAACATACCCTGCATTGTGCTTTGGACTTTCATAAACTCGCTTTGTCTTACTCAGCAAATGGTTAAAGACCCCATGCCTGGAGCCAATAACCAGCGACACTAAATGCTGTCAGTCTACTACAGAGCTCCTTTGCTTCACACAGTGAGACGTTCTACTAGTGAGGTGGCGAGAACTGCACTCAAAGATCATGAAACTTCAGCTCTCAAATCCAGGCCTGGAGCACAGAATCCTGTCCCATGAACAGCTGGAGCACCTTGAGAAGGAGGAGGCAAGTGACCGGCCCAAGTGGGACAACAAGGCGCAGTACATGCTGACCTGTGTGGGCTTCTGCGTAGGGCTGGGAAATGTGTGGCGCTTCCCATATCTCTGTCAGAGTCATGGAGGAGGTAAGAGATGATTATATAAAAACGTGCTAAACCTAAAATGAGGCAAAACAGGTTTTAGAGAGGTTTTAGAGAGAAGAGAGGAGAGTAATGAGTCAAAAAGTACGGTACAGTTCAAAATACAAATGAATAAAAGCAGTTTATAGGTTATACATTGACAAGGACCCTTAATGATTGATGGGTATGTGACACTCAGACGTTACCTGCTCAACATAATATGCTGAATAACAGTTTTTTAACATTATAGGAGCATTTATGATTCCATTTCTGATTCTGCTGGTACTGGAGGGAATCCCACTTTTGCATCTGGAGTTTGCAATCGGTCAGCGTTTAAGAAGAGCCAGTTTAGGAATGTGGGCAGCTATTAATCCCTATCTAACTGGCATTGGTATGTTGACCTTTCTTGGGAATACTGGTACAAATGCAATACTGAAAAACAACATGTTGGAAAACTATTTTCAGGTATTGCAGCTATGGGTGTGTCTCTAACAATCAGTCTGTACTATAACACCATCATTGGCTGGATTCTGTGGTACCTGTTCAATTCATTTCAAGATAATCTACCTTGGAGTCAGTGTCCCATCAATTCAAACCTAACAGGTACCAATAGTCTTAATAGTGTAATGAGGCCCAGTGGCAAATGCTGTTGCTTTAAATATGCAATATGAACTTTGACAGGTCCTGTATCAGAGTGTGAGAGGAGCTCTTCGGTGGACTACTTCTGGTACAGACAAACCCTAAACATAACTCCAAACATTGAAGAGGACGGTGGGCTGCAGTGGTGGCTTCTGCTGTGCCATATCTGTGCATGGACTGTGCTCTATCTGTGTGTCATACGAGGAATAGAGACAACTGGAAAGGTACCACATAATTCAAACCTATATTAACGTCAACATTATTTATCCAGTGTATAATTTCTGTCAATAAATGTGTTTGTAGGCTGTGTATGTGACTTCAACGCTTCCTTATGTCGTACTGACAATCTTTCTGGTCCGTGGACTAACACTCAAGGGCTCTCTGAATGGAATAAAGTTCCTCTTTACACCAGAGGTAACCCCTGTACGAGTTACATACGTTACAGTGGAGAATTTGGAAAAATGATTTTAAAAAGTACCGGTAGTTGTAATGGTAATTAGTAGTTGTAATTCCATCAGAAGGTAACCATTTATCTGTATGCAACATTATCCATTAACCATTATCATACGATCCAGTTTTGCATCTAACTCCCTCTAGTTGTCAGAATTGTCAAAACCATCCACATGGCTTGATGCTGGTGCACAAGTTTTCTACTCATTCTCTTTGGCGTTTGGAGGGCTCATTTCTTTCTCCAGCTACAACTCAGTGCAGTGAGTTATAAAATATATTACACAATTCTTACATGAATAGTAAAATCTGAACATAAATTGACTTTTCCTTTTCAGTAACAACTGTGAACAGGATGCAGTGATTATCTCCATCATCAATGGCCTCACTTCTGTGTATTCTGCAACTGTCATTTATAGCATCATAGGCTTCAGAGCCACAGACAGATATGACAGCTGTTTAAGCGGGTACTTTCTGTCTTTTGTGGTTTTTGTTTAAATGTTGAACAGTAAAATTTAAATGTTCAGACTTCAATTTGCATGTGTGTTTTAGGAATATTTTAGCAATACTAAATGCATTTGATCTAGCTGAGGGGGAAATCACTACCAGTAACTACACTGAGGCTGTTCAGAGTCTCAATACAACAAATCCTGATGCCATTCAAGCACTACATCTCCAAACTTGTGACCTGAAGATGTTTCTTAGTGAGGTAATTTATTTATTTATTTATTTTTATGTAAGACTATCTTCAAATATCAGAATGATTATTTTTTGTAGGGAGTTGAAGGCACAGGGCTTGCTTTCATTGTGTTTACAGAGGCCATCACTAAGATGCCTATATCTCCTCTGTGGTCTGTGCTCTTCTTCGTCATGCTGTTCTGCCTCGGCCTGTCCTCCATGTTTGGAAACATTGAGGGAGTTTTAGTGCCTCTCCACGATCTAAAGATTTTTCCCAGGGCATGGCCAAAAGAAGCTGTAACAGGTAACAATAATGACTTTTAAGACAATTATTTTGTCACAATAAATCATCAACCTCGACTCCATCTAACAACATGCATCTTCCCTATTGTCCGCACACACCATCTGACTTCATGAATCTCATTCATCACAAAAAACGCCATATAGTTTCCCAACCAATAACAACCAATATAATAATATAATGTAATCTATAATATAATAAATATTGCTTTACTATGAAAACACTGACACCAAATCTGTGTGTATACAGTAAGAATTTCAACTGGCAAAAAGTCTAAAATAAGGTTTAATTTAGTTTATTTAAATAGTCTGTGGTGTTAAAATCCTTGAAACCTTGAAAAGCAGCACCCCTATGAATTAACATCAAGGATCATGACATCCACCCTCCTGTGAGGGGTTCATGGGGGGTCAGGTGGGCGGCGAACAGCTGCCCCCACGACCCAGACGGATAAAGCGGAAGAAGATGGATGGATGGTGCTGAAAACCTTTCCCTGACTTAAATCAACCGAATACTTTTGTTTAAATATTTAAAGAGATTAAATACTGTTTTTTATTTGATTTTACATATAAACTGATTTAACAGACATCTGTCTTTATGTATTGCCATCAGGTGTAACATGCCTGGTCTGCTGCTTGGTGGGGCTAATTTTTATCCAAGGCTCTGGAAACTACTGGCTGTCTCTGTTTGATACTTATGGAGGATCCATCCCACTGCTGGTGGTTGGATTCTGTGAGATGTTCTCCATTGTGTACATTTATGGCATAGACAGGTAAATAAAACTGTAAGCACACATCTGCCAGTGACTGTTACCATAACATAATTAAATATGTTCTATTGTTCTTTACTAGGTTTAATGATGATATCAAGTTTATGATCGGGCACAAACCCAACTTCTTCTGGCAAATATCTTGGAGATTTATCAGCCCAGTTATTATGTTCTTAATCCTGGTGTTTTACTTTGTCACAAAAGTTTCAGAAAAGCTTCTCTACAAAACATGGGACCCTGAATCGGTAAAATATTTTCAGATTCCTCTGTATTTGATGACCTTTTTAATGTTTATAATATGTATGATTGATTTTTGTACATAGGACAAATTCCCAACACTGGTGGAAAAGACTTACCCTCCATGGATCTATGTCATCATCTTCGTACTGGCAGGGATACCGTGCCTCGCTATTCCTTTTGCAGCTGTTTTTAAATGCTGCAAATCGAGGAAATAAGAGAAGTTACTTCTCAGCAGTTTTTCTCTAAACTCTACATCAACCATGAGTAAAAAATAAGCAGTTTTATTCATGTAAAAAAACATTATGTCCTTTGAACAAATTATGTATAATTCAATTTAATTATTATAATTATAATTTAATTAATATAATTATAATTTAACTTCCAAGAGTACTAAATAATTGTTCTAGTCTTTCTGTTTTTGTTCTTTTTTATTCATAAAATAAGTGGAAATGTCTCACTGAAATATTGCTTAAAGCCATCTTACAGTTTATTTGTCGTATTATTTAATTCCGCTGATTATGTGATAAGTTTATATGACGTGTTTTACTTATTTCTGCTAATTTCAGCAAATTAGTAAATGATTTTTTCATGTTAGACGCAGGCTCTCAAGAAGGTTCAGGGTTCAATCCGTGGATCGTTGATTCTTTCTGTGCAGAGTTTGCATGTTTCTTTCTGTGTCTGCATGGATTTCCTCCGGGCATTCCCATTTCCCCCATCAATCCAAAACATACATCATAGGTACAATCCTCTAGCTAAGGTAGTCCTGACCAAACCTAGCAACAAAATCATGATGACTCCCCAGGTGCAGGACTGTGCGACCACTGCTCCAGAGGAGAAGTGCCAGCGGCACTGAAAGGTGAGTTAAATGCAAAGGACAAATTCCCTACAGGACAATAAAGTGTACTTTATCTTACCTTAGATGTAGTTAGTTTTTAATAGAGTCTTAAGAGCCATTATTCATATTTGTTTGCCATTTCTTATCAAAAGCATACAGCAGCAACTCACACAAAAGATTTTTCCACAGATGGTCACAGTGAGAATTAGTTTTGCTTCAGACAGAGGAAGGAGGTCAAGAATAAAAAAAAGTCCAAACATTTAAAACTAAAAAATGGATTTTGAAAATGAATGTGCTGATCAGATTATGGCTGGAGAAGCTAAAGACTCGGAGGAGAGGCCAAAATGGGACAATAAGGTGCAGTATTTGCTGACTTGTATCGGATTTGCTGTGGGTCTCGGTAATGTCTGGAGATTTCCATATATGTGCCAAGTCTATGGAGGAGGTAAGAATATGCCTATTTATACCAAAAGTATATCATCTGAAAACTAACGAACTAAATGCATGTTTACTTAAGTACAAAAATCCGTACAAAAATGCTTACTATGAATTAATCAACTATGTGTATATCTGTGTTACATCATGTTAAAGTGTAAGTAAAATACTATTGGTTATACTGAATTTCCCTTTTTAAAATTGTTTGTGTTTTTTGTCAAGATTAAGTTGTTCTCATGTTTTTTCTAGGGGCCTTTCTTATTCCTTATGCCATCGCTCTGGTGTTTGAAGGGCTCCCTCTGCTGTACTTAGAACTGGCCATTGGTCAGCGACTGCGAACAGGAAGTGTTGGAGTGTGGATCTCCATTTCACCATATATGGGAGGTTTAGGTAAATAAAAAAAATATAAATAAACAAATACATACATTAACTAATGAATTAAAATTCTTATATATCTGTCTTTTTGTGTATACAAAGGTGTAGCTTCCTTATTGGTATCATTTCTGGTGGGCCTGTTTTACAACATGATTCTTGCGTGGATACTCTGGTACTTTTTCCACTCCTTCCAAAATCCCCTTCCTTGGACTTACTGCCCGTTGAACAGCAACCACACAGGTAGGCAACATACAAAAAATTGGTAACACTTTACAATAACTACACTTCTAATAGCCTTAATAAAGCATGAACAAGTACTTAATTTCTAATTAATAAACATCTTATTAACTTTAATACCATCCATCCATCCATCTTCTCCCGCTTAATCCGGCTGGGTCGCGGGGGCAGCTTGCTGCCCAATACTCATAGCACCTGACCCCCCCTATGAACCCCTCTGCAGGTGGTGAGCCCACAGGAGGGTGGACGTCATGGTCCTTGATGTTAGTTCATAGGGGAACTTTAATACCCTAACTCCTAAGTACTAAGCCATTCATTATGAAGGGGAGACACTCATCAAAATTTCAATTTTTTGTTTCTTTGTTTTTTGGTCAATTTGGTCTTTTAGCATATAAACTTTTGACATAATCATCCACTCTGCACTGAAAGATGTTGTATATTTAATTTAATCAGCTTGCATTTATATATACATAGGACATTGAAACTTCAAAGGCCATTTTCTCAAAATGCAAATGGCAAGATTTTTTTAAATAAAATATCTAATTCAGTCTTCTTTACTACAGTTTTGACTCCAATAAAATGAGGTGAAAGTGTAGTAGTAGTAGTTCAGTCAGATCTAGTTTAATTAAATACTTAATCCTTTAGTATCTAATATGCCAACAAAAATAAGTAAGATGTTTAAACCTGGCTCATGTCATGGTTTTTGTTGTGACTGTCCCAACATCAACATTACTTTTTTTTTTCCAAGTTTCAAATTGATATGACTAAAATTAAGATATTTTTTTCTTCATCTGCAATGTCTCGACTTATTAAGTCTTTATTCTTGCCTTGAAGGTGTAGTTATTACAAAGTGGTACAAAACAATCTCATATTGTTAATACCTATACTTACATAATACCTATCTTTCAATATAATATGAAACTCTAATGCAGCCTATATATCGGAGTGTGGGGAGAGCTCTTCGGTGAACTACTTCTGGTACCGGGAGACACTGAACATCTCCGCTAACATTGAGATGAATGGAGGTTTACAGTGGTGGTTGGTGCTGTGTTTGGCCTCAGCCTGGTGCCTGGTGTACATTTGTTTTATCAGAGGAATCGAAACCATTGGAAAGGTCATTTATATCACAGTCTCGTTTCCATACCTCGTTTTAACCATTTTCTTAGTTCAATCCTTAACTCTACCTGGGGCAGCTGATGGTTTAAAATACCTATTTACTCCAAACGTAAGTTGTTGTAGCTCACTGTGTTGTTGAAAGGGATTCTGAACGGCTAAAGATAATATTTAACATTTACAGTGGGAAACATTGAAAAATCCTGAAGTCTGGCTGGATGCTGCTACTCAAATATTTTTTTCACTGTCTTTGGCATTTGGAGGACTTATTGCTTTTTCCAGCTACAATCCACAAAAGTAAGAGATATGAAAAGCATGAACAAAATATATGTTACTCTAAGCTATAATATCAATTCATCTTTTACAGGAACAACTGTGAAAGGGATGCCTTGATTGTTGGATGTGTCAACAGCTTCACCTCTTTATATGCATCAATTCCAATTTTTTCAATTCTCGGATTTTTGGCAAATGAAGATTATATTTACTGTCAAAACAGGTATTCAAACATCCTTAATAATAGGGATTATAATAATATACTATACATTATATCAATATGAGTGGATTTACATTATGGTGAATTTGTTTTTATTTAGTAATATACTCACACTGACTAATGCCTTTAATATTGGTGATGAAAACATAACTCGACAAAACTATGATGAATGGTTCGAACATTTAAACTTCAGTGATCCCTCTGAGGTGGAAAGCCTTCACTTGAAAACCTGTGACTTACAAACATTTCTTGGTCAGGTAAGTCACCTGAGAATTAATATAATGTTGTACTAAATTACTTTATTATTACCATTACTCCCTCCAGAGTGCATCAGGGACTGGACTCGCCTTTATAGTGTTCACTGAAGCGGTGATCAAAATGCCAGTGTCCCAGGTCTGGGCTGTACTCTTCTTCGTGATGCTGTTTATGCTCGGCCTCTCCTCCATGTTTGGGAATCTAGAGGGAGTCCTCACGCCTTTGCTGGACCTTCATGTCATGCCACCATGGATCCCAAAGGAGCTTTTAACAGGTATAAGGATAAAGACTTTTTTTCTGCTTTGTTACTAGACTGAATATTTTAAGGCTTAAAATTATATATTGTCTAATAATTATTATTTTGTTATTATTATCTACAGGCTTAATTTGCCTCATTTCATTTGGTGTGGGGCTAATATTCACCTTAGGATCTGGAAATTACTGGCTGGAGATTTTCAACAGCTACGTGGGGTCACTACCACTGCTCATTATAGCTTTCTTTGAGATGATTAGTGTGGCCTATATCTACGGCATAAAAAGGTGAAATATAGTAGAAGTAATATTGAAAAATCATGAGATAAGACAAGTTTAATTCTGTGGAACATTCCAGCCAAAGCGATAACATCTCCACAGAGACAAAGCAGGTGGCGCAGCATCCACAAGAAAAGCTGCAAAATATACTTTTCAATATTAATAAAACAGTGTTATGCATGTGTCCATGTATCCATAGGTTTATTGCAGACATTGAGTGGATGACAGGCAAAAGACCAAACCTGTTCTGGCAGACCTGCTGGTGCGTCATTAGCCCCCTCATGCTTCTAATTGTTTTCCTGGCATATATTTTTGTGGAATCAGAAACTACACTTGCATATCAAGCCTGGAATCCAGATTATGTAAGTTTAATGAAGCACTACTGTTAAACAAGTCAAAACTGACTCTCACCTTGGGTTGCAGGTTCTCTTCCCCATGGCTGATGTTCTTCATTATCCAGAATGGGTTGCTGCTATTTGCATACTCCTATCTGTGCTCCCTGTTGTGTCCATTCCTCTTGTGGCACTGTACAAAAGTATTATTTATCTGAAGACGTACATTGAAAACAGGCAGTAAAGCTGTTCCGAAATTTACAGTAGTATAGACAGACGTGCACTACGCTAAATCAACTTGTATCTTGACACATTGCACTGAACTGTATGTGATTTTTACTCCAGTGTATCACAAAAATAAATATAGAGGTAAGTGGATTTGTTTGTGAGGTTTGTGCTTTGTACAGTATTCAAAGTTTGTATATGGAAGTGCTTTGGTTAACGAGCAGCAGAGAGCAGCATCCTGACCCGTTGATGAGGGTCAGTGTAGCCTCCCTGTCCATGCGTTATGTTGTGTATATTTGAGTCATACCAGTTACACAGTTGTGCTTTTTGTGGCGCGAGTGAAGGCAGATATTGTCTGTCCAGGATCATGTGCTTTGGAATATGCTGGCTACCTTTGTTTTCCTGCTGCATGTTCTGCTTTTCTGGCATTTTCATACAATGGTGCACCTCAACACTGTGATGTTATTAAGCCTTTCAAGCTACTATTGCCTGAATTCCAGCCTTTAGGAAACAGCAACATCCCAAACTAGGATACATGGATATACTGTGTAAAGGCAAACAGTTTGATTAAAACATCAGGGCAAAGGTAAGACTAACATGTCTTTATACTTGAGAATTTGATCAGTGCTGTTACTGTATACAGCTAATGTTGCGTCATATTCCGAGTCAATGGCAGACATGGCTTATTTTAAATATCAAATGATTCATGTCTGTTATAAGGTAGAATTCTGTTTGTAATTCTCTAGAAAGCAATGTCACACCGAGCAGAGGAATCTGCATGCGGAGGGGGTGAGATGGAATTTGAAAATGATCGACCAAAAAGAGAAGAAAAAGCCAGTATATCAGGTGATGCTACAATGAATACAACTGCATTTGTATTTTAGAATAACACAGGCTAAATGTTTATTTTTCTTGAAGGTTCCGCTCTTATTTACCTCAAAGGCCCTAAATTTCTCATCTATGTCAGTGGAGCACTATCTATGTGGGTAAGGTTTTTTTTATGCAAACCCTTGTCTATTATGAGCTAATATGACCAGTGTTGAGATTTCAAACACTGAATGTGTGACACAGGGCGATCGCATGTGGCACTTTGCAATCTCAGTGTTTCTGATTGAGCTGTACGGCCGAAACCTGCTCCTGACCGCAGTGTTTGGACTGGTGCTGGCTGGGTCAGTGCTTCTACTCGGTGCTCTGATCGGTGACTGGGTCGACCGCAACCCCAGGAATAAAGGCAAGCGCCCTATTCTCACTTTTGTTTTATGTACATCTTAAGGGTCATTTTTCTTTCTTTCCATTTCAGTTGCACATGCATCCCTCTTTATCCAGAATATCTCTGTGACCGTCTGTAGCATTGTTCTCATGTTGGTGTTCTCCTATAAGAATTGGATTGAGCAGATCTGGGATGGATGGCTCACTGTGAGTAGACTCTTAACATGTGGCATAATGAACTTAAAACCTTTTGAATATTCTATCTTCTATGACGGACTACTTCTGCTGTTCTGTATGTTGTGTGGTCCTGATGCCTCTGAGCTTGTGGCTACTCTGTGCTGTCATAGTAACCTGTTGCATCACAAAACTTACACAAGGTGGTTTGTTACACGGTGGTGATCGTCCTGGCAGATGTGGCAAATCTTGCAAGCACCGCACTGACCATTGCCATTCAGAGGGACTGGATTGTTGTAATCACAGGGTACAACCGCGGTCACTTAGCTGGTGAGAGAAACAACAGCGTTTTTGACTGAGGATGTGTATGTTGTGAAAATGTGCTTCAAAACACTGTATGCATGAAAAAGACTCACTAACCTACTCCTGTCATATTGAAACAGGGATGAATGCCACCATGAGGAGGATTGATCAGGTGACCAATATCCTGGCCCCTCTGGCAGTGGGGCAGGTCATGACCCTGGCTTCTAATGTGGTGGGCTGTGGCTTCATCCTGGGCTGGAACTTGGTGTCTCTCATTGTGGAATTTTTCTTCTTATCAAGAGTGTATCGAATCGTGCCAGCACTTTCAATCAAACCACCGGCTGAGGAGGTAGATATGGCTTATCTACAGAGCAGAGACAGAAGGTCAGAAGGCAAGTAAAGCAAATCATTTTACAAATATTATGCCAGTTATTGCTTTTACAGCAACAAGTCTTTTCTTTTAAATATCGTTGTTGTAGTAGTAATGGGATCAATTTTAAATTACTTTTTTTTTTTTCATCAGCACAAGACAATGGAACTCTACCTCCACTTCCAACAGAGGAGCCCAGTAACATTGGTCTAAAACAAACCAGAGAGCTTTCTTTGGGTTTTCGGAGATTGCAGTGCCTTGTGAACACCTGTAAGGATGGCTGGAGGTCCTACTACCACCAACCTGTGTTCCTGGCGGGTATGGGCTTAGCCTTCCTCTACACCACAGTACTGGGCTTTGATTGCATCACTACAGGCTACGCCTACACTCAGGGCATAAGTGGCTCCTTGCTCAGTATTCTGATGGGCGTGTCAGCAATCACCGGGCTCATGGGGACAGTGCTGTTCACCAGACTGAGGAAGTCCTTTGGACTGGTCAACACAGGGATCATCTCCAGCTGCCTGCACCTGGGCTGCTTGTTGCTCTGTGTCAGCTCTGTTTTTGCTCCGGGCAGCCCTATGGACACAAGCCTTCTGAGGCCGTTCACTGACTCCAACTCCTCTGAGCTCGGAGGAATGACAAGCCAGACACACACGTATCCTTTGAGGGGAGGAGCTAACCAGCCGCTGTTACCGGACCGTTCCTCCATCCACTGGACCAACAACACTGTGCTCTTCGACAATGATCCCACTGGCACTGAACCCGAGTCGTACGTCTCCATTATTCTGCTCTTTCTAGGCGTCATTACAGCGCGTATAGGTAAGTCAGGCAGAGAGGGATGATGAGTAAGAGTAAATTAAATGGTAAGACACCAGCAAGTCACAGATGTGTGTATGTTTCAGGTCTGTGGTCATTTGATCTGACAGTGACACAACTGCTGCAGGAGAACATCTCAGAGTCTGAGCGTGGGGTGGTCAATGGGGTCCAAAGCTCCATGAACTACTTAATGGATCTGCTCCACTTCATCATGGTCATCTCTGCTCCACAGCCACAGCACTTTGGATACCTGGTCATCATTTCTGTGTTATTCATTGCCACGGGACATACTATGTACTTCATGTACGCTCACGAAACCAAGAGAAAACACCGATTAGACACATAAAAATCACAATATACGTGTCACACATGAAGACATAGAGGGCCATCTGCACTGACTCCACTTGACGCCTGTGAAATGAATGTCTTACTCCAGGTCTTTTAATATCCACTTGTGACATAGTCATTCATTTAAGCACATCTCAGCTAGTGTCTGTCTCAACTCAGCTGTTTATAACTCAGGTAAAAAAGAGCGGGATAGCCTCTCCCTCTGGGCAAGCCATGCTAATATGGGGCACAACAGGGCAGATAGGGCAAACTAGAGCAACCTACAAACGTGCATGTTGGTGTCTAAAGCAGAGAAGATACAAAGAACTTTCAGTTCAATCTACTGTTTTGTGAAGACAACATAGATGTTACTGATCCGTCCACTTGGAAATATTCCAGGATGTCCTAAAGGAACATAAAAGGAACTTGACAAAAGATTGTTACATTCTTCAGCTCTCTTTAATGGACATGAGTGAAAGTGTTCCCCTGGTTTGTTTCTCTGTGGATGAATCAAACATTTTACTAAATGTCTTTATAGAAACAACACAGAGAGCATTTTACTTCTATTAATATCTGAATTAAATAAAATTATTTTCATTCACTTATAGAGTGCTAGTAGTGGTTTTGATGACTTTCTATCTGGTTGTATTTTTAGAGTTGCTACATGTATTGTATGGTATTCCTCTAACAGCAGTACCACTTTTTTTGTACTTTTGTTGGGTTAAAAAGCTTACCTCAACCAGTGAACAGCTTCATAAGAATAACAAGAGCCTTTTCCATTTTAACCAATATCTTGTTAATTTTGTACTAGATTGTCTGCGAAAAAATAAACTAGAACATTCATAACCCAAACCATTTTCTTGAATGATAAGTAAGTATTAAGTTGTTGTAAAAACCAAGCAGCTGTAACACATAAATGGTCCAGTAGAGGTCCTATTTGAGCCACATTACCACGTGCCCAAGCACGACATAAATAAAAGCAGTGCCCTGGCAGCAGCAGGTTAGATTTGGATACTAATATAAAAGAAATATTACAATAATGTGCAAGTTTGTCAGGTTTGCTTAAATTTTCATAGTAATGACATAATCGCCTACATAAAGAGGAAAACAGACTGTCAACATACTGACATCTCAACTGTAAGTCTTCAAAAAATATGCATTCTTACCATAGACCGTGGTTCTTACACATTTCGTGGCGTTAAAGTACCCTAACTTGAAGATTAGCTGAGCTCACATATAGCATAAATAAATAAACATGGTGCGTGCAGAAAAGTATGTAACAGTCTTTAGTAATTTGCTGTTGATTCATATGAGATCGTTTATCGCCACTGGTTTTGCGGAGTTTGCCGCCATCAGCTGAGCGGAAATGACGCCCTATAATTACCGCAGAAATAATTAATAATTTTAGAAATACACGCGCACAGATGAAAATTGTCACAGCACAGACGAAATACAAACGTTTTCTATAATTTTCTGCCTGTTTTGAGGCTATTTAACATTTTTGAGGGGCTGGATGACGTCATCGGTCGAAAATAAAACTGCAAACACCTTAAGAACCAGAATTGCACAAACGAAACTTTTTGCAGCACAAACGACTTACTCCATTTTGGACTGTTTTAGTGCATTTTGAAGCTTCCTGGGGGCTAACCTCAATAAAAGAATTGTTCATTTCTCAAAAACTAAAGCAGCACAAGCGACACTTTTTGCAGCACAGAACAGCACAAACGAAGCACAAATGATTGGCATAGTTTTTGTGTAGGTTTGAGTTTTCACGGAGGTGTCCTGTGGATCTTCGGACGCTTTGGTTAGTTTACGCCCACGCACGCGCTCGTCGTGGTTGTGGAGACTGCGTGTGGTACTTAGACCTTATATTTAAATTATTTATTATCTTTACACAGTCTATGTGTGGTATCAGAATTCCCGAGTTAACTATACGAACTAGTAATATTAACATATATCAAATTATTAATTCATTTCTAGACCAGGATTAGCATTATAACAATGAGTTGTTAATGCCTTCGCTTGTCTAAAGTTGCATAGTCCAGGAGGAGCCCACCACATTTTCTCAAGTCAGTTTTCTGTTTTAATACATTCTGAAGAGAAGCCTATATTAAACCCATAAATATCAACAGTAACCACATTATGCTTTAATATTTACTGATACTGGTAAGACATTTTGCAGCATTAGATGATATCTGGGTTGTTTCAGGTTACTGTAACAGACCATGTAAAGTTTCATCACTGGTGCCACAGGCGTACTCTAACTGTGTAAATTCCCTTGGCACTTGTCATAGTCCTCAAAGACACCAGCATTGAAAAACCTGACTTTAGGCATTTTCACTTTGCAATTCATTAAGTTAAAAGTAGGTCAGTGGAAGCACTGTTAAAGCTTTTTGTATGAAGTGGTGCTCTGCGGAACTAGAATAAAGGGCTGTTATAATTATTTTTGCATTATTCAGGAACTTATACCTTTCCCAACCCAGTAAAACAATAGAGGAGCAGCATACTGTTTTAGTCTTGCCAAGAAGATGCTCATGAAGACAGATCTTTGGTCTTTCTACTCTCTGCTGTATCTGCAGTTTAAAGTCTCTGTGCCACAGAATAGCTTTCCAATGACTCTGGACCATCACAATGCAGACAAGGGAGAAAAGGATGCAACAATAAAACATAATACCTCCTTGTACATACACACCGTGCTGTATCAGTGATTGTAGAGATTAGGTAGGTGGCATTACAACACTCAAAACAATTTAAAAGACATGGGGGTGCAGGTAAATTGCATTTATTACATTTAACATGATGATTTTCCTTTTTGATATTCCTTTAAATACAATGTAATCTATGTGGAAAACTAGCCCCTGCTCTCATCTGGGAGTATGACATTGTTATGTTCCAGAAACCAGCCACCCTCACTTTGACCAGGTCCACAGAGATGACATAAGGTTTGAGTGAACTCCGATCTACAGACTGGTCTTAGTTATGCTTAATCAGTGAGGGTTGTCAGTGTTTCGGAGACTTAACACTTTTACCAAACTGCAGGTCCACCCATTGTACTGTGCCCTTTCTCCTGTCCGCACAGGATTTCGAAACTTCCTTTTTGGGACTGTCCTGTACTCCAGATGTTTCCTGAACCCACCTAACTCACTCCCATCCTGGTGGTTAAGAAAAGCAAGGAACAAGTCAAGTCACTCACCGAAGCACCGCACACTGTTCTACCATTCTGAACAGGATAGGGACGTTGTAGTTCATAACATAAAAGGAAAAAATGGTGAGTATATTGGTTATTTTATGAGATCCTTGTTGTTAATAATATTAACATTCATGAGCGACTGAGTTCTGGTACCGTGCAAAGTTTACCATTTGTATGTTGTTTTACAGGATGAAAAGCAAGACCCAGCCAAACAGACACTGATGTGGGACTGTGGACTGAGGTACATGTTTGGTCCTCCTCCTGCCCTGCACCCTGGCAGCAGGTGCATCATGCAGTGTAAAGAGGACCTGTCCAGACTGGAAATGGTTCACAGACTGGCCAAAGATGGATATCGCCTTTTTCAAATCCACGGAAAGGGCCCAGAGAAAATAAAAGAGGTTAGTCACAATATTTACTGTTCTTATACATCCTAAATGTGAGCTATATCTAACTGTTCTAGTGGGTATTTCACCAACTGCTGGTCTCCAGGGAGGTGTTTTTTTTCTGCCATGTTCATTGCTAAAAAATACCTCAAGAAAGATGGAACATTACTATGAGCTTGATCACTTCTCAACAGATCTGACTGGTAACTTAGCCTAGAGGTGCCGCTCATTTGTCTCTGTGGAGATAGATATATTTAATGCCCTACTCACTGTGAAGGACATACCAGGCAAAACAATAACACCTCCATGGAGAATATCAAACGATGCCTTTACAAAGTTCTAATGTTGCATGTCAGTGTTGTAACATCACAGGGACTACAGAATTCATTAATCTATTCAAAGATAGTAAAATGTCAAAAATCATACCATTTTAGAATAGTTTAATAATAATCATGATACTGGTGTATGTTATATCTAAAATATTTGACAATATGGTGGCTGGGAATTACAGAAAATACTGTTGGCAGTGTGCTTTACAAAATAATGGTTTAAACCCAAACCAGCAATAATTAATGAGGATGGAGTCTGTGAGATGCGTTTACTGGCATGGTCCTGGTTTAGTGCTGATGCATACTTGAACTGGTCTGTCCTGGTATAGGCTTGATGTGGTGTGAACACAAACTAAAGTAGAATTAATTGTTAATTCATGTGGAATATTATTTTACTTAGTGCATTAAAATCATTTGCTGGTAGAATCCATGAGGCTGGTTACAAGTCAGCCCTTTGTGTATAGTACATGTCCTGTGTTTCTGGACAAAGCTCATGTCCAAGTGGCATAAGAACAAATTTTCTCAAGGACAATAATGATGTTAAACTTATCTTAGGAACAGTGCCAGGACAAACTGTGAGCCCATCCCTCCCTGATTGCGCCTTTCCTTCATTTTGAAACATCACACCTGTCATTGTGCTCTAAACTGAGCGTCTGATTGGCTGACCTTCTGGGCTTTTCCCTTCCTGCCAGCTGCGTTTATAAGCAGCAGCGGTCCACAAAGGCAGGAAGACTTGACGTAGAAGAACTGGGCCAAGCCTTATGCCATTGTATGTGAGAGCGGAGGGTGGATTCCAGTACAGTAGGGCTTTGACCTTTCCCCTGAACCGCAGACACCTTTTGGCTGCATATTGAAGTATTTGTACAATACTCCATCCTGTCTAATTGAATCATTTAGAAGAAGCAGAAAGTGAAACTATATTCGTGCAATTTTTATGCAGATGTGTACACAGAGTATTTGAAATTCAATAGTATATAATGGGTAATCCTAATGGCCGGATATTACGACCTTGAGTTTTATGTGTAGCTAGAAATCAAGATTATCTGAGATTATCTAAAAGCATTTTCAGTTTATAATATGTTTTAATCTACAACATAATCCAGAACTGGTGCAGTACAATGGACACTTTACATGATGTATATAAATATAGAAGACATCAAAGAGCTTCGAGGAATTTGCGAAATCCCAGCTGGAGGAAGTAGAGTTGTTTAATATACAATGAACATACACATGTGAAATGGATGAGCCCTATTGAGGTTATGGAAATTATGCAATAATGAAAGTGAATATGAATAGTGCTTCTTCCTCTAAAGCACTACAAGCAAAAACATTTTTTCATTATCCTTTTGGTGTGTGTGTGTTTTTTTTAATAAAAACAAAATTTGTATTTGGTCAGTTTGAAAAGCATACTTTAAACACAGCCTTTTCACACTGTAATGTGACGTTTCCAATCATCATCCAATCAGTGTTTGATTATTTCATGTAATCAACATCCTCAGATTTATGTGGAACATTGTTATTTCAAAGGGCGTTATCTCAAAGTTTACCCTTACAGGGGCACAAACATCAGCCCTTAAAATAGCACCTACATCCACCAAAATTTCCAGTTTTCCAGTCATTTCTAAGATTTTAATGGATGCAGAAGGATATGTATACAGGTAATTGTAAGCCTGATTTTTATTAGAATTTTAAGTAAATGAGAATGTCTAGTCTAATCTAATTTATTCAAATATTATATCCAAAATCCCCTCTGTAGATGTTTTTGTATCTAATATGTCAACAAAATGAAGAAAGATATTTAAACCTGGCTTTATCCATTTCTCAGATTTGTATGGCCCACATATATGAAATTTCGGCCTTATTTATACATGAAAATTAGAGAACAAGCATCATTGATGTCTCTAAATGGCTTGAATTGAGAAAAAAATAATGCTTCTAATGGACCTCACTCAGAATACCTCAGTGAAAGTGGGAGGATCCCCTGTGGATAATGTAACACTGTCATAGCAAAAGAAAGACATCATTTCACTAGTTTGAGATTACTGTTTTACATTTTAAACATGCACAACATTAGTAAATTTACTAAAAACTATGTGAAAGCCAATCCATTTCTCCTGGTATGCTCTGATTTAGTCTATGCCTCCCTTCAATATAGAAGACTGCTAAAGATATAAAACACCATTGATTTTCCCATTACATTGTACAGACTGAAAAACCACATCAAGGAAGAGGCCTGCTGCAAACATTTCCATTAATGGTCCTGTCTGGGTTTGATCCCTGCTGTTTGGAGATGCGACTGCTCATCTGTGTAATGTTCATATTCTGGCAGGGTCCGAGCTCAAATGTGTTCAATATTGTTGTCTATAAGAGGAATGTGTTATATAGACAATAAGCATTTACTGCCAATATTTATGTTACAGTTACCATAAGAACTATAGTCTGTGATTGGAATTCTCAAATGAAATGCTGGAGGTGTTTGTTAGTTAAAAGAAAACCATGTAAAAATAACCATGCACTGAGACTGCTTTGAGTGTTGTCTGTGGAGAACAGGTAAAGGGGGATGCAGGATGCATGCACCACATGTTCAGCTCCTCATTAGGGCTATTATCCCTGCCAGACCCTCCTCTGTCAAGCAACAAACAACAACTGCATAAACAGTACAGAAACATACATGTCATACTCAGGCATGTTTTCATTCTAAAATATTAGCTTTGAGTGTGCCGAATCGAATGCGAATCACAGTGAACTTACTCACTACATTAGTATAATTAAAATATGTATGAGTTGTTAATCTATGAATGGGGACCACCGATAAGCACTGAATAAAGGCAT
Organism: Odontamblyopus rebecca; assembly: GCA_030686955.1. NCBI lineage: Eukaryota > Metazoa > Chordata > Actinopteri > Gobiiformes > Gobiidae > Odontamblyopus > Odontamblyopus rebecca. Next base: position 27,381,361 of record CM060657.1, read on the forward strand.
ATTGAAGTTTGCTTTCATTAACAGAGGCAGCTTAGACAGAGCATTATTATGGAAATGAGTGGAGGTTGTGTGGGAGGAAATACAGGGGAATCTCCTCGGTGATAACAGCCCTCCTCCTCCTCTGTGTTTCAGCCCCACAGTGACGAGGCAGTCCGTGTGAGTGTGAGCGACCGCGGCCGTGATGTGCTTGTGCTCCAGGCTCTCAGAGGATCTGTGAGGGGAGGGGTTACTGTGGAGGAGAGGTAAGCCCACTCCCTCCTGTCTCACTGTCAGCCCTGGTCTCTGGCATGCTTACATCACTACACTCTACACATAATTGGCATAGGACACATAGAAGTGAGCAGCATGGGACTGTGAGCAGAGCGCTGCTGCTGCCTCCTGCACATCCAGGAGCTCTGAAGCGTGAAGACAGCCAATCCTCCGCCGTCTGAGGCAGCGCTGGACAGTGTTGGGAGCAGCCGATGGATGGATGGACTGATAAAAGGGGAATGCATTAGTAACTCCAGGGAGGCGGCGTGAGGGCACCAGGACTCTGCGAGGATGGGCTCTCGAGCTCAGCCCCACAGTCTGCTGCAGGAAGAAGGAAGGCTTCTGCACGCCGCGCTGGTGGAGCAGGAGGAAGATGAAGACGAAGACGAGGGCTCAGAGCTGAGCTGCACTAGTGACAGTATAAGTCATATGGAGCCCCTCACCTTGCCCACCTTTGATGTCCCATACTTTCGCTACATAGATGATGAAGTTACAGAGGGAGAGGAGGACTGGAGCAGCCGATCTCTATCCTCTATCGAGGAGGACTCCTCCACTGACTCTGCTCTGTCCGACAGGTATGTGGTGGTGTCAGGAACCCCCGAGAAGATCCTGGAGCATCTGTTAAATGAGCGGAGAGTGGAGGATGAGCAGGGAAACACACAGGGAGAAGGTCAGTGCAAACTATGTTTTCTTCTGTTTTAGTCTTCAGGTATGATGCTTGAGCTCAACAACAGAAGTGACATGACTTTTATGTTCAACTTAAGAAGCAATAAACACAGGACTCATGGCTACTAAAAGTACATTGCTTGACTTTTCTATGTAGCTTTCACTTCCCCCTCCCCATGCTGGGATGACAGGGACAGCAGGGCAGACACTCCTCCCCTTCTTACTGGGTTAATCATCTACAGCCACTTCCCAAGTGATTTGAGCGATGCTCTTTTACAAGAATTGGTTTTATGGTTTTATTGGTGCAAATAGCTTTGAAACAAGTCAAAGTTATAACAGCAAAAACAAATCAACACATCCCTTCTTCCCAGCAGGTTCATGGAAATGTGACACTGTTGCCAAGGCAAAAGGAGCTTGTTTGTGGCTCAGGCTGGATCTGTCTTTATGGGGAATGATGATTGAGAGCGAGGCACAGTAAGACAAAAGACAGAGAGAAATGCAGTGACTGAAATGAAAAGAAAGCAGTCAGGGACACAAAGTGAGACCTGAGGTTTGTCAAGAAAATAGAGCTGGTGACAGCTGATCGTTCATCAGGATGGAGCCACGCTAAGCCCTCTACAGATGATTACTCAGGCTGATGAGCGACGGCACCAAATTGATCTGAATGGGCTCTCAGGAGATGTACCACAAATTGTACATTTGTATCCTATTATATTGTTGACTGTAGCAAATATGACTATTTTATTATATAGTGTAGTGTGTAGTGATTATAATGTTACTATTATTATCACAATTCATGTAAAATGAACATAATTTTTAATAGATTATATTTGGAAGATATTGCAATCTAATGGGCAGGCACTAAATACACTGAATGTATGTGAAAATCAATCCACCAAGAAAAACACAAAAACAAGTTGGTGCCTTTAAGAAGGGCAACATAAAACATGCAAAATATAATTTGCTGCTGGATTGATTGCTGATTTTTTGTAAGAGACGTTAAATAAAAATTCTAAAAGAAAGATGTTCAAGAAGCTATACCAGAGGGTAGGTATGGCAAATAACCAGTAACTTCAACTTAATACAGTAAAACAGTTCATCTTTGCATTCACTGCTCAGCTAATTGCCTGTGAGCTTTTTAGGTTTGGCTGTTGATGGATCATTCCCCATTAGATCACCTTGGTCTGAGTCCATTAACAGTGAGTCTCCACAGGGAGCACAGAGGATCACGTGGCTGAGCGATGTACCAGGTCAAAGACCACACCAGGACAAAGTCCCAGCACCCATTGATCTAAACTCAGCTCTGTTTAATTGTGTGTCTCCCTGTGGCCTTGGGGCGCTGCCTGAATACTGACACCGTGAACACCAGTCGAGGGTGCCCTTGGAGGCGCAACAACAGGATAACCATGACAGATTGTTGAATTCACCGGAAGTAGTTGTAGGTGAGGTTAGTGCTGCGTGACTGGCATGTCTTTATGCAGTACTCATCCACAAGATCATTTCATAGAACCATTATTGGACATCCATTTGTGCAGGCAACATTAGGAATGCAGAGGAGCTTGCAGTATTTTCTGCTAGAGATGGCATATTTTGGAGGAATACCAAAGGCACGACTGCTTTACAGTGGAGATAGCTGAGCTTCCTGATCTTTGGTCTGTGCCCAATCTGTAGTGTATTTGTTTACAACAGTAATGGTCCATAAGCCACAGGCTGCTTTAAAAAATTCAGATGAAACTAGTCAGATTACTGTGAAGTTGTTTAGGAATGATAATTACTATTTTCAATTCAGGGGTAAATAGTCTGTTTAAAAGCCACAGTGGTACAAAGATTACGTTATTTTCAGACTATAAGAGCCTAAGAAATATGCACTGTGAAAAAGCAAAAAGTGAGTGGCCCTCTGCACACTGCAAAAAAGGCCTATCAAAAAATAAGAGGTAAAAATGCCCTATTTTAAGTGAAATTATCTCCCAGTGCAGTAAGAAATTTTCACTTACCAAGTTTTCTTAAAACAAGACGAAATTACAAATCTTATTCTAAGCAGAAAACACTAGTTTCAAGTAGTTATGGCAAGATTTTTCACCTTATTGGTTTGAGAAGGAAGTTAAAGAGGCTTAACTTGGCTTGATTTAATATAAAAAGTGCTTAGAATAAGTTGTAATATCTAGATAACATATATCAGGATGGAATATCTTGAAACAAGTAAAAAATCTCATCTTATTAAGTAAAAAAATCTTTAAAAAGATCTTTTAATATGAATCTGCTTAATTCAAGTCAGGTTAACTATGCTAGAAAATCCTTTTTTTATGGTGCATCCAGGAATGAGTTTTACATATTTTACTAGTTAATTGCAAGCATTTCACCATGCAATGAAAAAATGACAAGCTTGGATCAATTTTACAAGCACTTATTGAAATGCAGAAGAATTGGCAGGTTGATAGATTTCATAGCCAGTGGATGCAGAATCAATAAATGCATTATAAACTTCCTCTTACTGAGAAAGCACATTTTGATTTTGATGGGGTCCCAGAATGCAGCCAGGTGGATTACATCAAACACCAGCTTCTGTAGCAGTGTGTGTTTAGCTTTTTATTACTGGTAACAATTTATAATAGCTACACTATTTAAAGTCTTAATTATCTTATCTATCTATCTATTAGTCTTTCCTCATGCTTTATTAAGTCATTATCATTATCATTATCTTAAAGTGTCACTATCTGTTGTATTATTTCTGTATAAACAATCATTACCTTTTGCTGGAAGAGTTGCAAATTAAATATTTAGTGTTTCTGCCTTATAAAATGTACAAAAACCAATGCCTGGGGAGGTGCACATGTAGTGTATCTTATGTGATACCAGTAGTGGAAGAAGAGCTCAATATTTGTTATTTATAAGCTTGGTCTGACAGTATGCGGCTGTATTCTTTATGTTAGCTGTGTGCTAATTGGCATGAGCAGTAAGTGAGTTTACAGCTGCTGTTTATGGATTAGCATAATTGTAACAGGGATTTTTGTGGACCACAAAAGACTCTGGAGCCTCACTCTGACGCTTTCAGAAGAGGTTTTCCTTAATAGGATTTGTATAATGCTGTCTTCCAGTGTCACATCCCGTCTGGAAGTCACCGCGTGAAAAACAGTTTGTATGCCAGATTATAAAATACACTATAAACGGTTCATTAAATCATCTAGCGGACATTTGTACAATACCATGGAGCATGCTTTGCTGGATTTCAAATGTCATTACAACAATTTATAGGCCTATTTTATTTAATGGAGATGAAATAATTCTTGTTGAGATGTAGATTCCAATGTTTCCCACAGGTTTATACTGAGGCTATGGTGGCACAAGGGATTCATGTCTGAATACATTCATATAAGACCATTTATGCAATAAAAATAACAAATATTGCCTCCACTGATTAAAAATACACTGATTACAAATTAGTTGCATCAGTATTATGGCACGAAGCATAAAAAAGCATCACCAATAGTATAGCAGTACTAGCATAAGGACCTAATTTAATCATGTTTGCAAACAGGTTGTATATACATAAAAATAAAACAATAAGCAAAATATAACCTAGCCGCTATGCTATGAAAAGGTTTAACATTTGTGTTTTTTCTTGAAGTCACATTGTTAGATGGTGCCACATTTTTCTTAATGATTACATTGTGGTTTCATAAAAATATCCAGAAGGAAAATTTATAAATTATTAAACTGATTTGCTTGTGATTTTAGACCTATCATTTTATAATACTACACCAATACTTTTTGCCATTGATCTAGAACCTTAATCTGTATTTTCCACAAACATTTATGCACATATGTAACTTGGTAGACACTGTAATTAAAGGGACTGAATGGTGAATTGCTGCTTCAAACACATTAGGCTGATTGTGAGATTAGAAAGAGCCAGGTAATGTGGATGGAAACCTCGAGCGAACAGAGGTCACATCTAGTCCGCTGATACATTTATGTTATTGGTTTATCTACACTGATACAGGTTTCAGTGTGAACAACTAACCAGCCACTTACAACTGTGTTTACACTTGTTTAAATTTATCCAAGAAACTGAAAAAGGTCATTTTTGTTGTTTGAATGAGAAAATAAGCGTAAGAAACAGGAATTCTTGACTAAATTCATTACTGTATATTCATTTTACTATACAAAGAGTTAAGTCGTCTGAAAGCTCTGTCCATTTGGGAAATTGGAAACAAATTGCTTCATAACATGCACTTGTAAATTTGTGAAAAAATATACACAAATATTAAGATTATAGTTATTATAAAACCATATGTATTTATGTTTATTATTTTCTAGATATCCTTCTGGACGACTTCTTGCTCACGTACCCAGTCTTCATGTCGACCAGTGATTTGTGCCAAGCTCTACTTGGACAATATCCTTTTTATGCATTACTTTCTCAACTCAAAATCACTTGCACATATAGAAAGCATTTTTATCACTTCTGCTGTTCTGCTGAAAGTAGATTGTTGTTAGTATTTTATTCTTTGATCAAATATTATATGGTATATGGGACTCTGCATGTATTTTCAATATTACTAGGCATTGTCTAGGTAATTTCACCACCTCCCATGGTTAAAAAGTGGGCAAGCAGTAACTCTTGCGTCCTTAGGCAAGACACTTCACCACCCTTGCCTAATTTGATTGTGATGTGTGGGTGAGTGATTGCAGGTGATCTGAGGAGTCCGTGGATAGATTGCTGGCCTTGCTTGTCAGCCTATGCTAGGTTGGCTGTTGCTATAATTGCAGCTTACATCACTGAGTATGGAGCGAATGAAAAACTCACCAAAGTATAAACCAATCAAACTGCTTCAAGGGTAAAAATATGATGATATATGTGTGTTCATATTGTGATCTATTGAGTGTGGCCCACATAGTCGCTATAGGTTAGTAAATGTATCTTTCAATCCAGCCACTCCAGTAAAGGTAGACTTTATTGATGTCCCTCGACATTAGCACTACAGTTTCTTATCAGGCACACATTTATAGCCTCCTACAGATTTTCAGATGATATCAAACTCTCCATCTAAAGCCTTAACCAAACTCACCTTCTGCACCAAGCGATACCGAGGAAAAGAGGACAGGAAAGAGGTGCTGCAGAGGAAACAGAAAGTCCTACACTTGGTTTTGCAGTGGATGACTCTGTGCAAAAGCTTCCTGAGGGATGACCAGCATATCAAAGTGTTTCTGAAGGTACAAAACACAAAACGGGCTGGGCTGTGGAGCTTTCTGGACCGAAAACAACTGTATTATTGACATTATGACTGCTGGTTAGCTTCTGCTGTCTTTAAACTCTTCTATTAAAATTAAGTCTATGGGGGTAAAATAATGCGAAATTCATGTTACTAGAAATATAAAAAGATCTATAAAATGTATGTAAATGTCTTAGTTCAGATTAAAATAACACAGTTGGATTAAACACCAACATGCATAGTTATTGCCTTATACCCTTGTTTGGAAGATCCTGTTGTTATCAACTATTCAACTCTTGTTTACTTTATCAATCACAGACAATATCCTCATTGAGATTCTACTTTTGGACACATTCAGAACAACAATTTTGATAACATATTTTAGACAATATATCACCCACTTTTAACCTGTATACTAACAAATGGAGTAAGATTTTAACCTTTTGCTTTTTCCTTTTCAGACTTTGTACCGTTACGCTTTAGAAGACTTGTACGAACATCCAGCTCTGGAGAAGGATTTGCGGGAACTGCAGGAAATCTATCAGATGCATCGTCGAAAGTGAGTGAGCCTGTACCATGTATAGTATAAGCAGCTTTACACTGTGAATCAGAGTCACAGAGAGGGGCTGATGGCAGTGCACAAAGACAGAACTCCCCTTATTCTGCAGGCTTTATTTAGCCTCTCTGTCAATGATCCTATTCACCAAGATTCCACTGTTCTGAGCCTGGCTGAAAGGACACAAGACAAGTCTGAAATGTTAAGAAAAGAATGCAAAACATCTTAAAAGATAGTTATTAAGCAGAGCAGAATCATTATCTGCTAATAACCTAAAGGGGAGCTGGAGTCTCATCTGGGACTGCTCTGTTAGGCTTGCTTTGAAGCTAAAGGTTCCCCATGGATTATGATACAGATTTTGTATTTTTTTTTATTCAGGGCTGGGTGATATGGCAAAAAAAATGACCACGTTATTTCCTTAAATTTATCTCCTCCATTTAATCCTATTTTGCATAGTCAATTTTCTTTTGCAATTCTATTTGACCCTTTCTGAGCAAAGACAGTTTATAATATAAGATCATTATTATCTACAAATTGATTTTAACACAATTTCATACAAACTATAGTCTTCAATACATTCCACTGACTGAGAGAAGAAAAGCTCTTTGCACATATTCACATCAGCATGGCCTTTAGCAAAACCTCATCTTTAAAAACAAATAAAAGCGTTTCACTACAGTGCAATTTAACACAAATTCCTTTTCCAATTCTAAAGACCAGACTCTGCTTCAATCAACTCCAAATTGGCTGGTAGACCTTGTGATTAAAAAGCCCAGTGGTATTAACTGTTATCTGTAATAAATTCAACAGCACTTCCATGAAAATTAAATTATTTGTACAGCCCTATTTTCATGCTTCATCTGTGTGGTACAAATTTAGTGAAATGTTTTGGTAGGAAAGCAGCTTCTTCACCAGCAGTCTGCACTATGCTGGTTAATAGCTATTTAAATATTTATTGTGTTTTGGGAGCATGTCAAACTGCAAAATACATCACCTTGTCTGTTACTACATGTAATTTCGTTGTATTGTGGAAGTTACTGTTGTGACAGATGATGTGCCACTCTACTTCATTTTCTTGATCTTGATAAAACTAGGTACTACATTGGTCTTCGTACTACACAAACCGCCCCAGTCAGCAGACAAATTGCCACACCCGACTGCCCCCTTCCCTCCTCCCTCTCCTGCTACAGCTCCCAACCGCTCCTCTGTCCCTGGGGAGGCCGCAACCTGCCTCCCATCACCAACATGTGCAGACAACAATCCCTTATTCATGTTTATAACCAGGGAGGACCCAGCTCACCCTCTCTTCCTTAAACAAGAGCATGTTGTGTGGGTGTTGCTACCTGACATGCTCTAATATTTATGAGGCTTCACCATTATCTTGGGGGAGGACTGTGCAGACTGCTTTGTGACAATCTGCCCAAGAAAAGCATTTTTTATAAAAGTCGACATCTCTCATCAATGCCTTTGTTCTAAAGCTTACGAGGTAATCTTAGGTCATATGCTTTTTTTATTTTTTATTTTTTTGAAAAGGCACACTCTTGTCCTCACTTTGCCCGGTAGCAGCTGGATTACAAAAGATTACAAGGTTTGAGATGACAGTGAGATTCAGATTTTTCATTAGTCCAAGCTTGCTGCTGCTGCTGCTGTTGGACAGTGAGGAGCGATCCCCCAGGGTAGACTTTGTGCCAACATGTCTATTGTGATCCAGAACCCGGAAAACCACTGGGACCATCCATCATGCTTCACAGGCCTAAGTGATGAGAATAGCCTGATTAAACTAAGCACCAGGCCGGACAATTAAAAATCTACAAAGCACTCTAATCCTATTGAGATGCTATTCTTGAATAATGGGTTGATTGGGGCAAAGAACTGCATGGATTTCATATACTTTCATAATAAACTAATAAAATATGCTGTTTCTTCTTTGTTCTTTTTTAGTGCAAGCGATGATTATTCTCCACACAGAAAGGTTAGTTTACATTAATACAGATTGCAGCGCTACTAACAATGCTAAAATATTACAGTATTGACCATGTTTTGAAATATTGACATTTTTTCCTCCCAGAGCAAAGCATTGTTCCACCAGCTGAGTTTCAAAGACAATGGAGTCCAGCCCAGAGCCTCACACAGGGAGACCAAGGAGGGTGAGCTGTGATCTGAGACACGAGCCACACATTCTTCACACCATACGCTGTTACTAAACTTACGGCATGCAGCCTGGACAATGGAGAGGACTTTCAGGGAATAGAGCAGTCTGGGGAAGTACAAATTCCTCAGTCATGACTCAGATGCTTTGCCTTTTTTAGGATGAATTTGGTTTGTTGCAGCTAGAAAGGCTGCACAATTTTGGGGGGAAAGGATGTTAAAAGCAGTATTGTTATTATGATTATATTAACACTCGAATTCTGTTCAAAGTGCACATTATAAAGAAAAAGAAAAGATTGAAATCTGAACTGATACACTAATACAAGAATCCTATGAATTTCAAATGTTTGGAGAGGTCTAAACCACAGATACAACAAATACAAGATTTTTCTAAAAGACAGGATTTTTTGTTCATAGATTGTTGTGCAGCCTTTAGAGGAGTTTACAAGGCCAGGAGCTTCCTTCAGATAAGACAGTGTTGACTTAAAGCAGTTTAACATGAGTCACTCAGTCTAGCCTCCTGACCTCATTAGCGCAGAGCAGAGCAGCTACACCAGAGCACTTGTTCATTTGTCTTTCTTATGGCCACCTCAACCCCAAGATGTGAGATTGTTCATGTCTTTACTCTGTTTCATAGTTTAGGCCAACTCTATGATAAGTCAATAGTGTAGACTAGAGCCATGTGTTGTGTAGACGTAGTTGTGACATAGACGTGGTAGAAGCTAGCAATTGGAATGAGAGAAATTGACAAACTGTTAACATAATTTGTAATAAAATAAAATTGTCCATGTTCAGAGGCCACATATGAAGCACCTGCATTATTATATAGACCATAATTATGATTTACTTTACTATTTAACTTTACACAATAGGTGAGATTGTAAACATTTACATACTATTCTTATGAATAGGATACAGTACATTGTTTTGGGTTGTTTGCCGGTGTCATTTAGATAAACTGCCTCCTCATTGTTTGCTTCCTTTTACAGCACAGCAAAATGTTGTGATAACAGTGTGTGCATGATAGTAGATTTGCAATAATTCTACTGTAGTTTGCTAAAGTGTATTGATTGTAGGTGTATGTTGTAGTGCTGTGCCATGTGTACATCTCCATGGATTCTTACCTGAGCATCAGGGCCAGTGGAGGCATCGTGGCCCAGGAGCTGCTGCAGGCAGTGGCTGAGAGGATGGATGTCCCTCTGGGGGATCTGGTACTGGTGGCCATCACTTACCCTGGAGGTAAATACAATACAGTGCACCATTATTCCAAACCACCACATTGGAAAAAAGGTCAAATCTATTGTTTAGCAGGTTTATGTGGGGACAAACAGAGTTTAAGTTTATGTCTACACACTGCCACTTATTTACCTCATACACACATGCCACGTTCAGTGGCTGAGGTGACATCCCCCACAGTGTAGTCTGGTCTAACCGCTGAAAGCTGCAGTCTTGCTCCTGACAGGTTTAATAGGAGCTGTCATATTTGTGTGTGCAGGTCGACTGCTCCTGCAGCCTCAGGACAAAGTCTTTTCTGAGTCGTTACGGCCAATCGGGCGGCTGCATGTGTGCAGGAAGGATCTTGGTGATGTACTGGTATGGACTCTGCAAACATAGTGGTGATATTTTATTTTATGTGTATATTTCACTAACCATTTCTTTTCATCAGAACCCATTTACAGATAACTCTGAGCTTCAGCAGAGGACCACGCACATGCTCAGTCTGAACACATGGGACGTGGCTGTGGCTCTCACAAACTTAGACTGTGTTCTTTTTGATTCCATCCATGAGGTTTGTCTACAGAATAAACAGTGTTTCAGACACACAAGTCTCTTGGCTAAAATCTCCTTTCTTATACAGCAACAGCTGATCTACTTCACCTTCAGCCACATGTCCAGCAGTGGCCACACTGTGGCGCTGGAGCTTCTGCTTAAGCGCTGTAATGAAGTGCAACTGTGGGTGATGACTGAAGTGCTGCTGTGTCCAGCGCTCTGCAAACGAGTGCAGCTCATCAAGAAGTTCATCAAGATAGCTGCTCAGTAATTATAGTTTTATTCAATCATTGATCATGGAAACCAAATGCTTGAAACTTAAATAATACTATGGCACCCTCTTGTGGCAACTTAACAAAACTACATTTTCTATTTACAGCTGTAAAGCTCTGAAAAACTTCAACTGTTTCTTTGCCATTATCATGGGTCTGAACTCTGCAGCTGTAAGCCGCCTCACTCAAACATGGGAGGTAATTATTTTTGTGTTAATCTTTAATATTTTTGCCATAACCTTTCAGTGCTGTTCTTGATTTGTTGTCGTCTCATTTTAGAAAATACCAGGGAAATTTAAAAAGTTGTTTTCAGAGCTGGAGACTACAACAGTAAGTGGAAAAAAACATTATGCATAATATTACATAATACAATACTGCACAATAGTTACGGAAGATAGTTCTTTGGTGCCCACTACAAAGGTGGTTGTCCTCATTCTAAGTTCCAATAAACTGAATAAACTGGATGTCTTTGAAAACTATGAAAGCTATAATTCAGATGCATTGTCTCTAACAGAACAGGCATGCACACACTTGTTTACCAACTCCCACTGGATTAGACTAATTTATTTGAAAACTGTCTTGACAGGATCCCTCGCTGAACCACAAAGCCTACAGAGAGTCTTTTAAAAAGATGAAAGCACCAAAGATCCCCTTCCTTCTTCTGCTACTCAAAGGTACTTAATACTGGCTCTTGATATGTACTGTATAAAAACATATACTAATACTATGGTTGTTTGTTATAGATATCACATTTATCCATGAAGGAAACAAGACATTTCAAGATAATCTGGTCAATTTTGAGAAGTTGGTGAGTCTTATGTTCATAGCTCAAGATCACGTCAGTTATTATAGCAGCTAATGTATGACTGTCCTACAGCACATGATTGCAGAAGCAGTGAGAGTCATTCGACAGTGTCAAAACAACATGATGGGTAAGTATAACTTCACCTTTGTGTTATGGTGGACATAGATGCACGAGTGATTTTGTACCATTTTAGGAAATGGCATCACACAGAAAAGCAGTCCAGAAGTACGAGCATACGTGGATTTTCTTCACATCATTGACAATCAACAGACTCTTTTTGAGCTCTCAGTGAAGCTGGAGCCACGTGCTTAAAGGCATCTTCTACTGTTCTAATGTCCAAGGATTACACGTCTATAAAAGATAAATTACTGTTACTCAGGACTCTATGCAGGTAGTGCACTCCCCTCTCTAGCCACAAGAGGGAGCCACCATACCAGAATAATGAATACACAGCAAGAGAGACCCGAGGTCAGCTACAGCAGTCTTGCCTCTGCAGGGAAAGGATAAATATGATCCTGAGGTGGAGATCTTTCAGTAGAAATAAGTGTTTCCTGTAGTAAACAGCAACAACAGCCAGTCGGAGCTGCACAATAACTCATCAGTTCAGTTTTTCATTTCATGTTAAAGAATGGTCTGGGTTGTGCCAGCAGCTTTCATGTAGGAAGAGGTTTAAGGCAAACTTTTAAAATATGTGTGGAGCAGTGGGTGACCGCAGTGCCGTGAAGAGCATTCTTCAGATGTTGATTATGTTGATACTTGGCTGGAGTCAACCAGAGCTGTGCACATTCTAATAATGTTAGATTGTATCTATTTTTTGTAACAAAAATAGAAAAACAAAGATTTATTTAAATATGAAGATGCGATAGTTATATTTATTTTTCAGGAAAACCTTTTTTTTTTTGTTAGCCCAAGAGTTTAGGGCAAATCCTTCTCATAGCGTAATTTACGGAAATAATTTCCACCAATTATACTTTATCATCTCCTTATTTTAGACCTTAATCTGCATATCTGAGTGAGTACAATGGTTTTGCTGTAAGACAATGCTATAAGTAGTATTGAACCACCCTGTGTGTGACTTACAATTGTGTATTTTGGTGCCAAATGTGGTAAAAATATCCGATAATATCTCGTGGTAGGATTGATTTGCTTTTACTGTGGACAATCAGTGAAATGATGCAACTCCATCTGTGTACTGGTATTAGACATTTGATAAACAGCACATTATAGGATACTGTAGCTCCAGCCACTGTTAGAGCTGATGGATGATAAACATTACATGGAAAAGTTTTATGTATTTGGCCAGATGTCGTGAAATTGTCAACTTTTATAGTATTATTTTATTGCTTTTCTGAATGTACTACAGATTTGGTTTATTCAGGTTTTGTAATTTAAGTATTTTAAGTATGTACTGTGTACTTTATTTTGTAAATATCCAATAATTCTGGATTGTATTATTTATTTCAGAATTATTTATTTCATGCATAAACATTTGGTCCTCTTGAATGTAATGGTTATGTGCACAGTGTTTGACTGGTCTGCATGATGAAGCAAACCATGGATTGTCCTCTTCAATTTAGTCAAGTGTGTATGCAATAAAACATTGCTTTTGTTTAGCACAGCCTTGTTACTAAGGTAAGGTAAACTTTATTGTGCCTGAGAGGAAAACTGTCTTGGAATACAATGCCACTGTAATACACAAACCCAGCACAATGTAAACTAAGGATGGGTGTTTATGTTACAGTAAAATTCACAAATGAACGTGCTTGCTTTGGTCAAAAAAAATTATCTGAGATAGAAAATATTTCTTGCATCACTGTGTAAGCATTCAGACATATTTTGACTCATTAGTCTGCTCAAAACAAATCGGATGCACTGAGCACAAAGTGGGAAGGAATAATACACTGGTGAAACCCTCCATTGTTACCAAAAACCGATCATCCCTGATGTACAATGTCGACATCCTGGTAAAGGACTGCGCAGATGTTTGGTTCATAAGTTCATGCTCCAACATACTGTACAATACAACACTGCTATATAAATATTATACATAATAGCAGTACATTATAGCCTATAGTACGCATGTTATATAATTAACTTTATGCCACAGCTGCATCAAGGCTGAAGGTTGCAGAGGTCAGATACAGCTCTTTCCACCATTCATTAGCCCTATGTGACGTATCTTGCTCAAGGACACAAAAACAGTGCACTGATGAAAGCTGGAAGAGCTTTAAACAAGCAAACATCCTGTCTAACCACGCAGATGCCATTTTCTGAATAATATCACAATAAAATGATGATTCATCCTTGGAAATAGAAAAATAAGATGTCAACATTTTCAAAAATATATATAAAATAAATTGAAAACAAGAATCTAGTGTTTAAACTTGAATGTAGTTGTATGGAAGTTGCCATGTTGAACTTGGTGTGACCCAGATGCCCTCTCCCGCTCACAGCCAGGTGTCCTGCCTGGCCTTTAACATGACTATCTGTGGCACGACCCCTGCTGCTCGGGGCCCTGTACCCTGCCATTTGCTCCCAAACACCAGCGGCACTGTATTATTTCCCTGTCACCAAATTAGTGGCTAGCTGCCGTGGTGCGCTAATGAGAGGAAGAGAGAGGGCGCACGAACAGTGTACAGGAAGGCTGCGTCTTCATTTTCCTCATGCAACACAATACACAGGATCAATCGTCTGTCCTCCACACGTCTGTCGGAGAAAATTAAGAGCAGCACAGCGGTTATTAGAGTAGAGAAAATCCTGTTTGGTAAGATAACACCACTGATTTTCACCAAAGAAATAATGTGTGTGTAATTTATCTCTCTATCAGTTTGTCTGGTAAAGAATATTGTCGCCTGTATTCTCTGACAGTGCATAACGTCTGTGATGTACCATCATTTTGATGATAGGTCTCTCAGAATGATAAGGACAGCCTTGACTTTCAGGCTACAGGGACATGCACAGGCACCTTTGTCATGCAGGTGATTTGATAGAAAATTATTCATCATACATGTACATACTCTTAGGCAAACTAAATTCTTACAAGGATTCCCATGATCTGTTGAAAACACAACAGTGAGATTAATGGTACTGCTCCATTCAAAGTTAGCTGCATTATTTGGAGCATCACATAATCCAGTAGTGATGCACAGAGATAATGGACGGGTAATCTAAAGAGTTTCTCATAGAAGGCTATCAGTGTCTTTGAATAGGTCTCTTCATCAGGCCTGGATGAATTACACTAGTCTGTTAGTATTCTGGCTCTGCCGTACAAAAGGTCAATGTCAAATGCACCTCATTTAAAAGTCAATAGCGGCCATGCACATCATCTCCTGGGAATTCTGTCCGGGAGCCCTCCAGACAGCATTGTGTATCATTCAGTTAGTAGAGGGCAGCCAGAGTGCTTTTTTAATCTTGACCTTCCATATAAAATATGCTTCCTATCCAGAATTACATGGTCTGAAATGGAGACATAAGCTCCCGACAAATCACGGCCAGACTCGGCCCTCTCCAGGGAGCACTTGAGCAGTGTCACACACAGACACAACAGGTTTGCCACTGGTTAAACACGGCTTTCTTTATTGACTTAATCTCTAAATCTACAACACATTTACAGAGGTATAGTACTCCTACATTAGATGTAGGCACATCATTTTAGATGTAGGCACATACTTTTGTACAAATAAAAACAGCATAATTATATCTAATGTATAAGATATAGTTATTTTGAAGAGAAACAAAAATACTGAATTATAATACTGATAATAGTTTAGATTCACTGTCTTTCTCTCAGACTGACAGCAGCAGAGCCACTCCTGCTACAATCCACTTGGCAGGAGCTTGTTTAGTTTTAAGGTGCAGAGTCCACACATACGTGCTTCCTCTCTGTTTAGTGCGATACAATGGACACTCATATGTGTTCTTGAGCTCCTGCTCCTCTGACAGCACTGCTCTCACATAGACTACAGGCATCGCAGGGGTCAGGTCCCTCAGCACAGCCTCAGAGATCACTCCAGACTGACAGTCCCATCGGGCACCTGGAAAACATGACACAATGCTGTCGGGACTCAAGATCTGACACTGGAGAGAACCCAGCATACACAACATGCATGTTTACACTGACAGATGAACCATATTATAAATGAATCTGACCTTCCATAAAGAGCCCGTGGATGTAGGCTCCCTCTCGAGGAGGATGTCCAAAGTCGTCTTTTGTCTTCTTTGTCACATCTACAGTCAAATTCATCCGGTCCAGAGGCCACTCATTCCTGCGAGCAATGCTCTGGAGCACAGCTACAGAAGGTATTGATGGTTAATATGGATAGAACTCCAGTTATGTCACATGTGGTATTAATATAGCAGAAAAGGTCACCTGTGAGGAAGGACTGAGGGTTGAAGAGCGCAGACAACCAAACAACTGCAGGAAGGACAAAGTCCTGGGTCCAGCTGTCGAGCTCTTGACAACTTAACAACACGTCATTAAACCTGTGTACAATCAATATATTATAATGACCAAGTCTTTTACATTTATTCAGTCACTATATAGTTACCTAAGGAAATTATTATTTTTATAAATTTAACAAAACAATAATTAATTATCATATTACAATGTATTATGAATTTGATTATTCAACATTAATGCATATTTTCTGCTGTAAATTTGCATATGGTAAAGAGCTTAGTGTGACATGTGTAATAAAATCTGTATTATACTGTGAAAGAGAAGCAGTTACCAGTGTGCCAGTGTTTTGATGGAAGGGTGGGACAGTCTGGCCCACGAGTCAGGAACCACATCACTGAACAGAGCTGACTGCAGAGTTTCCATACTGGACGAGATGGTCAACTCTCCCTTTGAACAAACATTATTCATATGAAGGCTGTATGAGAAGAAACATGTGTAAAAACAGTATATTATAATCAGTACCTTCAACCCCAGCTCCAGCTCATTCAGTGACCTGTGCATTTCTGCTATCAGATGGTTCATGCGCTCACATTCTTGAAGACAGACTAAAACATATGGTGTCCTCTCAGCTGCCTTGGACATGATCTCTGCCATGTTGTACTGGTCAGGCAGCCTGTCAATAATATCTTCAATAACAGACTTTACCTGTCAAACAATGTTAGGTTAGTAACATAGGCCTTTAAATTCAGAGCTATTCCATGTGACAACAGTATTCCTGCATCTCCACCTTGTCCTCTGAACTCTGGGCTGCCCCCTCCCCTCTGGTGGAGTCGTGGGGTTGAAGCTCAAACAGGGTCCTGAGCAGGTGGTCCGAGGTTACGGTTAGACACTCGAGCTCCGCATTGGGATGGAGTCCATACAGGGTGGGGTTTTCATGAGGAAGATATTCATCAATGTAACTATGGTAGCCACTGTAGTCCATAATCGGAGGGGACGGGAACCCAGGGCAGAGAAGCAGCTCACCTTCAAACTAGAAATACAAATATTTATAATTATATAAAAATACACTTTCATTGTCATGTCTGTCTCAAATGCAGTTGTACTGATGGCTTTGTGGATGCCATGCTTTTAGTTTCTGTGTAGCTAATATGTGGCTAATATGTGTTCATTGTTAATTTGAAGCAGATCCACAATGCAAGTTACTTAGGTACAATGCAATGTATAGTTACATCTCCAGAGGGCAGTCTTTGCCTTGAAGATATCAAACCATATGCAACTGAGCTGCACCTGATTACTGTAAGCGATGTGTATATTCTTTATGCTAACTTTTAACCATTATATACTATATTCATTTATTTTATATTTAAAAGTGAACTCTGACTAACCATTTTGGGATTCATTAGCTCTTGCAGGTAGGTGCGGCAGACTCTTCTGTCCCAGTCATCAGTGATGTGACCCCCATACATGATCTCTCCAAAAAGGTAACACAGGTCCTCCCACGGCACCTGCATGGACTAGAATTAAATTTAAAGATAAAAACAATGGAAGAAAATAAATACAAAGTATGAACAGAATCTACAATATTACTTTGACATAGTAACATCAACAACCAAGTCTACAATAAGGTTTTGTCATTTTTGAATATATCAGCACAATTCTTTATTATTTTCTGTTGCAACAATAATTTAAGTGACATGAAAAACACACATGGAACTAATTCCTGATGGAGCAACTCTTCCTCACTCAGAGACTATGATCCGTGAGGGTGAAGGAGGATGAAAGGAACCTGTGATTCATAACAAATGACAAAAGCTGGAGGTTCACAATCATTTGTACCTGTATTGTTTTGCAAATTGCTTCGTTCATCAGCTCTAATTGCAGTGATCACTTATGTAGCGTTGTGAACTGTCACATTGGCTGCATGTAATTACATTTAGGAGGACGCTTCATTGCCCTCCTAATGAATCCTCTGTATATGCACATACAGGTTAGTGTTTGGTTAACATAATGAAGGACATTCGTTTTTGGAGGGCAGAACACCTACGAGACATAATTGGTTGTGACCGGAGTAATAGGAGTTCTAAGAGAAATCATTACAAGTTCTGAGGGATGCAACAACCAAGAATAGATTTTTTTGTCTCTCTGAAATAAAGCTAAATTACAGGTTTCATTTCCATGCCAGGAGAAAAATATGAAGCCCATGTGTTAAAATATGGGTTAACAAATGAGTGTATATTGTATACGGTCTGTAATTAAATTAATGCCATACTTTTAAAATAACAGTTTTAAGCTGCACTATGTAACTTTTTGGGGGGAGGGTACGCCACCTGCTTGTCTGCATGGAGATGTCGTTGCTTTGTCTAGAACGTTCCGCAGTATGGCATTAAATGTATCATGTAGGAAACAAGAAATGGCACAACAAAGCCATGTTACAAGTCAGATCTGTGGAGAGGTGACCCTGCTCACGGTAAGAATTAAACAAAACACCTGCAGTTGAATAAATGTAAAACAGATGTTCAATGATATACTATGGAACATTTTAGGCAGAGCAGTATGATCTCCATGGAGACAAGCAGACACACAGTGCTCCTTTAAATATCTAAATAGGAAAAATAGAAATAGAAAATAAGTACTTTGGTATTGGCTTCTAGGTAGTTGTATAAAACACTGCTAGAGATGGTGAGGTCTCCAGTGCTGAAGGGATACTTGTGATTCCAGCCTTGTGCACCAAATTTGCAGCGCTCGATTAAACTGGCGTGGAAGAAGCAAAGTGAGAAGAGCATCAGGTTGAACTCCTGTTCCCGGGAGCACATGTCAAGCGTGTCCTAAAAAAACACAGGATATAGATATAACTTAAACTTAGACTTTATTGATCCACAGGGGAAATTATTTAGACACAGTAGCTCACACATTGCAATAAATATAATAAGTAAGTAAGTAAGTAAGTAAGTAAGTATGCCCTTTATTATCCCACAATGGGGAAATTCATGTGTCGCAGCAGCAACAGCAACATACACTCCACAAACAACATGAGCAATTGACATACATACAAGACATACAGACATACAAGACCAGAGTTAAAGGAAGGGGATATATATATTTTAAAAAAAAATGCAAAAGAAAACATTCCAAAAGGGTGACCTGTCCCAATAAATAAGAAAATAAATCAATAAATATAAAAGTTTAAAAGTTAAAAAAGTAACTAACAATATATAATGTTTAGCCTGCAGCATTTGCATTTACATTCACACTTGCACTTGCCATGCGTCTTGGGAACATTACATTGACTTAAAGAGTCCTAAAGACAGATCCTAACTTTAACCATAGTTACTAAACTATTTTCACATTGATCCAAAAATAAAGGATTTAAGTGGGGCCTATTTTTGTCTCCATAAATCAGGTCGCCATGATATGTATACAGATTAAAATTTGGAATAATCTACATGAAAATTAGAAATAATCAAATCAAGTCTAAATACATTAGGACTAAACTAAGATCAAACTAGGACCAAAGTTTTTTTTTAGATCTTTATGAAATTAAACTTACTTGACTGAAGTTGTTGAGTGCAGCGTGGAGACTTGCGTTCATACCAGTGGGTGGCTCATTGGTGATTTTAATGGAGTTTTCCAGTATTCCTCTGGGGATGACATGGTGCTCAGGACTCTGGGCTGGTTCACCAGTCATAAACACTCTGAAGTTTGGGTGACTGTTTTTGCCAGTGGTCTCCAGTATAGCCTCTAGGGAGGGAAGCCAGCTCGCAACTAGATGGACATTCTGAGATGGGCAAAAATCACACAATCACACATTTAAGTGTGGTTGTTCACATCAAATACCATCTAAATATTTGGCTCTCTGAAAACCAGTATATCTAAGGCAGGTCTAAAACAGGACTACACCAGGTCTAAATGAGGACTAAACCTTGTCTTATATAGAATTAAACTATGGCTGATATATTTCTAAACAAGAACAAAAAGGGACATAAATGTGAATACAACTGTCAATTAAACAAATACCACAAACTAGAGTACCCTGAGTATCAGCAGAAGCAGAGGCAGTCCACAGTTTTAAGAAAACATTTTACAAGTGGTAAATGCATAAATTGATATTTTTATATGAAACATTTCTGTGCTTGTAATAGACAAAAATGTGAAAATAATTCAGGGTATTTAACACTGAGCAGCCTGAGGTCCCGAGGCGTTCCCAGGCCGGCCAAGAGACATAGTCCCCAGGGCCTCCTCCCAGTCGGATGTGCCCGGAACACTTCCTGAGAGAGGTGTCCAGGAGGCATCTCCTAGCATCTTGATGTGGAGGAGCTCTACTCTGAGTTTGTCTTGTGTGACTGAGCTACTCGCCCTGTCTCTAAGGGAGCGCCCAGCCACATTGCGGAGAAAACTCATTTCAACCACTTGTATCCATGATATTGTTCTTTTGGTCATTATACAAAGCTCGTGACCATAGGTGAGGGTTTGCCTTTTTTTTTTGCTTTTCGACTCAGCTCCTTCTTTACCACAGTGGTCCAATACAGCGACTGCATCACTGCAGACGCTGCACCGATCTGCCTGTAAATCTTACGCTCCATTCTCCCTTCACTCGTGAACAAACCCCGAGATACTTGAACTCCTCCACTTAAGGCAGGAATTGTCCACCCACCTGCAGAGGGTAAGCCCCTATTTTTCCAGTCGAGAACCAAAATCACAAAAAATGATATATATTTTATATATATATATATATATATATATATATATATATATATATATATATATATATATATATATATATATATATATATATATATATATATATATATATATATATAGTCTACATCTTCTCCATATATGCTGACTACACAGAGGAAGAACTCATTGAATTCCTCAACTGGATGATTCTCTATTAAATGAAATGATTATAGAGTTAGTTCAGCCAATTATGATTTTATTGAACCAAATTGAGTTCATTTCCCCAGCTCCACATGTTAGACAATACCATTAGAGGAGCTGGCATGAGAGTAGCAATAACCTTTGAATAAACCAGAATGCTCTGTACCTGCAGAATGACCCAGTGTCCCGACTGAGAGGCACTCGTCACCACCCTCTCAGCAATCTCCTCCTGTCCCTGACCCAAAGACACATTATGTAGGGTCCCTTGGTCAATGGAAAAGCCCAATTTTAATCCTGAAAAAAAAGGAAAAATAATATAAATCGGTAACATGAAGCACAAGAAATGAATAAACCTGTAATATGTAATAAGTACCTAGTTTTTCTAAATCTTTAAGTGGATCCACTCCAGGAGACAGAATAAAAAAGAGGGGGTTTGAGGGGCTGCTGTCTTCATATAGTTTTTCAAATTCAATTGTTGCAGGCTCAATATATTTGGCACCCAAGTTTTCCTCAACAAAGTTCCTGTTAGAGGTAGTTTTGGACCTTTAGTAATATAGTACGCTGAGATAATTAAAGGAAAATGAAAAAAAAAAACATGAATACATTACTTGAGAGCGTAGGTGATTCGATCTGGCCGCAGAGCCCTCAGGATAATGAGTTTCTGAAGTGAAGTTTTGTTCTTCCAGTCGTGAGGAAGTCGTTCTTTCTCGGGACAACAAGACTCAACTATTTTCCTCCAGTGTTTTGGCGACGTCTCAAAGTCTTTGTCTAGGCCGTTCAAGAAATCCAGGGAAGAGACTGCCTATAGCCAATCAATATGAAGATACGTACAGCATAAAAAGACTTGGTGATGTATTTCTGTATAAAGTGACATACCTTAATAGCTCCCCATGTGTGTGGAGAGAGGAATGACACAGGGCAAACTTTACTAGGCTCCACAGGGAATTGCAGCAAGAAGTCCAGCTCTTGGATAGCAAGTTTGTCTTGCCTAAGGAGAATCTATAGAAAAAAGGATATATATAGGAAATGGATTAGGTTGGTAAGCTGTTGATGTTGAGGCTTTTTAGTAACCATCACATTCTCTTATATAAGTGTATAAATGTTATGCTTTGTTTTGTGAAAATGAAAATAAATATAATGTAAATCTAGATGATATTGTATATATTTTATTATTGTATAAAATGTAGGTTTTTTTTCTCAGTTTACCTCTTGCTCCAGCTTCTAACCCAAAACTATGAAATTGCTGGTGCACTTTCCCTCAACATGCCCTCAATGACATCCATCAAAGCTACTTAATTCTAAGACAAAGCCCAATGACAAAATATTGCATTGACCCATCAGAACCAACCCCCCTGTCAGAACCAACTGTCTGAACAGCCGCCATGACGCTCTGTGTGAGAGATAATCAATAGCAGCGTATGCTCGTTCTGATTGCCATTAATTGATGTTAATGTGGGGCAGAAAAGTGCAGTGATGGATGAGGATGACAGAGGACCACACCTTAGAGGAGGCCCCATATGCCTTACCTGGAAAGTAATGTGTGACAAGAAGGTTAGCTTGTCTCTCTCAAACAGGCCCTGGCTGGTGTAGAGGAATACAGAGTAGGTGATGGCTTCTGTGAGAGTGTGCACTCTAATCCGCACATCCTCATCCCACTCCGCACGCTCCATTGCTTTGTTAAACGCTGAGTTAAAAGTCTGGAAAAGATCCAAAAGGAGAAATGCTTTGGTGAGGAGTACATGACTACGGTCTACTGACAGTAACAATTTGTCCATGTGGCTGGGTTCACAGGGGATTCTAGTAGGCAAATGTTCAAACAAATATGTATAATTTGTTGTATAAAATTAACCCGGGATGACAACAGTTACGTAATGTATTCAATTTGATAAAATTGGGAATAAAACATTTGCACAATACTTACTTACAATAAGGTCTGTACAATAAAATAAAATAAATAAATAGTAAAAATGTATTTGAGCATGCTTACTTTATATATGGGGATACAAATGAGTAAGTTTTATGACATATCAACTTGACCTTGTCTGATCTCAGAAACTAGGAGTTAAAGAGTTGGACGTGGGAATACCAAG
The DNA here is from genome assembly GCA_030686955.1 of Odontamblyopus rebecca. Lineage (NCBI taxonomy): Eukaryota > Metazoa > Chordata > Actinopteri > Gobiiformes > Gobiidae > Odontamblyopus > Odontamblyopus rebecca. The sequence goes on from CM060657.1 coordinate 27,404,407, forward strand.
TGCCACATTTGAGCAGCAGTGGCTCTAGTGCAAGCTGCCATTGTCTAGTATTGTCTAGTATGAATGTGGTGCATGAAGGAGTTATTGGTGGTGGAGAGGGGCAGATTGGCAGCCTCGCTTCAGTCAGTCCACCCCAGGGAAGTATGAAGTGAATGAATAAAGCACAATATCGTAAAGTGACGTTAAGTATCTGGAAAAACACCATATAGGATGAATTCAGTCAGCACCTTTATGGAAGCTTTATAACGGGTGTACGTAAAAATGTTGTTCGTGAGGAACATTTAGCAATGGATACAAGCAACTGCAGTAGTAGCTCTTAGTGGGTTTTATTACTAATGCCTTCCAAAGATCCAGAGGCAAACATGTTACCTTGAGTGAAAATTGGTACATGGGGTTAATCTTGCTGAGGTCGTTTATGATGAAGAAGAGGAGCGACGCTCTCTCGGCGGCGGGGCGGTAGAGCTCTCGGGCCTCGTTGATCTTTGTCTCGTTTTCTCTGGCCTCCACCACCTGTGTGTTCCAATTGCACAAAATGAGCTCTTAGGCGCCCCAGCTTGCTCCAAATAACTCTCATTACAAACTAGTACATAGCAGGAGTAATTACTGGAGCAGTGCAATGCATTCTTATGATGTATTTAAATACTTGTATATTCACACAAGTAAAGCTCCCCACAGTTAATAATAATAAACTCACCTTATGCTGAATGAGGGCTGCTGTGGTCTTGGTGTTTTCAAGTTGCTCGACCAAAGAAATGTTACCCAGAAAATTGCCCTTGGCTGCAGATAGGCGAGTCAACAGGTCATCTTCCAACCTCTTGAGCTCAATTTTAAAGTGATTCTGTTGCATGGTTAGCTCCAACTAAAGTAATAGCCACAAAGCAATTTAAAATAGTTATCTTGCTGTTTTCAACTCTGTACAATTGATTTTTTGTTTACCTTTAAAGTTTCAAGTTCAGGTCTTTCCCGTGACACGACCTGCCCGAGGAGCTGCTCCTCCAGCCCCACTGGAGTGACTGTGAAGTTGATCAGGGCCGCCTGGGCCTGGAGCTCCGGGGGGAAGTGGGGATTGGACATCTTGGTGTGCATAATGAGTCGAAATCTGCTGTTGTACCTGCATTCTTTGCCTCCAATTTGAATGTACCTGGAACAAAAGCTTTTAATATAGGTAAGTCCAGAATAAAAATATATACAACATATACAATACAAAGGACTCTCTCCAGATGGTAACATAAAGGTTGTGATTCATTAAAGTTTTAATAGCTTGTACCAACTATATTAATCTACTGTCATACTTCTGTCAATCATTTGAAACCAAAAAAGTTCCCCATAAATGTATTTCTTTTTATTTTGATTCAGAATACTTTAAAGCCTTTTTTATGGTCTTCCTAATTCTAAAAGGTTTGTTATAGCCATTATAATTGTGAAGCCAGTGTGTAGTCAGATAATGCTCATATTATTGCTGCAGCAGCCAATACTTATCTGTTCTTGCATTTCAATTCAATTAGCAGTACTAGCATGACGAACCCGGTGGCTTTTCATTTTCCTCTAATTACCCCCAACATGTCAGGCAAAGGCCCCAATTTTACAACTCAGGTTCCTCGTGGCCAAAGCACAGATCAACTCTATATCTTCACAAGCCAGAATTAATGTACTATTGATAGAACCATTACTCCACCAAATTAAAGTCCGCGCTGATGGATTGGCTTGTAGTCTTCAGTCAGCGATGAAAGGAATAATTAGTATTCATTACTTCACACTCTACAACATTCCAATTATTAATGAACTTCAGTTGTGGAAGCCCACCAGATCCATCATGGCCGCCGCAGCACATTTTATTAATCATCGACAGAAACAAGTGCGTGGGTCATCTGCAGGGGATAAACTTATAATCAGATTTGCCGAGATGAATAGTTGCGTCTGGATGGACAGGACTTGGGGAAGATGCTCAATGAACAATATCCATAGCAGCGCATATAGATTGTAGAAAGATGTAAGCATTTTTCAAAAGAACAATATCAATACATGGTCATTTCAATTTCCTACAAATATTATAGCTACTTGCCGCTTCTGTAGATTAATATTTAGTTTAGTCTGTGAACGTGCCAGACATGCTACACCATAAGTGATCTGTTATTTTGTTTCCAGGAAGATTATTGTAGTAATGTATGTATATATAAAAAGCATTGAATCACCAAATATTGTGTGCAGCATGCCAATTTTCTTATACATAACCATGACTGGCCCCAATCCAGCCTTTACACTGGCTCAGCTGTTCAATATTCATCACACCTAAACAATATGAACACACAAATATACATCTATCACCAATGTTGAGGGGCCAATCAATATGCTGTCCTCTGGGATTCAGAGCATGTGCTGCCAATTCATTTATAATCTAAAGAGCAAGCCATAAGAATGCATTCAGTCTTCTCTTAGTGGCATTTTCGAGCTCACTGAAATTCAACCATCTGGCAAATCCGATTCTATTGTCTCGTACCACTGACACATGTGGAGAGGCTCTGGGCATATTGACTATTTGGTTTCAACAGGGAGAAAGCATGTAGTGATTTGAAAAGGTTTTGTTTAGACATCTGAAATGCAGAGTGGCCTGTGTGCAATATAATGATCTGAATAAGGCTCTTTAGCAGTTCAGCTAAAATCAATTGCACAGTGTGTTCATTTTTGTTAATAATGCATCTCAGAAATGTAACATTTTAGAGATGCTCAAATTCACACACAATTGCAATTTGAATAGGTGCAATTATCAAATCACAAAGGCAGCAATTATTTAAGTAATACAGAATGTTCTCTACAGACAACAAAATATCCTGACTGTTTACTGACATTTTTAGCCGTGTAGTTTAGACCTCAACAAACATTTTATGAAATGTCTGGGATTCTTGCAATGCAGTTTAGCAGCCTTTTTCAGCCTTCTCTCAAATTATAATGCACCTGGATGGGTTTAAATGTGCATGGTGAACACATCAATCTCAGATCTAATCCCAATGACATTACTTTTCCCAAAAATCATTAAGTTCTATAACATATTTTTGTGTAATTTTAGTAAATCATTGTTTGGGACTAACCGTCCTTTTTTGATGGTGTTTCTGCCCAGTAGAGGTTCTAAGACCGGGTCCAACTTTTCCGTAATGCTCTCAATCAGTAATGTTTCTCCACAGGCGAGAGCTTTTTCAATTACTGCGAGATACCTATAGACAAAGAAAAAGCTTAGGCAGTGGGTAAACTATTGCACTATTTTTTATGTACCGGTAATTAGAAACATATACATTTATATGTATTCATGATATTTTTACATTATGCTAATTGTATTAATATTAGAAACAGGGGCACTCACTTCCTGTTAAAACTACAAACCTGCACCTCCTTAATAGCAGCATTTTACTGTAGCTACCAGTGGACTTTAATTTTTATGTGTATAGTTGGGCGTAGATGAGGTGAAACACAATTTTCTGAGCACTCAAGCCTAAAATATATGGTGATACAGAATTACTCAAACATGCATGATTGTTGTAACACGATTAGCTCATAAAAGTATATTTTACATAAAAATGATCTCCATTAAATTTGTCTTACTTCTTTTACAACTTGCTACTACTACTCCTACAGTGCTATGACTACAGTACTTATTCTACGTTATAGTGCTCTAATATTAACACACTGCCACTATTAAATTCCTACAACTGTCTGAAAAAGTATTTCAATAAGAAATAAATCATAAACTACAAAATATGAAAAGGAAAAAGCTCATCTCACCCTCTCTGCCCCATTTGCACCACAGTCAGCTCTGACCCGAGCCAGTTTTGGATCCACTTAATGGCCTGCTGCTGAGGGTCAATGAGAAGTGGCCAACGCTCACTGGTGGTCAGGATGGCAGCGTTTTCGATGGACATCCGATCGTTTGGCAGGCCCTGGTTATGCCAAGCAGCCACAGTGGCATCATCTGTAAGCATGAGGACTGGGTCCAGGCCGTCTGTCAGGGCAATGGAGACCTGGAACAGAAAGCAACACTAATGTCACTCTGATGGGGAGAGCAAAAGATGACGGAATCCATTGTATCACAGGCATTTATAGAAAGAGCTTTGACTGTACTATATGGCTCTTATTTTAGAACAAAGGCGTTTGAAATACTAAATACATCTACAAGTACAAGATGATATCAAAGCTGTTATTTTACATTTACACAAATTATAATATCCAATATATAATTTCATTTAACATTTATTTTTAACATGTGTAGAGTAGGCCAGTGCTTCACAACCCGTATGTAAGCATTTACCAGGATGTACTTGGAATAATTTCAGATTTAAAAAGAAGATGGAATTGAAAAGTAATTCAAAAAGAAAATGTAAGATTCGTTGGAGAATTTTAGTAAATAAATATTGTATAATCAAAATAAAAATATATAGTATTCATTATTAAAGACATTTATTACCATTACACAAACTAGGGGATACTCGGAGTGTGAAACAAAGCTTAGGGGTAAAAGCTGAGAACCACTTACTTTAATTTCAGCCACAACAAGTATGTTTAATCACATTCCTGATCAATTCCATAAATATGATCTTATTATTCATCTAAGAAACACTGAGCTAAAATGAAGTTGTAGTACCTTTTTAGACTGAAGGAAAGGGATCCAGCTGTCATTCAGAAGCTCATTGCGATATTGCAGTGGGAAATAGCCCATGTAAGAGACAAACGCTGTGGTGAGAAGGACATCTCCACACAGAGTTTGCTGCTGCTTCTCATACTCGACCAAAGCATGAGACCACCGCTCCTTCTCTGACTAAAAATGACAGCACAGCAACAATTAAAATTCTGAAAGCATCTTCAAAAATTATGCTGCACATGATCATAATAAAGCCAAAAGAACACAATTCCTTCATTCTTTTACAGTTTTCCCTGTATTTACTTAGCATCAATTTTCCATCTGTTTAAACCTTCAATACTATGACTGTGACAGCCCCACAGTGATAAATCATGCGTGGCATTTTCTTACAAGGGGCTGTGGATCTCGAATATGTCACATAATAAATTCCCAGACAGTTAAAAATCACTATAATTTTAGCCTAATGTATTATGGATTGCTTGTAATATCACTCAGTCTGGGGTTAGACATTGTTAATTTCCAACAGCTGTTGGGGCACTGAGGTAAGTTAATGATTAAATATAGACGCTCTGATTTATTAGTCTCAACACTATTACTTCCAGGTCAATGCCATAAAGACAAAACATTTATCTTGATATGCTTAAAAGCCAAGCTGCTCCATGCAAACCACATTTGTTTTCACGAATAAGAAAGTCGAACTTACAAAATGGCCACTGAAATGACCATCGTTTATTCCATATTAGCATCCATCCAAGGTAATAGATGTGCAGACAAACAGGAGGTAAGGAAATATACAAGAAAAAAGATACCAGGATGTTTGCTAAGAGCAGAGGCTGCAGAGAGATTATGTTACCTGATTGCTGTGCTATGAAATCTAAACTATACAGTGCTAATTGTGAAAGCAGTTGGCTCATCTCTTGTCCTCTATTTGGATGCTGTTCAGAAGCCAGTTGCTCTGCTTAGCCATGCATCTTGTGTGGTCCAGCCCTATCTACCTGTCTCACAAGATGATACTAAGCCAGGCTGTGAAACCACCCAATGCTGAATTTTATCTACAACTGTCATCTTCTGTTGCCAGGACATACCAGATTAAATGTAGTTGGTTACTACTGAAGTTCCATGTGTTTCAGTGTGTGATTAACAGATCAGTTGGCCACACAAACACTTACCTCTAAGCCCTTGACCAGTCGGTTGGCCAGTTGTATGGTCTGGTTGGTGCGGGACACCTCCTCCTGGCAGCTCAGCTTCTCTGCTGTTGCCTTTTTGAACTGTTCTGTGAGGTTCTGAAGAGTTGAATCAAGATCCTACAAGCAAACAAATAAACATGTTAAACATTTCAATTTGTACTGAGTAAATGATTATGAAGTACTTACCATTAACTTTTTCTGAACAGCCAACAACTTGGATGTAGCCATTTCCAGTTCTATATTAGCTTGCGCCAAAGCTTGTCGTTTTGGAATAACTTCACAGTAAATCTGCAATCATGATAATGATAGTTAATCAAACTAAAATATCTTGTGTTGTATATTAATCAACCCAAAAACACTTATGAAAATGTCCTGCCAAACCTCATAATATCTAACAATGTTAATGATCCAGGCACAGAGTCCAGCTGCAGCTGTGGACTTGGTCCGAACCATATCCGGGTGGAAGCCAGGTTTTCTCAGATATTCCTGCTTTACCACACTCAGACAGGTGTCTGGAATGTTCTCCTTGTCATATGACATCAGTGCTTGTAGAAAATCATCCACCTGAAAATGCAGTATTTTCAAACACATTCACATACTCAGCAGATCAACATTTTGTGTATTTATATTATAAACTATTCATATCATAAACTGACTCAAATCAATCTAATGATTCTCTACGGGGTAACACAAACCCTCTCTTAGTGAACAGGCATATTCATAGATCTATTCTGAGCCACTGGGCAGAGCTCGGGTCAAGGTCTGAGTGAATTAGACTGGCATTCATCAAGCTCATGTGAGTGACACAGTGACAGCTTAACCTTGCCCATGAAGGCTCGCGCCGCCTTCCAGCTCCGGTCCTTTGGCACTCGACCGCGAGGGGCCAGCAGCACCATCACAGCTGCGGCCACATTGATCACTGCCACCGGTGGGTTTGGAAAGGCTTTCATCTCAGTCAAATTCACCTAAAATCAGAAACACTCATCAGATTCGTACGGGAGTGGAGTTCAAGTCAGTCTGGTTAGCGAAATGTGACACCTTGTTAAGGGTGTTGAGAGCTGCAGTAGCTGCTGCTAGAGAAGGCTCGGCTTTAGCAAGATCATTCTCACAGTCTTTTTGTTTAGCTGCCACCTGTGTCTGAATAACAGCTACCTGCACACAACACAACTCATGTGTTAAAGAAAACAATTCAACACAAAGGGAGTGTGATTAGATTCCTCACCTTCTGTGCCTCTGTATCTGCAGCCTCCCTCTTGCTGCTAACCTTCTCTGTTTGCTGACCTATTTTAGCAATGAGAGCTTCAATGTTCTGGTTTTTAGTGGACAACTCAGCCTCCTGAGAAGCAAGTTTGGCTTTCAGATCTTCAACCTTAAAAAGAGTAAAATATATAGTAAAAATATTCTTGAGTCAGATCAAACAATCTCCTTTATAATAACAGTTTTCAAAGTTTGAATTTAGTCTAGGCCGACTCGAGGAGAATAACCCATGGTGATTTTGTATTGTTAGGGTTATCATCCCACAGTGAAGTGCTTCACCTGGGCTGCGGTGGTCTGCAGTTTTTGGAGACCACTGGCCAGACGCCCCATCTTGTCCTGGAGCTGGGCACAGCTTCTCTCCAGCAGGTTTCTGTACAGGCTGATTTGTTGGAGAAAGCTCTTGGGGGTGGTGTAATTGTACCTCTTCTCATTGCGTTGGTATTTTTCACTAGCATGTTTGACACTGGTGTGAACGTAGGCCATGAAAAGACTGATGGATTCCTGGACAGCAGGCTGTAAAAAATAAGCAGAGGGTGGGGGTAGGGGGGAGAGCGGAGCAAGGTGGATTGAGTAGAGTTTAACATCCCATCCTGATGGAGCTGAAATATTATCTTCATAAATTTTGAATTCATCTACAAGTTTTGCCGTTTTACTTGGCTGCCCTGACTTACTCAATCTGATATTTAAGTGCAGCTAGTAGGAATGATTAGGGTTTGAAACCTCTGTGAAAATAATGTGTTTAGGCCACTGTCATGGGGCTGGGGCTCACTGTTTACATTAAGTCACCTTTGCATTTCCAACTTTCTCAGCACAGCATACATGCTGCTAGGGTTTTGCTACTGGATGCAAAGTTTGCTTATGATATGACACATAGTGACAGAACTACTCCATTCATCATAGCAATCAATTATAGACTACAACAGATGCTTAGACAATGAGGAGTAGAGCTTACTATAACTCACAATGTTATTAAAGAAGACAGGCGAAAATCATTACTAATTCAAATGAAGTATTTGATTTTTCTTACAGTTCTGTGCTTAAAGATACACTATGGAACCTTCTGGTGATGTTTGCAACCAACTGATGTCTCTATGAACTCAGGCATAAACACAAGATAGACAGTTTAATGGCATACTGTGAAACATCCTAGGCAAAGCAGAAACATCTTCATGGAGGTTGCAGACACCCACCAGAAAAGGTACTAAATGCACCTTTAATAATGCCCAATAATCTCAATAAATATAGCACAAACATGTTATATGGATCTATATGGAACAGGAGGCTTAAATGTGGCACATATGGCTCAGATGTGATGACACTTGCTGGTTGTGACAGCTGTGCCTCCTCACAGGGTCATTATGTGCTTAATCACTCTTCTCCCATTAACACAAATGATCCTGGTTGAAATGGAAAACAATGATATGCCTGCACTCACTTAGAGTCTCCAAGCATGCGTTCAGCAATTTGTCAGTAGCTCAGCGCACAACTAATGATGAGGGATCTACGCAAAAGTTAATCCAGCTGCATCGTAGTAATTACAAGGTGTTCATTCAAATCAGTCGGAAACTAAGGTTATATGAAAACAGATGTGAAAGACATAAGTGATAACATTTAACACAATCATGTACAGTATCAAACCCAAACCTCAATTCCTTCTATTTCTTGAATGAATCTGTGACTGACAGACTGCAGAGCCTCTGTTGTCCAAGGGTGGAACCAGTCAATGGTGGTGCACTGGAATAAGGCGGGAAATCTACGCGCTCTGGTACGAAGTGCACTGCCAACTGGAGAGAAACACAGCACCACCTACAAGTATTAAGCAGACACAGTCCTCTTAACTAGGACTCAGTTATGGAAAAGAGATAATATAATGATAAAAATATAACCTTTAGTTACTTGATATAATTATATACAGTATGTACTGTCAAAATGTAACCTGGGTCCCAGGGGAAGAATATTATCAATGTTCAAGTAATGTTTTGTGTGTTTTAAACCCCCTTACAGGTTTTACATGTAGTTTGCTCCAGGTTTTGAGGGGCTCCACATCATTCAGGGCAGGTTTTCAACAACATAATGTTTGTAATTAAGAAAAGCAATAATTGTAGTCACTTTCGCATAACATATAACACACAACACACATAATCAAGTATAAAACAATTACAAAAGTTACAAATGGACCTTAAGCCGTTGCTGTACTTTTTCTGTAAAAAACTTCCAGCAAGTCTCCTTGTTGTCCAGTAGTCCAGAGGCACGGACTTCAGCTCTCACTCCTGACACTATCCCCTCAGTCTCCTCTTCTGTGAAGAGCTCAGGGATCTCTCCTGTACAAATTAACACTGAGATTAATTTAAAAGTGCACATCCATAAACACTGTTAAAAAGATTATTTCAAACCTGAGGCCAGAAAGTCATTTATAGTGACCAAAAATCTTTCATCTGGAATCTGGGCTTCAGTCAAGAGCAGAACCACTTTTTGGTTCTTTACACCAGTCTTAATGAACAAGCCCACAAGGTCAATCTACAATAAAAACAAAAAAATGAATAAGACAGTTTTACAATTACAAAGTATTTTCAATATTGTATTGATCTGCCTGATGTGATAGTGTACCTTAAGGTCCTGGATATTATATCCATTAGTCAAAGTAATTTGGAAAACTTCTGTGGACGATATGAAAGCTGCAAGACGTGTGAGGCTCTGCTTCCCACTGCCTCCCACTCCCACCAGTAAAGCATGAGCTCTGGGAGATGCCAGGATACGACTTATGCGGCATCTACATACAGCAGATAATAGAGTTTTAACCTTTATTATTTTGAAATATTTTGCTATTATTTTTATTTTGCCTATGATTTGATATGGATGTTATTTTGGAAGATTTCGTCTAAATGGTTCCAAATACGCACACATGCTGCATGGCATCTTCGAATAACACCAAGTCCATGGCAGCGTTGAGCTCATTGTAGTTCTCCAGAGCATCAGTGAGTAAGGCCCTGAGCACAGACCAGTCACTCATTTGGGTGTAGGACGATTCTCCATCCATTTGAGCAAAGTGGCAATACAGAAGGGGCTGCAGTGTCATCTTTGCCTTGTCCAAATCCTGTAAAAGAAAATGTTTATTTAAGGCAGTCTTTGGAAGTATGATTTAAACACGTCATTACCTCAAAACACTCATGTACAGTCTCTGTGTGCAGCCTCTGGAAGAGCTGCAGGTCTTTGTCATCCACCAGTCTGTCGGAATAGACTCTGCAGGACTCATGCAGCCAGAGCAGGGCTAGATCAGAACCGTCTCTCACTGTGTCAGGCCCAGCAATGAACATGCCCTGAATAAATACATATCAGATCAGCCCATGCTAATATTAACTCACAGAACACTTTGCTTTACTATAAATCTGCTGGCCCTACCTGAAAGACGTTGGATAGGTCTCGGAGATTAAATATGTAGTGGAATTTGATGGCAGTGGGTAGACAGCTGTTAACCATCTTGTGATGAAGAGTTACGGCAGCATGGAGTACAGCTGTAGCACTTTTCTGAACCACTGAACTAAAGGGCTGCTGCTGCAGATGGGCCGTGAGAATCTGCCCGAAGATCAACATCTGAGTGTCAGACGAGGGGAAGTTTACGGCAAACACTGAAAAATGCCTCTGTGAAGAAAATATACACATTTTTAATATTTAAATATTTTATATGCACTTTGAAATCATTACAAAATTTAGATAATTAGTAGAAGAACATAACTGGTAGAAATATCAATAATTTACCTGTAGTCTAGGATTAATATTGAAGCTTCCAGAAGTTGGGTTCATACAAGCAATATACTGAGTGTTGTGAATTTCCTTAAGGGTCAGTTTGTGTCTGTCATACCTGTATTGACAGAGAAAACAGAGTGAATCATAAACTAATATTAGGTTAATTCATATTTTTCATTCTTCTCACCAATGGCCATAATCCAGGTGTTGACGGATGAGAGTGTGAGGCTGCACGGTGCCATAAGTGTCTACAGCAGGCATGTTTATGTCATCCACAAAATAGATCAGCTTCTTGTTACCAATAGGTGAGTAGGTTTTGCCTGTTCTCTTCTCCAAGTACTGTTCAAGGTTCACTGCAAAGCAAGAAATTAATAAAACATGAATTAATGTTATGACTGACTACAAAAAACACAGTGTAAAGGAAACAGGTATTGAGTATGCAATAAAAAGCAGATTTCTTACTAACGTTTAGCATGTTTACCTTCTTCAATCACTCAAACTTTATTTGTATAGCACTTTTCATACATTTGAAATGTAGCACAAAGTGCTTCACATGCAACAGAAAAATGACAATGATTACAAACAATAGCAACCCCAACCCCGACCCTATTGTTTCTCCCATATATACAGCAGTTTAGACAGAAACATAAAGCTCCTAAAGGTTAAAAATAAAACGGAGAGCTAAAATTAGATTGAGACCAAGTAAAATAATGAAGATAATTTCATTTAAAACAAATATACAAATAATAAGAATTTAATTTAAAAGAAGTAAAAGTTTCAATTAAACTCTAAATTTAAAAGATATGTTTTGAATTTACTTCTAAAAATATAAACACTCGCAGCGGACTTCAGATCCTCGGGTCGACTGTTGCACAGACAGGAGCCGTAAAAGCTGAATGATGCCTCACCATGAGTTTTAGTTTGGACTCTTGGGACAGTTAAAAGATGACTACCTGAGGACATGAGAATCCGAGAGGGCTCATATAATAAAAGCAGATTAAAAGCTTTATAAACCAGAAAAAGAATATTAAAATCTATCCTGAAACTCACTTCTTATTACTCCAATTTCTGATCTTATCACTTTCCTTAAATCTTTGTTTATAATGGATTGTTTTAACTTAAGTAAGTTCCATAAATCAATAAAGTTTGGCTAAGCCTAATCACCAGTAGATGGTGCTGTAGTTTGCCTCAAATTTAACAAAATCCCACCTAAAACTTACTCTGCAGCATGTGAGAGGTGGTGTAGTAGTTGAGTGGCACTTTTGCCGTCATGTAACTCTGTTGAAGTGAGTCTAACTTGTTCCTGACAAGTGCTGACTTCCCCACTCCGGCGTTCCCCACTAGCATCAGTGGCTGTCTCCTCTCCAGCAACAAGTCCATGAAGTACTGCAGACACACGCTCTCTGCTGTGTGCACCAGAACAGCCTGCAATCATAGGAGCAGCAGGGAGCGCGTGCACAGAAACATACATGCTTATTATGGCTTTCTTTTAGTGATTTATTGACAGACATGTGTTCAGTGAATTGCATGTGATTTATAATTTCTTGTATTTCCCCAGTAGACCACAACTATTCTGTCATAATAGCATCATTTGCTGAGAACAAAACCCCACTAATTATCTCCCAGCGAGAGGCTTTAGAGCATTCACAGCTGTACGCAGGAGCATAAAGAAAGATAATAATGTGTAGGTGATGGCTCAAGCCTTGTTGCTCATGACTTCACCCCCACTCAGTCTGGTATGGGGTTCACTACATGGTAATCAGACGCAGTAGCAAGCCTATCATCCATTCTAGCACCCTACCATAACCTCACGATGTGACTTTACCCTCTCTTATTATGTTCACCCAGGCATACTTACATTTTTAATATGCTTGCATTGTTCATTTTTGGTTATTTTTTTCTTAAATGGGGTATGATTGTCAAGGGATAATTTACTGTTGAGAGAGCTGCTCGTTTTAAGTCTAACTGTGACTTTCCAATAGTCTTACCTGTAATGGTGTACACGTTTCCATTTCAAAAGCTGGGACAATATCTGACCAGGGTAAAAATCTTCTGGTTTGTGGATCAAGGTAGTAGTCAAAAACAGTCCCTTGTGCTGGTAATTTCACTGACTTCATTTCTTTGGTCCACCAGTGACTGAATTCAACACGGTAATCACAGAGCTAATGGGAAAATATAGCAAAACATTTCAGAGTGATGAAAAATGTGCATTGTTGCCATAGCAATTAATAATTCAATACAAAATGGTCTATCGTTTGAACAAGACAAAGTCCTCAAAATGTTCCCTATAAACGGGAAGCTGAAAGCCAATCCATGAATATACAAAAAATATATTCAAATTAAATATACCTGATCTTGATGCAGAGCTCCACCAAAAGCCCAAATGCAAGCAAATGTAAAATATGTCTCATACATTTCTCGTGGAGAGTCACATGGGATGTTTTCGGGGGTTAAGAGACAGTCAAGCAAACAGCAGAGTGTCTAAAGGAGAAAACATTGTTTTACTATTGTTTTATATAGTCATTATAAGTACATGGGTGTATGTAGTACCTGAATCATTGAGCTTTCTGGGAGAGGAGTTATGGTCTTAAACTTGTTTCTCATTTGCTCTAGACAACGTGGCACATACTTTTCAAACAGTATTGTGAGATGTGCTCTTTCGGTCTGCCTTTCCCGTTGATCAATCCAGCTTGCAACATATCTAAAATCACAATAATTCATTCTAATTAGTTTTGTATGGAAGATTAATGGATAAACAACAATGAACATGTTTTTGTTTGACTCACGGGTTCCAGCCCAAGTCGTGCTGATTGACATAAAGGATTCCTGCTCTGGACACAGTGGCAGGAGTGGCCGACTGGAGGTGGCTGATTTCAAACACCAGTCTCATTGATGAGGTGAGGGGCACTCGCTCATTACTGGCTAAAGTCAGGACCTGAAAGGTAACATTTTACACAATTACAAAAACATCCAATCCGGTTATCTTAGCGTGGCATGATTCACTCTATGATTTGGAACAGTTACACTGCTCTTGTTTACACATCTGGGACCAGCTAAATGTGGGATGGTTGGTTCATGTCAGTCCAGATGACTGTTCTACAGTCATGAGAAAAATCAAAATGTAGCCATGTGAGGAAACTGAAATATTCTGTGGTTCCCACTTTGCATATATAAAGTATCTAGAATCAAAAATAAATGTACTATAATTTCTAAAAATACACAATGAATTAATTAACTTAATTTAATATAATACTTTTAAAGATGCATGTATTTACTTTTGAAACCCTGAAAATATCATTTATTTATTTATTTGAATTAGGACAATGCAGAAATGTGTTAGCAAGCAGCTTCAACATAAATTTTCCAGAGTTAGCACAAATTTCATCTTTGGTAATAGTTTCATTTTTCTGTAATCTAATTTACTGACATTGTATCTGGTCCTATTATTGACAGGATGATATTCAAGTATACAGAATGAAAACCTCCTATTCTTTCCGTCTTTGTGTGCTCCGTGTTGTACAACAATGAATGTGTTAACAGGAGGGAGGGACCTTGTTGTCATCCATTACAGTGTTGAGGGATTCAATCCACATTGGATCAATGTCTCCATCCAGCACAATCCACTTAGGCCCTGAGTGGGAGATGTTCGCCTGTTCTCGCATCAATGATGAGAGCAAACCTGAAACAGCCAATGAACCACAAGGCCATACAAACAACTATGTTATTAACAGAGTGATAAAGTTAGACTGGCTACTAAATAAATCTCTTTTATTCAAACAAATCCGCATTACCATCTTTCCACTCTCGTGTAGAAGGATGAATGAAGCCGAACAATTCATTGGTATCCACCGCCTTTGGATTGAGGTCACTCCAAACAGGCTTTTTCTTCAAGTTTGCATATGTCTTATGAAGAACTCTTAGTATCTACAGAATCATTGATGCTAAGTCAAATGAGTAGCTATAAAATATACATCATTTACAAAAAAAATCTAAATATGGACCTGGCTTTTCCCAGTGCCAGCATTTCCAACAACAAACACTGAATGTCGTATTGCCAGAAGTTCATGTAACTGCACTACCTGGGGAAGAAAAACAGATGTTTTACTTGTTTACTTGAAAATAAGTCATTATCATCAAACCTTTAGGACAAATGTCTCCTCTGGCTGAAGGCGAAGTTCCAGGACGCTGCTGCGAATGCTTTTTTCAAGTTCCAAATCTCTCTCCCTCTCCACATCCAGGCCAGGGAAAAGGTCACCAAGTAGACCCAGGAAGATGGATACATCCTCTGTCACAATTTTGGGCATGTTGAAGTCCCTTAATGCACGCATCAATACCTTAAAAAAGTTTGGAATTTGTGAAAAATAATATAATATTTTTAAGAAAAAATGTATGGGTATAAAAATTACCTGATCTTCTGGTCTTGCATTGTCTCTTCTTTTTAGTGTTCCTGCCACAACTAAGACAGACTTCACAGCTCGCAAACCCCAATCATAGTGGTCCTAAAAAAACAATGAGGAAAAAAGGTGGTCAGAAAATTCACATTAACATTATTAAAACTCTATGGAGTGGTTAAGTTTACCTGTTTTGACAGTAGTTCCTTGCACAAGGAGTATAAAGTAATGAACTTTCTGGCCAAAATCTTTGCACTACGGAAACCCTCAGTGACCAACATAATCTCACAAATGAGCTCAGTATCAGGCACCACCATGGCACAGGGTCTAGAAGCATACGAGGAAATAAACATAAGTCAGACACAATTAAACAGTAATAAGTTGTGTATAAGTAATGAGGCATACCTGAATAAAGTCTTGAGGTTCTGGGGCAGCTCTGTTCGTCCTGCATATCCAGGGTTCATTGTGATAAAAATCCCCACTGACGGTTTTAGAGAAATTTCTGTGTCCAAGAACAGGAACCTGCAATATTTTAGAGATGTCATTCCCTGCCTCAATACATCTATGAAAAAAGAAACAGTAGGCATGGAGGAATACCTTTTCTTTTTGGAGCGAATTGCATCCTGAATGGTTTTGACCTGCACAGCCACTACTGACAAAACGTCAACTGCAATCCGGTTGAACTCGTCAAAGCAGCCCCAAGCTCCAGTCTGAGCCAGGCCTTTGTAGATGTTTCCTATCGACTGGAGGAAAAGCAATGCCACTATGTTAAATCCATAGACACTATATAAAAATGGACACTGGGGGCACTTCCGGCTCCATCCACTCTGGCTCCAATTGATTTTACATTGAAAAATCACCCCTCTCTCTCTGTCTGGTCTTAAAATGTTTGTATTATCCCGCTCTATGTGATCTTGCTGTTTTTATTACACTATTTTAATCCTATTCCTAATATGGAACTAGGCTCCAAATTCGCTCCTATAACGGTTAGCCCCGGTGAGCTTCATTTGACTGGAGCCGAACACTATGAGTGACATTCCCTTAGTCCAGTTCTTTATACAGTCTATAGTTAAATCACCTTTCCTTTGAATTAAGACTGCAATTTGAACTGTTTGCATAAAAAAACTCAATTATTTAAGTAAAATAATGTTCTCTGACAACAAAATATACCACGTTATTATACCAAAAAAAAAAAAAAACCTCCTCATGTGATTCTTGTTGCTAGTTGCTTACCTTATAATCCATTTGTTCAGAGCAGTTGAAGATGTACACCATGACACCCAAAGCTCTGCCTAGATCTTTGGTGGTCTCAGTTTTTCCTGTACCAGCTGGGCCTGCGGGTGCCCCACTCATGGTGAGGTGAAGCGACTGTGTTAGGGTGATGTAGCACCTGAAATGACAAATGATCCATACTATAGAAACCTTATGGAGAAAATACTGTACGTGGGGGAACAATATACAAACTTGCCCTTTCCAAATAAAATACAGTAATAGTGAAGTAATAGTCACCGGTCTGTGAGTGGAGTGACAACCAGGCGAGGAGTATTTCCAAGATACTCATAAGAATACTGGAACTGAGCGTCACAGATATTAACAAAACAGTGACCCAGTTGTTCATTCCAACAGTGTCTGAGTTGGGAAACCCAGTGGAAGGCCTGTGAGGAGGTGGCCTAAAGACAAGATTTAAAGATAATAAAATGAAATTAAATAGCTACTTAATAAAACTGCAGTTAAATAAATAATATTCATGGATAGTGAACTTAGGTTACTCAGTTGTACAAACCTTTTGAGCAATGAGGTTAGCAACAACATCTCTTGCATGGACGTCAATTGTACAAACAGTCATAATCTTCTGTCTGTTCCCTGGACTCAACTCTCCCAGGAGCATGCTAATTAGACAATTGAGCTGGGAAATCTGAAAGAGACAGATATTCTTATGAGATGGTGTTTTTATTTCATTTTTTGTAACAGTTTGTGCTTAGCAAAAGTCATGTGAGCTGCCAATTCAATCAGTGCAGTCCATAGACATGAAAGGTGAAAAAGATTATTCAACAGCAGCCAAGGACATGTTAACCTCAAAGAGTGCTAATGAAACTGACAAGACCAATAACAGAAGTGTGAGCAAGGTACATACACAGCTTGAAGAAATACATCAGGTCATTGATTTATTACCTAATTATTAACTTTAAACAAAATGTGTCAATCATTGTAAGTACATATTTAACAGCTAATTCAATACAGCGGCACTATCTGATTGGACAGCACATTAGCATATTAGTTTGCACTTGTTTCTAGGATGACCACCTGTCCCTTTTTTGGATGTACTGCACAGCAATTTTGGCCCCTGCCCCTTACCCCATTTACTTAGAAAATGCCCCACTTTTTTGCTGTGAATTACATAAAAACAAGATTTTTTTTCCCCCATATTGTGTTATTGCAGTTTTTCTCCATGTATGAGATTACATTTGTCAAGTCCACCCATCCATGCTCCACCATGTCCACCACTTTTTTTTTACAATTTGAAGTGATCATCCAACCTGTTTCTTGTTGTAGTCCTTTAGTGATGACTCAAATCCTTCCTCCAGACGTCTGAATACGTGCTCCATGTCATTGCTCCACCAGATCTGAGAACCAGTGAGGGCCACCTGTGCAGGCAGCTCCAGGATCCACTGCTCCCGTTGTTTATCCTCATATGTGCCCACGGCCTCGGACAGATGGGCTCTCACACTCTCCCTCATAGACTTCTCCAAAGAGCTTAGCCAGACCTCCACCTGATATGAACGATACAGAAATGCTTTAGTGGGCGTTTTTGGTCTATTTGAGGTGTTTCATTTTTATAATTTTAGATAATCTTACTGGTCCACAGCAGACGCACTCAGTTGGGAAAGGCACATACTCCCTCTCTTTGCTGTACATGCCCTGAGCCAGTTTAGGATTATCCAAATGCTCGTTTTTGGCAAACTCCAGATCAGATACATTGTCAAAGAGTTTTGAAAGATGAACACATGTCTGTAGCAAGATTCATATTATTTCATTAAAGTGCAGGCTACGTACCTGGTGACATTCAACTACAAGAAATGGTGTTTTTCTTTACCTCTTTGGGACGACTGCCCTTTGAAAGGATGTCTAACAAATCAGCAGTGGAAATGAAGTAGAAACGTGGAAATAAAAGGCGTTTATTCTCTAGATATTCCCCAAGAGCCTTTTCACACAAAGCCAACCTGTATGAGTATAAAACTAGGAATTAACAAAACTGAAGCAACATAAGCCTAAAAGTGGAAAGAAATAAAAAATAAACCCAACAAAAGTGTCCCTCTTTGAAACATGAAATACCGTATGTCTGTTTTATTAGGTATACCCAGTTTGTATATGTTTGTGGAAGATTAAATGAGTAAAGTGCTTATTTGTAATGGTGGAAAACATAATTACATACTCATTAGGGTTTTCAGTTGGATAAAGACCACCAACCTTTTTTGTAGGTTCTCCAATTTCTCATATAGACCTGGTTTATTGGTGGCCTCAATGACATTTTTAGTTTTAGCACTATCTTTCATCAATTCCTGTAAAAACAAAATAAAACCTGTTAAATTATTCAAAGCACCCAGGTATGCGTTAGCAGTTACTCTTCAAAACCTGAAATTCTGCATCGATAATTTCAAATCTATGTGCATCTGCTGGGAGCTGCTGGCGGATGTCTTCACAGTCTTTAAAGATGCTCTCGAGGTAAGCCCAGATCCTCTGCACCTCCATCCACACCATCAGCACAGAGTCTGCTATGGTCAGCTGCTTCTGGAGGGTCACCACTTGCACCAAAAAATGATCTACATGCTTACTCTGAAAAATGTTTTGCAGCTGAACCTGTTACCAAGAAACAAAACAGACACCACATAACACTGTGCATATAAGACAGGTTTTTAGGGGTTTTCTTATAATCTAGTTAGTTAGTACCTGTGGTAAAAAAAAAAACAACATCATTTTTCATGTTTTTTTTTCAGTCAAGCTGCAGTTTGTGAAGAGAAGTTTGACAAAAAGTTGATAACGTTATAACTGGTAGCCATTAGTTCATAATTAACCAATAAACTTTGTATTATGTTTGTGGGACAACATGTTTGACAAATGTAATAAACTCCCACAGATGTGATAAAAATAGCATTTGTGGGAAATTTGCTTATTACACTTGTGGTAGGGTATTATTTTTTTGAGTTTATTACATTGCCTTTTATTGCGTTTGCAGGGCTAACATACCTAATTTTTTAAAAGTAATTAATTTAACTAGTGAAATGTGCCCTCCAATCTGTCATATGCACTTTGAACTGTTTATGGGTGCCCTAATTAGGCTACCCAACCATAAACTAAGGAAAGTCGAACAAGCTCTATACAACAAGATGCACTAAAGAGACAGAGCATCTAATTGGTGGCTGTAACCCCCTATACATCTGGTGTACAGGTTAAAGATAGCCACAGTGCAACAAAGCACACAAGCAATAAATCTGATGGCTCAATAGGGACCTCTTCACCCTCGTTGGAGCAGTTAGACACTCAGACAGGGCAGACCTTTTGTGCACCATTCACCACTTCTTCCAGACACATTTAAGGGTCTGTGCAATACACAGACTTTACAACAGAGGCATATAATAATACTTAAATAACAAAGATTCTACCTGGTGATCCTCAAGTGTTTCGATCAGTTGTTCATCACATTTAAGAAGCAGCACAGAGGTTTGGTAATGGTCAACATAGGAAAGCTCCATTGCTGCCCATGTTTGGGTTATTTCTGTCACAATCTAGAACAAAATTAAATACTGAGTTTATTTTTTCTTCATTCACATAATTTCATAGGCCTTTAATTTGGCAACAGAAAATAACCAACCTTTTCTATGGTCATTTCTTTGACGGCCTTATCCACAATGCTGCGGACTTCATCTTCAAACAAATGGAGCTTTAAAGCCAGGAGGTTTTCCAGTGTGGTGCTATCGGTCACACTAAAGTCCATCTGTGGGAAATGATGTAACCATGTTATTAATTGTTTTAAATCGCATGAGGGCTAAAACAGCTACTATTCAAGTAGTATTAGGACTGTATGTCAAAAATATATGTATTATTTAAGTTGTTCATTATTCATTCTATTGTCATAAACAACTATATAAAACCAATTCAGTGCAGTCCAGTATTTTTGACATTATGGTGCACAGATGTTGTATTCTGATTTGGTTTCACTTCAGTTGTAACTCCCAATGACACGTTTCACTTACTGAATTGCAGTCATTTTTACTGTCTTTTTAATCACCTTTGTAATCCTAATGAGCTGAACCCAGTGGCGCTCCCTTATGGCTGTGCTCTGTAACTGACTCACAGCCCGCAGTGATGTGAGCAGGTTCTTTACATAGAGGTCTAACCCAGAGTACACGTCCCAAACACGGGCCTCTTTGTCCAGCCTCCTCATGTCCTGCACAAACAGAAGGTAGGTGAACATAATTAGTTAGCTTGGGGCATCTGTTACAAACGGCAGTGGCGCGTGACAGAGAGACAGCAGGAGATATGTACTGGTGTGATGGAGCACTGTTGGGGACCTCACCTTGGCAAACCTCCTCAAATCTGCATCCATCTGGTCTACGCTTATCTGCCTCCATTTGGTCAGTGTCCATTTCTCCACACTGCTCTGTAGACACATAAAAGTAATGGGCAATGGTGTTAAAGAGAAAGATTTAGGTCATACAGGGTTACAATGGTTTGCTGCAACAACATCATTTAAAGAAAAACACAGTTAAAACCTGGTTACTCTTCAAAATAGTTTTGCAGCCTTATTATCTTCAGTAGTTATTGTCTATGCTGAATATGATTAGACACATGTAATGGTGAGCAATATGTTGGCTATAAGGTGTCAAAATTGTTGTTTTGAAGGTACAAAACTATAACCTTGACAAGGCTTTTATTGTCTATAGTGAGAAAAGAGAGCTGAAATAATTATTAATACTTTCATTTAAGGAAAATAAATAAAAAGAATGGAAATCTAAACTGTATCTTTTATTATCTACTTCATTTATATTAGAACATTTCTGGTGGATTGCAAAATATATATATTGTTACAGGGATTAAAAAAGATATTTTTGTCAATACTGCTCACCCTAATACATGTTTATGGTAAATAGATTAGTGACTTACAAAGACTGAAACCATACCCATTCACTTGGTGTTACGTAGCCAGTGGAACCTCGTATCTTGTTTTGGTATTGTGCCATTTTTAAAACATATGCCCCTATTTAAGGTCCATAGTTGCTGGGACCAACACCCAAGACCCCCAGCAGAAATAGTATTGGTTGAATCAGTAAAGTGAATACACACCTGTACAAATATGACAATGTCCCACAGTTCTTTGAGGACTGTAATTTCCCGGCGACACAGTTTGATTTCTCTGTATTCTGGGATAGTGACATCGAAAAGGTTTGTGGATTCCTGCAGATCAGCTAAAGCTTTCTCAATTGCTCGGATCTCCCTCTCAGACTGCAAATGGAATAGAGTTTAGCTTTGGTTAATCTAGAAAAACAATGTGGACTCAAGGACTCAGTTATACTTACCTTCCAAAGACTTGTATAGGGGTCCACTGCTTTGTAACTGAAAGGTGCTGTAGCTTTGAATTTCTCTCTGAACTTTCTTTGCTTCACCTGAAATTAAAAAAAAATAATTATAATAAAATGAAAGAAGGAAAATGGACAGTAATACTTTTTGGTAATTTTTTCTATATCATGATCACCTCAAACTCCACACACTGCTTCCTCAAAACCATGACTTCAATATTTTGCAGAGGTGCCACTCCATGCCTCACTTTTAGGGCCAGTTTTTTAGCCTCATTCCATTTTTCAGGTAGATTCTAAAAATGAACCGAGCATGGTTATTTTAAAGGTATTATTTCAGTATAAACTAATAAAGAAAGCATTTACCGTATTTTCCGCACTATAAGGCGCACCTAAAAGCCTTCAATTTTCTCAAAAGCCGACAGTGCACCTTATAATCCGGTGCGCCTTATATATGGATCAATATTGAGCCGCAACAGGTCTCGCAACTACGGGAAGCAGCCGCCGACTCCATTTTCTCTCATAGAAGAAGTAGCGCGCGGTGCATGCTGGGAAATATGACTGCGCAAAGCATGCATTTTCATTTCCCTGTGTGTGTGTAAAGACCCCAAAATGGCTCCTTTCAAGAGACACGCTTACGACACAGAGTTTAAACTCAAGGCTATCAGTCACGCAGTAGAACATGGGAATAGAGCAGCAGCGAGAGAATTCAACATTAACGAATAAATGGTGCGGAAGTGGAGGAAGCAACAAGATGACCTGCACCAAGTAAAGAAGAGTTTCCGAGGGAACAAAGCGAGATGGCTACAGTTAGAGGACAAACTCGAACAGTGGGTTGTTGAACAGAGAGCAGACATTAACAAACAATTACTCGATTATTCAAACAAAATAATCAACAGAATAATCGATTACTGTAATAATCGATAGCTGCAGCCCTAAACGCATACCCAGCCACTACAGTAGCTTCTATTCTATGCGCCTTATAATGCGGTGTGCCTTATATATGAAAACAGTTTTAAAATAGGCCATTCATTGAAGATGCGCCTTATAATCCGGTGCGCCTTATAGTGCGGAAAATACGGTACCCACCTCTAGTTGTGAGTAGACATGTTCTGGTATTTTGACTCCAGATCTTTCCAGAAGGGTCACTGTTTGCCGGAGAGGATCAAACATTTTGTCTGTATTTTTCTGTCGGTCTCTTACAGCTAAAAGATGACTCATGACTTTGACCAATCCACAGCTGTCTCCCTTAACTACAGGGACACCAAGTCCTTCCATAGTGGCCTGGATAAACTCCTCTAACTCATTAAGACTACAAGAAAATACAGTTAAATACAATATTCATAGTTACCGCTGACTGCATGTGCACAGTTGATAGTGTTGTACCTGTTAATGACGTATCTTAGAAGGTGCTCTTTGAATAACCAGCTCCACTTTTTGACAATATTAAGGACAGTGGCCTTAAAGAACTTGATGTCAACTCGAAACCAGCCATCGTACAATTTGAAGTCTTCATACTTGGAAATTTCAGAATGTAGATCTTCATAGTAATTGATCTGAAATATAGTAGATATTTAATTTACTGCAAAATGAGGTGAAAAACTTAGCAAATAATTGTTCTTGAGTATGGCTACAGTTAATATAAAATGACATTAACCAAGTAGAAGAAAGAAATATGTCACAATTGACTCAAATCAGGAAAATAGTATCTGATCTTACTCAAGTAGCCTACTTGGCCATGTAATTGAATAAACAAAACAGTCATGCATGTCTCATGTTACAATTTACCGTCTCATGTTACGATTCACCATGATGTGTGACCATTTGTGAGTGTATTCTGCTAGTGTTGTTTTATGATACCGCTTGGCCAGGTCGCCATTGTATATGAGAAGGTGTTTTCAATTTACTTATCTGGTAAGATATTGAAAAAATTCAAATAAATAAAATAAATATTTTCAAAGACAGACCACAAAAATATGAAAAACTAAAGTAATACCTGATGGCTTCATTAATGCATTAATCTTCTAAATAATGTATTATTGTCAATACATTTATTATTTACAGGGTAAAAACAATAACAAAAACTTTTACTAAAATAAGATTAGTGTTGTAACTTAATATGGCTCACAATGAACTGCAACTATGGTGTCAGAAAGCTCAGAAGTTAAATTTCCTCAAAACGTAACTCAAGTAAATGTAATTGAGTAAATGTAACACTTGCCACAAGATTGCAAAAACATATCACTTTGTTAGAATGTCAGTTTATCATTGGAAATCACTTCTTACCTGTTCCTCAAATTTATCAATAGTTGGAGAGGACTGTGGTAGTAAATCAGCATTGTAAGCCTCCATCTCCTCCGCTGTGAGTACACGTCCGTACAGCAGAAACTGGTTGAGGAATTCAGTCCTGTCTTCCTGCCACAGGTGGGAGTAACAATCAAAGTTCTTCTGGAAATGGATGGCCTTCTTCAGTACGTTTCCCACTCGCTCCATTATCTCCTGTCTGAGGTCGGACAGATCCACCATTTTATCCATCACTTCCTGAAAGAGCAATATCACAGAGTTCATGACATCAACAACGGTATTTGAGAAGTTATTTTACAGTTCTGTCTAAAATGGAAAATAGAAAAAGGACACAAACAGAAAAGCATTGGTTGGTGTAGGGTAACTTAATGTGGCCTCCAGTTTTATTGTTAACCCTAAAATTTTCATAATATATCAGTTCAGCTGTTGTGTTATGTGTTATTTTGGTAGACTATAGATTTGTTTTTGTACCTGATAGCTCTCATTGCTCAAATGTCCTGCTATCCGGTTGATGTTTCCTGAAATCTTGAATATGTCTCCCACCATCCCCTCCACCAGCTCATACAGGCCGTCTCCTGCCTCTCGCTCCAGTGATGGGGCAAAAGTCAACTCGGACCCTCTGAGCTGAAGCTGAGCCTCAAATAGGGGAGTGTGATAAGGCCTGGCCTCCATGTTGTCAACAAAAAACTGCAGTGACCGCCGAATATAGCTGAAGAGCCCCTCTATCACCATCTCGTCCACATACTCCAGGTAAAGCTCCCATTCACTGGAGGAAGGGTCAGCACTCAACAAAGTCTGATTCTCCTGGTGAAGATGAATAAATAGATAGGATTTAAATCATACTTGATCATACCAGTGTTTTGTACAAATGTCTTCACACACTTTTAACTTATATTTGACCATTTTTACTGTTATGATTAAACTTAAACAATGGGAAAAAAAATAAAATTATGAAATCATATAATCATGTTCCACTAATGTTGGTAAACAAACCATCACCTCTCTAGTATGACATGATTTGGACTTATTATAGAATAAACTAATAAGTGGAATATATTTTAATCACTGATGGTGAAATTCACCTTTAAAGGCACCCACCTGAACCAACTGATGGATCAGCTCTGCTTCCTTCTTCACACTGCTGTTCATTCTTCTCACATGCTCTGCCCGTTCTTCAATGTGTATCAGAGACCCTTTCCTGTTGTCCTTCCTGAAAATCATGGCCTGCTTTCCCCATGCTTTCATCATTGTCTGTATAGCCTGACAGTTTTCTTTGGCTTTATTGACCCTTTGCAAAAGATCATGAACCAGATCTTTGGTTGTTCTTATGAAGTCCCAACAGCCTGAATCCTGCCAGGTCAAGTCCGTCTCTGCTCTGGCCAGTTCTGTGTCTATAACCTCCATTTTGGCACTGATGAGAGGAAATTCAACAGCCAAAATTGTCTGTTTGAGCTTATTGTAATCCTGGACCAGCAGCTGAAGACTTCTGACATACTGTAAAATGTTTAGACATGATTTATAAAGACTTGTTGTCACCAATTAGTCAATATAGATATAAATATATAGTTTCCTTTACCTTTGTGAACAAGTCGCGTTTCTCAAAAACTGTCATGGCCGCTGCTGGGATGCTGATGTGACTAAGACACTTTATGTACTTAACATCTTTTAAAATTTCAATCAGCTAGAACAAAAGTCAAAAAGAATAGCGGTCATATCAAACAGTAGGATGTATTAAAAGAACCTCCCGCTCCCTCTCTATCTAGCATACAATTGTAAAGCTAGTACGCGTGTTAATTAATAATAATATGTGTGTTATTAATACTGTCCTAATATCAATAGTTCAATAACTGACCTTTGGGCTGAAGTTGACAGCGATGAGTCCAGATAGGAGGTCTCTTGTGAGCAGAGGCTGGTTCAGGTTGGACAGACATGTTTGTTCCAGACCACTGCACCATTCGCAGTGGACTCTCTTCTCATACTGGTCCAGGAGACTCAACATCTCAGTGTACGTCTGATACTCCCCCATCACATCCACCCCTGTGACAGACCTGAAACCACATACTTATTCTCAACTTATTGACCAGGGGATAAAATACTGGTCGTGTATTTTTTGGTGAATATTTCAGTTGGCCACATGTATTTGCTGATGCCAAGCACAGTTATTGACACAGAAGCACAGTTAAACAAAATGTTGAGAGAAGATGGTAACTTAAATAGCATTTAAGTGTATTCATACTGACATGTCAAACAGTAGTCGTATTTTTTCCCATGGGGCTTGGAGGCGCTCCCGAAGCATTTTTGCCCACTTAAATGCTCCAGATGTGTGAGTCATGTACTTCATTTGACTCCTGTCGATCTACAAAAAAGAAATGGAAAATGTTCCTTTAGGTACACGGTATTAGATAAAGCAATTAATAGTTTCATTGAAAAAATACCTGAGTGAACTGTTGTTTCAGCAGCTGTTTACATCTATCCAGCTCTTCTCGGAGCAGTTGTTTCAGTACAAGGAAGTTGTGACTAAATATTTCACGGATTAGTTTTCTTTCCATGAAGGGCTCAATAATTGTTAACATCTGAAAGACAGACAATATGGTTAGTGTTGTATTATGTCAGTTCACGTTTTCAATACTTTAAAAGATGCACTGTGTAACTTTTCTGGTTTTGGGTCAGCCACCTGCTTATCTCCATGGAGATGGTATTACTTTTCTTGCTTTTAATTAAGTATGGAAACAAACAAATCATTATTCAGTTATGGGTGAAAATACTCCTCAAAATTTCTTGAAAAACATCCTTTCTTTGTGTAGGCAGGATCGCCTCTCCACAGCACTGACCTGTAAGTTGGCCTGGCGGAGACAAGCAGGTGGCGAGAACTACACTAAAAGGTTACATAGAGCACCTTTAAATCAATGTGACTGTACATACTTTCAAAGCAGAATCCAACCCAGAACAATCTGTGAAGGCTGAGCAGAGGAGACTGGCAAAGTGACATTCAAAGTCCACAATCTTCTCTTTAAAAGTACTGTAATCCTTCTCAAAAACCTGAACACAAAAATACGAATACAAAGCATTTCATCATGAATATCAAATCATAAGACGTTGTAAATCATTTATCCATTTCACCTTTGAGTCACAATCCAGGGGGTTGTTTTCAGTGTGTCTAATTATCTGGCACTGGTTACTGAACTCTGCATACAGCTGAGCAGCTCGGTCATTATAAAGTTTGCCCTTAACGCCACCAAATTCTAGTTTCTCCATTCTTTCAAAGTCAAGCATAATTTCCAGTGTATCCTGAAGATATAAACCCACATTGTAATTAGGACAGACTGAATACAAGAAATCTTGAGAGTTCAATCTTGTCTCACCTCAATCTGTTGCATGCGATTGAAGAACTTGTCGAAACGTGTAAAAACCATAGCAGAAGGGAAATCCCAGGAGGGACTGCTGCTGCCAGCCAGGTGCTCTCTCTGAGTCTCATAATTTTCTTTAAAACTCTGAAAACTGTCTAGAGACATTTGCACCATTTGTAGACTTTCCTCTGTATCCTCCCTGAGTAGCACATCCTCAGAAAGATAGGTTCCAGCCTAAACAAAAACATAAATACCAAGACAATTCTATAGGCAAGCAATTAATAATTTAAAACTTCCATAGACTTACTTGCTCAATAAGGAGATTGCAGAGTTGTTGCAGGAGAACGACAATATGGGCTGGTCTTTGGTAAGATCGACAGTTGGTCCAGATTAGTAAGATTGTGTGAAACAATGAAGGTATAATTTGTTTTATTAGGGCAAAACCACTCTTTTCCAGATGTGAAAGTTGAGTGTGGAGAGGCTGCAGATGTAGATCAATGTCTTCAGCTTCTTTTAGAGCTATTTGAAAGTTTAAAAAGCATTTTAGTTGACAATGTATGTAAAGTACTGCACATATGGCGTGGTCTCTTGTACATTAAACATAATATTACCTTTAAATACTTTTCCAATCACCATCTGTATTGTTGGATGGTAACTACTCTCCATAGTTTCTAATGCCTTCTCCATTTTTTGAACCACAGGATTCTGAAGCTGAAGAATAAAATACAATTTAAAATACAGAGGGGGCAGGTAACATACTGGCAAAAAGTTGCTAGGTATAAGGCCAATTACCTGTTGATAAATGCTCTCTATATTGCTCTTTCTGGAGGCCCAAAACCTCAGCTCTGCCCAAGGCCCTGGATTGCTGCCAGTCTTCATTATGTCTGCAGAATCCTCCATCAAAGTTTTGTGAATTTGATTAGTCCAGTTAATCACGTGGGTCTCAATTGTATGGGTGAGTGATCTGTCATAGCTCTCAGACCTAGAAGCAACACTTTTTAGATTGTGATCTGCAACAAAACCACTGATGTCACTATTGGATAACTTGATTTTCCTCACATTTGAACGTGTCTAAGTGGCTTGTCTAACCACTGAGTTGACATTGGGATTGGAAGAACAGTTTTTCCTTGAATCTGACCCTGCACAACTGCTGTCTTACTGGAGATCCTCTCCACATGTCGTATGATGTCCTGGGACAGCAGGCGGGGCCACATCTGGTGGTTGTTTTTGTTTGCCAAGAGTGGAGCACATAACTAAAACAATAGTAACAAAGTGTATTCAAGTAAAAGCCAGTGCAAACACATTTAATCATATTAAATTATACACTGGGGCAGCACTGTAAAGTCACCTGCTCAATAGTGCATGACAACTGCAACAGCAGAGATGGAGACACCAGGCCATAAGTCAAGATTTCTCTGTAGTTTTCAGTGCTCAGTGGGACAGACTTTTTCTTAAGGATATACATCTGATTATTTTGCATAAGAGAGCTCTGTAAAATGAAAAAATAAATAATCATCATCTTTCTATATTAGAAACATGTGAGTTAAAGCTAATGTAAAGAAACATTCAGAGTCAAAAAAGACATATACCCATACCTCAGTAGAAGCCTCCAAAACGCCCTTTTTAGATACAAAGATAAAAATGACATTATTCTTGTCGAAAAACTGTTGCAGTAGAGTCTGCAACTCTTGGCTGGTTGCAGACTTTTCCCACGTCTGGCGCTGCAGTGGCAGCAGCCTGCACACGATTCCCTCCACAAACTTCACTCTCACGTCCTCAAGAAAACATGGCACACTTTCCTCGTCAGACATATTGCTATTTTACCATTTTAACAACAACGCGCAAATTTGATAACTACTATAAAAACACTGATGAATCCGAGTGTAAATTAGTTTTACAGAGTTTCGCTGCGCGTGGGCGGGTCAGCGTTCTGTTGCTAAGCGACAGCTCCTGTGTTCAATCACGGCGCTGTGCGTAAAACAAACAGAAAAACAGAAAAAACAGGGCAAGTTCCGGCCAAAGGACCTCCGATAAACACTGAACACAGGGTTAGCGCACACGTAAACACATTTGAGATCTGCGCAGACAAGTATTTACGTGTTGTGTTTCGTAAGTGGTTAAGTTGTATATGAGGGTGACCAGAATTTCTAAATAAAAAACTGGGACATCAACGTTTTTTGTGGTTGGTACCTAATAATAAAATTGTGAAACGAGTGCGTAATTAAGGAAAATAGTTCTGCAAAGACCATTCATGACTAACGTGAGCCGGTATAGTCACTTGAGCCGGTATAGTCTTTGTGTTTTTGCCGCTTTTAAGCAGATTATATGTATTTTACCTAAACAAATTACAATGTATTCCTCTTTTTACTGTTGGCTGGTCAATTGGTCAAAAATAGGGACACCTAGGACATTTCTTACATAAAACTGGGTCAAATCACTGGTTTTGGACACATCCACTGTGACAGGGGACACAGGGCTCAAAACTGGGATGGCCCCTGGTCACACTAGCAAATAACCTCATACAAATATATCAATACAATGATGAATTCTACAGAGGCCTGCCGGACTAGTTTTGCATACTCTTGCGCAATTTGGTTTTACGCGCCACTTAAAGAGACACACATTTTTCTGATAGGTTGGGGACTGACACAATACACTACGCCCCCTAGTGGCTAGATAAGGATATAGGCAATAACGGCATGAGTGGAACTGCAGAGATTTTTTTCAAAGATGTATTTCTACTGAGTAAATGTGTGCCTTTTCCAGATACCAGCTTAGATATTACAGGCCCATTTAATATTTTACAGTGAGACTATTGCAGGTGAGATGGTTCAGTGAGCACTGGACAGGCTTTACTGTTGCACATTCCTGCTTTACACATGTTTAAATAAGAGCCCCCTCTGGTGCCCCTTTAAAGAGGCCTGGGCAGAGATCGTCTGTATACACTGAAACCATGTTGTAAATGTGATAGATGTTTGAGAGTGGGCAACTGCTGCACTGTTGTCTTGGCAGCACAGCACTGGTCTGACTCTTGCAAATGCCATCCCCCATTCATTTTATATCACTAAATTTAAGCTGGTATTAAAATACTTTTGGAGACCAGACCGGTATTAAATAATGTAAAGGTTGGACATTTTAAGGCAACTCAAGAAAAGCTCAAGTATGTTCAATAAAAGCATGAGTGTCTATGTAATTCATATGTAATGCAGTCATATGGAAATTGGTGAGATGCTCATGTTTGCAGGTGGCAGTACCATTTTGGACCTCATTACTAACAATGACAAGACCACCTACGAGGCACAGATTGTTGGCCTGTTGCTATGGTGCTAATAACAAGTTGGGAGCAATGCATTCAAGCAGTTAAGATGAAGATGGCTCCTGATGTAATCTACATGCTCATTTTACCCTGAAATCAGGGCAGATGTTAACATGGTGCAGATACATGAGTCATTTAGTCTGCTGCACACTAGACGTCTCAAATATGAGACTTGCATGATGGAGACACAAAACGTTATTTATTTTGAATTTTACACATTTCAAAAGTCTGTGTATAAGGAGAGAGAAAAAGTAAATGTTGCAAACATTTACACACTTACCAACAATGATAAGAATATAGGAGTCAAATCTGTACTTACTGGACATTCCACAGTGATAGAGAATAAATGTGTTAGTATCCTATATCTCAACACATTATAAAATCAATATAAAATTGATTAATTTGAAACATTAAAGGCACATACCCCCTACATTATACAACACATAATGTATAAAATTATATGTAAAGACAGAAGCTGTCAGTCCCCACACTGCTTAGGTATTGTTCTTCGAAATCATTTATTTATATTATTGTCCATTCTTTCCATGCAATTCACATTATGGCAGCGGGCTTCAGGAATTGTACATTTGTAATATGGAACAGCTCATCAATGGTGGACAGTGACATCAGGCTTTTGTTGATGGTGCCATATTGATCCCAGAGCTGACTCTGAGCAGCACTCCATCATCTGCAGCGGGTCAATGCAACAGGCTGATACATGCAAACTAGTGTTGTTAATGTCGTCTCATCTTTTGTCAAATAGTCGACCAATTTAATGTGAGTCACAAGGTTTTTGTGTGTGTGTGTGTGTGTGTGTGTGTGTGAAGCTGGCCTTGTTTCGTATTTTCTTTCAAGTAGCCTGGACTTTAGAGACAGACTCATTATCAATGTGTAAGAAAAACTGGCACAAATTAAACTGAAGTTCATTCATGCTGTTAGTGTGATTTAGTGATGATGTGTGGACAGAAAAACTGGGAGTGTTAAAGTTAATGCCCAAATTTTAAAAACACTTGACTACAATAAATTTAAAAAATTCAAAGCCAAGCCATGTTTCGAAAAATATTTGTTACATTTCTGGAAATTGTTTCTATAATATAATTAATTCATTAGCCTATTGTATGTGATGACACCTGCAGCTAAACCAAGGCTCGGGGCTAATGCTACATTTTTGTTAAGGCAGAAACTTGAGTAGAAATGTCTTCCCTTTTTAGTTTATATAATCGTGCAAAAATTGTATTGTTATGAGCCGGTTATATCAGTAGGACTAGGTCTATTATTTATAACTCTTAAGTCTGTACAAATGGCGCGCCGTCTTGTGAAGTTGGTGCGTTCATGCGCGCAGCGTCCTGCAGAGGGCACTGGCCTGTCTCTTTTCACATTGCTGTTCAACATAGGGACTAAACTCTGGGCAGAGGTGAGATTTGTAGTCTGTAAATTTATTTTACACAGAAAGAGCCAAGCCGATATTAGAAACACGCGCTTGCATTTTTCTCCTTTGTTCACATTAATAGCCTAATTTCGATTCGTAGGAACAACCAAACACATTTCAGGTAGGTGGCTGACAAAAGCGCCAACAACTAATTTGTAATTTGTTTTTCTCTGCGTGAGGCTGACGTCTGTTGACCCACGTTCCTTGAAATAATTGATTGACTTGACTGAATAATAATAACTTGTCAGTCAATCCGTCACACGTCATTGCGCCACTTGTCTCCAAAATAAACTAGTTTGATGTTGGTGAAAAACAACAATAACCAAAATAGACTGGACGTAGGGAAAACGCAATATGGCTCTTGATGAAATGCTTGTCATGAAAAAAACAACAGAGCTCCTTCTACCTGCGCTGGGATGTTTCCAGCGGATCTCACCAAATCCGCGCAGATAAGGAGCGCTCAGGGCTCAGGCTCCCGGGGTGTTATGTAAGCCCCGGAATGAACAAATTTGTTAGCCCACGCCCGGGGACATCTGTGATGGATATGTTTTCCTGGGGGAGCGGAGAAAGGCGCGCTACAACAGCCGGCCGCTTATCTTGAAAGGCCTGCTCTAAGTGCGCCTCCGCCGCAAAACAAAAGATTTAAGGGCGCCCATTACCTTACAATACTTGTACAATCCCCATTGTTTAGTTAGTTCTCACACGTAGGTATTAGAGCATATGCCATGAATAAGCCATAAGCGCACAGGTTAAGAGGTAGCTAAACTTAATGTGAAATTTCTTGGGCCAAGACGCATTAAAATATGCAGTTTAAAAAGCAAATATTTTGGTAACAGGTAGGTGATGCTGTGGAGTGGGCAGGCCCAGGTCTTCAAATGGGACGTCCCAGAGGAGAGCCAGGCCACTTGTGCGTGAGGGGCTGGTTTATCCCACTTAATCAGCAGCATCCTGAGAGACTGGCACTGCCCCCATGGCCATAATGCCGGGGGTCACATGAGCTGTTCAAAATGGAGAGAAGCCGCCCAGACAATAGTTCTGTCAATCAGCCTTAACCTGAGCCAGCCCTTTATTCCTCATAAAGTGTACTCCAGTAATCATTCACTCCATAAATGCTAATTCAGCTAATTAATGTTTTCACTCACACTACAAAGATACATTACGCTAAATAACTACTTTGTATATGAAAATATATATTCACCATTATAGTATAAGCCTACACACGGAACCATCATTTTCAGTGGAGAGTAAGTCAAAAGCTTCTCTCAAATCCTTCCGAGATAGTATTTTCATAGGCTCATAGTCCCGTAGGCCTGTAGCCATGAGGGAAAGGTGCAACAATGTTACCGAGCAGTAAACTAATTAATACTTGTACTGATTGTATTTTTTGTCATTCATTAGTTTAATTTTGATAGGCCAATAAGTTGTTTAGTTTTAGTCATTTACACACAATACATGAGAATAGAAATGCTATTATCATCATACAGTTTATGTTGTGCTTTCTTTGATCAAAGTACGACACTTTAAGCGAATACATTTATAGGCTTACGTCATCTGTAATAAAAAGTGCAGGTTTCTGTATAAAGGTAATATGACGGCAGTATCACTAAATAATACACCACTCTGATGTTATATATGTTCGTTTAAATGCTGGAGGTCTGCAGTATCAGAGTGTAATGGGTGAGTGAGGCTGTGTCTTTCACAACACAGCACTGACTGAGGGTCTGGTGTAGCATTTGCCGCCGGTGTTGCCCTTTTGATTTTTGAATCCCAGCACGAGCCATGAGATATCCCACTTACAGTTTGATTTATGTTCTGCTGGTGCATGGCTCATTGGTGAGAGGATCACACAGGTGTTAGGCCTCTGAGCAGAGCCGTTTTAATATGCAGAGCTTGTGGTCAGTAGCAGGGCACAGAGCAAGGATTACCGCCATTCAGTGGGAGGGGGTGGGTGGGTCAATACTGGTTTAAAATTCATCTGAGGCCTACACATCATTGCAGCGCACGTCTCCAGCAGTATGGAATCTCTTGACAGATCTGTGATGGCTGTACCTAGAAGACAAAAAACATATATTTCCTTTAAAAACAGAACATATTCCTGTGCATTTTTTCATATTATTGTGGATCCCCTTCATATTTTAGATCTCTGATCATTTTGAGGTGTACAAAAGAAATGTCTACCCAAGAAAAAGGAGTTTTAAGTCTCAAGAGTTAGGGTTAGGTTTATGTTTATAAATTGCGAAATAAAGCTATAGTGCCTTGGCAGATCAGTCTAGTGTATATGAATATTTAATTTTGTACAACTGATAGTACCCTATTCAAAACCATGACCAATATTTGTGTAGGAAACTCACTTATAGGCACTCTTGTTTGACTAAATTGTTGACTGTTTGCTTGAGCCCCTCTTTAAACTGAAGAGGTTGACCTTTGCTTATGTGTCATTGTAAAAGTCCCTTAACATAAAATCAAGTGCACTCCAAACAGAATTATCGGCACTTAAGTATTTCCCCTTTCATTGCCGCAGTAGGCGTTTATATTTTAATTATAACTTTGGCAAATCATCTTTTTATCATTTAAGTGAATTACAACCCCGGGTACATTTAAAGGTGCCATTTCTTAAGGCTGGGGAAGTAGGTCTACCTCCTGCTGCTTTTGCTGTCAGACTAATGATCGTGTGATTAATTATATGACAATTTACTCTGCAGTAGTCTCGATATGCTACACTTCCATTTCAGTGTGTTTTAGACGTATGTTGGGAAATACGATTGAAAGCCAGCCAATATTGACAATTTTTTATAGCAGTGTTGTAAGATAAAAATTACATGTGAGGAACAGATGGAGTTTATGATTAAATGTGATAATTACAGTTACGCCCTTTTCCAAAAAATTCCATTCAGTAATATTTCAGGCATTTGAGATATGATTTGTTAAGACAAGTCAACAGCAGTCTTCCTATTTTATTTAATGACAGTGTAGTAATGGCTCCAATGCTTTCCGCTTTTCTTACACTGCCAGAGGGTTTTAGCGAACATACCTGACAACGACTATCTGCTCTACTACATCTTCTTTGCTTATATACTGGTATTATGCCCATCCCCCTTTACTTCAATTGGAGGTCATGGAGGCCTTTAGTTGTTTCAGAACTGCAGGCTCAAAGTGGTTGTGACCTTTTCAACTCCAGCTTTTTCATACTGCGATCCACAGTGTTTCCGTTTTGCCAGCTCTTTACACATGAAAGCTTTTATATTGTTCCAGAAATAAATATTCTCAGATTCAAGTGTAAATGCTCTTTACATTGGGAAGTTTTCAGGGTCTAGACTGTGATGATGGGGCCCAGTTTTCCCTATTGTACGTTGCCATGAAAGATCCAAAAGATAAATTCACAAATGTTGAACCTGAGCATTTCTCTGTTAGTGACTAGACACCAGAACTCACTGTATTACAACAAAAATGCACATTTTGACTCAAGAATTACAAAAAAAATCTTAAAACATTGCAAAATAAAAATTATCTCTTTGAACAATTCTTCATAAAAATAATATGGGCACCAGAACATGAATAAAGCAGTGAAGTGTATGGAATATTAAATGTTGGTTGTCTTAACAAAGTAGTTTATTGAATACTACAGACAATGGATTAAAGTGAGGAAAATTATATTAACTAGTCATATGTAAACATTTAATTGAACAGTTTCAAATCACTTCCCATTGCTTTACAGATGAATGAAAATAATAAAGTAATTAATGTTTTATAATTTTGCCATGTTAAACACAGCACTGCGCTTTTGTTTTCCCGTCAGTTACCTCTTTTAAAACCGCTTCGCCTTGCATTTCAAATTCTGCAGTGCCGTCAGAAATGATTTTTTTTGTGTTAAGAAATGTACAACACTCCAAGGTTACAAGCATTTAGTTCTTACATGGATGCCCCCTCCCATCCTGGCCTCTACCCCTCCTCCCTCCCTCTCTCCCTTGTCCATTAGACCTTGCAGACTAATCGAGCAGCACCAATTGCTCCCGTGGTGAGATCATTAAGTAAATTATTTTAAGATCAAACGGTCAGCGGCCACAATTGAGTCCTGTGTGATGGTAAAAAGCTCCCGCAGCAGCCACCCACCCACCCCTTCCCTCAAATTAAAGCTTGTGTGGGGGGAGAGAAGTTGGTGGGGAGGGGGAGTCCTCTCAGGTAGATGCCCCCCATTAGACCTTTTAGCTGCAGGCTAAGGTAGGACCCACTAATTGGTCCTTTGAACGGAACTTGCCCACTGACAGGATTCAACACGTACGCAGGCTCAAAACGCTCCTTCGTGGCTAAAGATGAAATTAGTGTAAAAATTCTACCGACAGTGAGAAGAAATACGGCCTGTTGTGTAAATGTAAAAGGATAAAGCGCACCTGTGACATCCTGAGGGTAGTTTCAAGAGCAGGCTTCTGTCATAGTATACAGCAAAACCACTGAGAATATAAAAAGTAATATGTTCAAAGTGTTATTTAAACTACAATTCAAAACGCTCACGTACTCAAGTACGCCCATATTCCATTATTAAAACTATCTCTATAAGTGCACTGACCAACAAGTGAAGTACTAAGCAGAGTAAAGTCACAATTTATTCACAGAACTCCAGCTCCTTTCAGCTGCAAACTGTATGAATTCTTATAATCAAATTAAAATAGTCGACTAAGATGTGTTTGACTGAGTAATGGACTAAAGGACCTATTAGAACCCATGAAAAATTAGCTTCTTTGCTGCTTCTTCTTTGCAGTTCTGTGATTTCTCTTTAGATAAAATATAAAGTAAACAGTGAACATTTCAGACAAAATAGGTCTAAAT
Source organism: Odontamblyopus rebecca (assembly GCA_030686955.1). NCBI lineage: Eukaryota > Metazoa > Chordata > Actinopteri > Gobiiformes > Gobiidae > Odontamblyopus > Odontamblyopus rebecca. Next base: position 27,441,405 of record CM060657.1, read on the forward strand.
TACTAGTACTATACAAAAACAGGGAATGCAATGTATAAATATTTTACCCAAATTGTAAATTCTTTCTGTATATATGAATTAGAGGAAACAAACTGTGGGCCTAAGACACATGGTTCAAAATGACCCTTCACGTTTATATTGGAAAATTCAAATTCTTAAGTCTTTGTAATTTGGGCAGAGACTGAACAGAAATCACAACAGCACAAAGAAAACACACAGAATGCACTTTTTTTCACTGATGTCAAATAGCCTTAAGTATACCATAATATACATTCAGTGATTTTGATCCATGTATCTGCTGCCTGGATAAGTGTTAAACATTATTTAAGTATTAGAGATGTCACTTGAGCACAGCAAAGCATAGAAAACCATTAGAGGCTGATTACACTGTGAGTATGGTGAGACTGACACGTTCCCTTTTAACAGGTCAAGTGTCACTCAACTTAACACTATTAAGAGCAAGTGGTGTATGTTTACAGAAGGGCAGCATTCATTTAAGTAGACAAGCTAGTGTTAATGCTGCCTTTGTTTCTTGTATTATGTGACTAAAAAGCAACAAAACATTAAGCGTCCATTGCATTAAGGGGAGAGCTGACTAAGTGTTGGGCTTACAGTACGTGGTGCTGTGGAGGCAGGAAGCAATGCAGTAAAGTGACTGGGAGATTGATTCATTCTGCGCTGGCATGAAGCGTCAGTGTCATCAATCACGTGCTTTTAATTAGTGATGGCTCCCCTTTGTGGCTGAGAAATGTGCATGTAATTCAATTTGGGACTCACCGCTGCCTCCTGGAGTCTGCGTGGGGTCTGCCATAGTGTCTGTGCCCTATAGAATGTCTTTAGATTGAGACTGCAAAAATAAAAACAACATGTGTACAAGTTATTTATATTTTGTTGCCAGTTTTCTATGGGAAAGATAGGTCTACTTATCAACAGATTTTGATAGGGTGCTTTTTTCCTATTTTAGGAACAATGACAAAAATATATTCATCTAATTATGTTGGCTTCATTTTTAGGCTTACCGTTGCTAATTACCTGCCTTCCTGGATGATTTTCAAAAGGATTTTGAGCAAATTTGGCTTGAATTTTTTTGCTAGATAAATAAAACAGCTACCTACAATGTACAAGGCTTCGTAAAATTCAGTATCACCATTTGGCTAAAACTTCATAATTTTTCTATTGTTCTGCAGTTACAACATTGTGCCTTGTAAAAGAGGAATTTGTTTCATGTTCTTACATATTATAAACCTAAATGCCTGGTATATCTCTCTAAATTACACCTGCTTCCATTTACAGTCTGTGCATATGTACTTATACAGTATTTCATCATTAAGTACTTCATACACCAACATGACATTACACCAACTCTTTAACAAAGGTATAACCATGATAATAGCCGTATGAATGAGTATGCATTAGGCCCAATGTGAATGCTGTCACTAGTGTTTTCACTGGAGGTAATAGAGGCTTTACAGTAGTGCAAAACAAAACCAGCTCCTCTTCAACTTTCGACTCCCTCGAACTTTTTAACCCCATTTACAGGTTCTTCTGATTTCCTCTTCAATGGGAAACCCTTAACTGATAGCAGCAGTAAAGGACCTGGCCTTCAATAAAAACAATGACATCTTTAAGAGTTAAGGCGTCCATTGAAATGCTAAAGCCGCCAACTGCACTAATTCAGTTGTGTAAGGACACTTGAAAGTCTCTTATCTGCAGCATGCTAATCAAAGTCACTGAAGTCATGTTTATGTCACAGCAACCAGCTTTTGTCAAATCAAAGGCCTTTTGAAATCACCCCATAACTAACAATAAGGGACATATTAGTTTTATTTTTTTACTGACACAAGAATTAAATACATTACAATGGGAGGAACATTTCATTACGTGAGAATGTGCAAAAGTGTGAAAGTGTATAGATGCATAAATCATAAAAGTGGTTGGTCTGAATTTTAGTTTATAAATAATAATCTGTGTCTTCAATTAACTAGTTTGCATTAACACACTGTATTTGCCAAATGTTTTCTTTAACATTATCTGTGTTTGATTAAATTTGATTAACAGTCTTATATTACACATAATGGATTCTTGTGCGCTTTAAGCCCCATTATAATGTTGTTCCCTCATCAAAAACAATCCTGGAGTTGTGTTTTGTTTCATTCACACTTTTTTGAGCAATCATTTATTATTAGTCTGTCTACATCTCCAAATCTGAGAATGTAGTGGGAGTTTTCAAGTTACCAGTTCCTTACCTTTAAGTAGAGATAGCAACTCCAGGGCTGTGGAGAACATCCTGTATTACCACATGACATCACAAGGTGGAACAGTGTTTTCTGTTTGAGAGAAGAACTCAACCTAAATATTCAGGATTTGTGTCAAACATGTATGAATTAAACAAAATGTAACTCCAGGTATGTTTTGATGGCAAAACAACATTATAACAGATCAGACAATAGTGTAATATGGGCCCTTATATAAAACTATAGTGTTAAATTTATTTTTATAACCAAAACTGAGATTCATAACCTGATTTATTGAAGGCAGAGCGGTCCTATGGGATAGACCCGGTTTTGGTGGTGAGGATATCAGGGCACCTGAGGATTTTTTTTTTTTTTTTAATGTATTGCCAAAATAAAAAAGGAAATTCAACAAAAAACTTTCTTACTACAATGCAGAAGTGCTACTTTTCCCTTTGTTGTAGAACACACATTTGATTCATTGAGCCTGTGACAAACACAAAAACAGTGTGTTGGATTGTGGCTAGATTAAAAATAAAAAAAGACAGAGAATCATCTTTTTCTCTTTTCATAATCACATTTCAATGAATCACTTCCTTCCACACTTTGGAAAACAAGTGTGATTCACAGATATGATTGCTGTACAAAACAAAATGTCAAATTGTTTTTTGGAGCTATCAGGTCCTTTACAAAATCTTCCACCAATCAATTCCTCTGATGCATTTGTCCTGTTCGACCTGATTATAGCCCGGGTCTTTTCTCTTCTTAACAACACCAAATCAGCCCTCACAATCAAGCCACTATTTGGTCTATGAAAATTTGGCCATGCTATTAGGTGATACCAGACCTCTGTGGTTGTTTTAAAAGAAATTGTTTGCTTTCACCCCAGTGTTGATTGACTCTAATCAGCCAAACCGTGCCAGTACGGCTATGTCCTGGAGCCCGAATGCTGCTTCTGATTGGAACTGAAGTGAAAACATAAATATTTAGCATCCTCTACACAAACACACCAGCTTTTCCAATGCATGCACTTACAGCCTAACAGCACATCAGTGAATAAAAACCCACTTTGGAAAACGCAATCTTGGGACAAGCAGGGCCGCTATGTGTTGAAAAAAAAAAAAAAAATTGGACACATTACAATTATTGGCTTGTTTTTCACGTGCCGAACTGGTTTGACAAAGACTGCACTGACGCCAGGTTAGCGGAGCCATGTCTGGAACCACAAAAACAGCAACGCTTCGGGCTATTCTCACAGAATTCAAATCCACCATTGAGAAATTAGCTGATTGTTAGCAACTGTGTTTGTCACTACACGCACTTTAGCGCTACACAACTCAACATTTGTAAAGCTAAATCCAGACAATATCCAGGGGCTAGAAGAGACAGCAAACTTCCTCTATCCTGTGCTTGATCGTGAGGGGCTGGGACAGGGCTATAATCTGGAAGGAGTGATCACAAAGAGCAAAGTGGAGTGAATTCCGCTTGTCCGACTTCAAACAGGACAGTAAATCATACAGGTACTACACCAGGCGGCTCACTCATCCCGGGCTACCCTCTCTGCCACAGTCCCCAAGGCCAACAACAAGTATGCCAACAATGTCGCCCAACAACAGTGCGGAGCGGAAAGTACTTTACTGCATTTGACTAAAGTACTGTGGGGTTGTGGAGTGACAGGATGTGCGATGTTATAGTAAAGTGGATGGTGTCATGTTTTATGGACTAGTGTCTACTGTCAAACCAGAATAAGGTGTGCAGGTTTATTTTTGCAACATATACAATATGAAGATATGGTACGTACAGGTGGTAAAATAATTGTATTTTGGGTCAAACATTCTACATTTGATAGCAGCAGTAGTGGTTTACCACCATCGGGTGTGGAGTGAATGAAGAATGCTCTGTAAAGCGTCTTTGAGTGTCCAGAAAAGCACTATATAAAACTGATGCATTATTATTATTACATTTGACTAAAAACTTTAAGATTAGGTTAACAAATATGTCATGGATTGTGATTAATAGATGAAATATATAGACAAGATCAAGAGATGCTGTTTTATTGTACTCATTATTAGAGATCGAGCAATTTTTTTTCATGGCTGTTGCTGATACCGATTGCTTAGAATTCTGAGCAACCAATGGCTGCTAAGCTCTGCCGGTTGTTTTTGGGCCAATATAAAGGACGGATTTTGATTATTTTCATCAAATTGTTATTTAAATTTACAACAAACTCACCTAAAGTCCCTTTTTTGTCACAAACCGGCAAGAGAGCTTTGTAGTCACATTTTGAGCAGTTATCCATTTGCATTTGTGTTCAATTAAAGCTTTGTGTGTACTTTTTAGAAAGCAGGTTGGCCAAAACAAGATACTGTCCTGAGCTGGGGATTTAAGACCAATAGCCAATTTGCGAAAAAGTGCGAAAAATATCGGCCTATAGACCTATTTCTAGTCATCATTAAAAATATATAGTAAGACAAAAGATTAAGATCTAAAAGTTATCATAAGTTATTGGGTCACACGCTACTTTTCTGCAGTAGAAATTAGAGCTCATAATTCTGTTTGGGATGGGCAATATTGATGAAAAATAAACCACCAAATTAATAAAATCTCCCAGTCGTAAGATTATTGACACAGTTTTGGCAATCCATAAAAAATGTGCCATAATATGTCAGCAAATGTGTTGGTTGAGGTTCAAGAATCACACAAGATGTGAATGAACTGAAATATTACACCTGCCCTATGTAAGATTTAAAAAAAAAAAAGAGAAAAAAGTTTCTTGCTGCATTTTTAAAAACTGTTATTACAGACACATATCACATGTCATTTTTCAGCATGTCTCTCCCCTCTAGAGTATTCAGTATATTCAGTATATTTGGCACATTACTTAAAGCTGCTAATATTATATTTGTGTATCTAATTATTATTAATACGAGCAATGCTTTTGACTATAAATTGTAAGTATACAGGTAAATGTTGTATTGAGGAATCCTATGTGAACCCAGAGTGACAGGCAGAGATGGATCAGCCCAGCCCAAGGTCAGTGTGATATTTGAGGCTCCTACTTTACATGGACGCGTCTCAAATGAAGGCCTTTAATCAGAGCCGACTGGCTGGATTACTGTACACTGCACTGAGACGGTAATGTCACAAGGATAAATCTTTTCTATGACAAGAAAGCAGTGTAGTACAGAAATGCCCAGGGTTAATAGTAGTTTACAATATTAGTTTTTGTAAAAGTAAACACGGAATACTGTGTCTATACAAAATGTGCATCTTTTGTTTTGCAATATCTAGAGACATTTTAGCATTCGGAGACCAGGTTCATACATAAAACATAATAGTTCAAAGATAATGATTTGTCATCTTTTGTACTCTCAAAAGGGTTCACAGTCAAAATTGATGATTTTTACTCAAATATTCATAACAAATGACAATGTATTTATCAAAGTACTCTTAAAACCTTAAACTTTTGTACATCACCATCGTTTAGCTATACATTTACTTATATTTCAGCATTTGTATGTATTATCTACTCTAAAACTAATGATAAATGATTATGAAATATCACCATATATTGTGTAGAAAAGCACTGTGGTTTTGCTGAGAATAAGGCTGCTTTGCTGCCTAAAATTACCATCCATTACTCCCTTGTCAACATGTTTTTTCCATTTAACTCCCTGCTAGCTTATTTAAATTTACACTTGGCTAATTCTTATATCTCAAAAACTTGGATCACATTCAGGATACCAAAACGGATTTAAAAAAACATTTCCCAAGATTCATTTATCTAAAGTTTTCTTAATATAAGCCAGGAACCCAATGCACTTAACAATCAATACATTATCTTATGAGCAAAGTCTAGATGTGCTGTTTTTTTCCTAAGCGTTTGGGACAAATTAAAAGCCAGAGGAGTCAGTAAAAGACCAATTCATAAAGGTGAAGGAGTGGGTATGCGCCTGTGACGGGACGGAGCGGTGAAAAATCTCTGCTGACCCTCTCATCCCAACTCTCATCTATCTCTCACTACTGTCCACTCATAGATTTCCTCTCTCTGATTTATGAGAGAAAAAAAAATGTCACAGCGGAATGGGCTTTTGATAAAATTGTTCAAGAGATTCGGGGCAATAAATCCTGATCTTTACATCCAGGTTGCGGGCTACTTTCACATTCTCAGACCATCAATAAGGAGCCTTGCGAACATGACAGGCAATCGATAACTTTACAATATTCTAGGCACTTTGGCAAAACAGTTACATTTATATCGAGACGAGAAGAGCAAGTCACTTTCACACCGACTATGAAGACGACAGCAACATAGGCTGAAAATAAGTCAAATTGTGTTTATACGTTTACAGGAAGTACAGTGTTCAATCTTTATGTGCTGAAAGATTTGAAAAGTGTACATGCCACAATGATTTGCATATCTTTATACTAATATAACTGGTTGTGAGAGTTTTTTCTGCAACCAGCAAGTCTGTTTTGCTTTGATTGGTTCCACAGTATGACACTAAACTTATCCACAGAGACAAGCAAGTAACACCACCATTCGAAGCTACAGGTCAGATCTGTGGAGAGGCCTGTAACAAGAACACTTTTTCTAAGGTATTTTGAAGCTGTAAAACACCTATTTATACTGTACATGCTTTATAAATAATTTGGAGACAGGTGTGCAATCTGATACTACTACAACAAACATTTATACCATCACTGAAAAGCCAATCTATTTTAACTAGTAAAAAGAATTAAAGTCACAGAACTTTTTTTTCAAAACAAGCGGAAGCTACAAGTAAAAATAAATCTGGAAACATGCTACCTGTCCTAGCAAAACACATCTCAACGAACATTACTAAAAGCTAAAGTGGCCTACATCAGTCATGGCTGTCTGTGTATTGGCAGGAACTGTGTGTCAGCCCAGTGGCGCCAGGAAGAGTGAGTGATTCAGCAAACCGGGTGTCTTTACGACGCAGGTAAGGGCCCAACAATGAGGCATTTTCTCAGCTGCACAGGTGTTTTTCGGCACCCAAGACAACTTGTAAAAACAGGTAGGGTTTCCATTGAGTCACATTAAAGACTGCTGCTGCCATAATTCACAAGAACTGACTTCTGGTTGCCTGCCAGAGAAATCATAGAAGCATTTAATTTACACAATAGTGGAAAAGCAGACATTGTTTGGGGTAATGTAATCCTCAAGATACACATCAGCTGTTTAAAGTAGACTGACAAGACATTTAAGAGAGCATATTGGCTTGCAGATGCTTTGGGGACAGTTTGTCTTTCAGATTAAGCCCCGAGCTACAAGCAGTGACAAAGACATCTCAGGAGAGGGTGAAGAAATGAAATGTTTACTATAAAAACACTTGAGTAGACTTGTTTGAGCAGTCATTTTTTGAGCCATGGTTGAGAAGTGGTCATCTTAAAACAAGTGTCTATAGTGAAAAATAGCACCCTGCATTAAATCCCACTGTCGACATCTTGCTACAATTTCAATTCAATTCAATACAACAGTCAGATCAGCAATTTGTTTTGGGGTTCCACTTGTGGTCTGCAGATGATTCTTTTTCTCTGACTATGAAAAAGCACAACCGCAATTTCTCTCTGCTTTGGAAATATTTCATGTATGAAGCAATTTAAGAAACATGCCATAAAGTCTAAACAATAGGGAGGATGTGGTAGGGATGGTAAAGCAGATAATTCCTGGCATAGGGCATTTGTGATTTCCTATTTAGAGAGGAAAAAAAGCATGTTAAATTAATGCAACATGATACACTACAGCAGAGGATAAAAAGATGCGTGTTGTCATCTTTGTAATCACAGCAGAGGCAGGAGCATAGGCCACAGGTCCCCTACTGCGCTGCGTTTTTGTGGGCTAATCTTTTCATTTCATAGCCCATCTCTCCATATCAAACAAACACAAATGGCTCAATTTGCATGACAGGATTTGTAACAGGGCCGAATCAGGTGTCAGAGCCGATTAAACATCACACCGCACTATCATAATCAGCTGTCTAATGAGCGGGGCCCGGGTGTGCAGGCTCAACCCAGTGGGGGGCGACCCACTGGGGGGATTACAGCTCCCTCCAGCCCTGACAGACATGGCCACACACACACACACACACACACAGATAGAGGAACTTAAAGCCAATGTACAGAGGTCGATGATAAGATTTTAATAGATTAAAATTACACTGAAATATAACAGTGACTTGGGATCACTGCATGGTCATTAAACATTAATTAATTAACAACAGTATGTGTGTCTATAGCTCTTTACACATATTTTTGTTTTACAGGAAATTATGTGTTCTGGAATTTCATTTTCAAGTTAAAATTAGTTTCACATGCCTGAACAATCCTGGTCAAATGTCATGTTAAAACAAGACCTGCCAGCCCAGTAAGGATAAAGAATAAAGGCAGTTTGTTCAACAAGTAGCTCATTGAAACAGTTGTAGCCGCCTGTGCTATTTCATGACATTATATGAGGTGTTGATGTTGTCCACCTCCGCCCCTCCTCACTGTCATTACCATCATGCCCCTGGATACAGTAGGCCCCTCCCACTGCTGCCCTTATTGTCAGGTGCTGAATATACACTGCTGCTAATTCTGCCATGTTGATGTGCAGCACTGGTCCCCGCTGCCACCATGCTACCACCCTGTGCCTGCTACCCGCCCCCACCCTCTCCCTCTGGGGTGACCCGGCGCTGTTCGCAGGGCTCCTCACACCCAGAGCTGTCAGCAGCCTCCTTCCTTCCCATGAGCGGAACACACAATAGAGAAAGGGCTCCGGCTGAGAGGTTCAGTAGCCATTAACCCCTACCAGCTGTTCCTGCCGAGGGTATTCTGTGCCACAATACATGCCCCCGAGGGGGCCCTCACGTCCACTAATCTAGCCATTGTTGGCCAGGAATGCTGACAGAAGAAAAGAAATTTTTCTTGTGTCCATGCAAGCGTGTGTATCCATGTGTGAGAGCCGAGAAACGTAGGGCTAATTTCTATAGTTGGCTGTAAAGAAGGGAGACCATGAAGAATACCCTATTTAGCTGCTTGACAAAATCCTTTGGCCAAAAATGAAAAAAACAATAACAATTGTTTTTGTGGACTTCTTTACAACAAGAGTGAAATAAACTTGATACGTCTTGAGCATATAAATGCAAGTCTAGCATTGAATGGCTTAATAATTCATTTTAAAACACTCAAAATCATGAAAGGCTGCAAAGCATTTCCAAATGGATTACATTTTTGGAAATGTATTCCATTTTGCTACTTTGCTCAGAATATATTAACAATTAGTCCATTTCAATTAACATGGAAATTAAAACACCATTTTCCAGTCAATTTAACCATGATGCAGCCATTAGGGACTTCTGGTGCACTAAACATGTTGCCGCTGTAGTCGACATATCAGAGCGAAAAAAGAGGAGAGAAGCCAGAGAAAAACACAAAATGTGTGTGTACTATATCACACATGTATTTAAGAGTTGCGTAATTACTGATGATATTTTAAAATCTAGATAAAATACTAAGTGTAACTAAATCGATATTGTAGTGTATTGTGTTGACAGTGGTTAGCTCTTGCTGTCAGTGTCAACATTAGCGTGAGGAGGTAAACAGAAGGACACCTAAAGAAGAGGAGGCCGTCCCCCATGTAAAGAGGTGAGCTCAGGAGGGAAGGTGTTTTTCTGTGCAGGCCCATCCCACAGTAGTTTGGCCTGTGTTGTGACAGCCGGCCGATCCGCATCAGTCAATTATATGTCCCAACAGACTTTTGTGCTAATGAGCTGGTCCAGCCATCGGCAGACTTCCCCTGTCGTCCAGAAAAGATCACTTTCATTGCTTGCAGAACTAATTCAGAGCACAAAAGTGGGAGCTTCACCACTGCAGCCTCTTTACTGCTCCTTTTGTGGAGGCTTTAGAAGAGCGGGCCTAGAGCTCAGGCCTCTTCATCTCCAGTCCATTGGCTGTCATTAACATACATATCCATATGAAAAGTGGGCTCAGGCCGGAACAGCTGTCCAGTAAAGAGCCAGTGATTCCCTCTCCCAAATGCTGACAGAAGCCATTAGCCTTCCTGGCCAATAATAAACCAAACCATTTAAACAGTCTTTCAGAGGCACAGAATGTGATTGGGTCATAATGCTACATTCACAAACATCCAAGCCTCTCATTGGCTCGCCACAGTCTATTGCAGAATTACAAAAGTTAGGGACAAACTGGGGACAGAATAATAAAACTCAAACAATATAAATATAAATTGAGGAACCTTCCTTTGTTCATATGCAAAAGTTAAAAACATAGAGGTTTGGGTAAGTGCACATTGTCAATGTTTGTGAGATAAACACATTTAAACATAAAATAAGTCTTCTACCATTGAGAAAGAGTTTGAGGAGCCGTCTCGTGTCTGAGGCCAGTGCTGACCATCAGGACAGAGGTTAAGTGACTTGCCCTGGGTCACGCGGGAGTCCTTTATTTAGGGCAGATTTTCTACTAAATCTTAATTTTTTGAAAGTCAATGATTTTATTTGCTTTTTTTTTAAACTCACTTAGGATAAGAGAAGGATAATAATGCTACATTTGTTTAGAGTGTTTTGTTCACAAACTGAGGAAAGAAGGAACATTTCTCTTTTATGTTTTATAGTTAATGTTTAAAAAAGTGTTGAATTAACTAATGTTTAATAATACAAACAAAACACAAATATAGACTAAACTAATAATGAAAAATATATTATAGAAACAAAGTTGTATTACTAAATGTGTGCACAATTTTGTTTGTTGTTTTCTATGTGTTTTTAACTACTCATGAGGAGATTTCAATCATTGCTTAAAAAATATATTTTAATATATTTTTCATTATATAATAACAATCTGAGAAAAGAAAAAATACTGTTGATGTAATGCGTCTAGCAGAGTGTCAGAGAGGACTCACTCACAGAGGTAGTAGATGACGTTATCCTAAACCTTGGTGGAGGGATCTTTTGGAGTGCTTTGTGCTTGAGGAGGCTCGTTCAGTGGAAAAGGAGACGCCAGGATCCGGATCTAATGAATAAGAAAAGCCTTTGGTTAAAAGGGGACTGGTTTGTCTCTTCATGGGTCACTTTTTATTCAGCTTTAGAAAGAGTGCAGTCCTGATTGATAAATCCCCTCCTTGCCCCCCTGGCGCCTGTGACCCCAGAGTCATCAAGTACAATGCACAGCACCTTAAGTTTCTAAATCTGCAATTGAAAAATAGAAGGAGCGAATTTGTGTCCATTGAGTGAGCTTTGACGTGCTTTTGCAGGGATAATGATTGTGAGGCCGGAGCCCAGTGGGTGAGCTCACTGCAGATTTACCCTGAGTGAGCTCAGCACAGCTCAGCACAGGCCTCTAATGGCACTTGTTGCAGCGCTTAAATCCAGCGGAAGTGTTTTTCTCTCAGATGATCGGCCAAGGCCTGCGGCTCTCCGCTCCTGGCTTTATTTATCAGGGTTCTGCTGTTTGTTGTCTCTGTACAGTTCCAACATTCATTAAAAGTGGAGTAAAGGGTGGCACAGAGCACAGAGGCAGAGCAGGGCAGGGCACAGGAGCAGGGGCTAAAGGGGAGGGATAAGGATGACTTCTTGAACACATTTTCTCCCTTTTGCTGCAATTAAACAAAGTAGGTATGTGATTAGTGCAGAGCAGGGAGCAGAGAAAAAGACACCCTTGAATCCCAATGGAGGGACCTGACTGAGCATTATTGCCAGACAATAGGCGAGTTTATTGCTCAAACCTGCTTACCCTCCTGCACAGCAAACCATGGGAACTCCAGTCAGGTGGAAACTTTTTCTCTTTTCTTTTGCTCATTGCCTTGTTTTTGTGCTCCCTCCCCCTCGCGCTCAGAGCACGGAAGCCCTCCAGGAGCTCACACAGTGGGTTGCAGATCCACAATACTCCCCTGGTAACTGAGATGTTTAGGATCAGCTCGGCCTGGGTTTTGTGCATGAGCTCACACTTGTCTGGTGTTGTTCGAACACAGTTAATGATGAGCTTCCTCTGTTTTCTCCACACCCCTTTCCCCACTCTCCTGTCCTCCTCCTCTCGCTGCTTGGTATTTGAAGCTAAGCGGCTGTTTAAGTGGAGTGCCTCCTCCCTCTGGCACTTGGGAATGCTCTCGAGGGGCCCTTGCCTGGCACTGTGTGCATGACACATAATGAAAACAATTTTACGCTGCCGAGGGAAGTATGAGGCAATTACGGATGTGACAGCCACCTGCAGACTCACCCTCCACAGTCTCAGTCTCCAACTCCAGCGGCATCAGCAGCCAAGGCTAGTGTCAGGCGTACACAGGCTTCATGAATATGTGATGGCTTGATGTTGTTGTGAATGGCCGGGGCAGGTGAGGGAGGGGGCTGTAATAAGTTGCCCAGCTGGAGGCTGTGTTGTTGCTCTGTGGCCCTGTGGCAGGCCCTCCACAAGCCATGACCCGGGACGGGCCTCCTGAGGAGAGCCAAGGATGACGTGACAGGGGCGTGCAGAGCACCCCCCCAAATCTCTTGTTGGCCAATTTTACACATGAAGCCAGGCCTAAAGGCTCAAGTGGCAGGCCTAACAGAGGCTTGATTTAATTTGATAACCTGCTTAGTCAATGCGAATTAAATGAGTATGAACACAAACTAATGAAGTCCCGTCAGCATAAGGACCTAAAGAAAGACTTGAGAAACAATTTCATCTAATTATGTTTGATATGGGCTCTAAAAGCTGTCGTTTGCATCAAAGAGAAATTACCTCAAATGTAAGATTTTTAAGCACAGTTAAGTTGTTATATGGTAATCTGTTCTGTTACTACTACAGCATCATCATCTTTCAACTGTACAGAATTATCACTAATACAAACTTCCTTTAGTTCATCTTTATCTCTGTGTGTCATACCCCACAGGGCTGCTCCAAGTCCCTGACCCATCGGACAGCTGTACATTCAGAGCAGTGTTCCAGCCTGGCGCCCCTAATGGCTCAGCAGAGAGGTGCAGACAGCGGGTGATGAGTGGATCTGCGGTCACATCTGACAGATTAGAGACGGGTGCTGATAAACCCCAGTGTAGACCCTGTAATGCTGTAGACAGAAAGCACAAGGGTATGAACAAAGACACTGCAGGAGATACGAGTCCTGATCAGATGAAACACAGTTGGTGAAAAATGGCCTTTGTGAAAGCTGATATTATGCAATGGTTTCTCCAGCCATCAATCCAATAAGGCCACAAGGACTATATTCTGCGTGTGCTCAGTGGAAGTGTAATATAATAGATGAGAAGATCAAGGTGAAACACGAATAAATAAGTAAAAACAGCATATCTAAGCATGAAAAATATCACGGGAGACGAGGCCCACGGTAAACTGAGAAGATGAAAAGTAGTAAATTAATCTTTAGGCAATATTTCCGCTACAAGGAAAAGTGTGGCAGTCTTTATTCCCTGTAACAACTCAAGACAAATGACTGTGGCCGCTGCATTAGTTCTGATAAGGGACATGCAAGAAAGACAATGGTTTTCAAAGTCCTGATCTAATCAAGGCCCGGAGTGATTTACCTCAGGAAATAATCAAAGGGATTAATCAGGAATCATGACATAGAGGGGGTGCAAGGGCAAACGTCACATTTTGCACATGAAATACACAACGCTGCAGGTTTTTGGACTGGCTATATGACATAGAGAGCATTATAGAGAAAAAAGGAAATTTGCAAAAGGACAAAAAATATTACATTTGAAACTCACAATGGAAAACAATATTATGTAGATGTAAAATTAAACTCAGAAGTCATCTGGTGCAGGCCTAAATACTCATTCATTAAACCTACAATATTAAAACATCTACATCTACATTGGAGTAAAATATCTGTTGATATCCTATTTGGAACCCTCATCTATCATAGACTTTTGCTGAAATGCTAATACAAAAAAACAAGTTGGGATTTTTTTTTATTTTCACAATTATTTTTTACAAAAAATTTAGGCACATGATCAAACAGAACCTATGTAAAGCTTTGTTAGACGAAATGTGTTGAATTTAATTGATAAAGTACAGCATATTTAGAGAAATTGGGCACCTCTATAGTTGAAGCCCTCAACACAGTGCCTCAGTTATGTGTGAAAATCTATGATGAATTTTCATTTATTTTCTGTTCCGAACTCATCCTTTACAAAAATGACAGCGTCTTCTTATTGATTTTACTCTCAGAGATCAATCAGCTTTGCCCTGACTCAGACAAAATATACAGCCCCCTCCTCGAGACCGTCCACATCCCCATTCAGAGAGGAGACCCCTGTTAGCCACACCCACAAACACGCACTGTAAAAGGCCATAGAGTCCAAACAGTTAATTGGCCTAAGAAAAACACAAATACTTATCTTATGTGACCTATAGTGTCACATATATTAGATATACAAACATGGAAACCCCAGTGTTGATAAGGATGATGAGTTCTTTTAATAAAATTTCCCACTTAAAGCAAAATTACTATATTTGTGTATAATATAATCAAACCGATAAAAAGTTACTGAAGAGGAACAAAAAAAAGCTTGTTATGGTCTCGTATTGTCTTCTGGCTTCCGTTTTGAGAAAAATTTGAATTTGGCTCAGTGTGGATTTTCATTCAATTGTGCAATGTCGCTAAAGATTGCACCCGTTTTATTTTTATAGTGTCTTTATGAACGTGCTTTTAAAATCCCAGTTCATAAAAACCTGACAACACCTGAGTGAGCCAACATTATTTTCTATAAAAGTTAGCAATCAAAAGGACTGTGGTTACTCAGTCCAGATAAACAGAGGACTGCGCCAGGAAATTTACCAACAAAATTAAACCGTTAGAAAACTGGCTTTTAACTTGAAATCATTATTAACATCCAAAATATTTTCAAAAATTAGATGGCGTAGCATGGTCAAAAACATTTTTATAACTCAGTAAGGGCCTCAGTATGTCCTCTCCCTGCCTTTCCTTCTCCATGTTTTCTGAGCCTAAACCAGACTCAAGTGTGGAGCTCCCCTGATCGCAGAGGCCCGTCCTGCCCTGACCTTTGCCCTGATCCTGGCACACGGAGCCCAGCAGCTGTGGAGAGATGGCCCTCAGTCACGCGCACTGCCCCAGTCTGATGTCTGGCTGCCCCTCTGCCCCCCGCACGACTCCATGTCTGTACCTGGCACTGGGTACAGACACAGTCATCAGCCAAAGCCATTACCGTACACTGCGGCCTGGTGGGTTAATCCAGGGTTAATTCTATTGGCCTGTGGGACAGAGGGAGCATAGAGACAAGAACGAGTTTAATAAACAAGAAAATCTACGGAGGACAGTGTGTCTTATGTAGTCTATTTCATTATTAGCAGCGAGATTGAATGGAATTAATTAAGGACTAAATAGAAAGTAGTCTATTCATATTGGGTTTGTTTTAAAAACTGTTTAGCAATCTCTATGTGAGAACGACAATAACCTTGCTTCAGTATATTCGATTTTATCAACCAAATCTATGCTATAAACTAGATGTTGATGATGTTTCGTTTCTAACTAAAAGTGGTGAATTCCACTACTACTGTATAAATAATATGAAATAGTTTAGACAAGGTTAATAAAAACATATTTTGTAAATGATGTCAAAACTGTTCAATGACAAAATACAGCATTAAAAACAAAACATTAAAACAAATACCACTGGCTGTACAGGTAAATTGCTGCACCGTAACATTTATTGTGTCACTAATGTATGAAGAGAAAGGGGTTACACTTCTCCCCCCTTTTTGCCCTAACATCACAATTTTCACATTTAAATGGCTACACGTAAAATTGCAGACTACTTTTTCACCAATTTGCTTGTTGGAATAAATAAACGAAGGGCTTTTAAACAGGCAAACCTAGTGATTGGCACTGTGACAAAATATTTCTTCTCATACATAAACTATTATCAGCCTATTACTGTCACACGCAGATGGAACAGGGATAAAATCTTTTAGACGCGTTTCCTACAACATCATATCAAACAAATACCACTTTATTCTGTGAAACCAAAAGTTCATTTACAAAAGACTAGTTGTTGTAAACGCAGCTCTAATGTAGTAGCGAGGAGGAAAAAAGGGTAATTGGTTTGGTAAAGATCGTTTTCCATCGCTACATAAAGCACTACACAATAGAAAAGGTCGCCAATTAAGCAATCATGAATACCAAGTACCATAGCTGATGAAAATAGGCCAGTGGTTTAAATAGATTTGCAAGCAATTTACCTTTTCACAATGTTGGCAATCTGATGCAATTTGCTTGCAATTTTGTCTGCTTTCAGTAGCACTCCGCTCTGACACAGCGCGGTGCAAATGGCAAAGAGGAGCGCTTAGAAAATGTAAAACTATCTTGGCCACATCAAGGTATCAGAATGGCGCTTCATCAGGAAAATTACAACAATTAGCATAAGTGCTCCAAAATCAACACTTTAAATGTCAGCGCCAAAGGTTGGGCCATAGATGAGGCCGGGTGTCCTCCTGGATGGATTCAGGGCGAACCAGCAGCAATCAGCCATCATCTCTCTGTGATGGCCACAATTGCTGTGACATTCTCTCAGGCCTGTCATTCTTGGTCACCCACAATTTGCTCCTGGTAGAATTGTGACTGCCTACAGACCATTTTATAGACAAATATTTTCCTCTGCCAACTTTTCCCTCCAGGTATTGATTATGTTGGCCATATTTAAGTGAAAATATGGAATTAAGTTTGCCATAAGTTACAAAAAATACTGCATATGGTGACCTTACTGCATAAACTATATTCAATACAAAATGACAAAGCCTTAAAGATTTCATGTTTATTTCTTACTTTCTGATTATATTGGATCTTGTATTAAATAAATGTCACCAATTGTGAGTAACACTTGAGATTATGTGATGTCTATTTTTATGTCAACAAAGGAAATATCAAGTTATACACCTTAAAATATAATGTTGCGCTTTGTAGTTTATAGTAGTTTGTTCATAGGTTAGAGAGGGATGAAAAACGAGCGCTGTTTCCATTAACAATTCTAAATAAAATATGAGATATTTTGAATGGTCAAAAGTCAATATAAACAGAACATACAATAAAAACAGAGAATTAATAGCACTCATTTAAAATACAAACCAGGCAGTGGCCCTTTCTAACAGGCCCACCCTTCACATATAGTTACATTATAGTAGTTTAGAGTATTAGTCACTCAGCGGATAGTCTTAACCCTTATGAAATGTTCAAGTGTGTGGTTTTTGAACATGAGTTTCTGACATTAGAAAACACAAAAGTTGCTCATTCTCTGTGGATGTGACAGAAGCTCTCAATACCAGCACTTTAAACTGTCTGGTTTTAAGGTAGAATGGCAGGACATCTCTTAAGTTGCGGTGAGGCGTCTGTAGTGAGCACTTTGCCTTATCTTTGTGTGTCATCTTCCGCCTTAAGGCACAGCCCCAGTAGTTTCTCCTGACTCGCAGCTCTGGAGGTGAACTTGTCAGCTTTGCCACAGGGGACAGATGTGTATGTTGTCTGGCACCGTTTTATGAATGGAAAAAGGAAGCACACATCACTGCTATAATGATGAATAGGAAATGAGTTTATGGCTTTGGATTCACAGGTTGAGGCAGATGAAAATTTGGTTTTGAAAAAATTTGACACAATTGCCCCAAAGCCACGAAGGGATTTTATCTCGTATCTTTTAAGTTGGATTGACCTAGCAGCAATGTAAATGGTTGGTTGTTCAAGTTTGCTGTAAAAAGGTTTAGTGAAATGTGTTATTTGTTAAGAAAGCATATGGTCAATATTGCAACTAATATTGTACTCAAGTTTATTACTAGCAAATAAATAATGCTTTAGAAAATATACTATAATAAAAATGTCCCAGTAAAGTAAGTAAAAATTGAAAAGAAGTGGTATGTTTGAATTGTTACAGCTCATTACAAAAGTTGGTCTTAGAACTGAAGAATACATTTCCGATATTTAATCACATTTGAAAGACCAAAACATAAACTCTGTGAGCCATGCTTCATTAGTAGATCCCTGTCTCACGGTTCATTTGTCTGCATTGATTTTACCGTTTAAGTATCATTGCTTTAACACTGCATTTGTCAATACATATTCACCCTGCGTCCGCAATAGGGACAGCGGAATTTCTCATCATTTAAGCACAGATAGTGATTTCCTTTCATGTAAGAACGAAAAAGTAAACAAGCCTGTGTATATATAAAAGTAATAGAAAGAGGCTTTGCACAGTGAGTGGAAGAAAGTTACTGGTCCTTTCTAACAGATGGGCTCTATAGGCTGGCTCCGGGTTCAGTCTTTTGTGTAGACGCTGCCCTCTAATTACAGCTGATGAGAGTGTGTGTGTGTGTGTGTGTGTGTGTGTGTGGGATGAGAAGGAGGGGGGAGAGGGGGTGAGCAGGTGACGGGACGAGGAGAGGAACCTGTGGCAGCACCCGCACCATCAGGCACAACGTAGCCCCAGCCTGACAGCTAATTAGGAGCGACACGGGTTTCTCCCAATGTAACAGATGTTGCCTAATCAGTCCAGCTCGAGAGAAGCCCGCGCCAGCAACATTTCATGCACAATTTCACCATCTAAAAGGGACCAAATACTTAATGCATTGTAAGGCCCGCACAGCTGTTTCTCTCGTCAGGAAAATCTCGCAGTCAAAAATATTCATGTTTTATGTAACTCTAACCGAGTGTCCATAATGCCATAATCGCTGAGAAAAATTGCAGCCAGGCATCTGCCAAAGATTTCAGCTCTGTTGGGCTCTACCACTCTGGAGCTAATTCAGAGTGGACTTTTAAAGACTTGGGCTGACAAATAATCAATGAATCACACACCAAATAATTTTACCCGATAAACCATAAAAGCCAATGGAAGCTTTTGAATATTTTGAGTGTTTAAAACTGCAGTTTGAGAAACTTGTTAAGAATAAAATCACTCCAGTAAATGTATTCCTTCAGTGTTTTACCCCAGTTGGTGCCAGACAGGAGACTGGCATGATTTAAAAAAGAAAGAAAATAAATCTAAAAAGTACGACTGCAGATCCTACCTACTCCAATTATTTTATTCTATAGGGACAGTGAAAGCAATGTGCAAAAGAAAAAACAGACCTGGAGCTCCCAATGTGACATTTCGGGGTCAAGCCCTTCTTCAGACAGTGAAAGTAAATGACATAACACCTAAACCGTGTAAATGTTACTGGACTCAATAGACATGTGAATTTAAAATGGTTTATGTTATGTTATGTTATGTAACAGTGTTTAACAAATTTATTAGACCACCCATTATACAGTGTTTGCCACTGCTGCCATAATTTAACAGTATTTCTGTTTACCAAAATTGATTTTTGTTTCTATATTGGTTAACCCACCGGTATTTACAACATTCTTTTATCAAATGTTTTAATGCTAAAATATAACTACTGTTGTTATCCATAAATTTTCAAGTTTAATATTTTACAAAAAGGACACCGAAGTCTCATCCAAAGCAAGTCTCTGGGAACAGCTAGAAACTATTTGCAACTCAATAAAAAAAAAAAAAAGAGACATTTTTGGTTATTATTTGTTAACAAGGACTATTTTGTTAATCCAACTGGTAATTTTCTTAATGAATAACAATGAAAATGGTTAATTTGAAACAAGATTTGATATACCAAGTTATTCATGTTTCTTGTTTTCATGACATTAATAAAGTTATTAAGCACTGTATGTTAGCTGTAACACACTTAAAAAATGGTGTTCTGTGCAAAT
Organism: Odontamblyopus rebecca; assembly: GCA_030686955.1. NCBI lineage: Eukaryota > Metazoa > Chordata > Actinopteri > Gobiiformes > Gobiidae > Odontamblyopus > Odontamblyopus rebecca. Next base: position 27,461,355 of record CM060657.1, read on the forward strand.
CATGTATAAATGTATCAATCTTACATTTTTGTACTAGCACTTTATCAGTGAAATGTTCATTTGTGTCTTCTTTCCGTCTTCAACATCCCAATCTTTTCCTCCCAATCTGTTCCTGCTGCTGTATCGGCCATATCTACTCAACTCTGCATTTTTATCTGATGCACTAGATGGCAGGTAATCTAGCTCAAAGTTCCAACAATTGCACACAAAGAAAAAAGAAAAACGCGCTTGATGAAATCGGAGCAGTTATCAGACTAACCATTACCTGTCAGACTCTCTGCTTCAATTTAAGGGTGCATCAATTTTCTGAAGAGGAAATCAAGGGCGCAGGAGAAAAGGCGAGCAGATAAACAGTGACAAAGGCCTCTTTTCTGTTGCCTTTATTTATGATGGGATGTTGCCGAGCAGGGACCCGGGCCAAGGGCTTTATCAGACCCACTGATACATGTGTGATAGCTGGGACTCTTCACCCTTGATGAAGTGCCGTGCTGGCCACACACACACACACACACACACACACACAGACTTCAAGCTCAAATGACTTTTGCTGGAAAAACCTGCGGAGACAGGGGAGTCCCTAAACGGTTACGCACACGGCTCAGGGAGTGACAGAGAGAGAGAGCAAACATGTTGGAGTGTGTGGGGGAGAGAGGAGGAGGGAGAGGGGGCTGATGGGTAAGACTTGTTTGTTCACGGGAGGCCATGTCTGGATCCACGGTAAATAAATAGTGCCAGGGGTTAGTGATGGTTACATGGGGACAAGTAACATGGGAATAGGCCTGAACTGTATCTGTTATCCCCTTAGTAACACATTTAATTTCACGCTTTTTTATTTGTGAAATATTGTGACAGTTTCTGGGATCAGAAAATAATACAAAATTGTTTCTGGTCATTGTATTACAGATGATTATGTGTAAAAACATTTTGCGTTGTATAAAACAGTAAAGATAAAATATGTCAGATGGAGGTGGAAAAATAATATAGTCTTCACTGACATAGTTATTTATATTTTGTTACCAATATACCCAACCATTCGTTAAAGATATGGTCACAAGTGGTGACCAAATTGGAATCAATATCTCAAATTTGTTTGTCCATTTTTGTTAGTTTTTTTTTTTTTTTTTGAGATAGTTAAACAGCACTGTTATTATTGCAATTAATCTATTTTAAAGGAGTACAAAAACATCTTATACCATCCTTTATTGTGCCCCACCTTACACAACACTACAGTTCTGTTGAGGAAAGGACAGTGTGTAATTACCTAAATGAAGACAGTGAATTACCCGGGCCCATCACAGCCGTCTGTACTTCGTCATCACTTTACGGGAGTAGGTGGGAGTAGGTGGGAGTCTAAGCCAACTGTCCTAATGTTGTGATAGCTCTGTGTGGGTGCACGTGTTATGGCCTGCTTAAAGAGGCTAAGGGCTCCCATGCTGACAGTTAACTGGGGAGACACGGACGAACCATAATTAGATTCATCTACTATTATTGACAAACGCCTCGAGACTCCAGGCGGATCAATAAGCACACTCACCATATTGTTCCAAAAACCAATAACAGGGAATATTTGTCTTCTCTGCATTAGATACAGTCAAATAATTAGACGTGCACTTTTAAATATGGATAGTCCCAGCTGTCAAATTGAGAGGACACTGTAACAAATCTGCCCTGGCTATGGTTCACAGTGGTGTCATATGCGAAAAAAACTACTGCCTTTAACTTTCTATAAAAGGCAAATCCCTATAGAATACAGCAATGAAAAGGGTTGTTTATTTGGTTGGTCATTTTTGTTTAAAAGAAAGAACATGGACCACTAATGTAAATGCAGACACTGATGTTAAAAGAGAGGTGACGGATTTTGAACAATTTTAAAACAGAAACCCAACAGATAAGAAGCGTATCTGTAAACCTGTCACGATAATTACTATATTGACTTAGCGTTCAATATATGAAAGCTGGAACTAAATATTGTGGGGCTCAATATTTATTGTTTGCACAATTTATTTGCAATTATGAATAGTTTATTTTTACCATTTTATGTAATATTATAAGATTTGGGCTGTATAGGGTAGAATAAATAACTTCTATGGCTAATTATTGGTTCATTTTGCCCTTTATTTGTTGTAGCTCAAGCATTTTAATGATATGGTATATTTAAAATTGGTTAATTGGGATTATCCTGCTTTGTGTCAGTGGCATAAAGTTGTTTCAATAGTATTGCTAATTGCAATATCTGTAGCAATATATCGTGCTTTGTTCTTGTGACAGGCCTCTATTTTTGTTTTTGCCTTTAGGACGCAAAACATCTTACATTTACCCGGCAAGATATTTTAGACCACTGATATTTAGATAAGGTAAGATATGTAGACCAAGTTTGGACAACTTCCTTAGCAGAGGTCTAGTCTCATCTCAGCGATTCATTATATTTCTGATAGAGCAAAACCTGCCAATAGTATGGTGGAAATACTTATTTTAGTATTGTAATAAATAAATAAAAAATATGTGTTTCTTCTGCCACATTTGAGATTATAGCCACAGAGTGTACACACATTACCTATGATTAGGTTAAAAAAAAAAAAAGCTAAAAGCTTTGTACACAATTCAATATTGACCAAAATAAATACCACGTTCACTCCCATTGATGCTCGATCCCTACAGCACTTTTTACTTTCCATCATCACATGCTTTTTGTTCTCTATAACTGCACCACTTATTGCCGCCATCTTTGCAACAATGCTGTTAAAATTAGCTTGACTTAACACATGTCCAATACATCAATACATATTTTGTGCAGCTAAAGGTAGAAGGCAAGCTAATGTGTGAGGATCCAGATAATGGACAAGTGATAATGGACAGCAATTAGCAAAGCACAAGCCGTGAGAAAAACTGCGCTGTGTGTGACTATTTGTTCTTTCTGACTATTTGTGTTCCACCAATGAGGAAGATGTGCATCGTATGTGAGAATTTAACTAATTGAACTACATTCTAACTTCTATCTTAGTATTCAGATAGCAGTGTAATTTACAAGCCCTATTATTTAAGCTCAATTTAAAGCTGCCTTATTTAATCGCTTCGTATGTCCAATACTGCAATAACATTCTGTATCTGGCTCTTTTTCCAGGTACACTTCAGTTTAATTTGTGATAGTGTTATAAAGCGCAGTACGAAGAAATAGGGCTACATAAAATACATACAGAATAGAATGATCAAACTACAAGACGACATGCAACAGATTTTGCTTTTGTGCAAAATGTAGAGGTACATCAGGTAGATACCAAACCAATTTAAACAGCACTGCATACTTATACTGTAGCTGATAGCAACATCAGAATGAAAAAAGCAAAAGGACAGAAAATCAAATGAAATCTTTAAACACAGATTACCAAGAAGACTAATGTATCTATTGTAATACTTTTCCAACAATGTGTATGTTGTATATTGTGACTATTGCCATGAGATTGCAATACAACAATGTTCAGCTATAACATACCTATAAGTAATAACAATAAAATGCTCTCTGGGTTTGCTGCAACATGGGTTGGTAAATATGCATCAATGTCCAAACCTGAAGCGTGATTGGTGCATTGGGAGACATGACAGGCGATTACTCACGCTAAGTGTTTCCTGAGCGCAGCCACAGCACTCATATTTGATAAATGATTCACGTGTATTTTAATTTGGAGTGCCCTTTGACCTCTGGGGCCAGCTAATGTCTTGTGGGGTCACACGCACAGACCGGGACAGACTGGGACCCAGTGCCACAGCAGCCACAGTTAATGGGATTATCTCAGCAGTGGAGCAGCATCTCTAACCCCAGCTCTGGTCCCACTGTGGCCATCAGAGGGGCTCCTGGTCTTTAACGCATCATGAGAGCGGCTGTGATCGCCCGCTGTGGTCCCTTTTCTCTCTCTCGCACATAACCTCTGCCTCTTTATAGACATACCCCCCTGAGGAGAGCTAAAGCAGCATCCAGCAGGTCACCATAAGACACCATTAACCCTGAACATCCACTCTGCTCCGTGTACGTTTAAAAATCACTTGTGGCAGCAATCACAGCCGCGTCAACACCTTGTACGCTGACCCCAAGTCCATAGCTTTTAATGTGACGCTCAAACCTCTAATGGATCTGTACTAGTGTGGCGGTGAGACATGTAGCCCAACAATAAAAAACTAAATGCAAATTTTTATGCTACTTTGATACTCGGAAAACGTGGAAGCCTGGGCGCGCATTCCTTTCCGTCCACACTCCCAACGCGATTACTTAGAAATGAAGCGGAAAATGGAAGCGATTTATTAACGAGACATTAGAGAGGCACTTTTAATAACCTTCCCATCCTGCCCAGCGGGGAGCAGAGGATTACACCACACAGGTTTCGGTGACACCAGAAAGGAAGTCCCCCGCAGGGTGTGTGAAGAGCGGAGAGGGGAGCACAATGCCCGGCCTGGGGTTCTCACATCCAGCTCTGGGCCCTCACCCCAGGGGGAAGGACAATGGGTTAAAAAGGCATGAATGTCCTGCCTATCCAGGATATAATGTAGGTGCCTGCCACTGGCTCTGAATGGGCTGACGGAGCGGCGCAGGGACAGAGCACAAAAAGCCTGTAATAAAAGAGATTCCTCGGGTCAGTAAAGCATTGCATTCAGTGGCGGCCTCCTCAGCACAGTGCACAGCTTCTGCTCACACATTCACCTTTTTAGTCCAAACTGCAACATCTCGCTGCCTATAGGATATGCTTCAATGGTGAATACATGCGTGAATGGAAGTGTTGTTTGTCAGAATCTCAGGGCCAGAAATCAAATTAGGACCAAAACTTTTTAAGAAGACATTAATTAAAACCGACATATGGTAGTGGATTTGGTGCCATTATGAAATCTGAATGGGAATATACAATACAAATCTAAATGGGACAAGGAAAAATAAACTAACATGCATTTTGCTGATCTTAGAAACTTTAGTTTGTTCACAAAAGTAAATAATGAAAAGAATATGTAACATGTAGACCATAACTATCTGAAATCTGATTGTTTTGTGTGGTACCTTAAAGCTTCAAATTAAAGCAACTTTCTAAGTAGTAGCAATGCGTTTTCCCACCATTGTTGTTCTAACTTTGAGTGTGTTGAATGTGTTCATACAGATTAACTACTGGGTTATAAGAAAGGAAACATAATGGACTCTACTTTTCTTTACATTGGCCATTTTTCCTAAATAAGCTTTGCATGTAATGGAGCATGTTAAAAGCACTTAAAAGAAAAAGAGATCTGGTTTAAAAGGTAAGGCGTCTCTCCCGCTCAGGTCCGGATTAGAAAAATTCCAGGGTATCAGGTGACATATGTTCGTGCAAACGTGTGAGAAATCAACTGCTTGATTATGTCTTTTGAGACGTGTATGTGTTCCTAATTTGTTTGTGCTAATTTAATACCACAAAGAAGCCATCGCAATCTGACATTACTGTGGAACGATAAGATAGGCCTGTAAATTTACGATTATTGTAAAAATGATTTAGCAGAATGATGGGATATGTCAGTAAAATATCATGTATTTGTTGTTCAAAATGGTCACATGTAGAGGTGGGAGATATCTTAAATATAATATTGCAACTGATGTTTTACAGGTATTCAAAATTAGAATATTGAGTATATCATCTATAAATTAAAGCCATTAAAAGGTACCTCAAACAGAGAAAGGTGTCTCACAAAGATATGAAAACAAGGCATTTCTGCAGTTTTGTTGTAAATTTTATGTTTCTGAGATGCAAACTTCGACCAGAACCTGTATAGACACATTTTACCACATTCCTGATGTATGTTAAAATATTAGTTGAATATTGTTATCAAGAGGTAAAATAAATGTAGATATTCATTTTTGTCTAAGTTGCCCACCCCTACACACAAGGGACTATATCATTCACAGTGCAAGTTATTAACAGTAGTACCTTGGCAGAGGTCTTTCCGAACCACAAACAGAAGTGTATTTATGTAAATGTGAACATCTTTCCTTGTTGCGCTCAATAAGGCTTTTGCATAATCCTGTGCATATGTAGATGCTGTGTCCTTCTGGTCTGAACAATGATTAAATCCTTTGTACAACTGACAGTGCAAGACAATCAGATAATGGCAGGAGACAAGAGATGATGCAGACACAGAGTGATGCTTTTACTGCACTAATCTAATTAAAGTAAATAAACTTAGAACTGATGTAGCCGGTGACAAAACGCTGCAGAGAAAAGCTAATTTGCTTCCTTGTTGTGGCTCTAGAAACAGATAATACTGTTTTATTACACAAAGGTCACCAGGGAAATTAACTCCGAGCCCAGCAAATAAAAGACAGGCCCGGCACTCAGAATAACAAGTACATACTGATTACATTCAATCAGCCTGTCCCACCAGGAGCCCATAGGTTGACCTTTCTACTGCCTGTCAGAAAATAAGGAAAGTCAACGCGGGATGGGTCACTTACATGGGACCGTTCTCATGTTGTATTGGAGGAAGAATCAAGCCAGACAGCCACTACAGAGGGAATAGTTCAAATAGTTTGTTTGAGAGAAGTTTAATTTGGAATATACTGAATGAAAATACCACTGCTTTGATAGAATACAATGTTTTGGCCATTGTCATTTTACATAATGCAAGATTAAATCCATATGTGTGATATTTGATTATAAAATAAATCAAATTGACTTCTTTATCTTAGTTGTAAACAGGTTTAACAGTTTTCAATCCTTGAAACTTTTTGGGGGGCTTATTCTACTGGTACGTTATAGCCATACTAAAACTGATTTAAAATTGCAGGGTAAAAGAAAATAATGGGCTGACTTATGTTAAATTATTGTTTTACTATTGTTTTGTGTTTAAGAAAAATAGTAAATGGGATAAAAGTTAATCAAAGATGAAAAAAAGTTAAAATACTTTAAAAATGTTATTACCTAAGTAAAAGTAGTAAATTAACTTAACTTTGCCAGTAAGAAGTTTTCTCAGCTGAATAAAAAAAGAGGTTTTCTTTTTGGCTCATGTTTGAGACAATTTGCCTTTAATGTCTGTAGTGATTGACTGGCTTCATCTCTGGCATTATTTGTAGTTTTTCCAAACACCACACGCTGCTGGATGTGTTTTTATTGTACACTTTCATTTCATTTTGAGCCTCCCTTACCGGGTGCACTTACTCATTGTCTCCACTCTTCCTCCATGATTGATGTTTACAGGTCATAGCAATACTCCTTACTCATTAGTTAGAAAGGGAATACCGAGGCCGAGTGAGATATTGCCCCTAAACACAGGCAGCTTTCCCAATGTGGTGGACAGAGCGAGCCTGCAGCATCAGTGTGTGATAATAGGCCCCTGAACTATTGCACGTTTCAATCAATGGAGACACAAGTAAATAAAAAAACTCAAGGGGAAGATTCAGCAGCATTGATCCCACTAGGCCCAACACAGACCTTGCTGACAATCTTTGGTCTGGGCCAGTAATGCTCCCAGTCATGTGCAAAATCAATGAAACTCATCCTTTCAATAGCATCCAATTATTAGCACAAAGTAAAGGCAGGCGTCTGCGATAAATCAGAAAACTTCATTGAGAAGCCACAGAGACAAGATAAATGCTAATTGAAATGGGTATAATGTGTAAAATGTAAATACAATGTTATTACGTCTTAGGTTTCTCTGGTTTGAGGTCAAAGTGCATCACTTATTGATACGAGTGATCACTAATGAACTGCGTTTATGTGGAAGCCAATAAAATGTTGTCAAAGCTCATCAGATCTTATCCAAATTCCATTTAGGACATTTGATTTAATAAATTAGATTTTTGTGGAAATGTGCAGTCTTTTTTTTTTAATCTTCCCACAACTTATATACATTGTGACAGCTTTTTAAATGTATTATTTCTTATTTATTTACACTTTTTACAATAGAAAAGAGATTGAACTGATTTTTTTTTTAACTAATCATAAAAATCAACTAAAATATTATGTAATTTAAGTCAATCACAGTACCAACCACACATCCACCACAGTGTGCTGATGTGTGCTCCAGTAAAACAAAAACAAAAACAGGAATTACTATGAGATTTAATAATATTGATATAAATTACAGACGAGTCAATATATGACCAGGTTAACTTTTGGTCATTAACACTAACTTGATTATTTACAGTTAGCGCGTCATACTTTGTCAATAAAAGGGAAGCCCTAACATTCCCCTTTGGCGTGCCCCTCAGAACTAACCATTAATTTCCCATCATAGTTTGTGTTAATTAAAAAAGCTACATGCTTAATTGCCATTAAATGTAATGATGTTAGATCTCATGTTCGTATGCTGGGCTCCTCCCATCACTGGGTCGTTACTCAAACCCGCTGGATTTAATCAGATCTAGTACCAAGTCTTGTCTCTAATTATTTGCTCCGCTTCCTCATTTAATCTTACTAAACAGCTCGCCGTGTGTGCAGCTGCTGTTGCTCCTAATATTTCTTAGTGATGACGAGCGTTCATGATGGACTACTGCCATTAAGAGCTCTGCCAATGTAATTATTTGCTCGCATATACCAAGTGCTAATTGAGAAACACACATCTACATGAGAAATTATTAATGAAATTAAAGGAACTTTGCATTTGTATCAACATTTCAGTATACAGCATTAAAGTAGAGAGTTAACCTGACAAATTCCCATGAATCAGATACAAGTTGACATGGCAAATAATGAGCTATGGAACTATGCACAAATAAATAAATACATTTTGTGACAGAATTATGAACTGTAAAATACATATTGATACATTTAAGATGATGGCAGCACAATTTTTGTTTTTGTCCCAAAGTGGACTTTCTTAGAGGTGGATGTGTGACCTTTCAGCCTTTTCTCGATATACATAAATTACTTGAATGATTTCTGTACCTATTCCTGTACTAATCATTTTCTAGAACCACAAAAATAACATATCTACTGTTACTATTATTGCTATTGTATTTACTCTAGAGCCTTGCTTAAATGCTGTAATATGATCTATTAATTTGACAGGGACAGTGCGTATTAATAAACATGTGTAATTACAGTGTAAATATGCCAGATTCTATCAAAGATGTTCATTTACACCTGTTATCCCTAGGCAGGCAACGCGGGAAAACAATTACAAAACATTGCAAAAACTGACAACACAGAATAACAAAAGGCCATCCAAAATGTTGCTAGACTTTCCATGTCGTCTGCACAGCTGTATGAGTGATCTAAGTAGGACAGTTCCAGTAGCCGGAGTGGGAGGTTCTCGGGTCTTACTGTGCTAATTTATGAGCCGTCTCCAAATGTCATAAATCTGCAGAGTTCACAGCTTATCAACACCACTGCTGTTAGGACAGACTGTGGTTACTGCACACACAAAATCAATCAGAGACACTTCATATGGAAATACAGGCATGATGTCACTACTCACAAACAGACACTGATTCAAGTTATTAGACAGAGCTGAAAGTAGATCACTGTACATTTAATTAAACTGTCAGTCTCATAGTTTTATGCAAATACTATCGACTATACTAATGTAATATGTTAAAGTAAAGAAATTCTACCATATGTAAAAGTTTGTCAAGTGTAAACCTAAGACACAATCTTACTGAAGCTGACACAACTTGAATGAACTTGACTGAACTTGTAAACTTAACTTGTAAACTTAATAAATAACGTTAAACACTAGCCTATTATTACTACTACAAATAATTCCAATTAATCAAAAATCTATATTTGTAAAACATTTATTGTACTACAGTCACAAATCTGACTAAATCACTCGCTTCTACCTCTAACTTTAAAAATGTAAAAAGCTTCCAGAAAAAGTATCCTACTCAAAAAAGAATAAAACTACATGAGTAAAAGTCTAAACATTTTAGGACGGCATTAGTAACTCCACATATCGTCATGCCCATACCATGTCAAACCTCTTTAGGAATCCCACACGAGGAACACAATGTGAGCGAAGTGTCGGAGGAACGCGCTCGGAGTACGAAGGGAAAGAAAATCTGATTAAACAATTAGTGTCAATTAGCCCCGACCAAATCATTCCACAAACAATTGGTCTCTAGTGCCCAGCTTAATTATACGCGACTTTCAGCTCCTTATCACGAGCCACGTCGCCCTGTGATTCATGTCCGACTCACGCCTGTCCCTCAAGCACCATCAATTATCCTCCAGTAAACCAATCCAGCAGAAAACTGCAGCAGCCCAGCGCCCACCGCTCTGATTAGCATAGCTCTGTGGATGCTCGTCAGCTGCAGCCTCCTCTGATGAGATGAGCGGTTAGCCTCGGGATCAATACACACAAAAGGCCTTGTTAGACTTTGATTTGTCCTGATTTTAAATACTTTTGGAAATACGGGACAGAAGCTTCACAAAGATCAGACACAATCACTGCTCAGTAGTTTTCAATATATAGTTGACTTATCAGGGATGGAACAGCTATATTTAATCAACGTGTAATGATAAAAAACAAAAGTATTTAATTTACTTTTTTAAATTAAGAACTACAATAACAAATTTCCTTTTAAGTAGGTTTATATCATTTTGGGAACTTCATGGGTAGTAACTAAAATATTAGTGGAGGCAGTAGTGCTACCAAATACAACACCAATAATAGTAGGGGTAATCATAATAGCAGTAATATCAGAGTATTAGCTGGACAAGGTATTAGTAGCAGTTCACAGTAGTTAGTAATAGTAGTAGTACTAGCAACAATACCGTTCTGCAAACGCATGTAGTTTTATTGTAGTATTTAAATTAGTAGTAGCAGTAGTCACAAAAATATCATCTTTAATTTTCATTATTAAATTGCTAAGTACTTTCCACATTTCCACATCTAGAATTACTTGAGCACAAATTGTGAGTATCTCCTCTGTACAGTACCAAACAAACCGCACTATTTATAACACTGCCATGGGGTCTATAACAGTATTGTAACAGCTCGCTGCTCAACAATGAAAGACAACACAAACAATACCACAACAGCATGATGTTACAAGTCGCAGCCTGTCCCAGAATGTGAGGCTGCAGACCCCACATCCACCGGCGCACAGCGAAGGGGAGAGACAGCAGGTGCGATGACATGTTAAATTACCCCGGTGATGTATAGCTTAATGAACCCCTTGTGTTGATCACGCTCCACATTAATCAACAGCCATGAGCAGATTCCCTTATTTTCTCAATGCTGCCTTGATAAACTGCAATTTCATTTAACCTTGGACAGCAACTTTAATAGCTTCCACAGGACAACTGTCAATACTTCCCTGGGTATACAGTGATTAAATTGCAAGGCGAGAAGAGTGTCCCAGGCTTCCTCCTAAGGCTCATCCACAATAACCCCCCCTCCTCACCCTTCCTCTCTGCGATACCCCCCCGTGCACATACAACCCTAGACTTCAAATCACAGTTTGTACTTTCACTCTAGGCCCGCTTTAAACCAGCATCGTCAAAACGCACTTGGGTCAATTTTTAAACCCTATGAAAATGATTTTATTTCTAATATTGCAAAGGGACGTAATGATCCTAAGGAGCAAGTGCACCAGCAAATACACTGACCGGAAGACACACCGGTAAAGAAATAGCAACCAGTTCTACATATAAATGTTGAGAGATTCTATAGAGTGGATGTGCTTTACAATGAGGAACACAAGCTTTAATTAGCAAAAGTGTTTGTTCCTAGTGAAGGGTAATAGACATAATAGGATAAGGTAAAAACAAAACATAACATTATCATCTTGTACTCATTTTGCTGCTGCTTTAGTGGCTCTGCCTGTAAATGTAGAGTTTATCCAAGCATCCCTAAATAACAGCATCCGACACCTCATAAAACTACAATATATTATTCTATAATTAAAGTAATTCAGCTATACCAGTTGTTTACTATAAAATAACTTAACTTAAATTCTTTTGTTTTATAAATATTTTGAAAAGCTTTGTAGAGCTGTCTTGAAGGGTAAAAATGTCATTCTTCCATATCATTTGCCATGTTAGAAATTCACTGGTTGGACAAGAGCAAGATGGACAGAACAAAACAGGCTGGTGACAGGCAGTGACCTGAACCCTGTCATAATGATTTTCAGTGATATCTTCCACCCTTGTCAATTTAGCATAAATTATCAGTCATGAAAGACCTGCTGGCTGATTAAAACCAATAGTCTGCATATAGAAGGACAAGGCAAGCTCTTTATTATATGATAAACTAAGTAAATGGAAAACGACAGTCTCTCCTCTGGGAAATCGGATCACCTCTTAATTAAAACATTGTGTTGTCTCTGAATTGATAACAGGGCCTGTATAAACTTAACACCTGGAGAAAACTTTAGTAAGTTTTACTCAAGTTGTAGTTCACAAAAAAGTTTTGCCTCCTGTGTTGCTATCTGACACAAACAGAAAGACTCGCAAATGTAATCAGCACCATCAGTCGCTAGCCTGTGCACAAACAAACAATCCAGGTTTATTCTAATAGATTTGTTTATGAAGACACACTTCTGACACTTTGTAATTGCACTGGATCTTAAAGCGCATTATCACCTCTGAGAACATGTTTCATTATCACATGCACAGCGCACAGAATCCAAGTGTGGCACATAGAGGGAAAAATCAGGCCCACTTCACAGCGAGTTCGTCTTAGTCTAGCGCTTCGGGGATGACATAACAAGAAGAGCAAACATGTCTGTGTCTTGCGCCTCTCGTCGACTTCCTCCACCCACACTTGAGAGGTGACAGGCATACACCCGGACTTCCATTATTATCCCACAAGAATGCCACTGGGAGGATAATTACTGAAACTTGAAGAGCCAGGGCTAATCCTAAGTACTTCACTTTGTATGACTGCCTCGCCCGCCTGTCTCTTAGCCCGCCGCTCATGCTGACAAAGTGCAACGTTGGGCTCGCTGAAAGTCAATAAGAAGACCTCATGGCCCGCAGATGAAGCGCTTGTGCCAAATGGATCCAAAATACACTGTTTTGGAGTTTGTCATCAAAAACTGTAATCTAACAGTGCAGAGCGGCAAACAAGTGGCCAGGGAAACAGTGATTACAACACCAACTGGCAAATAAATGAATAAATCTGTGATCAAACTCATTTTTTATGGGAACAGATGGACAACACTCCACATAAAAGCTGGTGTTGCAGATAAAATGCGATGGTAAAATGTGCAGCTGACAGGGACAAAAAGACAAAAGACAAGTCCTTATACGCAGAGTTTGACTGACAGGTGCTGTGAAGGACTATTAGCACATCACATGACAAGCACTGCAATTCTCAAGATATTTGTTATTTACCATACAATTATCCTAATATGAGAGACAAATTATGCCCATCCAAATTACCATTTGCACTGTTTCTATAATAACCAACAACATGGCAACTGTTACCAACACAGCCATATGTTAATTATGACAAGCTACTTTAAATTAAATTGTAAATATTTAATTGCCTCAAGAGCCTGACAAACATTTTTACCACAGTACTTCATATGAAAATAATTAAGCCTATTGCACTCTTGAGATGGTTGAGTACTTGTTTTGCTTTTGATTTTTATAGTTGACTTGATAAAAGGAAAAGGAAACTTAGGAGCGTTTGGTCTTTTCATCCCCAGAGGAAATGGAGGCACCCATCCTCCCGCACAAAGCCAGGAACAGCTGGCTGATCGATACGCGACAAAAGCTCAGAGGTTAGAGCAGTCAAAAGATTGTTAACTAGCCATTTTATTTGCCAGACATTTATATCATTGTTTATGGTTCAGTGCACCCCTTGAGCGCGGTCCATGCTGCACACCTGTGCTTGGAACACAGTCAGGGCCTCTTCACCCACTTCCACTGACCTCGAGATAAAGAGCACCGCACTGCCAGCACCTCCATTTACAGAGCAACAACACTGGCAAAGAATACATTCAAAACAGATAGATATGTTTTGCAGGCATTTTGGCTGTAGGTTCATACTAGCTCAATAATTCTGTAAAGTTGTCAAATAGAAAATGCAGCTGTCTATATTAAAATTGCAAGTATTTTCATGAGCGCTCTGCACAGATTCTTATTTTGACATTCCTACATATGCGTTTGTGTTTGTGTGAATGTGGGTGTTAGTACACTGTGAGTTGGGGCCAGTAACACATGGCTGTGGCTGCAGTAGACAGGGTCCCTGCGGGTTGGCAGGCCGGCCGACCCTCTGTGTGGCTCACCCAGGCGAAGAGGGGCTTCCTGCACATCTTTTGTCACACCAGTTGGGCCCTTGTGTCTGTGGCGGCTCCGCTCTGGACTCACTTGGCAGCTCACTGTTCAGACGGACATCTGCTCTCTCCATCCTCCCTGTGAATAGCTTTGAAAACATACACACCATGATCAGTGCTCTTTATACTTTTATCAATAATGCTGCACCATCGGATTGACAGAATTATTATGCTCCCCCACATAAATATTAATGTGTTGAAATTATTCATCTTTTAACACTTTTTATTTTACATATTAGGAAAAAAAATGAATTGATCAATAGACTCAATAGACTGTTTTGAAAAAGTCTCCATTAAAAATAGAACTTGTACGTCTTGATTCCTCTCAGGAGTTCTCTGAGCAGTGAGTGATTTTAGAGCACGCAATATTGAACACACTTTGTTCGTGCTCAGCGGCCCAGAATAACGCGGTCATTATGGCGGCGAAGGGACAGGTTTTGAGTTTGATTTCATGATGGTAATATAGCCCATGTGCGGAGAAGAAAGCCTTCAATGGGGACATCTGTTCAACGCGGCATACAGTTACAGGCGTGCGTAAAGAACCACCTCTGCATCCCATATGAACTGGGAGCGACCCTACGGCCACTGCAAGCAACAGGCAACAAAAGACTTGGAGGATGATGCCAGAGTTGTACACCTGTGGTAAATGTCGCTCACATCTCTGCAGCGGGGCGGTGATTCAAGCTCCCATGTCCGTCCCACGGTTGAGCACCTTCTAAATTGTAATCACTAAATCTAAAAAAAATAAAAAATAAAAAAAATAAAATCCACCACTATTTCTGTAAAAATAAAAGTAAATGCGCTAATTTGGCGTACACTTTACTCTATACGCTTCATTTTAATTAATGGTCCATATTTTTGTGTTGTTTTAATAATGTGCACCCTTATTAATGCTCTGTAAAATATGACCCTGCTAATTGATCAGCCGGTGGAACATTGCTGTGGTGTGGTTCAGAGTTTTAGAGTCGACTCAGGAAAGCTGCCGTTTATTCTGCAGATCTTACGCCGAGGGTCACTCAGTGCGCGTCTCTGTGGAGCACGTATGTACGCTTTGATTTATCTCCCCATACGCTTTGTCACATTTTAATAATTATTGTCTTGTGTACAACGTTATTTTTTTCAGTTTGCATGTTTGTCTGCACCACAGAATAATAAGAATAATTTTTCTATCTTATTTCAAATAGAATAAAGAGAGTGCGCACTGCTGCAAATCGAGCTTGCATTTGTTTAGTATGATTTTTAAGAATGTGTATAGTCTAAAAGCCATGCATTGGAGAAAGGTTTAAACTTTTACAATTTAATTGTGAAATGTGAAACCCGATAAAACATAGAAGTTGCTAAAATGTAGGTCGTAAATATAGTTTTCAAAATAACAGTGTTAACGGAATCTATTTGTAAAACAATGTAAATAGGCTACGTCCTAAAGGCGCTTGTCCAATCGCAGAAACACAAGTATTAATCAGTCAGTCCATCTATCAGGCTGTGTAATAAAGGAAGCGACATGGTTTAGGCAGATGATGTGATGTATAATCCCTGGTCGTTTTAATTAACTTTTCCCTGTCCTGTAATGACCAAGCTGGTCAACAGAGCCGGTCAATAAGCATGTTAATATCAAACAAATAAAAGTGTAGATGATTAAAAACCTCCTGCGTTATTAAATTTGAAATTCAAATGAAATGTATGCTTCCAGTGCGCACTGCATACTAATAGCGCCCAGTTTGAGTCCCTGACTTTAACGCGCATGGTCCCTTATACTCATTATGTAACAGCAGCTTGCTTTATAGATTTAACAAAATGTCAGCAGACAAAGTGATGACCCTATTCAATTTTACTCGAGGTCTGTGCAATCCCTTAATTATATACACTGATAAATAATGTTCATTACCTGAACCACCACTCTTTTCCCCACCACTAAGTCTTGAAATTTTCCCATATTTTATTTTTGTGATATCCAGCACAAAACGAAGCAAAAGTCAACTACATCAACCTTTCAGTCCTCCTCCTCTGCTATAAGCTAATATCACAAATTGACTTACCCACCTACGGAATGCGCTAGTTTTAATCAAAACTGTCAAAGATAATTGTGCGCAATTACAGTAAAGTTTAAAATGGCACCAGACCCATTATCCAGGACCAAGAACAAAGCACTCTTTATACATCGCCCAAATCATGTGTATATTAAGTTAAAACTTCCAAAGAGTCATTTGCGTAAAGTAGCGTCTAAAATATGACAGCAGACAAAACAGAGCCCACCGAGGCCTGGTGCGCACACACGTTCTTGTTGGGATAACATGAAATTAAAATCAGAACAGCATTATCAGAATATTTCACAGAATCTGTCTGTCGTGCATTTAGTAGGTATGACTGAGGATAGCATAAACTCTGGTCAGACTGGTCAGACTAGTCAGTGTTATTCCACAGTGCTCTTTTTTTTTTAGCTCTTTTTATTTATGGAATGTGATGTTCAGTAAAATTTCAGTAAGTGCCCCTAATTCCTCCTTCCTAATTCAGTGTCATTTAACTTTGCCTTCCTTCCGCTGTGTTTTATGATGGAGGGGGCGGTGTGGGGTGGAGGAGGGTGGAGAACTGTCTGCGACGCTCTATTGATGACCTCACGGTAAAATGTGGCAGTGCGGCACGACGCGCCCGCCGATTGGTCGCCCGTGTCACAGCGGCACTTCAAAGCCAGAGAGGAGCCTACAATTGTGGAAGAATGGGCGGACCGCATCATTGTATTGCACACCTCTAAAAAAACAGTGCTCTGATTCATAAATATAAAAAGATCCTCTGAAGAGGGCAGTGTTTTTGTGTGATGGCAACTTCACTTCTAGGGGTGAGTCTAAAGGACTTTCTTTCTGGTTTAATTAGTTCGTGTCATTGTCCGGCAGAGAAGGATTAAACTCGCAGCGATCAGAAACGGCCAGCAAAGCCAGTGAAGTACATGTATTTCCCGAAACTTCTCTTGAGATTTTACGGAGGATACATAAGTTAGATTTGTAGCTTAAAGCTCGTATGTTTACCGGTATCCAGTTTGGCATGCGCCTGTGAACGGTCTGTTGCTGTTTGGTGTTTACAGCTTGTCCAGGTAGGAGCCGACTTGTTTAAGGTATTTTCTTATTGAATAGTAAATGTCGAAGATAGTAGAGTGAGTGTTATCCCAGATATCAACAGCCTCTCTCTGAGGCTGGAGTTTGAAGCGTGCGTTAAGAACCTGTTCAACTTGTCAGACTGACCAGTCACTCACTGTTTGTCTTGTGTTTTCAGGAGGAGCCGAGGTTAGGATCGACTCCTTTAGCCATGTTAGCCGCAACATGCAATAAAATTGGGAGCCCCAGCCCGTCACCGTCTACTATTACGGATAATTCCTCCTCATTTGGGAAAGGATTCCATCCATGGAAAAGAGCAGCGGCCAGCAGCTGCAGCCTCGGGTCTGGCCTACCCGGCTTCGGGATGAGTCGTAACGGATCTGGGATCTCGGATTCATTCGGCACCAATAACTCCAATGGATCCAGCGCCTTTTCTTTGACGTCCGGCACGACTTCTAGCTCCCACTTTGGAAACGATTACTCAGTGTTCCAGGCGTCTGTTTCCAGCAGCTCCCAAGAGTCCAGCCACCAGCCCGTGTTCATCTCCAAGGTGCACACGTCAGTGGACAGTCTGCAGGGCATCTACCCCAGAATGAGCGTGGCACATCCCTATGAGTCTTGGTTCAAGTCGTCTCATCCCGGGATCCCCACTGGGGACGTGGGCACTACGAGCGCATCTACGTGGTGGGATGTTGGAGCAGGATGGATAGATGTCCAGAACCCAAACGGAGCCGCGCTCCAGACGTCCTTGCACTCCGGAGGACTGCAGACATCCCTGCACTCTCCTTTAGGCGGATATAACTCTGATTACTCCACTCTGGGTCACTCTGCGTTCAGCACGAGTCCCTCGCCGCACCTGTTGACCACCGGACAGCACCTGATGGACGGTTTCAAGCCTGTCTTGTCCTCCTATCCTGACACCAGCCCATCTCCACTGGCCGGGGCAGGAGGGACGATGTTGACCGGGGCTCCTCCCGCGTCTTTAGCCGGGTCCCCGCGCTCCTCGGCGCGGCGTTACTCAGGCAGAGCCACGTGCGACTGTCCCAACTGTCAGGAGGCAGAAAGACTGGGGCCGGCGGGCGCGAGTTTGCGGAGAAAGGGACTCCATAGCTGCCACATTCCCGGGTGCGGAAAAGTTTACGGAAAAACATCTCATCTGAAGGCACACTTGCGCTGGCATACAGGCGAAAGACCGTTTGTGTGTAACTGGCTCTTTTGTGGAAAAAGATTCACGCGCTCTGACGAGCTGCAGCGACATTTACGCACGCACACGGGAGAGAAACGGTTCGCGTGTCCAGTGTGCAACAAGAGGTTTATGCGCAGCGACCATCTGAGCAAACACGTAAAGACTCATAGTGCAGGCGGCTCCGCCGGGTCTGGTTCTGGGGGCAGCGGGGGCAAGAGGGGTAGTGACACCGACAGTGAGCACAGTGCGCCCGGGAGCCCCCCGTGCCAATCTCCCGACCTGTTGCACCCAAACGAGACAAGTCAGGGAGTGACTTTAAATGGCCTCTGATTCTGTAAGGACTGAAAACTGTTGAACTCTCCGAGGTGCGCGTGATTATACACTGAACACGCGGAAACTCAGTGAATATTGTCATGTGAGGAGAAAAGGCCCCTGCGTAACAAGTGTTTCAGTCAAACTGCGACTCCCCTAATGGTTCAACGTAAGTATTTTCACAGAGCTCCAGAATGCAGCAGTAGTGGTGCGAACAACAAGGAGCGCACACAACTTTTTATGACTCCAACACATGGGCAATTTTATTGCAACATGCTGAAGAACTGGGACATGGAAGTGATGCTCTGCTGTCTTGTGTTCGAAACCAAACTCTGGCACTTTATTATCAAGCAGGAGAATTTGTTCTAATGGGATGTTTCTAGTTCCATTTATTTTGAAAGTAAATTTCTCACGTTGTTATTCACGTCACCTTGTGCCACCTTTATAAGTCCGGGCCAGTTGAAAAATTGGCATCGAAATGTGTACATAAAAATAGGTTAGATGAATCTCATCCCACTGTAAAGGTGTATTTGTCCAAGAGACGCTTTTGTATAGGTATTTCTAGTTGTATATTGACTCTAGTAAATATTTGCAAATATACAGAAATGTACTTGGATTTTTCTTTGACATGATATGTAATGTGGAATTTCTATTTAACCACGAGTTTTCTTGTGTTTAGGGGTCTACCATTTGGCGCACTTTTATTTTTAAAGATCTTAAATAATTTACTGTTTACCCACTTGTTTTAATTTAAGTACGCATGATGTAACGTGCTTTTTAATTTCCAGTGATTTTTTCTGCGAGAATGGCTTTTTATGAAAGCCATTAATAAAGTCAGTTAAATTAAGCAGCGGTGAATCCACAGTTTGTTAGACTGGACAGAAAACAAATGTAACAAGTTTGTTATAAATAAATAAATAAATACATACATAAATAAATAAATACGTAGACAAGCGTAATCAGTTGTGATTATGTGTAACAAGCGCACGCATTATAGTTGTTACAAATCATTTCAAAGAAGTTTTTGCATTTTATTCGCATGAGTTGAAGCACCAAGCCAAGCAAGCGGAGGCCAGTGAGAAAAGCAGTTCATAACTGATGGTGTTTAAAAGCCATGTTACAAATGTTTTATATGGTTTTGCTTGTTTATCAAGTTACAACAAATATTGTAAATACACCCCTATGTCAAGACTCTCCCTCATATGCTGTGTTGAGATTTGTATTATTTAAACTATTTTCAAACGAAATGTTAATTTTAAATAATAGAATTAAATAATATTGGTCTATGCTGGTGTATTGAAATGGTTATACGAGTTTACCAAACTGATTACACATAGACCCACAACCTGAACTGTAACCATTAATACAACATAATATTAAAATCAATTAAAGGGTTACAAATATAGCAACAATTACAAACAAATTAATAACCTAAAGATAAAATATGAATAGGCTAATAAATTGATGCAAATGTTGAGATGATGCGCTTTTTGCTCAGGGATCTGCGTTAATGCCAGGTGTAAACATCTCCACAGTTTATCATAACGTGCTCTTTGAAAGATTCAACATAAGAAAACAAAGTGACTAATGTTATTTCATACCATCTTTGAGTGTATCTCCCCTTAGTGGACTAGCTATAAATATGGCATTAATAAATAAGTGTGATTTTTCTCATCTTAACAAATTAACAGATATATAGATTACAAGAATAATATAAAAATGGTCCCAAAAGCAGCATTAAAGCGCCATCTAGTGCTACATCTTTGCTTAGAATCTTTTAGTGCAGTTTGTATTGTGTCCAAATTATTAAACTTAAAGGGCAATATGTAACTTTTCTGGAAAAAGTGCACCTGCTTGTCTCCTGCTTTGCTTGTAATGTTCCACATTAGGCCATTAACTCCATGGAGACAAGCAAGTGATGCTTAAGTTGCAGGTCAGAGAGGTGAGGTGACCCCACTCATAATAATAATAATAATAATAATAATAATAATAATAATAATAATAATAACAATAATGTTTCCAAACAATAAAAACACCTGTATGATAAATAAGTTTAACATCATTCTGTCAACCCTTTGCACAAACCACATCTAAGAAAAAGGTATAAAGCAGTTGTACACAGCACTATGCTTCATTTTGAATGCCCAACATAAAAGAAAGGTAGAAGTCTTTTGCATTTTTGATGATGGGCAAAAATAAATAAATCTTATATTCAGGGTGCAGTCTTACTTAAAACACTTGGGTGTTGCAGTAAAATACAATGCCTGGTTTGTTTATGTGTTTTAAAGATTATTCAACTTTACCTTCAACATCAGAATTAGTAGGCCTATTTATTGCTCTCCTGATAGGACCACTGCTGTAAAGTTGCTATATCAGATGTGGGTGCTGTATCAGATGTGGGTAGCACTTTGGATGGACAAAGTCCTTCTAACGCTCTGCCACCTGGAAATCACACAAAAGGCAAACAGTGACCAAGACGAACGGCGCTCCGCTTGGGGACAAGGTAAGTGACTGAAGTTAGAATGAAGACACACCTGATGCAGAACAAAAACATAATCTGAGTTTTGACCTGACCACCAGCAACAAATCTGATACATCTGTGAAACCCTTAACCAATAATCTATGGAAATAGAAGAAAAAATGAATGAAAAATGAACTGCTCCTGATGCGGTGCTATTGAAGGATGTGTCAAATAGAGGGGTTCCCTACATGGTGACAATAAAGTATACCTTAAAGTTAAGACACATGAAAAGTACAAAAAAAAACCATAACATTGCACTGCACTCTGAAACTACACTATATTAAACTAAACTAACTCTACTATACTAAACTACTATATATAAATATAGGTTCTTTTACGCAAAGTCTGATCCAATCGTACATAACTTTTTTCAGCTGAAATGTCTCTGCAGTAGCACAGGTCGCCACGAATAAAGAAATGCTGCCCCCAAGTGGCGAAAGTGTAGTTCGACATCATAACCTGGGTATTTATAAACGTTTGAGTTACAAGCACGAGTGTTTTCTTTAAACTTGTTCAAGATTTATCTTATAGTACACTAAAGTAGGCCCAAATGTACAGTTAGAATATTGGTAAGCTGAGTGGTCCTATAGTAGGGTCTTTTTACCCGTTTTGTTTGGAAAACTGTCCGTGAGCAAAATGTTCTAACTAAAAAGTTGGGCAAAATACGTGCATTTTCAAGGCATGACTAAACTCTGCAGTGACTGTTTGGCTGCTGATTCGTGTGCTGCTACTGCTCCGTGTGGAGCGTGAGGGCAAACCATGGTTTGGTGTCGTGCAAACATTAACCTTCAGAATCAGAAATACCTTGTGTTTGTAGTCTATCTTATCACCTTCACAGTCGAAACCAGCGCTGAGTTTCAGGTGTTGCAAGTCCGCTGTTTAAACAACGAGGTGCATTGTGGGAAATGTGGTTTGTCTGCTTCAGAGGCCACTCCTCTACTTTGGTTATGTGTTTTATTGGAGACTTCCAGTCCCAAAATGCCTTGTGCCCGAGAGCAAACACGGAGCATTGAAACGTGAGGAGGGGAAAGATTTTGGTTACGCCCCAAAAATATGCGTAAACGAGTGTAGAAGACTGCTCTCTTTTTCTACCAACGCGACCAAACAAAATTGCCAGCAATTCATGCCGTCGGTGAGAATATAACTTTTTATTGTAGTTTTAAATTTTAGAAGAGTAGTAGACTAATCTGTGCGCAATGGCTGAAGAAGTAGGCCTAATGAATATGTAACTACAGATGCACCTGTTCATGGGGCTGGCGGTGAGCGTCCCTCATTGTTTGTCTTTGTGTTTTGATCCTGAAGTTTGTTACTGTGCAGCCTGTCGACCTATAGATCTACCTGTTTATATCTATATATGAACATATTTAGCATTTAAAAATACACATGACCTACTATATATTAGTACTGTTAACAAATTATTATGATTACACTTTAGTTTTAGTTAAATATGGTAAATATAGGCCTATGTTCTGTGTTTATAGCCCTAGTGTTTTGACTTTAATCAAAATGCACTTTGATTATAGCCAGGGACACAAAAGAAACTAGCTACTGTTTCAGAGGCTTGACAAGACCAACCTGTTCCTGTGCACTGCCTGGTGTAAGAAAACACATTATTAATGACTGACTCACTGTGAGGAGCTGTGAATGGGTAGTGGCCTCTCTACAAACAAGTGACAGAGTAAATAGCTTGTGATTTTTTTCATGCTTTCAAACTGAGTGGTTGTTCAGAGAGCTCAAAACTCACTGTCTGAAATGATGAAACAATAACACCACCGAGCCAACCTACACTTTTATTATTACCTCAAAAACTGGAATTGCATTATAACTATTTACATTTAGCTTTATTTGACAGATGAAACATGGCAGACAGAAGAATACAATCAATTCGCCGTGTTGGGAGTCTCATGCGGAGCAGATCTGAGGGAACACTGATTGATGTGGATGACAATGTTTTTGTTGGCAACTCAAATGGTAAGATATCCACTCAATAAAGCTATCAGTGATTTATTAGACATTGATATTTAAAATGGCATGTCTTATTTTATTATCATTACATATTATGGAGTACGTGTGTTTGCTTATGTTTGCTCTGCTTAACCCTGGTAAACCCTGATGGGACCAGGTGAATGGGGAGGGCCGGATATCAGAGGTGGAGGGAATGTTTCTTCTAATATGACATTATGTTTACTGAAATGAATAATAAGCAACAGAAATTATGACAGTAAAATTGCATTGTTTTTCAGGTGCACCCCACCAGAATTTCGAGTGGCCCCTTTTACACACAGATATCCCAAAGTCAACTGAGACAAAAAACCCTTTCTGGAACAAACTGTCTGGGTCAAATCCTTTCCTAGAAGACATTGTATTTAGCAGTCCGGATGAAGTTTTTTCCAATCCAGTTAATACAAAACAAGACTTAGAGCAACACCCCAACAATGAGGATGCTGCAAGTACATCATCAGACGAAGGGAACATCGGAAACCTGTTGGAGAACAGGAACAAAGTCAGCAACAGGTCTGGACGATGGAGAAGTGCGTCTGACATTTTGGATGACTTAGAGAGGAAAGTGCCGAAACGCGCAAATAGCACCAGCAAACCTCCCGGGACCATCCTGAACCCAGATTTTGAGTGGCTAAAAGACGACAGAGAGGCATATAAGATGGCTTGGTTGAGTCACCGGCAGCTCACACGCTCCTGTCTGGACCTGAACCTGATGAGTCAAAGTCCAGGGTGGGCTCAAACACAGGCCACAGACTTCCAGGTCATCAGTAAGATCGGACACACAGGAGGCTCTGTTCAGCTGCCCGACTCGGAGATAACCATCCATTTCCCAGAAGGCCATGTGGCACCTGGGGAAGTCCAGGAAGTGACCCTGAAAGCAACACTAGACCCCCCTCCTGGACTCAATAACAACTACATGACAACCATGAGCCCCCTGGTGGAAGTAATTCTCAGTAACATTAACACAAAAAAGTGTATATCTCTGGACGTGAAGCTGTCTGGGGAGGTGCGTGCTGATAATACAAGCAAGGTGATGACGGCTGTTACCGGGCTGTTGTCTAACAAGAGAGAAGGCCCCTATATCAAAATGGATGACTGTTACATTTACAAAAACATGATGCAAATGAAGCTACAGGAGTTAAAGACGCATTTTTATGTTATTGCTGTGGCAGAGGCTTTTGCAATTGAGCCCCCCGCCTCTTCAGTATGGGATTACCTTGACCGCCCAATCACAGTAGCCGTTTATGGTCCTCGCTACATACATCCATCTTTCAAGGTTGTAATAGTGGTGTGCTGTCATGATGATGTCCCTCCCAAGCTGCCATTCTCAGATGTCTGTCGAGGCAACAAAAGTCTGCCCCCTTTAGTGCTCCAGCTGTGGGGGAAGCATCACTTAAAACCAACTAAACTGAATGACATGAAAATTGCAGTTAGCGTAATAGAAACATTGTTTAAAATCCAACCTGAGGATAAGTTTAAAGAAGTAAGACAAAGTCAGCTTAAAATAGGCACTGTGGTACATTTGCCTGTTGCTTTATCTTGTGACAGGACTGCAGAAATGGTACCTTTTACACTCGCATTACACATGACCGAATCTAATGCTGAAACTGTTGCACAATTTCAAGTGACGTCCCCGACTGCGGCACCACTGCGATCTGAAAAACGAAGCAGACAATTTGAAAAGCGACTGGAAATACCCAAAAGTCCAACAATCCCAGAGGAGAGCGTGCCGAATTTACCAAGTTTCCAAGACAACCCAGTAAATCTGCAGTGGTATGGAGTCGCCCTGAAATCCGTTCTCCGGCAGCCACGAGTGGATTACCTGTTGGAATACTTTAAAGGGGACACAATGGCTCTTTTATCAAAGGAAACTGTCAAATCAGTAGGAAACTTCAAAGTAAAAGAGTGGTATATTGGGTTTCTCCGAGACAGGATTGGTTTGGTTCACTGCAAAAACATCAAGCTTATAACTAAAGATCAAGTAATCGACTTCACTGGAATACAGATGACTACAGAAGTGCTACTGGACAACATGACGCTGCCCTTTAGAAAACTCACATACATGTACTCTGCCATTCAGACTATGGTGACTGAACACATACGCAGCTGGAGGGACTTTGCCAGTGCTTTAGGCTATCACAATCTGACCCTGGACACAATCACACGCAGGTACACGGAAACAGAGGCGGACAAAGTGGCCAGTGTGCTGGAGAGGCTGAAGGAGGACTGCCACACTGACAAGAGCAGGAGGAAGTTTTTGCATGAACTCATTATTGTAAGTAGAAGCTAGGGTTCAAAAACCAATACCCAGAACCTAATCAATACTGAAAGGAGTAACAAAACTAGATACTCAAGAACTGATACTGAAAAAACACATAATTAGGACAAACTTTGTGTTTCTTGAATAGTTTTTGAATGACCACACAATTACTGTGTTAATAAGTCCAAAGTACAAAATTACAACTAGTACAAACTCATTTTGAACAAATTGACAGCTAGACAACATCATGTGCAAAAAGCTTATTTGAAATGTGCAGTATAAATATTACTGCAACTTTTAAATCATTGCCACGATTTCTTAAATATGTATTCTACTCCACTCATTTTGATCATTTTGATTTTATGTGAATTGTTAAACAGAAAAAAAAAAACTTTTTCCTTGTAGTTATCTTTACTCTTATCTTGATTTTGATTCAAATGGAATTACTATCTGTTAAGGGCTGCCAAGTTAAGCTGTGAACAAAGTTCTAGCTTATCTTATCCTAACAAAGTGTTATTTATTTTTTTATCCATGGTTCTTTGTTCCCAGGGCCTGTTGAAAATGGACGCTGTGAACCTTGCAGCGCAGCTCATCCAGAACACTGTGATTCTGTCGACTGCTGTGGAACTCGGGCCTCGATGGAGAGAGCTGGCAGAGAAAATGGAAAAACTCACCAGTGCTCAGATAGCTGCGTATGAAGCCCCCCACCGAGGCAAAAATGGTGACGTGTCCCCCCAGGTTTGTGCATTATTGTTATATGTATTTAAACATTGGCCTACATCTTTGAACCCCTAAACATTATACTGTTGAAGGTTTATTCTTCTTTTAAGATCACACATAGAAACATAAAATACTTGATTTGTAACTAATTTGTTGCCATTTGTGTTGTTTTGTGTTTGCATAGTTATTTGATCCAGTGAGGACAAAAATATACTTTGGTTACAGTGTATATTGTATTAAAGTGCTGTCCTACTTTATAGGCCATGTGGAAACCTGCCTATGACTTCCTCTATTCCTGGAGCCAGAGGTACAGAAATAGTTACAGAGACATGATTCAGGATCTGCACTTGGTCCTGGACAAAATGAAAAACCCCACCACCCGACAGTGGAGGCAGCTGACAGGAACGCTCATCACAGTAAACTGTCTCCAACTCTTCCGGAGCTCTGCATTCCCCAAATCATAGAACAACAGCCACAGCAGTGTTGCAACAGGGATCAGACCAGGGAGGTGTGTGACTGTAATCTCAACTGACTTATCAACCCATGTATGGTGTGTTTGTACAGATACTCTACTGTACTACTTTATATCATATGTATTTTTACATCATATGTATTTTATTTTTAATATAATGTGAAAATATTTTTGAAAGAGTGAAAAAGATGTGTTTTACCTTATTGTCTGGTAAAAATGCGCCATCACTGTGAAATTTCCTGTTACTCATACAAACTATAGCTAGATAGTGTGTGTGTCCTGTGTGCCTTTTGTATCACTTTTTTGTCTAAAATATTATATTTATACATTTAAATTATGTAAAGTCTGTCCATTTGTGCCAAATTATGATAATATATAATATTATAATAATGTGCCAGATCTTAAAAGACAACAGCAGAATAAAATCCCTTCATGGTGGTGGTTAACTCCTAAACCTTAAACTTTATTGCTGTAACATTTATAGCAATTATAAAATGTGTGTGACATTATCCACTCTTCTCTGCTCTAAGAAATATATGGGAGTGTTTGAATTCAATGGAAACCAGTTTCAGATGAAAGCTTAGTGTGATCTTGCTAACCCCAGATTAACTATGTGAATATATGAATGTAAAGAGTCTAAGACAAATACTTAAGGAGACACACAATAATCTGGTTGAACTCATAATGGCATGGACAAAGGACTGTGGATTTGTGGTTAAAGTATTGATCAAAACACCAGAAAGAGCAAAGTAGGACACTGCAACATGCTCACTTGGGAGAAAAACATTACTGAACAAAGGCCCTCTATTCAGGGACAAAATATGTTTTTATCAAACACGGCTCAGAAAATACAGATAGTTCACTGACCATTGTTTGAAACTGTGTATCAAGAATCAACAGAAATGTGCAATGTGGCAACACACATGGCCAGAGATATTCCTAAAGAATTAGACTTTTTTTTAACAATATGAAGAATATTGAGAAATAAACTGTTTTTTTTGTTTGTTTTTGTTTTGTTTATTATTATTATTATTATTATTATTATTATTATTATTATTATTATTATTATTATTATTATTATTATTATTATTATTATTATTTAGGAGGGTCAATGCCAGTTTTCGGCCACAAGGCGTCAGTAAAGGAACAAGTTGGGTGCAACGGTCCAGACCCAAGAAGAGCTTGAGTCTGATTATAACTGCAATATTTGACTACTCTCCTTTGTGGGCTACTGTATTTTTAGATATCGAAATTGTGAATAGGGTAGGCCTAGTTCCTCGCTAGGAAGTTAATGACGACATTTCTGTTATGTGGGTGCTTTACTGTGATTATCCTTAACTATCTCTGGTGTCACACTCAGGATTTTGGTCTTAGTAGCGCACATCGCCTATTGAATTAGATTTTATTTTACGCGCCACAACAAAGATACCACAAAACGCTTTGATCTCCTGACATGGCCTAAGAAAACCGCTGCTCACAAAGCACAAAACCCTGCAAAAGTTATAAAACATGTTGATTGACGTAAACGAATATGCGTGTTTATGTCCATATTTCCCACATTAATCATGTTTTGGTATAAAAAACGCGACACTGCTGTTCTTTCTAGCACGTCGACACATTTACACATTAATTAGATCGCGCGTTAAGAATCTGACTGGAGCTTGTGCCAACCTTAAGCGTTGGCACCAAATATACGCGGGTTATTTGCATGTTAAAGTGTTTTGCAGACAAGAGTGTGATATTATGCAAACTGTGAATTTTCTCAGCCATATCTGAAGTACATCACACGGGAGACGCATAACACTTAACGGTATGTGTTCAGCTGGGCGCGCAGCCAGGGCTTTGCAATGTTTGTGCGGACTTTTTGATTTATGCGACCTAAAAGCTTTATTCAGGGGAGGCATTCACTACAGTTCCCACAATCCATCACTCATCACAAAAGTCAGGGTAAGATCCCACGAAGCGAGACAGCATCAGCAGTAAGTTTCTTGTCTCAGATCAAACTTTATTGACTATTATAGGCCTGATCCATTTCTGTCTTCTTCAGTTTTATCCTCTCTGAACAAGAATGACAAATACATATCACACATAGGCTACTAAATATAGGAACACTCCACTAAGATGTAGCCTATCAATATGAAAAATGCGACAGCGCTTAACAAAAGACAACCCAACAGAGGGCGCAATTGGTTCAATTGTTGTATTGCCCATTTACGTAAAGTTCAGTGCGGTTGATCAATCATATTTCATTAGGCAATGATAAATGTCTCTGTGTGATGTTGACGTCATTAAACCTTTAAGTAGCCTGTTGTTAATCTATTATAATAATTATGTGGGCAATTATTAGCCTACTACCAATGCTACAAAGCTGCTGATAAAGAGGATATATTTATAAGTTCCACTTGATAATAAGAGGTTACTCTTAAAGTGGCTCAAGTAAAAGTGGTTCAAACATTCAGGTGTAGACTACTAAGTGTATGAATAGACTGAATGCAGGGTCCAAACAGTGGAGCTGCTGCTGGTGATAGTGCACAGGGACCATCCACAAATCACTGTTGTGAACAGAAGCATTCCTCTGTCCTCTGGGGTATACAAGACTTCATTTGGTTTTCCTCTGTGATATATGTTGAGGCCAAGAAGTCATTTACCTTCCAATGTATTAGCCTGATGATTTATGTGAGCTGCAAAAGTGTACTGTGGATCCTATAGCCCCCTACTGACCCCTCTTCAGATCACACTAATAATTATGTAAAATATGATGTGGAAGTGACACTGAAGCATTAGTTTACCAAAGCTGGACTAAATGTTTGGCCACAGATTAAAATACAAGGATTTATATTTTAGGTATCCTAATTAAACTAACTGTTTATGTTTCTTTCTATTTTGATGAGTTATTAACCAGTCACTATTCTTTGCACTTACAGTCTGCATCTGTTTTTCAACCACAATGGGTTTATTCATTATTAAATATTGGGTATGTTCTGCAATGCTTTTACTTGTTTTTATTGTTTAAAATGCCTATGTGACATTCTTGAACCCTATATCTGTAATTAGTTGGATAATTTTTCTGAATAATGGAAAGCAGAGCTGTGGCGGAGATAGAGGGTTGGTGAAAATTGAAATTTTCAAAGCGCCCAAGCTTCAATTACACGATTGCTCAAACATGGATGGATCAGCCAAAATACAACTCAGGCTTATGATGAGAGAAGATAAATATATGATTTTTAAAAAGTACAATTTACATAATATGACCCGTTCGAACTTGGAATCTTTTGCAATGGGCATTTGTTTGGAGGCCTCTAGTGGCTGATGGGGCCCATTGCATCAGACTGCTTTTGCTAAAGAGCCATACTGGGTACATTGGCAAATTTGACTTAATTCTTTTATGTTTTTGTTAGATTTAACATGGCTCAATGGAGAAGTTGGTGAGAAACTGAGATTTTAGATTGAACTCTTGGACTTAACCTTTAAAAATTGGCTTGATTGTATGAGTACAGATTTAGTTACAAGGTGTTGATCATTGCCTCCAGTTTAATACCATTCATGTGACTAAGAACCTTTTTTCAGGTCTTCTCATGACCACTGCTGCGTCGAAGTAAGCTCTATAACCAAAATGAGTCAAAGGAAAATAAAAAAAGCACAACCTGAAGTATTTGAAACCAGCATTTTGTGAGTAATCACCATCCACATCCCGGAGACACCTCTCTGCTTTCACTCTCACTTTTTCCACAAACCAAGCGTTACAGGGGCCCAATTTCGTCATGGCACTGGCTACGATAAAGATTAAAGCCAATCAGAATGCACAAATAACCCAGGATTTTTGGTGATAAACATCCAAGAATGCCTATGTGCACCTCAAGCCACTACAAAGTCATGATTAGGTTGCCATCAGGGGAATAACTGCCCACTAAATGCTCCTTTTATCAAGTTGTCTCCGCTTGCTCTGTTTTGTGGTGAAGTACTTGTTTGTGTATGCAGTATGCAGTATGTAGTAGTGCGCTAATGAAGCTTTGTCAGTAATCTACAAAACAGATGCCCAGATTGAAAAGCATTAGCAGCTTTAAGGTATTTTACTATTAGGCAAGTCAAGGTTAGAATATATGGTTCTTTCTGTTTTACCTGTTACTGTGTGAGGAATGTCCAGCATATGGTGAGAACAGCCATAAAGTGCAGGTGTCCACACTTCACAACATCAAGTAATGCCTTTGACAGACTGGACTTTTGAGTGAATCTGAATGTGCTATGGAGACCAGGGTAAACCAACTCTGGTGTATTAAGAGAGATCATAACTCGTAACTTGTAATGACAAATAAAGCCTGGGCAGTTTTTTGAACGTTACTTAAAGGGCTCATACTGTGCAAATTTCTGATCTGTTCTAATGTTGTTTCCTCGTCACAAACATACCTGGAGTTTTATTTTGTTTCATTTGCACATGTTTAACACAGAAGCCCTCAGTATTTAGGCTGAATTCTATGAAAACACACTGGTAATACAGGAAGTGCTCCACTGTGTTTTCTCCATACACCTTCACTAGAATCATTTGGATCATTTCAGCCCTAGAATTGACCATCTCTACTAAACAAATGGTAAAAAGGTACAGTAGGTGTTAACTTGATAACTACTGCTTCATGACATCACAAGGTGGAACAGAGCATTTTGAGCTTTGGAGATGTAGACAGACTAATAATAAATGGTCACTCAAACATGTGTGAATGAAACAAAACACAACTCCGGATTTCCACTTAACATGGCTTAAAGGTGCACTGTGTAACTGGGGAGGAAAGGCCACATGTTTATCTCCATCTAGATGTACTTAACTGTTCAGCCTGGAATGTTTCACAGTACGGCATTAAACTTATCAATCTCCAAGCAGGCCAAGATATAGATCAGTTTGGTGAAGAGGCAGGCCTGCTTGCAGAGGAATTCATGTTCTTAAAGGTATTTCTGAACAATAAAATTACCTGTAATGAAACAAAGACATTTAATGCCATACTGTGGAACATACCAAGCAAAGCAATACCTAAAGAAATTTTTTTTACATACCCTCCACCAGAAAAATTACACAATACACATTCAAAGCTCACAAGAATCAATTTAGTGTACTATAGGACCTTTAAAGTGTATATGACAGGGCAGACTGATTTCACTAATGTGGTTACCAAAAGATTTTACTTAAGATCTTAGCCTAGTTTTTACTGTTTTACTGTTTTCATATTAAGTTTATAATTTCTGTTCCTGGTTGAGCAGCAGATGTCTAATTTACGTAATAAAATCTGATTTTTTTTTATAAATAAAACATATTACAAAACCTTTACTTTGTTAAGTGAATGTTAAAACTTGTGTCCTTACATTTTGGATGGAATTTTGTGTACTGACGACATAAGGGGTTCCTTCCAACTTTTCTCATTTTCTTCACAAACCACCATCTGTGTTGGTGTAATCTTGAGAACTCTTTACCACTGTCAGGTACTATACCACAAAAGGAGTATTTTTTTATTAGAAAAACATGAAAATCTGCCATATACACTTAATGATATGATTTGACTTAGAAATGTTTTGGCTGGCAAACCTTTTTGTATTTCATGAGCCAGAAGGAGCCTGTTTGGACTAAGAAAGCAGATAATATAATGAGGACTATGACCTTAAAGGGCCCATATTACACTATTTTATGATCTGCTATAATGTTGTTTACTCATCAAAACAAAACATTGTGTTTTGTTTCATTCGCACATGTTCAACACATAAACCCTGTATAATTAGGCTGAGTTCTTCCCTCAAACAGAAAACACTCTGTTCTACCTTGTGATATCATGTGGTAATACAGTAAGTGCTCCTCTGTGTTTCAATTTCAGCCCAGGAATTTCCTATCTCTACTGAACTAAAGATAAAAGGTACTGTTAACTAGTAAAACAATACATTTTGAGCTATGGAGATGTAGAAGAGTTACTCAAACATGTGAATGAAACAAAACTCGTGTTTTGTTCCATTCACATGTTCTCTTTTTGTAAGGAGATAACAAAATAGTTAATTCTTCTATTACTAAGGCCCACAAGAGTCCACATAAACCTTTAATGCGTATTAGATATGATTAGAGTGAAACTGACAAAAAATTCAAGTCAACAGTCTGGACTGTCATTAATAATCCACAAATTGACCAAAAAAGTGAAATAAATTATCATTGTTTAGCTGAATGAGATAAATCCATCAAACTATGTCTTCTTGGTGATGAGGGAGAACAAGAAGGGCTGTGTGCTTCCTGCTCCAAAAACAACAGGGCTGGAGAGGTAGCCTATTGTGTCCTGACAGATCCCCCTGACTGTGGGAGGAGGGAGGAGGTGAGCCCAATGACATGGGACTCAGAGGAGCAGAGGGGAGCGAGGATCTGGGGGAGTGCACAGCTGTGGACGGGGATAGACAGGACTCTCACTGCCTATGAAGAATTCTTAAAGGGATGTGGATTTATGTTGATGCACTGGGATTAATTGCTGGAAGAAAATGCACTGGGAACCTTTAAGGACTGAGATCCGGTGATTTATCTTAAATATATTTTGCATAAAGGTGTATTCACTTTTACTATGTGGTCTCGGCAAAATAATATAAAATGGGAAAGTGAAAATAAAACTGTTAAAGCGCCATTGCACTAAAAGAAAGCTGACACTTTATATATTCTTAGCCATTATGTGCAATATCAGGAAGAAATATACGCATTATTCAGCAAAATAACTGAAACCAAAACCTCTAATTTTTATTCTCAATTCTCAGTGACTTACTGAACCTATAAAATGTACTAAAAATGCATCATAATTGAAAACTGCCTCGTTATGATGTATAAAATATAGTTATATAAGTTTGATATTGTCCAGCTCCATTTCAAAGTATATTGGAAGTGAAGCCTCTATCCTGATCAGGTCCCCTCGTCCCACCCATACAGTCCCATTGTACAGTGTTCATGTTGTATTGCAGCTGCAGCCCTCTCTGTGACCCTTTCTCTCCTCTGTGACTTCTTATTGAGCAGGACTGTGGTGGGACACCTCACAGCTCTTGTGGTTTGAGCAGAGAACCACATCGGACTCTACCAGCTCAATGCTCATTACAGAACATAAGTCTTTGTGACATGGCAGAGCACAGTTTCCCGCTTGTGCACAGCCAGACTTGTTTGGGTTGGATTCGGGCCATTGATAACTATGATTTTTATTTTCATCTTTGTTTTCTTTTATTACAAGTGATGACAGGTCTTCTTATGGCAGTTTTGCTACTTTTATGTTTAATTTCAGCTGGTCTTTTAAATGGTTGCCAGAGCAGAGCATTGTGACTTTGAAGCTGTTTCATTTTCACTGTAGCGTCAACATAGGCATTATGGAAGAAGTGTCTTGCTGAACAACACAATACCAATGTGCAGGCTATTTCTGATTATACATATGAAAATTCCCATTACTACCACTGCAAGACAACTCCAATCACAAGCAGTTTGTGAATTGAATATATATAGCGAAAGGAGACACATTTCCTTGGAAACAAGCAGAAGGCCCTCCAGGGTCAATCAGAGTCAGGTTTGTGGAGATGCAAACCAACCCCGTGTAAGGGCACATGTTTTTCAATGTTTTCAGTCTAACAAAAACAGCCAAAATGAAAAAACAACAACTTTTCTTGCCTTGGCTAAGAAGTTACATAGTTTGGCTTTAATAAAATGGGTGTGCATTCATCTGAATACTTACAGACTTGGTTTATAAATAGATGAAAGTCTATTATCTACTGAGTGTATTTAGACAAAACCTCATTTTCAACCTACATTCCGTTTTACAATACTTTTATTACCAAGTTTATACCACATTCAAATCAATCATCACTTTTTATAACTTGTGTAAAAACAGTGCTTGCTCCCAGACCAAACTAAAAGTCTTTCTAAACTCCAGCACCAGCACCTGTCCACTTCCCTGGCGGGCGAGTCTGGTGAGGCTACTGTAGCGGAGCAACAGATATTTGGATTGTGTGGGTCAATGGGCTGGTCGTCATGCCGCAGAGGCCTGGCTCAACATGTGTGTGGTCCGAAGGCTGGCAGCATGCTTTTACAGGCACAGCTTAGCGATGAGGTTAGGGCACCAAATATACAAGCTCACTTTCATCCCATGGTCTTCCCAATATGTAAGTAAGAATGTCTCTAATGCAATGGGAAGATAGTTATGTCGAATTGTTTTGGTTGTTTATTTTAACTTCAAACTAGGCAGTGAAACTTTCTTCCAGGCCGTAGAGGAAGTCCCATGTTTGTTTTGCGTGTGCGTGTGTGATTACACTGCTGGGATGCCAGTTCTTCCCCGGACCCCACATCACCTCGAGCTCCCAAGCTGTGAAAACATACTGGAGGTTTGTTGGTTCTTAGTGGCTAATAAGGTGTCATTGTGCGGTAGAGCTGTCTGCTATCCCCGAGGCTCCTTAGCATGACGTGAACAGATTAAACACAGCGTCTATTACAATGCACACATCTAATATCTCTTTAATCAATTGAGTATTAGAATTACAACAAGCCAAACTAAGCAAAAGGCTAAAATTCTGTTTCAGGAATACCCATTTTCGACACTGCCACATCAAAGTGCTTGTGTTTTCAAAGGCTTTCTTCTTTTTTTATAGCTAACTTCAGGACTCCTGGCTCCTATGTGTCCAGACAGCTTATAAAAAAGAGCTGTTTTCATCTTCACCTCCCCAATTCAACACCCCAGATTCTCTCTCACCACCGCTGCTATCTGACCACTCCTGTTACTACTTTGTTTTTCGTGATACACAAAGACATTGGACTATCTTCTTGACCTTGTTAGTCCCAAAGGCTATCTTGCAGTGGCCCTTTGAAGCTCCCATCCTCCCCTGTCATCTCCCATCTAAATTCAGCTGATCCATCTCGAGGCCACTGGCATGGGATCTCCTTGCGGTTTTCAACTTTAATGGAGTGAACATGAATATGAACTGTCGATTCTGGGAGTACTTTACATGCGGGGGAAGATGGTTTGTTATTTCAATAGATATGAGTGGGCTGATACAGAGCCATAGAAAATCTTTGCAAGTGAAAATAGACAGGTCTCAGTGGATAGGGTTTGGGTTAGGATTTTGAAGGTTGGGTCTGCCTCCTTGTGACCTCTCTTAATGACAGAAGGGTCAATCATGGCCGTTGTGTCAAATTCCATGAGTCACTAATACACACTTGAGGATGTCATAACACCCACTCTTCAGTCATTGATAAGGGAGAGGTAGTTTCTTCTCTGTTGCTGCTGTTATGGGCCATGCAAAGAAAAAGGCTATGTTTTATCTCTATGTAATAATATTAATTGTCTAGTCGACAGCCCATAAGAGATAAAGGTTAAGGCGTTATTAAAGAACAACACTGGAAGAGTTGTCTAGTGGTGACATCATATTCTAAAGGAGCAGCTGTGTTTTCTCAACAGCCCCAAGCACCAGCAATCTGACGCTCTTACTAGAATCAGCAAATAAATTGGAGTAAAGTAAATACTAGAATTACTGTCTTACATAATTTTTTTGCTTGTCTCTTTTGTTATAATCACAGCAAATTATATGCCTTGTATTATATTACATTTGTAGGCATTGTTTTTATGCTGTTTTTGGTGCTACTCTGCATACTTTGAACAAGCAGAGTGTACTGTAGGTCTAAAGGAAAACAACAGCCACATACTACAGAGTATGAAGGTTGTATGAGACAGGTGAAATCAGCACCATGGACAGTGACTACAGGTAGACGCACACACCTGGTCGAACTGTTAGGTATTTTTTGTCCTTGCTATTTTTCTATATAAACAGAGTTTATAGACCTTTGCCAATTTACACAGTTTATGATTTTAAAAAAATAATGCAACACATCACACAACTGATTGTAAACATTTTCTCACATAACCAGTCAGAGCCCAAGTTAAACAAGCCTGTGTCAGGGGTAGCCCCAGGTTGTGTGAAACAATACTTCACTCTCAGGCCCCTCATAGATGTAAATGGATGTTCACTGGTGTTGTGACCTTTGACCTTGTCTGCCCCCTGTTTCCTGAACCAGATGCGGCTCCTGTGGACCACGGTCTTCTTAAACTAAACAAAGTAATCCTCCACTAAACAAGATGGATATTGTATCACCACTGCAGTAAATACCAAGACAGCAGCTTTACGCACGGAGCATGCTCTGTGCACGTCTGTGATGGAAGCTCAGGGAATAATCACCCTGTTGTTTCTGGAGCTGAAATATGACTTTGTTATATAACACTTGCAGCACTCATAAAGAGGGCGGTAAAACGGCATCATATCATAACATGCCCCCTTGTGGGCGATGAAATAACACAAGCCCATCAAAGGGTTTAGGACGCGCAAAAAAGTTCAACGTTATGTTTAAAAGAAAGAAAAGGAAACAAGGAAAATAAGTCTAAAACCTAAACCCTTTTTATATGAAAAAGCAAAGACTAAACTGGAATCCATTAGGCTACATAAAAAGAAACGTTCATTTAATGCCTGTGACTTTAGTTTCAGGACTCTCATCATGCGTTAAAGTACAGTGTGTGTATTTGTTATTAAAGCATTTTGTATAATATTTGTTCAATAGCACTCACTAGTCCACTTATCTTCCAGCAATACTTTCAGTTCCTGGTGTGCGTCCTCCCCCTGCCTTACGTAATCTGCCTTCTCAGCCAATCACATCCTTTCCTAAAAGTTTACGCCAAGCAGCCTATAAGAACTGCCTAAGTTTCTCAAGTATCAGAAAAGATTTGTCCTCCTGAAGACCCATCTATGGATACTTTCGTGTCTGCTGAGGCGCACAGACCTTCACAGGTGGACTAACTTGTGGACTTCATGAAAGGGAAATATTTTTTGTAGACTTTGCAGCCACCATCAACCCAAGTGGTGATGTCTGAGGAAAATATGGGTGAAGAATCGGGTAGCTCCCCTGTCTCTCCTGTGGACAGCTTGAGCAACAGCGAGGGGGAGCTGGACAGACAACCGAAGCGCTGTGGGAGGAAGAGGAGACCGAGCAGGAAAAACGGGGAGGACTCTGATAGCCCTACCCCTGGGAAACGAGGCAAGAAGTCCAACAGCAGCAGTCCCCAGTCTTTCGAGGAGCTCCAGTCGCAGAGGGTCATGGCCAACGTGCGGGAGCGACAGAGGACCCAGTCTCTTAATGAGGCTTTTGCGGCTTTACGCAAAATAATCCCCACGTTACCATCGGATAAACTGAGCAAAATACAGACCCTTAAACTCGCGGCCAGGTACATCGACTTCCTTTGCCAGGTGCTGCAAAGTGATGAGCTGGACGCTAAAATGTCAAGTTGTAGTTATGTGGCACACGAGAGGCTGAGCTACGCATTCTCTGTGTGGAGGATGGAGGGCGCTTGGTCCATGTCAACATCTCACTAGCATAAGGAGAAATTATGCCCAAAATGGTACGCGTTGTTTTCTGAAGTGTCTGTTTTAACAAAGGCCTATTTTACGCACGAATGTCCCCTGATAAATTTGTCTCGTTGCTGTACTGCACAGTTGTTGTTTTTTTCTGTTTCTTATGCAATTGGTAACTATATCGATGCTTATGATGTGTTAACCGGTTCATTCTTGATCCACAGGTGACTGCTGATATTACATTCCGACGGGACAATTCTGGAGTCATGCTGGATACATGGGATCACTATTTAAACAAAGACGACAGAGGCTGTGTGCTGAGGAGATTTACGCAGAGGCCCGTTACGTGTAAACTCCACGACCCATCTGAAATGTTTCTCTTTGTTGACGACGAATGTTCATACTGTCATTTATAGATGAGAATAGAGTTTAATGCATGCCTTCGGACTTATTTCTGTGGAGGTCAAAGCGCATTGAAGCAGTTCTCTGTGAGTCTGTCAGGTGGCGGTGTATTGGCCTCATGTGTGGATCAAACCTGTGCAAAAGATTTTCAGAATACATTTATTTATTTATTGGTGAAACGTGTTGCATTGAAGAAAAAAATCCTGTGTCTGAAATACAAATACATTCCTATTTTTATCATGTTTTGTATATATTTGTATTTTTGCAATAAAGAAAAATCTACAAAATTTGCTTTTATTGTTTAAATTCAATTCATTTTAAGGGGAAATAATTTTGTCGTGTTCAAATATACTAGTATTTGAATAGTTATAATGTCTTCCCCATTGTTTGGGGTGTACTGTACTTTTTTATGACATTTTAAAGTCATTTGCGAATTCAGAGCTTATTATTGGCTATCGGCAGAGAGAGGAAACGTGCGGCTGTAATTCTACATGTATAAAACGTCTGATAGTTCGCGGAAATCTTTGTGGCCAAACTGAAACGTTTCTAACAACCTTATGACTAGAAATGGGACAGTTGAGCCATTAGCTATAATTTCAGTTTAAACACAGTAGTTAGAAATGTTAACGTTCTTTAGAGCAAATTATCAAGTTTTTTTAACACTTGTATTTTAGGGCTCATCCTCAATTCAATAAAAACAAGGTCACCTAAAATCACAACTAAATATAATGCCTTAAATTGCCTAATAATGGTAAATAAAGAACGAGCCAAGTTATTAAATGCACCACTTTTGATTATTATTTATTACATTTAATTGAAATAAATTTACAGTAAGCTTAAGCCAGGGTTTAGTTTTATTTATTTTATCAAGATTTTACTTTTACGCATAAGTGCTTGGCAACATGGTGGGCAAATTTACCCCCAAAAACTGTAAAGAATATTTTTTTCCTCAATATTTTGATGCATTAATAAACAATGTGTAGCTGTGAGATTTTGTGATGCGCGGGTGTGCGCATGCCCCAGTGGTGCACTCAAAATACTTGATT
Source organism: Odontamblyopus rebecca (assembly GCA_030686955.1). NCBI lineage: Eukaryota > Metazoa > Chordata > Actinopteri > Gobiiformes > Gobiidae > Odontamblyopus > Odontamblyopus rebecca. The sequence goes on from CM060657.1 coordinate 27,500,961, forward strand.
ATTGTCATGAAATAAATCTTTCATAGCAGCATCGTTCTGATTGATCTGCCTGATCTGGGAAAGTGTTTCTCACTGTCCAAATCAAAGCGTGTGTCCGTTTGAAGGTGTGTAATTGACTTGCGAGGCATGTATGGAATTCCCAGATGTCTATGAAATTTAAGGAGGCCGTGAAGGTAGCCTGTATCTGCAAAGTGTGCGTTTTCAAAGGACACAAAACCTTGACACGCTCTGCACCAAAAAAATAACATTTCTGGCATCAATTAGACGTAAGGACGTGGTTATAGCGTGAATAGGATAACCCACATCAGTAATTAAATGCAGGCATGGAATGCAATTTATCTCACATAAAATGTAGGAAAAAAGGTAAATAATAAAAATATGAAGTTTATCACACACAATATTCCCAAAAAACTTTCAATTCTCTTTTTGGAAAGAGAGGAGTTGGCAATTGACATGATGCAGAGGCACAGAATGAAACCTATTTAGACCAGATGTTAGTATTTTTAAAAAAACGTCACGTGAAATGAGCAGATGTTCTGAGTGCAGGCTCGGCACAGTGCATTAGTCTGCAGAGAGAGCTCTACAGAGCAGTCTGCTTTTCTCACACTGGAACACGGAGTCTGTACTTTCAGTTTGTCTTGTTCCATGGGTTAAATTAATACGGATTAAAATAAGGGGGCCACCTGCAACAGCCAGCCGCCATCTGACGTCGACGCCCAGGTAGGCAAATCAAATTCCCGTCGTCTTTATCTCATCGCAAAGGCCTAAAATATCGAGCAACATGTTGGCATATCTATTAACATTATGTGAAACTACTGCTTTTTATACTTCCAAACGCAAAAGAGAAACAGTCGTCGAGGTTTCGTAGACGCGAGTGTGCCGTGTGTGCGTTACGCTGTGGGGGAGGAGGTGGCGGAGCTAAAGGAGGGGAGTTGGCTCTGAGGCACTGACGAACATTTATCATGGAGTTATTAAGCGGACAGAGGCCGTCCAGTCAGGACACACTGACCAAGAGCTCAGCTGGCCTCAAAAACATACATAAAAGATCACTATGTTGGCCGTTTTCTATTTTCAGAAAAGCCACAGCGTAGGCATTTATTTAAGCTATGTAGGCCTAGTAAATTCATTAATTTCATTATATTTATTTATATATATACACAATTATTATTATTATTATTATTATTATTATTATTATTATTATTATTATTATTATTATTATTATTATTATTATTACTATTGTCATGATTATTAATAATAATAATAATAACAATAATAATAATAACATTAATGGTATTAATAATAATAAAATAACTATTATTATTTTTATTTTTTATTATATTATTATATATTATATTATTATATATTATTATTATTGTATTATAGTTTTTACTAGCCTAACAAACGGGTCAAAGCAGGTGCGAGTGAGACAGCCCCAATGAGGCCCCATAGAGCTTTTTTAACACCTCACACATGCTGCACAACTGAAATACTGAATTCATCAGGGACAGGTTCTTCTACGGTCCTGTATATAAAACACACATTGGTGATTTGTATAAATGCATCTATATCATAAATACACAAGTTTGTTACGAACACACAGAATTGATTACACATGTTAGCTCTTGTCAACACAGTATTATGAATTTGAAGAAGTAGTGGTGTATATTACAGGTCTGAATGAAACCAGATTTGTGATTTTCATTTTGCATTACAACCTAAAGTTACACCTGCCAAACTTGAAAAGAATCAAAATGAATATGAATGTCAAAAAGGTCATTTGGAAATCAACCAGACTTGTAGTGTCATTGCAAATAAAGTATATATATTTATATATACTAAATTATTACTTGACAGTAAATTATTACTTGACAGTAATAATTTAGAATGTATAGTCCTATTCTCAAATAATACAAAAAAATTGACATTTTTTGTTGTTACTGTTGATACCAGAAAGCAACAAAGAAAAGCACAATAATGTCAAGTCTATTGGCCTGACATTCTAAAGTAGTTATAAACACAACGCCAAACACAATAATATAATCAATGCCCATTGAGTCATACACAGAGTAATTTAATTCTAGATAAGAACAAAAAGTGAAATTCAGTTTTTTTATGTGCATGAAGGATAGTGAACATAACGTTGAAGTTGACAAATCACACAATTAAAACTGAAAATGTGAAGCCAAAGCTGGTCAGTGTTTCATTGCAGTGGTCCGAAAGAGTGACGCCATCTTTCTAAGTGGTTTGATTGCAGCCTGAACCACACTGTCCTGTATACAAGTGCACTGTCAAAATGTGTGCACCTATGATGTGTGCCACCCAGGCTGCAGACGGGACATGCTCCAGTGTTTTTAAGGGGATACACAATGATCTCAGTGAGGGAACAGTCTCAAAAGGGCTTGGCACCTTATACAATTGAACTGGATCCCCCCTATTGGCTCAGCAGAAAGGCAGCAATAATAAACAGGCAATCAGAAGACAGCATGAGCGTACACAAGGCTCTGCAAAAAAAGATAATAAAAGCAGATTTTTGGGTGACTGAAGGCGGATGATTATTTGTGTTCTTCAGTTGTCCATAAATAGAGGGCTGCTCACAGGAAGTATAAACACACAGATCGAAGGGAGGCCTGGCGCGCTCTGCTGTTTATCCTCAATCAGGATGGTGTATATGCACAACACTGCAACCCTGATCTGAGGAGAGGGAGAGCTCACTATCAAATGTAAACCACTTGATGACTGTTTCTTTTGTTATGCCACAAACAAAATCTATTACTCACTCCAGCTTCCTGTTTCAAAAATAAATATACTTTGATAACTTTTTTATTGAAACGCAGCTTAATTTGGTCACATGAGTCTATTAGTGTGAGCCAGTCCCAAGCCTGGAAAACACACAGGAAGGACATCCCATGTCAGACCTATATATATTTTATGAAAAGTCAAAGCAGAAACACATAGTCACAATATATATATATATATATATATATATATATATATATATAGTTATATATATAGTTATATATATATATATATATATATATATATATATATATATAGTTATAGTTATAGTTATATATATAGTTATATATATAGTTATATATATAGTTATATATATATAAGTTTTTTTCTTTTTGAAAAGAAAGTTTCCAAACTGAATTGTAAGATATTTCATAAATAAAGTTTTATCCATCATTTCTTAAAATTTTACACTGAGTTTGCATGTTCTTCCTGTGTCTGATGTGTTTCGTCAAGGTGCTCTGGTTTTCCCCGTCAAACACAAACATACACCAGAAGGGTCCCTGGGCGCTGCACTGTGGTCGCCCACTGCCCCTAACAGGTTATCCAGGAATCCAAGCAATAAAGTATAGGTCACAAGTTCACTTTATGGTTAACCAAAAATATATACCTTACCCTTACACTAAAAATCTGTTCTTTGTAGTTAGTATTCTACTTTGGTCTGTATCTCAAAAAATACACCAATGTTTATTTCAACCTAAAAACAGAATATCCCACTGATATTTTTATGACAGACATTACAAAATCAAATACAATTTTTATTTTAACCAAAATAAAGCCATTACAGCTCAATATCCAAATTTGTACACAATACCATTAGATTAGCATGAAACAAATACTTAGAGTTAAATATATGGGCGTCCACTTTGGCCCATGTGTTGCAGTGAGACGTACATGCATTGCGTATGTCTCTGGTTAATGTAGCTAATGATGGAGCCTGCTTCTTGCTCACTTGCCTAAGGGCCCACTGCTCCCTGGGTATTAATCCTATTGCCTTCATTAACCTGCCAGCCCACAATCCCACCGACAGGCCCCCTATGTCACACTGATAATTGATGTGTTGTTACCTCCATTTACAATGATCCCTTTATTTCTTTCCAATAGTGACTTAAATGCTCTATTCTTGGTGAATTAGCTCGTAGCAGATTAGCAGAATTGCCTTGAAGCGGGCTAAATTAAATTGACCATCACTATGGACATTCCACATTCAACAATGTACGCCTCTGAGTTAAGTACTGATGAAACTGCAGTAAATAAGGAAACTCGGCTATTAAAAGGGTTTGTCATCTTTTCAAGCTATAAAAGCAGAAGGTGTATTACGTAGACCATTTTAAAAGAACATGTGGTTAGCCAGTTTGCCAGTAAACCCGCTCATTGGTTTATACTGGTTTATTCTGGTACATTAACGTGTACGGTAATGGTAATGTTGTGTATATGTAATGATTCACTGTGTGTTTTGTCACTTCCAGGCACATTTACCACTGGGAGACGTCAGGATTCACAGACCTACGACAGCAGCACCTGATCTAACACCAGGAGTGAAACAAGAGGAGGATCAGTGTTTGCTTGTTTGTCCAGCGGAAATACAAGTAATTAGCTAAATGACATCCATATTGACTTGCTTAATCATTCCAGTAATAGGGAGAGGGGACAAGGACACTGAGTTTTAACGTCAAAGATTCAAGGATTAAACTGTATTAAACCAGATTTTTCGGAATAAATTCTGAATAAAGCACATATTAAAAAAGTAAAATATTTTCTAGTATGAAAAACAAAAGTATCTCAAAAGGTTGAATAAGAGGCAACAAAAGGCCAAAAACAGCATATTTCAATAGGCCTAGTTGTTACTGGACGTACAAAGGGCAATAATTCTACAGCATGTGCCTTTTTCTCCAAATTATGAACATGATCTGCAACCCAAAAGCGAGAGGAAAAAATGAATTGGATACTATTTTTTTATTATGACAAACATGTTTTTTATTATGACTAATATGACCAAATATATATAGTTTTAAACGCATGTGTGATTTGGATTGGCTGTATAGACTTGTGAAGTCAATAACTGCAATTTGCTCTAGATTAAATTCTGATTCAATTTTATCCTGCTAAATCGCGCAGCTCCATAGAAACTTTTAAACGGTTTGACTGAGAAGCGTGTGTTAAGTGTTAAGTTCATGGCTTGTGTAGCATCAGCTGAACTACCAGAGCCACTGTATTCGATTACATTATAATGTCCCAAAGTAGAATTAAGTTTGTATTAAAATAAAACTTTACTAGCCAATTTAGCAGTACAATGTCCTAATGGAAATAAACAGGCATTCCCAACAAAATAACCCCATTCCCAACAAAATAACCCCATTCCCAACAAAATAACCCCATTAAATCCTAGTAATAATTCCTATCGTGAGACCCCATAAACATATATTGTGTCCGCCTTATCTGCGTGTCATCACAGTCCAAGCTCAGTGTTCATCTTCAGCGCTCGTGTTTGTGAGTGTAGCACTAAACCAAGTTCAAAGAGGAGCCCTGGCGTTTGGCAGATACTTTTACACCAGGGCAGTGCTAGAACAGAGTGTTTGGTCAACCTCTGCCTCCCCCTTTCATTCACGCATGCATGTGACCCTACGGCAGGCCCACAAACACGCACATGCAGACACACATATGCATGCGCACTACAGATAGGAGCCTAGTGCTAAATGACTCAGCCCACTTGACTTGTAATGTCTGCTCACTCTCCGCTATTATTTTTATGACCTAACTTTTTGCACAGAGGCTATTTGATTAGGCTGCTTTGGCTACGACACAAGGGGAAAACCGTCAACGCAAGCCAGGAATAAGAACAAAATAAGGATATAAAGCATACTTTTTGGAAATAATATAGAGGGGAACAAATGAAGTGATTAGTTAAATGTGTAATATTGTTACAGCTTTGGAAGTTGTTGTCAGTGTTTTGACATAAGTGCATGACTTCAGGTGTTTTAATTGAACCACATCCATCTTTCTTTCCCATCTAAAGTTCCCTTTAGGTTATTTTAATTTTGATTTTTACACATACAGCCCTGTGCGAATGGTCTAAAGCAGGTTTTTAAGAAAGCCGTTAAAACAAAGAGAGGGGCATTGATGTTAAAAAAATGACAAGAGAAATACACCAGAGGAATTCAGAGAGCATGGCCTACTGCTGTCATATATCATGGATATAGTTCAGTCATTTTTGTACCATCCGCATTAAAGATTGTATTAAAAATTAAATTTCTCTCAAATGTTATTTCTATCTAGATTTGGAGCCACATGTACGCTTTTTGGAATTCATTTTCAAAATATGACTATATGACAATATGTGACTACTGTCAAAAACCTTTGCAGAGTGAATTGTGTCCTAGTCTAGATAAGGTTCTGCAGTGTTTGTCCAGCAGTGTGGTACCAGTGCGCAGTCATGAGAAAAGAAATAAATGTGCCACATAAACCTGACTCTGCTGGAAACCCATCAGGAATAACAGACTGTGTTGGTTTTGTATTATCGCATTATATGTGAATAATGTATTGTCATGTGAATGTTGCTCTTTTAGAATAAAACTTAAAATGTATCAATAAAAGAATGCTGAAGCCAGACGAAGGCTAAATACTACCCAATGTGTGTTTTTCTTATTTATTTCACAAATATTTTATGGAGTCTGTGAAAATTCACTAAACACTGTAAAATTTGATGGACAAATCAAAACAAGAACATGATGGACACGCAACGCCAAAGGTTTTACTTCACAAAGTTGGTGCAGAAAGTGTTGTCCTTGAGCGCACATGTTTGACTGAGTAATTGTAGAAATGTTTAACAAAAGAAATAACCCTGCACTGCAGTGTGACACTTTCTCACACACACGAGTTTGTGTTCATATTATGTGTTATTTTGGTTCATTTGTGCAACCTTTAACTTGTGCCCCAGAGATATGCAAATGCCTAAAGAACATAATGGCTGGCTTCCTGTGTAAAAGCAGCCTGTAAAAGAAGATAATTAGGGTTGTCATGACGACGGGGTCCAGCGGGCTCAAGGTGCCGTGTTCAGGACTTCAAACGAGATTGGGCTGGAGCAGAGCTGGTTCGGAGGGTCTGGTTTGAATTAGCGACTGACTTCCAGCGCTTTCTTCAGATTCAAGATCAATATGGAGCAGCCCCTTCAGAGGGGAGAAGGCTGGTTCGGTCCAGACGGACCTTGAGATCTGGATTTCATTAGAGACAATTATCTTATCTGTTTCATCTCAGTGCTGCCCCTAGGGTTGGCAGGCGGACCAGTGTAGTTTGAGAAAGCCTGCAGCCAGCCAGGGCCCTGTGGATCGGGTCATTAAAACACTCCTGCCCCTGCTGCTAGTGATAAAATATTTTCAAGCTTTTGTCAATAGATTTTCTCCTTTCAACCCCACAGGACAGAAAAGCCTTAACTTTTCTTCTCAGGATATCCCAGGATAAGGATGTCCCTGATTTTGAAAATATTCAGCCAAAACATTGTTAGTTCAACTCTCAGGTGAGGCTGCTCAAGCGTGTCTGTGTACTTCTGTTGAGTCTTCATCGCTGTCTGCATCTTCATCATCAACAAAACCTGTTCCACTTTCAGGTCAGTGCCACAGACACCTGTCCAAGCACCATCACAGTACAAATATAGTCCTAACACTGCAGCGGCATCATGAAGGACAGGAAAAGTCTAGTCAGTGATGTCAAGAAGTCATGCTTTATCGAAAGAAAAATTAAACAAAATGTGAAATGTGCCTGCAGCTCTGCACAATACAGCCAGAACACTTGTCCTGAGAGAATAGCAGGGACAGCCTGGGAGTCCGTTACAGAAAATGGCTGCTTATTAGAGGAAGTGATGCTCTGTGTGGTTAGGGGTGGGGGGTATAGGGGCCATAGTGGCAGAGGAGCAGAGGGGCACATGGGGCCCGGGACCTGCAGCTGAAATGGAGAAGGCCTCTCATCAGGGGTGAGGGATCACTCAAGAGACTTCCCTTCATCACAGGGGCGCTGGGAAATGCACAGGACAGCACGGGTCAGCCCAACGGCCCACTGTGTGCTGTTACCATGGCAAACAACCCACGGGCCAGCCAAAATAGATGACAAGTACAAAAAGCCCAAGCACAATCTCAAAGGTCAGAATCCAGTTTCAAGGTTCTATATGGTGTAAAAAGTGAAAGAAGTTGGTGTTCTTTAAGAGAAAATGACTCTATAATGTGCTCATTTTTCCTGCATGTGTCTAGAATCAGAAAACCTTGAGAGGCGTGCACTGGAGACCAAGCAGCTCGGAGAGATTCCAGTTCACTTCCATCGGCAGATCTTTATTTTCCGGTTCTTTGTACTGGGTACCCTGCAGATGGAATCGCACATCCTCTTCAAGGGGAAATTTTATGACTTATTAACTGTCAACAGTTCATAACCTCTGAGGAGCTATTAAAGGGTCTCTTGTGGTCACTGCAGAAATGCCCATGTTTGATTTGGCCTGTGAAGGTATTTGAGTGCTGCAGCTCTCCACCCTGCGTGCAAGTGCAAAATATCAGCCTCATCAGGTCGTCCAGCCGAGATAAGAGGTAATGTCCACAGATACTCTACAGGAGGCTGAGGAGATTTATAAGGCAATAATAATAGAAACAACTCACAAATCTACAGAGGTGACCAAACCCACAGAGCCCGTCTTTAATTAAACTCCAGTCCCAGCTGCAGGTAAATGACTTTTATCACCTCGCATCATCTCATAGCGCAGTGTGTACTTGAGGAATGGTGTCAGCAGTGTGACTAAATCATTTATCTCAGGCCAAAAACAACAGTGATGAATAATTGGATCCAGATGTAGCTTATTCTAGTGAGATACCAGGGTTCATTTCCTGTCTGTGCTTTGTAAGACAACCTATTACACCTCCCAGGCAGCTGCGGGCGAATGGACCCTGGCCATGGATCAACACCGCTCAGGTGTCAGCTCTGAAATCACGCACACAAATACCAGGGACCTGCTCAACAATAAGAGTATAAACTACAATGTAATCATCTCTATTTGACATTTCTAACCAGGTCACATCTCTGCCTCCCATTTATCACATTTAAACTCATTTTATTACATCATTCTATACTATGTATAGACTACTTAGTAAGTATTTTCCTAAAGGTTTTTCAGAATATCCACAAATATCATCCTTTGCCAGCTTTCCATTTAAAATAGGATGTGGTTTCCAAAACTCTCGTGATCAGTTAAAGGTCCCATGAAGTAAAAAATAAATAGAAAGATACAACAGTGACACATGCTAGCATACTTGCACGCAGTAGCAGAGCTTGTTTATTTTATTTGCTAGGAGATCTGGGAGGCCATAATTCTCTGGCTGCCTTAAAAGCATTTTCTTCCGGCCCTTTTGGGACCATGTGGTTGTAATTAAGTTTCTTGACTCAGCTATGCAGGTGACTGACACAGAGTGACCACTCCTCTGCACCAGAGCATGTGCTAATGAAGTCAGTAACAGCCCTGTTTCCTGGTCAGCTTTTTCTTCAGAGCACTCAAACCTTTAGCTGTGCTGTCCCCTGAGCCCCAGCTCTGACACTCAGCAGTTATATAATGGGCCATATCTGTGTAGTGTTTTATATTCTTACACTTATGGAGTAATCTACTTTGACTCACTTTTGGAGAGAAGTCCCAGTTGGTCTCACAGGTGAGAGCCAGTGTGTGTCCCTCAGCACTATTCACATTCTTCCTGAAGTCTGTCTCCATCTCGTTCAGCGTGGATTGCATGCCAGTTTCAAAACAAATAAACAACGGCAAAGACGGCTTTGTGTGGACAAAATCAATCTGAGGCGGGATGTCAGGATTGTTTGGAGAAAAAGGTAAATAGTGAAGTGGAGTGGCCTACGGACTTTAATGTAATGTTTACACTGTAATTAGTCTTTGCAGAATGAGATTCCTGACAGAGGCTGGGAGACGGCGTGGCATGATAAAATAAACTCTAAACAGCGCTGTTTCAAGACATCCTCCATGGACCATAAACCAAGACGGCCTCTGCACTAAACCACCCCTCTCTAATTTTCGGAATGGGTGGTCGGATTTTTCCTCATCTTTTCCCTGCTGGCTCCTTTCATCTGTTTAACCCCCTCATGTCCTGTCTGTATCTCTCCTCTCACTGCTCTTATAGCTGTGCTGTCCACTGTTTGTCACCTGACTTTGTGACCCAATGGTGTTTGGCCCTAGCCCTGTGATGACACAGGCTTGAGCCCGGAGATCTTTGGGGACGACTGGGGCTCATTCAGAAGTGTGTCACTACTGTCCACCTGAGCAAACAGACACAGTGAGGGAGGGGGGCGGGGGGAACTGGGAACCAACAGCAGAAGGAGGAGGGAGGGAGGGAGAGGGGAGGACTGGCAGAGTGACAGCCCATGTACAATAACATTAGTCTTCCGCTCTGGCCCAAATCAAGGCTCCTTCTGGACACATCTTTGCCTCCAACTTTTCTTCTTATGTGTTTTTTCTTTCACTTTTTCGTGCATTAAGCTTGTTCCAATAGAAACACATTCCTGCCATGCCTCACTGCTGTTCCGTGTTTAGATTTCTCATTACAAACAGCATTACACGCATGGGCTGGAGCTGGAGTCGGAGCTGGCCAGTGCAACAGTCATGGAATAAAGCCTTGGGACCTTGACTGCCTCCAGGAGAGACAAGAAGGAGTTAGATCATCACACACTCTAAATGAAGTCCACTAGCTCATATCTGCACTTAAAGATGGAGATACTGGCTTCTTAATACTGATAAGGCAGTGGGTATGAGAGATCGAACAATGTACCAATATATGGACATTGGATGATATCTGCCAAGGCACTGGTGCTGTTTCGCTATGACAAAGATATGGTTCCCAGTTTAGACCAAAAGGCTCTCTCCAAAATACCCACGCATTTCATGAAACAATAGGAAAGAATGTTCGATATACAGTATGTGTACATAAAAATGCACATTCAGATGGAGGTTTGGTTGAGGTGCATCATGCAATTCAAAACAGAGAGATTCAACTTGGTCCAGAATTAGGTTGTTTTCGCATTCTTGAATTTGATGCTATCATAATTTCAGATGGAGGCCTGGCACTAACTCAGTGGGAGATTTACTGTTTTGAAAGGAATTTTCAAACAGATATTTCACAATCCTTATAATTATTTGTTAGGGATTGAGTCTGCAAAATTTCCATATCAATCTTATGGCTTAAAGTCCTTTCAGTTGAAAACAATCACGTCTTTGGGGTTGAATAATGGCAAAACTTACTGAAACTTTTGCTGCAAGAGAAAACTTTGTTTAAGTTTTTGTTTGAGTTAGATAGGGTGATAATTACAGAGATATCAACAAATCAGGCTACCTATTTCAGTGATATTTTCTTCAATGGAATTCTAATCTGCTTGATCATTTTTCATTTTAACAGTGATTTGGAAGCTGATTAAAATGCTTTCAAGTTTTAAATATAATGAAGGAATATTCTTTACATACTAAAAACTGCAATGAATACAGAATTAATTTCCTTTGGCTATCGTGCAGTCAGTTTTAACTTTGAACTTATACTCAACTCTCTGCTTTCTGAATATGTTCTTTTGTCTGAGGTGCAGCCTTGAAACCTCCAATTTCTCTCTTTGATGTCCAACTTCCATTGCATTGTTTGATTCTGAAATGTTCCTTCTATGGCGGCTGTGACGAGGGCCCAATTTCCATGCGGACGATTTATGATTATGAAGTAAAGTTGCCTCACAGGATACCGGCACTTTATTGGAAACAGGCCTGGCTTCTTCTTCTGGCTCTCTCATCTCTGGCCAAGCGCTGCACCGAGCACTGGACCTGCTATGGCTCCCCAGGCAGTCTGCGTATTGTTGACTGACACCTGACTGGAGCTATTAGTGTGACAGGCTCAGAGGCTGTGAGAGGAATGGCACACGAAATGCTTATTTTCTGCAGCTGCCAATGACTTTAGCTATTTATGAGGGATAAAGGAGATTTTTCTAATATAGCAGCCAATTAAATAAGCCATAACCTAAAATTGTAGCTCACACTGGGACTCGGTGAGTATAGACCATGTTTCCTGTTCACATAACAAGTCCACATAAAGCCTGGATTCAACTGTTCTTTGTATTACACAATGTTGCGATAAATAAATGTTGAAAATGCAGCAGTATTTATGAACTTTTTTCTCAGGGCTTTTCTGATGAATACAAAGTTGTTTAATGAGTCTAAATATAGACTTCTATAAATGTTTGACTGGCATTACCTTTCCTAGAAACTGATCCTATAAATGACTAACCTTAACCAAAACCCAAATCATCATCTAAATGAATCCATATCTTATCTTTAAACCATGTTGTTGGATTGATTGAAATACTTTTTATTTTATTTATTTATTTATTTATTTTATTTTACAATGCTTTTTCATTGTTATTAATTTTCTTCACCTACTCATGAAATGCTGGGATTTGTTCCTGTTTTGTGAATTATGGGTTTTCCACAAACACTCTCAAAAGAACAGCATAGGCTATTATCCTCATTCCTCTTTCACAATAAAATAGTTTGGCTCTCACGGTGTATTAAAGAAAAGCAGAAATGTTAAGACATCAAAATCAGCCACTCAGTTTTTTTCGTTATAGTTGAGTCCCCAAAACTCAAACATGCTCATGCATAAAAACTCGATTTGTACTCATCCCACTGAATGGAGTATTTGTAGCACTGTCATACCCAAAGATATTAGCCAGACATGGAAATCTATCCAGGACTGTATCTTTTCATCCTGCTGAACTTGTCAATGCAGCAGCCATGGTGTAGAGAAACGGCTGCCCCACAAAGCAGTACAACAACTCCAGCACAGTCCTTGTTTATGGCCAGCATCATCTGGGGTTATAAAAGTAAAAGTACTACAAAGGAAGAGGTCATTTACTTCTACAGAGCCCGAACTGATGGTAAATGAACCTCTGCATAAGATACTGACTCGGGCCTACCCTTTGCAAGAGAGCAACGCTGACTTAAATTGTGCATCCTAAATTCTGATCGCAAATTCAGTTAGTGTTTTCCTTTGTACCCTCTTTGTGCAGAAAGCAGACATTTGTGCTGCGTTACTATGCGTGTCCTCTATGCCAGACCGAGACTTGAAGACAATCTGCTATCAATTTCTCTAAATCCTGGGAATCACACTCTGCACTGGGGCCAAGACATAAGTGATAACAGCGGAGCGGGCCGTTTGAAGACGCAGGGACGGCGTGCTCCTTCAAAAGAGCGTGTTGTCTTTCATGTACGGATGGAATAATTTATGAACAGAGATATTCCTCTTCTTCTTTTATCTACAGCAGAACAATAGGCGTTTTATTTGCTGAAGATGTGTTCGGATGACAAGAGCCCTGCAAGCATCAAGCATCTCTGTTTTACAGTCGGCACAGAGGGTTGCATTGCTCAGGACAATAACCAGACCAGACTCTAATCCACATCATATGGGGATAGGCATGTACAAAATGAAATATATTCCTTTTTTCCAAAGTCAGAAATAAATCCAACCAAAATTATTGTTTTTGTTTTATATTTCACAAATTAAATTAAGAGTCTCTTTTCTTCTTGAAATGATGCTTTTGCCTTAAATTTACCCGCACTGTCAACTGATATGGGCCTTGCAGAGAGTGGCATTTTGATGTGGTATGTCTTTTATGTTAAATGGCCCTCCTGACTGTGAAATTAATCACAATTAAAATGAAAAAGCTGCTTAAATAGCTGCAATTAGCAACTCACTGCAGTTAAGTAACATCATTTCCTCTGCAAAGAACGGAATATTAAAAATAAACCTTCTAACCTCTACAAACATTGGAAAATGCGTGTGATGCTTGTATTAGTTTAGCACTTCCTAATTCAGTCTTCTCTCACTTTGAAGAGAACACTACCAAAACACCATTTGCAAATCTAAGCTTGTCAGAAATATCAATTAGATATTAGATATTGTTAAAATAGTTCAGCCCTGCTTTGTTTTGAGAACGGTATTATCAGCAAAATGAAGAAAAAAAATGCCTGCTTTGGTATTAGAGCTTTTTTTCACTATACTACACTGTTCAGTATATTTATTCATACTCACACTCAAAGGTCACAAGCAACTTCTGAAGCCACAGATGCCCTGGGGCCTTCATGTTGCTTTCTATCTGCACCACCAGCCTCTCTAACCTCCAACAGTCACTTAGTCACAACAACACATTCATATTTAGGCAAAACGGGTGGAGTGTGTCGCCCAAGTACACAATAACGGTATGCACTAACTAGCTCGCACTGAACTGCTAACCTTTATAAGATGACCCTTCTACCACCAATATTGTGCGTAATGTTTGAACTGGAACGCGGAGCCACCAGCGAAATCTTTACAGTAGTTTAATGCATGTTCTTGTTGCCAGTTGGTGGTGTATAATGTAACGTGCCATATTTTTTTCCAGTTGCCTCAAAAATAGAACTTTCCACTTTGAGCTTAACGCAGAGAAGTAAATCATGGGATAGGTTTCAGGGCTGGTTTCTTTGCACTAATAAATGTGGCTTTAGAGAAACTCTCCCTGAGGATGTGAGTGGGCCAAGCCTGCGTCCTTAGCGCTCAGGCCAGTTCTAGCAGTACCACCTGTTTCCCTCTCACTTGTACTGCAGCGCTGGCACAATGCAGGCCTATTCATGGCAAATTAACACCAGGCCATACGAGGTGGCAGTGCCAGTTCGACCCCAAAACATGAGAGGAAGCTTCCATCTGCTCCAGACTTGCACTATTTGTGGCATTCTATGTATTTGGCTCACATGGTCTCCACACAAGGTGCTATATTATGCAGAATTGACTCGTTAAGCCATGTTAGAATGCTGCTAAATTCTCAAAAACGTACCTAGAGTTGTGTTTTGTTTCATTCACACATGTTCCTGTATAATTAGTCTGTCCAAATCTCCAACGCTCAAAACGTTCCATGTTTCACCTCATGATTTTATGAAGCTGTAGTTTTCAAGTTAGCAACTACCTTTAATTTACTTTTAACAGAAATGGACAATTCCAGGTCTGTAAATGACACATGAGATTACAAAGTGGAGTTTTTTTTAGTTTGAGAAAAGAACTAAATATGCAGAATTTGTGTGTTAAAACATGTAAAACAAACACAACTCCAGGTATGTTTTTGATGTGGAAACAACATAGGGAAAGTAGTGTAGTATGGGCCTTTTAAAGGTGTTTGTAGACCTTTCTAAATCGGCTTTGCGTTCTTAATTTGAGTTAGTAGTGAGCTGCGTTCAACAACAACAGGCCTGCAGTGTTCCTCTGTGTTAAAGACATGATTTAGTGCAGTGGATGTGTCACTGGGCTGTTTTACATTCTGGCACAGACCCAAACCACTCATGAAATGCTGGGATTCGTTCCTTTTGTGAATTATGGGGATTCCACAAACACTCTCAAGAGAACAACAACATATAGGCTGTTTTTTCTCTTTCTTTTCTCAATATAATCTGTTATAGTCTTGCACTCAGCATTATCACAGTGCAGTGGTGCAGTAAAGGAAAGCAGAAACGTTAGGACATCAGTCAAGGGTTTTTTTTTCAGTTAAACTTCTGTCTGTTATTTTTCTATAGAAATATAGTCAAAGTGCAATTTCTTAATTTTAACTTTTGTCTACACATGGACATTAGAGCAGAATAAGGGGGTAACATTAAAAAAAGAGATAGGTTTCCATGATCTGATAAATACCCACCCACGTACACAAAAATGACATTGTGAAACAGTGATATAGTAAATGTAGCTCACACTAGTACATTCCTACAGTCTATTTGAATGATGACATTGTTTGGAAATCACACAGATGAAAAAACATGGCGGCAGCAAATGTTAATGGTCCTTTTCTTTACTCTCCATATCTCCAACCTGCTCCTGGAGCTCGGTAACACGTGCCTCTGGACCACAGCACACAGATGTTCCCCTCTGAGGTTAGCTGGTGATATAGTGCATAGCATGAAGGACAATCAACTCCCATACATGCATGCACCCCAGGGACCTATCCTGGGGCCCTCACTTTATTCTTTCAATATATTGTGATAATGAGTGAGCCTCAAACCTGCTATGTGAAATATGTCCCCTGGGCTCAAGCCCCTTCAGGTAGCATTCCTCATGTACCACTTTAGAGTATAGGGCTGGTCAGTTTTTGTTGGGGTTAAACTTAACTTATTTAATATAGTCTATAATGTTTTTTAAAGGGGCTCTATATACGACATTAAGCTTATCAGTCTTGCATTTATTTACAGGTGTTTTTACTGATCAAAAATTGTGAGCTTTCTCACAAATACAGGTGGCGGACTCTTCACCACAAAAGCTGCATAGTGTTTATTTAACCAGCCACATGCTTTGCTAAAACTTAACAAAGAGAGTGGATCTGGGGCTGTGTCCTGTCTCACTGATTTCAGAGATTCATGATTGACCGGCAGATTAGCCATCAGAGATGGTTTCTCTCATCAGAGAGAAAGACGCAAGTTCTGTTCCCATCAGAAATAAATATAGCTGCTCAAAAAGGAGAGAGAAAAAGCACAGAGGACTGAGTGGTGGATTTTTTTTAAATCAACAATTGAAGTACCAAACTCTTATTTATATCAGCTAAAAGAAGTTATATAGTTTGTTCTGAATATTGCCAGAATTTGTCTTGTCTTCTGTATTTGAGAGACACGTGATATAAATTAGCAGCTGTAGTTGGATCATCTCAAGTTTTGAGGTTTTTCACGCTCTGTGGTCCTATTCCAGACCCTTCTGGATTCAGACAGAATGGAGAAGGGACTGGCTGGTCAGACAAAGATAGTGCACTTTTAATATTTGTTTTTTGCTCTGATATTCATTTACAAGCTAAGCCAAAGTACTGTACACTACTGGCCTAAGTGTAGATTTTTTCCACATGTATGTAGAAAATTATAAACTGGTTGTTAACTTTTATGTAACTGTGTAAAAATAGATTTGTTCTTCTTCTTATCAGACTAGAAAACATGATGGATCCATGGTTGAAATTCCCTTGCATTTGACATCTTTAAAAATCATTTGGGTCAACAGCATAGCCTCGTGACAACATCTCATGTCATTATCGCTCTGCTGTAGTTATTTGACCGTGATCCAATCCTTGTCATTTTGCAGCTGTACTGAATTCCTCTGGTGCAGCTCCCCTCTGCTCGGGCACGGCTTGTGGCAGAGCGCAGTGTTACGAGGCCCTGGGGTGCCATTGGTGCCGCGGTAACTTCAGGCAACACGTCCTATCCAACTACCACACAACTCCAGAGCTGCTTTATTAGATCTGGGCCTGCATAAAACGTAGTCATTTTGATTCTGCTGCTCTGGTAAGAAGCAAGTCAAAACTAGTGTTTTGACTTTAATTTAAATTCACTGAACTGAATTTAAATTTTTAAATTTAAATTCAGTTCAGTGTTTTAAAGTTATAGCCCATTTTTAAAAGTGCACTTGGTAAATTCAGGTGGAGGGTATAAAATCTGCAGATGTTATTGTTAGCCTGAAATGTCGTTGGTGAAATATTTATTCAATTACACCTGAAAATCATGCATTCTTACTGTGTGTGAATCAACTCTCACCCGATCTGATCTGTAACTTGGCCTGGAAGCATCATCTTGAAATCTTGAATACTGTAGAACATTCTAGAAAAACAAACAAACAAAAAAATATAGTGATTTCCTGCACCGTCTCTAGTGGACAGTCAGAGTATTGTTGAAAAAATGTGTCTTGCTGGTCTGACTTTCCCATACACCTACACAGTTTCACAAAGTTCATACTGAAAACGCATTGAGTTGTAAAAAAAAAAAAGAAAAAAAAAGTAAAGTTTGTCCGCAGACTTTGTATCGGAGATGTCTGCACTTCCCCTCACTGCTGGGCTTTCTCAGTATCACCTATCACCAGGGTCAATCAGTGGCTGAGATAGAGCAGCTCCTAAAGCCCAGTGGTCTTTGAACACAGCAGGAGGACAGCTCCCCCGCTCCTCTTATCTCATTAAACTTGAAAAGGTCTATTAATCCTGCCTAAGTCTAAGATAACATGAGGATGGCACACGTCAAAGAGAGTGACAGTAAAGTACAGGCTATCAACCAAGGGTCACCACAGTTTGGTTTAGGGACTCAAAGACAGGAAATTCATCAACTTTTAATGGAAATTAATGTGGACATTGTAAATGTTTAGGAATTCTCAAGAATAGATTGTGGAAACTAGAAGGCTGATCCATGGCCATAGCAATTAACAATTTAAAACATCTAAATATAGTCTCTTATAAACAGGAAGCTAAAACCCATGAGTGATCTGAGCTTCAAAGTTTATTATTTACCAATTAGATCAACAAATTCTCTTAGTTGTACATATTCTGGAGAGGCGAAGAACTGCTTCAGATACAAAAAAAATAAATAAAAAATTGGGGTAAATTCTACCACAGAAAATGGTTGCCACTGTGAAATAGTCAATATGAGATGGCATTGTTATTGTGCAAGTTATTTGCTATTCATGGGTTTCAGCTTTCAGGTATATTTGTCATTTTTGAGGACTTTTCACCATTTAAAAAACATCATATTTTGTTTTTAATTGTTAATTGCTATGGCTGCAGTCCTACTTTTTCATCATTCTGAAACCCACGCATGCCCACATGGGAAAGAAAGAAAATAGACCTATAATACAATTCTCTATTCTTCTATTGCCAATTTGTCACCAATTGAATAAAACAACACATTTAACCCAAACAGACGGAGCTGGTTTAATACAAAATGACAGGCACAGCCATCAAAGAGCGAAACCTTGGTCTCTCATATTTACAGAGTCTGAAAAATCCAAGAAAATAGTGAACTATAAACACAGCTGACACAGGGCCGTTTCCCCTCGATTCTGTGATGCATTTCTTCACAGTCGAACACAAGAAGGTCTCATTTGGCCGCCAGCGCTGCTCTGTCCTACACCTTGAGCATGGTTAACAGCACGTGGAAAGAAAAACACCACATTGTATAACCAGATGCCAGACTTATACAAATCTTGACATGCACACACACAAAGAGTTGGAAAATTTCCTGTATGGGTTATGTTTTAGTCTTCTGTCATCGTCAACTTTGGTGGTCAATGTTTGAAGTAGCACGAGTTCAGCTAACAAATGATTTCCTCATTTAGGACTTTTTTGCGAGGGAAATAGTTGTATTTGCAGTGTCAAAGTCTAACATAAGCAAAATGATGAAAACCTAAACCCATCTGATTTGTTAACAGCTCAGATCAGACACGGCCTTGGTAGTGTTAGAACATAAATAAATTGCAATCAAATGCACCTATTATTGTGATATTTGGAAATAGGATCTACAACCTGCTTCAGTGTATGTGGGGAAAAGGCACCATATGATTCCTCGAGTTAAACATCTGTGCATTCTTAAAGGGTGTATTAATAAAAGGAGCAAAAAGCAAAGTCATTATTGGTCAAACCTCCATCAATGTCTGCTTATATCACATAACTGAAATGTGAAGAAAATGATTATATTTGTTTCTAAAGGTGCACTATGTAGCTTTGCTGGACGGAGGTCGACCACCTGTTTGCCTCCATGCCGATGCCATTTATTTGAATAAAATGCTCCACACTATGACATTAATCTTATTTAGTGACGCTGTTATTGCTAAAAGGAATTAATGAAAAACATTAATTTTAGTTTGCAGCATGAAACTTATCTAACTTGTAACTTGGCCTAGTGGAGCATTTTTTACAGATAAAACATTACAAAGACAAATTACACCTTTAATTACAGGAGAATTTAAAATAAAATATGGCCAGTGGGATTATTTATCCTCATGTGATCAGGACAACTGTACTTCCCTGTTAATATTAGCACTTCCACCAACAACATCTTCTCTTGTATACATACATGTCAACATTTGCTCATTTGTAAATGCTATCATTGTTGAGAAATAGCCATTTTAACAAGCTTGTAAACTGTATAAATTCACTCACAGACTATGGCACTCTATCATCTCAGTGCTGTCTCCAGATAGAAAACCATGAAATATGTCTCAAACGGCCACAACTGCTCCACAGTCTTTGGTTTAGTGTTCATGGTGCGTGAGTAGTTTCTGCATTTTTGCATTTATGGGTATCTACCGCTGATATTAAACCCATATCCTGACACACCCAGATGGAGGGTAAAGAGGGATTTGCTTCATAACACAAGACTAGGGACCATAAAGTTTACACAGTTCAAGCATAAATGGTCAGTGCCAAAGATGTTGGTCAAACCACATAGATATTTGTCCTGTTTTTTACTGTTGTGTTGTGGAGATAACGTCACAACACTGAGCAAACAAGCATTTTAACACAGGGGGCGTGTCTGTTTGAGAAGATTTAAGTTAATGAACTGGACAATAAAAGCAAAGTCCTTTTATAAATGTGAACTAATGAGCAGTGGTATGAGGGAGTGTGGAGGATTATTGAAGAATAGAAGATGACAAATTTGAAAATTTAAGTAAAAGTCACAGTTTTGTATGATTTATGATTATTTGACCATAATCCACTGTTCATGACCAAGTATTTGTCAGATGAAGAATGCTATTTATTGTATTTGTGTTAGTCATTCGCAACTTTTGTCTCAACTTTTTAAGGGTTGTTTTCAGTGGCAGAAAAAGTGACAGAAGAATTTACTCAAAAGCAAAACAATACTCAAGTAAAAGTAAAAAGTAAAATTAAAAAAATTAAAAAAACAAGAAAAAGTGTGAGTTTAAAAATGTACTTAAAGAGTAAAAAGTGCAGGTTTTTAGATCTTATGCTTCAAATGTAGTGGCTTTGATAAAGATTTGTGCTGAATTTTCTTCAGCAGAAACAGATGAATTGATCTTTTTATTTTAGCTCTTTTTATTTGTTTTTTTGTTGTCATATTTTGCTTCACACAAATTAATATCATGTTAAAAATAATCCCCTCAGCCTTTTCAGCAAGTCTTAATAATAAAAATAAAAAATACTTTTACTTTTCAGTCCAGTAAAGTACAGATACTTTTATATTTTTTTTCTTAAGTACAGTACTTTTACTTTGTTATGTTCCACTGCTGGTTGCTTTTAAGAAGAACTATTACCTTTGATCATAGCAGCAACTAATACCGTTTTAAAAATATATTGCAACGTACTGAACTGTAGTTTAGATCCGTCTACACTGTGGAAAGAATACACAATACACTGGAGAATTCTTTTCCTGATCTGACCTGCATGTGACTTGGCCTGTTGGTGTCACCTGCTCATCTCTATGAAAATGGAGATAAGTGTAATGCCATATTGTGGAACACTCTGGACAAAGCAAAAGCATCGTCATGGAGAAAAGGTGGCAGAACCTGTTGAAACCTTCATATAATTATCAATCATTCATATCACTGTTTGCGAGTTGCTTCTATCGAGTCATATAGTTTTCCTGTTTTTAAAATAGGAACTTAACATGAGTTTGTTTTGGGCTGTGTGGTGGAAACAATGCACAGAATATTTTTTTAAGTTTAGCTACTATTTCTCTATTTGAATATGAATCATCCTGCTGTGTTCCAAAGTGGAGAAAATCGGAGAAGGGGTGACAACTCTGTAGGTCTGTCAGTGTGTTCCTTTGGCCTGGCGAGTGCCTGTGACAAAGGTGTGCGTGCTGTGGGCCCAGTCCAGAGGGGAATTCCAGATATTTGGTGCCATGATTTGAACTGTGGGACACTGAAAGAGGCAGGAGCTGACATCTATTGACGAGGCCACGGAGGCTGACGTTTACACAGCTGCTCCGTGTTATCCGAGGAAAACTTTCTTAGGTTTTTCCTGGGACAGACTGACCAGGAGCTTGTAAGGCCATTCATCCCCCTGACAAGGCACAGCAATGACAGACCTCTTGGGAGATGGGTAGTTATCATCTTAGCTATGGTCAGGTGGAATTATAGTTGTGAAGTGTTCAGCAGGTTTCTCTTACTGATGCAAATAAAGGCAGCTGCCACTTATAACTTACAGGTGAAAACACTTTTTTACTCTTCAGTTTTGTGTTTAGTTCCGTCATGTGTATTTTAGTGCAGTATTATTCGACAGAAGTAGTCTAGACTTATATTCAGTATGTATATCTTTGTATATCTTGTATATCTTGCCCGATATCTTGTATCTGGTCACTTTAAAGGTCCTACACTATGCAAAATTTACTCTTGTGAGTTTTAACATAGACTTAGACACACTTTATTGATCCACAAGCGAAATTATTTGGACACAGTAGCTCACACATCACAATATATTTTAATAACAAAGAGCAACAGTATAAGAGAGTGGTGTCAAATAAGGAACAAATATAAATCAAAATAAAATGTAATATAGAGTCATGTTAATATGTTATTACTTTGTCAAAAACATAACCAGAGTTGTGTTTTGTTTCATTCACACATATATGAGTAATCCTTTGCTATTAGTCTGTCTAAATCTCCAAAGCTCAAAATGCTCTGTTCCACCTTGTGATGTCATGGGGTTTTCAAGTTAACAACTACTTTTTACCAATAGAGTTCAGTAGAGACTGAAAATTCCAGGACTGTAAATATCCAAATGATTCTGGTGAAAGTTTATTGGAGTTTACCATATGACATCACAATGTGGAACAGAGTGTTTTCCATGTGAGAGAAGAACTCAAATATGTAGGATGTGCGTGTTAAACATATGTGAATAAAACAAAACACAACTCCAGTATGTTTTAGATGAGAAAACAATATTATAACATAGATCAGATGTTTAAAACTAAGCCACTAAAATGAATTCCCCTTCTGACCCCTTGTGGCTTGTGTCTCTGGCTGTATTTTGCAGTTATAAAGCTGGTAAATCAACCACCTCATAATGATTCATTTCTGTGTATTCGTTACGCCTCTTTAATTATTATTATTGTATTGTGTAACTTGGGCTGATGGTGTCACCTGTTTGTCTCCATTAGTGAGGTGTTAAACTGCGCAATATTTAAAAGCAAATACATTTCCAAGGAGACAAGGGGCCCTCCACCACAAAAGTTGCATAATACACCTTTACAAAAACCAGTAAAATGTATCAATAAGCTGAAATATACAGTTCAAACTAGATTTTTCTATGGACCTCTTTTATTTATAGAACTAACCACTTTTGGCTAGAGTTATATATGTTCTGTTCTGTCTCCCACTGGAACAAAATGCTTTCCATACATTACTTCTGACTTTTCAAGCAGTACCTTTGTGACATTTCAGTTTATGTAGACATTCTCCCTTGTCTTGTGGCCACTGGGGGCTGGTGGTTTCCCTCTTGTTTAGAGTTGTCAGTGGAGCGCTGGGAGCAGAAGTTGTTTGTGTTATGATGAGTCATGCTTACATCGGAGCTTAGTCATTGCTCCAGGGACTTGGCCTGACATAGGAGGAGCGTTTTAATACTTAATCTGTTATGTATAGAGATTCTTCATGGACCACTGGAATTGATTGACAATATTTACAAAACCTGTAATAAAATTGTCTTCCAACTGTTTTTAATGCCCAACTAAAGAATATAAATTCTCCTATTCTCAAAATATGCACTGAAACCTTAATTGTTTAGTGCAATTATTTTACCATGTGCTTTCTCACATAATAGAGTTGCCCTTAAGATATTCTGGCCTGTACTTGCTCATTAGAAGTATCACACTATGTGGTATCATTAATATCCTCTATGGCCCTATTTTTTTTGCATGTACCGCATTCAAGTAGTTGAGTTTTATTGCACTGTGGGTGATAAAACTGCACACTCACTCCTAAACTAATCCACTCCTAGGAAATAGTTAGGCCTATGTTTTTCTTATACTTCCTTACACCTTTAAAAATGCTTGTTTGCTTTTACAACATGGCTGCGTGGACCTATGGGGAGGGTGGTGCAGACGGATTTGGAATTTATTATTTTTTCTTGCCTTTGTAACAGCTCATTTAAAATCACAAGAGCCTGAAGCTCAAGACAGATGGGAACAACTTAAGAGGGAGTCTAATTGAACTCAAATACTTCCTAATGTGAAGGAACTCAATGCACGTGAGAGACTGTCATGTAGTATGTTCTACTCTGTGATATGCTATGTATTGTGTTCAGTACATTTTTATTGTAAAACTGTGGAAACAAAGAGAACCATCACAAAGACTCACATACATACATTCTCAATAAACATGCTCTTAATTCAGGTTGAAAGAAATACTAAGAGATACCTTTTCTTCCAAATCCAGTACTATAACAGTCAACACAGTCAAAATACTTACTACACAAGAATGACTTAATCAGAAAAGACCGAATGTTTATTTAATGTCAAATTTATGTAAAAGACATTTATTTCCCCTTACAATCTGAGCTCATTTGAATTCAAAGTGAAATAATAAAAGTTTGCCTGTTGAAAAAGATATATTACTAAAATTTGCAAACCATTTAGCCCTCTATCTATATAAATATACCAGTTGACCAGAATATTAGTACATTGTTGTCGTACAAAATGCCACATTGCATGTAAACCTCCCAGTCCCATGAAGCAGGCTTAAAGCTATGAAATTGCTTAAGCCTGGATTGAAAGAGCCAGTGCCAGTCATATATCAGCGGTTCACAGCTCACCTTATCTTGACTTGCTCTAATGCTGCCACAAGAAGGCTCACTTGCCAACATCAAAGAGATGTTTGAGAAAGCTGCTTAAGCTCGCTTTAAAGGGTTACACAGATCCCCCAAAATACAGGGCTGTTATTGGACCCAGTGTGGGAACTGCAGGCTGCTCTAATGATTTAGGCAGTTCACTATGTCCTCGCAATAACATCCTAAAAGTTATGTCCCTCTGAAATAGGAGACATACAGTATGATGCAAAAGTATTGGCAAGTTTTAGAAAAGCAATGATCAAAAACAAGTGGATCAATGTTGCATTAAATTAAAGAAAATAAGTAGATCCGGTGTTCAGAGAATACTGTTTGTTGCGCTGGCCTCAGTATGGTAATGATATACAAAGCCATATAATACCTAAACAATATACTAAGCTGACTGGTTTTTGAGTGAAGCTAAAAAAAAAAAGTGTCAGCATCATTATGCCGTTTCTTTGCGTATATTATATTAAACATTTCCTGCCAAAAAATGCCCCAATATTAACTCTGAACTTAAGATATGGGTTAAGATATTTTATACCTAAAAAAAAAACACAATTTTGAATACAAGCTAAGTAAGTATGACACATCAGTAAACAATGTCAGACAAAGGAAGAAAACAAACTTTATTTAAAAAAGGTTTATCACACAAAGGCAAATGAAAAAGAAGAAATGCAAACATCTATGAACAGACCACAAACCCCCGTCCCGCCTCCAGCTGCACCCCTCCACTGGCACCAGAGGGGTTCCTGTTACAACCAAGTCAAAAAGAGCCAAAAACAAGCCTTGTATTGTTCTGATTGTGTTTACTTACACTACATCACAATGAAGATCGGACAATTGGAGGGTACAGTATAAAGATGAACAGTTTGGACTTTCCACATTCAAACACAGGACCTCGCACTAACATTTCTCTTTAACATTGAACTGACGAAGTACAAATGAAACATGAAGATTCAACTATGCAATACAATTGACTGATCACTTTAAGACAGATTTTACATGTTTCAAATGGGCACTTTGAGAGGAATCAGGCTCAGCAAACAAAAATAAGAAAATTAGAGTGGAGCCATCCGGGGTTTTTATTGAAGTAACATCAAACCTGTGTGTTGAGGTAAGCATGCCACTTGGGAATACTCAGGAAGCGATTCCCTTTAAAAAGGACTCCCTTAACCATATCCCCACTCACTTTGTAATTCGCCTTGACAGTAAATCAATTCTCGAGCCTGGCCCCTTGGACTCCTCCAACCCGAGGTCCTCCTTTCTCAACATTCCTGCACACATGAATCACTGCAGCTCCTGGCTTCTAGAAGGCATTTCCTGCCCGGCCCTCCTTCTCTCTCTCCAGACTCCTCTGCTGAAAAGTTGGGCAGGAACCCGACCGAGCTTTGATTTGGACCCAGGGGGGACAGGGAGGAGAGCCAGGCCCAGAGCTAAGGCCCTGTGTGGGACAAGCAGTGACACAGAGATTTGGTACGTGTTGTGGAGATGCCTGCACACCCAAAGTCCGGGATTTAGTGCTTTATCCTCCAATATGCAATCTCAGCAGCAAAAACGTTTCCAATGGCAACACTCTGCCTCTCAGATAATCCTGAGAGTACGTCCTGCTAAGGTTTAAGTACATTCTCTCCTTGACTGATGTTCATTAAATCAGTGTGGACACCACTTCATTCTGAACATCACACAAATGTAGTGTTCTCTTATGTATCATTTACACCTTGAGCTGAACAGCATTCGTTTCAGTTATTTATGGCAAAATGTACAGAATTGGTAAGATTGACATCTGTCCCAGCATTACTAGTAATGTCCAAATCCATAGTATCTCTATATACACATGCAACTTTCCAAAGAGCGAACTCTCGGGGAGCATAAAAAAGAATGTCTTCATTATATTTACACAGAGGTGAGTTGTATCACGACACACAGGTCACAGACGTGGAGTCCAGAGTGGTCAGAGGAGAAGAGCTGGCCTTAGTGAAGTGCTGTGTGTGTGTATTTGTCTGTGAATGTACAAGTGTGTGTCCTCCTCATCCTTTAGATCATGGCTCTTATCACCAGTCGCCCGTTGACCTGGTGCAGATAGGAGGTCTGATCTGGCTCTAAGCCTGGATTGCTTAGAGCTTCATCCTCGCTGTCGAGTGGTTCCTCTTTGACCTTGATGACCCCGATGTGGGGGTCTGGATGCTCTGCACTGGAGCCACTGCTGCTGCTGCTGAGGGTGTGCTTCCGGATGACACCTCCAGGGGGCAGCCTGTCCTCCTCCATGCGCTCACTCTGCTCTCTGTGCAGCTCCTCCTGCTCTTCCTCTGACTCCTGCAGGTGTGTGCTAGGCTGACGTAACTGCTCAATGGACTTGGACAACAGCTGCAGAACACATTTTCCTTATATTAATGATGATATCCACAGCACAAACCTTTACACATCAAATCTTTTATCACAGTACTATGCAGAAGACTTTTGTTTATGAATGTAGTGAAGTCAAGAAGGCAAATAAATATCTGATATGTGCCATGATTTTAGATTACCTCAGTAGCATTTTCACATTGACTTATTCAGCCTTTAGCCTTTGTTACTGTTTCTATCTAGTGTCTCTATCTTTCTAGTGTTCACTACTCTCCTACTACTGCTCCTTTCAAGGCACTTTGCCACTAGATGGCTCCACTGATTGAACTCACACTTAACGGTTGGCTCACACAGCATCACTGTCTACAGAATAGAGGCCAGGCCATATATAAATACACCTCAGAGTGGCATTAGTAAACAAAGTTCATCGCTTCTTAAGCTTCTGTAGATTTCCATGAATACCTGCTGCTGTAGACAGTGAATGCCAGGAAATTAATTAGGGCAATGTTTCAGAGCTCCTCTCAGTAAACACTGAGGGCTCATCCCTGATTAGGGGCCATTTATAACCTCTACTTAAAGAGGCTTTAGTGGCGATCTCATTGGCCTGAGTGATCTGCCCTGGGCTCTTCACGTGTTACTGGACAAAGATCACAGCTGATTTAGATGCAACTGTTGAATTTCACGCAACAGTTAAATATCTTGTGCTGTTTTTCCAGTCTGCCTCCTTTGTGTCCATTTTAAAACTATAGAGTAAGAAATGCATTTGTTCCCAGGACTCTCTGGGCCCCTCTCTGGGACACATCAGTCGTGTGCTAACACAATGCAGCCTTTCAGTGTGTCTGCCACCTCACACACGTCCCTCACCAGAATAATTACTCTCTGTGTAAAGAGAGGTCACTTCGGCCAGCTAACAGAAACACAAATATTGGCACAGAGGAACAAAATGTATTCGGGTCCTTTTCCTTCATTTGAACTCAGGTGAATTGAATTTCACAGCGTTAGCATGAGAACAGCACTGATGCCTTAAGCTATGATAACAGAATTAGTGCAGGGGAAGCATTTCTTCCCTATTTGAAGTCAGCCTGCACCTCTTTGCTTTGCAAAAATAACATGAGGATTTCAGGGAAGGCACACACTGAAGTGAAACTGTAAACTTGTACTAGCACATTTGCTTTCACAAAAGGCTGAAAATAGAATGCATTTGTGAATAAATCAGAAACATCAGTGAAAATGGAACTTAAAAGGAGAAGACAATGGACAATAATGTGAAATGTCTCTTTGGTGATTCACTCATGAACACTCATGTGGTGTACCTTGTTTATGTGGACTTGCTGCTGGTACTGTTTCTGCTTCTCCAGGAAGTGCTGGTGTTGTTGCTGGATGACCAGTTGGGCCAGTGTGTTCTGGGGCAGCGGCGCAGACTGGGTGCGGTTCAGAGGCCGGTGTTTGGGAAGTTTGGGCCTGGTGCTGGACGGACGCTCCTTCATGGCCAGAGGAGACTGTGGCAAGGAGGACATAGAGCCAGGGCCTGCACAAAGACAAGACAATAAAGCCAGTTAAAGTCAAATGTTATTCAATACAAAGCCGTTCATTTATATTAGCAGCCCTGACTAAATGCGCGGTAATGTCGACAAAAAGCACCTTGAACTTTCTGACTGACTAACTTCTGCACTTCTCCAGCAATGACTCATGGATATTTTCAAGCCAAACCATCCTTCTGGCAGGGTGCTCCAGGTTGATATTGAACACATATACAGAGTCTTAATTACTTCCCTGATCTTGGAAAGTCATGAATAGTTCCTGTTCTTTGGCACCCAGGTTCACAAAAATCCAAAGAACTCACAGGAAGAGTTTTTCACATGTAAATTCACACAGATGCCATTAAATGCTCCAACAAATATTTTGTATTTCTTTTTACACCAAAAGCAATTGCATTTTGTGATTGGATTAAAGGTGCACTATGTCATTTTTCTGGAAAAGGGTACATTTTTCATTTTCCACAGTATGGAATTATAGCTGTCTTGCATGACAGGTGTTTTAACATCTAAAAATGACCTTGAAAAGTGTTCATTCTTACTGCAAGGCCACCTCTGGGCTGGTGGAGTCACATGCTGGTTTCCATGGAGATAGATAAATATAATGCCGGACAATAACAATAACATATCCATGGAGTCAGTCAAGGACACTACACCAGAAAAATTACACAGTGCAACTTTAATATTTTTTTATATTTATATTTTGAGTCATAGTTATGCAATTTAAGTATTTTATAGTATACAAGCCGATATGGTGAGGCCTATAAACAAAGTGAAGAGGCTTTATACAGAGTAGACAGGGGTGTACCTGAGGAAAGCATTTTCTGTTGCCTCATCTGCTCCTTCTGCAGCAGGTGCTGGAGCAGAGCCTGGTGACTGGGGCTCACTTTGGACTCCAGACCTGAGTGAAGAGGCACAGGGCCCAGCAGGTGTCCCGGGAGGCCGTGCTTGATCTCTGTTGATCGGTCTTTCAAACCCATCGCAGCCTGAAATATATATCAGAAATACACTTACTTCTTTATTCATAAGCATTAATGTAACAGTGTCACATGTATTAGATCTTGATGCATAGATTATGTTGGATTTATAACAAAAATTTAAAAATTGAATTGTAGGAGTGAGTGCAGCTGTTGAACAGATATCTGAAGAATGTAAAAAAAAGTGTATTTATAATGCACTGTTGTCAAGAATTTCATTAAAACTAGACTAGGAAAACTATTAAATTTCAGACTCAGAGCAATATGATATTGTATGTCATATTTTACACTGCAGTGACTGAAATCCAGTATTCATCAAGTGAAAGCCACAGGTCACTAACTCCAGCACAAAGCAAGAGGAGATCATTTTTGAACATGGTAAAAACGTGGCTGGATACAGGTTTTCTGAGGATGTGGATACTTTTGTACTTACACCAGTGGAGAGGCCTAGGGAGATGTTGGGTAAAGAAGGAGAGGTGTATAAACTCAGCATTGACACAGAGCCCTCTGGACAGAAGAGTCTTGGTTGTGAAGGCCATCGCTGCATCGAACATGCAAGGAGAAAAAACAAAAAAAATACAAGGAGACTTTTAGATGGAGGCAACAGTTTTAATCCCGCTATGGACTATTTCTAAAGATAACAGGAACAGCAGTATGAAATGTAATGTACTGTGAAGAACAACAGGTCGCTTTTTGGGAAACGGAAAGATATGAGATGTAAGGAGAGCCAATATGTGTTGTATTGATTGTGTTTTAAAGGTGCACCATGTAACCTTTGCCTACATTGTCCCACAGTATGACATCTATTTCCATGAAGTTACAGGTCAGATCTGTGGACAGGGGAGTCAACTCATAGTAAGAATTGCATGTTTTTCAATGTGTTTTTGAGCAATAAAAACCCCTGTATTGAATAGATGGATAAATGGAAACGTATATCATACTGCAGAACATTCTAATCAAAACAATTACATTTTCAAAAAGGTTGCAGAGCTTGCACACAAAATGTTACATAGTGCATGTTAAAGATATCAAACATTGTTGGATGTGTCCCCAGTTCTGACCGATCGGGGTGAGAGGGCTCCCGCCCTGAGCTGCACTGGGGCACACTTCCTGTACCCAGCTGCGCCACACACCAGCATGTGGTTTGGGAACAGCCATGTTTATCCTTCCAACCCCTGCCACTATTCAGTGACCTGTATGTGGATATCCGGCCTATATTTGACCCCAGGGACCAGTTCCCTCTGAAAAAGGATACCTAATGTAACGGTGCACAAACACTTCATGCTTTTGCTACAGGCATGAGGTCCACATGAAGCTCTGTCTTTGACCAATAGGTTTCATGAGAGCTTTAGCTTAGGCGGCTACAATAGCAATCCAGCCTGTTTATGTTGTTAGCATGCAAGTGTCTTTGGCTACCAGCGCCTGGGATATCAATTAAAGTGCACAGTTTGCCTCTCTCCCCGAGCCCCAACCCTGCGCCCCATGTCAGGTCGGCTCTCCCCTCTCCGAGTCACTGGAGGTCCTTGGGAGAGTAAACAACGGTACTTAAAGGAAAACACAGCTGCACTCCTAAACATTGTTGGGAGATGTGTCATAACTGCCACCCAAAAACATTGTACTGTGAAGAATTGGTCCAAAAGAAGCACTAGCCACGAATCTACAATGAGGAGGAGCTCGCACAATGGCATCTGGCCAAGAGTGGGACTGAAAACTGTAGACTTCCACAAGCAGTTTTGTGTCTGTGATATTTGAGGGGAAATGTCAAAAATCACTTAATTTTCTCTGCATAGGCTGCAATGATTTAGACCATGTGCTAATAAAAAGAATGTTTAGACTACACATACACATGATCTAATTAAGCTACTTAACCATTTTCCCAAACCATGTAGTAAAAATATTTTATATATAGCACAGAGCACACATCTCAGACATGGCCACCACAATTTAAAACCCCGTCACCTACATTAACCTTAAAAACCTTAGTTACAAAAGGTTCACTAGGACTATTTTTGTCATTCAAAAATTTTAGCTTGTTCTTTGATGCTCGTTTATGTAACTTTATACGCATTGCCAAGTCATTTTTTAATGTTTCTGTTTCATGTATTGATTCTTGTTTTTCAAGTATGCGTTTTGACCACAGAAATCCTCATGATCTTAAGTGGATGTAATTTTTGGTGGGGGAAAATTACCTCGGTTTTTGTGGTAGTGGGCAGAGAGGAGGGTCCGTTCTCAGCCCCCAAGGCACTGGAGGCTCCAATTGGTGAGCTTGGACCTGAGCCAGGAGCACTGTTAGTAGGCGTTGAATCTAGAAAACAGAAGAAGTATGCACAGTCACACAATGATGAATGATAAAACACTTCAGGTCAGTTGGATGCATTTCTTACAGTAGGTTTAAATAAACATATAGCTTGGTTTCAAATTACAACACATCATTCAATAGTTAAAAAAAGATAAGATAAGAGGACCTGCTTTGTCTCACAATAGGAACATTCTAGTGTTGCACTGTAAAGTTGAAACATGTTTAATTTATATACTGTCATTGCTAAAATAATGACTGTTGTGTTGTGGATAGACAGATAAAGGTTCAACATTTATGGATAGATGGATGGATGGCATTTCCGAGCAAAATATTGTAATCAATTACTATGCTTAAAATGAAATCACAACATTTTATAGGCCTAAAATGCTGGCTGTAATGGGGGCAAAGTAAAATCATTTCTGTAACTGTGTGCACTTTTGATTTGGTGTAGCATGATCTCAAATAAATTGTTTGTTTCATTTTTTGGAAAATTTGAAACTATGATATATTAATAATACAAAACAATAACTTCTGCTTTCCAGCTAAGAGTGTGACATCATCTAACTGAAGAATAGAAAAACAGCCAACAGTCATTTCTTACCCATTATCTCTAGGGCCCTCTTCTTGTACGGGGTCATAATGTTGCTGTCTCTTCGTTTCAGCATTGGACTGCTCCTCCTCTCTGCTACTTTCTGCTTCAGTCTCGATCGTACCTTCAGGTTTGGCTCAGAGGCTGCAAGAAAAACAAATGCAAGATATAAAAAGAGTTTGCGCTGTGTCTTTTTATAGAGTCATGTAGCGAGTAGAGCAATGAGCGTCATAAACTTCATTACCTAAATAGTAAATCACAAATAAATTAATCTAAATGAGAAGTTAGAGCAATAAATCTGTTGGAAATAAGCAATGCTGTCAGGTTTCAAGTGTAATAATTTGAGGTTGTGTTACTTTCGTAGCAGGTTTCAGATAAATGAATTGAGTCAGGCTCGGGCCCACTTCCACCTCATCTGGACCAAATTAGGTCGAGCAACACACCAAGCTCTAAGTGAAATAGTCCGCTACCTGCCGCCCTGGTGACCACACTCTGATACAGTAGCAACAGTTAAACTAACACAAAAACATGGCAGATGTTTCAAGCTCACCCCGCGCTCGCCTTCATCCTAATGCAAAACAGAGAGATCCCAAAACTCCAGTCTAACACGTGCACCACAGCTAACAGTCACAAATCACGTCCATTGCTGTTGATAGACGAATGGTGTAAGACTTTTTAGTGCTTTTAAGTTGGCATTGACAGCTATTGTTAATAACACACACTTTTATCAGATATATCAGAGGTTTTCATGTATTTCACTTATTTATTATGTGGAATTCCATTGTCTATCTTACATAAATTTTGTGTGAAGGATTTTTTTTTATTGTAGCAAATGACTGACAGGAAGATGATGAGTTTCAGATAGGAAAAGTCCTATATGAAGATTCAAGTTCTGGTTCACCACAGCTACTATAGAAGTAGACCTAACATAACAGATAATATAATAATGTTGTGCCATATTCCATGTGCGTCAGATTATTCATTGTGACTGTGGCTGGGTCAGCCTCATTTGGTGTCCCTTTCAGCGTTCAGATACAGCAGTGTTACAGTGACACAAATGAATACATAAGCTGCTCTATTGACTGGGAGCCAGAGCTGTAGTCTGATTCCAAGTTATGTAAACCTGTTACACAATGGCCAACCTGTATGAAATATTTAGCTCAGATCAATAATTAAAAGTGTCTTTTATGCGATGTGTAGAACACACAGCAGTGAGAAATGGTGTGACGTGGGAGCGCTGCGGGGAGAGCAGAGCTGTGATAGGGGCACTTGGAGGGGGCCAAATGCACAATCTATTTCTGGCTTTTGTCAAAGCAGCAAAACCCTGTTCCATAATACAGCCCTGTAATCCTGGGGGTGTGAGGTAGATGAGAGTGAGTGAGAGAGGAAGACAGCAGGCAGGGGAGATAAATGCAGAGAAAACACTGCAGGGAGTCCTATGAATCTGTTGCCTTGATTGCTTTCTATTTTTACATGCTGCTGCCACCAAGCTAGCATCCCAATTGGTCGCCACGGGAACACCAGACCACAGCTTGAGAACAAACACTTTCTCACTGGTGTCTGTGGAAAAAACGTCCCGGGAGAACTGCAGTGCAACAGGAGGTAATGATGGCGTGCATATACAAGCCAATGCCAGGGTCACTTTACTCCAACTTTTCACTTAAAGAAAATATACTGGATGCCCGCTCTGCTGCGCACATAAATCAACCTGCTTATTGTATTTGAAAGAGGTGCTGCAGGGCTTGTGCTTTGCAAGTAAATGTGTTATACTATCTCCGTATAATCAGAATTTTAAGCATGCTGTCACCGTCAAGGCCAGAGTCCATTACACCCTGAACCTGGACAGATGGCTTACAGACCGAACTAAACAAAGAACTGCAATCTAAATAGTGGAAAGACATAAACTCAAAGAGCAAATAAAATAGCTATGCACACTATTTTAATCATTAATGACCTAAAATCTGCTTTAGCTGTTCTCTTGGTGGTTTT
Organism: Odontamblyopus rebecca; assembly: GCA_030686955.1. NCBI lineage: Eukaryota > Metazoa > Chordata > Actinopteri > Gobiiformes > Gobiidae > Odontamblyopus > Odontamblyopus rebecca. Next base: position 27,535,080 of record CM060657.1, read on the forward strand.
GTTACAGTATGGGACTTTTGGGGGGATTATTATAAGACTTCCGTGCACCTGCTGAATGTACACTTTTGGTAAGTGGGTCAACAACACCACGGAAAGGTGTTGCTACTTCTTAGTGTTAAGCTGCAACTATTCTTATTACAGACTACTTTATATCATGAGTCTACAATCCATTCTATTCTAGTCCCTAGAAGTGAAACAAAGAGAATATCAGCATAACAAGAAAGCAGGCTGGCCAATAAAGGGGGTCACTTGGGTAATTGTGTATTTAGGGCAATAGACTTTTAACAAATAAGAAGTGCTGAATACTAAGTGCAATGACTTTGGCAAACAAACTTCACAGTAAAAGTAACTTTGAAAGAAGTTGCAAAGACAATTACACAAAGAGATAGTATCTAGTAGACAAAATGTAACCTATCAAAATCCTCATATTGAGTTTATGTAATATTCATAATAAGGAAACTGGACTTTTGAATTTAACACAGTTTATACACTTCTGACTGATACGTGATTCTCAGTTAGGACATTCAGGTATTTTAAGCACATTTATTAAGGATTTAAACAAATATGATCTTGAAATTGTTGTGAGAATCCAAAATATTATAGAGATAAAGATCTTTCTCAGTCACCAACCCCTACAGAAGAAGTTGAGTTACATAACTAGATAAACTTTTGAGCATATGGTCTGTTGTAGCAAAAATGATTTTAAACCCTAATATTTCCCCGTCACTTGACCTCAGCCACATAAAGGTGCCATGGGGCCCCTCAGGCTGCAGAATCCACAGGACGTCTGCACCCGAGTCATCTCCACTTCATTTGGAGAGTGCTATCTTTGCTTAAACAAACACTGCTGTCGAGGTCCATCCTGTCTGTGTGCCAGTCTTAGCCGTGCACCACCTGCCAATCAGCCGCCAGTGACAGCGCGGGCCCATGGAAACAACAGTACCTTTGTGCACGCCCCCTCCCCTCCTCGCGTGCCAAGCTCTCCCTGGACTTTAATGAAGACAGACAGGAAGTGGGGGAGGAAGACCAGAGCAGGAAATGACCACATATAGATTGAGGAATTCAAAGGGCCAAAGAAGTATAGCTTTATCAGTGCGGCGGAGTTATAGGCCCAGAGAGAAGAGATGATTGAATGAAAGCATGAAAATGTGATGAAGAGCAGAGGGACTGAAATTTTACCCTTGAGGTATTTGTATAAATGTCTTTTAAGTATATGAGGTTAAAGACAAACAATGCTGCCATAAAGACTCTGTTATTTCAGAAAACTGGCTATTTAACTGGAAAGACACCTTATTACACTAAGCACAACTGTCCCACATATACATATATATTTACAAGGTGTTTTTCTCAGAAGAAAATTACAGCGAATAAATTCTGACTCAAACCTTCTTTTCAGTCTCTAATCTGTACTCCAGAAACACGCGTCTTATTTTCACAAAGGTAATTTCTTTGCCTGAGCTCTAAATTGCATATATACACAACATGACAGGTCTGTAGTTAAATAACTCACCACCTATAACTGCTTTTCAGTTTAATTAAAAGAGACACAGAAGGGGAAAGGTGTATAATGTAATTTGGTGACCTCATGGTTGAATTATGAAGTTTGGGGTTTGGCTTGTGTTCATGCAAACCAATTTTTTGCTTGTTTATGCAGCCAACCCCCTAAATGGGTTCTCAGACTTTAAACCAACAAACCTGAGCTGCATTTTGGTGTGTTTTGAAAGATAATTTAAAATGCCCTGAGAAATGAGTATCGTTAATTATACCAACACCTTAAAAAACGTTCATACCACATGGGGTCAAATTACTATGTGCACATAAATCCAAAGCCTATAATTCAGATGATAATAGTTTAATCTAGAGTAATCCAAACAGAAATATAGTTGTTGGGGCGACTGTGTCGTGTGCCAGTCTTTAGGGAGGTTTAATGAAGAGCCCCGGGGTAATGAACTGGAGGTCAAAGGTTGCTCTAAGCCTGACTGATGTCATTAGCAGGTCAGCTCCAACCTCAAGAAGCCCTATGTGGTGTAACTAGGCGTCTGTCTGCAAGCCAATTTTACACATTTAGTGGCTTTATTGAAAAGTACCATTCATTGTAATAACATAAAATATGAAGCATAAACTTCCTAAAGTACTAAATGTCATAATGAATATTTTTCCTATCTATTCCTGTTTATTTCTGGATGTGGTACTGTATGTCCTTGCGGTGAGGGGTATTTTTATACATGGAAAGAAGCAAACCTGTCTTTCTCAAGGGGAAGTCGTCCTTGCTCTCGATGGGCGATGGCAGCGTGTACTGGCAGGTGGGGGAGGTGCCGCCCGGAGGTGGAGAGCTTTGGTCCAGGGATGTATGATGAGAGGACCTGGTACACATAAAAAGTACACTTTATTCCACACTATTAATATTACTTTATGTGAATATAGAATGTCTATATATGAACACAAAACAATACTATTCAGCTGGAGTGAGTGCTACTTACATGTACCAGAGTTTTGGGTGTTGAATGAAAGAGTGGGGGCCTCCATTGCTCACAGGGTCCTTTGCAGTTTTGTTTAACAGAAACTCTTGGAGTTTCTGTTTAACCTCTGTACTGGCCACAGCTCCTGTGAGACCAGCAGAGACAAACAGAGAGATTGGGGTTACCCTAAGGCAGGCAAATCTGATAACCATATTTTAACAGAGCTTTGTGCATCTTATTTCCTTTTGCATAGAAACTTCCCCATATTCCCCTTTCCTCCTCACAAGAGCTCTATCTCATGTAGAAACATCGCCCCCTTGTGGTGTATGTGTCTATATATTTTGGGCTGCTGTAGTGGGACTGCAGTGCGATGTTCTTTCCCTCTGGGGGATTACAGTTGCAGAACACAGTTTCAAATTACCCATCCTGACAAAGTCATAAATCTATTCTATAATTAGCTGCAAGGTAAAAACAGAATGAAACACTATACACTAAGTTATTTTCATCTGTCTATTAAGAGACTGTTTTCCTAAATTGTGAGCCTGCATGGCACCAAGCAAAGTATTTTAAGGCTCCTTCAGCATCTGAACGTGTAGTTATCTTTGCATATTAAACAATATTTAAATAATATTATAAATGACAAGCCAGAGCATGTTTAAACAGTGTGGTGTGGTGATGAGGCTCACTCTCTCTGGAGCGCTCCTTGGCCCTCAGGCTGAGTGCAGTCACGTGCGTCTCCCTGCGGTGGCGCTCTTGCTCCTTCTCCTGCTGATTCTGCTGCTCCAGACGACGCTCCTTCTCGGCCAGTTCCTGCTGCTGCTTCATGGCCTGCAGCTCCTGCTGCAGCTGAGCACAGGACAGAGTCAGAAACAGAAGTAATGTGAAACAAAGCATTTTACAGTAGCATTGCAGTCTATGGCACCTTTACCGCAGTGGGCCATGCTGAGCTCATCTGTGCAAACAAAATTCTCTATAATGTGCTGAGTGCATTAAAAGGCCTGCAAAATTGCTGAATGCATTATATTAAGTACCGGTAAGTGCATTAGCAGAAATTGTTTCTTACTATTGATTATTGCAAGAAGTGTAAAAGTATCTAATCCTTTGCTCTCATGATGTCTACAGCCATGTCTCCAGTGTCTGTGTGCTCAGACCTTGAGGTGCTCCTGGAGCTGGGCTTGGTGCTGTCTGCTCAGTTTCTCATGCTGCTTCTGGAACTCGCTGATGAGGAGCTGCTTCTGGATCTGCTGCTGCTTCTGGATGAGCAGGAGCTCCTGCTGCAGCTGCCGCTCCCACAGACTTGGGTCTGAGCCTGGTCCCAGCATCCTTAGCTCTGTGCGCAGGTCCAGAGGGGAGAGGGGCTCCACAGACAGAGGGACGTCCGGCTTTATGTCCACTGCAGCACACACACATAGAGAGAGAGAGAGAGGTAGTCAGTGAAACTAAACTAAAGTCAGACTCAAAATAAAAGGCCACCTTTCAAATCAATAAAAGCCACTATTTTGATCTCCCCTATAAACAAACAAAAGATCCACAACATTCTCGAAAAGAGTAGCACTCTCAACTAACAATTGGGACGAAACTTTATATAAAAAAGCACATTCATCTTTGACAAGTGCTTCCGTTATAAGCAATTGTGAGATACAAAGTGAGAGGGCATCCCTTTGGTCTCTTTCTTTATATAGCAGTACAACAAAGAAGATCGATTGCCAGTAAAGCAAAGTACATAAAAGACTAGGCCAGTTTATCTTCCTCTTCTGGAGAGATGATCACTGATTAGGCAATAGGTTTAGGTTGCATGTCTTGTTCTTTCATCCCACTTCTTATATCACAATTATCATGAACTGAATTTAAATCTAACATAGAATTGACCACTGTCACTTTATGATAATACAACAATATGGAGTACATTGATGTATTATCACATTATTACATTCAAGGAAGAGATCACTTAGTGCTGACTGCATAATAATTCCTTTACGTGGGTTCATTAATTTACAGAAATATACTCAGGAGCTTTAGAATATTGTCACTCTTTCATATAATCTTTTTTGTAGTTTTTATAGGAATAAAAATAAATAAAAGTATTTGGCATTTAGTATTTGAAACAGTACTCAAGTGCTTTTCTTTCACTGTTATATGAGGTCCACCGTCTACTGCCTGTGCGTTCTGCCCTAAAGCCTGTTTTTCATAGCCACCATTCCATGTGCATGCTGTACTGATGATTATAAATAGCAACATAAAAGCAAGTGGCGCAATTCTGGTCTGTGACAACCCCCACGCCCTCTCTCCCTCTCTCCGCCACCCTAACTTGCCGCTGCCATGACAACGCCTGCTACGTAATTATGTCTCCCCATCCCGCACATATCTCGCTGCGTGTCATCTCCTGCCTACAGTGGCACATGTTGACTCTTATATCAGTTCTTATATAAGGGAAAAGGAGTCCCCCAGCACAGAAAGACAAAAGAGCTGCAAAAGCCTGCTGACACCAGGTCTACTTTTCAAAGTTGTTGTTTTTTCTGAGACATTCAAAGAGGAAGAGGAGGTAGTCCTGTGCTCTAATTCTTTTTGTGTGTTCTAAAATAAGCTCCCATTGAACAACAGGGAGAACAGGCACCTGTAGCATGGACTCTTCCTCTTGACAGATCATATTAATCTTAGCTTGTAAGTACTTTGACAAAGGACTATTTTTGCGAGCAGGGACCAAACTGGTGAACCATACAGTCAGACAGCACCGCTTTCGGCTAATGGACCTAAATATAGAAAAAAACACCTGCTGCTGCCAGGGAGAATTCACCACTGTGATAACTAATTAATCTCATATTTCATTCTGTGCCCTGGCTGTGACTGGCATTAAGAGCCACACTTTGATGGGGGCACCTCGCTGAGCGTCGCAGTGGCAGTGGTTTAGAGCAGGATGGGGAAAAGGGTGAGGGTGTGGAGAGAAGGGGCCAAGGGTGAGGGCTTAAGGTACCTTTGATAACCGAGGCACTAGAGACAACCACAGCATGTGCCTGGTCTATTATTATAGTAGGCTGGCCATGTCCAAAAGAGTGACAATATTGCACTAACATAATAAGCCCTGAAGGTGTGTGCTATATTTGGACCTCAATGTGAGAAAGAGAAATGAAATACGTCTCTCTTGTGCAGCCACCACCAGAACTAAAATACCCACACTTCTGATTTACTGTCACATAAAGTATATTTTAAGTGAAGCGCACCCGTCCGCCACCTCAATATGAAATCTATGCCTTGTGTATGGTAAAAATACGCAGAGAATACGGAACCACCACCAGTAACCATGGCTATATATAAGTGCTTTTCTGAGCAGGGGCTTAATATAGACAATGTGAGAAGACTGTCACAGTTGTGAGGGCCGCATGCTCAATTTAAAAAGGGCAAAAATAAAGGCATAGCACTGACTTTATGTAACATCAATTTTCAGGTCACTTTTCTAAATTGCATTGTAAAAGGACATTTGAATCCCAGCGGTATTTGTTAGCTCCATGTTTCAAAGTCAGATCAAAATTGTGAAATGTAATATGACACAGTAGAAATTCTACCATTATTAACTAGTCTTTTGCAAATTATATTGTGATTGAATATCTAAAAAATAAGTCAAAATATCCCAGAATACATTGTTATCAGATTTGTTTCTAATATTATCCAGGGCGAAAGTGCACAGAGGTATCTCCAGGCATGGGTAAGCCAAAGATTTATGAATGACAGCTCCCAAATTTGTTTTTAGCACCAGAGGGAGATGAGTACCCAGCCCCATGCCCACATTCCTGAGTATGGAGGTCCTGCCAAAAGAGGGGGCGGGGGGTGGACTCACTCGTGACTCACGCAGACCTGCTGGGACTCCTGCTGCAGTAGCGTCGCGGGCCAGCCTCTCCAAAGTGTTTATTTCTATCACTGCGATGCCTCTCATTAGCCCTGCCGGCGGTCGCGGCGACAATCACAGCCTTAATTTGAGACGTTGGATCAGTGTCTGTTTTTTGCCTCCCGCCACATTAGCTGCGTTCGCACACATCACCAATGACACCACCAGCATCACATGAGAGCAAGATGTAACACATATATTTAGTCACTGCACGTGTGAGAGAGTATGGCTATAACACTTTAAGAGATCCATTTAAACCCTGTACCTTGTAACTGATATGAGTATTAGCACCCACACAATATTAACAAAATATCAGCTTGCTAGTGATTCTTAGAACAAGGCGCTGGATGCAACAAGAATCATATAAGGCCTGAATGTGTGGCTACCACTCATGTGCTTTTCTAAGGTGTTTAAAACAGACAAACGCTATTTTAAAAAAACTATATTACAAACACAATGGGTCTCAACCCAGTACTATCAGAACCCAATGCAAATCATCCACTTCAAGGAGGAACATCATGTGCGAACATGAAGGTAGAACAGTACATTGTCATAATTTTCTATAACTTGAACAATGTACAAAGCACATTTGTGTTTATGGTGTTGCATAAAGCAATGGCCTGTAGCAGACCTACTGTATCTCTGCTCATGTAAATGCTATAATTCGTGTACTGAGTTCACGTGGATCACTGCAGAACAACTTGTTCTCCATAGACTGTGATGTCTGTGTAAAGGCTTTTATTCAGTGTGATGCTGACCACAGCTCATCAATTATCAGTGTATATATTATCTGTGACGCATGTGAGTGTTTCGTACATAACAGCACCAGCAGCTCAGTGTTTACTCCTTAAACATGTCGTATGTTGCATGGATTTGGAGCCCGTGGAGATGGCTGCTGATCTATATTCCCTCTCTGACAGTATAAATAGCAGCAGAGATAGAGGAGATGTTTGAGGGCAAAAATAAGCTGATGCTGGGGACTGCAATGTGGCGCTGGATCTCTCATTAAGTGCCTGTTATTTTGAGCAGCTGGCATGTCTAAAGCAGGAAACAGGTCTTTATTTTTAAGACTCGGGCTCGTCCTTGTTGCAGCTGAGAGCTGTAGTTTTCAGACTGTTTGTTAACAAACAGCGCTCACTGAAAAGAGTCACCAGTCATGTACTGCTCTTAGACCTTATGCCTCATCAAACAATGGAGTATGTGTCTGTTTCTGCTCTTATGTTTAGGGGTGTGTAGTTCTTTAGAATAAAGTATTTGTTGTATTTAGTGGTCTAGACTCTAGTAAATGAATGAATGAGGCTGAAAAAAAAGGTGTTTGACTCTTATTCAAGGCAAAAACTCTTGGTCCGTTTTTGCATATCTTTGTGTCGTCCACCATCTCTTGGTCAGCGTACTCGCTTAAGGCCTAATTAGTGGATGAACATGTTTTAATTCATATTTTGTGTTATTTTATGCATTGTTCTCTATGGTTAAAATATGATGAGTTAATTAATTTGTGAGGTAATTTAACTACAAAATAGAGATGCATGAAAAAGTCAACAGAATTCAACCTTGTTTTGTTGTCCTAACTGGAGGACTGAGAAATTACACAGACATCTTTTTAACAAGGCGTGGGATATAGGACAGGATAGTACTTTCTTATGTTGTATAGCTTTGAAGAGGACTACAGTGGAATCTGTTAAAGTCTTGTTAAATCCAGACTTAGGACTTGACCTTAATGCCAAAACAACAAGAATCCTGTTGTTCAGAAATGTGCAGGCTAAAATCCACTGGCCCGCTTGTCGGAATCAAATGCACATGCAGCTAATACGGCTTTTACAAGAAACAATGCATGGTTTTGAACTTATCATTATTATTTCAAATCCACTTTGCAAATCCAGTTTCAATTGTATTATGTCCCTTTTGCAGTGAGCACTTCACATGTAACCCAGTGAATAGATGTAGATGAGAGGACTTGAAAGCTACAGTGTCATTATTGTCTGAAAGGTTGCTTGCCAGTCTTTCATTATATTTACCTGACTGAAATGCATTGTGGGAGTTAATTAACAACAGAGCCCATGATAGAAGTGTTTTGACAGAACTTTGATAATAGAAATAATAAAATAAGAAAAAATGAAAGCGAACCTTTTGATGTAATGGGACAGTGTAATATTTAAAAAATGTCAAGAACTTTGAACCGCTTCAGTGATGTGCTGATGAAGGATGTCTACTACTGCAACAGCATTAAAATGACAACCACCACACAAAAGAGGGATATTTTAAGCCTGGTAATATTAGTCACCGTCAAATGACTTACTATAAAGTGGAAAGGACAAATTAGACTGACAAACAGCAGAATGAACCTCTATAAATATCTGTTCCAAACCACTGTTAGAGCGAGACGCGCCAAGATGGAATGATAACGCACACATGCCTAATCTTAGCGGGCTAATGCCATAAGCTGAAAATAACTCACCTAAGAATAGCTGACCCACAGAATACGCAAGGAGCCTCAATTCACTGTGCACTCCTCTGTATCTGTTGTTTAGCTCAGAGACAAACATAAAATCTATACTAAAGGCTAGATAAGTGGCCTGTTTCTTCACAATGTCATGCTATTTTAATACAGACGTTAAAGTGTGAAGTTATTAAGATATTTATTGACAGAAGGGTCAAAGGGCAGGATGCATTTTTCCATTAAGATCTCATATGACTACTTTCTGTATGTTCCCAGAAATCCCCTTGACAGTGAATTTACTAAAAGCAACGCTGATGTTAAATCATGTTAACAAAACAACAAGACTATATATAACAGCTTATCAATAGCCGGTAACAAAAACCTAACCAAATGAAGCATGACTCATGTTTAGTCAATAACAGTGCTTAGTCATCCGTCACTCTGATGTCACCCACTTTCAAAGCAATTCCAAAATAGCCCAGACAATGAGTTACTGTGTTGGTATCTTACAACATTTAAGAGTTTCTGTAAAAAAAAAAAAATCTTGCTTCCTGAAAAGTGACAGAACAGCCTTGCACAACACGCGTGCAACATCCCCTAAGTGAAGCTCAGCACTAAGAAACACACAGCTTAAGGTGTCGAAAGCAACACTCTGTAGCCAAACACTTTAAACTAACAAGAACAGAGCTGGTAAACATCACAGTAAATACCTTGAAACGAAGGAAAAGTGCCAGTTCCTACCAAGCTGCTGCTGCGAGTGAGAATCTTTGAGTTGGGAATGAGAGAGTGAAAAGAGTTGAGAGGGGGAGAGAGAGAGAGCAGAGAGGAGAGGAGAGTGACAGGATGGAGAAGGATGTCCGAGTGCCCGTGTCGGTCTTATCTTTTTTTTACTCACCTGAGTTGTTCACGTTGTGCATTTTGCTGCTGGCGATGTGCTGCTGCTGGTACTGTCCGATGTCTGTGGTGGAGAAACTGGACTCGCCCTCGTAAATGGTTTGCAGCATACTCCACTCAGCGCTCAGGTCTTCATCGCAAGCCGTAGTGTTGCTTCCTGTCACCAGAAGAGCCACCCCTTCCCTTCAGCCGCGCTCTCTGGGGAAGCGACCAAGACAACAGGCTCTCTCTCTTTCTCACTCTGCCTCCTCCTTCCTTCTCCGTCAAGCACGCACTAAAGAGAGAGAGAAAATAACTACTCTTTCTTCAAAACACTCAGTAAAGTCCACCTCTGAGCAGCAGCAAAGATCTGAGTTGCCAGAGGAAAAGCTGCACGGTGTGTACTGAGCAAGACTCTGGAGTGGTAATGCTAAAGCCAGGGGAGGAGAATGAGCCTTCATTTGCATGTGAATCAACAACTGCGTGGCCCCACAGGTGACAGAAATAGAACAATGGCCAGCCCTGGCTAAAAATAGGTCAGGCGAGGCGCGGGGATTGGAGCAGCATTGATGCGTTTAAAAATACCCCACCAAACACAGCTGTCTTCTTCTGCTGCCGCTCCTGACTCCAATACTCTCCATATACACACACGAAGGCTTGGTTTCCCCCTGTGTGCTTTTGACTTGTTGAACCAGTCTTTCACACTATTGCTATTTTTATCTCTTTTCTCGGGTACAGAGATTCACCTTGATAAATCTAAAAGGGGAACATGTAAAGGCAAAGGTTGTGAAGAGATTGCAAAAATAGCATACCAGTGTACCTGACATCTCTAATACAATTTAATATACAGTAGTGAACACTAGAAGCTTTATGGATACTGAATGAAATCAATATTACTTTTGATTATTTAAAATGGCCTGACTGTGTTAATTTACTAGTGTGTAGCAAAGTTTAAGTGTGAATTCAGGCCAGTAATGTTAACCAGGAAGCATGCTTCACAACGACCCAACTGTACAATGTCATAACAGCTTGATCACAATTACATAAGGCCTTCAAAGTGTGTCAAGAAGCTCACCGGGACTAGCTCACACCTCCTTGAAACCATGGATCTGCAAAACATAAACAAGACCAGAGACTTTGTTAGAAACAGAATAGCTTTATTACAGCAGCCCCTACTTGCTTCTAATATCAACTGGATTAAATGTCAATTCAAATGCCCTATCTGGATGCAGGACTGGTTATCTGTGACCAAGCAAGTGTCTGTGCCTTTAAATTTTTCATCTTCCTTCATAATTTGACCTGTCCCCGAGCCAGGGGCGTGGAGCCAGCCAGCCAGCGTGGGCTATTTTTAGGCTGTGAGCTGCTTTGACGACTGGGCTGCAGGAGAGAAGGAGTTTCACTGTGTTGTTTCAGCTGGACAAACATTTAAACCCCTCATAGCTTTTATTACCGCACTAGGAAATACGCAAGTTCTCTCTCTCTCTTTCTACCCTGGATTTAAAACAGCCCAGCAAGAGATCCCTATTTACAGATGCCTTTTAATCCATCTAAATATAAACGCAAATAAATAGGATAATCTGGTTTGCCAAATCCCTACAGTGACACACATTTTATAGTTGAATCTGGGGTGATGCTGTTTGGAAGATGAATAGGAAGAGAGACAGAAATAACAAGGATTCAAGTCCAAGGTGTGCGCTAAAGTCCCTGAGCTCCATCTGTCACACAATGCAGAGATCAGACAAGCACTAAACCTGTAGACTGACCTACACCTACACCACCTATATCCATGGCAATCTATCATAAAGCAAAGTAGGCCTGTCTAGTGCACGGCAATTATGTTGACAATAATGTACAGGTGTAAAAATGTAAGAAGAGCCCTAAGGCGGAGATAGATATAGAGTAGAGAAATAAAGCTAGAATCTGAAATAAATGTGTCTACCTGCTTAGATGCTATATTCAGTGACATTTGCTATGTTCAGTGCCAATGTGACTTATAGATCCTGCTTTGTATACTTTATGATTCCAGGGAACCAGGAATACAAAACAATGTTGCATGGGGTAAATAGGTAATCAAATGACAAGATAAGAAAGTGTGACTGCAACAGTTGAGTCTGGGGGAATCACATTTTTTATTATTTAATGTACTGGAATTGCACTTTTTAACATGTTTGCTGGGTTACTTTGGTCTTGTTTATGTGATGTAAAATGGAAATTATAGATTAGCAATATAAAGTTGTTTACATGTCTTTTATATCTTTAAGGAGTACATATCGTCGGACAAAGTGAATAGTTTTCTTCTGTCTGTTCCTCAGACAAAAAGAGTTTACTGGGACACTTTAGCACTGATTAACCTACACTTTTTATTTATAACTCACTTCCTGGGGCCAAAGAGAGTGGTTGGAAATAGCTCCATCCAATAGGCAGGGTCCAGCAAACCTTGGATGTGGCCAGACCATAATAGCTCATACTGCGTCACTGGTGGCCTTTGTCTACTTTAGCCCAATTAAAGCATTTAAGTGTGAACCACGCTGTGCCTGCTGCCACTCATACAAACATGTCCTCGGGAGGGGGCGCTATACTGGCTGCCACCTCCCTCATATCAAAACACGGGCGATGGGGCTGGGAATGGATAAAAACAAGGCAGATCAAGTGACGAAAATACTTGAGTTTAAATGCTTGGTGGGTACGAACAAGGACAAATCTGCAGTGCAACATCACAGTGCTTATCAAACTGTGGTACTGATACAATAAAACCCTTAAGAAGTCAAGATGTATTTTGCAGTTAAAGATTAAATTTGGTTTTAAGAGAATTTTAGTACTGTCCTGTTCCCTGAGCAGACTTTTCTGGTGTGGAGGTCCACTACCTGCAAGTCTCCATGCAGACATTATTGAGAAGTGACTCCATCAGGCCAAGCTACAGGTTACAGATCTACGGAGAGGCAAACTTGCTCACAGTAAAAATGCAATTGAATAACTGTAACAGAAAGAAAAGTTTAATGGCATCCTTTGGAGCATTCAAGGCAATCATTAATGCATGGAGATAAGCAGTTAACAGAACCAGAATAAGCTAGAAAGCTGATTAAAAGCTAGAAGCTAGAACACTGATAATTTCAGTTTTATCAGGTTTGTTTAGACCTGGTGGCCTAGATAAATCCCAGTTATGCAAGTTTAGTTTGGGTTGAACCTGCTTTTATCATAGTTTATTTCAGGTTTTGTTGCTGTTTGGTTCAGTTTTGGTTCATTTCACATACAGTCTACTTGTGTTAAATTGTGTTAATTTAATGGCATTTTTTTGTCCTTTAGTTTTACTTAACACATTTATGTAACACTTTAAAATGAAGATTTTTTTTAAAGCCTTTTCACATTACGACAATTACTACACTTGCTCACATCAAATCCCAGCTCTCTAGCTTAATTACTAAAGCGCGGTCGCATGTGGCACATTGAGCATGATGAAACTCAGCAGGGAAGCAGCCAACAGGACAAAATAAGCAGCAGCTAAACTTAAGTGTTGCGACAGATATTGTATTAATGCTGCTGGTGAAAAACACAGCTCTTTAGCACTGCAATGATCCAGCGACAAATTGGTCTGGTCCCATCACAGCTCATGCACATGTGGGTGGGAATGACTCACAGTGTTTTGTTATTGGGCATTAACTCAGAGCCTCAGAGTCCCTGGAGTAGCCTCTGCTGTTAATTGACTATAAATATGATGACGTCAACAAATGAGCTAAAACACGGTTGGTTTGGTAATGTGAAAAGGTATGTCTATTTTTTTGTATAGGCTGCACAATATAACTTACATAAAAGGTAATCTATCCATAATAATACATGGTCTCTTCCAGCTATGTTCTTGACAATTAAAGTTGCTTAACAGCTTAGTCAATCATATAATCACTCCACAATTATGGAGTGATGATCGGGCCAGATTCACGCAAATTCCTAATCTCGGCCAACAATATCTCTATCCCCCTATCAAGTGGTTCAAGTGTGTTGTCCAAGTGTACACTATGCATTTGGATGAGATTTGAAGCAGCAACTTTCCAGATAGTGAGTAAACATTCACCCTCAACAACACTCTATATGAATATGTCATTGTAGATCTTGAAAGTACAGCATTAAACCTTATCTTGCATTTTATTTCTGTTACTCAAAAATACCTTGAAAAACACATACTCTCCACATGTCTGTAAGTTGGCCTGATCGAGTCACCCCTTTGTTTCTATGGATCTAGATATATTTAATGCCATACTGTGGAACATTACAGGCAAAGACATAATCATCAGGGAGACAGCTAGTGGCTTGCTTCCCACCAGCAAAGTTAAAACCAGATTTTGTTTTCTTCTGACTTTGATTGATACAGTGTTAGAGTTAAATCCAAGGACAAGCCTAACACATTTTGCTGAGGCTAAATTAGTCCTTGCCTCTCATATTTCCATTTAAATTTTCACTTTTGAATACTGAAAGTTTTTCTAATATCACAGAAGCGTAATTGTTTGTCTTCCATCCTGTTAATGCATCGTTTCATCATGCCACCTGGGACCAGGCGGCGGATGTGATCAAGGCAGGTGCTGCTTTCTCCAGTCAGAGGAGACAGGGCTCCCTGGAGAAGCCTCTCAAAACAAACAGCTCTTCATGACGTAACTGCCCTACCTCATCATGTGGCTCTGTGCCCCCAGTGACCACTCCACACTTGCCCCAGCTCTGGCAAGAAAATACTAAAACCAGCCACTTCAAAAAGACATCAGTGTGGGTTTCTTCATCAATCTGGAGCATCATGCTGTGCCAACACGTACCTGCTAAAAGCTTAGGTAAGGTTTTGTCACTTCAAAAAGCCCATTTTCCTTTTACCTTGTGGTTAGCCTAGTAAAAGCACAAAGGCCCCAAACTGTTGATTTGATGGTAAAAATCCAATTAGCCTGTACATCTGGATGTGTGATGTGAGTGCGTTGGCCCATTAATGATGGTTGCACTCTTGCTTTTATTGGGTTACTCTGTCTGGCGTCCTGTGGTATTTCCTGTTGGACTTTCAAGGCAGGAGTCAATGCACTTTACAGGTTGGATCAAATAACACGAAACACATAAAATCAGTTTTGTTTTTTGGTTAATTGTGAAGTTTTGACAATAATAAAATCTCACACAGAGGGCTTGTATTGTATTATAGGGTGTGTTTAGTTCTCATAAAAAGAAGACAAAACCAGATAAATGGGAATTATCTTACACTATTAAAGTATTAAAAAGTATAATGCTGCAAGACAAAGCACAATTGAAAAGGCATCAGCAGTATTACCAACAAATGGTCATATGAAGTCCTCTGCAAAAATGTGTTCATGAACTAATACTGTGTAAACCTGCTAATGCTGTAATCCTCCGCAAAGATGATCTGAAATGCATGTTTTTTATTAGTTTAACAGCCTGTACGTCTGTGTTAATTTTTCTCTTGAGTGAATTTAAAATGTGAACTTTGGGTAGAACTGTGATCATTAAAAAAAGAACAATAAATCTCAATGCAATATTAGTAAAAAATAAAAAAGGGAAAAGTTCCAGATAAAAGACTCTTTACTCTGAGATGCTATGGCAGGTAAATCTATACCACAGGTCCAGAAGTGAAATGTGTATTGTATTATGTGTTGACCTGGAGGTCAGTCAAATGGCTTCATCATAGGTTTTCTAAAAATAGCCATGTTGCTCAAAAGCCTACTGCAAACAGAGGATAGAGGGCATATATTACTGATCAATATGTTCATCTGTGCTGGAAACCATTGATTCTGTGGTTGTCGTAAATTGGCCATGTTGTTGCTTTACTGCGTTGTACATTCATTTACCATAAACCTACTTCATTTGACTCCTTGTTCCCCCTCACCATCACCTCCCACACAACAGATTATTGATTACCTTAATGATAGACAGGCATTGAACAGCTTAGCATCGATCACAGCCTCTGAGAAAATAAAACCCAATGATGCTTTCACTAGTCGTTACTGATGGCAGAAGAAGAGGATTCTGAGAAGACTCCTGCCTGGAGCCTCAGTGTGAAGTAGTGGTTGCATCAGCAGCTCACAAATGTATCATACAAACACACAGGCGCCAGCAGTCACATGTGACTTTGAGGAAATCAGCCAAATTCAGTTGACCTTAGAAAATCCCAGCGGCTACAAGAAAAACAAAAGGTCCTTCTTATTTACAAACTGTGGGTAATCATAGCATCCCAAGTGCCCCAAGCTATTATCTTTATATAAGCATTCCTAAATAAATATTTTTATTAAGAACACTGCTCTGAGAAAAATGTTTCAGTCCTTGGGCAAAATGTCAGCTTTGTTATTTTTGTACTGACAATTTAAACGTCCCCTTGAAATGACTAAAGTACATACAGACACATATAATAAATTAAAGCATGGACATCGGTTTAATCATGACTAATCAATATTGAAATCATCTCTGACTAAAAGAATCATCAATAGTAGTTTTCTAAGCTACAAAGAGACCCACAAAATGGCTGTATGAATTAGTGTCACCAAAATTTATATTTTATGATTATACATAAGAAAAGGTTTGCTACTCGCTACCAATACCACGGTGATAATGAATACCGGTACACTCTTTTTAGACCGGACTATGTAGTATTTAACACAAAATATTAGGTCTCATGCCATCAGATCCCACAAGATCAAACTGCCACAAGATTGTGCACACATCAAGAAAATTATCTTTGGAGATTTTTTCATCTTTTATAGTACAAAAAAAGAGTTAATCACTGGTGAGTTTCACCTCTTGAGAAGCTGTAGCTCCAAACAGCAGTACTATGACAAGAAAACAATTTAAGAAAACCCTAACCCTAAATATAAATATACGTATTGTGTCTTTAGTATGCATGTTTGATTAAAATACAAAGACACAGTTAAAATAATAGTTTGAGTCAAGTGCAATAGATAAAAGTCCCATTGTCCTTCTAACTACATGTTCTCTTTTTCACACATTTACATGTATTGTTTTGTTGTATTGTTAAGATGAGTGGTCAATAAATACTTAATGTTGTCTTATTTCTTAGCTTGATTCATTGACAACCTTTAAAGAGCAGAAAACAAAACCCCATTCATAGATTCATGGCAAAAGTGGAAGAGGAAAAAAGTTTAGTGGAGGGAAGGGTGGACTGACGCTCATTGTCCCAGGCACTTCCACCTACGCCAGCAGCTCTCCTCCTGTGGTGTCACCAAGCTCACACACGCAACAACAATACCTCTTCCTCTCATTATCACAGACAGACTATGCGTATACAGCGGGAAATGGACCCGATGTCTGCACAGCTCCATATGCAATAACCCTGCAGGGACTTCACATGTATTTTTACACTTTGCATGACTGACCTTGAATCTCTTACAGTTTTTCTATATCCCCTTGATAATGGTTCATACATTCTCTGGGCATTTTTAGAAGCCAGCATTGAAATACTTGACAATTTGGTTAAAGGTGCACTATTTAACATTTCTGGTGGAGGGAACACCCCTTTCTTGTCTCTGTGGGGATGCGAATGTTCCACAACATGGCATTAATCATGTTTTTCTTGCATATATTAAATTGCAAGTGTTTTTATTACACAGCTTTTTTATTTATGTCTTATGTTTCTTCACCTTTCCACAGATCTGACTTGCAACTTGGCTAGGTGGCATCATCTGATAGTCTCCATGGAAGAGTTCATGAAGTAGAGACCATGGTGACAAGAAGGTGGCAGATTTTCCACAAGAATTGGTACATAGTGCATCTATAAAAAATTAGTAACTCTTTTTTAATGTGATGGCATCTATTTGAGCTGTGCAACTGAACAAATTTAAATCAAATCAAAATGTGATCGTTTTCAATGACTAGTGGTCAGTGGTCAATCCTCTGTCAGTAAAAGCATGTTCAATCAATTTTGAACTTTAGGGAAATGAATGTTTTTGTTTCCAAAGTCAAAGCATGTCTTGTTTTTGATTATGAAATTTATATTGAAGGCCATAGTTTTTGTCTTTGATCAGAAAACATTCAGTTGAATTGGAAATTGTAATACAAGGGAAAAAATGTCCAAACTACGCAGCAGCACACCACAAATGTTGGCATGGGAAAGATTAAGATGATGGTTTATATTTGGATGAATTCAGCTCTTGTGATCTTTAGGATCTCAAACAATGGTTCAAAACAGCCATGATTTAGCAGTGGAAATGCGTGCAGGGGGTCAGAGTGTTACTGTGATCCACAAATGAATATGTCTTTTATTTACTTGAATTACTTGAGTTTTCCTGCTTTGCCTGTCCCAATGGTTTGCATGCAGCTTCCATTAAATTATAAAAAAATGTTTGTTAAAACTGACTATGACTGCTTGGCGATGACTATGATGATGACACAAAATCTCTCTCTCTCTAAAAATACATAAATTTAAGATTAGCTACCAAAAGTGCTGAAAATATATATAGACACATGAAGCAAGGATTGGGAGTGGCTGCCTAACCTCTTTCTTTCATCTTAAATCCCACAGTCACCCAACTTAGACACAGAGGACTTTCTATCACTCTCTTTCAACTTCATTTCACATGGGTTTTTTAAAATAAACCTAGGAGAGATTTTAAGCCCAAATTAATTTCCATAATTAGTTCTTAACAGAAGCAGTAACTAATTAATTTAAAATAATGTAGTTTATATATGTATTTAAAAGATCCCACAATTAACTTTTTAGTAACTTTTAGTAAAACATGTTTAAACATGTATTTAGAGGATTAACTACACGATATGCTATGGCCAATTTGGGGCTTAACTTCCTTATTGTGAGTGTTGTCATGATACAGTAATTTAAAATTTGGTTGAAATCACAATGATGCTCAAAATCACAATTTTTTCATACAGCAGAATGATATATTTAGCACTTTTTTATCATTATTGTGTGGTCCTTCTAGTTTTAATATACTCTAAGCTCAATCTAAAACAATTCTGTAAAGGTCCAATTTGTCCTGTTTATACTATTTTATTCAGTACTGATACCTGTTCAAATCTATTTTTTCATATCATTTCATATAGTTTTCATCCTGGTATTAGTTATTTATTAAAGTTTAGGTATTGATGTTTCAATAACCTTAAACTACTTATATTCTTTTAATACTAGGAGTCTGATATCTTTAGGAGCATGCACACACATACCAAACAGCACTGAAGCACCTATGACCAAAATAGCCAACAACAAAAAACATTTGTAAAAGCAAAAGGTAAATCTTAGAATGCAGCATGAAAAAGCCATCCAACAAAAGCTGAAAGTGTAGTGTACTGAAAACAGATGGGCACCTAACCCTTTCGCACCTCTCTGACCAGCGAGACCTTTATGAGGCTCCCACCTCTGAGCTCCCCCGTCGCTGTGTTCAATGTTGCTGTAATTCCTGGACGCGTTTGTTCTGCACATTTCACGCCATGCGGGAAGGGCTGTGTGTGCGTGGCAAAACTCACCGTAGAGCAAAGAGAGGTGAGAGACGGACACAACAAAGAGATGTTTAGCATGGTGTTCAGACCCCCTCAGAAGACATAGGCCAAAATAGTGCTCTGAAGTTTGGCATTTCTCTGGTTCTGTAATCAGCAACTGCAGCGCCTTAGGAAAGCAAGGTGACAATCCCTCAAGGAGAGAATACCCACAAATTATTTACAACCCAAACTTCATTAGAAAAACTGGACTGAGGAAGAAAAAGTACAATTTATAATGTCTAAAAGTCTGTAGGCTAATGACTAATCAGAAATTGTGTATGAATGAACCGATAACTGATTTACTGATAGATAGTCAAGACACTAGACCCCTGATACCACGTTGTTTCATTTTACAATTTTTTGTTATTACGATAAGTATCATTAGGGGAATTTCTAAATGTCTGAACTGAACCTGAGCTTTTACGCCACTTAGACAATTGATCCACTAGTGAATTACATGGGCACAGTACCTCACACATTATAATATAATGCATAAGAAAGATTTTTTTTTAAAGTGGCATTTAGAGGTACCGTAATCACTTCTGTTATATATTGCTGTAATGGCTACTTACATTTCAACTTCCTCCTCCAAAAACAATGCAAAATATATTATATTAGTCAAACAGACTATTCTGACCATTCTAAGATGAATAGTGCCACTTGTGGACAAGAAAAGCAAATTGACTATAATCTTCCACAGTATGGTAGAAAACTTTTCTATCTCCATGGAGAATGTTTCAAAGTAGGGTTTTAACTTTCTATTTCCATGGAATCATGCAGGTGACATGACATCTTCAGAAAGTTACATAATTAACGGTTTGCTTCCCTTTTGTTAAATTCATAATGGCCAGGACGGCAACATATATAATTGGATGCAACATACTGTATATGACTGGCATATCTAGCAATATCATAGCATATCAATACAGTATAAAATGTACTTTTCTTAGGCATAGTAGTGTAGTGATAATGAAGCCTGTTACAGCTGCTGTGGGTGAATATGGGTCAGAGAAACAGGTAATGGGAACAGCTAATGCCCTACCTTTAAGACATATGTTTTGTACATGTGAATTATGTGTTAAGAAACATGATATGGCTCCCTTTAAGAAGACAACAAAGCTAATTATTTATATATGGGAACCTGGAATGGTTCTATAACATCTGGTGAATAATGCAAATAGGATACAGACTCTATTTCAGAAAGAGGAGGGCTAGAGCATTAAGTGGGTTTGTGAATATAGAGATAACATCCAGTTCCCAATATATGATATAATCTAAGGCTGCACAATTTTGGGGAAAAAAACAATTGCGATTAGATTTATATATATATATATATATATATATATATATATATATATATATATATATATATATATATATATATATATATATATATATATATATATATATATATATATATATATATATATATGTTTGTAAAAGCAGCATTCCATTCACATTGTAAACAACTTATTAACATTAACAGCAATAACATTTGAGATGACTGAATAGACAAACTAATACAAGAATCATAAACCACAGGTATAATATTTTTCTACAAAAAGTTGTTCTTTCTATTATCATTATATTATCTAAAGATTTGCAGCCTTTGGGATTCAATAACTGATAACTGTCCTGGTTCAAACTGTAAAAAAAAAAATTAAAAATTGCAATAGATTGTGCAGCCCAAATACAAGCCCTACAACCCCTGATATAAAACTCCAGAGCAATGAGATTATAACACGACAGAAAAAGCAGCACCTTTCTCTGGGCATCAACAACAGCCTTCCTAAAAAAACCTCACTGACCCAAACCCACTTTACCAGACTAAGAGAAATGTCATGTCCAGACCGAGGAGGACTTGTCTTTTTGAAGGGAACAAAGCAGCCAAAAATAGCCTGTGTGCGTCTCCTGACAGCGGGCCAGAGATGGGATGGGGAAAGCTGGATCACCGCCAGCCAGTCACTTAGTATTAGCCATCAGAACTATACAAAACAAATGATAATCAGGGAGCCGAGTTGACGCAGTTGCCTGGTTACCTAACGCCATGTTGATTTTTCATCTTCATTTCCAGCAACAGCCAGTATTAGATCCTAAACCATGAAAAGAGAAGTTAAATCATGCGTCAAGAAGTGTGTGGTCATAAAGCTATGGAGATATTATCTAGGAGAAATGCAATACTCAAAAGTCGTGAAAATGATACTGGAAAAATTAGAAACAGCGTCGCAATTATATAATTATTACTCATCTGCCATTTCAGCAGTGATGGACAGGAGGAGAGCTGATTTCAAAGTGTGAAAGCAGAGAACACGTTATGCTCACAGTCATTTGGGCTCCTCTTCACTGTATATAAAGTGAACACTTGGTCAAACAACTTATATCACACATGATAAACTGTTTTGCGCAACAGCTAATGCGTCCTATAGGTTTTGGTGAAAAGGAATGGAAATTATGAACAGAATGTCCCAGGGAAAAATATGACTTTATATGGGAAAGGGATCTGCATATTCCAAAAATGTCTAAGAAAATTGACCAGAACTCTTCACATGTAAGTACAGTAAATAGTTAGTGTCAATTATACCTTTGTAAGTTATAATGGCTTCAAAAAATAGCCTATAACTAGATATATTAGTCTGAGGATCGAATTTGCACTGTAAAATATACAAAAAAAAACAATTGAACTTCCTTATTTGAGTAACTTATTTTTGTCTTCTGTTTTATGTTTTGTCATTCAAATCTATGCATCATTCTTCCAATGAAAAGTGATGTGAGCCCCTTTCAAACTGCTTTTGTTGCCGACAGAATGCCATCAATACAAATCACAGTGACTAAGTGGAGATAATGCATTACTTTGTCACTTGCATTGTCACTGGCGACTGTCAAAGAATGATTCTGTCAATAACTAATATCCAGTGTGCAGATACTCCATAAAAACAGCAGCTCCATTGTTGCTTGACTACACGCCAGGGACGTCACAAGCTAAAATTTCTGTGTTACAGTTATTATCGGAAAAATCATGTTTTTGTGATTTTTCTAATTTATTGTCATCATAGATTGCCATCCATCTGGTATAAGACTACCTTTATGACATCAAGCTGTCTCAACGATAAAGATAAAGAAATGCTATTGTGTATTAAATAGTCAGAGAAAAAGGCACATTACATTTAGAGTTCCTGAGAAATTATACTACACTGTGATTGGTTAAATGCCATTGTCATTCAAAACATGGTGACAAATTGGAGAAGGGGGTGTGGAAGTATCTTTGTTTCAAGCATAGAGTTGCATTAAACAGAAAAGTACTAAATCACAATATGGCACTACCATAAAAAAAAATCATATATTTTCACAGGGCTCAGAGCACAATTAGATTTTTATCAGCATATCACACTGCCCTACCTTGACTCTGATTAGACCATCTTAACTTTTGATGTCCAGCCACAAATTCACAGGCGCCTAACAAGAGAATCTCCCTTTAAAACATTTTGTCTCATTAGCACATTCATTGGTACTATGAAATGATGTGTTAGGCTAAGTGTAAGGTGCTGTTAAAATGATTTTCTCTGTGTGACACAGCTCAGATGGTACCTGCCCCCTCAAGCCATCTGAGCAGAACAGACATCTGTGAGTGCTAACCTGCCAAGAACAAATCCAGTGTCAATATCTCCAATATTCTCTGAAAGAAAGGGTCATTTGGATTGGTTGAGAAGGATGAGTCTGATGTTGACTAATTAAATCTTGTGTAGGCTGCACTTGTTGTTCACTGATAACTTTCTGGAAAGAATGGGATACTGTCATGATGATGAGTTCTGGATCTTAGCAACTGTATACAAAAATATATCAAAATCACACATCAATGTGCGTCATCTTAATTCTGATGTAATTATCTATGTATTAGGCCAGTAGCTCTCAAACCTTTCACACCAAGTACCACTTGAGATAAGATCTGGGGTCCACATCTAAACCAGGATCTGGATCCTGGGTCTAAACTAGAGTTAATCATGGTCTAAAATGTGAATAAGCAATAGATAATGCAGTTATAATGATAAACCCAAAGCAAAACAAACAAATACTCCAACTGCAGAGGCCCCCTCTTAGGAAGCCTATGGCATACCACAATTTGAGAAACATTGTATTAGACTATTACTATTTAAATCTGTTTTCTTGAATAGCTGAATGAGGCCAAAATAATTCTTTATAGTTGTGATTAGCTCCAAAAGTAGGGCGTGGAGTTTGGGGTTAAACTTTACTTTTCATGGGAACAATTTAGACTTAAAACGACAGCTTAGCAACAATCACTATGAGCACAGTGAAAAAAGTCGGGCTATATTTTACCTTATGGTCAGACTATGAAGAGTGGAGACCACAGGAGATGCGACAGTGGTGATGTGACGATAACGCTATAAATAGAGCTGTTTGGTCAAAGGGGGGAGGGCTCGGAGATCAAGCAGCCAAGGTAGATGCACTCAGGCCTTGTGTCACTTCAGCGTGATCTCTGATGAGACAGACGGGGCAGCCTCGGCCACTCGCTCTCCCCTGCAGGTGCACAGCAACAATCATCCATCACTTTACTAGAGCTAAAATAAACTGCCCTCGTTCCTCTTGAGTTTTTGTTATTGCCCAGGGAAACAAATGTTTATGGGACACAGAACTAAAAGCCCACAACTTGTAATAAGATGGCAGTTTTGTGTTATGTAACTAGAAAAACTATGCACATGAAAGAGCTCCAGCCTAAACACACTCCCTATAAATAGCACCTGTGGCATCAGTTCAATCTATCTATGTACAAACAATGCCCTCTTGTGGTTGTATCAGAGAAGTAAGGAGGTCCGTGATTGTATTAGATTAATTCTAAAAGTAAAGATAGTTATGTCAGTTAGACTCACTTGTTTAGTTTAGCTTTATGTGGGATTGTTTGTGGGAGGAGGGGGGAAATGTGGGATTTTTTTTTTTTTTTATCACTGTAAAGGGCTTTGTGTTGCATTTTTTTTATATGAAACGCACTCTATAAATAAAGTTTTTTGATTGATTGAAGAGTAACAATTACAGCAAGTGAAAAAGTGGGGATATTTGTGTGTAAAACACTACAACCAAGAAGGCTCACCAGAGCTATTGTCATGTAAAATTAAAGACTTCTAAATTATTACCTTCAAGACACACTTGGAATTCTTTGCTTGTTGTCCATCTTAGTGGTATCATCTACCTGTTTTGTATACAAGAAAAAAAAAAATTAAGACTAATGGCAACTAGGGTCAAATATTGCTAAGATGACATTTAAGTGATATATCATCAATTTATCTTAACACATCAAAGAATAAAACAGGCTACAATAAAAAGAATATAGATTATAGATGTCACTCAGATTTGCAACATCATATCTGAGAATTAATTTTTGCACAATTGAAGTTATTTTGGTATGCATGTGACAGTTTATCTAATAGAATCAGCAAAAAATAATGAAATAATAATGAAAATGTGACTGAAATGACTCATATCCAATCCATGGTCCAGTGCAATCTTACGTGCTAGCATCTTGATGGTAGAATATTCAAGATGCTTACTTTTTATCTGGGAGCCTAATCCTTATGGGGTCTTTAGGCCCCACTTCATAATGTCCATATCCCATCACCTGGTTGAAGAGAGAGTCTTGGAAAAGACAACAGCTGAGAGTGAGGCTACAGAAAAAAAGGCAATTCTAATGTGTACAAATGTATCAAGAGAGTAGATCTTATTAACTATGAGATTTTAAGAAGTTCTAAATGTAGTTTGCTTACTTACTTTGTTAAATTTTAATTAAATCTACTATCTACTAGTATTAAATTTGAGGCTTGTCCTTACATGGTTTGCATTCACTTTAAATAGCCTCTGTGTAGTCGTGGAAAGCAAAAATTGAACATTCTATATACATATAATTTGTAAAACTGTAAAAGATTTGTGAACCACATGGATGATGATGCTATTTTTTACCTTTAAACGTGTGCTTGAACACTAGAGGGAAATGTTGAGCCTACCGAAGTCTCATGACAGGACAATTAGCTTTTATAAGTAGCCTATTTAATACAACAACCTATTAACGTGACAATGCAGTAATACTGTATTTTATCCGTCTACAAATAACACATTTTAACCAAGAAATACCTGGTGCGTAGTGAGCGATGCTCTGCGTATCTCGCATGTTGCCAAAGATAAGCCAATGAGAACACTCGATACTGAGGCTTTTAGCAAACCTAGCCAATCAGAAAGCAGGTTGTTTCTGAGGTGAGTTACGGTGGCGGCAATGTTATGGAGTTTCCGCTGGTTTTTGCTTCCATGCCATCGGGTTAGGGAGCTAGCAAAATAGCCCTGCTAGCGTCCCATTAGGCCTAGCAGAGTGCACGCATAAAGCTACCAAATCTGCTTCCCGGAACGAGCCAAACACCCCTATATGAGCTGTATGACAGCTTTTAAAAACTCAGAAATATGGTGGTTCTCAAAATACGAGACCAGGTAAGTGATGGTAGTGCCCAAATCCGACTTTAACTTTGAGTTTTTGTGCTAACGCTAGCTTCAGCGATTTCACCATCGCAGCGTAATGTAATCCGAGTGCCTGCAGCTATTCTCTGAGATGAAAGCACTAAAATTTATGTCTCATGTATGTCTTTTTAGTGAGGCGGTTGGTGTTTGACTGAAAAAAACAATTGGATGTTTTCTGAACCTACTGAAAAGTAGTGCCAAATCGTAGCAAAGCGTTTCAGCTACATGTGTGCTACTCAGACGGCTTTTGACTGCTAATGATGTTCAGTATGTAGTTGTAATTTGTCCAGATTTTAGTGGTTATTTGTAATCATATTGGTCATTCCCTGCACTGGAGCCCATTTCTAAAAGCGTTGTGTCTCTTTTGGTAACTGAAGATAACTACAGCAGAGGGAATGCTGGTTTGATAGATCCGTTTGGTAAATTCTCAAGTCAATTCTTGATAATATTTTATAGAAAATAATACGTAGACTTATATGCTCATTTAATGCTTTACCAGAAATTTCTGTAAGAATGACACCTCCTAACCTGTCTGTGTCAGTTGCTTTACTAACTTCAATTATGATTTCATAGTTAATAATTGTGGAATAGATTTTTATTTTATGCCAACAAACGTATTAATGCACCCATAAAAATAACATTTCTTATTGTAGTCTATACCAGTATTTCTAAAACTTGATTAGGCATTTTAGTGCAGTTCTAGCTCTCTCTTAGCTCTACTTAGACCAGTTTTGTCTGAATTTAGTGTTGGACTAGTTCTGATGATTAATGGGAAACCAAATATTTAATTATGGCGCTTACCATAACAACTGAGAGGACTACTGCAGGTACCTTTTATTTGTCATATAAGGTTTCATGAGTACTTTCACCTTTAAATATATCCAGAGAGAAAGTTACAGTTGACTTGCATGACTCGTATTTATCATTGTGCTCTCAAAGAATACCTGACACTTGATACTAGAATAGCCTTGTTGTCATTTATGGACGGTGTTTTGCAGCCGCTGCTATTTTAGTGGCCCATGCATGTGTCGTTTTGTGTGTGCACTTCACTGACTGTGCCTGGGCTCCTGTGTGCAGTCTCCATGGTGATAATATTAACCAGCCCAGCCAGTATCAAGAGGAAGTTCAATGACTGGCACAAACAATCCCCTTTCCCTTTACTTATCTTTTAAATCGACAAACAACAAATTTGAGGGTTTTTTTGCAAAATGAAAAGTTTGAATCTCCAATCAAAAGCTCTATGGAAAAAGTGCAATTACTTTTTTTATTGGCCTTTCTTAACTTGAACATCCTCTTCTCTGCCCTGTGGATATTTTTGCTATGGGGCAATAAATGAAAACAAAGAGATCACTGTTTTGTATTTTATAACTATAAAATTAACCATGGTCTGTGTTGTTGGTAATAGTCATGTGGTGCATAGTTGTGCGGGGTGCTGTTTTTGCTGGATCATTCTAGTGCTTTAAAAACGTGGCCCTATCATTGTTAGCAACATTAGTTCCTTTATTTACTTTCTGCATTTTTTATTCAACAGAGATTGTCCTGAGCTGAATGTCAGGTGTATAGACTGTATCTCCTTTTAATGATATCTTGGCTCAGTCACTCTATTGTAAAAATGTTTAAATCCTATATTATTGGTCAATAAATGCAAAATGTACAGAAATAAAACAGATATTAACCCATTCACACATCTTCTTACATGTACAACTAGGGCTGAGTATCATTAAAAAGTTGCAGATGTGGTACATACCTTAATACATAGGCTACGATACAGTGAGCTTTTGATTTGATATGGTTCAATGAAAAAAAAAAAGCCTAACTCATAGATGTCTTTGTTAAACCACTTTTTGTGCAAAGTTAATATGAAGCACACCCATCTTAATCAAAACAGTGAATATGTCAAATGTTTTGCATAATACTTACCTTCTTTACCAAGCAACAAAACTAGCACTCTAACAAAATAATTTAGTAAAATATACCAAAAAATACTCAATATAGCGATACAGCAGCCCACAATATCGATACTGTATCATCACATTAAATGATGCGATATATCAATATTTCAATATTTTTGCACCCCCCTATGTACAACTCTTGTCACCACTTCAGTCTGAGTCACCTTTACAGTATGCAAGTGGCATGTTTCAGAACCGAAGACACGTCTGGGCAATTTGGGATTTGTTTCAGCTGACATTTTGATTGTTTTTAAGTGAGCCTGTTAACATATTTTGTATTATCTTACCGAGTTGGCCTGGTTTGGCCTTTTACTCAGCACAAGTTCTATGTATCTAAATCAGTGGTTCTTAACCTTGTTGGAGGTACTGAACCCCACTAGATTCATATTTTCACTGAACCTTTTTTAATTGGAAAAAATATGTTTTTTTCAAATTCAAAACATAGGTATATATATTTTATTGGTGAATCCATATTGCACATATTTGTCTGACCACTTTCTTTTTTTAGTATGGAGGGAAAATATTATAAAATATATAAAGAAAGAAATTACACGACGTACCATCACGACAGTCACAAGACCATTGCGCGCACAACATTTCCTGCAGCCAATAACGACAAACGGGGCGTGTCATCACAAATCATATGAGTTGGATGTGAGTCTTGACCCCTGCCGAACCCCTGAGATTTACTCACCGAACCCCTGGGGTTCGATCGAACCCAGGTTAAGAACCACTAATCTAAATGTATCATTGGAAATTGATGGGAAGTGAACATGGTGATGATTTAGGACTCCTGTCTGTCTATCGGTGTGGTTTATATGCTCTGGATGGTTATTGTAAGCACAAGAGACAGGGAGAGACTGCTGTGTTAGGGACAGTGAGGGTTGTGATTGTGCGCCCAATTGCTGAAATAAATCAGACTCTTTGATTTAAGACAACTTCTCAATTTTGTTCTTTATATAGGAAATGGAAATTCCACAACAGTAAATTACCTCATCATTCCAAGAATTTGTGGAGTGATTTGGAAGATGCATCATTGTGTCTTTCACTGTGTGTGACACTTTAGGTTACAATTGTTATCTTTAAACACGTTTTCTCTTTCACAGCCTCCCCTGCTGAAAGCCATTTTCAGTGTAGATCCAGAAGAAGTCCGTGCTCTTATTTTCAAGAAAGAGGATGTAAATGCACAGGTAATTGTTAAGTGTTGCTTCAGATATGCATGTAACTTTGTCAAATATCACAGCCTCTCATGATTGATCCATTTTCCATGTATCATTTATTCTATAATATGTGTGTATATTATTTGACTCATATCTGCCTGTGATATTAAAAGTATAGTATATTCATCCATCTTTTTCCGCTTTATCCGGCTGGGTCGTGAGGGCAGCAGTTCGCCGCCCAGTCCTCTGTGCACCCAACTCCAAGTATAGTATATGTACACTGACTTCTTGTACTCGTTTATTTCAGGATAATGAAAAGAGAACTCCTTTGCATGCTGCTTCTTATCTTGGAGATGCAGAAATTATAGAGCTACTGATTCTTTCAGGTATTGTATTTAGTCTACAAAAAGATTCAAATAAACATGCAGTGACAGCACAGTTGCTAAAAAAATCCTCCAGTAAATTACAACATGTTACCAGTACATTTAGTAGCCTTTTTGAAATTGCAATATAAAGAAATTAATGAATTAGGGCAACTTTTTTTTTCTACTACATTTTACTCCCAACAACTCATTATTCTGTTGTGATGCTGATCTTTTTATTCTGACTTTTAGGTGCCAGGGTAAATGCCAAAGACAACAAGTGGCTTACTCCTCTGCACCGGGCTGTGGCCTCCTGTAGTGAGGTAGGGACATGCGTCTTTCCATAAAAATGTTAAGTATTTTATTATTTTTCCTAATTGAAGCCATTCCACCATTAGGAGGCTGTCCAGGTTTTGCTAAAACACTCAGCCGATGTAAATGCACGTGATAAGAATTGGCAGACTCCACTTCATGTTGCAGCAGCTAACAAGGCTGTGCGCTGTGCCGAGGCCCTGGTGCCTCTGCTCAGTAACGTCAATGTGTCAGACCGAGCAGGACGGACCGCTCTGCATCATGCTGCCTTCAGTGGTCATCTGGAGGTAATATTCATGCACTCAGTAATATAATAATGATATTCAAGAGCTCTTTTTAATTACCCATTATAATGTCCTACTATCAATTTAGGGTTAATATGATACACTTACTTTTATAGATGGTGCGCCTCTTGTTAACGAGGGGAGCCAATATAAATGCCTTTGACAAGAAGGACCGCCGGGCAATTCATTGGGCAGCTTATATGGGTATGCATCACATATACGTCTGTTCATCCGTTCTCACTCCGTATCATTTAATACAAACATTTACTAAAAGTACTCGTAACATTTTCTTTTGCACAATTTAGGTCACATAGAAGTTGTGAAGCTGCTGGCATCTCACGGAGCAGAAGTGGCCTGTAAAGATAAGAAATCATACACCCCTTTACATGCAGCGGCCTCCAGTGGGATGATCAGTGTGGTCAAATACCTTCTGGACTTAGGGGTTGATGTAAGTCCCTATTTTTTGTAGTTATTAATTTTCTTATCTTACTTTCCTAATTGTTTGATAAATTATTTTCTTAGATCAATGAGCCTAATGCATATGGAAACACACCCCTTCATGTGGCCTGCTACAACGGCCAGGATGTGGTTGTGAATGAGCTGATTGAATGTGGTGCAAATGTAAATCAGGTGAATGAAAAAGGTTTCGCACCTCTGCATTTTACGGCTGCCTCTCGTCATGGGGCGCTCTGTCTGGAGCTTCTGGTGTGCAATGGAGCTGACGTGAACATCAAGGTGACTACGATTTTTACCTTATTCATGTAACAATAACCGGGTGTTATTTATTTATTTTTTTGTATTTTTTTTTTTTTTTATCCCCAGAGTAAAGATCGAAAGACACCCCTTCACATGACTGCTATCCATGGGAGGTTTTCTAGGTCTCAAGCTATTATTGAGAATGGTGAGGCTCTTAAAATCTGCCTAATTGATGTTAAAACTATTGCTACATCCTGCTTCTTGCTAATTGCTGACTTTTTCCCTAAGGTGCTGAGATCGACTGTGAAGACAAAAATGGAAATACACCTCTGCACATTGCCGCTCGTTACGGACATGAGCTCCTCATCAACACACTCATCACAAACAGAGCTGATACAGCCAAGTAAGTGCTCAACAGCAGCTACGTCTACGTCTCTTTTTAGGGCCAAAGAAATAATCGATATGTTGGCTGTTTGGTCTTATTTATTTTAGTGCTGCACAAAGAGAAAGTTACAAGTGTTTGAACACACTCAAGTAAATGTTATTTTTACTTTTCAGACGGGGCATTCATGGCATGTTCCCACTGCATTTGGCTGCTCTTAGTGGGTTTTCTGACTGTTGCCGGAAGCTTCTGTCATCAGGTATAGACGGTGACTTACACACTATATTCTTATTAAACTTCCCCAATAACTAAGTGTGTACTGTTTCCTAGTTTGCATTTATTTTTGTTTGGGTAACACAGTGTGTCATGAGGGCCCATAACAATCTTGGTTTAACTTGTTCTCTGACAATAGATGTGGAAGTTTAAACAAATTCAGCCTAACTACAAATCTCCGTTCACTCAAAGTGCCACTAATAATTATTTTATATGTATATAGAATTATTTTTCCTGTGTTTCCCAATTATATATATATTTTTATTCATTTTGGTTGATCCAGCCCTAACTGAATCTGTATCCCCATGCAACCCTGCATTTCTGTAAGGTATTATTGTAAGTAATGTATTTGTTTTCTGTTTAACTGTGTACCTTCACACAGGCTTTGATATTGACACCCCTGATGACTTCGGCAGGACGTGTTTACATGCTGCAGCTGCTGGAGGGTAAGTTTAGGATCGTTCAGCATTTTTATGTTCGCCTGTTTCCTCTTTGGGGCACTGGTGGTGTGGTACAAAAGTACTGTATAGCACAACAGTTTAATAATCACATATTATAACACATATAATATGCCATTTATATTGTGTATATTTATAGAATTTGGATACATTTGATATACAACTGAGAATTTGTATTGTGTGTTCAGAAACCTGGAATGTCTGAATCTTCTTCTCAATACTGGGGCAGACTTCAATAGAAAAGACAGCTTTGGGAGGTTTGTAGCATGCAGAGATTTTTATTTAATCTGCATTCACATTGCAACATCCTGAACATCTTGGAATAAAACCTGGACTAGACTGGTACTAAAGTAACTGAACCCATCAGATGTGATATTTTATACTGTGATGTGTTGTTTTTGCAGAACCCCACTGCACTACGCTGCAGCCAATTGTAACTACCAGTGCCTGTTTGCTCTGGTGGGTTCTGGGGCCAGTGTGAATGACCTGGATGAGAGGGGCTGCACTCCTCTTCACTACGCTGCTGCCTCTGACACAGATGGAAAGTATGTGTCATAGATGAAGTATAGCTCATGCCAGTCAAGCTGATGAACAAAAACATTTTGCATTGTAAATGTTTGCATTATCCAACATCTAGTAGATAAGTTAGATTTTAGGTTTTATTGTCCTCGTTAGAAATTGGTTACTAAAAACATCAGGACTAGACAAAAAATAGGCTTGCCCCAAACCACTATTTAACCAAGCCTTATTAATATCAGTCTGATTGCATGTATTTTGGTCAATATATTCTATTAAAATAAATGGATAAATCTTTGTCACTGAAAGTTAAGATATTCTTGATCATTCAGAAAATTGTCACAGTTCAATTGAAAAGGGTGTGTACATGTCTAAATGTAAAGGCCATTTACCGAGCAGGTTTACTTCTGGATCTTTTTCTCCATAGTTCTAATGTCATAAAGTGTTGTTTTTTGTGCGTGTAGGTGCCTGGAATATTTACTGAGGAATGATGCAAATCCAGGGATCCGTGACAATCACGGCTATAATGCTGTACATTATGCCTCTGCTTACGGACATCGCCTCTGTCTAGAACTGGTGAGAACACTGGTTATATTTCAGTCATTTCAGTAATTCTTTTAGTATAACTTTATTGTTTTGTTGTAGATTGCAAGTGAAACTCCTCTCGATGTGGTGAGTCTGTTGTTATTTTCATATTTCTTTTGCAAGTGAATAACAAAAACAGTCTCTATAATGGTGCATTCTGATGCTTTTATTTTATGTTTTTTTTAGCTCATGGAAATCTCAGGAACAGACATCATGAATGACTCAGATGTCAGAGCCCCTGTTAGCCCCTTGCACCTTGCTGTACGTATTCATGTAGTAGCCATGTACTGTATGTCATCTGAGAAAAAGTAGTAAGTCTGAAGTTCCTAATAAAATCTTTCAGGCATATCACGGCCATCACCAGGCTTTGGAGGTGTTGGTACAGTCTTTGCTGGATCTGGATGTACGAAACAGTCAGGGGCGTACACCTCTGGACCTGGCTGCATTTAAGGGGCATGTGGAGTGTGTGGATGTGTTGATCAACCAGGGAGCCTCCATCTTGGTCAAGGACTTCACCTTAAAGCGGACCCCATTTCATGCAGCAGGTATTCGTACTTTGTCCCATAAACACTTTACATACATTAATTGTACTAGAGAGTGATACTAAGGAATTTATTTTGTTTTTAGCTACAAATGGTCACTCTGAATGTTTGCGTTTATTGATTGGGGATGCAGAGCTTCCAACTGCAGTTGATATTAAAGATGGAAATGGGCAGTAAGTAGAAGTTTAAGTTGTAGTTGTAATGTACTCATGAATGGTGACTGTTAATGATGTCTGCATTTTTAGAACACCACTGATGCTGTCAGTTCTTGGTGGACACACAGACAGCGTGTATTCTCTGCTTAATAAAGGAGCCAGTGTAGAGGCTAAAGATAAATGGGGGAGGACAGCTCTCCACAGAGGAGTAAGTGCATGTTTGTTCATCATTTTGTAATATTTGACCACATAATAAAGATTTTGTACTATGGAATTTATGTGGACACTCTTCTAATAATGTGCTACAGGCTGTGACTGGCCATGAGGAGTGTGTAGAAGCCCTTCTTCAGCACAATGCAAGCTTCCTGGTGCGAGACTGTAAAGGGCGCACCCCCATTCACCTGGCAGCTGCGTGTGGACACTTCGGGGTATTGGGAAGTCTGCTGCATGCTGCTCAGTCAGTGCAGACACTACCCCCTTTAGCAGACAACCACGGCTATACCCCACTACACTGGGCCTGCTACAATGGTACACATGTCTTCAAGCACCTTTTCTTTTTAAAATCTGATTGATCTCAACTAAATACACTCCAGAAATAAAAATAAACATTGATGGTTTTTAATTGGTGCCTAACATTTTCCAGGTCATGATACATGTGTAGAGGCTTTGCTGGAGCAAGAAGTTTTCCACAAGTCAGTAGGCAATGCATTCAGTCCTCTCCACTGTGCTGTGTAAGTTGCGGTTGGTGTTTTATTATTTTGTTTATGCATATTTCATAAATTTGTAATCCCAATTACAATTACATTTTTTTATAGCATTCATGATAATGAAGGTGCAGCTGAGATGCTGATAGACACATTGGGCCCTACAATTGTAAATGCCAAAGATGGTAAAGACAGGTATGTCTTACAGTGTTGTATCACACATATTTGTTTGTTCTGAGATGGATGAATGCCCTAATAACCACTTGCTTCTGGGCTGTAACACAGACGGAAAACGCAACATGATGTTGATGCTGTGTTTTATTGTAACGTGATTCAGTAAAAAAAAAAAAAAAAATCGTTGAATTATAATGATTCCTCCACCTCTTGCCGTGTGCAGGACGCCACTGCACGCTGCAGCCTTCACTGACCATGTGGAGTGCCTGCAGCTGCTGCTGAGCCACAATGCTCAGGTTAACTGTGTGGATGCTGCTGGAAAGACCCCTCTGATGATGGCAGCTGAGAATGGGCAGACCAATGCTGTTGGTATGAAAGTCTTTAGTTTAACACTTTAAGACATGCTGCAGCTGTGGCATTAAATAATGTATTTTTATCTTTTGTCTGTTTTTAGAGTTGCTTGTGAGCAGTGCAAAAGCAGATCTCACTTTGCAAGATGCTGCTAAGAACACTGCACTGCATCTGGCCTGTAGTAAGGTGTGTACTCTTATGTTATGCATTCTTATCTGTTGAATACTTGTTTTTGACTTTTTATTCTACATTTACCAGGGACATGAAACGAGTGCCTTGTTAATATTGGAAAAGATTACTGATAGAAACCTCATCAATGCCACTAACTCTGCCTTACAGACGTAAGCATATGTGAAATTAGCTTTAGGAAATAGTTGTGATTTTGAAACTTACTTATTATAAGGAGAGATGTTAAATATTGACGCCTCTTTTATTCTTTCTAGGCCGTTGCATGTGGCTGCAAGAAATGGTTTAACTGTAGTGGTACAAGAGCTGCTTGCAAAGGGAGCCAGTGTACTTGCGGTTGATGAAAATGGTAAAATCACAATAGCTGTTCTTTTCTTGTCTTGATGCTGTTTATGTAATGTATCTTTACCAATTCCACTGCTTATGTTTCAGGTTATACACCTGCCTTGGCCTGTGCCCCTAACAAAGATGTGGCAGATTGCCTAGCCCTCATTCTGGCCACCATGATGCCTGTGTCCCCTTGCACCCCTGCACCCATTCTTCCTTTCAGTGCCATTAACCACTACACCACCAGCCCCTCCAAGAGCGTCACTTTTGACAGCTTACCTGTGCTGCGCAGCGAGCACACTTCCTACTGCAGCTTCAACAACATCAGCCACCATGATGGTTTTTTCAAGGATGAAGAGCTTAATGACTCTGACTCAGAGACTTACTGAGGACCATAGAAACACAACTGTGTCTTAAAATTACCCACCGCCAGCTTTGGAGGGCAGGGGAAGCAAGCCCCAAGAGGAGCCTTAAGCGTCCCCCCTTCAGAGGAGAGAGCACAAGAGAGAGAGAGAGAGTGCCGCAGGCTGGCCCCCGCTCGTCCCAATCTCATCCAGCCCTACTGTCCATTCAGCAAACAGGACCCAGAGACTGCTCAGCACAGTGACACTAAGGGGCAAACTTGTGTTTGCAGTAGATGAGGGCAATAACAGCTGAACATGGATGGTAGCACAGCTAAAGGATAGGGACCAAAAAGCATTTTACCCCACATGTAATTGTGTGAATGAAATTTAAGTTTATGTTGAGCCCTTCCAGGGCCTTGAAGGATGCTAGTTTTGATTTAGAAAAGCTTGGGGTGGTGAAGATAAATCAACGTTCACTGCATGTATCATCTGATGCACTTGTCCTTCAGTTTTCCAAGTCAAAATGGAGAAAATGTTTATTTTTGGGGAGGAATATTTTAATAAACCAATGCTCAAGTTATCAACTTCAAGAGTCAACATTGCTGACACAAATGATTAAATATATCACTGTCTATCAGTGATCATTTTTAAGTCAATTGACCATTTTTTGTATATTGACTTAACCACAAAGCGATTTAGTCTGTAATAAATTATTTGTGTTTGTTTGGTTCCTATTTATGTGTTCATTTTGTGCCTTCATCATAATTAACATGGGGTTTAGAGGCAGCTGTAAAACTACAGTGATAAACAAGTATTGACATTGTGAAAAGCACTGTTTCACTGAGGTATGAGGAGACACTGTATTGTAAACCAATGGTTGGAAGGCTTTTTCTTGTTTGAATTATAATTTTGCTCATATTCTAGGTAATGTTTATTGACAGGTTTGTTTGCTTTAATTTTAAAATGACACCACTCAGATTTAAAACAAATCTCACGATTTCTTAAATGATTTTAACTGGAAAAAATTTACAAAATATCTGCTAGCTTCATTAGAATGGGGAAAAAAATCTTTACCTGGAATTTGAGTGTTGAAACTTTGAAACTAGCATGTATATAGAAATTATGACTGTGAATTTAGAGATCCAATGAATTCTTTCATTACTGAGATTGATGTATATTTTATGAGTAATAAAGAAATGACTTATTTAACAATAGTATGATTTTTTTCTAATAGAACCAAATGAGATTGACAAATCAAGTGCAACTCTCAGTGACAGGAGACAGCCTATAAACCAATAAATGGACTCTATAAATGACCACACAGAATGGCTGGAGGAGGTGTTCTTTATTCCTGCGCTTTGATTGGCCTAAAACCCGGAACTAAATAACTAGTGTAACGCTACACAGCTGAACTCCTTATGAGTCTTTGTAGCCGCTTAAAGAATATAACAATATTACCATCTGCCATTATAACATTAGGAATTAGTATTTTTATAATTAGCATCGCGCACACATGGACGAGGACATAACGGGGGCTCAGCTGGTCGCTGAGTCTTTACTGGCTCAGGTAAGTTTGTGACTAAACAACAACTGTGTTAAAGTTCATGTACAATACTTCACCTGAAATGTCTTTACTTGTTTATGCAGAGAGTGGAGTACATGTTTGGCGTGGTTGGTGTTCCTATTATTGAAGTGGCAATGGCTGCACAGGCTGCAGGGATCAAATATGTGGGGATGAGAAACGAACAGGCGGTGAGACCTTATTTCTTATTCTCCTATGGCCTATAATAATGTTTAACATGTTTAGCACAGTTTTCAAGGTAAAAAAAAAATGCAATGTAACAGTTATTAAAAAGCTCATCTTAAAAGAGAGTTTGAGTGAAGTTAAGAGCTTATAAAGACCGATAATAGCTTATGAGACATATAAAAGTACTTTAAAATCTATCCTGAAGCTCACGGGAAGCCAGTGCAGACTTCAGTACTGGTGTGATATGCTCTCCTTTTCTCTGTCTCTTTTAATAACAGTGTTGTAATGTGTTCTCATTTCTGTTACTTACAGGCCTGTTATGCTGCATCTGCTATTGGATATCTAACTGGAAGGTGAGAGAGTCTTATTATAATGTGATTGTTTGTATTCCTGTTGATTTTGTGCTGATTGGTGCAGACCAGGAGCTTGCTTGGTGGTGTCTGGTCCTGGCCTCATTCATGCTCTGGGTGGAATGGCCAATGCTAATGAGAATTGTTGGTAAGGCATTTGAACCCATTTGTCCTGCCTATAGATCTATACTTCTGCCTTTTTCTCTTTATAAAATATTTATATATATTGTTTATTTGCATCTGTTCAGGCCTGTGGTTGTAATTGGAGGGTCCTCTGATAGAAACCAAGAAACAACAGGGGCTTTTCAGGAATTTCCACAGGTAACAAACAATGCAACAATGAGGGTGTATTCACAGCTACACAAAAACTGTATCAAATTTGAGATTGAACTGCATTAAAAACTCAATTCCTCTGATTTAGGTGGAGACATGTCGTCTTTATAGCAAGTTCTCTGCTAGACCCAGCAGTCTTGAGGCCATACCTTCAGTTATTGAGAAGGTCTGTTTTTATCTCACACAAGTGTCTTAGCTACACACAGACCAAATAACATCACGGTTTGTGCATCACAGGCAGTCCGCACTTCAATGTATGGCCGTCCAGGTGCTTGTTATGTGGATATTGCAGGAGATATGGTCAACACAAAGGTGAATAGGAGCAACATCAGGTAAATTTTTTGCTTGTTTACCTAATATATATGTGTATAAACAAACACATTGGTATATTTGTATCTGCAGAGTTGTATCCTGCTGTCCACCTCCCCCTATAAGTACGGCAGAAAGTGGTGCAGTTACTCAAGCTCTTTCTGTGTTGAAAGCATCTAAAAGACCATTAATCATAATTGGAAAAGGTATAGTATCTTTAAATCACATGAGGTATTGTATATTTTAACTTTATAATATCAAATAAGAGCACTTTGTCTTATATAGTAGTAGTTGTAAAGTCATTGTATGCCACAGGAGCGGCTTTTGCACGAGCTGAAACTGTTCTGAGGGAGTTTGTGGAAACAAGCGGTCTGCCCTTTCTGCCCACCCCAATGGGAAAAGGTGTCTTGCCAGATGACCACCCCAACTGTGTTGCAGCAGCCCGCTCAAGGTCAATTAACATATATTATTATTGCTGATTAATTAAGCGCAACAAAATTATTTATAGTTATTGGTTCATCCAGGGCCCTACTACAGGCTGATGTTATTCTGCTGCTTGGAGCCAGACTGAACTGGATTTTACACTTTGGACAACCACCAAGATTTGATGCTAATGTCAAAATCATTCAGGTATCAGATGGAATTTAATTAATTTTATTGTATATTGAATTTTATTTGTTAAATATCTTTTGTAAATGGACTGGTTAAACATTAAAAGCATTTCTTATGTTATACAGGTTGACCTTTGTCCAGAAGAAATGGGGAACAATGTGAGGCCCGCTGTTGCTCTGTTGGGTGATATCAGTGCTGTAGTTTCTCAGGTAAGTAAATAAGTTTAGTGACTTCTTGTGGCTGACAAAGCTAAGCTAAAACTAAATAAACACTGGTTCCCTGTTCCCTTTAGTTGCTCCAGAGCCTTAAGGAAAATCACTGGAAATATTCTCCTGGTACTGAGTGGTGGAGCTCCCTCCATTCAAAGATTGCTGCCAATTTCAAAATATCACAGGTAAAGTGGTGTTTCTTTATTGTATTTACCAATATATTGTAAATGAGAAGACTGCAATAACTCAACTAATGTGATCTTTTGTTCACTTTTAGACCCTTGCTCTTCAGTCAACATTACCTATGAATTACTACACAGTTTTCCACCACATCTCTGAACTTTTACCACATGACTGCATCATTGTCAGTGAAGGTGCAAACACCATGGACATAGGACGCACCATGTTAAACAACTATCTACCTCGACACAGGCAAGACACACAGATAATACTGGACACATTTATAATGTTAGTCTTTTCCCCCCACATTTATGTGAATTAAACTCAATGTTCTCCAGGTTGGATGCTGGTACATTTGGAACAATGGGGGTAGGCCTTGGTTTTGCTATTGCAGCTGCTGTTATGGAGAAAAGCAAGGTCAACGGACAGAGAGTCATCTGTGTGGAAGGAGACAGCGCCTTTGGGTTTTCGGGAATGGAGGCTGAGACGATGTGCAGGTAGATTCACAGCTTCACTTTTCCAAAAAATTACTCTCCCCCTCCTACAATGTGTGATAACTTCTTTGTATTTTAACAGGTATAATCTACCCATTATTATAATTGTGGTAAATAATAATGGTATCTACAGTGGAGTGGATCCTGAGACATGGAAGGAAATGGCCAAACTTGGAGACCTGACAACCATGTGAGTGATGGAGTTCACTTATTGTTTTCAGTCTTCATTAAGTTGTGTTCATGCTAATATCAGTAGGTTGCAGTAGGTTCAGATGGAGGAGATAGACTTCTATAACTATATGGGCGATTTGCTATTTTTGAAAGAAATATCCAAACTTATGATCCACAACCTTATCATTATTTGTTAAAGATTACATAAAATTTTCCAGATTAATATTATGGCTGTAAATTCTTTCAAGTAACAACAATATTTGGGGTTAATTATTGTCATCACTTTCTGAAGCTATTGCTGAAATAAGATGTTGGCCTTTGTGCCAGGTTTTTGTTCCATGTGAATAAGCAAATGCATATATTAACCATAATAAACCATGTCAACAAATCGGTAATGTGGTAAATAAACAATAAGCAAATTCTGACCTCCAGCTCCATTTTAAACAATAAGAATATTTCAATGATGTTACGTCATGTGAACATAGCCTATTAATTTTAACAGAGCTCCACCTGTAACGCTCCTACCTGAGGCGCGCTATGATAATGTCATGACGGCTTTCGGAGGGCGTGGCTTCCTGGTCCGGACAGTGGAGGAGCTGCGCAGCGCCCTAGAGCTGAGCCTGAGTGACTGGGAGAAGCCCTGTCTCCTGAATGTGCTCATTGACCCATCATCAGACAGAAAGCAGCAGGTAACATGTCACCCTGTCATTTCCAATGTTTTAGTTTCACAGTTGTTATATGATATTACGGTTTATGTCTAACCAGGCCAAGAGTATTAAGTTGGCAATTTTATCATATTTAAGAAAACACAAATAACAAAAAATAACATGGGGCATAAAAGGTTGTACAGAAGAAAGTTATATTTTACTTTAACTAAAAACACTAGAACTTTGAGGCAGTTTGTTTGGTACTACTTTATAATAACTACACCTTAATTAGCTTTAATAAAACGTGAACAAAGACTTAATTTAAATGGATTATTATTCAGATTTAGTAATTAATACTTACTAAAGGGATACTAAAGAAATTATTTAAGAATTAAGTTTTTTTTTTTAAATAAAGCACGAACACAGATTTAATTTATACAGTTTATTAAAAGTGTTTTGTAAAGCATTATTATGGTTTCATTTACATTTAATTCTATTGCTTATAACATTCCTGTCCCTCTCACACCTATGGAACTACCAGTTCTCTACAATGTTAAAACAAGTGCAAAGTGGAATAATATAACAGATATAAGCCCTATTCTATTGTTACTTGCTGTGGTACAGTACAGTAACATACAGTCAAGGTAAACCGCATAACAATTCCCCCCACCTCGTTTCAACCTGATCTTTCTATTTTGGGGACCATATAATTAGAAAGCATGGACCCCTTTGTTATGTTTAACGTATCCACGCAACCACTCGCCAACATATTTCGAGGGCCTATAAGAAGCTCCATATGCATTCAACGCAAAAAAGATCGAACAATTAACAGCAATATGTTCATATTCTTTCCAGTAAAATGAATACATTTTATTTATTTATTTGTATTTTCAGGAATTTCCTTGGCTCACACGCTCCAACCTGTAGCCAACCTGTTTGTTCCCGACCAAATCGAGTATCGTATTCTGAAACACAGTTGCCTTAATTCCTGTAAAAAGTATTTTTAATCAAATGCATTTTTTATAATTTAGTAATAAATACAT
Organism: Odontamblyopus rebecca; assembly: GCA_030686955.1. Classification (NCBI taxonomy): domain Eukaryota; kingdom Metazoa; phylum Chordata; class Actinopteri; order Gobiiformes; family Gobiidae; genus Odontamblyopus; species Odontamblyopus rebecca. The sequence continues at coordinate 27,576,574 of CM060657.1, forward strand.
ACATGGAAGATTTTTAAAGATGTGAAATATGGTCTTGTTTGTTCTAAATAAATAATGTTGCTAACAAACCTGTATGTATTTGTATAACATAGCTACTACTCAGCTTTAGTTACCTCTTCTCAAGGCTTGAATTAATATCCATCCATCCATCCATCCATCTTCTCCCGCTTAATCCGGCTGGGTCGCGGGGGCAGCTTGCTGCCCAATACTCATAGCACCTGACCCCCCCCATGAACCCCTCTGCAGGTGGTGAGCCCACAGGAGGGTGGACATTATGGTCCTTGATGTTAGTTCATAGGGGTACTTGAATTAATACAGCCATTCAATTATGTTGGGCAGACTGAGCACTAAAAGTCATTTGTGTTTGTCTAAATGGATTCCACTGGGCACATGGGAATGCATTATGTTTTAAATTAATCACAGGGTGATCAATATTCTTCAAAAAATGGTGGTCTGGAAAAACAGCACATATGATGAGAAGAGCTTTGTATAAAATGTCTTATAGGTTACGTTAAGCCCCTTCCCATGGAGGTGTAGTGGAAACAATAAGAATCCCCTGCAGTAGTAGAGTCTAATATTGGCACATGGAGCAGCTGGCAGACTGTCCTCTGTAATATTAGCCCACACTCATGCAGAGGAAAGATTTAATGGGCAGTGGTCGGCATACCCTCTTGTGAGGACGTAAAGGAGAGGGAGGGGGCAGAGGGAGGAGGCAGAGGGAGAGGATGGTGTGCAGAGTCAAAGCAGCATGCAACCACGGCTCGGACTCAAATCAAGTCAGACACCACCTGCAGCAGCATGGCTCTGCTACCTCTGGGACTATCTCTGTTTTTGTGGTGCTGCTGTAGCCTGGTCCACTCCTCCTTTTTGGACAGCTTAAATTTCCTCCCAGCAGGTTAGTGTAACTCAGTATACTGTATCTACCACTCTATTTTATACACAAAATACCACAGACTTTTTCACCAAGCAATGTGCATTTAATTTAGTTTTTATTTATATGCACCGTAGACGCCTCTATTAATAGAATGAGCTGATGTCCTAAGAGGTTTTCTATGTCCATAAAATTTGCTGATGTGATATGATAGTTTGCACTCGTTGCCCTGTTGCTTGTATTCCCTTTGCATGTTCAAACTATTTTATTAATTTCATTATAATAATAGGTCATTATGTTGTTACTCTTGTGTTTTTGTGTGTGACTGGACATACCTGAACATAAATGGGGCCAGAATATAATCTGATATATTTTTATTTTGCACAAAACCAAAAAAATACCCATACAATGTTACACTGATATCATGTAAATAACTGCGTTGCCTGGTTGCACAGGCCTGAGAGCGCAAGAGCTGCAGCTGAAGAAAAGGTTCAGTCCATGCTGTTTGCTGAGTCCACCGCCACCCCCCCCATTTCCACCGCCCCCTTCACTTTGGCGCCGCCATGCTCATGTGAGTCAGTCATGTGACGACCTATTGTGGTGTATATGACAGATGATTTGTCCTTGGGTAATGTGTGCACTATGCATTCGTTACCTGTTCATTAAAAGTATGTGTGTGTGTGTGTGTGTGTGTGTATATATATATATTTATATATATATATATTTATATATATATTTATATATATATATATATTTTTATATATATATATATATATATATATATATATATATATACTTTTAATGATATAAAAGTGTATATATATATATATATATATATACTTTTAATGAACACTTTTAATTCATTAAAAGTATGTGTGTATATAAATAAATATATATATATAATATATATATAATATAATATATATATAATATAAATATAAATATATATATATATATATATATATATATATATATATATATATATATATATATATATATATATATATATATATATATATATATATATATATATATTATATATAATATAAGGTGTTATTGTTCTTCAAAGCCTGTGTCTTTTATTTAAATTCTACTGGTTTTATTTATTTAATTTTTATTGGTTTTATTGTTTTGAATTAGTTGAATCAAAATGAACATTTATTATATGTTTGCAGCATGTTATATGTTTGCAGCACGTTGAAAACTGTGTGTTTATAACATGTGCTATATAAATAGATTTGGATTTTGGATTTGGTGTGGCCAAAGAATAATTTGACTCAATAACACTACAGGATGAAGGTGTTTCTCCTGGTAAAAATGGAGAAGCAGGAACCGAGACTGGAGACAAAGGTTCTGCCTGTTTAAATGGAAACCCTGGACCTGTCGGGCCCACAGGACCTCAGGTAAGACCCAAAACCACTCCAAACCTCAAGGGTGTTCAGGTAATGTTCTACTTTTAAGGTATCCATTCAACCATTGATGGGGGATTGATTACAGTGTATTCACCCCCAACTGTAAACAGTATTGGCCTTTAAAATTAGTTGTGATGTCATCTGAAACCCACTTTATGGCAAGATTTTCCATATAATCTCTACTACCCATATTTAACAATGGGTTGCATCTATATTGTTCTCGCAGTACGTGACCCCCTTCTCCTGTCCAGCTCGTGTACCCCAGCAGAGCAAAGACATGGGGATTTCTTTGGCCCTTGCAACACAGCGGCCCATTAATGCTCCACATTTAGCTGAGACGCAAATAGCCTTTTTCCACTGCCTGCCAGTGCTCCACACATCATTCTGAGAAACCAAGCGAAGAGTGGTCTGACTGGAAAAGGATACTAACTCGCATAAATTCTGGGGATTACCACTACAAACCCTCACTAAAATTACTGTAGTGGTAGTAAGAGAGATACTTGGTCTGGTCCAGTTTCTGAAGTGGAGCAGATGAGCTGGTTGAATGTGTCTACTACGAGTGTCGTGTTTGGTGTTAGCAGAACAGCCCCGGCTTCAGCAGATTTTTACAGTATATCGAACAGACACACAAGGCTCCCCTCAATCAATAGCAACCAGTCAGCCTTTAGCTAATTGAAATTGCTCCTGTGTAATATGGCTGTGCAGTTAATCAAATTTTAAATCTTGACTTCTATTATTGCATCATTCAGTTACAAAGATGCATTGAAAATACAATTAATTAGCTTCTGTGCAGGCACTTTTCTAGTCCACATATACTTTTAATTCTAACATAACAGAAGTAATTATAGGAAATATTTGTAATTAAACTATGAGCCAAATAATTCTCATAATGCTTTTAACCATGATCAAACAGCCCTGCTGTGTTATAGTTAATGCACACATGTCCTGGAGATAAATGACTTTAATTGATATTTAATTGATTATTTATTTACATTCCACTTATTCAATCCTTGTGTCTTGCTTGTTTCTCAGGGTCCACCTGGCTTACCAGGCATTGAAGGGTCCAAAGGAGAAAAGGTTAGCAGGAGATCCTTCTTCTTACTGTTACCTCATCCTGATAATATCCGCTTTTATGTAATCATTGTGGCCCTTTGTCACAAGCTGGACATTTTAATTGAGCAGTTGAAAGATGCTTGCTGGAAATGTATTAAGTGACCACTGTCCATGTCCTCTCCTCCACATCCTGTTGTCAGGGAGAAATCGGGAGACCTGGGTCGAAGGTAAGTGTTATCGATCATTGCTGGATTTAATGAAAACAAAAATAATAATAGTAAATAATAGTGTGTGTTCTGTCTTGTGTTTCCTCCTTTAAGCATTGTCTATGCTTGTGCATCTGTCTAATTTGTGACAAATGAGTGGGTTGAATCAATTGGTTGATGGCCCTTGGCTGTAATGCTATTATTCCCAAAAGGCGCACATTATCTCTAGTGACCTCTTGGAGCCTTCGCCTGCCTGTAGCTCCTCTTCCTCCCCTTAAACCACCTTGAGCCTGGTTACAAAGTCAGGGCACTGCGTTTGGACAAATGGCTCCTAAATGATGTGCTCAGTGCTGCCTCTGTAGAGCAGAGCAGTCTAAACTGTCCAGTGGGAGCCTTTGGGTGGCAGGAGCCTGACTGAGCAGCTTTGCAGCACTGCAGTGTAATTTAGCTTAGTGCTTCAGCCAGGCCATAAATCATTTCATTTCCCACAGCACAGTTTCCTGTTCTATATACAGACCATCATTTAATTAAGAAGAACAACAAGGCTTGTTAAAGTCATTTGTCCCAACATGTCCTGGTGTTTGATAAGGACAAGAGCTTATAGACTTGTATTGGGGACATGCACATTTTTACTTTCATTTGAAATGTTTCACTATAATTTAAACAGTACTCAAAATTAGTCTTATTAAATGACTCTAACTAGTGGATCACTTTAAAGAATAAATTCAACAACATTCATCTCCCTTAGGGTCGGACTGGGCCACCTGGGCTCCCGGGAAAGCAAGGACTTCCAGGATTCCCAGGACCAAGTGGGCCTAAAGTAAGTCACAGGATAGAATGTATTTAGTCTTTAGTTAAGGGTCCCTCTTTTTACTGAAGAAAATAATATTCTTGATTTGCAAAATAAGTGTAGTATTTTGCAATGAGGAACAAAAATGTATATGCTAACTTCTGAACTTGTATTTACTGTATTTACTTAGGGAGAGAAAGGTGACCCAGGACTAATGGGATTACCTGGATCCAGGGGGCCAATTGGTCCAAGGGTATGTTCCTTTTACTTAACCGTGGCTGTCATTATATTGTTTCATAATAACTAAACATCATGCTTCATGCAGGGCTTGCCTGGATATAAAGGTGAAAAGGTATGTAAGTAATGACTTTGAAGATGCTTTTGTACAGTGCAGTCACAGTGCCATGTGCTCTGCAGGGTTCTCGAGGAGACCGTGGGGAAAGTGGAGCTAAAGGAGACAAGGTAATTAGACATTAAGAAGCCTATATGTTTGTATTATCAGTGGGATAAAATACCTTAATGTCATCACAGGGTGCCATGGGTTTCCCTGGAATGCTTGGACAGAAAGTGAGTGTTGCCAAATAGAAGTCTGCTGCTGGACTGGAGTTTGGGATTAATCAAAGGGTTAAGTGACAGTTTTACTAATAATTGTTTTGTAAAGGGGGAGATGGGTCCAAAGGGAGAGCCCGGAATCTCTGGAAATAGAGGACCCACTGGGAGACCTGGAAAGAGGGGAAAGCAGGTAAGGTCAGGTGACTTCCCGGTACCAGGAGAGAGCAATATTAAGTGTCAAGAGGAAATGTGGTGTGTTTTAGGGAATAAAAGGAGACCCTGGCAGTGTAGGTCCAGTGGGACCAGCTGGTCCGCAAGGGTCTCCAGGCCACCCAGGCCCTCCTGGAACAGCTGCCACAGGTAACACACAAGTACCACAGCAAAATACAAATGTACTGCATACTGCATTGCTAGTTGTTTAGAAATAGGTAGGGAGTGTGACAGAGATGATAGGGAGTACAGAGGCATGCTTGTAAATGAGGAAACGAGGTAGTAGCAGTGTCTTATTTAACACCCAGGAAATGCCATCTCCTCAAGATGCCCTCCTCATGACATCATGTGGCGAAAACAGAAGAACAGATGGTAGACTCTAGTCAGTGCATATACACATACTGTGTTATGTCACCACACTTTTTCTCTGGAATATTTTCAACTTGTGGGTGCTTGTCCTCTGACTGTTCTTATTTTGCGCTGTCATTGTGTTCCATATCTTTAGGTCTGTACATGGTTGGTTCAAAGGGTGCTCGTGGACCACCAGGACCTCCTGGGAAGTGTGGCTGCAATTCTCTCTCTAATTCTCCATTTGACAACTATCCCTCCAGAGGAAACTTTGCCAAAGTACCGGCGGTGAGGAATTAAGTGCTGCTCAATTAAAATGATAAATTACAAATGTATTCCAATTGAAGAGCAAATTATTTCTCACTACCCTTATATTTCGCTAATATAGATCTTTGTTGTAAGCAATGAAGAAGAGCTGGAGAATCTTCACATGGACAATGCTCTTGCATTTCGTAAAGACCAACGGTCTCTGTATTTTAAAGACATTGATGGCTGGTTACCAATCCAGGTAAGGTGATTATTTTCATTGTTTTAGTGAAGTTTTTTAATCATTATTCTATGTTAATGTTTTTTTTTCTTGTTCCCCAAGACTTTTCCATTTCAGCTGACTCCATTCCAGTCCATGGAGAATGCTCCAGACGATGGCTATTGTGGGGATGGTGTTGTGCAGATTTTCAGTGGAGAGGAGTGTGATGACAGAAACAGGGTTGTCACGGACGGCTGTGTCAGTAAGTCAGCCCCTCTAATTCCCCTGGGTTGTACTTTGCTGTGCACATAGAACATAATACCCAACCGTGCGCTCTCCTCTTTCCCAGAGTGTAAACATGCTTACTGTGGAGATGGATACCGATATGAGGGCGTTGAGGAGTGTGACGGGAAAGACTTTGGATACCAAACATGTAATTCATATCTTCCAGGGTAAGATCCATTTACAACTACATGCAACAAGGTTTGAAACTAAAATCTGCTTTGTTGTAACAAACATCCATCTTTTCTATAGTTCATATGGTCATCTCAAGTGCACACCACACTGTGTTATTGATTCCACAAATTGCAAGTTCTTCACATGAGTGTTGCTGTGCAATGGAAAACAACTAGAAAAAGAAGAATAATATAAGGAACTTTCCAAGAGATTGCAGCTAAAAGAAGATTTACTTACTCTGGACATCTCTGCTGCTGAAATGCTGTGTAGCTCCATGGAGCTATAGAATGCACTTGGTCTTAACAGGCAAGACTTTAGATCTAGATGCCTCTGTTGCATTTTACCCTATGGAGGCAGCCCCAATGCCATTTTGTTATAATACTTGATTATTAAGATTCACTGTGCAGTAGAAAATCTGGTGAACAATTTTAACCATTGCCCTAATGTTTTCCACCCAGAGGAATGACACTGAAATGCATGAGGCTGTGATAACTAACGAGTGATAGCAGCTCTTCAAGCTCTTCTCTCCTAAGCTGAAGGTTTGTTTTGCTTCATGATGACCATAGTCTACATAACCTTTTCCAACCCCCTTTTCATGTTCTAGCCACAACCAAAACTAATTGGTGAACTACAATTTCTGCATTGCTTTGTAGAAGGGCATCACTTCTGTCTTTACAAAGCCATAAAACTCTCAGGAACCAATAAGCCATGAACCGTAGACCCCCTTGGGTAGCTGCAGTGATCGTGCAGAGAGGCACATTGGTACTATGTAATTATACATTATATGTGATGGCTTGAAACTGTTATGTCCTTAATACCACTGGTGGATACCTGTAGCTAGTCTCTCAGTTGCCGGTGGTTTACAGTCATTACTGTACTGCTGTTATACCTCTATATGATCTTCCTGTCTTACCACACACAGTTAAGGCTCTGTTCTTAAATGTGTAGATGTCAGTTGTTTGTCACTTTGGTCATACTTTTCTTATATAAGCTAATGTCTTTGCCAAGGGACTGCTTTTCTCAGCCATACTCTCGTCTGGTCAGGTGATGCACTGGACTACTTTAAGACTGTTATAGTGTGGGCTTATACATAGTTCTTCGACTGGTGCAGAGAATAGCTCTACTGTGTGTTTGTACATTGCACTGCTTTAGTGTGTGTGTGATGCACAAAGTACATTTGAAAAATGTTCTTTTTGTGGCCTGTAACACTGTGTATGCACCAAAATAATTGACCTACTATGCATGATAATGCTTTCTATGTGATTGTATGTGAAGTGAGATTGTGAAACCTTTTTTTAAATATGATTTATATTGTATTGGTGGAAATTTAATGAACTATAAACAAATAAAATAGGATACAATAAAATATCCAAAATTTTAACAAGTTTATTTTTGATTTATGACTTTGAAGTGTTGTGCATTAGGCCAAGACTTAAAAGCATCAGTGGACAGGCTCCTTAATGTGGAGGAAAATATGCAGTCAGAATGAATCAGTGAAGAGCCATGGACTGTATAATAGATATACAGTAATATAGTCTATGGTTTGTACATGATCACTCTTCTTACTACACATGACCATACAGCTTGATATTTGTTTGAACTGCAGGACACATCTGCTGATGTAACTTTGTTTACGTAATTGCCCTGAAGAACATTTTCACGATCAGAATAATCAGAATTATACCTCAAATGTCTAAAAAGTAACTAGTGTTTCTGGAAACTAGCTAATTTGGTTACACAAAATAAAATTGTTTTGAACCAGTATATTTAATTATATCAATGTGTCCTCTCAAACAGTTATTTATTTAACATTGTTAAATCACCCATTTAATAATCTAGTCAGCATTACAGAGTCAAGGTGAATTGGGCCCAGCTATTGGTCTGAGCTTAGTGAGTTTTTTTACACAGGTACAGGGTGTGTAAATGCAAGTAAGGTTTGATAGAAATTTAATAAAAGACAAAGTAAAATATTACAGATTTATTACACCAGATCCGACCTTTTATATGTTCAAAGAAACCCTTTGAATTATTACAACATTTTACAAATGCATCACCCAACTGCAGAGATATGAATTAGGTTGCCAGTTTCATATAGCTGATTGCTTGTAGTGAAATAAATTACCAATAAAGGTCAAAGGAGAAAATAATGTTACAACAATTTCTTCATATAAAAGATTTACAAACTGTTGTTTGTTCAAATGGCTCAGTGACACAAGGCCACACAACACACAAAGGTGGAAAATGCAGTGTACATTTATGTTTAAGTCCATAAGTCGATGGAGACACACTTTACTCAAGCAAGAAAAAGTTTAAATAAATGGTCAATCACCCATCACGGTGATGGACTGTAAATGTAAACTGATAATAAATAGACAATATGAGGCCTACTCTGCATAGGTTTGTGCAGCGATGTTCAGTTGCATCAGTGTCTGGACCTAAGTGTCCAGCCCACGCTGTTTGGTCCCATACTATGTTTACAGTTTCGACATGCCAGCCTTGTTTGCAGACTGTTGACAGTTGCTTTGTTGACTATTTTATTATCAATAAAGCAACATTAAAAACACCAAATGGAGCAAAATATAGTACTTTGTAATAATTGTATTATTAGTAAATTGAGCTTCACACCCAGCAGCAGCGAATGCCACAGGTTGCATCAGAAACGTGTAAACCACTGCATACATTCTGACACTGCCCTTTTAAAAAGACCTGACAATTTACCTGTTGCTTGGCAAAGCCCCTGTGTACTACTGCACATATGAATTTCCTCCAGGTGTGATACCTGAGAAGACATATACTTTCCTCCAAGCTGTTGTTGAACAGCTTGCTCAAGTTTGGTCTTTTAAAATTCTTCCCTAAATCCGGATTATAGATTTCACACGACTTCATCAGACTCCAGGTTGTATTCTTCATACAAGGCATCTAAAATGGCCAGCTGATTCTCCATGGCAGGCAGGTAGACTCCTAAATCTCTGTGCATGCCGCTGGTGAAGCTGCTCTTCAACTCATCGCCTTCTCTGCTCACTAGGGCTGCTGTGAAACCTGCATACGATGGAGCAGCTCTCAGGGCCAGCTGACAGAAAAAAGAAAATAATCAAATTTAATCCACGAAAGTGTGTATTCAGACATCTATACAAATATATACACACCGCAAACACCCCACGGACAACCCATCCATGGTACCGTCGAAGGGTCTTCCCATAGGCGTTATCTGGGTCACAGAAAAGATGAGCCACACTTCTTGAGTACTTGTGAGGTTGTTGTTAAAATACTTACTTAGTGCTCTCTGGATGTCCTGCTGTCCTGTGTTCACTTCTAACAGAAACTCCATGAGAAACTTGAGTCCTCTCCGCAGCCACAACAGAGCCTCTGTGGCAGAGTTGCGCACCTGTGCCACCTCCCTCTCTACCTCGTGCAGAACAATGGACTGAAGGGTTGGGAAGTTGTCTGGGTCTGACATCAATTTCTGATGTATTTTCTGTTGAAATAAAGCATAGATGATGGAATAGATCAGGTACAACATGAACACATGTACATTTAGAGTACAATACAGGCCCACTTAAACCTACCTTAATATTTCCAACAAAGTCCATTTTAACTGGTGCAAACACTGTAGACCCCAATTTGTCTGAGGAAAAAATCCATAAAAGGTTTATATGTGTGACAGAAGGACTTTAGTGTCTCTACATATGACATTGCTTTATTGGTTTATATTTTTTATATATGTAGAAAGAGTATATTTTTGGCAGAACATTTAGACATTATTTGTAATTATTGGGTTAGGTTTAGTCAATAAAGATGTAATTTGAGTAATGTATGCAGATGTCTACTGTCAAATTGCAGAAAACTATTTTTATTTGAGATACGAATGTTATCAAATTATTTATTCTGTCATTGTTAACCAATGTTTTATTCAAACTTTTTCTGGAACATATACACGGGTAAACCTACTTGCAGCATATCTGCTTAAATACAACATATTTTTAATAAGAAAAGAAGAGAGAGAAGATGTGTGGTTCCCTTCACCCATGACATGCATAGGACAGTGGAGTCAATGGAAAATATAATGAGCATTAAAGAAAAAGATGAAATAACGAGGAACTACTAAAAATATCAGCCTACCTAATACTGGTACTATTGCATAGCATGAGTCCAAAAACTCTTGTGTTGGGATACCATTGTCGTCGTCCAGGTTTATATCACTAAATCTATAAAAAAGATTCAAACATGGCAGATATTAGATTGAAGTGAACCGTTTTATTTGCAAAGCAAACTGCAAAACAAAAAGATACAGACATTTAAACAAAGCAAGAAGAAAACAGCATGCCACAACCTGACAGAGCAGGTCTGATCTATAGCAAAACACTTCAATATATTTAGCTCTAAAAATTAATACTAGAGACAATACTGTTTTATTTAGTATTAACTAAATATTAGTTATTTTTTTTACACCAACAAAGAAACACTCTCAAAAAACAAGTTTGTCTACAATAAAAAAGAGAAATTTTGACATAAAAACTTTACAAACCAGTATTAGTTGAGGGCCTCTCTGTGTAATGTGATCAAAAAGAAAACACTATATAAAACACTTATTTTTACAGTAATAAATGTTACTAATAAATTAGTTTTGATTGATACATACACATTTGGTCCACTGAAACAGTAGCTGTGCATGTTTACAACTTTTCTACAAGCTCAAAGTGGTGCATCGTCTAAGTTGCGATCAGTTGCCGTGAGTAGCAGAGAGTTGATGGGACATTACAGGATATGACTCTCCACAGGGGCATTGTCGTACCTGTGACTCATTGTGCTGAAGAAGGTCTCCACCTGCTCCGAGTCCTCGCTCTCAGCCACAACCTGCAGTTGGTTTCCTTCTGGGTCGATAAGGTCTTCCTGTTTGTGGCTGGTGACCCTGTTGTTGTTGTCATGTTCAGGGCTCTGGTCCTCTTTGTGCTTCTGCTCACTCCTCAACTCAGTGTCGCTCTCGTTGATCACAGCTGCCCGATCATCACGCTCGCCCTCGGAGCTATTCTTAGCAGTGTCTTCTTGCTCCTTGTCATTCGAGCTGTTGTTGTTAGCTGCCTCATTGTCTGTAGGATTAGACAAGCACACATTTAAGCATCCGTAGAGACCTTAGCCACGCACTACTCGTTAATGGACGAAGCAGATGACTTTGGGTTTGGACACTTAAGCCATTCAAACACAAACCAGTCTTGATTTAACTTAATTAGATGTAACGTAGAGTAGGCAGTTAATTAACCCTCCCTGTCCTTACCCATCAGAAAATAAACAGAACTTATTTGTATTTGTAGCCTTAAACTATAAGATGTTACATAATTGAATATAGTGGAATTCCTATTATTTCAAATTAGGGGTGTGACAAAATATTAATAATGATATTAGTGATACAGTATTGAGAGTTGGCACCAGTGTTGTTGCTGTTTTTTTATTTGAAGATTTCTCAACTACAAACTACATTTTGACAGCACTAAACTTTTCATGGCAATTCAAAGAAAGAAAACGTGTTTACATGAAGTATTCACTAGTCTCAATATTAAAGCAAGTTTTTATCATAAATAACATTACACAATCCATAAGTGAAGCTACTCTACTTCCTTTTGGGTTGCGTAATTGACAACATGTGAATCAGGGGAGCACCTGCTTTACCTGAAGGAGGAGAGTTTCCTGCCGTTTCAGGTTCGTCTGGTCCCTCTGGTCCTGAGTCAAGATTCTGGTTGTCATGCACACTTGTTCCTCCTGGGGATTCTGGCAGGTCTCTCCATCTAGAATTAAATATACAGTTTAATTGCCTTTTAAACTTCATACATATTATATAACAGCAAAGAAAACCAAACCTACTTATCTGCTAGGTTTTGCTTTAAATGATTGATGGGTCTAATCTGTGGGTAAGAAATAAGTTAGACATGTTACATTTATTTTATTATTATTTTTGTTATGATGCAGAACCCTTACCTTCTGTGGTTTAATAGCTGCTACTGGAGGCGATCCTGGTGGGCTTTGCGTGGCCATATCTGTGTTGAACGTACGGTTTGCTATCTGCATGCACTCTTCTAATGTCTTCAAAAATGTCGAGCAAGTAGATTTGACCATGTCTCCTGTGTACAGGCCAGTCTGAAAAGGACAAATAAACCTCCGTGAAACATATGCAAAAATTAATTTTGAAAACATGTAAAATGAAACATTTAGGACTAAAGAAGAGTGTATATGTATCTGTGGTGTAAAAGCAGAGTCCTGGTGTCTTATTTTCTTTTGTGGGTTTTCTGTCATTCAAGATTAGCAGCTACTTCTCATATTTCACAAGTACATACAAATTTCTAACTTACCTCAGCTGTATTCCCAAGCTCATCACTGTCCTTGATTTTGTTTACTTGTTGCAGTAACAGGTCACAGTATAGCCGGAGTTCTGACATCTTAGTTTTCAGTGCCTCAGTATTCTCCTGCAGCTCTGTACGTTAGACAGCATGCATTAGCTCAGTGTCATTAATATGAGTAACTGAGCAAAGCTTTTTAAGTTGGAAAGAGTAACTTACCCTTTTCTCTCTTTGTTCGGTTATCTGTAAGGCAAGCTTTCGCTGTTCCCAGTGCCACCAGCCATTTTTGCCTTTCTGCTGCATTAAGAGCACGTAAGTAAAAGTACTGCTCTCCAGGTATAGTCAGGTCAACTCGTGTGGAGTCTGTGGAATGAACTACAAAAGACAGCATACACATATTACATTCTATTATTTACATTACGTACACTCATAAACAAATAAATATTATAAATGCAGACCTAGAATTTCACAAACAGAAATTTTAATGCTTCCTTTGCATCCTTTCCAGGCGTCCTCTTGGGAGTCATAGTAGGACAGAGTTCCTCCTTCAAGCACAAACCAGCGAGGCTGCCAACCTAAAACCACAAATGTTACTTAATAGCAGCAACCTTATGGTACAATTAAAACCCATAATTTACACGCAATATGCTGACAAAGTTATGTGACAAGTGACAGCACAAAGAGTTAACCATTCCTCTGTAAAATCAGGACCCATGTTGGCAGCTCCTAATCAGCTGTTAAGTGAGATTACAGCCACAGAGGAGCCATAACGTCAGACGCTTTTTGTAGGCTTTGTTTTTTGGTTAGTTTGCCTATAAAAAGCCCAAAACCTTCTTAAACCACAAACAAAACAGTAGCTGCTGGCTAACATTAGCTTGTGATTGTGTGTGCTGTGTATTAACGCTGTAACAAACTCCAGTGCGCTTATAACGCGGTCATGCTAGCTAGCCTCTGGAAAGAGAGTATTTAGGAGCACAGAAGCATCGCAACTACGCAGCAACTTACCACTTATGTAATTCGTCCATTTATAAAGCATTCCTTCCATTGTTTAAGTCTGTTTTTCGACGGTCATCACTTGTTTATCATAAGATAAGATTCACAGCTGAGTGCAGAGACTCCATTGGACACTAGTGCATTTTTGCTGGAGTACGTCCACAGCTCTGGTTCAGCCAAAGCCATTGTACAGAGTGTGGGGAAAGGCTATGGGCAACGCAGAGAAAAGTGCGTAAAACTCTTAGTGGATACGAACCTGCGCAAAAACAGGAGACGTTGCGCAGCCCTCCCACTTTCAGCAAACACTTCAGTATTTGTGGGTGGAGTAAATAATGAATGACATGTGCTTTGAACCAATAAGATCAACCGAGTAAGGATACACAAAACTTTCTTATTTTATGCAGCCTATCTAATCGGGAACTTAGTCAACACTGGGGCATTGAAAAAAGAACAGATTTCCATTTGTTTCAGAATAGTGTCTAGGCACATGTGGACGGACATCACGATTCACTAAGGTCTATATCTGGAGCTGGATGGATGTGGTGATGTAACTTTGTTAGCTGAATGTATTTTTTGTTAAATTACATTAAGACAATTAGTGTGTTCAGATGCCTGGATAAAAGCTTACCTTGGTTTATGCCATCATGAACGTTCTTCTGGCCTGAGAGATTAGATTTGTACCTCAGGCCTCAGGCTCAAGAGCTGCAAACCTGATTCCACAAAACAATGAATTACAGCATATCTGTGTGCTGCATGTAGTGCATTTCAGTAATAGCAGACCTAAATATAATTCTTATATTTAAGCCCATAGACTGTCTACGGTATAGCCTAATTAATGTTACATTAGAACTTTTAACATGACAACAGTGACAATAAATCTTAACAACAGACACTGACAATTGACACTGACAACTTATGAACAAATTGGCCTAATGAACTTCTACCATAAGTGTTGACATAAGTCACCATCTGGTGCTTACGCCTATGGTCTGCAGAGAGGATCGAGTGAATCTCAGAACTTTAAACTGTTTGCAGTTTGGAAGCAGTTGTGTTTTTTTCTTTTTCTTTTATTATTTAGGATATATTATATTTATTCTCCTGTCATTGTGTAAAACATGCTGCTGTGGTGACCCCAACACCATTGCCTGCAGGCTGCATGGACTCCGTCACATGGGTGGATTGAGATAATGCTGAACAAATCAGAAGATGCAACACAGATTTTAAGGAGGATCTTGGGTTTTCTTGCTCCAATCGCAGCCCTCGAAGGGCAAAGAGCCGCTCTAGTGGCTCCTCCGTTAAACTTTGTTGCCACGTATTTAGCTTTCCAGCTTTAGCCAAGGCATGTGTGCAAGAGTAAAGGTATTGAGGCACAGAGTTTAGTGCTCTCTGTATGGTTTTTCATTATGTTACTTTTTTGTGTGTCTGTCTTGTTGCCCTCGCTGTTTGCGGTAGTTTCAGGGGGCAAATTGCCAGAGCCAGAAGTTAATATAGAAGTTTTGCACAAACCGTTCATGTGTTACCGTAAATCGAAGTATGGGGACATGCTTTTAGTCCATTACGAGGGATATTTGGAAAGTAACGGGACGATGTTTCACTCAAGGTAATCGGCCGTAACAATGTTATAGGCCTCTGTTGCCCACTTACTGATTAGCCTAACGAGACAAGACTGATTTGCACTGATTTACTTAGGCCTCATTTACCATATCTGATGTTTGCTATATGTTGACAAATGATATGTTTTCAGTCGCACCCAAGGCGATAAAAACCCAGTATGGTTCACTCTTGGCATCAGGGAAGTGATCAAAGGCTGGGATAAAGGACTGCGGGATATGTGCACAGGAGAGCGCAGGAAGCTCACTGTCCCTCCTGCACTGGCTTATGGAAAAGAAGGCAAAGGTGAGTGTGCAACTGTGCACATCAGTAATAGGGGCATACAGGGATTAGAGAAAGCATCAAAAACCATTACGTTGTTTTTTTTTTCAGGTAAAATCCCTCCAAGTAGTACTTTAATTTTTGACATTGAGCTTATGGAGATTAGAAATGGCCCCAGATCTCATGAGTCTTTTCAGCTGATGGATCTCAACAATGACTGGAAGCTCTGCAGAGAAGAGGTTTGTTTTTAAAAGGTCTATATAAAATAGTACAGTGTTTATATGTTTTTTACTAATTCCGCTTTATCCTCTGCAGGTAAAAGATTACTTGAAGAAAGAGTTTGAGAAACATGGATACTCACCTAATGACACAGAGCATGACTCTATGGTGGAGGACATCTTCAAAAATGAGGACGAAGATAAAGATGGCTTCATATCTGCACGAGAGTTCACATATCAGCACGATGAGCTATAACTAAAACACCCCCAACAGTATTTTGTTTACATGTTTATCACTTTAACTTCAGGATATTAAATTTTATGTTGTGTTATGTCTGTTTCATATGTGTTTCTAATAATTTATTCTGTTTCTGTATTTTGATATTTTTACTTGTTCATTGAACATAATTGATTAAAAAAAAGTTTTTAAAACCATGGAGCAAATTCTTTTCCTACATCAAGCACAAGGGGGCAGTGTCTCCCTGTAACTTGGCATAGGACTATTTGGTGCATTTGTCAGCTTTGGTGGAGAACATAACGTACTTAAAAAGTAAGTATCAAATGAAACATTTTACAACATTAACCGTACAGATAATATCCCTGTGGCAGTTCACTTTTAAGGGCAGACACAATGTGTGTGCTGATTGTTTTTATAAGAAAAAAAGAAAAATAATATCACAGCATGTCATATTCTGAATTTAAATAACCAGTATTTAATCCACATGATGTACATGACTTCAACATAAAGCACAAAAATAAAATGGACAGCATTCAGGCTCTTCTTGTGGTACCATTTCAACACATCTAAATCATTCAAAGTACATAATTCTTTATGTACTTATTATTGTAGTGACAAATAAACATAATAATGGAAGGTAAAAATATTTACATCATTAGTATTTACAATATACAGTTCCTAAAAGTGCTTCATGAGTGTCCACTTGCTGTGGCATCTGTACAGATAGACATTAATATTTAGATTATCAATTTCCTATGTACAAAATGTGTTGTTTTGTTGTAATTTTAAACTGACAAATATGTGCACATGGGAGTACTGATCTGTAGAAAATTCTCACAGCTTTGTCATTTAGACCATCTACACCAGGTAGTGATAGTCCTTAATGCAAAATTGCAGGGAACAATAAAAAAGTAATAAAATGTTCTGAGAACTCAACTAATACAGCAATATCGTCAACAACAAAAACAACAATATTAGGAAAAATCAAACTTGTACTTTTCTACAGCATAAATAATCCTCCTTCGTGATCTTGAGTCATTAAAATAAGACATCTTCGTTCTCAATCATAAGCTGCACCACTAACTTCTGCTGTCTCATGTCATTCAGTGTTGTCAACGCATTCATTTCTGGAGGCTGCATAAGAGTTGGACCAAAGACAATACCCAGGTTCTCTGCATTCATTAAATTGTCCTTTTCAAACATTGTTACCCTGCAAAATGAGATTAAAAAGTACATTTAGGTATACTTTTTGTTAGATTATATATATATATAGAGAGAGAGAGAGAGAGAGAGAGAGAGAGAGAGAGAGAGAGAGAGAGAGAGAGAGAGAGAGAGAGAGAGAGAGAGAGAGAGAGAGAGAGAGAGAGAGAGAGAGAGAGAGAGAGAGAGAGAGAGAGAGAGAGAGAGAGAGAGAGAGAGAGAGAGAGATTTTGGATGCATTTTACTTACCTCTTGAGATGAGCCATCAGATATCGCAGCGTTTCATAGTGTGCAGGAGGCAGTTGGAGAAGAGCTTCATGAATGGCCTCTAGTCTGGACTCAGAATCTGGCAACTCTGTTTTTGTTTTAGTATAATTAGAAGAAAATCTCTTAAAAAGGATACTATAGTGATCAAACAAAGTAATGGTTCTTACTTGCAGACTGAATAAATTTGGAGTACAAATCAAATGTAATGACAGGAATGGGAAGGTCTCGCAAGTACAGCTTTAAAACCCCAGCAATGATGTTGATGTCTGCAAATGCACTGGCACTTATGTCGGCCTTATCGCCATCTGTATAATACAAAACAAAACAAAAAGTAGAGATTGTTAAATAAAAATGCATTTTGAGGACTACACTTAAGTATAAACGTTTTGGAGTAAAATATTTGTTTATACATTTCCCAGAATTTGACTACAGTTGAAAATGATATATATATATATATATATATATATATATATATATATATATATATATATATATATATATATATATATATACACACACACACACACACACACACACACACATATATATATATATATATATATATATAAAATAAAGAAGATAAAATGGAGACATACATGGGTTCTGTGCAACATTAAGCAAAATGGAATATATGTGGTATACTTTCTGAAATTTGTGTGAATATAACCACACTTATTTGGACCATAGACTATATAAAGACTTTATAAAGAAGTGCACAAAGTGAATGCGACGTCACTCAAAGCATTCAGTTCCACTCAAATAAAACTTGCAATGCAAAGCCTTACAGGAGCAAATTTGGAGCCAGGCTCTATTTTATGAATATGATTTTTTAAATGGATAAAATAGCAAAAATCAAACCCACCAGGATCATGCAGAGAGGGTTAATACGAACCTTTTAAGACCAAAATAACAAAGTTCACAATAGCAGATACAGAGAGAGGGACGACAATATTCTAATGTAATTCAATGGGAGCCAGGGTCAGAAGGAGCCAGAAAAGCTGCATGAGAACTTCTTATTTGCAACGTGGTGGCTAGCGCATTAGCTATGTCCATTTACAGTCTATGATTTGGACCCAGAGAACAGTGACATAAACAAACCTCGGTCAAAAGCAAGTCGCGCTTCTTCTATGTGTTCAGAGAAGCCAGAAACTCGATAGAGCCCTTCAGATTTCATGCCTGAAATAAAACATAAGTCCAGATTCAGTCAGTTAAACCTCAGGCTCCGTTAAATTCAAATTCAAATTCAAATTTGTATTTTTCCTATGGGTCAACATATCCATTTAGCATTTATTTAATTACTTTTTAAAGTACTTTTATTGCTCAGAAATAGCTTGAAAAACATGCATTCTTACAATTAACAGAGTTGTGTCTTCACAAGTCAGACCTGTAACTTGGTCAGGTGGTGCCACCTTCTTGTCTCGATGGCATTTTAGGCAAAGCAATGTCATATCCATGGAGACAAGAAGGCCACACGCTCACCAGAAAAGTTACACTGTGCACCTTACATATGTAGTAATATATATATTTTGATGTGTATGGTCAATGGTCAGGCTTTATTTATAAAGCGTGTAATTATAATAATGTTTTGTCATTTTCGTGCCTAATTGTTGATACATATTCTGTTTTTTATTACATGCACATCAGAACAGTTTCAGTCTAAAAGCAATAATAATCACTCCAAATGGTCTTACCTCTCAGTTCTATTTCTCGTATGCACATGTCTACCACCATTGGCCGTGTTGTGTTATGAGCTTTGACGAGTGTGGTGAGGTCACAGCTGAAGACTTTTTTAATCCTGCGCAGGTCCGGCTGGCAGTCACTGGGCACCAGTTTGGAGCATTGTTTGTGTACATTCAGCCCACAGTCTAGTAAAGAGAGAGAGGGAGGGATGAATGGAGGGAAGAATGGACAGATGGAAAGGAAGAGACAGTGGGAGGGGTGATGGAGGGAGGAACGGAGAGAGAACGTTTGGAGGGGAAGAGATATGGAAATGGGGAGAAAGAGAGAGAGTAATGGAGGGAGAAATGTCAGGAAAGCAAGATTGAGAAAAAGAGAGAGAGAAAGTGACAGGGGGAGGGGGGAGAGAGAGAGTGTCTCTAAGTGATAACATTTCCAACACAGCAGGCTTAAAAGCACTTTGAAAAGGTTTTGAGTCGGTGATAAACAGCAGTGTCAGGCAGCACAGACACAGCTCAACTCAAGTGGCTCACACAGATAACAGAGGACAATGTGACAGTAGTGGACTGGCTTTTCATGTTGTAATTTTAGTCACTTGAAATTTGTTGACAGCTGCTTGCGAGACATGAAGAAAATCTATGATTTTGTCCACCATATAACTAAAATGCACTGAGATTTTTCAGATCTCATTCAGAACTAAAGATAAGAATAAATAAAGACCTGTCCTGACTATAAGAGGACAAAGAGATATCCCTTGGTTCCCATTGCACATGAGGTGTCTGATGATAGTGCTGTTTGCCTCTGGCTTATCAGCATGGTGAATGTCTCAACAGCAAACACACTGTTAAAGAGACTCTACCAATGTGAACAGTAGTTACTGAGTCTTGTGACTGAAGGGGCCTCTGCAATTTTAATTTAAGTATAGTTTTGTGTAATAATGTGCTATGTTATAGAATCAGAACTAAATCAGTGCAACTGCTACATTAATGTTAACGTAATATGATTTTCCAGGGTACTTAATTTGTGGAAAAAACGTCCAGTTGTGAGATCAAACTAAGGGTGATGCAACAAAACATATGACAGTTAGCTACAGATTATACAGATTTCGCTTATGTAAACCGTGACATTTCTTGCATAAGTGTAAAATTGTTTACAAGCTTACCCGAGCAGCGGACACCTTGAGCAATGAGACCCCACATGAAGTTGGCACAATATTCGCACCAGTGTGGCCCTCTGAACGTGTGCACCTGAGGATACAATCACAGGTTACAGGTACTGTATTCATTCAGTGCCAGATTATTAAATCTGATAAATTTAGAGGATCCATTTTCAGATACAGTTTAAGAGGACGAAGCCTTAACCAAATGAGAGTATTCGTATTTACAATGTGTCTGGCATCTGCTTCTGGGCAATCAGAAATGAACATGCATTCACCAGGAGTCAAAATAACAGATGTGCAACATATGAACAGGGTACCACACCTGTACACACACACACACACACACACACCTGAGACCAGTTCAAAAGCCTTCAGAAGACTGGTGAGTGAAGAGGCCAGGCAGCAGCAGCAGCTGGCAGATGGAGCCTTTTTGTACACTTCCACAAAGTGAGCGCACAAAGAGCGTGTGGTCATTATGAACTTGTAACTGAAACCAAAGCTAAGCTGAAAGAATGCACAAGGTCCCCCAGGGATAATTATGGCTTTATCCACTGTGTACTGTACAGATACTGCTCTCTTTCAAATGTTTGTGTTTTACTCTGTAACTTTCAGACCAAAGAGCTTCAGGATCAATTTGAATCAATTCCTTTGTATTAATGGCTTTTTTTTTTAAAGCATGTCCATTAGTTAGCCTTAGCGCAGCATCACAGTATCAGCTGCAAGTGTCCCCATAGCAGATCATCACAATGTTGGTATGACAATATGTGACAACATCTGACTGTTGGCTTTGCGGTCTTTTAAACTATTTTGCAGAGCTCTCTTACCTTAAAGTTGTGGATCTTCTCATAAGAACACTGCCTTTCTGGTGCATCTTTAAGTGCAGTCTTGCGCACCACAGGGGATGTTATCTGTGGACAGGAGGCCAACAGTTTAATGGGCTTCCACAAAAGGTTTCCTTTGCTCCCAAGTTTGACTCCCAGAGCTAGAGCCAGCAGCTCCTGTCGCTTCCTTTTGGTCCTATGAGAAATCAGCTCTCCCTCCATACCAAACTGTTCGGCTTCCCACATACTGACCATATCCTTTGAAATAAAAATGCAACTAAAACAAATGAACTAGCAGTAAAGACAAACTCCAGTCCCCTCTGACCCAGGACAGTGTCTGCTGACAGCCTGTCCAGGGATGGCTTCGCATCTGTTCTGCTCTCAAACTGGTCAGAGCAGAGGGGCCAGTGGAGCAGAGGGGGTGGCCTGAGGGCAGGAGTGTGCCTCACAATGCTTCTCTTTCACACATCCACAGAGAGAGAGGGCGAGGGGAGAGAGAGAGAGCGAAAGAAAGAGAAAAGGAGAGAGAGCATGGGAGGGGCCACAGTGAGTGCTGTCGGGACAGCTCTGCACAGCTCAATAGTTTTGTAAAGCAGGATCAATAGAGCAAACGCCCCTCTTATAGCCCAGTGCACACTCCCATTAGCACTCTGCCTTCCGGACACACTCCTCCTCACTTAACTAGACATAATACTCTGCTCTAAGTGCACAGAGGTCTCCAAACACTGGCCCTCTGCAGTGGAGTGACATATCTGACATGCCTGTGTCCCTGTAATTCAAATAGATCTTGACCTCCAGCTATGCCATGTCTTCTCAGTGGAATTTCCCTGCTCTGCCGCCCACACTAGATCCCCTAGACACTGACTGCAGACCACCCCTGCCAATCACATCTCCCTGAAAAAGCAATACCCCATCCTCAACCGAGACTGGGGCAAATTAATTCAAAATCCTTACACAGGCAATAATCTTAGCCAAATCCACATTCAATCTTACGGAGAGGATTATTTGAAGTCTGTGGAGGGCTGTTGCTGTGTTTATCATATGTTCTGTCTTTAATTTATGGTTTCCTAAAAAGCAAATGGCTGAGGTATTTAATTCACAAATGGCAACAAAAGTCAGTTCAGTGAAGCGTACAGAGCATTCACAACAGTGTTTTTGTAGATTGTGAAAAGTGTAAATATTTAAAAATGCAAAGATATTTCAATTTAAACATTCCTGAACAATTACTAGTTTAATAATTCTGTATTACTCTAGGAAAGGGATATCATGATGTACAATTTTAGTTTTGTCAGAATAAAGACTTTTTTTTTTATTATAGGCCAACATTCCTCAAGTAAATGGCCAGAACTATGTTAATGTGACCTAAACAGCCAGATAAAAAAACACAGAAAAAAATGAACTGAAATTATGTATTTTTGCTTCTGACAATCTTCACTTGTGACCTGAATAAACTAGACTGTGAACTAAAGGAATAATCTTGACTAGAATGATAGATTTTATTGTCATTGTACAAAATGCATCACAACTTTGATTAAGTAGCAGTATCTAAAATAAAAAATCAACCACATTCTCACAAAAAAAAACGCTGTTAAAACCCTACTGTACAGCATTCAAGTTTGTCCCGAGTTTAAGAAGTGACAGCACAGGTGAAACTATTTGTCATTGTAGTTCTTTAAAAAGCTGTACACATACCAAACCTTACAATTGAGCCGGGTTTCTAAGTCTGCAGGGACTAGAGAGCTGAGATATTTCTGCTCTGTGAGGGAGGGGGTTTTTACTATGGGCAGATGGCTTCTTGGCGCTTAAAAGAGATCTCCCTAGAAAGCACAAAAGGTGGTCAAACAACAATCTCTGCTTTCTTTTCAGTGTCTTGGCCCTTTTATTCCAGTAGGTCTTTGTGTCCACACAGCTGACCAAGGCCAAAGGAAACAGAATAGTGAGCAAAGACAAAGTGAGAGAGTAGAAGACAGCTACCAGCATTATCAACAAAATACAAAACCCTGGACAAAAATACTAAAGGCCATAATAAGACTCCAGTGAGTATCAAGTATAATAGTTTCTGATAAAGGATCTATCTGTCTGTAAATGGAAGGATTTGGTGTTATGTTGAAATAAATTATAAAATAAAACTCTGTATTACACTAACTTGAGTTTCAGTTTCTATCTTGAGGACTTTTGAATGATCACACAGAATATTTAAGTACTAATTGTTATTTAATTTTATTGGCATGACATCAACCTGTCCAGGAACTAAAGGTGGAAATTAGCAATTTTGCTATAACCTGGCACAAACACACCTACACAAACTTTCTGCACATCAATGTTTTTATGTGGATTCTCGCAGATAAATAAACAAATAAACTAAACTAAACTATGGCAACAGTGATAATTTTTTTGATAATGTGGGCTGCCTGAAAGAATCCAACAGAAGTTATGAGTAAAGCGAGAGGTACATAAATAATACCATAGCTTGAGGCGTGTACTCTACGGAATGAACATAAAGACAATCTAGACAACAACTGCACAGGAAGTCTGATGTCCTGAGGAGGGGCTACTACATTAGAACAGCCAACGCACCAACACATTTAAGCTTGATTTGTGTTTATTGGAAGAATCCTTTGGGGTAAAATCCATGCTTTTTCTTGCATTATTTGTGTGTGACAGCCAGGAAAACAAATAAAGTTGACTCATACATGTAAAAAACAAGACAGAAAGGAAGAAATTTACAAGTGACAAGTACAACTCTGACAAGCTGGGATTATAAGTGGCAAATTGCTTTTATTGGAGTTTAATTATAATTATTTTACATTACTAAGCCTGCAAAACTTATTTGATTTAATTTGTCTATTAAAAACAAATACAAATGGCTTCCAATACTGGTTCCCCAGTTATAAACAATATAGATATTTAATAATTGTCATTTTAACACAAAAATACTGAACTCTACTTAAAACAACATGCTATTTTTGATCAGTGATGATTCAAAATAAATGTATGATAAAATTTTAATTAAAATTGGATTAATTTCACACAGCTCTAGTTTTCAGGCTTTACTCGAGTAACAACACCCGGAGCACAGTCCACATTTTACTGGCCTAAAGCTTTATGCAATGGTACAAAAGTGTGTATATCCTGTCACAAAACAAAGTGAAACCTGAAATGTCTGAGGCAACTCGTGCTGACAGCACTGTCATGTGTCAATGTCACAGTGATACGACTTTCTGAGGACAACTATCCCACGGGCAATAACTCATGACTTAGCAATAAAACATGACTGAAAACTGCAATGAGGATACAAGCAGAATAGAATAGGAAAATCTGTGACATCAGTGCTTATGTACCAAAGGTGTAATATTGCCATCTAGTGGTGGGTTAGTTCCTCCTCCAAAACAACCCACTGCAGTCTATTTCCTCTTTGACTAACACAGAGCTGACAGACTTTATCGACCAACAGGCACTAATCAAATACACCAGGTAATGCAGCTTACTGGGATTTGAATGTGTTCAATAAGAGTCCCGCGTGTCCGAGTGTCCCATTTTATAGGCAACAATCAACAATGATCTGTTTCAAATTAAACATACTATCATATTTACTATTATCTATGTCTTATATATACATGTATCATAAACAAGCACAAAAACAAACTGCAAAAGTATTAAATGATGGCAGGAAAATGGCATTTTTACTCCACAAAGTGTTAATGCATATTGTAAAATGCTTACTCTTTCAGTATTATAATTATTCTAACCATAGTTATCTACACTGCACATATCTCTACAGGTCCCATTGGTCATCATCACATATTACAGGGCCAACCAGCCCAGGCAGCCATGAGGAAAGATTTCATACAAAGGTCCTCAAGAAAGAGCAGTGTTCAAGTGTCCTAGTCCTTGCGTGTGGTTTGGTCTAAATGTTTTTGTCCTTCTTTTGTCCTAACTAAAACTCTAAATCTGTCATGGAAATTGTGATTCACCTAATTGTTTCCGTTCACCTTTCATTTTTATAATACCTCTAGCAAATATGGTAGATGATACTACTCTGTTGTAGGGCCTGCTCATAGACATGTATGTATACTAATATATAAACCAAACAGGAAGTGAACATGGGGGCGGCTCCATCAACTTTCCACTTGCCTTTACATTGAAAAATTGTCACCCTCTCTCTGTAACTGCTGCAGTGAACCTCATCATTTTGGTCTTAAAGTATTTGTATTAACATGCTCTACATGATCCTGGTGTTTTAATTTAGCTATTTTGTCTGCAAATAAATTCCTTTTTCTGCTTGTCTCCAGGGACTTCCACTAAAATGTTCCACAGTATAGAATTAAACATATTGTATATCTCCACAGAGAATAAGCAACAAAGTTTGTGCACACTTAAATGATTGAGAAATATTACATTGGCATGAATAAAAACAAACCTTCTCATCCTGCTGGAAGGTGACACGGCGCGGTTCTGTGCGAGCGCGGCTCAGTCTGCGCACAGTCTTGTCTTTCAGCAGTGACGTGTAGCCCAGGTGTTCATAGATGGGGTTGGTGGTCATTTTGGCGATGTATTCTGCTGCCTTCGTCTCAATGTACAAAGTAATGAGAGCATCTGTCACAAGGTCATGCACCGATTCAAACCTTTTCTCCCCAACAAAGTGCTTCCCATCATAAAATAACCTGTAGTTGAGTGACTGATGGCCAAACCTGCACAGATAAATCACACGAGGGTTTCAAAAATACACTCTCATAATAACATTTGATGTGCAGTTTTGTGGAAAAATAATAAACAGTAAATACTGAAGACTATTTTATGCAACTGATACTGACACTGATAATATCAGTCCTAAAGCATAATAATCCTTTTCTAAATTAACTTAACTGTATCTTAAATAAAACATTCACATGTATCTTAAATAGAACATTCTTTGGGTGTCTTTAAAGAGGCCATGTAAATCCATGTGCTGCAATAAATAGAAAAAAATCTATAACATCTATATTGAATCAGAGATGTGTAAATAATTAAACCCTGTACAACTTACATATTAGCACACTACAAGAAAAGGAAAAACTCCATAGTCAAATGTACTTGCTATACATTTTGGGCAACCAAAATATGATTAATCATGAGTCATTAGTTGAGTTTTGGATTGAGCTGATCGTGATTGTCTTACTGCTAGTAACCACAATGTTAGGAACAGACCCGTACCTTAAAGCCAAGGTGTAGGTCCCTGGCTGTCTTTGACTTTCTCTGATGAGGTACGCTCCCTCCACTCCCCCCAGCAGCGCATCAGCATATTCCCGAGATATGATACCATGAAATCTAAAGCAAAAATAAATGAGCAACTATTTTATGTGTACAATGTTTAACAGAAAGATTAATTTAAATCAGGTCAACATTAAATCTGTTACATGCTGTATTAGTTCATTAGTGGTTTTGTGGAGTTGCCAGGTACTAAAGATAAATCAGTGGTTCTACTCATTACATGGCAACCCAATTGTGCTGCTTACTTCTGCAAATAAAATAGTTTTTATCATTGTTATCATATATATATATATAATATATATTATATATATATATATATATATAAAATCAATTAATTATAATTAATTATAATATATATAATATACATTCTGTGATAAAACATTATTTTTAATCAATCAAAAAAAAAAAATATATATATTATATATATATATATATATATATATATATATATGCAGAATAAATTTTGCCATCATATATATATATATATATATATATATATATATATATATATATATATATATATATATATATATATATATATATATATATATATGCAGCATAAATTTTGCCATCATATATATATATATATATATATATATATAATCAATTTACATTTGTCTGATACTGTGAAAGGCTAAATATACGTTAGTCTAAATAGAAATTATGAACTGAAAATATAAAGCAGCAATAATTCACACACTCACTCTCTGCCGTAGTATTTGGGCCGGGTCTCCATCTGTAGGCCAGAGAAGACATATTGACTGCAGTAATAAGATATGAAAGCCACAGTAAATTGCTTTTTGAATTGTTTTCAGAGTGCTGCGAAAGATAAAGACCTCTTCACCATATCACACTTCGGCTCCATATGTGCTCTATGCCACCAGCAGCCTCCAATCACTACAGGTCACAGCATGGGTGAGTGAATAGTCCAAGTATAATCCTTTCAAACAGGTTCTGCATTCATTTGTATTTTTTCCTCACTGAGCAGTCCAATAACATTTCATCTGTTTTCAAATCCTGATAAGCTTCTTATTCTGAAGGTGGCAGTGCCTTTTTAGGATGCATGTGAGCACAAATAAGCAGGTGCAGCCTTCACTGGTAACACCTGGTTATGTTACTCAGTGTCAATGAACAACTGATAAATCTGGTCCACATGGTGCTTCACAGCTCAACATTTTTCACACATGGGCAGATCAGAGTAGAGTGTAATTTTTATAAAATGTGGGAATAAAATGAATTACTAATACTGACCAAGGAGTGCACTGTGTTTTACAATGAAAATACTACAAAGTGGTGCCTGTACTTTATCTGTATATAGAGAACAATTAAAAAAAGATTAAACATGCACTAGAAAAGTTTTCTGGTCGAAGGTCTGCAACCCTCTTTTGTCCATTTAGATGATATTGCTTTGCCTGGAATGTCCCACAGTATGGCATTTAACCTCTCTGAATCTGTTGAAAAAACAGGGGATGCCATCAGGTCAAGTTACAGGTCAGAAATGTGGACAGGTGACCCCACTCACAGTAAGAATGGGTGTTTTTCCAAATATTTTAGTCCATCCATCTTCTTCCGCTTATCTGGGGCTGGATCACGGGGGCAACAGTCTAAGCAGGGCCTCCCAGACTTCCTTCACCCCCAGACACTTCAGGGTGGCGTTCCCAGGCAAGCCGAGAGACATAGTACCTCCAGCGTGTCCTGGGTCTTCCCCAGGGCCTCCTACCGGTGGGACATGCCCAGAACACCTCCCAAGGGAGGCGTCCAGGAGGCATCCAGAACAGATGCCCAAGCCACCTCAGCTGCTCCTCTCAACATGGAGGAGCAGCGACTCTACTCCGAGCTCCGCCCATGTGACTGACCCTCCTCACCCTATCTCTAAGGGAGCGCCCAGCCACTCTGCGGAGGAAACTCATTTTGGCCACTTGTATCCGCAATCTCGTCCTTTCGGTCATTACCCAGAGCTCATGACCATAGGTGAGGGTAGGAATGTAGATTGACCAGTACATCGAGAGCTATTTCAGACCAGTACAAATAATAATTATGATTTATAATTGAATGCAATACTGCGGAACAATGACATCTCTATGGGGACAAGCAGGTGGCCAATCCTCCACCAGAAAAGTCACATAGGTCTGTTTTTAAATATAGAAATAGTCATATGTAAAATGTACCAACCTCCTGTGGACATGTAACCCTCTTTGGTCTTGGAGACTCCTGTTGAAGCTGGTACACTGTACACAGAAATAAGCTAATTAAACCGATATTTAATGTTTCTGTATCTTAGTGTTGCATTGTTTTGATCCATTGTGATATTTTGTGTAGAGACTGTGATGAGGGACTGAAAATGTATCACCACAGCTTCTTCTATCCCCTTTTCAAACCTGAATTTGAATTGTTCTATGTTATAAAAATCACTGTGTTCTGTGTTCTGTGTGGGGTTGAAATAAATTGTTCATAAAAAAGGCAACGTGATAATAAATTTTTACATTATGTACGTACATGGAGACAGGGTAGTAAATGCATAAAGCAGAAAATAAATTGGTTTGAGGGATTTGTGGTGATGAAACAATCAACACACAATTACTATGTTACTGCTAGCTGTTAAAAATCTTTTTGCAGTTTGCTAGAATCTCAATACTACACCACTATATTACACCACCTAACAAATTCATTTTGTAACTGACAATAAGGTACATGTAAACAATCCAATGAAACAGACAAATTTAGTAAACACAGTATGTTTGATGTGTAATATAACGCTAAAATATGAGTTAATAATGAGGTAATAATATGAAAAACAGGTCAGGTTACATTGTGTTGAGAAGAAGGGAGGTGAAAACATTGCACTGCCTTCCTGAGTGTGTTGACTGCAGCAGATTTTCTGAGCAGGGGTAGGGAGGTTTCTAGCTGTGAATTTTCATGTTTTTGGACACAACTTAATCCGGGCTGCATGATTTGGACTGCAGCTATTCTACAACATGGTGAGGTCTAAAAATACTTCTACCCTGCTGGCAAAATGGAGAAAAATGTTATTTATGAGAAAAATTGGCTACTTAAAATATATTAATTATATTCTGTGGTGCTAAATTACAGATTGCTTCTATTGTCAACTCCAGCTAACATTGTTCATGCCCTACTTTAGCACATGCAACACTTTCCATCTGAAGAATCATCCTCTTTT
Organism: Odontamblyopus rebecca; assembly: GCA_030686955.1. Taxonomy (NCBI): domain Eukaryota; kingdom Metazoa; phylum Chordata; class Actinopteri; order Gobiiformes; family Gobiidae; genus Odontamblyopus; species Odontamblyopus rebecca. The sequence continues at coordinate 27,606,140 of CM060657.1, forward strand.
CCTCCTACACGGCACAAACACATTATACTGAAGTGGGAGTTCAAAAGATCCAATTTTATCTGAACCACATTGGAGGTGAAATTGTTTTCCTACATGTAACCTATTTCATGTTCTCTGTTATGGATTTTGGTCTATCTGGACCCATACTTTAAATGCCTTGTGTGTCTTGTTTTGGGGGTTTGTTGCAGTTTTTAGATATTAATAGTATAAATGACTCACAGTAGGACTTCCATATGGGCGGTTGGTAATCTTCAGGGTCTGAAAACACAAAACAGAAGTTAGTTTTTGCTCATTAAAAAGACAAAATTTTCCTGACGTTCCCAGTGGAGCTTGTTTATGCTTATGATAGAATATTTCTGTAGTAATCCACATGGCGTCACACTGTGCAGGCGCAGCTTTCTATAAATACAAATAATTTATACCGGCTCTAAGGTCAATGAGTACAACTTTAAAAATCTTGTTATTGTAATATTAACAATGCATTATTCACATTGCTGGAAACTAAATAAAGCACATAAAGATTAGTTTTACATTAACGAGCTTAAATGAGAACATGTTAAAACATTGATTTTAGATTTGGGCTTATCTTGGCATATTAAAACCAGTCTTTACAAGTATATTGGCAAATGGTTTATAAATGCACTGAGGCTATTTTGGAAGCAGAAAATGTTGCCATTATCTAGACTTAGCTTGTAATTTTACACATCGACCAGCAGCCAAGGCTAATTCATCTCTTATTTGGCACAAAGAGTCCTGTTTCATGTGAATCTGGGAGATTCATTCCTTTGCAATGATTAGAGCAGAAAACTTTAACCCTCTGGCACAAACCACACCTAAACCCACGCAGGTGAGTTTGGGAAAATGATTCATGTTACAAATATGACACCCTGATAAGATTCAATGGGACGTTCTGCATGATATAAGCATTTTAGACACATGATTAAGAGTATGATCATTACTAAAGCACCATTATTTATTTTTCTCGTTGAATTCTTCCAAAATATTAACATACAGTAGCTTGCTAACTGTCAAGATAAGGTAACTTAACTCCACACCTGTTTTAAGAGTGGATTTCAGTGGCCATGACAGAGTTTCACATTCTGATACACTGGTAAAAAGCACAATGTCACATTTTTGCAGCATAAATTTTGCCATCATTTGCATTCGTATAGCTCATTATTCTGGGGCCTTTGGGCAAAACACACATTCAGACTGCCTTGTCTGAAGAGTGTTTTGTGTTTGAATCCCACTCTCAACATAAACATCAGTGGTCAAGCAGTCGCATCCACTAAAAAACAGGTTGAAGGTGCGATTCCAGATCTCATAGATGAACGCTGTCATTGTGTCCTTAGGCAAGACCCTTAACCCATCTTGCCTCCAGTATCTGTGTACACTGGTGTATGGATGTGTAGGTGAACAGGTGCGTGGTTCCTTGATATAAAGCATGCCTTGAAGGTGGAAAAGTGCTATATAAAAATGTGACCATTTACCATTTGTAAGAAAGTGTCAGTGTAATGAGTGTATGGAGCTGGACAGAGCAGCTCTGTGCTGTTATGCCTGCAAAGCTATAATATAATTCATTGTTATTACACATATGACAAAGTTAATCCATCTGTAGTGGCCTGTTGCATAAATAAGATTACCACTGGGCGATAAAACAGGTTCACCTGACAGTGCATAAAGTCAAATCCAAGAGTACATATTTACATAATAGCAAATGCAGATGCAATATGCAGCTTGATGTTACATAAATGCATGTCCTTCAAGTTAAGGCCAAATGGTGACAAAAAACAAATTATAACCACCCTCTACTCAGCCCTGTCCCATTCTGAATGAGTGACAAGAGGGTTTAACCAATCATAGTTAAGTGTGAACTCTCAAAACATGCAGTCAACTCTCTCTTTTTGGCATATATAAAGTTCCTAAGTAAATGTACATGAATGATAAAATTAAAATCAAGATCTGGCCCACCCCTACCTTCAGCAAGATAGATTTCTTTGGTCAAACCTAAGACCATCTATTGTCTTGGCACATTTTCTCCACTCTGCTGCACAGTCCAAAAGATTTATTCCACTGCAGCTTATTTAAAGAATGTGATTTTTTGTGGCTGGCTGCCAAATATTCGCTTTGATTCCTCTCAATGACAAATGTCCTTATTGTGGTGCAGTGTTAACAAAGGAAGTGGGCCTTTGACGTCTTTAAGCTTCACTGGCATGCATGAATACACTTATGCATTGGACGACAGAGAGACTTTAGATTTTTATGCCATCTGATCCATAATACATTCTTCAGCAGTTACAGGCATCCTTCCCTATAGACAAACTTTCTTAATTGCGTTGCTTTCATTACTCACAGGAATTGAGTGGAGAGATAGATCAGCTGTTTGCACTGGGGAGAAACAGAATCATTAATGAATAACTCCCATGGCTGATGTCTTATCCGGTCTTTTGAGGATAAAATCTGTGCTACAAAAAGATACCACTCAGAATGAAACAGCTTTTGAGCAAAACCTGCCACATAATTCATAGTAATAATCATTTTGCCGACATTTGGAGTGACGCTAAGATACATTTAGCTGCATCGAATAAATATTATAGTAAATGGAGAGTAAATGGCCATCTTGTGGTTTGAGGATTATCCTGTGATGATATGGGTCGGCCTCACTGCAGAGACACCATCTGGGAATAGCATGTGGCCAGAGCATTTCATACTGTATTGGAGGGACAAGTGTGGGCCCATTTTCAATTTACCTATGCTAACCACTATAGTTTCCCTGCCTTAACTGTATGTTTCAGTCCTGTTTCTATGTAAAATTGCTTTACATGTAATTTTGGTTTGTGCCATTGTAGTAATTATGGATTGGCTACTGTGTTATTAGCATTTCCAAATTACTTGGAAACTTCCCTTTGTGCTGTTGCTGATTACGTAGTGCAAAAGAAAAGGCATTAACCAAGTGGAAAAGACTGTAAACCGACTTATGCCTCACAGGCCTATAATACACTGCTGTTATTCTGCCGCTACGACCAATTTAGTCATCCAGAGCGTGGAGAGGAAGCCATACTTTCACTCTGGATCTCTACATTATTTCCTGAAGCTGTCGGGTAAATGGGCTGCTGCTCACTGGTCTTCTCCTACAGTGTCTGAGTCTGCCAAGAATGTGTGAGAGCACTCAGCCAATGATTCACAAAGCATCCAGGAAGAGAAAACACACAATAAGGCTGCAACACTGTCAGCATGATCCTCCTATAAGCGTACACAGGATGCAAAATCCATGTAATGTTGTACACGCCTTTGAATATAGCATGAATAGAATATAAGTAGAATATAGGTGTAATATTGCATTGCAGTATGAATTAGGCAAGGAAAAAACAAACCAAAATTTTAATTACTACTTGATTTATGCGTTTTTGCTGACAAGATGTAATAGTTTTTTTTGGTTTGTTTGTTTTTTTAATGTTGCAGATATGAAACACTGATATTGCATTGACAATAAATTAACAATAGGTGGTGTATCCCTAAATAAACATTGCTTCTCTTTGTTATTCTGCAGCCTCCTTGCATAAATATGTAAATAAATAAACTAAACTAAATACACTGACCTGTGTGACTGGACTGAATCTTCTTACAAACTTGTAAAATCATAATTACATTTCTTTTTTAAGACATTTTTAAAAAACAAATTACGACTACAATATATCTCAGAATCAAATTGAAATTGCAATTTGATGAGGTGCAGCTATACAATCACAAATGCTGTCTGTTTATGGCAAACAAAAGTTATCCCTGTAGTGTAGAAATGAATGAGTTTAGCAGTTCATATTTTAGTCTGTTCCTGATACTAAAAGTAAAGTAATCATACTTTTTAACATATCTAAACACAATTGCAATACTTTTCAGAAAGAAACTGTGATACCTTTTTTTCCTAAATTGTTGCAGGTCTAACACAAATAAATATCATATTATAAACCCGCTCACTTTTGACCTGTCAGTGCCTCGTTGGCTACAGTACATTCATATTTCTACCCATATTCAATAAAACAAATGGGCTTATTTTTGTGTAGACAAGATTTATCAAATGTTGTTTGTTTTTGAGTGCCAAATAGCTTTGCATGAAAATAATAATACCCTTGTGAATCCGCCACTCCATCCCTGGCAGCGGCGCAGCTTGTAACTTCTGATAATTATAATGAGAGTCCAATGTTAATGACAACCCTCCAATACCACAAAGAGAAAGACTTTCCCCTGGAGCAGCAGTGGTCCAAAAAAGTCAATATGGTGCCTTCTGAAACGCACGCTGAATAATGCGTTGTGAAAAGTGTGGTGAATGTGGTCTGTATTGGCTCTAGAATGATTCCTCAGACTTATTATGGACAGCGCCTCAGAAATGCAAGTCTATGTAAACTATGCAGAAACCTTGAACCCTGTAATAAACATATAGCCTTACCATGTAGCTTTCATTTACTGCTTTGAAGCTGTATTTGTTCCTTTAGTATAGCAAGTATCGACTGTATTTCCACCTAAATGTTCTTTTTTTTCTGTTTTCATTGGTATTTTGCACCAAAGTGACAAAAGAAGATGAACGCACTGGTAAGCAAAAGTTAAGAAATAATTGAACTATGACATTTTTCTGTGTATTTGAACAGCTGCCGTCCAGCCCTAACTCTCATTATCCAGACTTGGGACTGGCCTTTGCATTTGGAATAGTGTAATTTAGGGCAAAACGTTGCATTACTCAATAATGGACAAAACAATAGTGTAGTCCACTGACTGATGCTCCACCAGCGCTTGCATCTGGCTACTGTCAAACAGCACACATAACCAGAGATCAAAGAGCAGCGTTTTCAGCATGCAGAGGCATAGTGGGGATGGAAATGAGATAAATCGCATGTCAGCATGAAATTACAGTGGTAGAAGTTATTCAACGACATAGGATTTGTTTTCAGTCCCATGTTAATGTTGCCAGTCTCGAAATACTAAAGTACAACGTGAACTCTTACCGGAAGACAGGGATGAACCAGAGAGGCTGGAGTTACTAGACGCAGCCATCCCCGTCCGTGCGTTCACTCCACAGCTCAGTTACTTGGTGAAGAGCGCTCACAACATCTCGTCCCAGGGGCTTCCTCCATGATGTCCCTCACGTGTACACCTCCACGGACTGCTCCAGTTCACGTCTCATTTGGTCCAAATAGCAGGTCGACTGTCTGAATCAGCGGTTCTTCTGCCCTCCTTTCATCCACAGCGTGCGTTCACCTCGGCAGGAGCTCACGCTGTCGCATTCGCTGTAGGAGGAGGGCGCAAACATGAAGACTCAAACATCACTGTAGTTCATTCAAATGTGCTGCTAGGCTCAAGTGTCGTGCGAACTATTGTGCCCAACCAGGGTGCCAATGTGCCAGTTTCGAGCTGTGTAATAAACAGACCAAGCAGCAGAATCTCGCCTCTTAAAGAGAAAGTTTGTGAGGGAAAAGTGCCAGATCCTGCACCTTCTGACACTGGCAACTGAAAACAAAACCAGCACTGACATGTACCACACAGTGAACATATTCCGACAAAGCTGGAAAAAGGCTGTATCACGTTTATTACCGCAATCACGGCTGAATAATCCTCATCACGCGACGGCCGCGTCAAAGTGAAGACTTGTGCGCCACCTGGTGGACGGCTGAGGCCTGACGGTGGGTAGTCTATGGTTCTGCCACAAAATTCAACAATATCAGAAAGAGGTTTGGAGGGTTTGAGACGTTTAAAAAAAATAATAACCTGAACTCGTTATGATGTGGGAAATATTACATATTTTAAATGTATTTTATGATGATTATTTTTGAAGCCTACATATTTGGATTTGTGTGTATGTTCTTTTTTTTTCTTTTTCCGAGTGCAATAGGCTTTAAGTGGGGTTATGATTACTCCATATTAATAATATTAATAATAATATTAATAATAATAGTAAACGTTTAAACAAACGCCAATCACGTGACAAAGCACATGATCACTGGGGCTGGTCACGTGATTAACTCCCACAATGCGACAAACATAGAAGCCCCAGGACCATCCGTGACCAGGACCAGCACTAAAATGGGGTACGCTTTATATTTTTGTTTCATTTTCTCTTGTGAATCAATCTGAGTCGTTTGACGCTTATAGTTTGATTGACATTTTGTAACTAATATCCCCACAGGATTCTTGGAGAAACTCTTGGCTTCCTGTTACTTTATCTTGTTTCACTTGAGGCTGCACACGCCAGGAGCTGCTCCGTTTTTTTCTGCCACAAACATCATCACCTCATCACCCGCCCCAGTGGAGTCGACCCGGGCTCACCGCTCTTCCTCACGCCCTACCTGGAGAAGGGCGCCATAGATGAAGGTACAAGCCGCAGGGCAGTAACCACACAGGGGACAGTGCTTCTTATGGCCAGTGTAAAACCTCCTTGCATTCCTTGTAGTGATCCTTAAGTCATTTTGTTAGGTAACATGTAGCCAGTCCTTTTAAGCAGTATTATATAGTAACCCTATTGCTTTTGACATGGAAGGGAATGAGCCTATGGGGGGCCTTCATAATTGTTTCTAAACAATGCCTATTTTACTTTTTTACAGCCAGAAAATTGAGTTTGGTTGGTAAATTGCCCGGTGACAACGTGAAGAGCTATGCGGGTTATTTCACAGTCAACAAGAAATACAACAGCAACCTCTTCTTTTGGTTTGTCCCTGCACTTATGGTGAGTGTACTTACTTCCCTCATAAACACAGAGAAAAGTTGAAGTCAGCAGTTACTGAAAGCCACAAAATGCATTTCATTTGCATTTTTCAGCTACATGTCATATGATTTTGACTTGATAAAACCGTTTGGCATCAGGTGAACAATAGTCCAAGGTATACACACTGATGGACAACCACCAGAATGAAATTGAAGTCACAAATTCAACAAAGAGCTGTAAAGTTAAATAAATAAATAAATAAGATGGGGGAACATGACTAAAAGTAATTTAGAATAATATAACTGCATTGCCTGTGCTGTGTGACCTGCACTCCCTGTTTTATATCGGGTGCAATTTAAAATGTTAGTAAAATTGTCTTTAAATGTTTACACTCTTCGGGTCCAGTCTATTTAAGGGAATTACTGGAGCCCTACACTCCTCCCAGAGCCCTGAGATCAGCCGACCAGCTCCTGTTGGTTGTGCCCAAAACTAGGCTCAAGACGAGAGGTGACAGAGCCTTTTCTGTGGCAGCGTCCAGACTGTGGAACAGCTTCTTCCTGTCAGATCCTCTCAGTCTGTAGCGCAGATTAAGACTAGACTGAAAACTCATCTCTTTTCCCTGGTATTTACAACAAGCTAGTCAGTTTATCTTGATTTTTGTATTATAGTTCTCACATTGTGTTATCTGTTTATATCTATATGTTTCTTCTGTCTTTGTTGACTTTTATGTGAAGCACTTTGGTCAACTGAAGCTGTGCTGAAGATGTGCTATAAAAATAAACTTGAACTGAATTGAATTGCCATTATTGGCTAGTATCATAATAATGCAAAGCAATAACATGGCTTATTTCAGTAAGTATCAGACTTACTTGATAACTGTATAAAATTGTGAAAAAAGGTAGATAAACATTGAATTTCAGTTTATAATGCCAAAAAACATAATCCTTAAGAATCCCCATGTTGCTTAGTACCGCATTTCCTGAAGTAAAATCAAATGCTTGTTTTTTGTCAGTGTAGAGTCAGAGTTGCATTACTATTTTATTTGCTTTTTATTATTTAGAACTATTCTTATATTGTATTCTTTAAGCCACTGTAATTTCTATTGATAATTCAGTTTGTCAGCTTCGCTTGTCAATAACCCACTGTTTCCACAAGATGGCGCTGACACACTGACTTTCTTCTCTAGGCAAACCGGGACCAGGCTCCTGTTCTGCTGTGGCTACAGGGGGGCCCTGGGGGCACCTCACTCTTTGGTCTGTTTGTAGAACACGGCCCCTATGTGGTCTATAAGAACATGACGGGTAAAGCACAAATCTTATCATTCGTACTTTAAAGTACACAGTGTAACTTTTCTGCTTCTCTCCATAGACATGCTACTGCTTTACCTGGTTCCACAGTTATGATATTAAGTTTAATGCCACTCTGCAAAGCTAGAACATATTCATGGAGACAAGCAGGTGGTGTACCTTCCACCTGAAAAGTTACATGGTGCGTCTTTAAGGAGTGAACAACATACTGTATATTTAAGCATCCTACTTTTTCCTTTTACAGTGGGGATGAGGGACTATGCTTGGACATCCAGATATTCTGTGCTGTACATCGATAATCCGGTTGGTGTTTACTGTTGCTTGTTTTTTAGACTGTTGTTACTCTTGTGTAAATGTGTAAAATAATTTCTTAGGTCGGCACAGGCTTCAGCTTCACCGATGACGACAGAGGTTTTGCTCAGAATCAAGACGATGTTGGCCGTGATCTATATAAGTTTGTATTTCAAATCACATTCAGTATTTTAACAGGTGCACTATGTAACATTTATGGTGGAGGATTAGCTACATGCTTGTCTCCATGGAGCTGTTTTTGCTTGGAATGTTCCACCGTATGGCATTAAAATGATATATTTTGCATTTTTTCAATTATAGTTTTTGTTACTCAAACATGCCCTGATTAATCATACATTTGTACAGATCTGACCTGTAACTTATCCTGGTGGTGCCACTTGCTTGTTTCTATGGACATGGTTAAGTTTAATGCCATACTGTGGAACATTCCAGCCAAAGCATTAACATCTCCATGGAGACGGGCAGAAAAATGACAGAGTGCACATTTGATTAACGATAAACTAAAGTAACCCTCGTCTTTGTCTTTTGATTTTCATAAAGTGCACTCACACAGTTCTTCCAGATGTTCCCAGAATACCAAGACAATGAATTTTATGCAACTGGAGAGGTATAAGCAAGTTTACTTTTAAAGCTTTTATTTAAAACGATTAATATCTAATCTAACATTTCTTGCAGTCCTATGCTGGAAAGTACGTCCCAGCTGTGTCCTATTACATCCATAAAAACAATCCCTCTGCCAAAATTAAGATTAATTTCAAGGGGATGGCTATTGGTGATGGACTGTGCGATCCTGAATTGGTGAGTTTTGCTTTCACTTCTAATCAAAATACAAGACTTCTCTTTTTCACAGTAAAAAAAAAAAAGAGATGAGTATTATAAGTTAGTTTGCATATTTGCTTGGATGCAACTAAATCTTTCTATATTTTAAAATTTACAGATGCTGGGTGGCTACGGCGAGTTCTTGTATCAAACAGGAATGATTGATGAACTACAAAAGGAGTATGTGAACCAGCAGACTGACCTGGGAGTCAAGCTCATCCAGCAGGAAAAATGGATTGATGCGTTCAAAGTATGTTGTCAAAAATACAATATAAAGACACAAATTAATACCAAAGCTAGCTACTGATTAATGAATGAATGAATGAATGAAGAGTTATTGATACTGAAAAAAATACATACTAAATTATTTTACGGAAGATTTCAGAATTTAAGAATTGTTCGAATTGTTTCAAATCCCAAATTGATTTCAGGTTTTTGATAAGCTGTTGAATGGCGATCTAGACCCATATCCATCCTTTTTCCAAAACGCTACAGGCTGCACCAACTACTTCAACTACATGACATGTTTGGTAAAGTATACAACTTGCTGATTTAAGAATAAAAGGTAAAAAAAAAAAAAAAACAATAGTTAAAAATGTCTGAAGAGCTATTGCTGCCACTATGTGTATTACTAAAACTAAATATAATCTAAAGGAGCCAGAGGACCAGGAGTACTTTGGGCAGTTTGTGACATTGCCCTCAGTGCGGCGGGCCATACATGTGGGTAACCTGACCTTTCATGATGGCTCAGAGGTGGAGAAACATCTGATGCAGGATGTCATGAAGAGCATCAAGCCTTGGTTGGGAGAGCTCATGGACAATTATAAGGTGAGGACAATCTCCCATTTTACAATCTTGTCTTAATCATTGTTTTTTACTTTACTTTCACATATTTTATTTATCAAAAACCACCAGTATTGGAGACTAAACTGGATTGTAAATTGGTAAATTTCAAAATAATCCTCAAACTTCATATTGGACTGAATGATTAAAGGTGCTCTGTCAATCTTCTGTTGAAGCGTCTTCCATCTAGTTTTCACCATGGAGTTATCACTTTGCCTGGAATGTTCCACAATATGACATTAAACATATATAAATCTCCAAAAGGCAAGTAGATGATGCCACCAGGCTAAGTTACTAGTCAGATTTGTGGAGAGGCTACCACGCTCAAAATAAGAATGTATGTTTTCAAGGTATTGAATAAATGCAAAAGGTTTTCACATTCACACATTTCAGGCAGAGCAATAACCTCTCCATGGAAAAAGCAGCTCGGCCTCACCAGAAAAGTTACACGTTATTAAAATCAAGAACTGCACAGCACCATTTGGACATGTACCACATTTTGAATCCATCTAAATGTTTTGTGTTTGATCTGTTGTGAATGATCCAGGTGTTGATCTACAGTGGTCAGCTGGATGTGATCGTAGCTGCTCCCCTCACAGAGAGGTTTCTGCCCACTGTGAACTGGAGTGGAGCGGCGGAGTACAAAAAGGCCCCACGCTTCCCCTGGAAGATTCAGCCCAGCGACAAAGAGGTGGCAGGTTACGTTCGACAAGTGGGAGAGTTTTTCCAGGTATAATCCTCATTATGAATCTTAAAGCAGTATTTCAGAGGGTAATTCTGATGTGTCCTCACACAGGTCATCATCCGAGGAGGCGGGCACATTTTGCCTTATGACCAACCAGAACGCTCCTTTAACATGATTGACAGGTTTCTTTCCACTCTTGGCTGGGTATAACATCCATTTTCTGTTATTTGTCAGAAACCTGTTTTTATTTAACAGATCAAAGAAATAATGGCCACTCTTGACAGTATTGATTTTCAGAATGTAAATCACAATGCTTGATTGTTGTTTGGGAGCTGAGACAATGAGGGAATGTAATTTATCAAATTAGCAATGTTCAAATGAAATGTTTTTAACTTTTTTTTTTTAAATAAAGAGCTTAAAAGCCAAAAAGTCATGTTTTGGTGAAGTCAACAATGGTCTTTTATTATTCCATTAGTTATGCTGTCCACTAAAGCTGTACTCTTTATTTACCCACCAGGAGTCACTGCGTAGTCGGGACTAGACATGGGTACATTATTTACATGTGCTCAGTTTCTCTTTACTGAGCAATGTTTAGGGCAATGAGTTCTGAACAGAGAATGAAAAATGAACGAAAACTTAACTAAAATTGTTGATATGCATCTGCTTAAAGTTGCTGATGCTGACATAACAAAACTGCTGCACTGAAGATAAGTTACATGTTATTTCATCAGATGACTATCAAGCTGTCTAGACCATTCAATAATTAATGAACATTCTAAACCTTTAAAAGATATAAGTATTTAATGAGCAGTGTTTTGAAGCAGCACACATCATTAGTTCTTATGATGGATGTTGTTCTGCTTTTTCACATCCCTAGAGTCGGCCAAACCTCCACCGTCATCAGGTTTTCAACATTACTCACTGGGCTCACGGTAAAAATTGTTACAGAACAAGTGCTTTATTGTTCATACCGTAATGTAACTGCAGTGATGCCTTTCCATCTGTACAAATGTAAACAACTTTAGACCATGACAAATAGACACATGTATAAAAGGATGCAGACAATGGAGTTAACAGTTCATTACATTAAACATATGTAAGCAGTGAAGTAAGCCTCGACGCAGGACAAAAGGCAACAAGTGCAAACGTAACTGTATTTTACACATATGTACCACGCATTTACTCCTCTCACGAAGAAAGGTGGTTGCATTAAATGTACAGGATTACATAAAGGAATATTATGTACACTATATATAGTTTAATATTTAAAATAATACAATTCTAATATCATTAATGCTTTGGAGATCATCTCCCCTCAAATAATTGCACACACACTTTGAATTTTCAACTGCTAATGCAGTACACTGTTACAATGAAACTACTGTTTCCAGTTGAACTTGAGGTCAATACAACTTTTTCACATGCAAAAAGGTTAATTTGGAATGATCTATGAAACTAGATATGTTTTAAAAACTACAACCAAATATAAGGCAAGCTTCATATCAAAATGCTTGGTATGACAAAGCCCTTTTTGAGAGAATGCACTTCTCCATCTCTGAGACCCATCACTCCACACTGAAGAGGTCAGATCAGAGAAAAACAGTCCAATGCCGTGGTTAGCTTCCTTCATTCATGGCGCTGTTGAGTTTTAAAGGGGACAAAACTTAAGTTATTTGGGGCGTCTGATGATAAGCTCACCTTTGTTTGGACAAACAGAATATCATAAAGCCAAACACTTCGCTGGTGTGTAGAAACGGGCAGTCACTGAGAATTACTTGGACCTTAATATGGCTATTTGAGCCTCTGTGAGACAGAGGGCAAAGTGCATAGACAGCTCTGCGCCCGCTCCACCTGTTAGTGGAATGTATCTCATCCACCCATCTGTAAAACACAGTGCATAATGGTCATGCTCATTAAGCAACATTCCTGGTCATCGGGAAAAAGTACATGAGAAGGCATTACGTTTCAAGGCAGGGAGATGGAGAAGCTCAAGTCTAGTTCAGTCTATTCCATTGGCATTTTGAAACACACGAGATGCCTGAGAGAAAGCACTGATGGAGAGTTCAAAGGTCACATCCAGAGCAGTATAGCACTTCTTTCTAGGCTGATTTTTGGTCTTACATGCAGCAGTCCTGTCACAGACACTTTTCTCATAGTTACCAAGAGAAGAAACATTGATTGTTCTGAAGAAACGATAAGAGTGGCACCATACTGCCCACGCTCATGTAAAAGGCTTCAGGCACATTGTGACACAAGCACAGATACAAAATGCTCCTCTGATAAACATGCCCATCCACACGCTACGAGCTGAACTTTGTTCTGAGACAGAAAAACACATGCGTTCACAAACAAAACAAAAGGATACATTTATAGTCATTAGGAAAGACGATCCAAACACTGGATCTAAATGCATAAAGAGAAAGAGCCACTATATTAAAAGCTTCGATTGGTCCTGGAGAGTGGAGTGTGAACCCCAAGCTGCCTCACTGGTGTCACAGTGTACAGTTCTAAAGCTACAACAGCGCTGCATGTGGCTTGGCCACATCGATCACAGCGAGGAGATACTTTACAAACAGGATAAGTGTCGGACGATCAATACTGAGATGTATTGCTTCTATTTGATCTTATACATTTGTAGCACTCTTTAAGAATACCACTGTGGGTAACAGTCACATCCAAGTCCCCTTGGACAGCTCCATGTTTCATATGAACACTGCATAGAGCTGATAGGGTCTCTGTGACACAGTCTGACCTGGAGGGCTGCTGTGAGGGCAGTCAGAAGATAGTGTCCATTTCCTTATGAACGACTTATAGGTCCATTCTGTACCACAAAAAGCTGAATGTCTTTTAAAGGCTGTATGGGATTAGCTAAACTGCCTTTAAGCAAAAGCTGGTTAAACAGATCATAGAACATGTAAGCATTGATTTAGTACGATCTGTTTATAAAAATACGCATGAAGCTACTGTATAAAGAGCTGAGGTTTGTCGTCATGAGGAAAGGGCCAGAGGACAGGGGCTGGTCAGTCTCTCTGTTCTCTAGTGAATAGGGTTAATGTCTGTGCGATGATTGGCCTGTCCATGCACACCGCTGCCCCCTACAGCTGTGGTGGAGGTGGTGATGGTGTTGTGCTGGATGACTTGCTGCTGAGAGCACACTGGGGCCGGACTGCCCGCGGGACTGGACTCTGGACCTGGACACAGTAACAGCACTGAGGAGTGGAACAAACTAGCAATACAGATCCAAAAAAAACATCAACAAAAACAAACCTGCACATTTTAACACATGGCTTTGTTTAAAGTCATGGAGTAATAATTCATGTTTTATTTTTTTATGAAAGAACTGGGTATGCACAACAACACAAAAGGATAAGGATTTTTCTAAAAAAGTATAGCAGTTGAGGTTAGATTTGTGATATACGTTAGAAAAGAAGGATTCTGTTCAGAGTGCACATTGTAAGCTAAAAGTATTAGCATCTGAGGGACTGAAAGACAACCAAAGAAAACAAACAATAATCACATGAGATTCAGCACATAAGAGTTTCTATAAAAAGACAATATTTTGTCTTTTTTAGAGAACTTTATTTATCAAAATCAATTTTAATGCTTGCTCCAACTTAAACTGTGATTTTAATCCCATTGCAATATGCTATTTGTGTTATTTTCCTGTGCCTCACAGGGAGGTGCCTTTCCCCAATTACACTGAAATGTCACTCGTATCCGTGTCATGGGTGAGGCTCTGGTTTTATAATGATTGGACGTGGGTGCTGCTAATCAGAACGAGGTGGAACATCCATGAGTTTGAATTCTATAGTCAGTGACATGTTTGCAGTGCGTGGGAATGCAGCTTTTGAAATGGAGAAAATTTTCCATCTTAACTCTTTCCGCTGAGATTTTGACTGTGTGAGAGACTCGTCATATCTGTTAGTATGGACTAAGATAACACGTATTTTCACATAGTAATTGTTTTATCAGGACTTGGTTGAAAGCACAGAGATAAAGCGTGTGTTGTTTTAAACTCCTAACGTGAGTGCATTACTCACTGAGGTAACCTTGGGACTCCTTCTGCATGGTGGTGATGGGGCAGTCCTTATGTGTGAGGAGCAGCTGCTTGAGCTGAGTGACCTCGTTCTTTAGCAGTGTCACTTCATTCTGAAATACAGAAAATATTACACATTTGCACTGACCTGTACAGGAAGAATAGACTGTTTATTAGGAGAAGAATGAACATTTGTATCATTTGGAAGAGAAAAATCAATCACACAGGTTTTTAACTACTGGAGCAATTAAAATGTGATTAATTGAACAGCCCCAGCAGTAGGTGGACCATATTTGCATTAGTTTCCCAAGCCATAAACGTGCACTATGTAACTTTTCTGTGGAGGGTCTGCCATCTTACTTAACATGTTACACAATATAGCATTAAACTTGTATATGTACATGGAGACAAGCAGGGGACACCAAAAACTAAGTTACAGGTCAGATCTAATTTCAAAGTAAAAAACAAACAAAAAAAACTGTAATTGAATAAATACAAGATATCTGAGTAATGCCATACTGTGGTACATTCCTAGCAGAGCAGTGATATGACGGACGCCTCACCAGAAGTTACAGAATGACTCTTTGAACTATCCAACAAGTGCACTTCACTACCCTTTTCATTTTAAGACATGTCTCTAATCTAAACTCTCATTTTAAAGACTTGAAAATGAATTAATTGAATGATGATCTTATCTGTAGTCAGTATTTTGTAGGTTTGTGGATCTGTTGGTGGAGTACCTGCAGTTGCATGTTGGTCTGTGTCAGCTCCTCTGCTTTTTTCTCTAAAGACATGACCCACACTTTTCTCTTCTGTCTGCACCTGGTCGCCGCCGCCCTGTTGCGTTCTAAAAACTTGCGGCGTCGTTCATCTGGGTCTTCGTCCACAACTCGTCGGCGCCGCCCGCTACCCGGTGGAGGTGACTGCAGCGTCTGTGTGGGCTGCATCTGCTGCGTGGCCGGGGACATCTGGAACAGCATCAGTAGACGTGAATTTTGTTTGTCACATATGGATGAATATACATTTTGGCCCACAAAAACGTGATGAGATTTGTAAGGAGTATTTATTCTGATTGTTTTGTGCTGAAAAGACTGTCACTGATTATAAAGGAGTCTGTTCCCCTAAAATACAATAATTAAAGACAATTTAATCAAAACTCTCTTTGCAGATTAGCTTTTTAAATGCGACGCATAATTAGGTTTAGCTCTTGGCCCGCTAATATTAATTTTGGGCCCATAGAGGAAAAGAAAAGTTTGGGCATGTGGAGTTGCATATTTTATCTTCTTCTTACAGACAGACCATCCTGGTATTGCAACTGTACCAACTGAAAGCCACAGTACCTGTTATTTTCTCTAGTCACATACTGTATCATTGATCTGTCTGCAGATGCCACACCTGAAAAACAACCGGTACAGAACATGCATCTATACATTACTCCACTTATTTATGTCTGGCTTCTGCCCAAAAACAACATCTGCTTGTACCCATGTGCCATCGCCAAGTTGTGGGCAGTGCGATGGGCGTGGCTGTGGCTGAGTGAGTGACTGCTCTGACTCACCTGGCGGCCCACTGTGTTAAAGAGGTGTGAGGGAGCAGTTTCCACCAGACCACCGCCCACTTCCCTCAGACGGAGCAGTCCAGACTGAGTCTACAGGAGTTGCAATGCACTGACAAATCCTGACAGGGACTTGGCAAGGTCAAGTGTGTTCAGTCTTCAGCTCATTACCATTTTTATAAGGACCATGGAAAATACAAGCTTCTTTAATGGCCCCTGTGCATACGCTGAGTGTTGTTCTAATGTCCTAATGGCACATTTGGAACATATAGTCAATAACATCTCAGGCCAAAATACTAAGCATTGTTGCAGATATTGTAAAGACCATGTAATGATATTATATTGGGCAGTATCAATATTATTGCAGTGTTCTGCCAGATCAATATTTCAGTATTATTCATATTTTGTGTATCTTGGGAGCACAATTAGTTTTGTTTAATTGGAGTAAGGACACTTGAGATTGCACCTGCAGTGGTTTTGTGAGTGCACCAAAATGCAAATATTCAAATAAACAAACAATAAACAGACATGCCCTGGTAAGGTCAGATCCAGAGAAGAATTACTGGATTTAGTGCCGTGCCTACAGTTAAAGGTAAGGCCAGTCAGAGAATGTAAGACAACTATTTAGTTGGCTGTTGTTGGCCTAGAACATCTCATAATGTCTAAAATCTTCTAATGTTCCATCATAAGTCAAAGAATAAAAAGCATTTGGATCAGTTTTGCGATAACTTGATATGAAATTATATTGTGTATCCACAGATTAGGGCTGGGCGATATGGACCAAAAAATATATCTCGATATATTTTGCTATATCTCGATATACGATATATATCTCGATATCTTTACAGGAAAAAATACAGCCCCCACAAACTACTGCAAAAACAAAAAAACAAATTTTATCTGATTAATATTCATTTAGTTCTGCACTTAAACACTCTTGACACCCCTTTTTGGACCCTCACCCACAGTTTAAGAACCTCTTCTTTAAGAGGACTTCCACTGACACAAAACTGCTTCAAAGTGAATAAAGTGTGTAGGATTTTTAAACCTCTATTTTCAAATTCCAAACTGGAGTTACATTCTCTTGTTTTAAAGTAGTATTTAGTCTGCACATTTACCAAATCAAACGCACATTGTGACAAACGGATTTATTTGGCATTTGGCACAGGCTGCAGAGAGAAGCCCGCACACTCCCGCACACTCCCGCACACCGGGATGAGTTTATTGGCAACAGCAGCGGCATTAATGAAAAATGACCGCAGTATTCAGACCTTGAGTTCATGACAAGACCGAGTCCAAATGCGCTCGAGTCCGAGACAAGACCAAGACAAAAACCAAAGCTCTCGCTTTGTCCAGCGGCACGCGGGTGTCTGTGAGGGGTGGGGCAGGTGTGGGTCCTGCTGCGGGGGCTCCTCGTTTAAGGGGGCGTGGGTGTGTTTTGAAGCGGAGTTTGTTCGTGATATCTGCACACACGCGGAGCTCGTGTGCTGGGCTCGTGCGCGATCGGAGGTGTCACGTGGTTGCGCTCGCGCTGGGAAACGTGCATTTAGAAAGTTTAACTCGTCACGTTGTGTCTGTGCGCAGCTCCTTATTGTAGCTGCAGAAACACTCGCACAGATGCGCCTGTTTGGTTTTCCACGTTCGCACGACGAAATATTTGCTCGCAAATGCGAGTGAAATGGGCGCACTGCAGAGCCCTGGTCCTAGTCCTGGTTTAGTCCGCGGCCGAGCCCCGGGCTTTGCGGCCGCGTTTAGTCCTGGTTTAGTTCTAGTCCTGGTTTAGTCCGTGGCCAGCTCCGGGCTCCGCGGAGGAGCTCAGGGGACAAAAGCAGGAGGCGGAGGCGAGCGCGGCACAGAGAAGGCGAAACAAGCGAGCGGCGAAACCAGAAGTAAACATAAGCATTATAGCGATATATCGATATGTCAGAATTCATATCGAGTTTCAAAAATATCTCGATATATTTTAAATATCGAGATATCGCCCACCCCTACCACAGATATAAAAAATCAGTGCAACTAAGCCACACCCCTCTATAACAGTGGTCGTATCCTTTGTCCCGTACATGGTGAGGGGTAATTTGGTCTAAAACAGCTCTCATAGATGCTGCGAGTCTCACCTGTGAGGGGTGCATAGGTGCATGGGGCGAGCTCTGGTGCGGGTGTCCCGGGTGCAGATGGGGGTTGTGGGAGTTGTGGTGGGGGGCGTGTCCTTGGTGATGATGCGCTCCAGGGCTGTGGTGATGGTGTCCGTGGTGCTGGTAGGCGTGGGGCGGAGCCTGCAGGTGCGGGTGCGGGTGGGAGTGCATGTGGTGGTGACCCTGCTCCTGTCGCGAGGTCATCATCTCCATCATGTGACCCATAGAGTTCATGTTGCCGTTGGCGATGGCTCCAGGGTGCTGAGAAAGTGCAGCTTTCAGCCTCTGAGTGGACAAAAGAGGGAAAATTAATCAGTCCATCCGTGCTGATATCCAAGTCGTTACTGTGCAGAGCCTGCCCGCCATAAAATGATGAACTGCCTCATAAATCTAGATGTCACTGTGAGAAATCAAAGCTAGTTAGCCTGTCCTCTGTCTATCCTTCAAAGCTGTCAGAGCCCCATTTCAGCGCCCCTCTTTTCATATCACTAATAGCCTTTTCCTCGTAACGATGCGGTGTGACTGAGGAGCTGTCTGTGGGGTGAACCATGTCATGTGCTGCTTTGTTGTTTTAACCAGAGTCTTGATCTATACATACTGTGTTTGGCAATATAACCTCTCCTCAAAACCACAGGCCAAGGCATAAAATCGTCTTTTTATATCTACTTTTAAATATTGTAGCAGAGAAATGTGAGACAGACAGCACAATAAATACATTTTATATCTCATACTTTTTTTTTTAATACAATAAAACTTCCACAATTCTTGAGTTTTTGTTTTGGTTTGAGTCTCACAGTTTTGTCCCTTCCCCCCTCTCCAGCTGCTGTCAGTAGTCCACACTCTGTCCAGGGTCCGTATCTTTTAACAACCTTCACATTCATGATTCCCATTGGGAATGACATCCAGCTGGTTTGGATCACGGAGCGAAGACATGGTCTGAGCTCTCCCCTCTCTTACTGTCCAACTCTGAGCCCTATTCACCACACTGAGGTTCAGTTTTTTGCAGTTACGGTAGGCACTTTCATGTAGTGTTGTGATAATACTCAAATTCTGAAACTAGAAAAAGGCTTTATACACAATACTCACTTTGATATGAATGGTAATAAAAACCTACTTTTTTGACAATATAATGTAATTTTCAACACAAAATTTCTACCATACCTTATACTAATTTATATACAGATCTATTCTAAAACACTTTTTTATGATTTAATGTAATTTTTTCAGTACCAATACTTATTTAAGTGTGCATCTAATTGCAATAATAGTTTTAGAACTATTTATTATTTGGGTATAAATCTTTTTGACAACCCTTTTCGTGTGATAATTGATGTATCAGTCTCATTGTGGGCAGTATTCATGTAAACAGAGGTGCACTTGAAACCAATGTGACATAATGAGCTTGCCAAGCCAGTTTTCTTTGAGAGCAGTTTCTGTCAAAGATGCCGATCATAGTGCTAGAGACATCATTGTGTACTAAACTTCCTAAAATACTCATCTAACTCTTTTCGCGTTAAACATGAAGCAGAGCACTCATAAACAGCTCACACCCAAACACCTGCTAACCAACTTCAACAAACTATAACCACGAAAACAGCACCTTACTACACAATATCACAGCTCTATATGTGACAAGGTACCGCAAACACCACATGACAGCGACAGACGTGAGTGGGAAGTTACAGAGCTAGTTACCCCTTTTTGATCCACGTCTGATTTAAATATAATACAAAAAGCTGCTCTTACAAGCCTTAAGTGTTGTGGATGACATCTTCTGAATATCCAAAATGACTATAAACACAACACACACCTGTTACCTTCCTCTGAGTCCTCCATAAGCCCCTCCCCCTGAAACCCAACACCAATCAGAGGATGACAATCTCCGGACACTTTGTCACAGTATCATCAAAATAAATGAATCATTGCTGGTTCATTTGAGCGTTTATCGCAATATAAAAAACAAAAAACAAACTTAGGACTGCAAAACATGGCTCTATAGTATAAGCACATACGTTTTTGGACAATTCATGTTACAGCTTTAAGTTCTGCTTCTACTTGTCGAGTCTTATTTCTTTCATTATTATAGTTTTAAGCCTCTGCAAAGAGTTTAAGTCACTCTAAGTTTTGCAATAGCAATAAGCCACAATCCCTCACAACTGAGAGGAAAATCAGCTGCAGTGCACATCCAATTACCTCCCAATATTCCAAATTTAACCCCCATATACAGTATATCAGCATACATATACCTGTGATATGACCCAGCCCTAATTTGTATACCCTGAAAGTAACAGAAGAACACGCTGGGAAGGACACATAGGGGTAAGGGGAGGTGCCATGGGACAGTGATAAAAAGCATAAAGGAGGTGGAGGAGGAAGGAGGGGGGTACTTGATAGCTTCAAGTGTCTCCTCGCAAACAACACGGAGAGAGTGCACATTTATTAGTGTCTCCATATGAGCCCAGCTGGCAGCGCTCGGCTTTCTGTTTATTAAATGAATTAAGGCTGCATCCGAGGAGCCCTTAAAGTGTCAGAGAACAGAGAGGTCAAAGATGCTCAAAGTCCAGGTCAGACAAAGGTAAATAATCTGTTTAGACTCTAGGTTAGAGTCAGGTGACAACAGAACTTCGTAAACTGCACCGAGTTTACACATTGAGCAGGAGGGCATGTCAATACCTTTAATGGGCTTGTCCAATCAAAAAAAAAAAGAAAAACTAAAGTTACATAGGTCATCAGCAACAAGATTAAAGACGAATATGGGAAATTTGTGTGGCTTTTCAAAAACAGAGAAAACATATCCAATACTCCATCTGAATTTAGGAGATAATATTTTGGAATAGCATGAAATAAAATCTTACCACAATCTTTGCCTATCCATGTAGCTGCACTGCTGGGGTGGCTCACTCTCACTCACACTCGACCGGTCCACCTCCTTAAGTCTTTGTATCCGTGACCACAGTGACGCAACAGAGGGACGTTAGCATAGCACTGATAGCAGTCTGTGAGGCCTAAAAACCCTCATCAGCGCTTAATGCCTCCTGAACACATGGTTGTATTTCTCCAGACTTGACTAAGCACATGACGCAACCGCCGCATGCATTTGTCTCTAATAACACATTCAGATGCACTTCTCCTGCTGCAACATGGACGCCACAAAAAACAGTCATTAAACAAGTGCAGGTGTGAGCCTGTGTCCAAACAGTCTGCTGTGCCCGTCTGATCGACATTAAGACAAAAAGATGAATGAGATGAACTTATCCTTGTAATATGTAAACTTTAGCTTACTAAACCAGAATCTAGTACTCTCATCTTGGCCTTCTGCTATTGTGTGACTGTACACTGTCCTCTTTCAAAAAAAAAAAAAGCAGTATTATATCATTGCATTTTCCTTTTCTAAACTCTTGCATCCACAGACACTACATTTCATACACTGTGTCATGTGCACTGAAAGCAGGGTACTTATTGATTTTCCATTGTAAAAACACTGTCCACAGTTTGGTTATCTTCTGACCCGAGACCAGCCATCTCCTCTGCCACCTCTGACCTCTCCACTCACTCGTTTTTTTAGAATGTCTCCTTTATGTGGTGCGGCGATACCAGGTGATCAGCCATTAACGATATTTATGAATGTGCGCTTCCTCTCCAACACTTTGGCTTTGAGTGATGTCTCTGTGAGTGCTCCGGACAGTTTGAGCTGCTCAGATGACTTCATATCTATTAACCCGAGGAGGAGGGACCAGGAGCACAGAGCAGGTACAAGCCCAGCACAGGATGGGTAAATCAAGCCCATCGAGGTCGAGGTGAGCACTTTTATTCCCCTTGTACTGTCAGGGGACCCACGGACCCCTGGCGCCAAACAACTGAAAGATTTAACCAGTCTGCAGTCACTGTTCTATTGCAGAAACATAAGAGTGTGTTTGAGATATTGTATTTAGCGCTGAATTATAACGGTCAAGAGGTTGGTCATAGCTAAAGTACAAATGTTGTTTTCTGAATAGGTTTGATGTTATTACAATTTCAGATAGAGGGAAGGGGCCTATCTAACTGTTTCTGAGAGAAATATCCACACTTATGATCCACAAATGTTGAATCTTATTATTTGTTGGACAATGGCTCCACAAATATTCCATATTAATCCTTTGTCTTAAAGTTATTTTGTCTGCCAACAATCACGTCTTTGAATAATGGCACCACTTTCTAAAACTATAATTTCACTTTTGTTTATTTATGCTGACAAAGAAGATGTCAAACGTCGTTTCTGTTTCAGGCGGAAAGGCTCTGTAATTACATCTATTACTCATAAACTAGGAGTGCAAATCTGCAATTTGACAGTTAACATATTCTACCAAGAAAGATGACCTGACTCTACCTCAGTGTTAAACTATGGTTATTCTAAGTTAGTTGAAAAATGTATTCCAAGATTTGGACAATCAGTAAAATCTTCTCAATTTGTCCTGTTGTATTTTTCATTTTAGAGAATGTTGAGAATTGTTGCAAAGATGCTAGCAGTACATAGTCCTATACATTCGAGTTTTAGACTGGCTTCACAGCTGCTGTTATACCTATGTGGCTCTATGACTTTACCAAACGCAGAGAGGATCCAGTTCCACGCTTTTCGACTGCTCTGGTGCTGCTGCCCACAAGAACCAGCCTCTGTCCCCTAAAACTCCACATCCCCATTAGCCCAGTTTTATTAGATTTCCCTGTTCCCAGAGAGGCAGTAACATCCCCCACTCCTCTCAGCACACACCTCTGGCCTGCTCCTCCGCCCCCTCTGCCGATGCTTGCCAAGAGCTGGGGACTGTTAAACTGATTTCCTCTGGGAGTAGCCAGGCAGACTGTCTGATGGGAGTGCTCGGCTGTAACGTCGCCCCCTCTGTCCGCTCCCAAATCCTGGTCTGGGCACATCACACGGGGGCTGCCAGGGCCTTAGTGAGTTTGGGGCAAATATAAGCAGACCACAGACAGATGGACAATACAGACAATAGACAGACCACAGACAGGCAGACACATGCATAGGCCCGTTCCCACTAGTACCGCTCCAGAACTACACAACCCTACTCAGTTATACCCAGGAAGACTTTATGTGCTCATGGTGGGTGGTTTTCCACTACAGCAAAGATGAGCAGTGTTGTCATATGGCTCGATGGCATTAAATTACATTAAAAATAATGCCAGTGAAGGCTGTGAGCTGTTAGGCAAACAATGAAAAAGTTGGTTTTGCAAACAATTTTGTAGTGCCAAGCCAAAAAGTGATATGAGAAGCTAAAAGACAGTATGAGTGGTATTAAACGTTAAATCCTAATTACACAGACTTTCAGCCCAGTGTTGTCAGAGTTGTTTTGCAATACGTCCACCGACGGGATGCTGACGCCACATTATAATATCAACTTGGCTCCCAGGTGCCCAAGTACAAAGGTAGAATCCATGAGCAACTTTTCTACTCATGGAAACCCATGAACCCACTTGTATAATTAATGATAATAATGTGAAATGAAATTGAAATTTGATTAATTGCTCAACCCTAAGACAGACCTCCACATAGCCATACACAGACGCACACAGACATAGCTGCACTGGAGTGGCAGTTGTCCCAGGGCCAGGCTCTTTGGTGGTGCTCTGTGGTGGAGGCTGCAGCGAGACTCACGCCCTCTAAAGAAGTGTGCTCCAAAGCATGTGCTCATTCTCTTGGCAGCGTCTCCACCCTGTCAACTTAATGGATGGGCCTCTGACTCCAGTCTGCATATCCCCACTGTTCCTCTTGTAAAGCCCTGCTCCAGCACAACCTACACTGTTATCACAACAAGCTTAATCTGAATAAAGAAAATACCCCGCCAGGAAGACTCTGAGGGACCCAATAATAAAAGGAATGTCAATCATCTGCAGTAAGTAAATGACTGAGGAGTGTGCGCTGATAGCTTCTTGCAACATTTGAAGATTTTATACAAAACACCAAAAATCTGATTAGTAAAAGTTGTCTATGCCTTTATATTTTTGTTGATCTCCTGCTCCAGCTCCTGTGGTCTCGTCTGCTCAGAGATGGAAGTTCACCAAAGTGTATTCATGAGACCTGAACCATGAGCGAATGGCCTTTACATACAAAACAACTGGCAGTCATCCCAACTCAAACAGATGCCACACTCCGGACAAGCCCTGGTCCATAACCCCAGCACCGCTCTGTCATTCACTCAACGCACACAATGGCATTTGGCACTCAGCTTCAGTTGCTACAACAACAACTCTTTCCCTTGTGTCTATATGAAATATATGGAGCTAACCTTTCATGACCAACTGTTAAGTACGCACTGTATAAAGATGTCAATTAGAAATTTCTATGTCACAGATTGAAGTCAAGCAAGTGGAGAGTTTCAGTCTGAAAATCAATTACTGGTGGGCAAAGAGCTCGGAATTTTTGTAAAATTACCTTGAACCACAGGGTAAATCATACTGTCAGTTTAACTCTGACCAATAACACATGAAAAGTACAAATACAGTTTGAAATCAGCAATTTGTTCTCAAACTTTTTACCTGTTTAAATAAAGATTTAATAAATACATTTTCTTTTTTTTATGGAAACAACTTAACATGGTCTAATAAAAATGTCTACATGAGTTAAAATAACTTTCAATTCAGATTTTCTTCCTTAAAAAGCAAATCAACAATTGCCAGTATATTGAGATTTTGTATACTCAATTCATTTAAAAACATACTTAGTCCATTTTGTGGTGAATACAATGTGGTTGCTTCCATAAAGGCCTACATACATACACAGTGCACATGTATAGGGTGAAGAATGGCTGGATCCGTAGATACAGCTGTGCTCACGGTCTCTCCTCGATGACATCATACAACAACAATGCCACCATTCAGTCTTCACGCAGATGTTTCTACAAAACCTGGAGTTGCTTTTACTGTGCTCCTCCTCACAACAGCATTCGCCCTGAGGTGCTCCACAGCTCTGGAACATGCACTCAAGATGCACCGCTGTTTTATTTCAAAAGCAATGGTGACTGTCCTCAAACAGCTAATTAATATAAAGTCTCTGTAGGATATTAATCTTGATGTTCTGCTGACATTTTTTTGCAATCCAAATATATGCTTAAACATGCTCAGAAGACCACACAATTAAACTTGTTTGAAAGATAGCTCTTTATTCAATTTTTTATTTTATCAAGTCTTACTGCAGTTTTTGGATACTTTTTTTGAATTTTCACTACTTTCAACAATGTAATTCTGTTATTATCTTGTAGACAACATATCACGCACCTCTATGTACATGCCTCTCGTATATTTCATAAGACTGTTCATAGCATATAGAATCCTCATTTTCCACTTGAGTATCCCACAGCTGGTTATAATTCCTCGCTATAATATTAAAACCGTAAAAGTGGGCTAAAGGAATTGTAAAAAAGAAAAAAAGTTGCATTGGCACTGTAGAAACACTTCACTTATTGGTTCTCCTGTGTGCTATGAAATGTGTCTTTAAGAGTCACAGCGTTTTTTCCCTCCCCAAGTAAAAAGGAGCACATTTAGAGCATGCCAGGAATTATGTCATCCGGCTCTCCAATGCCAGCTCCACGGCCAACCGAGCTTCGAGAGGGGAACATACATACTATTGTTTACCTCATAAAAAAATCATCACCTCGTCTGATGCTTAGTGACAAATTTATTGTTCTTAGTAACAATGTAAACAACGGGTAATTCAAAGTTAATACATAACACATTTTGGTGCGTGAATTCCAAGTTGCGTCTGATTGAAGCGAGCAGAGAAAAGATATGAAGAAAAAAATGTTGACATGCATTGAGTACTGACGTCACTGTAAACTAGCTTGATAAGGAAATGTTTGGGCTACCCTAGTATGGGTGAAAAGAATAGCAAATAGAGCATAAAAGATAACGTCAACAACAATATAAACACTAAACACAAAATGCTCTGTTCCACCTTGTGATGTACAGGTAGTTTTCAAGTTAACAGCTACATTTTACCTTTAGTTCAGTGGAGATTAGGAAATTTAATATAATACAGTTTTTATAAGCATTTGATATCTCAAAAGTATTATTTAACAGTACCTAGATCTCCAGAGATTTATCATAGAAGAGATTGGTACAGGCAAAAAACAGTGAAAATTCAAAGTTATCCATATAATGTTATTTCTTGGTAGATTTGTGCATATTAGATGAAATATTATTTACAAGTATCATAATTTAAGTATTATTCATTAAGTACTCAACAAACATGCTCTCTTCAGTATAAGACAAGTAAATAAAAGTGTATTTCAGGTGCCATTTTGAGGACATTCTGTATGACAATTGAAAAGATGCAATATTTTGTTTTGAATTGTTATTACTGTGGCACCAGTGCTAATTTTTCATCATTCTGAAAGCCATAGATAAGTTTACAAAGGAGAAGTGAGTAATGTATCCTTGTGTTTTTCTTACTCTGTGCATGCCTCTGTGTGTTACTGCACAGCGCTGCAGAGCGGAGCACACAGTCTGTTCACAGGGCCATGTGGAGGGATGACGTAATGCTTTGGCCGGGGCTCTGTGGAACTTGGCCTGCGCTCTGCCCAGTTTCCTCCACTCTGTGAGGGTCAGTGATCCCACAACCACCAACGCACAACACACAGTGCCTTATTCCCCAGACCACAACACACAGGAACGCAACCACAACAGAATAAAATGCAAAAAAGTAAACCAACCATAAGAGATCTGAAGAGAACCACAAGAGAACCAAACTCAACCACCACTGAGCAAAACACAACCAAAATAAAGCAAGACACGAACCACAACCAAACAGAAGACATCCTACGACAGAACCAAAAACATCAACAAACAGAATCATGCGCAATCACATAATAACGCAATATAACAACTGAGCACACGATACAGATACTTCAAATAAATTATTTTATTAATTTATGCAACCAGGATAGCCCAGCTGAGAATAAGAATCTCTCTCTTTTTCAGGGGAGTCTTGGTCCCAGAGGAGACCCTATTGTACATGTTTTTAGTGTGAGGGGAAACCAGAGCACCCGGAGGATACAGGCATAGGGAGAACATACACACTCCACACAGAAAAGCTCTCAGAATCAACACAAACAAAACATAACAGAACCAAATTTAACAACAGATAAGTAAAATACAATCAAAATGCAACCACAAAAAACAAACATAGAACCACAACACAACAGACCTCATTAGAGCCACAGTTTAAAACCTAACCACATCAGAAAAGGGCCCAATCACAAAAGACTCAGAAAACACAACAGAACCACAAAGGGCTGCCAACACCGCAACACAAGCACATGCTTAAAACACACCACCCCACCGCACACCTCCACTGTTTCGAGAAACATTTGACTTTGACTAATCTCTGTGGCGCTTTCAGAAAATAAACCAAAAGCATTACTACTAACACACAAGCACAGCACAGCCTAGCACTTCAATTATGCCACTTAAGGAGAGATAGGGAAGGACAAAGATGGCAATGATGCACAGATATATAGTCTTCAGCACAGAGAGCACAAACAGAGAACTTACAGTGAGATATGAGTCCCCAAGGGGCCACAGCAGTCCTTCGGCTCATTAACTATTTACACCAGAGACAGGGCTCCCGGCTGCTCTGGCCCACCACAAAATCAATTAGCCTTCATTAGCCCGGGCTCTGGGGCCAAAGCATGCTGCCCCGCACAGACACAGACAGGCAGGCAGGCAGGGGAGGGTTAATCCTGCTCCAGCGACCTCCAGTTACCACCAAATATACTCCACAATCACTGGACAACAGAGCCCGCACAACTCTCCCTAAAAGCAAGTGAAATAACGGATAACAACATTTATAAAACAAACACTTAAGATCCTCTTATCTGAAGTCTACAAATGCACTTTCACTGTTTCATAAATTCTTTCTATTCTAGATATTTTCTTTAGACTCTTACCAGCCATCTTAATTATTCAGCCACAATCGGACCCTAGTTCCTGGTCTCCAAATCTCACACAAGTAATTTTGTAAAACTATGTACCTTCTTGTAATTTTTCTGACAGGTTTTGCAGTTAGATGTGTGTTCTTTATTTTAGGAGGGTTAACATTTAAGAGTGAGGTTTACAGAATGCACTACTAATTCCTTTGCATTTAATCTTGTGCATGAATCTTGCAGCCCACTCTCACTCCATCTATCTGTTCAGTTCATGTCAATCAGAGCTCTTCTTGGGCGCTGTTCTCCCAATGTAAACGTGGAGCAGAGAGAGTGCATCTAGGGTGTGGGGTTACAGTGCAGAGATTTCCCATTGGTGGAAAGTCAACATGGCCGGGGTAATGTGATTAGAGGCGGATTGTGGACGTCGCAGGGGACACATGGGCCTGATCATGGTCCAGTTATCCGATAGCGAGTCCGTATTTATCGACCTGGCCTGGGCGCGGATATTACAGACATTAGAGACCTGCTCCATACTTATGAAGCCTACCTTGAAGATGGGGTCTTGATAACAGAATTAGACTCTCACTTTCTGTGCACAATCATCAAATTCCATCAGATGTGTTCAGACATCAGGGAGCTCTATCTCAATTGATCCACAGTTGGTTGTTGTGTTTTGAGTCTCAGTGTCCAACTAACCAGAAAGTTGCCTGGCCAAGAGGTCTGCAGCCGTTTAGTGACTACATATGTTTATGGGAGGCCCAGTCGAGCATTTACAATTCAATTACCCCGATAGAGCAGAAAAAAGATGTGTCTGGATGACGGCCAGAGGAGAGATAAGCTTAATACACTAATATTGTGTTACCCCGAGTGTTACCATAGGAACAGCTGAGGAGATTCAAAAGACTACAAAGACGATCAATCTTGAGAGCGCAGGAGGAAGAGGGAGAATTAAATGCCCTGGGAATGCTCCTGCTCTCCTTTATCAGAGCCATAAGTCTTGTAATGACCTCTGCTACCTCTACCTCTCCACCACACGCTGAACCCTCCAACACAATGAACACTTTTCATTAGAGTCCGTCATTCTCTGATAGCTCTGTCTCTTCTGTTTTTACACAGAGACTTCTCCACTTGTAAGGTTTAGTCTGAAAACATATGTCGCCCTGCCACATCGCTGATGCACTATTAAGCAGCAGGATTATAACTGTCAGTCATTAGTAGTCGAACTTGAACTGAACGAACAGGTGTCTTAAGTCTTCCTCTGTCTCAGCTTCAGCTCTCAGCTCTGTCCTACTCCACACTTTAAACTCCTGTTCTGTGAAGGATGAGGTCATTTGGTTTTCCCACTGCGTTAAACTAGTGCTAACAAGTTGCAGAACTTACAGAACATGTTTGGTACATTAAGATATACATCAGGCCGTCAGTGGGCAGTGCAGCCACATAAAGAGGCCTTTATTCAGACTGAGTCTCCTGCTGCACTGGCAGGTTCAGACACAGCTTTGATTACACACCAATGATGAAATCCACACAGGCCTGGAGTGCAGTGCTGCTGGCACCGCTCAGTGGAAAAGACTGTTTCAATGTGTCCCATATAGATCCAGTAGAATGTGCGTTTAGGCTCACCATTTTGGTCTCTGAGTGCATAGCGGGAATGTGAGTGGAGCAGGAGCTGCTGTGGGCCGGCCCGTGCATGCCCATCATATTGGAACCCATAGACATCTGTCTCTCCATCTGAAGATGACAACATTAGCAAATGTCATTCACATGGTTTACACATAATCCAATACAAGATTTTTTTCTTAATAAATGGGTATTTTAAAATAGGTATTTTTATGATTAGAGTAAATGACATCATTTTTCTGTCCCATACAACTGTGAAAGAAGAGAGGACCCAAAGTCCTTTTTCACACGACTGGCTGCTGCCCAGTGTGATGATAACTGACCCAAAACAGGAAGCCAGCACAAAAGACTTAACACAGGAAGCTGCAGTACCAGGGTGTGTGCGCTCAGAGCGGTGGGTGTCAGTCAGACTAACACTTCAAACCAAAGGTCTCTTCACACAGCAGGTCTCAAAA
Source organism: Odontamblyopus rebecca (assembly GCA_030686955.1). Taxonomy (NCBI): domain Eukaryota; kingdom Metazoa; phylum Chordata; class Actinopteri; order Gobiiformes; family Gobiidae; genus Odontamblyopus; species Odontamblyopus rebecca. The sequence continues at coordinate 27,636,506 of CM060657.1, forward strand.
AATGTGACAGGACAAACAAATGCAGTTCAATCTCTGTCTACAGAAGTTCCTGGTTAGTGGTGTATTTCAAACTGAGAAGTGCATTTATACAAATAAGGCCATGTTCTGTAAGAGTTATATGTGCATCACCCACTCATGTGGTCTTAAAGCTGAGCCTTCCCCTCCTGTGCTGGCCCCTCCCCCTCTCGTCCTCTTGTCCTCAGAGACTCAGACTAATGCTTGACACACAGCCGTAATTGCACTAAGTGTGTTTTGTGTAAAAATATCACCCAAACCTGCACCTTTTTCCTGAACCGTCAATCTTCTCCAGAAAAGCATGGCTCTAATTTAATAAACACTGCAGATGTTTATCCTCACAAAAAGCGCAGAATGACATATTACAATGGGAACATTTGCATTGTGTCACAGTATGTTAACTACAACAGCTTTCTCTTAGTACTATAATGTTTTAACTTTCTGAATATGGCATTGCATTTTGAATCATTCAATTACATGCGGACCACTCTGCGGAGTAGGGCTGAACATTTTATAATTGTACATGAATACTGTACACAAATCTTTTTTTTTTAATTTTAGATTTACAATTTATCTGTTGTAAACACATCCAGGACATTTGAGAGACAATTTAATTATGAAGTGCTAAGCCAACATGAACATTGAACATGTTTGTAGAGATCTAAACATTGGCAGATTTAAGAGCCCATTAAGAGAGGATGTCCAATATTGCAGAGCACATTATAGTATCTAAATAATTGCAGCCTTTACATTATGATTTGTAAGTGTCTGTAAAGGTGTCAGATATGTGGTGTGTGCTGGTACTCACAGGCATGAGCACCGAGGAGCCGGGCATGGCGGGGTCTGGCAGGGTTCCGGGCATGGAGGCGGGTAGAGGCTGTCTCTGTCTGTTCCGAAGGTGCAGCAGCGAGGACAGTGAGCCGGGCACAGGCCTGAAGACACCCAACAAGGAGTTTAATCAGAGATTGTGCTATTATCAAGTTCCTCATCTGACATTTTCAGTGTGGTTCTAAATACAGAAACTTTTTTTTAAAACTCATTGTGACTGAATTATGAGTCACATTGAGTAATGAAAATGTGGAGGAAGTAGGTATTTCAATCTAATAAACTCCCAGGTTTTTGGCACATCACTAGTATATATACATTTTTGGCCAATATTTTTTTCAGACAAGAAAGTGAAGCCGTACGGACCACCTGAACAATAAATAAGCAAAGCACCATATTCTGATGCATGTGGCTCTTTCTTAAAGCTATAGATAAAATATGTTCTAATTACATAAAGAATCTACACATATATGAGAAAAATACAGGGTCATGCAGCTTTAGGTGAGGAACAATGTGCATTGTGGTTTGGCACTTCTTTCCTGTGGTTGTGAGTTTCTTTAAAAGCAAAAAAACAACAAAAAAAACTATAATACTATAATAATATTAATATGTCCATTAATATTTAGCATTTAACAACAACGTGTAATTGGGAAAAAATGACAACCAAAAAAAAAAAAACATCACCAAAGTGTGTCCTTTTTACACCTTCCACTGTTTGTGAAAACCTACAGTTTTTTTGCTTTATGTAGATCCTTAAAGCTAGAGTATTTAACACAATACTTTTATTAGGTAAATCAATAACTCTCAGGTTTTTCACCAGTCAATAAAACTCAATCGACCTAGAGCATTTTGAAATGAGCACAAACAGAAACATTTAGAGGCGCAGCGTTCGGCCCGTTAATATAATCAATGACCACATCACAGCGGCTCGTGTTACCATGTGGTGAAGCAGTGACACCCAAATAGGTTATACCAACGCTGACTGCCCCCCACCTGAATAAATACCTGTATTTTTCCAGAGCTAAATATGTGCATTTACTCCGACATTTCAGATTGCTCCATACACACAACCTCACAGCCATTACCATCCCAACAGTGTGTCAGTCCTGTCCAACATCCCAATTTATCACAATCACACTCATTTAAACGGTATGTGCGACATCTGAGCAAATCCAAACAGTTCCACATGGGAAGAGTCATGAAAGTACAATGAGGGCGCACGGCTAAATAGTACTGCATTTGAAACAGGTAGTGATAGAAATAAGCGTACTACTAATATGTCATAACTCAATCTACTGAAAGTTTGGGGTTTTTATTGTTGAGCTGTAATGAAGTTAAATAGCATAGGATTTAAATACTATTTTGTCTGTATTTTTGGGGTGTGGAGCAACGGGTTAAACATAATTTGTTTTTTGTGATCATTTTAAAACTATTTGGTACTATGGTGAGACAGAGCCAAACTAACTTTAGCAAAACAAAGTAATTGCAGCACATTGCATCATCAGGCCTCCTCAGCTGTGCCTGAGTAATGTGCAAATTGATTGGAAGAAACTAATGGTTGAAAATAACAGGCTGAACTCTAAAGCTCCGTTAACTGTGTACTGCAGTGTATTGATTTAGACAGAGCTGTTTGACTGATCATAGACATTACCTTCTTTGTTGTTAATTAGTATACATTTCCTCAATAAATACCTTCAAGCTTTTAGTGCTACTCTTATTGTGATTTACCAAAAGGTCAAAGATGCACTATGTAACTTTTCTGGTAGAGGGCCTGCCACCAGCATTTCTCCATGGAGATGTCACTACTTTACCTGTCTTAATGGACACAAGTGGGTGACACCACAATGCCAAATTAAGCCAGGGCAGATCAACAGGGCAGATCTGTGGAGAGGCAACCCCACTCAAAGTAAGAATGCGTGTTTGTCAATGTCCCTTTGCAATAAAATAAATGCAGGATAATCTAATGCCACACCATGGAGCATCTAGGCATCTCTATGGAGGCAAGGAAGTGGCAGTACCCCCTCATAACAAGTTATAAAGTAAGTTATAAACTTTAAGTAACTTTATTTTTAAAGTACAGGGTGTCCCCAAAAAAATGAGTTGAAAATGATCATTGAAATAACCTCAAATTTTCAAGATTTTGTATTTATTGGTATTTATATTTACATATATTTATTAGATTTAATGTGTTATTTTTATTCTGTTTTCAGGTTGAGTCATGCCATTTGCTCCCAAAGAGAAGTCATTTTGCATTTTGGAATAGGCTCGCACATAGTCACCCAAGACTGTGCAGCCTTCAATGCAAAATTTGGAAAAACTTCACCAACTGGCAAACAGAGTCCCATAATAAACTTATGATGTTCAACACCTAAACTGTTCAGTTTCATTGAGCTAGACTTAGTAGTTTTCAAGATTATTGCTTTTGAAATGATGTCAAATTTTTTTTGGGACACCCTGTATTTAGCAGCGGTATTCAACAACCCTAGCGAATACTGGTTTATTTTGTTTGTTTTGTTATATACAAGTGTGTCTGTTGCGTATAGATGAGTGAGTCTGGATGCCCATTACTCCCATGTGCACATGTGTGTCTCTCTGAGTGAATAATAACACTGTGGCTCCGCGGTGGGGGCTGATAATGGTCTGTACCTCTGGCCCTGGCCCCTGGGGGAGAGCAGGTACACTCTACAGTCCTGACCCACCGCTCTCATGTTACCACGACGATTCACCAAACTCCACCCACACCCATCCCCAGGCCGCCGACTCTTGAGCCCCATCAGCCACTTCACATATTCTGTCTCATCTCACTCACAAAGTTTTCACAAGTACCCTACTCCATATATCACCTCAGCTTTAGTACTGGGCTAAACCAGGTAAAACTCTGGTAAAAAAAAATTAAAAAATTATTGTTCTAAACCGCTGCGATATAAGTCGTTAATGTTTTTTACTTAACAATTTATCCTGCTTCATTATACTAACTTTAATAGTGCGGTTTTCAAGTTTACAGATGACAACTTGAGCTGTCAAAAGCCTGTTTACACTTGCTCTTCCATCTGTGAAGCTCTACTGTACCAGTCCATCCATCCCAACTCGAGTGTGGAGCAACACAACACAAGGGCTTTGGCTGCCATCCAGAGAGAGAGGGAGAGAGAGAGAAAAAGAGAGGAAGGAGGGAGCAAAAGAGAGACAGAAAGACAGAGAGAGTAGGCAAGAAAGAGAGAAAGAGGGAGAGAGGGAAAGAATGAAGGATAGAGGGGGAGCGAGAAGAGGGGAGAGAAGGGGAGAGAATGAGGGAAAAAGAAAGAAAAAGAGTGATACAGTAAGGGAGAGCGAGGATGAGCGATGATGGAGGGAGAGAAAAGAAAGCCAGAGAGAGAGAAAGGGAGAAAGAGAGAGTAAGAGAGAAAGATGAGGTTGTAAGGTAGGGAGAGAGAAGAGACAAAGCAAGGAAAACAGAAATAGCGAGAGTGAGAGCACAAGAAAAAGAAAGAAATGGAGAGAGAGAGCGAGAAAGAGAGAGAGAGGTGCACTCACTTCACTGACTCATATCCTTTCCTCTCTGACTCTGCTCCAGTAATGATGTAATGCTCTTGGCTTCTGGCCCTCCCCCACCCTGTGCCGGCCTACCCCCAGATTTGTCCCTCCCTTCTCTCTTTTCTCCCTTTCTCTTTCTCTCTCCCACTCTTTCTCTCCCTCTCTTTCTCTCCCTCTGTCCTCTCCTCGTTCACAGATCTGCTCTCGCTCCTCTCACCCGGGTGAAGTCACTGCGCACGAGCTCTGGGTTAGACACAGCAGCTACAAAACTTTTGAACGTAACCAAAACAGCCCGGGGCCAACTTCCAGACGCTGAGGAGACGGTGGTGCAGTCTCCATGGTGACGGAGGTAAACACGGAGAGAAACAAGGGCCTCAAACAACTTGCAGCTGCCTGGCTCTCTGAGTAAACACTACACAGGACCTGCCCCTGATTTACTGCCTTTAATCACTGGTGGGAGGAGAGTGCCATGAGGTTTGGACTGAGGAAATAATACCAATCTGATCAAATAAATCAGTGCTAATGGGCTACGACACGGGCTGACTTTTATTAGCGGGCCAAAGGAGGGATGGGTGCTACGCCGGAATAATGTGTAAGAGGTGTCTTCACTGGGGAGCACAATTAAACCATACCAATGCAGAGCCAAGCAGAAACGGAAATGATCTGATCAAATAAATTAGTGTTTTGGTATTTTGCCCCTCAACTAGAGCAATATGCATAGTCTCATTTCGTACCAAACCAGGTTCAAGAATTACAGATGGACTATACTCTGTCAGCTCCAAGGCTGGATGGATTGGAATATAAACAAGATAAAATTTGGAATCATGAAAATTATTGCACATAAGAGAGAACAGTGTGCCAAAAACAAAGCACTTTGAATAGTTACAATAACAATGACCTGACCTGTGCATATTGTTGTTGTATCATTGAGCAGACACTTCAATCACCTTGTCAATATAGAAATTTGGTGTGTGTGATTGGTGGAGTTCAGAGAGGTAGGCCTAGGGCAGGTGTCCCCCAAAAAGTTATTTTTTACCACTGGCTGTGGGGAGTGAATAAACAATGCTGTCATAGACCTAGTTTAGTCCTGGCCTAGATGTTAAGTCCCATTTCTGGTGTGGTCACCAGACGTAGATGTCAAATTTATGGAGTGCCAAGCCCATGTACAGTGTTAATGCATGTTTTCAAGCTATACATCAGTAATTTACTTTAATGGAAACTGTGCAGCTTTGCAGGAAAAACAAAAACATCTCCATGGAGACAAGCAGCTGGTGGACTCCACATGTGAAAAGTTGCATTGTGCAATTTTAACCATGCGCTCACCCAAACATGATCTTACACCTCTGTGTTTTCATTCACCCTGTATCCGCTCAGTATTAGCCCAGTCTCCTCCACATCCACATCTAATGCCTATCCTTCTCTTCTGCAGTGTCCTGATCCCTCATTTCCTCCTCTCTTCCTCTCCTCCATCTCCCCCTCTGATCCCCTGTTTCCACACTGGCTTGGTGCTGTCAGTGCGTCTATGTTGGAGCCTGCATGTGTGGTGGCCGCGGGGCAGGGATGACACAGTCCCGCTGGAATGAAGAGGGAACAGAGACTGGGCGTTCCTCGACACTGTTAAACCCACTGCACTACACAATGAGCTCATCTTAATTCAGGTCAGATGGACTTCCTCTGCTTTTGCCTGTAATTAATCTGATCATATACTTGTGTTAATCCTGTCAAACATCGCATATACGCAAACACTTGGGGCACCTCTGGCACTTAGCAAAGGTCCTGCTCTCGGGACAGACCTCCTTCCTTCTCTACACTTTAAAAGCAATCTAATCATAAACAATAATAAAGCAGGTTTTGTTGAAATAGTTGGGTTGAATAGGTCAAAGTTTGTTCGTGGAACACCCATAAGTCTCTGCAGGGGCTATTGTCATTTCTTGCACAATGCTTGTTGAAATCAGCTGTGTTTTATTTGATTATCACTTTGGAAAATGTTATGCAATACATGAAAGGATAACATTGAAAGTTGTAATGGAAAAACAATAAATTGTACTTCTATAATTAATTAATTAATTAATTAATTGTAATAATAAGAGATATTTTAGTTTTCTGAATATGACATGTTTAGGTGCACCGTAACATTTTAAGTCTTACTAATACTTTTACTTAGGGCTGGGCGTAAGGCAAAAAATACTTCATGATGATTGATTGGTTGATTCAATTAAAATATGTATTTTTTAAATAAATAAAATGTCTTCCAATATGGCTTTCATGCAACACCGACCAAACAGACTAATCAGCCTCTTAACAAAAAAAAGTCCATTGTATTCTTCTGAAGTCTTCACTCTGTTTCAAACCACATGCTTTTAATAACAGAGAACTGGCTATAAAAGTTCAGATAAAAACAAACAAAGGTTTCTTTAAGAATATGAAATGATTGGATCTTGATTTGATTAGACTTAAATTAATTGCATAGCCTCACTAGATTAAAGTTAATTTTTTTATCCATAAAAGGTAGAGCAAATCACAGGGTTAAAAAGATATAAATACCCTCTATTGAAGTGAATGATTGTACGGCCAAAATTTTGTTGAAGAAACACAGGAAGTTAACAGCAAATGTGTCAAGCTCCGCTTAGGTAGGACATGAAACCAGATCATAAAAAGAACCACCGTCTTTCTGCGTTACTTCCCCTAAAGGCAACACTGGGAACCATAAGTAGTTTGGAAAGTGGAAGGTGTGAAAACGTAATGAGATGTTTTAGATACATGGCGAAACCAAACCAATAAGTAACTTCCTTTGCACATATACCGCTGCAGCCAACGCGTTGCACAGATCATGAAACATCACTAAGTATCTCACAGTATCAAGAAAGGACAAGCTTTGCGTGAGAGTCATACATACAGGCCTCTAACAAATCAGAGGTGTGTAGAGTAACCAAAAAATTGTAAGATTTTAAATAAAAATATTACTCAAGAAAAAGTACAAATCAGTGGTCCAAGAAATGACTCAAGTAAAAGTTAAAAAGCATTTGGGGAAACTACAACACATGTAAGAGAAATTGTAAGATTAAATGTCTCAACATAACTTCATATATTTTATACTTTATATATTTATAATTTGTAAATTCATGCAAATGCACAAAATCTATTTTTTGGGATTATGAGAAAAACTAAAGCCTTTCTGAAGGAGTGGTGCAAGACAAACAGATGCTCAAGTGATTGATGAATATTGTCAACATAAACTACCAAAATGTTTACTCAGATGTATTGTTACACTGCAATATATGACAGAAGTAAAACTATGACATCTGAAAACTTCTCCAAGACTCCAAGAGGTACAATTTTATTAAATAGTTACTTTTAACTGAGTATTATCCGCATCTGTATATATGTGACAGAGAAATATAACGGTGTTGAAAACCACATCAAATAAACTGACAAGTAGGTATTTAACCACATCTGTGGTTTAATGTGTTCTTAGTTAAGCCAGGTGCATCCGACTGTCTCTTCATCCCTGAGAGAAGAATGCCAAGTGAGTACCTGCATCATACCAGTGCCTCCAAATACACGATAAGGATGAACACAACTTCGTATCATTGCCAGATTATGATAAGAACAAAACAGCGGTTTTAGAGATAAGCAAAATCAGAGCACTGAGAATATTTCATGAGAAGAAATTAAGGAGAAGTTAAAAGATCTGGGAAAAAAGCAGTGTAATCTTTCAAGAAATGGTTTTCTGCCCTTTTATGGTCCATTTTACAGCACAACCAAGACATTTACAGGCATGTTTTAGCACATTTCTGTTGGACTGCAAAATATCATCTGGCTATGTGATTATGTTATCATACAAACATAATTACTCCCTAAAAGTTAGAGATTTTTGTCAATGTGGCCCACCACTAATGCCCTGCACATTTAACTCATAACTGTAACTGTAGCCGCAGATGTTTTGAATTGAAGCAAAAATGTTTTAAAAGCGTCGTACACCAGTTTGTGTTTGCGTGTTAATGACAGTTGTGACATTAAAATGGGCTGTTCTTTTTCACACTGGCTTGTGTCGGTTTAGGTCCCAGAAGAGCTCAGAGCGAGAGGAGAAAAGAGAAAAAGTGAGTGGTCCTCAGGTTTCACAGCTGCCGGCCCCGATCAGCCCCAAAGTAAATGGACTTGAGGAAAGCCAATCCTAATTGATTCCAAGCCTCAAAGCTCTTTAGTAAACATTGTGGAACAATGAAAATGACTTGTTATCCTAATTCATTGGATGCTGTATGTGAGTTGCACCAGACAGGCAGAGGGATCCAAGATTATAGTGATCAGACAAAGATTTGCTCTTATCAGATGTTTTCCCTACTCAGCCTACATTACCTCCAGAAGAGCTGAAAGAAACCATATTTATGGTTTAATGACTTTGGTTGGTAAATCACTTGTTGGGGTTTCAAGCATTTATAGCATTGGCTACTATGATGCTAAGGCTAGTGTGGTTTAAGACACAATTATTGTGCTTCTATTACAAAAGAAAAAGATAATGAGAATCATAAAGTATGAACTGGATAACTAGGGGAGCATTAGTTGAAGAACGGTGCAGAATTTTAATGACAGGTAAACTCAGGTGAGGCAGAGCAGGCCAAGTCTCTGTTACAGCAGTGATTGCTGCTCCTTCAAGGGGATGAAATTCCACCCTGTTCTGGACAAAGAGCCCAGTGCAGTGTCAGTCAGGCTTAACTGATGTGCCTCCATCCAATATTCACCAGCTCCTCAAGCTGTAAATCTACACAAGCAGCAACACACAGCTCCACCACACAGGTCTACACAGCTCCACACAGCAGCATACAGCTACATAGAGCAGGCTCTAAAAGGGGGCAGATGACAGTGGCAAAAGCTCTCAAAACTATTAAGTTTCCACAAAATAAAGAGAATTTATGAAAAAAATATTTACACAGAGAACAGCACATTTATTTGTAAATATGCAGAATAAACATAAAACCTTCATCTTACTCACTCCAAGCCTTCTCTTTTTTGCTGTGGTCCATATAAAATCAACAGGCAACTAGAAACAATCTTGGTTGACTAAGACATCATTGACTGATTAATTAACTAATGGACTAAAGGACTACAGCCCTAAGCAACACACAGCTCCACAGCACAAAATATCTTTATCCAGATACTAATTGATACTAAAACTAGAAACTAGATACTCATTTGAAGTATTAATACTGAAAAAACCTGAACCTCTCTGTGTCCAGCAGCGCCACAAGCAAAATCAGGCCTGGCACCGACCTCAGCAGCAAGACCGAGATGGGGCAGAAACACTGTAGGATTTTAAATATGAGGCAATTAATAAAAACAAATAAGTTACTATAAATGGTGCTTTAAATAAAGAAGTATGCTATCTGCACTGACAAATGTGTTTATTACATAATGTTTGTGTTACTTAATACCCCACAGTGACGGAGAGGCTGGTCTAGGCGTTGGACTAAAATTTCCCATAGAGAGAAAGGAACTATTTTAGAGCATGAAACGCTAAACTGTTGTAAAAGCAGTCACGGCTGAGCCCTCAACAATGACCTCATCGTATCCTCTGGGAGCCTGTGGCATGCTCTGCTGTGGGACAATACTCAACGAACAGCAAACCATGAATCTCAGGACGCACACACGGCACAAATGTAACAAAACCCCGACATCCCCCTTGAGACTGAGGCAGCTGACAGCACCACACAAAGGACCAGCTCAGCTCGAGGCTGTCGCCCTGATGTTGTTGAGGTGAGACCCCCAAAGATCAACTTTCTACATGACACAGACCCACATAACACCATATCTGTCACAGAGGAGTATGGAACTGTCACGATAACACATTTTGCAATAGAAAATATCATCATAAATAATAATACTAGAACTACTTTATGCCACTGACACCAATAATTCCAAATCAGGATAATTCCCAAAAATACAGACTCTGACTTTAGCACAACTTTAGTAGGTAGTTGTTGTTTTTTTTGCATGATAAATATTAAGCAAAAAAACCTTTAGCTAGTGAAATGAGTACATCATCCATATATTTGTCTGATATACAGTACATGAACCACAGTTAATCTACTAAGGAGACAAGATGAACATTCCAGGCCTATGAACAATATGTTGATATAATAATTATTGTGACAGGCCTAGAGTAATAATCATTTTCTCGTTTTTTCATGAGCATACGGGACTCACCCGATCTGTCTGTTTGTGGAGGGTGCCTGAGTGATGACGGAGCTGGACTGCGGTGAGGGCAGGGCCTGCTGGATGACGATGCTGGTGTCGTGGTTGCCCATCCGTGAGTGGGGCGGCTGGTGCGGGGGCTGGTTGTGCGGGGCCTGGCTATGCAGCGTGATGTTCTGCAGACAAACAGTGTTCAAGGTGAGAGAGTGTCAGACTGTCACATTCTTTCCACCAGTGCAGTTTCATCACAACAGCATTGGGGCTGTTTGGCCTTGGGCACCATAGCTCTCTGGATAATGAGGAACTCTATAAATTATCATGTGCAGGTTTCTCCTGAGTGCAGAGCATAATCAACACCACATTTCTCTTCTTATGTGGACCTGACAGAAAAAAAACATGGTCCTGGTACAAACTATTTGCATGCAAATTAAATGTCTGAGGAACTTCTTCATAGCAACATGGGACATCTCAAGGAATACTGTTATACAATAAACAAATTAACTCATTAAAGATGAACTCTGTAACTTTTCTGGTGTAGGGTCTGCCACCTGCTTGTACGGAGATGTTATCGCTTGTCTGCCTCTCCATCTCCATGGGGACATACAGTATATACGCCATCAGGCCATGTCACACATCAGACTGTAGGAATAGATGTTTTTCAAGGTATTTTAGAAGTTTTAGAAGTGTTTAATGCCATACTATGAAACATTCTGGGCAAACATCCTGAGGACAAGCTGATCTCCCCACCAGAAAAGTTACATAGTGCACATTTAATGAGTTAATTTAGTAGTAATAAAGGCATTAAATTACAGTGCAATTTTGTATAGATTTTTACACTAGATACCTTCCCATAACAGTCACCACTGGAGCCATCAATGGTTCATTGTTCATGTTATTATATTTATTTTTATTGAAAAGACTGATTGATGTCGTGACTAAATAAGTCAAATGTGTAAATGCCAGAGTCTGGAGTTTGCCTCTCCATGTGTAGCTCTGTCCTCTCAGAGCTGCTCAGACAGGCCTGTGCTGACACTGCAGGACCTCCCTCTTTAAACCACACAACCTGAGGCCAGACACTGACCTGAGGCATCCACAGACATGAGATAACCTCTGTTTGCTGCTGCTGATTCCACTAGTCCTCAGGTTTTAGGTAGGTAGGCCTGTCACCATAATTACTACCTTGTTCAACGAAAGCAGGAACAATCATTTTTCGGAAGCAATATTTATCGTGGGTACTCTTTTCTTTTACTAGTGGGAAACTTTTTGTTGTTTTACAGCATTATGCTAAGATCTGAGTTTCAAATGAAAATGACTTCTATGACTCATAGCAAACTGTGTTTTTAACCATATTGTACTTTATTATACTTGATTTTTGAGAGCATTCCTGCTGTAGAGATTTTGTATCTGTGGCATAACTAAATTTCACTATTATTGTTTATTGTCTACCGGTATATGTTCTATAGAAATACAGCACACTTTAAAATGTAAAAAGTTTATCACACAATCCTATAACAATAATACATAACACTTGTATAACGCTTTTCAAGATACTCAGACACTTTACATGAAGAGATAATACATTAAGAAATAATATTTAAACTACTTTATGCCACTGATATAATAATTGTAAAGCAAAATAATCCCAGTTCTTCTGAACTTCTCAATGTCTTGTTCTTTCTCTGATATCTTGAATGATAAGTGAGTATAGTAATTACTGTGACAGGCCTACTTTAAGGTGAAGGTACCTCGGGGGGATTCCATAATGTATAAATGATCGCTGAGTTCTAGCGACGTAAATGCTGGGTCAGGTCTTTTGCAGAAACTCACCTTGTTTCTATGTAATAAGAAAAAAAACTCGTGCTGACAGAGTGTTGTGGAGCTGTTTGAAGTCTCAGGTGAAGAACTGGATCTGTGCTCCTGTCAGGAGTCACAGAGGTTCACCTGCCTGTCTGTCTCTGTCAACAAGACTAATTGTGTTCAGGAGTGACATGGCCAAGATTGATGCTGCGTTTACATTTTCACACAACAGGGACTAAGCTGGGACTAAACCTAGGCAAGATCAGGACTAAACTGGAACAACTCTAGTAGAACAGGAGCAAACCAAGTGTGCATGAGGGTTAAACAGGGCCAAACCAGGACACGTGCACATGTGTAAATCCACCCTAAAACGCTGAAACGCTGAAGTGTAAAATAAACTATAACAGACAGATGTCAAGAATGAGTTCATAGCTGATAATAGAATAATAGCAACCATGTTGAAATCTGGTGAGATCAAACTGCTACAAAATGTTTTGTTCCTATGGAGAATGACCTTAGGAGTTTTTCCCCACTAATCTATTGCCAATAAAAGATATAACGTATATGCAACTAATGTGTGTAGTAAAAATAAGTAATAGAAAAACAAACAAAATGCTATATAAATGTATGTTTCTACCTTCCCTTAATAGCAGGACAGCCGTGCACCAATGACCTCCCTGTGGGTGTGGGTGGTCATGACTTTGGGTTCAAAAAGGTTTTACTTTGGCCTGAGGGGAAGGGGGGGTCTTCTCTTCTGTTGGTACCTGTTTACTGTCCTCCTCTTCCTGAGCCTTGCAGAACTCCTGTTCAATGGAGCAGTCCAGGTCACTGAAGAGCCCCACCTCCTCACAGTTCTTCAAGAAGCGTGTCGGCGTGGGGGTCTGGTCTGAAAACAAAGACACAAAGTACATAGAACTCTTTATACAATTTATTTGATTTATTTATGTAACATCGGGAAAGTGACAATGTGTGAAATAATGAGGAAATGTTCTCAAGTAAAATGTATCAATTCAACAATTCATTACTGACGAGTGGATAAATAGTACTTTGTCATGTTTTAAAGAATTTACATTTTTACATAGATTTTACTGACTGTGACTTCACTTCAGAGCATTTCATAACAAATAAAATTTTGTATTTTGTCACATCCATAAACCATTTCTTCCTATGAAAAAGAAAGATGGAAAGAAGTCATTTGAGAGCCCACGTCGTCCCACTGTTTACAAAAGAAGTTACTTTTTTTATGTTAATGTAAAACAAAAATATACCCTTTTGACAGGACTATTTGAGCTGACGGAGCCCAGAGCATGCTCCGAGTGGGGAGGGTCTCATTTGTGGAGCTGCAGGGTTCAACTTGACTTTGGGGGAGCACACGGATCAGGTTTCACACGACTGAGGGTGATTTCAGGATCAGGATTGTTTTAAAGGTTAAAAGCAAATTTAAAGCTTTGTTTATTTATTCTGGTTAGACTGTGGAATGACCAAAGAAATGATGCTGAACAAAATATATAGCACTGCTCTGATTTCCATGAACAATATCAGTAAACCCATCACTGGCTATCCTTCTCCTATCCTCAAAACTATTTGTAATAAAATATCCAAAAACACAAAATAAACAAAGATAAATTATGGCTGATATTTTCCTGAAATATGAAACTAAACAAAAATGTACTAATTTGTGTGTCTTGCATTTGCAGTGTTTTCATGTAAAAAGTAATTTCATGCACTTAATATTTGTCATGTTTCTTTCTTGAAAACAGCACATTTATTTTTCCACATAGAGCACCAAGGAAAAATAGCATTTGGTGAGAGTCTAATACGACGCTATGTTGTATATTATTTTTCTATTTTGTTACTTCCTATGCGTTAGTCTTTGCTTAAGTACATCATTTGTGGTTCACACTTGTTTTTGGACCTGGTTTTGTGTCCCTTTTGGCTGAGTTTAGTCCTGTTAAGAGCTGATGGTATTTTCTTGAGTGCTACATTTGGTGAGAACATTTTGCATCAAATGTTTAACTATCCTCTAAAATTACCACAGTATCACTATCACACCTTCAATTCTGCGCTCTCACTCTATAATATGCTATAACAATAATACTTTGAGGCAGTGTAACTCTGGTGTTGTAGAGGTCAATGAGGATCTGGCCTAGAAAATCCAATCCCGCTGTCCAGTGTAAATAATAAAAAAGGTACAATTTCAGTGGCCTGGCTGTCGCGCTGCTCTGTCTTTGACGCCAAGGTCATTGGTTGGCCTTGAACAGTACATTTTAGGAAATCATGGTCAGTGATATGAATATTAACCTAATGGTGAAAGCAAGTGCAAAGTCAAAGTTTTCAGACCGTGAAACCCAAAATGAGGACCCTACCGTAAAATACAAATGCAGTTTTAATTTTTTCAGCATCAGAATACTCAAAATCTGTGTTATAAACTATTGCCATTGTTTTATTTGTTTGATGTTTTTACCCAATTTTTCTAACATGTGTGTCGGAGCTATTTGCCTATTTTGATTATTCAAAGATTTACTTAATTATTTAAGTGAAACTAAATTACTAATTAAATTTTTTGCCAATTTGAGTATCTCTGTATTTATTTTTGTTTTTGTTGTCATTCCTATAGATTAGTTGCTCAGAGGAAATAGTGAGCAAATACAAGTAGACCAGAGTGCGCCTGGGTGGGTCTATGCTTTTTTTCCTGTCAGCAAGTAGGCTTTGACCATGCATGCTTGTTATATGCCTGCCAACTTCAAAATAAACCCTGTAAAAGTGCATTTCTGAATGGACATTGATTTTATACCGCATAAACCACATACCCAATGGTGTGTCAAAGTGATTATTTGGCCTATGTTTAGACTTATAGGGTTTGAGTGATGTTTTACTTACTTAGGTTTGGCAAATAATTCAGCATCCCTATTTTTCTATTATTATAGTTTCATGTCATATTTGGGTGCTCCTGCTCTTCTTGTCTGAGTGAATTGACATAGGGGAGGAACAGACATGCTGTAAAGTGTGTTGATGATACAGACGTGTGTCTGGGAGCATGAGTCAGACGCACACACCTGCACAAGTGCTGCAGATTTCCTGTGAAGACTGTGGCCATAACTTACCTGATAACATGTTGTCGTTCTTTATGGCAGGGAACTTGAGGGTCATCTCATGTTTGTGTCGGTGGATCATCAGATGGTCTTCTGTGGGAAAGCGCTATCAAAGGGGAACAAAGACAGAAATACTTACTTAACTCCATTTTTTTTTTTTTTTGCTTTGCTCAAATGCCACAGTTTGGCAGCATACTTCTCATACAATCATACAATCTCTATCATATAATCTTCATGGAGATAAGCATGAGACACGACCAGACCAATGAACAGATGGGATCTGCGGAGAGGTGATCTCGCTCACAATAACACAATCACAATTATAATGTTTTTAAACGTATTTTGAAGATAAAAAATAATTGACTAAATACATGTTACATAAGTTGAACGTTATAGTGTGAAACATTCCAAGCAAAGCAGTAATATCTCCATCGTGGCCAACCCCCACTGGAAAGGTTGCACAGTGCACCTTTATACATAATAGGTAATTGTGCTTGTTGACAAACAAACATGTCATTTCACCCAAATTAATAGGTTTTTGATGAATGACCTTGAGCTCCATGTTTCTGTCCATGCCGTGACAAACTTTTATCCTATTCTTCCTTGTGCGTGCGGCCTCTTCTATGTAACGCTCTTATTACAGTTCAGGTAAAAGGCTGTGCTCTCTTTGACCTCCTCACCTGAGAACAGCCAGGGGCGGTGCACACAAACGGCCTTTCCTGGTCTGCGTTCATCACTCTGGTCAGCTTCTCATACAACTGTGGAGAAAAAAGAAATTTGGCCTTTCACAAGACAAAGTAAAGTGTATTCGATTTATGCTTTCAAATTAGGATTCTAATCAGAGTGCAACTTCGAAACACACCCAGGAGAATTAGTATTTGAGAGAACACTGAAACATGAACAGCTAAACTAATACAGGAGTCATATTCAGAACACGTTTGTAGAAGTCTAGACTACAGGCGTAGAAAGTCATTTCCATAAAAGGCAGAATATTTAGTTGTTTCCTTGAGAACATCCTTTTACCTAACAATATGTGATAAATGCAAGAATTGAAATTCTGATTTCAATGTGCTTAAGAATAATTGTGCAGTACTGAAGGTAAGTATTGAAGTACAGAGAAGGTTAAGTATGTAACCCATGTTAAAGGGATTCAGCTAAACTAAACATTTAGTGAATAATATACCACTACCAACAAGGGAACTGTTTATATTTAACTACATAATATAAGATGAGGTGATTGTTGTCAATGAGGTCTGAGAGAATAAAATTGACAGAATATCGTGACACTATGCAAAGAAAACTGTACAGAAGACAATTGTCTGCATCTAGCATAGTTTGTCTATAGAAACGGAGAATTAAAGTATGTGACTTTTTCAATAGCTGTTGGTGTTTACACATATTTGACACAAAACGATTTGCATGAGTCCAGCTGTGTGTCCCGTGTCAACCATGAATGCCTTCATACATTATGGGTGTATATGTGCCTTTTACATGGGCACAGACTATTTCCTCAAGCTCAGTCAAAACACTCAAATATTGTGTTTAGCGCAGTAGTCCTGTTTTCCTAACAAGCTGTAGTTCTTAGCGGAGGCTGCAGGACTGCGTCTGGACAGGGTCTCTGTGTCAGGCTGAGCTATGCTCCCTCTTTCTCTCACCACAGGGGCCCTGCATCTGCAGAGCGGCCCCTGGACTCACCTGCTCTGCTGTCACACAACAAGCACCAAAAACATACAAATCATACTTTATAAAGGTTCAAGATTTATGGTGACTATCATTACTATGTGATTAATTTATTTGAGTATGTTCATGTAGTAAAACAGTGATTTATAATAAGAATACTTCCATCAGTGCAATTCATATAAATATGCCAAAAAGGGAACGGGAAGAAGAGAAAACTTATTCCACCCTTTACATTCTAGGGTCGTCAACACAATTGATCGATAGTAAAACAAGTGTTGAAACAAGATACATATTTGAGCCAGAATTAATACTATGAACAGTCTTGAGATTTTTCAGAAATACTATGACCACATGAAAAAATTTAAGAAATAATAATTATGGTTGAAAATTACATTCTACTGTTTACAATCTTGTTGATACTATGAAGATGTTAAAGGAGCCTGGAGTTCTCTGTATCGCTGTATTTTCTATAAAGAAAAAAAAATAAATTCTTGAGTGTTTCGAGTATCATGACAAGAATATGCAGTTTTATTCTTGTCATGATACTCTGCCTTGAAATTGAATGTTTTCACAAAATGGACAAATAAATTTCACTACACACAAATCAATAAATTAAAACTTTTTAAACTTAGCTTACTTTTTAATCACCACAAATTTCACAGAATTATCGGCACATTCCACCGTCACCTTGGCTGGTCTTCTTTGATATAGATGTTTTAGGTTAGCAAAGGAAATTTAGTTACACTTTACATTAACTAAATCCTGATGTGAGAGGGGGGAGGATTAGACGGCGGAGTTCGATTTCATGTGGAGCAGGGGAGAATTCTCCAGGTAGGTCGTATAGAACAATTTAAACAATATGGTGAGGAAAAGAGGGTTTAGCTGGAAAGGCATTTGGGGGTTATGGCACACACAAAGAAACGTGGTCATTCAACCCCCTCTATACCTTTCACCTACACTTTGACAACTCAGGTCCATGGTATGAACTCAGCAGCGCCTGAGGCAACTTCTCCTGCACTTAAACCAAACATTTAGCTCAAAACCAAAACAAAACTGGACCATGTGTACAAAACCTACAGTGGAGGATTTCCTATAAAAAAAAAGACAATTATCTAAATCCTTTAAATGCAATGTAAAGGAAACCAGATGCACAGAAACCTTTAATGCATTCAACAACCTCAGTGTGAATTTGTATTACCACTCGCAAAATTTACAAAAAGTACAAGATAAGTAAATTATCTTGTTGAATAAAAGTGAAAAATGTATTAAAATTACAATATTATTTACTGTATAGACTGTTTTAATTTAGCATAAGTGGGTTTCAACAGAGATTAAGTTGTTTATACAGGGACTTTATAATTTGTAGTGTATTGCAACAAAACATGTCAGTATTTCTCTGTTGCCAAAAGATAATTATAACGTGCCACACTCACATATCTTAGACTATTGATGAGGCCAATTAAAACTAGACAGGGTATAAAACTAGACCATAATGAATTCACTTAAAAACAAGTGGTTATTGATAGTGTTGTCACATAAACGCAATAAAAGCGAGTGATTAAAACACGAACAGCGGTCACAAAGCACGCCTTGTCAGCAACCTTCCTCAAAGAAACCTCCGCGTCTCGACAACATTTAATCAAATATCGACTAACCTGCAGAATGACGTAATGCTGGTCACTTCTAACTCGGATAAATAAGGCATAAATAAGATTGAGTTTTTAAATAATAGCGAACGAACCTTTCAATCTGCATAGTTTTCATCCGGGCAGTGACAGGACGCAGCGTGCGCCGGTGAAGGCTCTATCCGGAGATGGGACAACAGGCGTGACAATGCTGCAAAGACGCAGGGACGCCGGAGGAGCGCCCGGGCGGTACGTTCACGTCTAGTGCAATGAGAAAGCCGTGCACTAATGTTTTCATCAATTACCACGACTGCCCTTGTGTTGCGGTGCGCTAGACACGGACTGGTCCGAGCAGCAGCACTTGATTCGAGTTGAACTTCAACAGTCAACAGGCAACGATGGAGTGAGATGGCAATGCACTTATTCACACAAAACCGACCCAAAATGTCCTGTTCTATTATCCTCCGTGCAAATAACTGAAGAGAAACAATGCTTTGCCAAACAGTGGAGCGAACTCATCACAAGCTGTTGCACGAAAAGAGACAAAAGTAGCAGAAGCGCCGCGTGACACAAAGCCAGTACATGCGCATGCACGAGAGCCCGCGTGCTCAAGTATGCTTTTCAACTTACCAAACAAATGTAGAAAATGTGAAGCAGTCTCTCAGAAGAAACCACGTTGGACTGAGAAAAGATTACAATACGATCTATTTAGAGAAGCATAACGTCACCCCGGGCTGACGTCACGTGGGATTCCTGAACTTCTAAATCATTGCGGTGCACGAGGGAGGCGGCGCGAGGCGGCGCGAGGCAGCGCGAGGCGGGCGGAGTCAGCCAAAACACGCCCCGAGCCCAGAGACAGACCGTGAAGAGCGGACCGGGAGCCAACGGGGTGGACGTCCCAAACGCACATGCAAAACAACCACACACTTTTGCGCTGTGAGACAAAACCGAGCATCAAACTATCAAAACAAGAGGGCAGGAGATGCCTTTGCCCCTCCACATGTGCGCGTGCAGTGCGCTCACTCCAGCTCAATATGACTGTCAGTAAGAACAACGCTTTTTCTGCATCCTGTATTTGTAATCACATTACAATTGAAATTTGAATCGAAATAGGCAACAGTTCAGAAGGTTTGATTTTTGAATGAAAACTCATTGAGAAAAGCTCTGTACCTGTGGGATAAACTGCTAAATGCGCAAAAGAACAGTCTGTCAGGGGTCTGAGTCCTGCTCCACCACATTAGAGAAGATTTAAACATGTCTGAGGCCCAGCACATTTATGTTGGACTGCATGACCCGCTGGTGCCAGGCGGCTGTGGTTGAAGCAGCACAGACAGTGGCAGTGAGTCCTGACTCTGGGATTAATGACTGCTCACTGGGAGAAATGTTTACCACTCTACACCGAGCACTCCACTCTCTAAGAGCTCAGTCATTTCAACAATACGCTGTGTGAAAAGCCCTATAACTCAGAGCCTGTCTGCCTCTGTCTTTTAACCAGAGCTTTAATCAACCTTTATGACATCCTTTTGTCTCTTTATGGTCTATATATTTCGCAACCAATCCAAATATTATGCTCCCAATGGAGCAGACTATTAAGGCTACAAGAGCCAGAATAGTTTGGGTCACTGACCCACACTAAAGCAGATTTGATCTATATTATACTAAACCTTTTTATTATTATGCCTTTGTGTAATGGCTTTGAGAAAGATCACCTTGGGGTGATTAGCATTCAAGGGCTTTTTGTTGAAACAGGAATGAATTTCAATAACAAATATTAAAAAGAAAACAGACAGAACAAAAAAGTTGGTTTCCATATTCTGCCTGGAGAGATTTTCTGGAATATTTTTTCAAAGATCCAACTTGTGTATTACAAGGCCTTGGAGTTAGGACCCATGATGATATCAAAATATGAGGATGATTTATTTAGATTACACAGGCTGAGTAGTCTTTATAATATTTTAATTCAATATTGTATTGTAGCCTACAACTAAGGTATGAAGCATAGTCATACTTAGACACTAAAGTCGCTGATATCCTCGGGTCTCTTCTGTAGCAGGTCAGAGGTCAATCAAAATCACGAAGTTTACGTTCATCATCCGGAGGTCGTCCGTCTAACAAACTGGATCAACAGCGACACCTGGTGGACACGAGCACAGGTTTCTTTAAGTTTGTGGAGTTTCAATAGCTTGTGACGTCTGTCAAAATAAAATGTAATTAGAAGACATTTAAATTTACAATGACACTCTTGTCAGCGCGTTTAGGCCTGGTCTCTGCATTGTGCCTGTTCATGTCAAACCAAATGATAAGCCCAGTAATTAACATGACACTTCAACACCTCCTGTGAATTTTATATATTTTATTTGCATGTTGCCTGTTATAGAGCCACCTTCATGTAGGTGTTGCCCTCACACTGTAGGGACTTTGGGAATGTAGGTCTAAGTGAGATGTGGGGATCTGCCTGTGTGGATGTTGAAGGTCTTGGGAAAAAAGTCTAACAAGAAACATGCGTAAACTAGCGGTTAATTCGTTTCGGTCTACTTACTGACTTGGGTACGCAGAAGCTTTCATACCCGTAATATTGTACTTTATCAAAGACAGAGAGCACAAGAACAAATGTGCACAAAAACAAATGTGCAAATGAAACCGGTGCGCACTTCCGGTCTGCCTGTGCGCTTCTCTCGCTTTGACGGGGCTCGGCCGCGGCGCACAGCACCGCCCCTGCCCCGTGGCTCCAGCTGTTCGCACCGCTGCCCCGTGTCCCTGCCGCTGCTCTCTTGTCTTTAATGCGGTCTTCACAATGACAGGCATTGCCGCTGCTTCATTCTTTTCCAACAGCTGCAGGTTCGGGGCCTGCGGGCTAAACTTCGACTCTTTGGCCGAGCTCATCGTGCACATCGAAGACAACCACATCGGTAAGATCCCTCAGTACCTCCAGCCCGTGTGCCTGTGCTCCATAGCTAGCTCTGTGTGGCTAATTTTAGCTAACAACTTACTTCCTGCGTCCTGACAACCCTGTTGCTAGGTGTGGTGCTGATTACAGTCATTACAGGAGCTTAGAGGGCGAAGAGACCCAAACTCCTCACTCTAGACAGCGGAACAGTCGTGAGTAGCAGCGTGTGGATAACCCTGATGAAAGGCTCTAATGCGAGCGCCACGGCTGCGCGTGCGTGTGTGCACGGCCCCTGCGTGCGCAGCCCTCCAGCGCACGCGGGCTTGATTACTTGATTATGTCCAGGACTGGACCACATTTTTATCTGATCATTATTGAGAATGCAGGTTTATGGAGCTGCAGTTTGCGCAACTAATAATGTGATAATAAGTGCATAATATCCTGTTCATTAAACTCTGTATTCGTGACACAGGGCAATGGAATATATTTAATAATAAGGAGTCTTAGGCTTCTTCGTCTTTACAGTCCAGGTTGGGTTGCTGTAGTCATTGGAAATACAATTAAAAACTTATTTTATGTAACGCATTGGTTTATTTTGGTCAGTTATGGTAGCCTTATGGTAGCCTTAGTCAGTGATGATAAGGTGCTCCGTGTTAATTTTGTAGCTGCTGCTTTTCTGATTCTTTTCCTAAATGGCCTGGTCGGCCTATATCGAGTTAGTTGACACACTTTCTCTCTTCTTTTCTGCACTAGTCTGTGCCCCCCTGGGGTTACTGGTGAAACATATATACAGCATGTTCTATTTTTCTGTATAATACCCCCTGAATAATGCCCCGCCTCTATAATAATTAGACGCCAGGATTTCAAGTAGAACCATTGTGTGCGAGTTTGCATGCAGAATAAGTCAGTGATCAACAGGTGGCACTGCTGTGCAAGAGATCCGATATAGTTACTATAACGCACAGCCCATTACAGTGGCAGTGCACTTTTCATTCAGTTACATTTTAGGGTGTTAGTTTCTTTAGATTGAATTGGATAGAATACTTATACTTCTGTATAACCTGAACCATCACCTTCCATGTCCTATTATGTCATACTTTATTACTATGTGATATTTAATTATAGTAACTATTATAACGTTTTGACTATCAGCCATTCTGGAAGAACTAATCTAAAGATATATTTAGTTGGATGCATGTAGTGGAACCAACAGAAAACTGCAGAGTTGTGTTTTTCAGATTAGTTTTTCAGAGTGTGCTGACCACTGCTGGGACTGGGCCTCACGAAAGTGTCCTGTTTTAGAACAATGAGGCTTCTTGTGGACTGTTCTCAGAGAAGACTGATTCAGAAAGTAACCCCCCAAATCTGCGGAAGTAATAAATTTAAGAAGCAGTTACTACTTCCCTGATCTGTGCACCTGGTGGACCTAATTACATTTCACCATCCCAGACACCGGGCGACACCAAACATGAATGCTCTGATACAAGTGTTGTTGCCATGAGTTTCACTTGAGAAAACTACTCAAGAGTAGGGACTAAACTGGGACGTAACTGGAAACTACTCCTGGACTAAACTAGGACTAACATTTGGACTGAACTGTGCTCAAACCAGAACGGATGGATTCAGGATGTGAATGCACCTGAAGTGTCCCACTGTCATTCTACATTTACCACAGTGTATTTAACCATTTTATGTGGTTCCATAACCAACATAGTTATAATCGATGACTGTGTTGTTTGAGTAACCTGAAGGCAGCTCACAGACGGAGCTTGAGTCCATTTCATTTCCTCCTCAGAGGTCAGATCATTATGAATTAGCTGTGCCACCACTCCTGGTAATGGCCCCTGCTGCTCCCAGCATCCATAAACATGTCAGCATAATGCTGTATGCTCAGGCACTGAGCTGCACATAGGCTCTGCTGTGAAGCAGACACAGGCGTGACTTCCCCTCTGCAGAGGAAGCCTTGTGCTGTTCTGCTGCAGGTCGTCTCTGGGGCCCTAACCATAACATGTTATTGCATCACCTTCTTCACCTACAGCATTGACCCAACAGCGGGTCAAGCAATTAAGAAATATGCATCCTCTGGGATTTTATGACTTTATAGTAGCTGGATAATATATAAGATTAGATAAGATTTATAGAATACATTTTATTTCTATACGGTTGATGCTTTGTAGATATTTTATGTTGTGATGTTGTGTGTGCATCTTAAATTGATACTTATGAATGTAAAGTGCAGCATAGGTATTATTATTAACATGACTAAAGAAGGACACAAGAATTTATTTTTAAAATTATTATGTTTTTGTCCAACTTGTGGCTCAAAGTTACGTCTTACTTACTTCCTGTTTGCTGCATATGACCACCACGGAGGGACCACCTGTGTAGACTGATTAGAGGCTGGGCCCCCCCTCCAGTTTGCCCCTCCGTCCTGGTCCTGTGTCCCAGTCCCTCCTGAAGTGTGTGTGATTTACAGTGTGTTTGAGCAGATTGATCCACTGCTGTTTGAATGCTCCATGAACAGACCACCACTCCCCCACTGCTGCCTCATTACACAGACCTGGAGCTATTTCTTCATACAAACACATACCAGCGCGCACTGCTCAGACAAGACTCTTAGCACCTCTGGTTTTTAGATCCTATAGGAATGGTCATCATGTTTTTTTTTCTACCATGTTTTGGTCATTTTGGCTGCAGACTAAAGGAGGGTGTTGTCGTCTGTTTCGGGGGAATAAATCTACTGTTAATGAAACACTTGCGTAGGATTGAGGCTTTGAAAGAAACCATGTGAGTTGAAAGCAGCACAGTTTGAGGTGTGCCTGAGGCCTACCTGCAGAGCTATAAAACACTACTCAGCTCTTTTCACACTGTGGCTAAAAGCACTGGGGCTGTGCTAAAATAATCTGGACATGGCATCTGTTCAACCATTTTCTGTGCAAAATTTGCAAGCTGGTAAGGATGAATGATACTGACAAAAATTCAGACTTTGTGTGGAGAGAGGTTATGACAACGCTGATATTTAGGCAATCCATTGAAAACGTATCCTAGTTGAGGTTTGCTCAAGTGAATATAAAATTTACAGCAAAAGAGACAAAATTTCTCTCCATACCTTTGTTTGAAACTAGGCTTGTCATGATAATGAATTTTGAAGTATGATATATGCTTACGAAAATATAGACAATAAACGATAATACTTAAGTAGAATTATCCCAAAAAAAACTATTCGAAATACAATATGGTACAATATGAAATAGATAAATAGCATAATGAAACACTTTAGTAGTTAGTTTGTATCTATAATGAGTCATAGAAGTTAAATATTCAACTCTAAAGCTCAAATTTAATCACAGAACAGGAAAAACAATGTATGAAAAAATGATCATTCCTTCTAATGTATATTGATTGGTAAGTTGATATAATATTATCGTGACAGGTCTATTTGAAATGTTATTATGCAAGTTCTTTACCATTTCTTTTGACTTTTAGGATATATTACTCTCATTCTTATACACATCCAATTTATAACAAGAAAAAAAACAACAATTTTGATATTTTGTCACATTGCCACCTTTATAAACTGGATGGATTTTATGTCAGCATTACATTGAAAGGTTCACAATTATCCACAAAATTAGCCTCGTTTTAATAGTTTGCAGAACACCCTGAGAACAGCCAGCATGCAGATTAATGTGGGGCAGGATCTCTTCTAACATCGAGTGTCTAATGGCTCCAAGTGTAACTACTGTGCTTTAATAATGAATCAAAATGGTGGATGGAAACATGGGGGTCGTGGTTTCACAGCGGTGCAGGGGCAGACAGTTAGACTCAGCTGGTAGTCTGTGCTTTTATGGGCTCTCTGTGCTTCCTCCCACATGAACGGGGCCAGAGCCGTGTTTGAAGCAGGCCCAGTGCTCCTCGGGGCCTTGGATGTTGGCTATTGTTGCACATTTAGCACCAGTGGGGTAGATGTGCGTCTGCAGCACAGCATGAGAGCACAGTGTGTGTCTAATGTGGTCACATGTGCGTCGCTTCGTTAACAATTACCCCTATGGAAATTATATGGTATCTATACTGCAGCAGCACTGTAAGCATAACATTTCTGGAATGTGTCTGATTATTTGCAGACATAGCTGGACTTCCTGTGTCAGTGAATGCACTTCATTAGTATTGTACAGTCATTATTTTACTAAATGCAACACTAGATGTGGTGATATATTGTGTATAAGATAATATGGAATTACAGCAGCTGATGCAGAAGAGATGATAATAAGAAACTACCAGAACAAAAATCTCCATACCATAACTTATTCTTCTTTTCTTTTTAGTTTCGTTATAAATGCAACTATTTTAATCTAAAATATTTACAAGTTTTCAAAGTGGTATTTCCTGTGCTTGTCTGCATTATTACAGTAAATGTGTATCTTTTTTCTGTTTTTCTTTCTGTTTAGACACAGATCCTCGTCTTCTAGAGAAGCAGGAGCAGACACAGCCCACATATGTCGCTCTTAGTTACATCAACAGGTGGGTGAACCAAACTAAACAGTTTTCCACAGTTGAGCTGCAAGATTCCTTTAGAATGGTTTTTATCGTTAGGTTTCTACACCACTTTTTTTTAAGTACCAGTAGTTGTACAATCAGTGGCAGGAGCAGCAGTGGGTTCTTGTTATTTCACAGCATTTCGCTATATATTTACAGCTAATACTTTTGTTTTTGACAAATAATTGTGTGCATGTTTTCTGCACATCATTGAGAGTCTGCCTTGACGCCATGTTTTAAGTTGGTTTCTTTTATTGCCTTTGGTTCGTCCCATAGCTTTGATATGGTTCTTGAATGGTGGCTTTAGAAGTTGTAAGCAACAAGTCTGTGTACAAGAAGCTCGACTGTCTCCCTGCCTTCACCAACACTGTCTTGATGTGGCTCTTCTGTAATTTGTTAATTCCACTTTGTTTTTATTTTATGATACACATTTACTTTACTATCCACTGTAAACCAGGCATAAGGGTGTCTGCAACAAGCCACTAAACTCTTTCTTTCCATGTTCGACAGTAGCTTTCATGTCACATCTTTGCAAGTTACTGTTGGATGTTTTACAAGAGATAAACCAGGACGTGTTTGGCTCTGTCTCAGATTCATGACAGATGCTGCACGGCGAGAACACGAGGCCTTGAAGAAGAAGGTGCAGCCAAAGTCGTCCCTGAGCCGGACCACTCCCCCACGACACTCTAATGGAAGCCTCACTCCCCCTGTCACCCCACCCATCACCCCCTCATCGTCCTTCCGCAGCAGCACCCCCACAGGTGCCATATTTACATCTTTACATAAAGGGACACTGTCACTTCTCTGGTGGGGGGTCTTGTCACCTGTTTGTCTCCATAGAAGTTATGCTACTTTGTTGTGAAAATTACACATTATATTGGCATTATATTTCAAAATCTCCATGGAGACAAGCAGTTCACACCACCAGGCCATCTTGCAGGTCAAATCTATGGATAGGAGAGCCCACTGCAATAAAATATCTGTAATTGAATAAATGCAAAATAAGCAAAGTATTAAAGTAAGCATAGTATTAAAAGGAGCAGTTAGTATTGTAAACTAAGTTGCAAATTTAGGAGATATTTTGGTTGTGAGAAATGGAAAACAAACTAAAACTACATCAAACCATTTATAATTTTTATTTAAAAATATTTGATAGAGCAGTATGACGTCAAGTCTAACATATTAAAGTATTTGTATTTATTTTGACCTTCATTAGCTGTGGAAACACACAAAAACAATGTGATTCGAATAGTGAGTCATTTTAATAGTTCAAAGTTTGCCTATTACACATGTCCAGAAGAATTTTCAATAAGGCTGAAATATGAACTGATTACGATTAATCCTGCTCCCCTAAACCAAAACCATTCCTTTGCTTCAGTGTCAGATTACCAGAATAACATATTTAGCAGTGTCCTGTGTACAGTATAGACTCATAAAAAGAAACTGTAACTTGTCTGAATTTGCAGGAAGTGAATGTGACGAGGAGGAGGTGGAGTTTGAGGAGTCAGACAGTGACGAGTCGTGGACCACAGAGAGCGCCATCAGCTCCGAGTCCATCCTCAGCTCGATGTGCATGAACGGAGGCGACGAAAAGCCTTTTGCCTGTCCTGTCCCGGGCTGTAAGAAGAGATACAAGGTAGGCCCAAGACTCAACATAAGAGTCACATTGGGCGCGGTGCACAATATAATCTACAATTACAATCTGCCACTTTGGAGAGATCATTTCATCCATTGCTTTTCTGTCAAATAGTCTATGTAATATACTATATACTATGTGGAATACTATAGTATACTATACTATGTGGAAAATGCTGTAAAGTAGAAATGCCTTCAAAAATGAAAATGTTGATCTTTATTTTCATCAATTAACAAAATGCAGTGAATGCACAAAAGAGAAATCTAAATCAAATCAATATTTGGTGTGACCTTTGCCTTCAAAAGAGCATCAGTTCTTCTAGGTTTACTTGCTGACAGTTTTTGAAGGAACTCGACTCGGTGTTTCCAAACATGTTGAAGAACTAAGCCCAGATCTTGTGTGGATGGAGCTTCCTCACATCCTTCTGTCTCTTCATGTTAATCCCAGACACACTCCATGATGTTGAGGTCAGGGCTCTGTGGGGCCAGACCATCACCAACACAACTTCTTCTTCTTCTTTACGCTGAAGATATTTCTTAATGACTTTGGCTTTTTCTTTTGTTCTCTCTCTTTACATTTTGCAAATGGATAAAACAAACAATGATTATTTATAGTTTTGAAAGCATTCTTTATTTACAGCATTTTTTCACACCTGCCTAAAACTTTTGCACTGTACTGTATGTTTTAAAAAAGCTTGCTAATAAAGTGTAACTTAACCTTAATCTACTTTTGTCCTCCCACTCCTCAACTGGATGCTCTGAGTGAGTGACAGCCAGATTCCACCAATCACAACACTGTCTGATTTATCAAAGAAGAAGAATTGTAATCAAATGTAAATATAAATCTTAGGCTCTAATAAACTTGTGATATGAATTATTTGCTTACACAATTGGAGATGTGTGTAACAGTCAACAGAGACCATTGTTCTTGTGTATTACATGTGTGAACATAAATACATTCACACACTCAGTCCAGTTGAGTAAAGTCGTGTTTTACTGGATTTTCCGTCCACATCTTTCACATCTGGCTTCTGCGGTTGGGATAAATTATGTGCAGCCAGAGAAAATTGCATTGCTGACGTGAATGACAGAGTTACGGCCGATAACTTAGTCTAAGTGCAAGGAAGTGGCAAAAGGCCCTTGTTTAGGCAGGGGAAAGTATATAAAAGATGCAATATGATTTTCTGAGTTAATTGAAATGTTTGACAAATCTTCAATAATTTATGGGAAAAGGAATCAAGGAATGTCTTAAAGGAGCAATATGTAACTTTTATGGTGGGGTGTTGATTACTTGACTGTCTCTATGGAGATGTTATTGCTTTGATATCCACAGTGTGGCAATAAACTTAGTGTTGATTGCTTAAACAATATCTTAAAAAACATGTATTGTTACTGTGAGGGGGGTCTCCACAGATCTGACCTGTTATTTCAGGTCAGATCTTCCACCATACAGCATTAAACTATCTCCATTGATATATATTTTTTACTGTGCATTTGTCAGATTTTGCAAATGTAACGTAATAAACACTTAAGATAAAGGGTTCTCATGAAATTTTTCAATTTCTTTCTTGCAGAATGTTAACGGGATCAAGTATCATGCAAAGAACGGCCACCGGACCCAGATCAGAGTACGAAAACCCTTCAAATGTCGATGTGGAAAGAGCTACAAGACGCCTCAGGGCCTTCGTCATCACACCATCAACTTCCACCCCCCTGTGTCCACGGACCTCATCCGAAAAATGACCCAGTAATCAACTACCAGCACTTTCTACTCTAACCAATCAGCACCAGCTCCCTGTTACTCTTTTAAAGTTCATTATGTCTCATTTTTATGTACTATGACACTATTTTTGATTGCATGACATCAACTTGTTCTACATTTTATTTTTTATGAACATTTCGGATTGTTCACAGCTTTTGTATTTTGCACATTTATCTATTTGTTTATTGTAGTGTCAAAATTAAGTATGAGTGAGAAGACTACACCTGAAAGACAAGTGTTCAACTCACAAATCCTTTTCATTTTACAATACAATCTTATGTTTCTTCTGTAAAAATAACATAAGAAACAAACTCAGGTGAGAACTGTAAGCATTTCAGCACCACATTACTACCAGATTTTCTAGTTCTAGGATAGCAACAAAAAAGTTCCAAAAATGTATGTGTTGGATGAGAGTTCATGACTCATGAATCTTTCTTGGATCTCTGTTGAATTACAGGGGGATCGCACAAGTATTAGTTTAATTATTTCATGAGACCAATTTCTCATGGTCATTGTTCCTGTCCCTCAGTATTTTTACAATAATGCATTTAAGCACTTTTAAACAAATATTTACCTTTTGCCAGTGTGTCACTGTGCAGGGTTCTAAATGTTTAGTGAAACAAAACAATCTCTCAGTACTGTTGCATGTACCAGACTCTTGTACAGTTGCCTTTGCAAACAAGGTTGTTCCCCAAACCTTTTATAGCGTTGTTCTGGAGTCTTATGACTCCAGTTTCTCATGTGTGCCATTGTTTTTGATACAAATATTTTCTATATTTTAGCTAGCTAGGCTAGACTACTTATGTTACTGCAACACATTCTCACATTGATGCAACAGAAGTGTGGGAAACATGCCTTCTTCGTGCCATATGAAATCATTAGAAGCCTCATCTTTTTTACTGTTCTATATTGTTATAAATGGTGCCACCAGAATGAGAATTACAGTGAGTTAAATGCATGACAATTGTAAGTGTTGTAT
Organism: Odontamblyopus rebecca; assembly: GCA_030686955.1. Taxonomy (NCBI): domain Eukaryota; kingdom Metazoa; phylum Chordata; class Actinopteri; order Gobiiformes; family Gobiidae; genus Odontamblyopus; species Odontamblyopus rebecca. The sequence continues at coordinate 27,667,059 of CM060657.1, forward strand.
CCTGTGACAGTATTGTGCTGCCAGTATAAAGTTTAATTGTTTTATAATGAATGTGATGTTTAAAATTCAGTGCAGTAAGAAGCAAAGATTTCTGAAATGCTGTCATCGTGAATGTTTTAAACACATTCTGTATTTCAACAAAAGCTGCTTTATGTAAATGTTTGTTACATTGAAATACATGTTTTTTTCTGACACAAAAAAGAAGCCTGAAAACTATTTCAACAGATTCAAAGACTTTATTGTAGATTATATTCGATACATGAACTCACTTAGCAAAGAAATTAAATAAGTTAAGGTGATAAAATGAATGAGTGAAGAAATAACTGAAGCGTTGTTGCATGCACTGATACGCAGATGTTCAAAAAGTTAAAGATTTGGACACAAAAATCCACTTACATCAAATCAAAACAAGTAAACCTAACATACTGAACACATACAATCGAGGCTTTCACAATATCATTGGCTTAAATCTTCTCTAAAATAGATGATCTAATGATAAACTGTATATTAGTGTAGGCGTATTAGTTAAAATGATCACCTTATGATGTCTCCCTGACTGCATACTCTGCACCAAGGCTGTTTTTTCAGAGGGATGAACAAATTACAGTGATGTTTACAAGAGAAGCGTTTGATTGGATGATTTCAATGTTTGGTAAACACATATCTCTTTCCCTGATATGTTCCCCATGTGTTGTAATTGTGATCACTGAGTCAATCAAGTTAGTTTTATATACTGTACATACAACAGTCTTTCACCCCCTTAAAACAGTTAAAACTTTCTGATTTCCAAATGTCTTAAGTTGCCCTGCCTATACACACTAGCTTCATTACCCAAGTAAAAGTTACATTTTTCTTAACAGCCGATTCCTGACACCTTTACATGCAGAAAATATTGTCGAATGATTTATTTATGGTTACCGGCTGAATTTACAGATTTAGTTTTTCTAATCAAAGTTAAGCGGATGGCTATCAAAGTGAGTCAGCACGTGGTTTTCAAACACCTTCTGATCACAGTCCAGCGGGAACTGCTCGCTGCACATGGGGCAGATTTTCCAGTGGCTTTCGACGTGCTCCTCAAACTTGCTCTGGTCGTAGTTGGGCGGGAAGATGACCTCGCACAATGGACAGCGTTTCATGTCCATGCTACAAAGATACATTATTAATATATTATTACGTAAAAGAAGTATTAAGTGAAATCTAAGCAAACCACACTGCGCAATTAATCAAATTTTAATCAATACAGAGTTTATGTAATTTTCATCAATTATCTCATTGTCTACTGTATATCAGTGTTAAGTCGTCTACAGCCAATCCTGCTGCTCTTAACTCAAAACACATTTACTCATTTCCTTTGTGGATCAATAAAGTTTAAGTCTGATATATTCACACAATCACTCTGGTGAGAATTTAAAGTGACAGTAGTAGTGATATTCCACAGATCTACAGATGAAAGGTCTCTCCACATGTGTAACTAGTATAATAAAAAGCATCTGTCTTATTCAGAGTGGGTGGTCGCTGGTCCCAGTGCAGAGCTGTGCACCAGAACAAACACTTAACACATGTTACAATGCACAGGTTTAGTCACTGAGGGCTGCAGCAAACTAAGATGGCATTTATGAGAGTGCAGGGTGTTACCTGGAATCAAAGCAGAAGGCAGTTTGTCCATCGTTTGTAAAGGGGCTGGGTGTTTCGGCTGCTGCGGGCGGTTCATTGGTATTACCCTAAAAATAAGAGCCATTTTGATTAATGCCAACATTTACAGACAAAGAAGGGTGTGTTAACATTTTATAAAGGTTTTTTGGGCGTACATTGTTGTTGTTGTTCTGCTTTTCTGCTGAATCGTCAGGTCCCTCTGGGCGGCTGGGGTTGCGGGTTGGCTGAATACACACCACATTGCTGTCCCAAGAGGGTGGTCCCACAGGGGGCAGTCTAAGAAGCTGGTCATCGGAGAACTCCTCATCTGCCTCATCTAGAGTGGAACAATAATATGGGAAAATGTCATGAGAAGTAGGGCTGGAAAAGTATTGTAAAAAGTAATTGCAGTTTTTTTTCCTGACAGACTCATAATTTGATTTTAGTTAAAGATGCATGATGTAACTTTTCTCATGAAGGCTTCAGCACCTTGTGTCCATGCAGATGCTATTCTTTTATCTAGAATGTTCCACAATATGACATTAAAAACAATTACACGACAGATCTGTGGAGAGGTGACCCTACTCACAGTTAATGATTTTTTCAAAGGAATTTATGAGCAATATAAACACATGAAGTGGAATAAATGCAAAATCAATTTAATGCCCTACTGTGGATATTTTCCACTCAAAGGTCTAACATCACTGAAGACAACAAATTAGTGTAGCCTCCAGCCTCCTACCAGAAAGGCTGACTAGTGCAGCTTTAGCCGGAAATCCAACAGTTGTTTTACTGCATATTTAAACAGGAGAAAAGACCCAGACCCAGCCTTTGTGCTCTGCACTTAACAATCTCTCAAACTGTGATTTCAATTAGATTGTGATTAATCTTGCAGCTCTTAAGCACAGTTATTCACAAAAGAAAAACTATATAAAAAGACACGTGCCTTTCGGGTCTGAGACAGAGTAGGGGTTGCCAAAGAGCAGCTTGCTGGGGCTCTGTGACACCAGCAGAGGCGTGGGGGCATCTTGGGCATAAGGGACTGGGTACTGCAGGAATAAAGGCACTCCGGACTGCATGTTTTCCGCATTGGATTTCTCACCAGCTGTCTGATCCGCCTTTTTGGAGCTGCTGCTTTTATCCTGAAAAATAAAACATTAACATACAACTTAACATGAAATTCTTTCAATATAACATTTTTCATGCAGAGACTGTTATTGCTCCAGTTCATTACAAAACTGAGTATCAGAATATATATCAAATACAGTTTTCAGTGATGGTTGTCCCCACAAAAACCCTAATATACACATGAATCACATGCATGTCTTTTATTTTATCATAGTTTCTATTTTAATATATTATCAATTGTTTTATGTTGCACCATATTGCTGAAGCATATTCCAGTGACAATGACAGGAAAGCATTTGTAAAACGTAAATCACTGTTTCAAGATTTCATTATGAAACAAATATTTGTTTCCATAATCAAGTAGCCCTATGCTTTATATAAACATAAGTTATAGGAAATAGGAAGTACACAAATACTACTTTCAGCCACACAACAGCCCCGAAGTCCTGACGCTGCTTTTACACACGCAGTTTAATTAACACCAAAACGGCTCATTTTCAAAGGGAATGAAGTGTTGTGTTTAAGTGATGTGAACTGCAGACGCCAATTTAATTTGCAGTCTGAACCTCAAATTGGGTCATTCTGCTCCTCTTAGCTGTACCAGTATTACCTCCAAGCAACAGTTTAGGTCCCAAAAAACCCTAGTGTGGTTCAAAGTAATGTAATGGAAAAACAGAACTCATTTACTTTGCTTCTTCAATTAAAGGCGCATTAAAAAGCCTGAGTGGTAGTTGCAAAATGGCTCTGAATTGCAGTTTTTGTGTGAATGAAGTCTATAAAACCAGAAAATGAAAGCTGTCACAAACCCCCTCTGGTTTTTCCTTTGCTCTCACAACAAGCGCTAGTGCATCTTTCAGTTCCTTCAGCTCACGGCCCTTTTCAGCAACCTGGCTCTGGGAAAACAGAAGAAATAATAAGAATGAAGGTCCTATTGATGATGGAAATGCTCTAAATATAAAAAAAAAGAAAATATGTACTTGGTGATATTTCTAACAAACAGCGCAATTTATGTTTTAGTAGCAAGATTCTGTTCAAAAATCACACATCAAACCAGTTCAGGAGCATTAAGGTTTGAGAAAAGACTGAAATCTGACCTGGCAAAGTAATACAAGATTTCCCTGTATGCCAGAACATGTTTTTAAGGGTCTAAACTACAGTTAGTGATTTTTAGACTGAAGAGATTCAGTTGTTTACAGAGAAAATCATGTTACATTAATAACTGGAGCTTTTGCGACCATTCAAATAGTAATCTTAAGCCCTAAAATGCTTGCAAACAAAAATAGGTTAATTTTGAGTAAATGATCAAAGCAAAATAACCTGTTTTAATTTCTACCAGACACAAAGCAAATATCCGCCTGATCTGAGCCAAGTGTAGCATTAACAAAGCAACTAGAGACAATACCCCAGAGCCAAACCATACTTCTGTCCGGACTCTGACATAAACAGCAGTAAAATGTCATCCCCAGATACTCCTGCCCATAAACAACAGAGACTGTGCTCCAAAGCAAAGACCATCAAACGCTGTATCCGAGAGCTAAGACAGTCTGAAGGTCTGTTGTGCTTTACACTTAAACAAGAGCTTTGCTGGCATCTGGCAATCTCAAATATTCACCTTGTAGCGGTCCTCCTCTGCCGCCAACTGAAGCTTCAGGTTTTCATTGATCTTCACTTGTTCCTTAAATTTCACTTCCATCTTTGTAAGCTCGTCAGCATACATACAGCTCCGCTCTTTTTCCTCCTGCAAAACCAACAAACAAATAACAAATTAGCTCAAGTTGAACATACAATTTTGCTAAACTTTGAAGGAATGGGCATTGTTTAGAGACACCTGCAACTGACTGTAAAATGCAGACTCAAATACAATTTATTACCATTTATTAGAAATAATTTTAATCAAAATCCCAGAAATAATGTATAACAAATTCATTTTTAATTTTTCAGACACCCACAAATATGAAACCCATCAAAGCCAAAATATACCGGTAAGTGCTGTGCTTCCTATGTGCAGAACTAATCAAATGCAGCGTACTATAGGTTATCGAGCCCTGGTTACATGGAACGCTTTACCAGGATTCTTAGTGTTTGAAAATAACAAAAAGTTGTTTCAAAAAAGTTAAAACTGTTCCTTTTCACACAATGATTAGTTACTGTTTATGTAGGTATTATTGTTATTGGTATTATTTATTTTAATTGTTATTGACTGATTTATTTTGGTTAGTACTTATTTACTACACATTGAGCTTTCATGTCTTGTGGTTGTGCGTGCGCATGTGTGTGTGGTTTATGTATTATACAAAAATGTATGTAATGAATTTGAGGAGACCCCGGGAAGAATAGCTATTGATGTTTCAGTAGCTAATGGGGATCTTAATAAACTAAACTAAACTAAACTAAACCGGTTTTATTCTCGAAAAGTAAATTGTCTTTTGAAAGGATGTACTTTAGTTAATTTGTATAATTCAGCTTCATCAAATAAGAACCCAGTAGACTAATCGTGTCACTCTACAGTTTTCTGCAAGTTAGAACAGAAAGATAACAGTAGATAAATTAGAGTCATAAAATATGTTTACCATCAACATCTGCTTGCACTTCCTGTACTTGTCATTCCTATCAGATGCCTCTTTGCTTATCCCCTTCAGTTTTTCTTGGATGATGGCCTCCAGCATAGGATCTGCTGAACCAGGACTACCTGTTAACGCAAAGAAAATTAGTAAATAAGTAGCCATAAGTAAAAGGAAAACAATACAAGTGAATAAGACAAAGCGTATCAAGATTCAGGCACCTGGGACAGATGTGTCTGGGCTCACAGTCGGTGGAATTGTTGTTGCCTCTTGTGCTGAGCTTTTCTTCAGCTCCTGCAGATTCAGAAGGGAGCATTAGATGTACTGTGGAAGACTGAACTACAACTGCAAACTGTAATGCTGCTGCTAATAGATGTGTGAAGTGCCATTGTAGCTGCTGTCTTATAATTACTATATTAACAATGATGTCAGCGGTTTACAGGGATTATCATTCTTAAAGTCTGTGCAAATGTAAGTGGTCATGAATATTATTGTTATTCAATATGTATCGTTATTTTTTCCTGTGGCAATATACTGGTCATTAAAATGTGCTATAATGCCTAATAAGCCTTGTTGTAAAGTGTCACCAGTAAATTTTAGGTGCATACTCCTTGCTGGTCTGAAAGCCGGAGCACTTGTTTCTGCAGTCGTTGGCATTCCTTGTACTTCTCCTTGTAGTGCTCGGCGGCCATGTGCAGTCGCAGCTTCAGGTCCTCCACCTCTCTCTGGAGCTCGGCCACAACAGCTGGGTCTGCAGTGTCTTCCTCCGCTTTGGCCTGCTGTACGTGTGACAAGATTCATTTGTTTTCCAGTTACAGTGAAAATACAGGTCACTATATAATCATGAGGATTTTACAAGCAAAAATGTATCCTATAATTCCTTTTTATTCGTCTGTTTATGTCGCTTTTCATTCAGAATGTTTGATTTGGTAACAAACAAGAAGAGAAATGCCCCTCTTAGGCAATATGAATTAAAGATGAAATAAGGGTTACCATATTTCTGCAGTTTATAATTGTGAAACTTAAAAAACTAGAATGTGACATTGTGACATACCTACCCTGTTCCTACAAACAGTGTTAAAGTAATTTAAGATTAAGATTGAACCAAAAAGTCCATAAAAGCAAGACATTATACTAAGATTGTTTTTTATTTAATTCGATAATTATCTTTTTAGCATAAAAAGGATGAAAACTGGAACAAAAAGAACTAAATCTGGACTAGATAAGGACTGAAATGGGACCGCAATGTGAACACAGTTTTTTTATGTAATGATTATTCCTTACTGCCTCCTGCTTGATCTCTGTCTTCAGCTGTTCCACCAGGCGCTCCAAGCAGACACATTTGGCCTGGACCTCTGTTTTGGCCTGACGTAAGGTGTCCAACTCCACCTTTAAGTGGTAGAGTTCAGACATGGTGCGGTCCCGGGCACTTGAGGCGTCTCTCAACTCAGCCGCCAGCAAAGTGGTCTGCTGCTGATTGGCCAAAAGCTGGTCTTCTTTCTGTCGCAGCTGCTCCTTCAGGGCTTTCATGTCACTCTATAGGAAACAATATTTTATCTTAAATATGACACAGTGGGATTTCTAAGCAGTCCAACTGGCATGGTAATAGTACGGAAAAGGTTGTCTGAGATAATGTACTATACTTGCATTTTACAATTTTTACAATTACAATTTCTAAATCCTGGCATTTGTCCTGGTAATTTACAATCTTCAGGTGTAGTTATGGATTAATCATATTACCATCATAAAATGAAAAGTACAATGAAAGATGTATATTTTTATCTTGAGTAATTTATATGTACTTATTACAGTTACATTCTTAGTCACCATGTTATTTCTATCCCATTACTGTGCTGTTACTGTACTTTCACTATTTCACAAGTTATTGGTTTCAGTGATGAAAACTCCAACTTAACAATTTAAAACTAAATCTTATTTCTTTTGAATGCTGAAATGTCCTTAAAATGGCACTCATAAACAGGAGGTTGTATAAGTGGCATTTCTCTCATACCAGTGGTGGGACTTTGGCCAGAATTTCTCTGTACTGCTTCTCTTTGTCGGCGAGGCAGGCCTGAAGTCGCCCCACTTCCTCTTTGAACTGGGCAATGGTGTTTTCCTTGTTTACATCCACAGATTTCAACATCTGCAGCTCTGCACTCATTTTTGTGTTCTCCAGCTCCCGATTTTTTAGGTGAATCTATTTTACATAAACACATAGTCAGGCATGGAGTCCTAATGCAAGAATGTAAAAACTGAATATCAAAGAAGCAAATAGACATATTATTAAATTGTTCATTATTATGCCATATAATTAAATGAAGTGTACCTTGTAAAGCTCCTTTTCGTCCCGTTCATTCTTAAGATGTGTTTCCAGTCCATCCTTCTCTGTTGTAAGTTTCTTCATTCTGTCTCTGAGACTAAAACATATTAAACATTAATAATTGTCACAATGGCTATACAATAATATCTGAGGCAATTTGTCTTCTCAATTCAACTTACTTGTCCAGTTCAGTTTCTTTTTGCAAGCCCTTTTGCGTGACTCCGATCAAATCTTCTTCCAGCTGAATAACTCTGGATGTGGCCTCCTCAAGTCTTCTCTTCACTTCCTCTTTCTCTTCTTGCAAGGCCTGTGCAGAATTTTGGATGTCCTTGAGGATAAAATAAACAAAACAATGAACAAAAGAACAATTTTAGCTATACACAAAAGTGGGACGCCAGTCACAAAAACTGTCGTTGTGTCCTTAGGCAAAGCACTTCACCCACATTGCCTAGTATGAAAGTGGTGTGTGAGTGATGGTGGTGGTTGGAGGGGCCGATGGCGCAGATTGGAGCCTCGCTTCCGTCAGTCTGCCCCAAGGCAGCTGTGGCTACTATAGTGCTTTACCACCACTGGGTATGGAGTGAATGAGTAATGCTCTGTAAAGCATCTTTGACTGTCCAGAAAAGCGCTATATAAAACTGATGCATTATACACAAAAAATATTGATTCACGTTTAAGTTGATATTGTTTTACTTCAGTTAGTGCAACAAAATTATATATAATATAAAATGAAAATGTGAATCATGGATCAAGATGTTTTATTAAAATGTATTGTATATTTACATATATCTATATATTCTAATACTGCCCTTGGTTTTCAGCATGACTCTTTAACATCTGTCCAGGGAAACTAGCCGTTTAAGTCAATACTCCTGCATTTACAGAAATGTTTATGTATGTACATTGTCCCTTTTAAATAAACTATTAAATACAATAAATGAAGTGCCCCCATCAAAATGTTTATTATGGACCACCAAAACAAACTGGTGTAACTTGCTTTCTGTATAACATAGTCAAAAGGGCTACAATAACAGAAAATTTTATGGGTCACTTAGGATCCTGGCTTAGTCCTGAGGTAGACTTGGTTTGGTCCTGTTCTAGACCTGGTTTTGGGCCTGATCCTTGTTTAGTCTGAAGAAAACTTGATTAAAGTGTGTATGTAGGCTTCATCCTGCCACTAGGGGGTGCTGAGAGACTGTTTTCATATATGTACATTTTTGCACTAAAAACAGATGATATAATTTAATATGAGCTCTGATCCCTGTTCTCACCTGGTTCTCTCTCTTAAGCTGTGCATAACTCTCCTTCTCGTGTTCACACTCTTTGAGCAGAGCCTCTTTCTCCGCCTCTAGCTGCTCCTTCTGTTTCTGCAGCACTGTCATGTTTTTGACCAGTTCGTCTTTCTCCCTCTGCACCTCCTCCATCTTTTGCTGTACGGAAAAAAAATAGTTGAAATATAAACACACATTTCACAAACCTTATGATAAGACTTTTTAGAAGTGCAAATAAAGATAACAATATTTATATTCATCCAAAATAATCAAGGCTTGACATTAACTTATTTGTTCACTATCCACTGTTTTTTTTTTTTAATAAAATGCATTCTTTTAGTGTCGAGGTATAAAGTTAGGTTAAACTGATTTTATGTTTGGACAGAAATCATCTTAGTATAAGAAGCAAAAATTGGGGGGATTCTGTGTGACTAGCAATTACATTTTTCAAGCTATTCAAGCTCAAAACCATTTCACAAGTTTAACATAATACATACTATTTATTGAATATAACTGCGTGTATACCTCCAAGAATCCAGCTTTAGTGGTGACAACCAGGATGTCGGAGTTGCATTCATCCTCCACAGTGAGCAGCTCTTCTTCTGTGGGGCTGTTGGCGCGGAACTGGAAGGGTGTGCTGGCCCCCCGAATCTCGCCTTTGTGCGTCACGTAACAGAACTGGTAAAACTCTCCATCGTCGTTGGGCACATAATATCCTGCAAGAAAAACAAAGCAGGCTATAATCTAAAAGGAAATATACAACATACATTTTATTCTAACCTTTTAAACTAATCACGTAATGAGGGTACATAAAAAGCACAGAAATTGCAAACCAACAACATAAATTGTTACTCATTAGCTGAAGACAACTGATTTTTGAACCAGAGTATAACTAAATTGTATTTTCCACCTACATTCCCTGATTTATTAATTTATGCTCTTGAGCCACTTTTCAGTATATGAGAGGAAATAAAAACCCAGCTCAAAATGTCATAAACACCAACATAAAATAAAATGGGGAAGATTTTCATTTGATTTTCTCCCCCCGATGCAGTATAAAATGTTTAACAAGCCTCCGAGTGATCCTCTGACATGTGGTTATTAAAAGGTGTCAAAGTTAAATAAAACTATGGTATGATCTTGCCCTGAAAGACCACGGTTCTGTTAACTGCGGTGCCTTCCACATAGTTCTCCGGCAGAGGCGACCACAAGAATGTGTAGTAGTCCCTCGCGGTGCTCCAGCCGACCTGTGAGACAGAGGCACAGATTCAGACGCTCTCACCACATATACATAAGAAAATAAAGAATACGCATTAACAAGGCTTTAATTTAACAATATTATCCATGACAAATATTTATTTCATATGGCACAAGCGAGTGAAAGCAGTCAGTAGTTTATATTTACTTGCTTATATTTGACTTACCTCACTGATTTAAACGTAGACCACAAGCAATAAAAACTTTATTTTTAAATAATACAATATATAGATTAATAGATAAATAAATTATGGAGGGCCACTACTCTCTGCTATTAATTGTAAACTGTGTAGCTTGTTTATTGGTTTCTATTTTCTGCTATATTTTTTTACTTAGTTATTCATATTTTATTATGATTAACATTAGGTCCAAGTACATTCTCTTATTTATGTATTTATTTATAACGTATTATGTATTGTTTATAATTATTAATTGATTTACTTATGTATGCAATTATTTTATTATTGATTTAATTATTTTGGTTTCATTTGTTTATTATTTGTTTGTTTTTTATTTTTTATTTTTTTTTACTAAAATAGTATGTAAAATATGTAATAAACAGATCTCATGTATTACACATTGATCAATAATCCTTTTAAAAAACATCTTCCTAAATGCAGATAAAAATACCAATGGGATTTTCGTACACAATTTATGACCTTTTGCTCATGTGGTTCTTCAACATGTCTCATTGAGGAAACCGAGCTACAACTCAAGTTTTACAGGAAGAGCAAAATAGGTGAAAATTTTATACATAGGCAACTTGAAAATAAAAACCGAAATGTAATTATATGTATTTTATGTGTTGTTAACTGATGGGCGATGGAGGGGGAGTACAGAAAATACATCCATAACTTGGGCCTGGTGCCATAAAACTGTCAAACTAAATCAAAGTCAAGTGGAGCTGGCTGGTGTTCAGTGCGGCACAGGCAAACACAAGTATCCACAACACGCCCCGTCAATCCAGCAGCACCACAAGCAACTTCTCCAACAATAGACCGTGTGTAACCCTGTCACCATAATTAATACATCTCTATCTAAGTAATGAGTATGGATATATTAACTTTATAACAGCTACAACTTAATTAAACACAAAAAAAACTTAATTCATAATGTATTAAACCGGTTTCAGACTTAGTATTTACGGTTAGGAAATAATTAAGTATTTAAACTGGGTTCACTCTTAAGAAAATATGTGTTCATTATGAAGTGTTTCTTCATGTTTTAATAAAGGTGTAGTGATCATAATATGTTACAGATACTATGCAAGTTTATTTTTTAATCACCCAAGTATGTCAAGATTTTTTGGCCAACCTTATATATATATATATATATATATATACATATATATACATATATATATATATATATATATATATATATATATATATATATATATATATATATATATATATATATTTTGTGTAAATTTTTAACTTATTAACTCATTTGCACAGGAGTCCAGAATTCAAAAAGCTGTAGCTGAATTCTTAACAAGACTATGTAAATTTTATGTTTGATATGGTTCAATTAGAAAAGTGTTCACTAGGATGATTTTGCTTTAACGTTATTGCGTCGATGGCTTTATGTGGTTCCAGTATTACTGTAATATTTTATGTAGCAATATGTCACACTTCAGAATGTTTCACTGTGATAAGCCTAATAAGCAATTTAGTGCAGAAATACGCCACACGTTATTATTTTTATATTCAGTAAAACTTTTCCACACTAAATTGGGAGTGTTGGGAGGAAAGAGACAACCAAGTGCCCCCTATGAGGTTCCAGCCCAAAGCCGTTAGCCACAGGAAGCAATTAAAGCATGCACCTAGTTAGTAAGTGTCATTAGTGAGAGCTAGCCTTCACCAGTCCACTCGTTAAAGGCGCTGAGGGGGTGTGGAGTAGAGGAAGAGGAGAGGAGCTCTTGCACATAGTTAAAACCTCTGGAAACCCATGTGTTCGGAGGAGGAACATTAAGAACTGACAGATCACAACAAGCTCTTCTAATGCACTTCCTGGCCAAAATAGAGCCTGGTGGGCAATATATCGAATTGTACATAATATCGTGAATGTTGTTTTGAAGTTATGCAAAATTTGAATATCAATGTTTAAAAAACATCTTAAAATACTTAAAAAAGAGCAGCTTGAAAATAAAAAAGCAAAAAATGCAACCTTTGAAACAATAACATTATGCACTTTTGTGGTTAATTTAAAATTATTTTACATCTGTCTGATACGTGAATACAAGAAATGTGTTTATACATTTCCAAAATATCTTTTGTATTGTATCCTAATCAGGATGCTTAAAAAATATCTCTGTATTAATTTTTATCATTATCACCTCTAACCTGGATAACCCAGGGCTATGACAATGTTTTGAAGGTAACTCATCAGCTTCAGGCAAACAACAATTATGTCAGGAATTTAGGTTGTTGTAAAGAATAACACAAGAACATTGCTCATGAAATTAGAATTAAATACTGCAAAATGAGTCATAAAAATGTCTGTTTCAAATAAGAGCAAAAGGTTCACTTTACTTTAGATGATTACAAAATATTAAAGGGCAAGAGACACAAATATGCAAAAAGTTAAACTCTCTAATGTAGAACCTGCTGATTTCCATTTTTGAGTAGACCTAGAGCTCAACATCTAACGTGTACATCCAAAAATGTGCATATTAGCAATAATGTCCAGAATAATGGTGTGTGATGACTATTAAAAAATGAACAAAACTGTATAACTGTTATTATACTAAATAATTATACTTTTCCTGCATAGATCAGTGCACTATATGGACATTACATCTGTGCCTATATCATTATTTAAAAAGATAAATTAGATTCATTTTAGTCCTATCGCCCTCCCCTAGTTTACTTACATTTGTTCATCATTACAACACAAGACTTGGCACCACTAAACCATTCATCTCTCAGCGGTGTCAGGAGTGTTTCCATAATTTATGATTACAACAGACACACAGCACTTTTCTACACTTAAGACACTGAATACAGAGGGAATATGAAGCTGTAAACTGCCACTTCATGCCTCCCTTTAGGCTATAAACAGAGCGCTATGTTGTTCATCTACAACAATGTGCTGGATCCGAAGTGCCAACAACCTCGGGACATGAGCAGGCCCACTCTCAGCTGCCTGATATGACCTTCACACAGTCTCTGCCCAGGCCTTACAGACATGAGCAGGCCCACTCTCAGCTGCCTGATATGACCTTCACACAGTCTCTGCCCAGGCCTTACAGGATTCACTATGTCACAAGGAAACATGCACTAAAACTTCATTATTTATATTTCTGTCCAATTATCTTTATTCTTCCTTCACAAGGTCAGATATTTTGAATATGAATTTTGTGTATTTACATGCACATAACAAACAAAGTCTGATTCCAAATGATAGGTGAAGTTCATAGTGAAGAGAGTTTTTAAGAAGTCAAAGTAATTTTAATTGTGCTCTTTGTCTTGTCTGTAATATTTCTCTTTGCATCATCAGTTTGCCAAATTGCTGTATTATCCTTGTTAACAAATTAGGGGTGTGCAAAAATATCAAAATATCGCTATAGAGTATCGTTTAATGTGATGATACAGTATCGACATTGGGGACTGCTGTATTGATATATCGCCAAGAGAATTGTTTTGGTATTTTTATTACAGCACTACAATTTTGCTGTAGCGTTGAAGGAAACTCGTTTATGAAAGGCATTTGACATTTTCACTTGTTTATGAAAGATATTTGACATTTTCACTGGGTGTGTTTCATATTAACTTTGCACAAGAAGTGGTTTAACAAAGACTTTTAGTATCACAGCCATTATTTAGCCATTATTTTTTATTGAACAGTATTGAATTGATTAGAAATATATCATATTGAACTGAAAGTGCACTGTATTGAGATATGTATCTTTTCCTGGCCTATGTAGTGAGGTATGTATCGTATCGGCAACTTCTTAATGATACTCTGCCCTCTAACAAATGCCCTGGTGTAAATAATCAAAAAGAAATCAGATTACGACATGTCACATTAAAACGTCATGTTAATAATATGATATCTCCACAAATCAGGTAATGATCAGATCTTGTAGTGCATCTAAACTTAGCTACTGTGACATCTCTACCTCTGATCTCTTGGCAAATCTCAACACAGGCTCTAAACTCTGGAACATCTAATAAACTGTTTTATTGTCAAACATTGTAATTAGATACCATTTATGTTTTATTACTTGTCTTAGTATTAGGATTTTGAACAAAGTGCATATTTTAAAAACGCTCATGGGGTTATATCATTTGAGAGAGCATTGAAATACAAACTGCTAAACTAACTAGAAGAATAGCATGCTTTTCAGAGGTCAAACAGGGTCAGCGGGGTTTATACATAATTAGACTGACTATGTATTAATTCACAATGCAACAGTAATTCAATGTGATGTCTGTCCGCCCTGATCAGCACATATTTGTCAAGACATTTCTCATAGTAAGAGACAGGAGGACACTGGACAAACTGCTCTCCATTATGGACACTTCAGCTGACCCACTACACCAGACTATATAGGGACAGAGGAGCTCATTCTCCAACAGGCTCCTACAGCTTGACTCAAACAGCGAGAGATACAGAACTACATTCATACTGTGATGGAAATTTCTATTCTCAATCTCTCTTTGTGTAAATAAATGTAATCTACCTAAGGCCAGAGGAGTCATTAACATGTGTAAAAGATCAGTCTCCAAGTCAGGAAGTCTTTGTAGTGTTAGCTGTCTTAGTCTTAAGTTGATTAGCACAAACCTGTGAACAAAAGTCACTTTGCTTTGATATGTATGTAACTTGTATTTCTGTATAAATACTCAGAGCACAGATGCTCTGGGGAGGCAATACTAGAGGAGATACTGGAGGAGAGGCTGTTGGTCTGTGGCCAGGGCAGGCCAAGGGCCTGTCCATATCTGCTGTAACAAATCTTCCAAAAGCTCATCGGGCTTCACAAATGGATTCATAATTTTTTTCTTCAAGAGCTAAATCATTTTTTTCAATAACAATACCATACTCCATACAACTGTCTAACAACTCACCCTTATGTAACAGACAACCCTATGTCTGGGCAATCGCCATATCATTTTTGCACTGTCTTCCTATGGTCCCTGTATGAAGCTGATTTTATGTTTTATTACTTACCTTTCTTTTTTATTTTGACTTGCACATAGACATTTATATAATCATGCCTTATTTCACACGTGTCTCTTGCTATCTTTTGTGCTACTTATTATTACCATTTATATTTTTGCTCTTTGTTATTATGTTATATTGTGATGTGCGAGTTACTGTGCCCAAATAATTTCTCTTGTGGATAAATAATAAATATAAAGTTTGTCCAAGTCTAAGTTTAAGTCTACACAATACACTATACAGCACATTTCTTTAGCATTTAACAAGGGAATATGAGAACTAAGCAAAAGTGTTAAAATGCCATAATTACCTTAAAGATGCCAACCCAGTCCTTGGGGTGTGGTTTGATAAACTGGGTGAGTGTATAGTGACACTCCAGGGCTGCATGGGGCAGATAACTCTTGCCCACATTTTGGAAGATCACATGGGCGAAATTTGAGGTGTCCATGTTGTTTCCAATCAAAGGTCTGTCTGAGAACAGGGCCATGAATCACTCAGCAGCCGCTACAAAAGGAGACATGCCACAAATTAGACAAATAACAATTTCTTTGTCAATTCAAGCTTGTTTCTTAGATGTTAAACAAATAAAATACACACTTACACTTCACTGTAAAAGGATAATAGTCATATATTTTCAGCACGATGGAAGGACTTATTTGAACAAGGTGTGAACTGTAAATATAGCTTTCGTCTTCAGAAAAAAGTTATGTGACTGATGTTATTGTTTAGTAACTACAACAACGACGTGAGGCCTAAAGTGATTAACTGTTGTAGCTAAGTTAGCACAGTGGCTAACAATGTCCACGCTCTTTACAACACAATAATATGCAGTGTAAGCAAAAGAAGTGCCTGTGAAGTCTAATTAAAGCTCAGAATTATATATATATATCATAATAATGACTCTACGATCCATCCGCTGTTTTAATAAGCTAAAACTGTCTCGAAATGCAAGAGCTAATTTAATCTAATGATAAGGTTAGCCGCCGTAGTTAGGCTAGGCTAAGCTTTGTGTCGCTCAAAACACACGTCGGAGCAGCAAATTATCTTAAACTGTCGTGTGAAGTAAGACATTAATATAAATAAAGTTCAAACATACCAAAATGCCATGTTAAGGTGCAGCCACAATCCAAATGTGTAATAAAACAGTTGTTGACGCAGTTCAGTGCTTTCCCTTCCCCTCTTCCTGTAATAATAACAACAATGCGTCACTTCCTGAAGGGGGTGCTTTTGGGAATCCCATTCGGTTTTTTAAGAGGTTTTCTGATTTTACTCACATCATTTTGCGGTTTATAAAATGTCACTGCGTGTACCTATCAAAAACTATGTAATACTTAAATGTGGTCATGTCTTTGAAGTGAAAACGTCTCAAATCTGGAGCAAATATTGTCTGTCTGAACCAAATCTAATGTAATGTATTAAAGCTGACGTGGATGTTTGGATATTCTGAATCGCATATCTTTCTCATTTAAAATTATGAATTCTTAATCGATTTTATATTCTTCTTAGACTAGGGTGACCAGATTTAAAAAAAATAAATAAATAAAAAATAAAAAAATTGGGACGTCCAACTGATTTGGGTTGGTAATAATAAAATTGAGTGCGTAATTAAGGAAATTGTTATGCACTCAGCACTAATGTGAGGCAGTATAGTCACATTTTCTTTGTATTTTGGTTATTTTTAAGCAGCGTTTCAATATTTTACCTAAACAAATGACAATGTATGCCTCTCTTGTGTGTTGGCAGGTATCAGATTGGTGAAAAATAGGAACACTTGGGACATTTCTTGTATAAAACTGGGACAAATCTCTGGTTTTGGATAAATCTGCTGGGACAGGGGACACAGGGCTCAAAACTGGGACTGTCCTGGGTAAATAGGGACCTCTGGGTCACCCTAGTTTAGATGGTGTGTGATCTTGGAGTACCGAACCAAGTCATATATTTTATCAAACACAGGGCAAGGCTTACTAGTAAAAACATACAATCTCCTTGAGCTTTCGATTTGTGTTAATTTTCACTAAACCGGAATGGCACCACCCCCCTGTCTTATTTGCTGGGGCAGGAGGCAGATCGCGGTGAGTCCGGACACATGATTGGATGAAACGCCTGTCATTTACGCACGTAGCCTTGCGTCGCGTATAAGGTCAAGAGAAAAGAAGCATGGCCGCTGTGTTGAGAGGATCTCGGTATTTGGTCGGAGGTTGCACCAAAAATGTTACGTTTGCATTTGGTAAGGGGCTAAACGAATTACTTATCATGAAAATAGCATACTTTACGATGCAGCTTGCGTTAAGGCTGTCTGATTTAAGGTTGTCTGTGGTAGTAAAAATAGGTTTACTATTGCTGGCAGGCTACTGTCTGAGGAGAAGTTTGAGGTGATCGCCTCAATGGTTTTATTGGTCCTGCTGATCATTGAGCAAATTTGTCTAATGCTTTAGTGTCATTTTAAATGATTAATAAAATACATCTGCAATTGCACCACTTCTGTATTACTAATGAGCAACAAAATCAATCTCCCCTAAATGGAAACTTAATTTTGTGTCATGTTCATTATGGTCCATTATATGTCGTTTGTATCTTATTTAATCATTTGTACTTGGTTTAGCATCGACCAGGTCTATGGCCTCCAAGACACAAGTGGGCTTTGTTGGTCTGGGAAACATGGGAAATCCCATGGCAAAGAATCTGCTGAAACATGGATATCCAGTTATTGCTACAGATGTATTTCCAGAGTCTTGCAAAGAAGTGCAAGAGCTGGGTGCACAGGTATGTTAGACATCTGTATATATATTTAATTGTAACACATATAATACATTTGTTACACTATAATTTACCACTATTTAATCTGATTTGTTTCTCAGATTGTGGATAATCCTGCTGAGGTAGCAGACAAGGCTGACCGTATTATCACAATGCTCCCCTCTAGTCCAAACGTCATAGACGTGTACACTGGACCCAATGGGATTCTTAAGTATATGTCTCCTACTGGCATTCTCAATCATAAACGCACCAGGGCTGCACAATTTTGTAGAAAAACTTTCTGAAAAAGTATTACAGTTATGATTAAAACTGTGCACATTAACATCTAGGGCCATAATGGTTAAAATAATATAAGACTCTCAGGCTAAAATATATGTAGAAGTCAGGCAAGTGTCTTAAAAGTTGTAGCCTTTTTGACTTCATAATTGCAATAATTAATAATAATTGTTCAGCCCTTCTTTTTATTAACTGTTCTATTTCTAATTTGGAAATATTTAATGTGGGTGATAATCTGTCTACTATTTTACAGAAAAGTGAAGAAGGGTTCATTACTCATTGACTCCAGCACCATTGACCCATCAGTTTCAAAAGACATGGCAGCAGCAGCAGAAAAGATGGGGGCTGTCTTCATGGATGCACCAGTGTCTGGAGGTAATTTTTTGGTTTTATTTACCCTGCAGCAAAAAGCTAAATGCATACCTGTAGTGTGGGTTAAATCAAAATGCACATAATGCCATGTCTTTGTTATGAAGGACATATGACTTAAAACCAAAATACTAAATCAAAATATTGAAGTAGGCAATACAAAATGGCTGTCACTCTTTGGTGTCTATTGCTGTTCTATAATAAATGCTCTCTAATCAATTTTAAGTGTTATTGGCTTGTTTTAAATATTTTACAATTATAGAACAATGCATGGCACTTCACCTTGAACTTGCCCACGTGTTTAAACAAAGCTGATTAATTATTGCTATTTGCTTTGCCAACATGACTGCAAGTTACTTTTTACTCATGGCCTGTCACAGTTTAATAGAATGCCAAACCAGAACTTACTAGAAAGAAAGAAGATGTAAGGACAGTGTTTTATTCAGAGTATCTATAAAGTTTTAAAAACATGTTTTTGTCCTTGCAAAATAAATAGGTGCACTAAACTCGCTCAACACTCAAGGAGTGACATACAACAGACCACAGAAACTTAAATACAACACATAAAACCAGCTGCTTTTTTTATATAGCCCGGTGGTTGTTTTGTCATAAAATACAAAGCATGACACAACATTTTTTCCTTCATGTTGATTGGACTGTGCAGTTTCAATTCAGCTCATTGCTCTTTCAACAGTATTCTACACTACTTGCTGTAGTGTAGGCAACAGTGTCAAAAGTTGACCACAAAATTCTCAGACCTGGTGACATAGGCATTATAGGCAAACTCTGAGGGCACACCATGATGGGAGGGGTGCCGGCCAGCGCCCCAGTGTGATGTGCTTAATGCACATGAATGTGCCTTTTCATAAACAGTATATGGAGCACAATGGATTAAGATTTAAATAGATCTTCTACATTTTATAACATGTTTGCCAGACTTTATTTTGAATCAATCCATCCCTTCACAGAATTACAGGTGCAAACATCTGCTGAACTAATCAATTTGTAGAACTGCAGTGGCGCATTTCTCTCCACATTTTAGTTCTGTTGTTTGTAGCAGCATCTGTCCACAGTCCACAATGTGAGGCTGCAACTCACGGACAGTGCACATTAGAGCTGGAAAGCAGGGGCGGAGGGAGCAGAGAGCTTGGGCTCCATTGAGAACCACTGACCCAGGATTTGAACACAAGTGACATGTAGCATGTTTGCCACATAGGTTAACTTCAACTATGTATAAGTGTTAGAGTCAAATGTGGCCATTATTTATAACTGGGGAGAAGTACTCCTGTAAAAGTTTAAAAGTTAGATTCATGCAGAAAATTACATATGATTTACAAAAAAGTCTTCAGTTATTTCAGAATAATTTCAGAATTCCACACAGACGCCCTTAATTAATGGAATAATCCTATGTCTTGACAAAAGTACCCAATAACGTCTTGGGTTCTTTTTAAAAAAAAAAAAACCAATACAGTAAAGTGTATTTACCTTGTTGACATGCTGCTAGCTGCAAGCCATCATCAGAACTGTCACCGGTGTTGTTGGTGACGTGTCATGTATATATATCAGCTGTTGTCACTTCCTGTTAGGCTTGGTCAGCCTGAGCGACCTGGCAGGTCCATCAGGCCAAGTCATTTCTGAAGGTGGCTTGTAGCTAGCAGCCGAAACATGTCAACAAGGTAAATACACTTTACTGTATTGTCTTTAAAAACAACCCAAGAAGTTAAAGTGCATAAGAAGACAAAATGAGCAGCTTTGGTTTAACAGCAGGTGGGAGCATCAGAAATCTTTCAGTTAAATTAGGACCAGCATTGAAAAAATAAGGTAAAATGTAAACTCTGCTTTGATTTCTTTAAAATTGCATATATTGCACAGTTTAATTTTTGGAAGTGTTAGTGTTAGAAAACAAAAGTTAAGAACATAACTATGGTTCCATGAATGAGGAAAGTGCTCTGAATGCCTGCCCATGCCTGAGACCCATTCCTTCTTAAACACCAACAAATGTGCATATCATATCTGTCTGAAACATAAACTGGCAAATTATAATGTTGCAGCTGAGTTCAAGTAAGTTTCATTATGTTTTGAATTCCACACGATTATTCACATTTTTTAAAACGTAGTAGTAGTCACTGAATTCATTGTCACTAAGATTTAGGTTTTTTGTTTTTCATACATTTTTTTTCCCTCCGTGCTACCACAGAAAGTACCGTTCAATTTTTTTGTCTAATCTGTTGATGTATTGTATTACCTTTATTTGGACATTTGTAAACTATGATCTTAATGCCTAACAATTTGAGAAAGTAAAGATTCCAAATTTAAACTTTCCTCATTCCAGTTTCTTGCCTCCTGTGTGGGACTGTAATTAACATACATTTCCAGGTGTGGGAGCTGCCAGTTCGGGGAAGTTGACTTTTATGGTAGGAGGAGCTGAAGAAGAATTTACTGCTGCCAAGGAGTTACTCAGCTGCATGGGAGCTAATGTGGTATACTGTGGTCAGGTTGGGACTGGACAGGTATGACCACATAGTAGACCTCAACTCATGAAGAGAATGGACTATACGCTTGCTTATTAACACCGCTTCAATGCATTTTCTCTATAGGCAGCAAAAATATGTAACAATATGCTTTTGGCCATTGGAATGATTGGTACATCAGAAACTATGAATCTTGGAATCAGGTACAGACATATTTATTTCATGTATGATTTTAGGAAATTAAGTATGGTGCACTGTTTTGACTTCCAGACTTGGTCTTGATCCCAAACTTTTGGCTAAGATCCTCAACATGAGTTCAGGCCGTTGCTGGTCGAGTGACACATACAACCCTGTGCCTGGAGTTATGGAGGGCGTCCCATCTGGAAACAACTATCAGGGCGGCTTTGGCACCCAGCTCATGGCTAAGGTTTGGAGTAACAGAAATCAAATGTACACAGTGTGTATGAAAAAAGGTACCCTATGAAACTTTTCTGAGATGACTATTGAATTGCCTGAAAAGTTGTACATAATGGCAGTAAATCCATCTCAAATGCATCTATTCATTTATTTTTAGTACCCAAAGATGCTTTGAGAAAATAGCATTTTTATCACAGAGCTGACATGTAATTTTGCCTGGTAGTGTCACCTGCTAGTCTCCATGGCGATAGATAAGTTTAATGTCATTTTGCACACTTTCCACCACAGAATGTGTACCTTTTAAAAAGGTTTATATATATATATATATATATATATATATATATATATATATATATATATATATATATATATATATATATATATATATATATATATATATATATAAATATATATATATATATATATATATATATATATATATAAACCCTTTATTGTAGCAAACCAGTTTTCATACAATATGTTATATTGTTTTATAGTTTGTTATATTGTTGTTATTTGCTGATTTCCTTCAGGATCTGGGACTGGCTCAGAACACAGCTACAAACACGAGGACTCCGGTGCCTCTGGGCTCGCTGGCTCATCAGATCTACCGTATGATGTGTGCACGTGGCTATGCCAGTAAAGACTTTTCCTCCGTGTTTCAGTTTCTGCGTGAAGATGAGGGGCAATAAGGAGACTTTGCACTGTCTAAAGCCTAACCAGGCCCAGGATATATGCATCTTGGCTCAAGGACTTTAGTTTCAAACTTAACATGGAAAAAAAGAAGTGGTGCTGTTTTTTCAGGATGTGACCACTTCCATGAAAGTCATGTTTTGGTGAAATGACCTTTTAAAATTCAACACTCCTTTGTAGAAAGTGCAGGGCAAATATTGGGTATTTGGAGCATTTTGAGATGAGCCACAACACAAGAAAATGCAAACAAAAGTGTGCTGAGAATCTTTTTTGCAATTAACTGGGTTCTGTCTGTGTCATTGTGGTGTCCACATATTTATCAGGTTATTCTGATTTTGCCTCTTTTAACTTACTCCAATGTCATTAGGAATGTTACAATGAAATTAAGTGTTTATTCTTCATAGAAAATGAATACATAAATAAAGATCTTTTGCAGACTTAATTTTCCAATCCACATTCATTTAATTATATATGTCATGTTCAGACTTGCTGTTTAATTTTAATCAGTAAATTAAGCTGAATTTACTGAACTTCCAGAACTAGCCATTGGCTTTTTTTTTTTTTTTTTTTTAACTTTTTTTTCGTCCTGTCTAGTCTCTGCTCTGCCTCAGATTTGGAGGAAGCAGCATGTTTCTGATCAAGTTCCCCAAGAGCCACTGAAGGGCCAAGGTGCCACGGGTCATGCGATCACAAGACAAAGCCATAAAAAGTCCATTAAGCACTGTAGGCTAAGAGTCTGTTGTCATCTGCCTGATAGCTTCTGCAAACAGAGCAGCGCTTTGGTGTCCGGCCTCCGGCGAGCTGCTGTGAGACGCAGCAGTTTGCAGACCGTCCCAAGTTCTACAGCTTTTCGCTTTTGATAAAATGCAGCTATTTAAGAAGATGCTCTGTAATGTTCATCTTTAATCATATAGACACTGGAGAGACCTAGAAATGTCTTTGCGCCTTTTGGCTTGGTGTGCACATTTAGCCATGGACGTATTTACGCATGGCCTCTATGCATTTATGTAATAAATAAAATACAAGCAAATTTAAAATGACTCTTGTCTAATTTTATTTGATTACTATTATTTTTACTTTATTGTATATTTTCTTGTTTATTTGTAAAACATTAATTCGAATTAGGTGATTCAGATTAAGAGCGTCGCTCATTGCCTTCACCTCCTGACAACGAAGTTGAGAATTGCCACAATTCACAACCCAAACTTGTGACAATTAAATAATTAAAATGAGACGAAGCAATGCTGTCAAGTTGGGGATCGTCAAACTTAAACCTGGGTCTGAGGAAAATGTCAGTAGGCTGATAGTTGTACAGACATTGTGTGAGCAACTCTGACTGCAAGCCATGAATTTGGGCCATAAAGATTTACAGCCTCAAAAGGTGAGAAAGCTCTATTAAAATAAAGAGACGCTCAAATTTAGAGCGTTTGGACTGTTTCCACTGACTGAGCATTACTCACAACAGGCTTTAAAATAGAATCTCTAGGCCGCTACGAGCAAATTTTTTGTTTATCGCCTGGGAAAAACTAAGTTTTTTTCCAAGGAAGTTTTTGAAGTTGCCTTTTTAATTAGCCTATGTAAATTCAAATGACCACAATATGGCCATGTGTGAAAATAACAACTATTAAATATATGATTGGGGTAGGCCTAAATATTAGGCATCTGCGGTGGATGTGTTCGCTCAGGCTCCAGAGTCTCTTGTGCTCGGGGTGTTTCTCTTTCTGCTCCATGAAGAGTCACTGTCCAGACTGCGGCCACACTTGACCTTGGCCTTCAGACGTGGCCGTGCCCCGGGGAGCACGGTGTGGCTTATTAGGGCGTATGGGATAGTTTTTCACGTATGTAGATAGATTTAATCCAAAGAAATGTGCTTGTTGTAGGCCTATAGGCAAGATAAAACATATTTATTCATTGGCATAGTACAAATAATAAAAAGAAAATCCTCAACTCCATGTTGAAAAATTCAGCAAAGACATGGTAACGCTCGCTTAGTTACATGTAAACACCTGTGGCCTAAAGAAAACCATAATAAGCAAAATATATTACGATATTTAGCCTATCAAGGGTTTTTAAGTTATTTGTGTTAAATATTGTAGCTAACGTATGGCTATGTTTGTTAAGATAATGTATAATTAGTCACTTTGAATTCACAAGAAGGGCCATTTGGTATAGCCTAACAATGTATAACAATAACAAAAGCATTGCAATAAACATGTAGAAAAAACATCAACAATAGCCTAAACATATTCTCCCTTTATTTTGGGGGTGATAGTATGCACAACAGAGAGCATTTTGTTTGCATAGGATCTATAAACTAGTAGCCCACTATTTTCTTCCTAGACCTTTATCATCTCCTTTGCATATCACGTGTCTGGCTTGGGCCAATAACCTTGCGATCTCTCCACTCTCAGGCGTGCTGCTATCGACACTCTGTCCGAGTTCTGTCTGCGCTCATTCGGGAGATTTTGAAAAAGAGTTGCTTGTGTGGATGTAGGGCATGCTATGACCGCATCTGTGCTGCTACATTCACACTGGATTGACCCGGTGATGTTCCTTTACGACAGCGCCCTGGATGACAGAAGCAAAAATATGGAAAGTTTCCCTGGAGGCAACTTTACTGCAAGTCAATGCAGGAATTTGTTAGCGCATCCAACTTCTTTGGCTCCCAGCACTTACACGAGCGACGTGCCAGTGTCTGGCATGGGTGAGCCTGGGAAGCAGTGCAGTCCCTGCTCAGCCACCCAGAGCTCTCCCAACGCCTCATTGCCTTATGGATACTTTGGCAGCAGTTATTACCCGTGTCGAATGTCCCATGGTAGCGTAAAGACGCAGGCCACTGCATATACGGACAAGTATGTGGACTCTCCGCTGTCTGGAGATGACTTCTCAACACGGGCAAAAGAGTTCTTTTATCAGGGATACTCCTCGACTCCTTACCAACCCAGCTACCTGGATGTGCCAGTAGTGCCCGCGCTCAGTGCGCCGTCAGAGCCCAGACATGAGTCTCTGCTGCCAATGGAGACGTACCAGCCCTGGGCCATCACAAACAGTTGGAGTGGTCAAGTTTACAGCGCCAAGGAGCAACCTCAAGCAAACACGTTGTGGAAGCCCTCCCTACAAGGTAGGCCCATGTGTGCAGGTCATTCCAGATTCATATCAAGTCAAATATAGGCCAATGATTACATCACGATCTGTAGTAGCCTGTAGTCAAAATTATAGGCTATAAAACAACTTGCTCACACAGTCTAAATTGGATATTTTCTCATTTGAGTAAAGTTAACCTTTATTATTGTATGTAGCCTAATGGTGTTTATTTTATTGAAATAAAAATGTTTAAATAAAAACATTTGATAGTTGTGTTTGTGCGCAGACAGCGTTCCTGGAGGGGACAGTTCCTTGCGTCGCGGGAGGAAGAAACGTGTTCCCTACACCAAAGTACAGCTCAAAGAACTTGAAAGGGAATACGCCACCAATAAATTCATCACCAAAGATAAACGGAGGAGGATATCTGCGCAGACAAACCTGACGGAGCGACAGGTGACAATCTGGTTTCAAAACAGGCGCGTGAAGGAGAAGAAGGTTGTTAATAAGTTCAAGAGTTCTGGTTAGCTCTGGACGGATGCAGGTTTATCAAAAACTGTTTGACTAATTTATTTAGAAAGAACACTTAACGTTGCTGCGGCTCCGTTTGACCCACGCGTTTCCTTCCTGCTTTAATTGGATCCAGTCGCCGCGGCCTGTTGACACGGGACGGAAATGGGCTGCAACAGTTTGACCAAAGGCCATTCTGCGAGGGATGCATGTTCTCATTATACAGGACTGAGCAAACTATTAGAGTGAAGCTTGGACGCCTGAGACCCCCAAAGCAGAGCGGTTTACATCCCAAAGTAGCCCTTAAAACACGCACATGCAGGGTTTTGGATTTTTGTGCACATTATATTTCGTTTTGGAACTTTTCACAGGCCCTGCATGGAAAGCGCGCGAGCAAAATCACAGTGAGAATTCATTAGAATTCATTCTGTGGTAATTTTCTTATTTAAAAAAAAAAAAATCAACAAATAAAACATTATAAAATATAATAACAAGTCAGGCTGACGTCAAATTACGATATGTGCCAACTAATAAAGCACAATAAATTAAATGATTGTGGGTATGGGCTAAACGTTTGGCTATGACCAATTCCCTTTTCCTTAAATTGAGACGTCCTGAACAACAGAGCAACTACATTTAAGCACATAGTTCTATATTCTTTTTTGTCTATTTTGTTTATAAAGTGATATGTTCAAATGTTAAAACGTGTAAATATGAAATATCTTGGCCGACAATTTTTGTCTGATTCTAAAATAAATCACCAGTTTGCAATAAATGTTCTGACACTGTAAACATTTATCTTTTTACCTTTGATTTGAACTTTTCTATTGGAGTTGCTTATTTGTGTTTTAATCATGGATTTCAGGTTCCTGTTAGGCCCAGGCCCTTCCTTATACGTGACAATTTGGGACTTTTGACCTCAAAATATATTATTTAATAATTAGTTTTAAATTGTTCATTGTTATGACAAGAGTTCTATTTTCACCATTCGGATACCCCCGGATAACACCTACTCTAAAAGGCTGTTATAGGCCACGGGCCTCACGAACTTTGCGCACGGTAGTGTTTCTGAAAGAGACCTATGTCGCCATCTGGCGGGAAAGTCGTGTCAGTACAGACTGATGGCACGGTGCAAAAACAAGGTGAAATGTGCTGTGACCGTTTAGTCTAATAATAGACTTGTAGTATTTTTTATCAAATTATTCAGACCTGCTATTATTATTATTATTATTATTATTATTATTATTATTATTATTATTATTATTATTATTAGTAGTAGTAGTAGTAGTAGTAGTAGTAGTAGTAGTAGTAGTAGTGGTATTATTATGCTATAGGTCTACCATTTATAACTAACTTTACATGCCATTTCTTTCAAATAAATACAGCTGAAGGACGGATTGTCAAAGAAAACAACAAGATACCCGCTTCATAACGAGACAGCTGAGTGCAGCTATAACTTTATCTCATCGTACATTTAGGTCATATGCCCAAAGCCACTGTCCCTGTGCACTGCACGCTAGACCCACAGACATGTCTTTACGCGCGGATGTTTTAGCTCTTAGTGAAACCATACACTTCCGGAGACCCCCCAAGGTGCAGGCAGACCCCGCCCCTTGCAACCTTCCTCCAGCTTCTTAACCTTGGCTCTCTACGCGTTCAAGTGCTATTTTGTCTGCTTTGGGCTATTTTACATATCTGGTTTAAATCAGATAAACCAAAACCATGGGCCAACGGTATCGACGTTAATTTATTTATTTTTTTGCCTCAAATCTTTATCAGAACCTTTTCTTGATTAAAAAGGTTTCCAGATAAATGTCTTTAGTGTAACCTGTCAGGGTGATAAAAATCTAGTACCGTTGCCATATAGAAATTAACAAAACGAAACAATATACTGTCATATTTTGAATTGGAAAAAATGCTCAAAATAAAAATATATTATTGTGTTCAGCCATTGTGTAAAGCTAAATCTTAGCTATTAAGTTATTCAGAAACTCTATGGGACTTGAGATTTAATTTAAAAATCCGCAAAAAAAACAAAAAGGCCTATTCCACATGATTGAAGCTGTTGCAGACAAATACAAAATATATTTAATCTTGTTTTTCAGTGAACCCAATGTCGGAAAGTACGGTTTTAATATTGTGGGAAGAAAAAAAAATCTTTCCCCAAGTCCTAAATGAGCTTTAATATTAAATGCACAACTTTAACAGCAAAATCAATAGCCTAAGCGGAGTTGTAAACAAAGTATTGTTGTTGAATTTCTGGATGTATTTTGTTGTGTTTATTTTGGACTATTTTGGTGTATATTGTTTCATACTATTTAAATAAATTACTAATTGAATATTCTCGTTGTTTCCTCGTGCTATCAAAATGAAGTGTGTGTTGTGGAAAAAGGCTGTGCCAAAGGTTTATACCGGGTGCAGCAGACAAAGCCCTGGCCATTCTCTGAGTGAACAACAGCCGCAGTATTTATTATCCATATAGTCTTTAAACTACAGCTGCCTGTTAACACTGTATATGCGCGTGTCATTACTGCAAAGTTATGCCATTACGCACGTCTTATTGTTAACTCCACCTTTAAGCACTCGCACAACCAACAAGTTCATTTTACTTAAGGCACATTTTACAAGTGACTGACATACACTCGATGTTAAGCCTTTTAAAAATATAAATAAATGCATGGAGGCAGTCAGCCTGCACAGAGAGCACGGGTGACGCCTGATAAAATTGCTGCTTGACTCACATTACCGCGCTTAAGCCTTCGATCAGACTATTTTTAGACAGAGCATCTTTTAAAAGGCAGAGAGATTACAAAAAATAATCCAGACTACATAAACAAATCAGATATTTCCCTTTTCTATCCGAGTCACTAAAATGTGTAGACCTTAAAAAAATATATATATTTTACGCATAAGCTTATCCAGTTACTTGTGCATAATCGTCATCATAATTCCCGCTCAAATATTTTTCACCTGTTACTATCACAGCTGACTTTCGGATGATGCTCTTTAACCAAAAACAAAAGATGCTGAAAACAGATATAAGAGCAGAATTCCTCTTTCTGTGTGGTCTGTGTGTTGTTTGTCATTGCGTATATGGCCATTTTAAATATTGTGAAACGAGTATAAATTTAATGTTAAAAAAGAAAGAAAAAAGTCTGCTCCATCCAAAAGTTCTCCTCGGCATTTTTCCTTCCTGAGCAGCTTGAGCTCTGCGTTATAAACTCATTGACTCATGTAGAGTACACATTGAGGCGTATGCTCGCTGTCACTTGTGCCAGTGGTCACATGGCTTTGGCCCTCAGGACTGGATAGAGATGGATTCCCACGTCAGCTTGTACGTCTAAGGACTTGGGTTCAGCGCTCTGCCTCAAAGTGACTGAGGCGCAGCACCACGCGTATGAGCTATGAGAGGATTATTATTATTATGATCCCGACTTTGCAAAGGGTGCACTATGGATTTTGACGAGCGTGTTTCAAGCTCAAACATGTATCTTCCCAGCTGCACTTACTACGACTTCTCGGGGATTCCTCACTACTTGAGCCAGGGTCAGTCGCCTTGTCCAGTCCCCTACTCGTATCAGTCCTCTCCATTGCCACAGGTCCCGTCTGTGCGAGATGTTGCGTTCAGGGACTATGGCATTGACGCGTCCAGCAAGTGGCACCACAGCAGGGGCGGCCTGTCTCACTGTTACGCGGAGGACACGGTGCATAGAGACGGCTGGACAGGTTCTGTGTCACGAGGGACAGAACTCTTGGTTAAAAACGGCCCCGGTGTCAACTCCAACCCCACGCCAGGGTTTTACGCGAGTGTGGGAAGGAATGGGGTCTTGCCACAAGCTTTCGACCAATTCTTTGAGACGGCTTACGGGCAGGAAAACACAAGCACAACGCACAATACACCAGGCGCAGCAGCTACAGCGCAAGGAAACGCAGACAGAGACCAACAGCGAGCAAAAGCCACAAGCCCCGCTTCAGGCACTGGCTCCGAGACATCAGCGGACAGTCCACGGTCTGTGTCCGGTCAAAGCGACGACAAGCAGAGCAAAGGCAGCGGTCAGTATTATTCTCCACAGGCAAAGAATTCTGCGCGTTGCTCTTAAAGCTTTTATATGCTGTTTTATAAGCCCATAGTTTATGGAGGCCCTGCACGTTTTGCCTGCAACAAAAACTTTGCCATAAACGACAAGATCACGTGCTTGAGAATGAAATTGGCCGTGAAGTGTATATCCAATGTTTCCAACTTGATTTCCGTTATTCTCTCTTCCTATAGTTTACTAGCTTTTAAACGTCATATTGCATGGGCTCATTGATGGGGCAATTAAGCATTATCAAATTAAATGTAAAAACAGAGTCAATTAATTCGATATAATAAACACTTTCAATTGTTCATATCTTATTTTGACTGAGGCCAGCTGCTATTCTGACTCTGTGCAACCCGAGTCTTACATAAGAAAAAATATTTACTAAATGTATTCGCGGGTATTTAATACGACAACAAATTCCCGTGAAGGACTTTCTCTCACACTAGAACAACGACTCCTTATGCCAGAACGAAACCCAAAACGCATAACTAGACACACAATACTACAGGCTTATCCGCGTCCAGGTCACCCGCTAAAATCCATTTTTATGAGTTTTTATACAGTTTCACAACTTCCGACATTCAATGCTTTAAAGTAACATGTCCCACGTCCAGTTTATGTTTACAGAATGTGCGGGCCTCAGATCAGATGGGGGGAGGACTTGAACTCCAAAGGCGACACAACTGAAGCACCATAAAAGCTTATATATTTGTATACACAATGAACAAATATTTACATTTTTGGTTTAACTATTTATGTGTTGTTTAGGTGCCCACAAGACGCGCAAAAAGAGATGTCCTTATTCCAAGTATCAGATCAGGGAGCTGGAGAGAGAGTTTTTCTTCAGTGTTTATATCAACAAGGAAAAGCGCATGCAGCTTTCGCGAATGCTCAACCTGACAGACCGTCAGGTGAAGATATGGTTCCAAAATCGCAGGATGAAAGAGAAGAAGCTGAACAGAGACCGTTTACAGTACTACACCACGAACCCTCTGCTATGAACTCAGCTGACAGAGACACTGCTGACAGCGCGTACATGTTTACCTGGATATAACATCACGGCTATTATTATTACTATTATTGCCCTTTATTATTATTATTATTATTATTATTATTATTATTATTATTATTATTATTATTATTATTATTATTATTATCTTATCTAATAAGTAGTCTAAACTAATGTTGTGTTATTTGGTGTGATTTTTTTTTCTCCTATTGTTAATATCATATAAACAAAATTTGCGATTATTTAAAATTGCTGGTGTGTTCTCTTCTTCAGTGTGTGTTTTAAGAATGGATGTAATCCGATGGATCCCTAAAGAAAAGCAAGGTCAGAATATAAATCACATATCGTGTCTTAAATTATATTTGTCTGTCTAAAATAACTCGAGAAAGAACAAATTGTAAAACAAGCTTTCGCTCGTTGTGTCAGCACGCGTGTCACGTATCAAGTACATGATATGTGTGGCTCTGATGGTTTTTATTCCACATGTCGAAACGTGAGCCAGAAGTTGTATAAGTTGATATCCACAACAAAGTCTTAGTTCGGTTTTAATATTATATGGCGTAATTATTTGATTGAGTTACAACCCAAAGGGTGATCATTGCCATTTATTTTATTTCACATTTTCTCGTGTTGTGGAAAGGGTATAGCTTAATCCAGTTTGGAACTAAAGCTCCGAGCGTCAAGCTGCAAGTGGAAGTCCAGTTAACACTGGGTACAATAGTGGTATCATTAGCTGCTATCAGCTTTCCAAAACAGAACTTAAATGGGGCTTTCTTCTCCCTTGTCCTGAGCATCCTGTCCAGTGTGAAGACCCTAAGAATTCCGTTTTGATTGCAGCACATCCTCCCAGTTGCTCCAGTAACCTGGCCATAAAACGCGAAGTCGTCTGGAGCATTTGGAGAGCAGTGCAATAAAGCGTCTGGGACCAAGGTTATTAACTGTGACCAAGAGGCTGAAAAACAACGGCTGGGAAGGATTCACTTGTACTCCTGCTTTTCTCTCGTCATTTGCTGTAGTAGCCTGTATCACTATACGATCGGAATATGCTTTGGGTTATCCGTCGAAGGCCGTAGAGATGTGTCCACTTGGTGGCGCTGATCAGATCAATGTCATTACCGTGAATTGAAATATAAAAGAAGTTCCTACTCAAAGTCTGTGGACAACCAGAATTCTTCTTTTTCCAGGTAGGTGAACCCACAGGGGTTTAAAACAGCACTAAACTCTTATAATGCCCCTGACTCCACATTAAGACATTAAATGCCATAGTTTTATGGCTTAACATAAATGAGTTCGTGACAAAACTACATTGAGTAAACAGAGCAATGTAACATAATTTTGGCAACAATTTGACGTTTCCATAGACCTGTGACTCATGCGCTCTGTGGCATCTTATATTCCACATTATAGGCTATGTATTTCTCTGTTGCTTTGAGGCTCACAAAGTTTTATCGTCATTTTGGACTTTTCGCTCAAAAACTAGCCTATACCCTATGTTTTGAGAGATTTATGTTAAACTTCATACAAACGATACAAAACCTTTGACGCACAAAAATTTATTTTTATGCACGGCTTTACGCGCATGCCAACAATATTTCTAGCAATACAAGTAAATGTTTTTTAAATTAATTACTACAAATTAAAGAATCCTGCGACTAATTTATCAATTTAATTAAAAAACAATCCAGCACAAGGAAAATAGACGTTTGCCTTGTCCTAAATTGAAATCTCCACGACATTGTATTTCAAATATACTATATACTATCTATATATACGATCTTTGCCCATCAAAGAGACACCATATGGTTTGCTGTAGGTTTATTATTGCATTTGAATTATATACATTTATTTTGATGGTATGTATGATTCCACATACCACACATAAAAATATATTGAACTCTGGATTTATATATATATATATATATATATATATATATATATATATATATATATATATATATATATATATATATATATATATATATATATATATATATATATATATATATATATATATATATATATATATATATATATATGTATATATGTTTATGTTGGTTTATTTTAATTGTCCATTGTCTGTCCATTTTTTAAATGGACAGAAATCAAAGTGAGACGCTACCATTATATTGCAACACCAGTAAAATTTTATTTTTATATAACTTAAATTGGCCGGCCAGGCCTATTTGGCTTGATTTGGACAATGTAATTCACCGCCGTATTTGAGACATTTTACTAACGACGCAAAAATAGCGTTAATGCATTGTTATTGTTGGAAAAGCTTTAGATGAGGTTGCGCGTGTGTGGATATTATTTTACACATTTGTAGTAATTGTCCAGGCAGGGGCCAAATTCAAAAAGTTGTGCTTATGCCATATAGTAAAGGAAAAGGAGGCTAGAAGCCATTACTGAATAAATATTAGCAAGAATAGATATATTAACATACAGTTAAAAATGTTCATGAGCCTTAGAGTGTTTGATGCACCCATGCGCTGCTCAGAGGCACCTCAAGAACCTACGTTTTACAGTGCCGTAAAAGCGCTCATAAAACTATGCATTGGACATAATTGCTGGGGACAGCTTTCAACAACTGACTTGTCAAAGATGGCTTCTTTTAAACGGACAATGAAGTGCTGGCTCACTGACGTCCTGAATTCAAGAGATGTTTTAACATTTTGCACAATGTCTCTCTCACAGTTTAGGCTTCTTTTACTTAGCCTAAAACATTGGCTAATCTGTGACAGAGGGGGGTGGGTGGAGCCAGTAGTCGCCTGGTGTTTTAATTGGCTGCACGCTACAGTGAGAAGCGTGAGTATCAGTAATTATTCAGCAATGTTTTGCACAAGAAATGTCAGCCAGGAAGGGTTTTCTTCACCCGCCGTCAAATTATCCCACAACGACGATGACATGCCCCAACAATCAGGCTGCAAACCCCTTTTTTGTGGATTCCTTAATCAACGCGAGAAGCGAGTCTGGCACCTATTACCAAAGTAACGGCGTGTATCTACCACCAGCGACGGAGTACTCGTATGGACTGTCCGGCTCTGGCTCCTGTTTCCCGGGGATCGCTAAACGCAGCGATCCGAGCGCCCATATCCCGGCGTCTGCGCCATATGTCCAGGGGATGGAAACGTGGCTGGAACAGTCTCGGTCTTGCCGAGTGGAGCAGCAGCAGCCCCACGGCGTGCAGCATATGACCCCGTGCTCATTCTCAACAAGCATTAAAGAAGAGAGTGCCTACTGCCTTTATGAGCCTGATAAATGTCCCAAAGCAGCGACGGTAGATGACATCTCCTATTCAGGGGGCAGTACAGTGCCAGTGCCCGGCTACTTCCGCTTGTCCCAGACATCGTACACGTCCTCCAGAGTATACCACGATACCCAGCCAGGATTGAACCACTGCAGCCCTGAAAGAGTCGCCCGTTTGGAGGCGCAGAGCGTATCTCAGCCGCAGCATGCTGCGTCCACAGAGCGCGTGGGAGAAGGGAACCACGAGGAGGCGCCTTGTGTCCCGGACAGAGACGAAGACAGCCGCCCGTCATCAGACGTCTCATCCTCTCCGGAACCCAACGAGAGCACCGCGGAGAGCCCAGAAAAACCCTCCAAAGGTGAACAGAATAGAGCTAAAAGCATGCGATGACTAATCTGAAACGTTATTTAGAAAAGAAGAAAAAAGAAAGAAAAGAATGCATGTCTATGGCCTTGTGCCTTTACAGAGCTAAATGTATAGCAGTCCAGTACATTACATATTGCACACATAAATGTACTTGGTAAAATAATAATAATAATAACAATGATCTATAAATAAATAGCTGATTAAATATTATCTCAAACTTCATAACCCTTTTAGAAATGTCCACGTTTATGTTTACATTTAAGTTTAATGTTTTAAAAATATATTCTTTATGTTATTTGTCTTTTGTTGATAGTTGTCTCTGATGACATAGGGCGCATTATCTTGTCTTATACGGACTATGCAGTGTTGACTGTAGCTGTCTGCAATGTGAAGACAAATATGCTTAAATCCAAATTAACTGTGTGTTAATTTGGCGAGTGTTCGTGTGGAAGTGAGAGAACCCATTTGAAGGTTAGCTAGAGGTCAGTGGCTAATTGTACATATTTAATGCTCCTGTGTATTTTATTGAACAGATGGTTCGCATTTGTATTGTGCATTAGTCACATATTAAGTCTATAGGAAATGTAAATGTTAATATAGGCCTGTTCCAATATTTGTGTCAGTGCATGGTTATTGCAATGAACAAGCAAATCTAGTTTCGTCTAGGTGAATGGGTTGTCGTCTCCTGTTGTGTAAAATATCACCTAATAATGTTTTATTATTATTATTATTACTACAGGAGATGATAAAACGGAGAGCACTGCGAATTGGCTCACAGCAAAGAGCGGCCGCAAAAAACGCTGCCCCTATACTAAGCACCAGACCCTGGAGCTGGAGAAGGAGTTCCTCTTCAACATGTACTTGACTAGAGAGCGTCGTTTGGAGATCAGCCGCAGCGTACACCTCACCGACAGGCAAGTCAAAATCTGGTTTCAAAACAGAAGAATGAAACTGAAAAAAATGAGCCGCGAGAACAGAATCCGAGAGCTGTCTACTAACTTCAGCTTCTCATGAGACGTGTGTGCGTCCCGCCAAATGTGAATATGGACCTTAATGCTAACTTATTGATTGTTGCTCTTTTGAAACTGTTCATTTCGTTTCTATATGTGGTGTATTTATAAATAGCGTAAATGTTGTGTTTTTCAGAATGTGACCCCAGCTGCTTAGACATGTTGTACATATGTATATTCTACAAACTGCATGTTGAACTTCGAGTAACTGTTACACTTAAGTACACATTGGTCTTCTTCATGTGACAGCTTTTAGCCCATAATGAAGAGCCCGAGATGTCTGCTGATCATTTGCACATTTCTGATGGTTAAACAAATAAAAAAAATCATCACTGCTATTGCACGTTTATTTCATTTTCTGAGCCTTCCAAAAATATATATATATTTATACATGTTATTTGTTCGCTGAGTGACAATGCATGATTCTCATCAGTATTAGCGCTGATGTTAAAAGTGGAAACGCATGACATAATTTTAATTAGCTTATAAAACAATCTTTTGTTTGTTGATATACTTTATTTATATATATATATATATATATATATATATATATATATATTTATTTATTTATTTATTTATTTGGTTTCATTGGTTTAGTTTTTTACTTATAATTGATATTTATTTTAATAAAATGAAAACGTTTTAAAGGGCTTATGTTGCGGTCACATGTGGGTTACATTTTCTGCTCTCATTATTTGACAGATAATTCTTAAATGCCTAATTGGTCTGTCCATAAAACTGGATACATTTATTGCGTACCTCGGCCACAGAAGCGTCCCAAAGAAGAAGAGCGGGCTGTTGAGTGGTTTAGGTAGTCTCATGTTGTTGGGCTAAATAATTTCACCCACAACACGAAACTGCCTTGATTGCCTCAGTTAAACTCGACGCAATGCAAAAGATGGTCCCTTGTCAATTAGGCAATAAAATAATAAAATAGCCCTCAGACGTGTCACAGATCCGTGCGTAAAATCCGTGCGTAAAACAGCCTAATTCACGCTTGGGATAGATCCATGGTGGAGTATTGTTTTTTTACCCTTTAGTATTTGATTAATCCAAATAATTCAGGGTTTACTTAGCCAGTTTGGGCTGTGTGCGTGCAGAGACAGAAGTACTAGAATGCATGGCAAAAGCGCAGACAAGGCCTCGGTTATGATCATTGCAGCTTGCCAGTTGCGTCGCTGCAGGAAATGCCGGATGTGTCTGTCTTGCGCCAAAAGAAAGGAAACAATGGTTTAGCTTTATTGCAGATATTTAGCTTTGGACAGCCAGGTTGTAACCCGAAGAAAAACAACCCAATTGCCCGTGATAAAACGCATGGTTATATTGCACCCGAATAACTTTAGCCCACTTTCCGTTTTCGACGTGTCTTCAAAGCACAACGGCCTACCCACAGATGGACTTAAAATTGACTGAAACGCATATTTCCATCTCGTAATCTTTATTATACAAGCATTAACAAGCAGTAGAAAACCATTTAGAATATGCCTATAAAACGAATGGCGTTGATTTAGTTGGCTAAATAAATAATCTAATTTTAGGTTTATATTTTATTGCTTGTCTAATAGTTTAACAAACAAATAACATTTTATTTAACGTAAACATAAGATGTTTTCTGACAGAAAATCATAATGTTTATTGCTTATAAAAAGAAACATTCTCCAGTAAATATACGCGGGGATTTGCTATTAAAATACGGTGGGGAAAATGGTGGCCATTTAGTTGAGCAGCAGGCTGATTTATTATTTATTGTTCTGTCCCACGGTCACGTGTTTGGGGCGCCCTATCCGATGTTGGGCAAGGTTCAACTTATTGGACGCATTGAGCTGCAGCTGGCGCAGCAAAGCATGCATTCTCTGTGATTCCTTCTTAGGAATTAAATGCTACTGAAGACACTTTTGCTTTCTTGGTTTGGAAATGTCGGCTCTCGGAACAGGATTTTATGTGGACGCACAGGAAGATATGGCACCAAGGTATCCGTCAACCGCATCAGGGGTGGAGCAGCCGCTGGTGAGCGGAGAATATGGCGGATCAGAGTCTTGTCTGTTACAAAGCAAAACGTCTCTTTTTAACGGCACTTGGAATCCGAATGCACCCACATATATTCACCATGCGTACAGCACAAGTGGCGGCACTGGGGCAATGGATAGCGACGGAATGTACCCTCGATCCTGGACTCTTGAGCCTCTGCCCTCGTCCCTGTGTTTAACAGGATTACCACCGACTGCCGCGCATTACGAGATCAAGCCTGAACCCCTCATTGCGAGTGGCGAGTGTACAACACTGGAATCACATGCGCCACTGTTGTCTGACATTGAGAACGCAGCGACACTCACGGAGATACCATCGTGTGAAAGTGAGAGCCCACCAGCAGACGAGAAGAAGGACGTGGACCCAAGTAAGATCAAGATAGAGATATGTGGCAGATTATATGAAGGGGGCATGGGAATAGGCTATGCTTAGATTTGAAGATGTAAACAATTTTATGCATTCCGTCTTGAAAGTTAAAATGACGTTTCAGTGGTTGCAAATTACATTACATTACATTTTCAGCAATTAAATAGAAATAACGCATGCTACAACTTTTCTCAGGGTATTAGATTATCAAGCAGGGCCTGCACACTAAAGACATATTCACGTTTATGACATAATATCTCTCATGTAGATTAATTTGAGACAACAAGCAAGCTTTTATACAAAGTAAACATTTTAGGAGAACTCTGTCTCACTTGTGGTTTTAACGTCCCTTTGTCTCCATAGATAACCCTTCATCCAACTGGCTCCACGCAAAGCCCACCAGGAAAAAACGTTGCCCTTACACAAAACACCAAATTCTTGAACTGGAAAAGGAGTTTCTGTTTAACATGTACCTGCCCCGGGACCGTAGATATGAAGTAGCCAGGTTGCTGAATTTGACAGAAAGGCAGGTGAAAATCTGGTTTCAGAACCGCAGGATGAAGATGAAGAAGGACAACAAAGAGCGGCGGAGAGACAGTTAATGCTGCAGGACTGCTGTAAAGGAACAAGTGGTAAAGGGGTTTAAATACTGACGATGTTAGATATTCTTGTACATTTTAAGATATAAAAGCCACACTGGATAGTCTGTTATGTGTCAGTATTTGTGAGAGGCAATGTCTCGTCTGAATGTAAATGTCTTTTTGTGATGCACACAAAATCTTTTCTCATTTGTCGTTTGCATGACTCTAGACTACCTGAACTCTTGAATGTCACCCAGCTACCTATTGAAACAGTTAATTTATTATTTACTTGTTGTTGCTATATTTCTCAAATGTTATTTTTAAGACTCAATGTGCACACTTCAGTACCTCGTAAACAAATAAAAGTAGATTGTTTAGACAGAAAAAATGAACCATTTTTATTTTAATCATTAAACTGTGATTACATGCATTAGTATAAACATAATTTATTAAATTATATTTGAGAAAATGGCTTCTAAAATTGGTGCGTAAAGAGTGCGTAAAGATTGCGTAAAGGGTGCGTAAAAGGTGTGTAAAGTAAGCCAGTTTGATATATATATATATATATATATATATATATATATATATATATATATATATATATATAGATATATATATATATATATATATATACACATATATATATATATATATATATATATATATATATATATATATATATATATATATATATATATATATATATATATATATATATATATATATATATATATATATGCGCAACTATTTAATTTTATGGCACTGACAATCAGGATGGGTAATAAAAACCCACTGGTCCTATTTTCAGTTTCAGTAAGACTTTTGATATATGTTGTATACATAATGTAAAATATGGTAATATGTAGTCTAATTCAGTATTTTGAACTCAATGTGTGCTTTTATGTATTTGTAGGCCTTGACATTTTATTCTATAGAGACGCGCGTAAGACATTACAGGGAGTGCCCCATGCTAAATGGCATCAAAACTTAAAGAAATGTAAGAATATTCTTGTGCCTTTATAAACAAAATGTGTTTATGTAGGCCTATTTACAGTCGAGTTTGCTTACTTAATCAATGCTCTCTTGGAGCAAAATGTGGTGTTTATGCATATCAAGTGCGCAGGTCCTCGGCATACTGGAAACCATAATGACTACGGAGACAGTTACATGGTGCGAAGCAT
Organism: Odontamblyopus rebecca; assembly: GCA_030686955.1. Classification (NCBI taxonomy): domain Eukaryota; kingdom Metazoa; phylum Chordata; class Actinopteri; order Gobiiformes; family Gobiidae; genus Odontamblyopus; species Odontamblyopus rebecca. Next base: position 27,706,835 of record CM060657.1, read on the forward strand.
AAATGTGTGTACATATTTATACCAATAGGAACATGGCATTGACGAAGAGAGAGGGCTAATAACAGCCAACATGAATATGAGTTTGTCAACTTAAAAGGAAAAGCAAACTATAGCGTAACCTGCCACATAGACTTCAGATATAGTAGGCCAAGTGAACACAAACAGGCCTACAGTCAGAGAACGTGGAGTATATGGGTATGTAGGAGCAGTGCAGATGCGTCTATTAAAAAAAAAAAAAAGTCAAATTACTTTACAACCGTCTTGACAGAGCTAAAATCCATGTGTTTTGTCAAACAGCCGAGCTACTCTTTCCAGTGGCAACAATTTACCAAGAAAAATGGGCTCTAAATATAGATCTTTATTTAGGTTGAATGAAGAACCTAATTTAATTAATTATTAATTATCTGTTGCTAAAATCCTTTAGTTTACTTCAGCATCTTTGTTGTGCTGATAATTAAGGTTTACCAGCAGGGGGCACCAGTGGTTCACGTGTAGCTCTTCTGCGTGATGCGTTCACTGGCGTCACTAGTCCAGACTCATCCCTTGTTTTAAGGCACCGCAAGTCCACTATTGAGGTTAATGGAATAAAATGCCAGAATGTAATGGTAAAGTCGTATCGACAGTTTTATCCTAAAATGGTCTGTTTTACATGTAAGAAACTTCCTCAGTTTTACTATGCCTATGAAATGGAGAGATTGAAAAATGATGTATTATGCACATTTTTAAATTAAGATATTTATCAAATGATATATACATTTAATAGGGCGTAAAAATAACATAACAGAAAAGAGGGGTATTAAAAAAAGAAAAAAATACAATTTCTTAATTACCATGAATTGATTATAATAATTATTATTGTAATCTAGTAAAATCTAGTATAGTATACTATAGGCCTACTACTACTACTATAGTATAGTATAGTATAGTATAGTATAGTATAGTATAGTATAGTATAGTATAGTATAGTATAGGTTAGTAGTAGGCTATAGTAGAGGGGAGGGTCGGGGGCTGAGCCGGCCGGAGGGCTGCTCTGGGATGAACCTGAGACTCCACACCATCTTCTCAAACCTTCCTTCTTTCTCCTAATAGGCCCAAGTTCCGGTCCCTCCCGTCCTTTTTGAACAGCCCACATGTACCACATGTAGTTAACTATATGCCTTTTGTTTTTTCAAAATCACACTGTAGTCTTTGGCATAAAAGAATATCCTACCTCTGCGTTTAATTGTTGTCCAAAAGCTACTAGTGGATAGTCGCCTCTATGGATAATGTCTGCAGAAAAACAGAGTTGGTGGGAAGTTGTTTGTCAAGACCTCTGGTGCCCTCCATATATCAAACCTCATGACACGAGGGGTCACAGCAGAAATTTAGGGAGGAAAGTCACGAGCACATGTGGACTATTTAATCCCAAAGAGAAATTAAACTATAAAGAGAGACTATTACAGTCACTTTAGACAATTTTATCAGCAGCCGATTATAATCTCATTCGTTTGTTGGTATTGGCGTATTCATAGAGGCCAAATCAGGTGAGTGTTCAGGCATTATTTACGTACAAGTCAGTTTACACGACGCGCTGATTTGCAGCTCCTGTAGTATATGTCAGATCCTGTCATGAATCCAGGAGGGCCATAAATACAACAGTAATGTGCAATTCTACTCCAATACACGTGCACACACAAAGGGTGGAGCATACGCGCGTTTTGCTGTATAAATAGAGCCGTTTTACCACCACTTTCTGTCGTTGAAGCACAAATAAACTATATTTTAACACAAGTAAAATACATAAATACACCATAAACAATTAATTAAGAAAAATGAAACTATTACTTTTTGTACTCATTTGTACTTATTTATGGCTCAAATAACAGACATATACCATGGAAAACGTTTCTAAAAATACGCAATTGAAACAAACCTTCTGACATAATTTATATTTTATTTATTCGTTTTAAGTAGGCTATGCATGGACACCGTTGAGTTCAGCCTTGTGCATTAAATTACACGTAGAGGACCGTCACTGCTTTGGCCCTTGGTGCCTTCCAGATGTCTCTGGTCTCACAACAGAAGGGAAACGCGCTGCTCCTGTTCTCCTGCTCATCCACTGCTCCGTTATGCCTTCACAAACTCAGACAGTCACGAACAAATAGCATATAAAAAGAACATATCATAATTATATTTACAAGCTGGCCAAGAGAACTTTCATTTTCCTCTGAAATTAAAGAGCAAGTACATAATTATCATCATTATTATACATTCACATTTGAACATATGCCCTACTAGCATTAGGCCACCCTTAATACTTATACATAATCCATATTTTTGGTTAATTAACACATTCATTTCTAACTATGCTCTATGAATTTCGATTACACGCAAAACATAGCAAGTTTCGTCTTCAAGCTGCTGGGTACCTTTATGTAATAAAGATCTGCACAAGAAAACAAATAAACAAAAGAAAAGAAAAAAATAACAGCAACAACATTTAAACACAAAATGCTAAATAAGCTATATTTTGTTATTTTATCCAGACAAAGATCTCAGCAGCTGTGGGAAAAGGAGAGCGAAGGTAGCGATGAATAGCACCATGCTGAATGCCAACACCCACTCACCTCAGCAAACAATTGATCCAATGTAAGAAAGGCTTTCCACTAAATCAAGTCATGGTTTCTCTTCTTTCTGTTTGCCTATTTCGTTAAAATCATTTAAACCAAACGAATACTTCTTTCGACACTCTTTTCAACGCTTGAAAAATCCCTGCGTAAAAGCACAATTTTGTTATGCTTAAATTGTTATCATATCTACATTAAGGTCTACAGACTGGGCTGCTGCATCTTCAAGTCATATATGATCCAAGGCAGAGGTAGATGCTTCAGATGCGTTCTTGGGGAAGGGAGCTGTCAGAGCGTTAGGCGAGAAAGATTGATCACACGCACAGGCGACTAGCGCGGCTCTTTGTTTAGAGCAGGGGCAATAAACAGCCATCGCATCCAGCACCTTATCCCATGGCTTCACACTTTAGTGCAAATCATTTTATACACTCACTGTATTAAGGACAATGAGGATGCTGTACAGATACTACCACTCCAGTATATCTTGATTTTTGTGGTCTGATTGACTAAAACACATTCTTAAAACAATTCCTTTATTAATTCAATATTAGGTTACCTAATACGCACAGCATGCTCTTTGTTATTCTCATGCACAGAGTTGTTGACACACCCGGTTTGAAAAGAGAACTGAGAAGAGATTCAATGGCAGTCATAACGTGGAAGAGAATAAGATATTAATTCATCATTTTAAATAATCTTTGACGTTTGTTGGAATACATTTCTTAAGCAAACGGTCTGGACTGGCTGCTGAAATTACTTGGAAAAGATGGCGACCATAATCATTCACGGATACTCATTTGGACCACAGTTGTGCATTTCCATAACCAACTTATGCAGGTCTCGTGGTCTTGGAATAAATGTGTATTAACTCAGTGTACATGGAACCCAAGATGTGTAAATAAAGTGCACCCCTGCCCACGGAATGAGGCGTTACCACTCCGAGTTTCTCGATCAATCACAGGGGACAGTGGCTTCTTTTGATAAAAGCCCAAATTGTCATTGGGCAGATGTAATCATGTGACAGGCTGCCCAGTCTAATTCCAAGTATGGCCTCGTGCAGGCTGTAAATGGCCCAGAACTCTCCATATTCGACTATATCCACATTAGCAGTTTACGAATGACCCATCTGCTATCTGTTTTTGTTAAACCTTTAAAACGGCACGAGGAAGGCGATGACTTACGAATTTGGGCGCGAGAGTGGTTTTATCAACAGCCAGCCATCGCTTGCCGAGTGTCTGACATCTCTCACTAACCCTGTCTGTGATGCGTTTCAAAATTCATCAATCAAGAGCTCGACGCTTTCACACTCAGCCCTGATTCCTCCTCCTTTTGAGCACAGCATTCCAAGCCTGAACGCAGCGGATCATCCACGCAACGTCGGCCACGGAAGTACCCGCTCTAAACAGACCGGGAAAGGCTGCGTGGATGCGCGTCAGGCTGCGTGCCCACCTAAGGAATACCCGTGGATGAAGGAGAAGAAAAGCATCAAGAGGAGCCAGGCTTCCACGGAGTCATTACCGCTCTACTTCTCACCCCAAGGCAAGACATGATTAATAACCTCCGAAATAAAGCCTGCTCTTTGTCTTCCACTGGGCCCGCGAAAGTGGACGTCCCTCACTGCACATTGAATCATTCCTATTTATATTTTCAAATTGGCCTTTATATTTTATAAAGTCTTAATCTCACCAACTGTAAAAGTGTTAATGGCTGACAGTAATGGAGACTGATAGATTAGTCGTACACGGGCCAGCAGCTGGCATGTTCATTAATCTTCAGCCTGCGTCCTGTCCTGTCCACGCAGACCCATCATATTCTGCCGTGAGACCATAAATCTTGTGAGTGGCTGTGACTTGCTGCCACAAGCTCCCCACTAGCCACCGTGTTTCTCACCATCCTCTATGTGGGTTTGTTTGTGTCGATCTAAAGGTTTATTAAGTGTTGAGTTGTATACTTCGCAGGTTCGCCAGAGGCGGAGGATGCAGGAGTTGGAAGTGGCGCGGCATCACGGAGGCTGAGGACCGCATACACCAACACACAGCTGCTCGAGCTGGAAAAGGAGTTCCACTTTAACAAATACCTCTGCAGACCGAGGCGCGTGGAAATAGCATCCTCACTGGATTTAACTGAGAAGCAGGTGAAGGTTTGGTTCCAAAACAGGCGCATGAAGCACAAGAGACAGACGCACAGCAAAGAGAACCGCGACAGCGATGGAAAATACGCGGGCGAGGACGACGAGGAGGACGACTTCGACCTGACCGAAGACGTCGAGGCAGCTCAGTATTTTACTCCTTTGAACACTCCGGACCAGGGCGTTCAGAACAGAGAGAGCCACTGCCCCGCTGTTACGCTGCAGAACAGTAATGACAAACATGTGAAACATTTTCCAAACGCGGCGCCTGCTGCTGCGATTTGCCCGTCCACAATAGGCCCGAACAATACGCATTCCCCGGCACAAACCTCTTTGCAGGATTTCGCAGTTTTCTCTCCGTCCTCGTCTTTCTCTCCAAGTTTGTCAGATTCTTTACAAAGTCCCCCGACTTTCTCCAGCGACACATTTGACCTTTTCTCAGAAACTCTCACAACTATTGATCTGCAAAACTTGAGTTATTGAAACTCTCTGTTCACTGTATGCATTTTGAAACGGAATAATATTAGCCTATAGAACTCAAATGAGGTAAGTTAAAACTATGAAACATTCAAATTTAGGCCCACTATGCACTGTTAAATTTATTTTTCTATGTATTTTATTATTTTCTATCTATCTATATTTTTCCTGAAAATAAAACCTATTAATTAAACCATTAGTGTCTTTTTTCATTACAATTTAGCATTATTTTGTAAGTTAAATTTTATATTTTATATAGATATTTTTTATATTTTTTTTGACAAAACAAAACCTTAAAAATATTTTTAATAAATAATAAAATAGGCTATTGCAATTCTCTATTCTTAGTATTAGTTTTTTGGGAGCAATATTGAGTCAAAATTATACTATGAGCAGCTTGTATTAAGAAGTCAGGCCAAAAGCTGTATGACTTTTCTTTGCTCTCTAATTAAATTTTATTGCCTATAAAACTCACAGCACAGAGGCTGCTTGTTTATGGCCTGATGCGCGTTGTAATGCAATCTTTGGGAATTAACATGTCCCTGCGCCACAGTGGCTTTTGGAGATATATTCAAATGAGATTGTTCAAGTCAGTGCAATATATTTGATGTATTTATTTCAGTAAGCCTACAGCCTTTTACCTAAAATAGTTCTAATGGCGCAACTTTCACGTTATAGACCCATATCTGATGTTTTTATCTCAATGAACGCAACAAAATCAGAAGGATATAGCCTTGAGCAGAAAATGTCCGCGGTGCAGAAAGACGCGATGGTTTGTTTTTTTTACGAAGGCGAATGTTTAGGCTAAGAAAAGTCCAATCTTATGTCTTTACATTAATCACTGAACCCTACACGGCGTCGTTTCGGGAGCCTACATAAAAACTCCTGTAATATCAATCGCATTGGTTCGCAATAGAAATGGAATAGTTAAGTTTACAATTAAGAAATAAATGCCAACAATAACATAACATAACGTGGTGGTAATTTATGCAATTCAACGATGGACTATCGTCCATCGACTATATTAGGAGTCCTTTTATCTACTGTCATCAAAAGTTATGAATAAATAAATAAATGTGAAATAAAGACATCAGCGCATTAAGCGTAACATTACACCATATACAGCTCCGTTCAGTTTTTCCAAGGGGACCAGAGAGGCACTCACTCACACTCAGGCTCCCAGGGGCCAGAGGTCAAGCTGGCTCTCCCTTGCTCTCCAAACGGGGAGGAACTAGTACTGGGTCAGAAGAGGGTCAGGTTTTGAATGACCACAAAGAGACTCATAAAGAATTTGGATGAAAAATGCTCCAGTTTTACGGCTAGTGATTTGAAAAAAAGTAAGAATTATTGGTCCTATTACAATAAATGCTAAATCTTTTATGATCAACATATCATTTATAGTGTGTTTATATTAGTAGCATCGCTCAGACCCAGGTGTGTTAAGTGTTATTGGGAAATGGTGTGCATATGCTTTCTTCAGTGACAAATATAACACAATACCAGCAGCTTGGCCCTATAGGCTTACTGCTGCCCCCGGAGGCGAGCTTGAACAACTGTCATCCCTGTCACATCCCGGCAAAACAATAGGCAATAGTTCAAAGGCCTGCTCTTTTAGCCCAGGCAGGGTGATGGTGGCTGTCCACAGAAGACTAATGAGAGAGACTGGCACCTTTGTCAACAATATGTCAACAGAGAGATTTGTTTGAGTTTAGGTTACCCCAGACCACTGTACATTCTCAAGTGATGTATCATGCAAAGGTTCTAGGGGCGTTAAGAATGCCTTTAATAACTGGATGTGTTTTTTTGTCATGAAACCAGTGAATAAAATAGAAAATATAGGTTATGTTAGAAACTGAGCACTGTTTTTAATCCAAGGAGTGTTTTACCCCATGGTGTTATTGAGCAGAGGTACAGCACTGCCCAGATTTAATAATGGAAGGTGAAATTCAGTCGTATTTGAATGTAAAATAAACTTACAATTTACTTCCTTGTGCATATTTCGGTAAGGACGTCAATAGCCTTTAAACCTAAAAAAAAAAAAAAAAAAAAAAATGCAATGGCGATAATTGATAATAAAGAATCACCACACAAATTAAGGAGGGAGGACTCAGGAGTGTAAGAGAAACCTCAGAGTACCCATGACCACTGCAGTAGCCTAGAGCATGCAATAGGTGCCTTTACAGAGACGCGTGTTCAAGTTTGGCTACAGATTTTTTTTTCTGTTATTTTTATTATTAAATGCGGCTATTCCTGAAACCTTTACCTATGCAGCACAACACACTAAAATAAAAATTAATTTAGGAGCTTATGTTTACCAAATGTGCCCATAACTTTCCACACAAAACAATTATGATCAGATCTTTATTTATGCCACCATAAACTGGAACTAGTAATGTTATTGTAAGCACTTCAGCTTTGTCCATTAAGTCGGTCAAAGTCACCACTTAAATGCCAAGGAAATATTATCAGGAATCAATCTTAATATATGATCCCCACATTATGCTTCAAATTTATTAGACCCGTTAGCTCCATTAAAACATCAAGACGCTGTCATTACGCGCTGCCCTGTTATGAACGGGCTTATATCATAAACACTAATAGACGACAACACAACAAAGCGATGTGTGGTTGAAATTGAGCGTGGTCATTGATAAATAATTGGCAGAATTACTTCCTACTTCCGTGTCAAGCGAAGTTTCCTCTTTTGAGCCTGTGCGCATTGGAGCAGACGTGTAAAGAGTAGCGGGCACGTTTGGCAACTATGAAGACAATTCCTGAAGAGATAACGGCGCTTATATCAGGTAAATGGCCAGGGGTTTAGGTTTATGCGAATACATGTGAACTACAGGGAGTCTGAAGACGACTTGCAGTCAAAATAACGCATTCAGACGAGGGGTTTCATTTAAGAGGAAGTTTGACATTGCTTGTCTATGTACTGGACTTTTAGCCAATGATTAACAGACTGTACCACCATTTCTAGGCTACAATTTGCAGTAAAATGAATTAACCTGCATTACATTTTTATTATGTATTTATTTTGTGTTGTAGATCTTGAAGTTTTCCTGAGTGATGGATTAAAAGGAGAGAATTTGAGCAAAAAGGCAAAAGAAAAAAGAGAAGTGCTCATTAAGAGGCTAAAGGATGTAAAACTGGGGTATGGAAATATTTTAAACTTAAAACTCTATTCAATGCACGTATCACATAATATTGTTTGTTTGTTTTCAGTTTTCCCAATGATTTCAAGGACAGAAGTAAGTACATTCAGCATAATTTACATAAAGGTAAAGTGTTCTGTACTGCATCCTGTGCGTACTGTGTATTGCAGATGAGGATGACCATGAGGAAGATGAGGAGTTTGACAGCAACAATGATGGTGGATCCCTGCAGTCAGAGCGTACAGACAAAGATGAAGAAGCGTGTGAAGGTAAACCACAAAACACATGACCACATTGATATTTTTGGTCTGGTACATTAACACTCAGACCAAATGTTTGAAATACACAGGCATGAACATGTACTTTTAAATGTATTTATTTATTTATTTTTTACCTAATTGGCTTATTAAGATCCACTGGGATGGTTGTAGTCTTCTTATAACAATCAGTGGAAGAGATGGACCAAAAGAAATCTGTCCTTTCCATTGTGTTTATACAGTAGGTGTTGATATGTGACCTTAATATAACTTTTATGCAAGGCAAGTTTATTTGTATAGCACAATTCGTACACAAAGTAATTCAAAGTGCTTTACAGAATAAGAAATACATTGAAATCAAAACTTTTAACATCAATATTCACTTTACTATGTGGTGTATATAAGATATTTGAGATGTATTTATTTATTCATTCTTTTTATGAAACCTCAGGAATCAGTTCACACGTCGCATTGCAGAAATTTTGTTAAAATCATATCTTAACCCCAGGAGGCTCAAACATGTATGTCTAAAATATAATCTGATCCATTATTTGTGGATCAGAAATACAACTTTGGTATTATCCAAGGTAACATACATCCCAACAAGCACTTAGTCTAATAGTGACCTACTAACTGGAATCACAAATGCAGAAATTACACCGTGGCTCATGCATGCACAGATCTGTGGCCCGCTCCTGCAGAAAGTGACTTTGAGTGGCACAATGAGGCAGACATTCCAATTGTATCTCGGCAACATACTTTGGAAGCAATTTAGGGGCACAACCGCGGCTTGCACCTCCTCTTTTAGGGCCGCCTTTTGACAGCCTGAACATGCTTTATTGCTCTCAGACCCTGTTTCTGAACCCCAAATGACTGCCAAGGCTGTACTTGTGACAAAATCCACACATTTCTAACTATACAGTAGCACTAATCCTGCACAATGTTCCCCACCTTGAGTTTTGTGTCATATTTTGTTTTGCGTTTAAAAATGGACGTTTGAGAAACCCTTGAGTAGAGTAGGGGTTAAGATGTGGTTTATGGCCGGTAAGCAGCTGTCACTTTTATGGGCGCGCTTTCACACAAACAACTTTGACACAGGAGTTGAACATTTGCATTGAAGTTGCATGGTGCAAGGGGCAGCTCATGGAGTAACACAACCACAGTGTTTCATGGATGTTTTGGGGATTGTAATATCATTTTTCTTACAAGAGAAACATATGCATAATTGTGGCTAAGATGTTACTTTTAATATGGATTTGTTGCCTGCAAACTAGGCTTAGATAAAAAAATACCCAGACACATCAAAACTAGATACTCATTTGAGCACATATCAATACTGAAGATGATTACAAATGGGACAAAGCTGGACATTTTAGAGTGATCTTGATCTTTACAATATGACCACATGGAATATTAATGAAACAACTCTCTTATTTTGTTGTAGTAGTTGTAGTTTGTTGTGTAGTTACATTCTGTTGTATTAAAAGCATAATTGTGGTACCAAAATCTGTTTTAAGTGTAAGCTTTTTTCTTCGTATTGAAATCTTGTTTGAAACTTTAATATTACGGCAATACTGCAAATACTTTGTGAAATTATTCAGACTGTGTCCAAGTTAAGTTCAGTTAATGGCTTTAATGCACACAACATGTAACTGTCCTAACCCTTATGATATTCAAGGCTAATATCTCCTATAATAAAAGTACAGTGTGACTAACTTACAGCTGTTGTTTTTCAGGGGTCCAGCAGTCTCCCCCTGTGGCAGCTCAAGACCTCACATCTGTTTTTAAGGCTGGTTATCTCGAGAAACGCAGAAAGGGTCAGTATTCCTGTATCGTACTGCTTTGAAGAATGTATCTCCATGTAGGGATATGCAAATGATTATGTGACACTAGATAAGCGCATGTTTCAGTTATGTCCCAAATGAAAATAAATATTTCTATAAATCAAGCAGTTCTATCACTAAAGTTACTACTTCACGTGTTGTTTTCTCAGATTACAGCTTCTTTGGGACTGAGTGGCAGAAAAGATGGTGCGCTCTGAGCCAGCATACCTTCTACTATTATGGCAGTGATAAAGGTGTAATTATTTTGTGTATTTTTACGATATAGAAAATAATATTTGACAGCTGAGTGACAGTTAACTTGGATCCATGTGTACCTTTTAACAGATAAGCAGCAGAAAGGCGAGTTCAGCATTGATGGCTATTCTGTCAAGTTTAATAACACCTTACGCAAAGACTCCAAGAAAGATTTTTGTTTTGAAATATCGGCGTCAGACAAGCGAGACTATCAGGTATGTGTGTCAAAATCTGAAATATTGTTTATAAAAGTTAACTCTTAAGGTGCATTAACTTTTCTGCCTGTTGTGTTCTAGTATAGCATTAAACCTTCTCTCTTCAGCTACTTTTTTTATTATTAAAAAGAAACAAAAATGTATTCTGACAGAGAGCGGGTTGCACCTCGCCAGATCTGACCTGTAATTTGGTCTGGTGGCATCATTTGTTCCATATTGTAGAACATTGCAGGCAAAGCAGTAACTTGACAGTAATATCTTCATAGAGACAAGCAGGTGATCCATTTGAAAAATTACGTAGTGCACCTTTAAAATCTAGCTGGGTATGTGAAGGCAGCTCAGTAAAACCATTTTTAAACCTCTTCATTCATTTGACACTGCTGCCTTTGCAATGGCTTTACTGACGCGCATATATTAGTGTCTAAATGAGGCTTCAGACTCTCCCATGTGGAACACTTTACTATGCATAAATCTTGTATTATTTGTTTATGTTAATTAATACATGTATAACTGTGAATTGAACTGACTAAAGTTTTGAATACGCCTCACCTTCGTCACAGTTTTGTGCGTCATCAGCAAAAGAGGCGGAGGAGTGGGTGAAACAGATAGACTTTGTTTTGAGAGGTTTGGCCTTTTACCTATGTTTTATTAATTTACGTTAGTTGCATTATTAATATGACTCAAATGGTCTACATGCTATTGTGTATTGATTGTAGACATGACTGGGATCATACCAGAGGATGAGGAAGAGCAGCAAATGTACGATGATGTCGGACATGTAATGGACAATGAAGAGCCGATCGACGAGGACATCTATGAAATGCTCCCAGGTTTGACTACTCTTTTAATAAGGTCCTGAACAAGTTTATGTAAGTCTCACTGTGATATTTCATGATTTTAATTATGATTTAAAAAGGCTGAAACAGCTTAAGTTTATTAATGTATTTTTTGAGTAATTAATAAAAAAAAAAATGACATTGTCTGGGCTGAGCAAACAAACTGCCTATAACATATGAAATATTTTAGCTGTTTTTATCCTTTAAAAGCATATATTTTCATTTATTCATTACATTTTGTTCTGGTTTGTTTTTCAGAAGATGAGGAGATCCCTCAAGTAAAGCCTCCTCCAAAAATTGAGCCAGTCAGCAAATCCTCTCTACCTCCTGCTCCTGTTCCAGCCGCTGCTCCTGCCCCTGCTCCAGGTACAAATATTTTTTTGTATTTGTCATAAAACTTTAAGCACTAAACATAGCAGATATCTTTGTATGCTCGTTGTGGCCATAATAATACAGACTGTCTTCAGATATGGTCTCCATAAAGGGAAGTTTCACACAGAGTGCACACAAAACTGGATGTGAGCAACTTCCTTTGACTGAATGTGTTGTTATTTTAGCACTCTAAAAATACCCAGTGTTCAAACTTACACAGTGTACAACAAGATACACAGCATTTTATCTCTAGTTCAGCGCCTTACATGTAATTTATACATACAACGCACATATTTCTAGTTCAGTGCAAATACTGTGGAGATTGCAAAGGATTTAGCAGCACTCTTGCTGATAATGATCCAAATACCCTTTGGTAAAGTTGTAACTTATGGAAACTGCAGAATATTTGCATTTTTATGTGGCAGAAGAAAGAAATGAAAATAACACACTTCTCTATTATAATTATAACAACTGTAGTGCTGTCAGTGTTGTTTGGATTATGTGTGTAGTAGAAAAAACTAAATCTAATGTGGACTAGTATAAATAAAATTCATGTATACATGGCTAAATAATTGTATATATAATAGCATTTTAAACTGGAATATGACTTTGCTGTTTATAGCAGTTGATAAGAGCACAGACTACAAGAACTTCTACCAGGGGCTATGGGACTGCATGGGAGACCACCCAGACGAGCTGTCCTTTAAACGCGGAGATGCCATCTACATTCTCAGCAAGGTACAGTCACATATAGTGGGCTTTTCCTCCTGAGAGGGGCATTGTTTCTTTAATAAAGGTGGGCTGTTGATGAACACTGTGGCTCAAATACCCTGTAGCCTCAGCATATTGCCTGAGTCAGACATGTTGTTCTATGGCTGGCCACAGACCACCTAAAGAGAGTTAATTCTAGGCCTGGGAGGACCTGACTATGTGTATCCTTTTTACTGGCAGTGAATGGCCCGCTGCCAGGAGCCCAGGGCTGTTGGTACAAGCAGACTGGACTAGGTTTTTCTGTCTGGCACTGCGGTGATGGGGATTAGTTGTGTCACCACGGAAACTGTTTTAGTGTTGTTGGCGGAGGCTGTTTTAGCTGGCACCGAGTTCCCCTCCATCATTTCCATCTGGGCTGTTTCTGCTTGGAGCTGCTGCTGTCATACCAAGCAGCGAAAGCAGGCTCTCCCTCAGCCCACACACCTCTTACAACTCTCCACCTCACTCTGTCAAATAGTCATTTTGGTCTTAGAAAATCTGAGCTTAGGTTGTAGGTCCAAGGCTGATACTGCCATCTGTCTTAATAACAGATACTCAAACATTATTATTGTGAATATTTCCTATTTTTAAATATTTGTTGTACAAAGTTTATTTTAAAAGGACTCCACTGGAGAGTATGTGAACGTGTCTATCGCCCCATTTCCCGATTCTGTGTCACTAGACTTTTCAAATTCAAGTGCGCCATCTAGTGGTGTGTTTTGGCACTTACAAAACACGATGCTGTTGAGCCTCTAAAAAGATGAAGAGCCATCAGCCACAATTTAAATAGAAGCCCAGTACCAAGAGTATTTTGAAATGGCTACATTGAATATTTTTATTACTATTGAATGATTGCATGATTTATTATTATTTTTTGCAGTTATAGCGTAAACAATATTATTATGTTTTGTCTTTATTTCCTGGCACAGGTGCTTTTGGAAGAAGACAATAAAAAAAATAATTGATTAATTGATCTAGTAGCTGTAATGGGAGGGGCTAAATGCACAAAGCAGACAGAGTGTTGCTGTACTCATTTCCCAAATGCCTGTTTATTGCCCCTGTCTTTGTGGAAGAGGACCAAGACTCAAGTTGCCCTTTCACTCAGACGAGGAGTGCCATTAGGTGGAACCTTGGTGTTGGGGGTTGTGGTCCGCTGCAAGGGCAATGACCATAAAACCTGTCTGGACTGTAGCAGCCAGCTGCAGCTAAAGGCACAGACCACTTCCTCCCCCATCTTCCTCTCCTCAGTCCCTCCTCCATTCTTTCTCTCTTCTCCGTCCCTCCCCCATTCCTCAGCCCAGAAATAGCAGTGTTACGGCGAGACCCCCCAGACGGACCCAGGGTGAGTGTGACAGGAGGCTGTGCTGCTGCAGCTCCACCCTCCCTCCTTAAGTCACAGCACATAAAACAAATTGAGGGATGTATGATCATTAACCCATTACCTTAGCCAAATGGGCTGGACATAAACACTGTCCAAATATGATCCAGTGGAGTTCTCCAGGCCAAAGTCTTTATCACATTAAAGCCATCGAACTCAGGCTACACAGTAATGCGACAATGTTCAAGCTCAGTGCGTTTATGTTTCTGTCTTATGAGTTTACTTCCTCTTTCACTTGTCTATTTGAGCTTTCCTAAACACCCCCAAAAGGCAAGCTGCATGAGGACATATTAAGTGTGGGTTTTTGATCAATCAAACACTTTGTTAAAGTTTAAAATGTCATATCCACTGTAGCACTGCCCTCTGTGATACATGACAGATAGCCTGCGGATGATATTATTGTAATTTGGCTCCTATATAACCATATGATCACTCATAAGTACATGTCTGGGAGTAGTTCTGTGCGTGAGTTTGGGCATGAGTGTGGAGGCTGGTTCCTCTTCTTCTGTGGCTGCAGAAATGGATCTCTGTGGTGACTCTCATGTGAGAGGACTTTGATGTGAGAGGAGGACTCTGATTTCAGATCTGCTGGGCCTGAGCTCCTCGCGTCTCTGCACGCTGACAGACATTTAGAGCTATTACTTGTTGCAGAGTGGCAGATTTATGTGTGAGGGGTCTTCGCACACAGAGCTTTGTCTTGAGTGGTGAGTGTGCATTTTCATAAGTGACACCACATAAGGAGACAAACAGAAAGTGAAAATTAGGCTATTTGGACTTATATTTGTGATGTCCAAATACATGTTGGGGGGGTTAAGAACTGGTGATGTTTTTACATTTTAATTTTAATTTTCTGAATGTATTTTTTTCACACAGGAATACAACACTTTTGGTTGGTGGGTTGGAGAGAAGCATGGAGCCATTGGCATTGTCCCCAAAGACTACCTGATGGAGCTTTATGCAGCATAAATAAATACACCTGCAGTAAGTTAATATGGGAATATATATATATATATAGAGATAGAAAAATATAATGAATAAATAAACCACAAATTAGATGATCATTTTCGTTTCATTTCCTGCACAATATTTGTTGTCTGCTAAAAAGCATTTCAGACACATATTTGTATATGTTTATTCATTGTGATTCTGCACAGACAGACCTTTTGTCTTTCTATTGTAATATTTAATTTGCTAATATTTTTATTGGACTCATTTCAACTTCCATTTTATTTATTTGCTTCACATGCCACAAGGTGGCAATAGAGCTACTTCTGTGGTCACAGTTGACAGTTTTTTTCAGACCACATTAATGTCATTTTTGCTTTCAAAAGTCACTGTTTTGTAAAACATGTCTAATAAAAGTAAAACGATGTCTTTAATGGGGTGTTGTCTGGTCGTGCGTTGGCTTGAAGGCAGCAGAAGACTGTGTGTTATGGCAGCAGAGAGGGCTTGTGGGCAGGAGATCAGAGTGGCAGATGGTTGGCTGTGCCTGGAGCCTGTAGTGAGGAGTGGAGGTGCACTAATAAGACAGGAGCACACAGGGAGAGCAGCTTATCGCCCTCTGAGGAGCTGTTTGACAGGTGCCGCTATGGACACATCTTAGTCAGGTGGCATACACTGTATACATAACTGTATAGACAGAACATGTATAAGATCGTTTTAAACTAAAAATCTGCAGACAGTAGACAATGGGTTTTTGTCAAGGTTTTTTCAAGGTTGTAAGAAAATGGGACTAAAACTGCTTTCATTAAGCAATAATTCATCATACCTTTGTCTCCGAATTTTTGCTCACTCCTGTCTTTCTGTTTTGTTCCTCTTGAGTGATGAGCAAGTCCTCCGTCCTTTGGGTGACATTCAAAGCCCACATAAATCTCGTTTTTTACGGTGCTCTGCAGTTATAAAACCTGTCTTCTAATTGGAGATGTAATGAATTACCATAATTAGTTATTGAATATAGTACATTGGTAAAGGGGCGAAAATCCTTTGTTTTATCACTGTGTAACAATGTAACAGTCACTCAGCCAACTTCAACAGACGACATTTTTGTGACAATTGGAGCTTCTTGGCCTTGATTATCCAACACCAATAAAAAGTTCAAACTGTCTTGAGTGTTGAGTCAAACCCTGACAAAGTCTATACTTTTTGCAAGTGTTACAAGCCACAAATGTGGCTAAATATTGCAGCAAATTTTTATGTGCCAATAAAGGATTTCCTTAATGGATGTCAGCTACAGCCTCCTCCCCCCCCAGATTTGGACAGTCATATCCCCTGAATATACAAGTCCTTTTACTGCAATTTAACATCAAGATATAATGTTTCATAGATAAATGTCACCGTGCCATTAATCCTCTAGCACTAAATTACACTAATGATACCAGAATATCACCAATTAATACTTTCAACCATAAAGACACATTTGGTGGCCAAATGTATAGATTGAGCTGTGGTGTATCAATAAATAAAGTGGTAATCGATGCTGAATTTGTTTTACACCATAAGTAAGCATTTTAGCCACTCATTATTTAGCATGATCCAAGTGCCTCAGTTCTCAGAAAATACAATTAAGTAACTCATATACATTATCCGACTCTCATTAGTTTAGAAAATTTCTCAACTGATTCTCATGGGAATAATCTACAAGTTACAGAAACACAATTTTCAAACTACTGAAATTCACTGGAGACAAAAACTATACTGAAGTATACTAAATACTATCTAAAGCAAAATTCAATAACCCATGATTTTATTGAACTAAACTTCCCGGTAAACAGTATATAAAATACACACTATTAAAGCTTAAAAATATAATACTTTAAAATACTTGTTTTAAATCTATGCCACCAAGCATTCATCACCACACAGCATCATAGTAGCTTCCTGTCAAGAATAACACTCTCTTATTTATGTGAGATCTTCTGGCATTTTGTAGGAAATCTATTACCTCGCCACTGGCCCTCTGTCAGCGTTCCATTAAAGCCTTTCTGCTGCTCAAAATCTTTAAATCTAAAATAGACGTTTTTCAAATGCTGGTCACTCTTAATTGAGGTCAGTCTCCGCCAACATAACTCATGGCAGCTGACAAATTAAGATTTCCTCACTATAGGCTTGGTGACATTGCAGAGATGCGGCCGATTTAAAGTCCAAGCTAACACAGATCCTGACATGGTGCACTGGAAATTCATATTTAAAATGTGACGTTTAGCAGGTTTCAATTTGTCCAGTGGTTTTTCAATGTGTAATTTGTATTAGTATGAGCGGCAGACTGGGGTTAGTGGCAGACCAGTAAATATAGGCACAGACAGGTCATTTATAACATGCCACACCCACTGCCTGCATGCTCCTGTGTTACCATGGATATAGTCAGTGCTGATTGTCTTATTGGAGAGACAGGCTCTTTACACTGTTATATCAGTTAAGCATAATAACCAAAGTCTAATACATCCCAGATAGCAACAACAAATTAAAAGTAATATTTAGTAATAGATTGCGTGATAGTTTGTGGAGGGCAGGTCAAATGTCTACGGCATGATTAGCCATTTAATTGTCCAAATGCAAATGTTTTAACCTGGTTTGTGGGGGTAACTTTATGCTGCCCCACTCTGCACATGGTATTCCCAAAGGTTTCCTACCAAAGCACAAACCAGACCCAATGCGGCTTTCTTAGCTTCAGAGATCAGACAGATCAGACACACTGACAAGGTGGTATAGCCAATAAATGACCTCTGAAATGACTGACTAACAATATAAAGCAAAAATGGTACAAGTCACTTGAAGGTTACAGTGGCAAATTTGTGGACCCAGTCCCCTAACACAATTTTTTGGTTATTTTAAAACACTAAATCAAGCATAGCAATACTGGCCACATAGCAATATTGGCCCCATTAGCCATCTCAAATTAAAACGGCAACGTTTTAAACACAACCTGTTGGATTGTACCACACAAGTCATTCTCTTATCCACCTGTTGCCTATAATTCACTCTTCATTTCTAGGAAAATTTTTAATAGATACTTACCTTTGCCAAAAAAACAAAACAATTTAGCGTAATGCTATTATTAATGGCAATAAGATCAAGCATATGCATTTCTTTTTTTTCAAACAAAACAAATGTGAGGAGAAAATGGTCACCTTCTTCCTAATGCTCACAGTCTATCCCACTCATTAGGTGCACAGAGGAGACAATCCATCAACCAGCTCACGTGTCTATGTCGTATTTATCTAATCAGTGTACATTTCCAAATGCATGTTATAAGTCTAACTCCAGCTCTGTCTAATTCCATAATATTCTCACTCTGATTGAGCCATTCCCACTCTATATCCAGCTTGTCATCTCTCATGCTGCTATTCGCTCCAGTGCTCCACGCGGCTCTCGTCTTGCACTGTCCAGCCCTGGCTGTCATGTCCACTGGAGCTATGCACTGACATGCCACTCGGGATAAATCAGGCTTATCAAAGTGACAGCTGTTTGTCCACCTGCTATAAACATCTCCCACACCTTCCCCTGGCACGACCTCCCTCTCAGATTATTTACAAGTCTTTGGCATCCATACTCTGGGTCCTGTTTACTCTCCAGCTCTGTCTCTAATATCAGCTCAATTACTTGATTTATTCTGCTAGTTAGTGCTGTAAATAATGATTGTAGGATTGTTTATTTGTC
This sequence comes from Odontamblyopus rebecca, assembly GCA_030686955.1. NCBI lineage: Eukaryota > Metazoa > Chordata > Actinopteri > Gobiiformes > Gobiidae > Odontamblyopus > Odontamblyopus rebecca. Next base: position 27,725,743 of record CM060657.1, read on the forward strand.
AAAGGCCATAGGTCCAGACCATTGCTTTTTAACCACACCAAAGATTCCTATACAAGTGGACCAGTCTCCAGGATCAGTCTCTACTCTTTGACCCCGACAGTGTAGTAGATCCCTGTTACCCTGATCCTCAGTGCTGCTTCTCAATGTCAAATCTTTTTATAGCGTCTTTTTTCTGAAAGCTAAGCCCTGGCAGAGGAAGTAAAAGTATGAGGCTTGAATTACCAGGACTTGCAAAGCAGGGAATGTGAAAAGATGCTTGCTGCCATTTAGCGTCAACTTCAGTATAGGTCCTAGCTCAGGTCCTGTCAAGTTAACCTGAGCTAATTTAGTGTCCAGTGCACACACGAGAGCTCATCAATACAGACAGAAGGGTCACATGGACGTACAAAGTAACATGACCAAATCATAACTGCAATCAGACTCTCAAATGTCTTTATAAATCCACTGCAACATACCTGTCACTTAACCCGCCACGTTGATGAAGTTAGTTTTTGTATTAGATCTCTCTGGGTTACGTGATTAAAGGAGAGCTCTGTAACTTTTCTGGTGAAGGGTCGACCACCTACTTGCCTCCACGGAGATATTACTGCTTTCCTAGAAGTAGCAAAGCATGGTGTTACCACAGCATTTGACTCAGCTCTTACTATAATAATAGTTATACGAATAATAAACAACAACAAACATTTTATTTTTAAGTGCATGTGATCCAGTGTACAGCCAACTTCTAAGTGCAATGTGGGGTTAGATGCTATGACATTATGGTTGTTACAAATGTCTTTACAATCAAGCACTGCGTAACATCCCGTGACGACACATGTTCACATAAGTTCCAACAAAAATAACCTTTCAGCCTTCTTTTTATGTTTTGACCAGATGTAAGAAATTAACAAACTGAGCAAACACTAAACCAAGTCATCATAAAATCAAAGGTCTGAATCATAAAATGGAACAAATAATGTGCCTACACCCTAACCCTAAAAAAACAAAATAACATTCTTACTGTGAGCAGGGTCATCTCTCTACATGAGTTTAATGCCAGTGTGGGACATTTCTGGCAACTATATCTCCATGGAGACTGACCCTCCATCAAAAGTTGTAGTAAAACCTTTAAGTTTGCAATCAACTGCTCCATGAGATCCGGACAGAAAAATTATAGATTTGCGCATTTGTTCAAAATTTAATATGTATATTTGTCTAGATTTTGGAGCCCACCCATCACTTTACAGCCATACTTACTAACATGGCCTCCCATAAATGATAATGATATGAATTTAGGATGTTCATTACAGAAACAGTAGGTGGAGATATTTGATTAATTTGTCGCTTCATGCTGGTTTTGATGATAGATGATGTCTGGAGAAGACAACCAAAACCACTGGATCTACTGCAGACTAAGGAGAATTTAGGCTCATCATAAAAGATTTCTTCTTGCCTCTTATTTCACTTGGACATTTTTATGTTTTTTTTATTTTCTACCTCATTGCGGCTGTGAGCTGGCTGCTGATTTACACACGCTGGCAGCCAAGCACATAGGCCTCAGGAGACACTGCCCTCTACCCCTCTCCATTTCCTCCTGCTCCCTGAGCTCTGCTGTCCGCTCACCACCACCTCAGGGTGCCCCTGGGTGCCTCTGGGTGCCTCTGGGTGTCTCCGGATTCACCTGTCTGCCTTCGCCCAAAGCACTCCCCTTGTTCTCGTTCCTCATCTGTAACAAGACATGGCTCTAGTGGAGGCGTGATTCAGTGTAGTGACACTCTGGGGTTGGTCCCTTGTGCTAAGACATGAATCCATATGGCAATATACCGAAGGCCTGTTTTGTATGTTGTTGTTATTTGAATTGCTGCCCAGTCTCTTACATCTGTTTTCATCTGTGCCCTCCAATGGGACACGTCTTATTTTACACACCACAGTATAATTTTGTGATCTTTTCTTCCGTGCTCCGTCCCTTCTCCTTTTTTGGCTGTGTCTACAACCCATAGTAACTGCATTAGGGATGAGTGCCTACACAAGTCAATGAGAGGCAGTTTCCTGCTTTGGTACAATGATCTCGTCTTATCTGTAGTCGTAATTGGTGACAGCTTGCAAGAGGGAAATGGCAGGTACAGTGTCGTCATGCAGAACCAAAAGGAGAAGATACCAAGGGCTGTTGAATTTGGCGAATGATTGATGCATCTGAACTTGGCTCATTTCCATGTCCTGCAATGGAGTGACAAAGAAAAATGCTTTAGCCTTGACTGAATGACTTGAAGTATTTTTCCTGCTCAGTTTGACAGGTGGCAGAGGAGGGTCTGTCTTGGGCACACAAGGACAGATGCAGCGCTTGGAATCCCGTTTTGGCTCAAAGGTTCAGGAATTTTTGTGGCCCCCGTAAATCACTGCCTCGGAATGAAAGAGACCTTGAAATACCTCGAGTTTTAAGGCTAAATTATCACTTTTTCCACTTTTTATTGAACGACTTGTAAAAAATTGGTAATATTATTTTGTAGATATATGTATTAGTCAAGAGTATATTATCTATATTTATCTCCATGAGTAAAACCTTAAAGTGACCAAAACCTTATTGAAAATGTAAAAAAGATAAAAGGATTTTACTTTTCCCACAATGGGAAAATTACAATGTTGCAATGCAAAGTACAGGAATAGCAAGAGAATTGAAAATATGCAATAAAAAATGATGAACGAATGTAAAAGTAAGATTATTATTTAGTTTTTAGAATTAGACTATCCAGTAGCAAATAATTTTAAAATTGTCTCACTAGATAAATTCTGATGACCAAAAAAAAAAGAAGTTTTATATATTTTCAGTTTTCTCTGTAAATCATTGTCATGGAGTGATAAATACTTTGCAATACCCCATTTGTGTCATGTATATTTCATTTTTCCCCTTTTAATTGAGGCTAAACTGTTGGAGTATGACATACAGTGACCAAAAATAATCTCTTAAGCAAACCTAACACCGGACTCCACTGTTCCTATAAATTCTGAAAAAGGAGGTACTGCCAAAATAAGTGCACTGCTTATGATTTATTTCTAATGGGCCACAACTGGAGCAAATCTGCATATGCCATTTGTTTTGACTGTGAACAGAGGAAAATGCTTGGCTTGGATTTAAAATAATTTTACATTTACTGTTTAGTCGTGCTGGGTATAATTTTTTTGTTAATTACACCACAAAGTGAATCAATAATAACACAAGCATAAAAAGCACAAATATGAGCTGGGGTTTGTTCTGGTCTGGCAAAGACTTGCTGACTTGGTTTGAAACAGATGGGTATTTCCCAAAGGAGCCATTTCACTTATCTTATTTTTTTGCTTGTGTTAAACTTTATATTTATGCTACACAGATACACCTACATGCACAAGCACTGATACTAATTATAAAATACTACTTCTGATACCTTATTATATTTATGTTCAAAATCCAGTATTGTATTTTACTTCATTAATTTGTTGAGGGTCACCAATCCTGCACAAGACCGGACCAATTGATCTCATGGATTTAAAAGTGTCAATGCTGTCATGGCAGCAGAACCCAAGTGTCAGACCAGGTTATGGCATTTCAAGGTTAACCTCCACTGGTACAGAGACACAGACCAATAAAACATGTCAGGATTGTTTTAGCTCTTCCTAAAATTAAAACCTAAATAATTCAGTTCAGCATACCATGGAGTTGTTTCACAATGTAGTCTACTATTGGAGATGAAATGTGTTTGTGAGATTCTTTAAGAACAACAATGGGCTATATTTCTATTTGAACAATCTAGACTGAATACTAAACAGTCTCTCTTCTCTGGAGGTATTAACAGCTGTATAAAATATGGTTGGAAAGTAAACATGCGCAGCAGTGCCAGGGCATATATGTGTGAAGGAGAGAGTCATTTGCCTCAGACAGTTAAGCGCCAACAAAGAAGTCTGATTCATTTGCATACTTAGATGTGCTTAAAAGCCCATATACACCCACTCCTCCATTTCTGTGGGCTCTCCCTTCTGTCCAAAGTGCTCTGAGCGAGGCAGAGGTGACGTCACCTGTCTGTGCTGGGCCCATTGTCTGCACTGTGTGAATGTGTAATGAGGATCTCAGCTCACAGAGCCTCGGATAATCTAATTAACTGCATAGATATGTCAGGTGCTGTCACTATGTTTAGTGGCCATTACCTTTGCATAAGTGCGCTGCTGCTCACTGTGGGAACACCAGTATTCTGAGTAGACTCAGAACAATGGACAAAATGTTAAAGAAAACCACAATCAGAGACAGTTTGAAAAGGTGCGCTGTCAGTACAGCTGGCATTTAGCTCAGCAGGGAGCAATGTAGCCTGTCTACAGCAAGACCCCTACGACAGGAGCAGGTCCACGGAGACCCCACAGGACGTCCTATAGCACACACCTGACAGGGGGCGTCTGCACAGAGCCTATTACACATGTCAGCCTGCTAAGCACTGCAGCCAGTCTATGACAAGCTCTTCCCTTTTGCTCTAGAAAACATCACATTTTTTACTATACAGGCAGCTTGATTTTCATGTTGGATATAATATCTTTAGTTTGCTTGTTTGTGTTTAATGAAAGCAATGTAAGAATAAATGAATAAAGGGCTTAGATGCAGCAACACTGCCATCTTTAGGAAACATGCTGCTACAGCATTGCTGCTATAGAGTACATGTCATTTATTAGCATTTTCTTTGGTTTTGCAATTCACAATTTATAAAAAAAAACACATTTGAATTATTAGGTGTAATGATTAACTATTATACCTGATGTTTAGTGTGCTATGGTGGCATCTTGATGTAACCAATACTAGCACTAGTATTAATAAAAGCTATCTATATATTTAGGGCCATGTGCCTTCACTGATGTGGGACAGTATAAACAATAAATGCATCATTATTAAACACATTTAACACATTTTACACTGAAGATTGACTGATTAAGGTAAAAGTGCAGTAACGAGTAACAGCCTAAAATCTCAGTTATTTAGTGAAAGTTCATGCAGATTCACATGTGCAGTTCAGAGACTCTTCCTGGTCCAGTCCTGGATACCGGAGTAATGCTGCACTCTGGGATTTGTTTAGCAGCGATCGTTCAGTCTCAGTACACTCAGAGCTGAAAGGCAAAGAGATGTTTGGATATTAGGCAGATATTAGGCAGTAGCATCGAGTTACCTTTATTTGAGTCTCTTTGTCCTAGTAGTTTTATCACACCATTCTTTCTTTCTTTCTTTCTTTCTTTATTTATTTATTTAAATATAATTACATACTGAAGTAACAATACTCAATATTCTGGGAACTTGTCCCACTTTCACAAAGCCTGTGAGAAAATCTGATGAAAAAAAAATGTCTTGAGACTTTTTTTTTTAATAGTTTCAAAATATTAGAATTTCCACATTTTATGGTGCACCTGTCTGGCTTAATCAATAATACATAAATTAGATGTTATGTCCTAAAGGTTACTCAGTACTATCACCATTTTTGCCAAAATTACCAAATACCAATGAATGATATATTTGTAAAGAATAAGTGGATTCTTATATTGTTGTACCTGTCTGAATCCCAGTTGAGGCTCATGTTTTTGTGCAGGTCATCGTCTGAGTGGAAGCGTCTGAGGCCACAGCGCTGCACGGCCTGGGACACAGAGAATGGCGTCCTCCCTTCGGCACACGCCTCCATTTTGTTCACACTGAGCTGAGACTGGAGGAAGAGGTGCAGGCAGCTGTCGGACAGGAGCAGTGGGCTCTGAAGGGTCCTATACACAAGAGACACATGATTACATAGCTTTGGAACAACAACAAAAATGGTTGTTAATTGTCAATTTATCAATATACTGTATGTGCAGCCATAAAGGAAGATCATATTATAGTTTCCTTGTATTCAGTATGAAGAGATATATCGAAAAGGCAAACAAAGAAGATAAAATCAAAAAGCAGGTCACAAATACTGTGGTGAACAAAACATTATTTGTTCCATTTTATGATTCAGACCTTTGATTTTATGATGACTTGGTTTAGTGTTTGCTCAATTTGTTAATTTCTTACATCTGGTCAAAACATAAAAAGAAGGCTGAAAGGGTTTTTTGTTGGAACTTATGTGAACATGTGTCGTCACGGGATGTTACGCAGTGCTTGATTGTAAAGACATTTGTAACAACCATAATGTCATAGCATCTAACCCCACATTGCACTTAGAGGTTGGCTGTACACTGGATCACATGCACTTAAAAATCAAAATTTTTGTTGTTGTTTATTATTCGTATAACTATTATTATAGTAAGAGCTGAGTCAGATTAGTAGAGGAAAGCATAACAGATAGAGTCGAGAATAAATACCAGGGGTTTCCTATCTTCTATCTATCGTCATATGGAAAGTGTGATACGTCAGCTGTTGTTGTACAAAAGTATGTCAAAGTGCAGCATTGATCCCAGAGCTCACACTTACTGTTCCAGAAACCTCTGCAGCCCTGTCATCCTCTCTGTGATCTGACGCGCATTATTCAGGCTGAAGAAAGGGTTTTTGGGAGGCAACTCTGGCAGCTTTATCCTGTAAAACATGTAACACATTTTTACTCAAATATTCAAACCAAAAGTGAAAGTTTTTAATAATAGGGTGTACTCACATAAGCAGGGAATTTGCTTCTAGTTTTTGCCTGAGCCATACAAACTCGCTGTATCGTCGTCTTACACTGGAGGTTTTCTTTGTAAAGTAAACACTGTCGGTCTGGAACAGGCTAAAAGTTTAACACACAGCAGAAGTATGTGTAATTGTAATAATATGTCATTGTACTCACATGGAGACAGATTTCATAGTCGATGTAGGCATGCCAAAAGTCATTCTTCTGAATTCTTGGGTCACGAACCCAAACACTGATTGTCTGCTGCATGGAAAAGGCAGAGGAGACACTGACACATGTAGCGCACCATACAACAAAAAGGAAGTTAGTTTTGTAGATGGAAAGAAGAAGTGCCTTGGTGAGGCAGGCAAAAATCAGGAACGGAAATTCTAAAAAAAATATCCATACTTGCAACAAATAAGATTTACACAATATAAGGCGGCAATGTACTTTAAACTAAAGGAACAAACATATAAAAAAGATACTTTCTTTTAATGGGAAAATTGTCTTACTTGTTTTGTGGTGGTGTCTTCTGTCATACTCCAAAAACCGAGATTGTGATGATTGCAGTGCATTTCATTTTAAGGTTTTATTGTTTATGAACAAAGGTTTCAGAAACACATGGGCTGCTGGAGCTCCTCCCCTCACAGACTGCAGTGAAAAACTTCCAACTCATAAACAACAAACATGGCACGTGTACTTGTGCCAACTTGTTCCCATTAACATCAATAACTACATGACTTTTATTGTGGTGTAAATTATGTGTGAAATCTCTAATAAGTCAGCATAAACAAAACACTAAAAATGCTTAATTAATCAATCATATTACAGGCTATTATAGTCACTCTAAAATTACTTACTAAACTGTATGAAAAAGAAAACATCCTGCCATTGGAAAACCTACCTAACCCACCTTTTCCAAGATATGCAAGTTTGCCTTAGTTTTTAATGCCACTTTTTGATGAGATATTATTTAAAATGTACATTGACGTCAAGCCAGTAGTTAATAGCTAATCCATAAATGTTTTTAATAGGGTGTCCTTTGAACTTAAAGAAAACAACCAAAATGTGCATACCCGAGATAAACCAACTTACTCAAAGAACACCAAAAATATAATAGATGCACAAAGTATTTTATTCACAAACATTCACAGATCCATGGTCAACAGTAGTAGGTTGTTTACAGTAAAATCAGTAGCAGGTTGAATTCCTGGACAAATCGGAGTCCCATAACACTGAGGTTAAAACAGGTAGTCACATTGACCTGAAGCTACAGGAAGACAATGCCCTGTAAATCCAACAGGCGGTCGCTAAAGTGCTTCAATTAAACAATCCCTTTAACCTTCATATGACTTGCCAATTTTATGTGTAACGCCAAAGGGGCATTCACGCAGCCAATTATCTTTTACCATCTTCTTGTTAATGATTTTTGGTAAATAGCTGCAAATTGAAACTAGGGATTTTCTGCTGAGTAATGTTTTACAAAATTACACATTAACCATAAAGGTCACACAGTAACACTGCGAGATACAGTAAAAACTAAGGTTATAAATGGATATAAGTTAAACAACAGTGAAAAGGTTACAGTGTCATGAGGCACAGCAGTTAGATCAGTCAGATGACTCACTAATCAACAAATGACCCCTCACTCTGCATCATTCTTCTAACTATAGGTGTGGGTGATAAAAAAAAATCACTATTATTGTTTAGATTATCCAATATTAAAGAAATCCATGAAAAATGTGTCAAATTGTACCAGTAAATCTTGTGGTTGGGGTTCAAGAATCCCATAAAGCCTAACTGAACAGTAAAATTAACCACAAAAGTGAAGAATGATCACTTTGTAACCTTATTTGAAAGATTACTCTGAAAATTTAATTTATATTTTTAAATTTCTGATCTTGTGGTTACTTTGATATTCAAATTTTGCATATCTCCAAAAAAATAACAGTGATATAATTTTTAGATACATCTCCCACCTCTTACTGCAACTATATACAACTATAGGGTAAATGCTTGTTTGGGTTAAAAAACACCACATATCCACAGTGATTGTGTCTCCTACATGACGACACAAACTTAAGCTGCTACAGGTTAGTCTGCCCCAAATGAACACAACTGTTAGTTTTGGTCTCATTACATTTCCATCAAAACGTCCTCCACCTCCAAGCACCATGGGATACATAGCACCATCTCTACCCGATATCTATGCCCCCTCCCCTGGGATTTCATTTTCTCACACCTGCCACCACACTGCTCCTCCACTGGGATCTCGCACAGTGGGCCTATGAAGGGTAAACTGAGCTTCGGGTGCAGGAGCAGATGAGTTCTGCGTTGCACCATGATCCCTTGTCTTACTGTTCGTCCTCGCTGCAGTGCCACGTCAACTTCTGCTCGTAGAAGTCGATGACCACCTGAGGACAGCGGGCGCTCACCTCACGCGCCGGGAGCAGAGCCACATCCTCAGAGTTTTTCCTGCACAAGAAATATTTTACTACGAACAGATGTCACAGTTTCAGAACATTTAAAATGTCTTTTTTAAATCTTATATATTATACTATATTTTTTTTTAAAGTTCTACATGAGTCTCGAATTACATTATATATATATATATATATATATATATATATATACACACACATATATATATACATACATATACACATATATATATACATACATATACATATATATACATATATACAAGAGCAGATTTATTTCTTTATGTAGAAAGGACAAATTTCATGCAAATTTTGCTGCAACAAAAGGTAACTTTTTCAACTGGAGGGTCAGTCTTTGCATGTTTAACATTATAGCATCAAAAGAAACAAGCAGGTGATGCCACCAGAGCAGGTCACAGGTCAGATCTGTAAAGATGTGACCGTGCTTACAGTAAGAGTACATGTTTTTGGGTATTATTGGGCAATAAAAACATGAGCATTTGAATAAATGCAAGTTTGATAAGTTTGTCAAGCATGTGACTGAATCTTTAAAAAAAAAGTTACATAGTGCACCACCAAAACAATACAACAAAATTAAAACTTGTATAAATTACTTGATTACTTTTTACTGATGGGGCACAGATAGTATCATTATAAAAATTGTAATACAAGAAAGATAAGGCAATGGCATAACCACATAACCAGATTGCGCACTGGTTGGCATTACTACAATGGTTATTTCAAAAAACAAAAAAAGGAAAGCAGCAGTGTTACCATTTGACTAAAAACATGAGTTCTCCTCTTCGGTCTGTAGAGCCGATGATGCATTCAGGCTCCTGACGAGGGCTCAGGTGAGACTTGGAGTCCGACAGCTCAGCATTTGGCTGGAGGACACTGCTGTCAGTCTGCTGCTGAGACTGTAGACAGGTCTGCAGCAACGACAAGGACAAAAGGACGCAGGGTTCAGACAAGAAAAGCATGTAATATGTTTAGCCAGATCACAGTACTATCCAAGCATCTAGTGGTGAGAGATAATGATGAAAATGAATATCTCAGATTTTTATCATTAACTTGAAGCTGATAACAAATGAGTACTGTGAATGTCAAGGTTATGTTATAGACAGTTTTCAAATTTGGCAAGTAGCCTATTCAAATATATTATTTTGTAAACAATATATTGCCCACCTCTACCAGTGTTATTAATAGGAATAGGAATAGCAATAGCAATAGTAGTAAAAGTAGTGGTAGTAGTAGTAGTAGTACAGAAGTAGTA